>JAUMJK010000168.1:0-1354166 GCA_033558105.1 Coccyzus lansbergi
CCACCCTCTTCCCGTCAGCCCCTGCGCGCGAGGCCCGGACGGAGCCGCCCCCTTCCCGTCAGCCCCTGCGCGCGGGGCCCGGGCGGTCGAGGCGCCTCGGCGGCTCGAGAACGTTCTGGGGACGGCGATGGCGGCGGCGGCGGCGGCTCCTTCTCCTCCTTCTTCTCCTCCGCGGTGAGCGACCCTCTCGCCCCCGCGGAGCCCCCGGCCGCCCCCGCCGCGCCCGCTCACGCCGTTGTGTTTCCCCGGCAGGTTCTCGGACGCGGACATCGACCGGGACCCGGGGGCGGCGGCGCAGGTGGGAACCGGGCCGGGGTCAGGGCCTGGGGCTGGCCGGCCCCCCCGGGAATCCTCCCTCTAGCTAGGGGTCCTGTCTGAGTGTTCCCTATATGGGAAAGGGAAAACCGAACAAACCCGAGTTTCTCTTCCGCGGGGGCAGAAGAAATCAGAGAATGGTTTGGGTTGGAAGGGACCTTAAAGATCACCCGGTTCCAACCCCCCCGTCATGGGCAGGGACACCTCCCGCCAGCCCAGGCTGCCCAAGGACCCATCAAGCCTCGTCTTGAACATCTCCATGGATGAGGCATCCACAGCTTCCCTGGACAACCTGTGTCAGCGCCTCTCTGGCCTCCAGGAGAATAATTTTTTCTTAACATCTAATCTAAATCTTCCTCCTTCTAATTTAAAGCCACCTGCCTTGTCCTGTCACTGCACTAAGTAAATCTGTTGTGTTTTGTGGTTAAAAATGCCCCAGACTTGTTAGAGAAATGTGTTCAATCTTTTACTATTTATCTTGTTCTCATCTGTTTTTCCCTCCTTTGTGTTTTGTAAGGATCAGAACTGATTTTTTATCAAACCTTATAGCAGCCTTCCCGTACTTAAAGGGGCTACAAGAAATCTGGGGAGGGGCCCTTTATCAGGGAGTGCAGGGATAGGATGTAGCGGAATGATTTTGGGCTGAAAGAGAGCAGATTTCAATCATATATTTAGAAGAAGTTTTTTACTGTGAGAGTGGTGAGGCACTGGCACAAGTTGCCCAGAGAAGTTGTGGATACCCCATCCCTGGAGGCATTCATAGTGAGGCTGGATGGGGCTTTGAACAGCCTGGTCTGGTGGAAGGTGTCCCCACCCATTGCAGGGGTGGAACTGGATGATCTTCAAGGTCCTTTCTAACGCTAACCAGCCTATGATTCTATGATTAACTTCATCACCGTATAAAAACCTCACATTTTTTACGGTGACAGCAATCACTCACTGGAACAACCTCCCCAGGGATGTGGTGGAGCCCCACCACTGGAGGTGTTCAAGATGTGACCAGACAGGGTGTTTGACACCCTCATCAAGGCTCCCTTTCGCAGTTGGATGAGATCATCTTTTGAGCATCCTGTGATTAACAGGTGAAATCACAGACTCAAAGGAAAGCTCAGGTTGGAAGGGACCTTTACAGATTATCTGCTTCCAATGCCCCTCCAATGAGCAGGGACTTTTTCAACCTGATCGGCTTGCTCAGCGCCCCATCCAACCTGGCCTTGAGCGCTTCCAGATATGGAGCCTCCATTACATTTCTGAGCAACCTGTTCCAGTGTTTCACCTCTCTCATTGTAGAAAACTTCTTCCTTTTATCCATTCTAAATCTACCCTCCCTTTGTTTAAAACCATTATTCCTTTTACTGTTTTAACAGACTGTGCTTGAAGGTCTGTCCCAGCTTTCCCGTGGGCCCCCTTTAAGTACTGGAAGGCTGCTGTAACGTCTCCCTGCAGCTTTCTTTTCTCCGGGCTGAACAGCCCCAACTCTCTCCACCTGTCAATATATTAATGTGCTTTCAAAGTTTTTCTTGCTTAAAGCAGAGGGTTAATGATAATACAGAACTGGAGGGTGGATAAGTATTTCTGTTTGACATATTTTGAAGAGGAGAGGATGTATATGGTTAGTTCTCCCTGAACAGAGTAGGTGGCAGAAGCATAAGATGTTACTGAATTATCTTTCCATAAAGAAAATGGTGAAGCTGGATCTTGCGGTTCTTTGGGGTTTAGGCTAAAGCTTGTAGAAGGTCTTCAGAATATAAGATATAACCAAATACATCTGGTATAGTAAAACTAATTTAAAATCTAACAAAAAAAAAAGTTTCCCATTGTGTTAGAAAAATTCCTACCAACAAAAAAAAACCCAGACACCAAAAGGTCTTTGGAAGTATTAAAGATTATTATGCATTTCATGCATTTCCAATCTTCTATATTAACATAGTTTCTTTGCTTGTCTAGTTTATATTTCAGTGCTTTGTATTTTCAGCACTTTAAAACGATATTTAACACCTTCTGTTGGCATTATTTAATGTCTGACATGGTAGTGCTGGTTTTACCTGTGTAGCCTTTTAAAAAAGTACTGAACTGAGTCACCAGGTTGTGCTTGGTAATCTCTGAAGTGATAAGTCTCATAGTTCAGTGCAGCATTTTGCTGACATAGAAACTTGGATCTACATGTAGAATATATTTACGTGACCTTGGATGGTTTTTTTCAGCTCATCTACTTAATATTTCTAATCTGGGAAACGATATTAATAAATGATGCTGTGTAATGCTTCCACACCTGACTAGACTCATGTCTGGTTTCTGCACTATGTCCTCAGGACCTTTGATTCCTTTAACTTCCGGAGAGCCTGCTTGGGCTTTCTGCACCTGCATCTGGTAGAAGTGAAAGGTCATCTTTCTTCTTTAAAGACTCTCTGTATGATAAAGCTGTCAACTTTTAATGACTTTTTTAGTGATTTTAAGGTGAAAAAAGTAGCTTACTGAATGGAGACCGAAAGCACCTTTAATTCATACAAAGTCTTACCAGTAGCATGGAGAGAACGTTCCCAGTGTATTTAGAATTTGATTTGCAACTCGGTTGTGTGCTAAGGGCTTTTAGAGTCAAAATATTAGAAAACACACACTTGAGTATTTGGGGGCAGCATATAAGCTTGTTTTAAGTAACTTGCTCATGTCCATAATGTGGTGTTCCTGGTGCCAGTCAAGTATTGCTTGACTGTGTTCTCAAATATCTGTGTTATAGAAGCAACTTCTTTTGGTGATTGTGTCTGAATGAGGTATGATGACTTATTGATAAAAAGCCAACAAAGAGATGAGTTCCACACTGTTGAAAATGCTTCAGTTTGGTTTTTTTTTTTTTTTTTTTTGATTCTTGGAGTGAAGCCTTATTCTGTAGGAGAATCAGTTAATATGTTGATCTGCTGGTTCTAATCGCTGCTTCTGTCATCAGTACCAGAAATAATGGTTAGAGGTGAACTGTCATAGAAGTGGCTCTGAAGTGCCTGTCATGTTCAGTGTTGGAGTTAGATCCCACTAGATTTTGAGGGCCAAAAGCATAGTATGAGCTAGTCTTAATGCATGGGTTCTTCTTGTGTCTCCTCTGTGGAAAACCTATAGCCATAAGTATTTCTGTAATGATGGCTGCTTTTGAATGACTTTAAATCTTTGGACGGCATCGGTCCAGTAAGATTGAGTTAAGGTGTCTGCTGCCTGGCACTTTCAGGCTCCCTGAATTTGATAGAACTGGCAAGTTCCTTATACATCGAGTTTAAGCTTTGTGGATGAGAACTGAGCAACAGGTCCGCAGTCATGCCTGTTAGAGACTTTTTGGAAGAAAACATCCTTTGTTGACAGAGTTGGGTACGGTATTTTTATGGGTGTTTCTGAGGTACCATTTCATGGGTTTTTATCTTGTCTCTACAGGAACTGACAACAGCTTTGGAAAAGAATCCAGATGACGCTGAATATTATTGTCAACGAGCTTATGCTCATATTCTTCTACAGAAATATGCTGGTAACATCTTCAGACAACACTGAGAATCATCTTATGAGTGTTTATAATGTGTTCTTTATTGAAGATGTCTTCAATCTCAAGCCAAATTTAGTAGTGAAGTGTTATCTGTAACTTAATATGCTGCCTTTACAGTTAGTGCATAATTTTATAGTTTAGCTTGTCATTGATTGTTTTCGTTTCTGCAAAGTTTCCAGTGATTTGAATACTGTGCAGTCTCAGCTTTCTGTTTGATTTTAGCTTAGTATTATCTTGGCAGCTTTTTTTTTAAGTAGACCTCTTAGGCAGATTTAAGCTTTGTGTTGTTAAGCATCTTCCATCCATGTGTTTTTTGTAGAGACTGCATCCTGTCGTGGTAGGAATGTGATAACTGGAAAAGGTTAACTCAAAATCTTAAGACTCGATCTATTTTTTTCTTTCCAGTAAAAAAAAAAAACAACCCAAAACAGATTCACACTTCAGATCTAAGTAGAGAATGTGACTAAATTAAAATCATACTACATCTTACATAGAGCTCTGCAGCTGAATGAAAGGTTCATCCAGAGGAGCTGTGGCTAGATTTAATTCAAACAATGTGATTTGTGTGCAAGATAAGAAAGCTAACATAGTACACTGCAAAATATTTTTCAGTGCTAAAAGACTCGCAGTTTAATGCTTTTTATAACATATTATTATATTTCTCACCTTTGAAATTATTTCCAACAGATGCAGTTGCAGATGCGAAAAAGTCCCTAGAGCTCAACCCAAATAATGCTGTAGCGCTTCTTAGAAGAGGGTACGTATCATGTATCGTGCGTGGGAATATGATGGTAATCTGTAGGGCAGTGGTAGTATTTGGGTTATGGCTCTGTACAAGCTTTTTACAACACCATGAATGAATATGTTTAATGTCATAACCACTTGTAACTAATAATGCTGTTGTTACAAAAAGCAATTTAATTTGGGATGATTTTCTTAACATCCTAGCCATTTCAAAAATACGCCTCTGAGGTGCTTAAAATTCTTATATGTGTGAATTTAACCGATGTAGTATGTGAGTTAAGGATATTGTGATCTTCAGAATGTGAGTTACACTGAAAAGTAATGACTGTTTCCTTGTGGTTTTCTTTGTTCATGTCAGGTTAGGTGAATATCATATCAAAAACTACGCATCTGCTTTGGAGTCTTTCAGAGAGGGACAGAAGTTGGACAGTAAGTATTAGAATTTCTTTTTGGCATGGTACTCATTTACTACTGAAAGGAAAATGTTAGTTGAAAGTGAAGACTAAGGCGAAATATATAAATGGTTAATGAGGTAGGTGCCTGAATTCACATGTCTGGCTTTTGTGAGGGTTTGTGCAGTCACTGCATAAAAGTCTAAAACTGCTTAAAACCATTTATCGAAGTTCTTGGCAATTAGCTTATGATTTTGTCAAATGAGTAGTGTTTTCCTGCTTCCTGGAGGTCTGACAAATAAATGGTGGGATGTTAAGTGTCATAGTACAGTTTCTGAACACAGCATGTTCCTCATACATAGCTGGAGTTTCTTGATAGACCGGTCTTTGGAAAGAAGGTAGTAGAACTTAATCATAGAATCATGGAATAGTTCAGCTTGGAAGGGACTGTAAAGATCATACGGTTCCAGCCCCCATGCCATGGGCAGGGACACCTCCCACTAGATCAGGTCACCCGAGGCCTCATCCAGCCTGGCTTTGGACACCTTCAGGGATGGGGCAGACACAGCTTCCAGTGCCTCACCACTGTCATGGTGAAGAAATTCTTCCAAATATCTAGTTTAAGTCTGCCCCTCTCCAGTTTATACCCATTCCCCCTTGTTGTATCACTGCAAGCCTTTATGAATAGTCTGTCTTCAGCTTTCTTGTAGGTGCCTTTCAGGTACTGGAAGGTCACCGTGAGATCTTCTCAGAGCCTTCTCTTCTCCATGCTGAACAACCCCAACTCTCTCAGCCTGTCCTCATGTGGAAGGTCTTCCAACCCTCTGATCATCTTTGTGGCCTCCTCTGGACCTGTTCCAACAGCTCTGTCTCCTTTTTACGCTGAGGATTCCAGAACTGGGCACAGTAGTCCAGATGAGGTCTCACAAGAGAGGAATAGAGGGGCAGAATCACCTCCCTCGACCTGTTGGCCATACTTTTTTTATGCAGCCCAGGATAGGGTTGGTCTTCTGGGCTGTGAGTGCATGTAGCTGTCTCATGTTGAGCTTCTCATCAATCGGCATTCCCAGGTCCTTCTCTGCAGGGCAGTTCTTGTTCACGTCATCCCCCATTGTTTACTGAAATTGGGGATTTCCCTGACCCACATGTAGGACCTTGCACTTGGCCTTGTTGAACCTCATGAGGTTCTCACAGCCCCACTTTTCCAGCCTGTCCAGGTCCGTCTGGATGACATCCGGTCCTTCCAATATGGCAGCTACACCTCTCAGCTTGGTGTCACCTGCAAACTTGCTGAGGGTGCACTCAATCTCACTGTCAGTATCATTGATGAAGATATTAAACAGCACCGGTCCCAGTATGGACCCCTGAGGGACACCACTAGTCACAGATCTCCATCTAGACTTCGAGGTATTGAATGCTACTCTTCGAATACAACCATCCAACCAGTTTCTTATCCACTGTACCTGTCCACCCATATGTGGATATGAAATCCATATCTCTCCAATATAGAGGGAAGGATATTGTGGGGGACCATATCGAAGGCTTTACAGAAATCTAGGTAGATCATATCTGTTGATTTTCCCATGTTGTGGTCACCTGGTCATAGAAAGCCACTAAATTGGTGAGACAGGATTTGCCCCTGGTGAAGGTGTGCTGACTGCCATTAATCATCTCCTTCTTTCCCATGTGCTTTAGCATAGCTTCTAGGAGGATCTATTCCATGATCTCCCTAAGCACAGAGATGAGGCTGACAGGTCGGTAGTTGCCACGGTTGTCTTTTCTGCCATTTTCAAAAATGGGCACAACGTTACCCTTCTTCCAGTCACCAGGGACTTCTGATTGCCAGGACTTTCCAAATATCACAGAGTGTGTCTTGGCAACCACATTTGCCAGTTCTCTCAGGACTCTGGGATGCATCTCATCAGGTCCGTAGCCTTATAAATGTTCAGGGTCCTCAGGTAATCACAACTCCTTTACAGTGGGAGGGTTTATCCTCCTGAGGAGAGCAGTTATCCATGAGGCAGAAAAAAATGTTAAGTACCTCAGCCTTCTCCTCATCTGTTGTTACCAAGTCACCATTCCCAGCCATCAGTGGGGGTATGTTCTATTTGACTTTCCTCTTCTGATTGACCTACCTGTAGAAGCCCTTCTCCTTGGTCTTTACTTCCCATGCCAAGTTCAGCTCCATCTGTGCCTTGGCCTTCCTGACTTCCTCCTTACAGAACCCGGCAGCGTTGTGCTAACTTGTGCTTGCTCCCAGGCGATCTTGCTCCTTTCTGCTCTTGTGCTTGCTTAGCTCCTTCTTTCAGTGCATTAAGTCTGTGGAAAGCTACTATTTTTAAAGTCTTTTCCTCCTGGATTAGTTTTTGAAATGGCCTAAGGAAAGGTCTGAGTGCTGAAGCCAGCAGAAGTGAAACCACAGGATAGTGTAGGACAGTGGTAGTGGATGGGGAATGCTGTGAAGTTGCAGCAACTGTTAGTTATCAGCTTAGGCTGCTCTGGAATTGCAGTTAAAAATATAAGAAATTTCCTACAATTCTTTAGGTTTTGGTGGCTCTGGGTTGTACGTGAGGAAGACAAGTGTGTCTTTGCAATCTAGCCAAATTCTCTATTCACCATCTTCCCATAAAAGGAAGTGATTCCTTCCAGTGGCTTTTGTACCTTTCTTTACCTGCTAAGTACCTTTTCATACCTCTTCAAACTCATCTCTTCTGAATTTAATAGAGTGATTAATCGATATTTTTCCCTCTTCTTGCCACATCCAAATCAACCACTATCGATTTGAGGCTTTTCATGTGTATGGATTTTGGCACCTTTTTAGTTTGTCGGCTGGAGTCATTCAAAATACAGATTACACACAAAATCTTCTCAGGCCAGAGCATTGCTTGTTTTTAATTCTGTTAAACTTCACGTCCAGCTTGTGTTGTGGGGTGCAGCAGCACACAGAGCTGCAGATAAATTTTTAGGTATGTCAGTGAATATCAGGAACCTGTTGGCTAATTCAGAATCCCTGAAATACAGCACAGCCTTTTCCTGTATTGAATTGCTTTGACATCTACCTGTTTGAATTTAATTTGCAGTTGTTTTGCTGCTTACCCAGTTAAGTGTTTCTGAAGCTTCCCAGTCTTTCCTGATTACTCTTTCATCTGCAGACACTTTCTGCTGTGCTTCCTGTATCTCATTACAAAAATCTGTGACCTGCTGTGAGATGAGGAGTCTTCTGAAGGCCCTTTTAAAAATACAGAGGTTTTTTTTCAGTTGTTTCTCTTCAATCTATTACCTAATTTGCTGGCAAGTTAATATCAGTAACAGAGTTCGCCTTTGCAGTTCTATGGAAAGTTTGATGGGTCCCAGGTGGAAACAGATGTGAGCATGTGCTTTTTGGTAAAATAATTAGTTTCCAGTTAAATGCAGCTCTTGCAAACTGAACAAAGCACAAGGGGAAATTTGCAACATACCAGTAAGCAGGTGATAAAGAGAGAAGGCTTCAGCTGTGGCAGCCTCAGAGAGAGTTGCTATCATGGGGAATTCTTTGCTGGTTTTTTTGTCACACAAGGGGGCAGGAGTACACTGATATGTTTCTGTTCCTTGCTGATGTAAGGGCTGATTTAAATCTTCATCTGGAATGCTAACAATGATGAGCTTCCTACTTGTGTTCATTACTAACAGGCCTAGGGTACCACAGCAAGCTTCCCATTACCCACCTACGGGGTTGTCTAAATAGGAGTTGATGTGGAGAATTGTTGAATATGCAATGTTTCTTGAATTTCTAAAATAACATTAAGTGGCAGGATTCATTTCACTCAGCTATGAGACATGAATGAGTATGCAGTGTTTCTTTGGAATTCCACATTTTTGGAGTTCATTACTTTGCCTTAGGTTGAAGAGGCGGTGTGATCTGCTGCTCTGCAGTATGTAATGTGTATCTAGGACAGTTACACTCAAACTTTGTTTTTTGCTGAGACCACCTAATGGATTTGGTAAAGGTGAAATGTGTCAGCTTTTTGAATAAACATCTTGGTTACCTTTCTTGTATTCTAAGAGTTAGATTTTCAGTAACTGAAGACTCAGGTAGGCTTTCTGAACTAGAAAGTTATCAATAGAAGTTGTTGGTAAGTTCTTTGGTAGCATAAATGCAGTTAAAGAGCACAAAAAAAATGCTTTTGCCTCAAATTATAAAATGTAGTAGGATCATAGACTCATAGAACAGTTGGGGTTGGTAGGGGCCTTAAAGATCATCCAGTTCCAACCCCCCTGCCATGGGCAGGGACACCTCCCACCAGCCCAGGCTGCCCAAGGCCCAACCAGCCTGGCCTTGAACACCTCCATGGATGGAACAGCCACAGCTTCCCTGGGCAACTTGTGCCAGTGCCTCTCGCCACCCTCATCATGAAGAAATCCCTCCTTATGTCTAGCCTAAATTTGCCTGTCTCCAGTTTATGCCCTTTGCCCCTAGTCCTGTCACTACAAGCCTTTGTGAACAGCCCCTCCCCAGCTTTCTTGTAGCCCCTTTCAGGTTAAAGGGGTGCAGGGAAAGAGGCAGTAGTTGGTGAGTACGATCTTCTAGGAACATAAGGAATATAACATGAGATCTTTCCTATAAGCTTTGTGTTGCGTAGCAGTCTTGTCATAAGCTGTAGTTAAATAATTTCTCACTTGCTGCTGGGTCAGTAGCAACTTGACTCAGTTTCTCTTTGCTGAGTCTCCTGAACCTATTACATTTAGCTTCACTTTTGATGAATAAATGTTGTTCCCAGCTTTGAAACTTAGAAGACTTTTTAGGGTACGTGTGCTGAGTTTTAAAAAAACAGATTACTATTGCAGGGATGCTCTGGGGCTCATCTAATTTCATGCCCTAGCCAAAAGCAGTATTAACTTTTGAATTTCATTGTGTTTGCTTGAGTCTTTCTGCTATTGATTTCTAAAGTTTTGGAAGACTGAGGATTCCACAGCCTGTTTGGGTAACCTGCTCCAGTGTTTGATCACTCTTTCAGTCAAGAGTTTAGGTAGTCAAATCAGAACTCTGCTGCATCTTGGGTCCTTTGCTTTGCCTGCTTCCTTTCCCTCTGTACTTCTGAGGGCAGTCTGTGATCAATCAACTGAATACTTTAAGTATACAACAGGTGGTTGAAGAGAGCCCTTGGATCCCCCAACAGAACCCTTTGATAGTTAATTTTGATTAATTCCATCTGAAAATTGTTATCTTTGTTCTAGGATTTGCTATAAATACAGAAGAGACTGCAACAGTCAGTGGCTGATTGCATTGTTATTTCAAGACGGCTGCGTTATTATTTGCATTTTTATCTTTTCCTGACAACAACTGAGAGATTACAGAACATTAATGTAGCTTAAGATTTTGATAACTTTTAAGAAGGCCGAAGGGGATGGCTTGATGAGGAGGGTAGCAATTTGAAGACCTAAAAATTACGTACATCTAACTAAAAGATGGGCTTGGAGTGCGTACTTTGTGTAACAGAAGTGGAGTCACTTTTGAAGTTACGTGCATGCTGAACCTCTGCTGAGTAGCTGCCTGTGTGAACTCCCTTTACGTGAATTCTTTGTGTTGTAAAATGATGAAGAGTTCAACTTTTCTTAATAGCTGGTCACTAACATTACCACTTTTTTACTTTCCTGATTGTGAAGAATTTCTCTGGGAGATATGTTAAAATAAGATGATTATTCTGCTGTTACTCCACTGCCTTTTGAGCTATTTTCCAGTGATTTAATTTCTGTCTGAGGGCTTTGCTTCCTAGAGTATCGAGATTTTATTAAAATTTTCTGTGATTTTGATTCACAGGGTGGAATTGCTACCTGTTTTATTTTAACAACCCTGAAACTGGAGATGTATTTGCAAAGTTTGTAAAACCACACTTGGTGTTTGCGAAGATTTGTGCAGCTTCAGGTTGTCCTCAGAACAGACTGTTCTGATGTCACTCTAGAAAGGAAGGGTGTGGTTGTTTGAAAAAATAATTCTAAGAATAATGGAAAAATGCATAATACTGCACTTCTTGATTTCCAAAGAGTTATGTAGGGCTTGAACACACAGGAAATAATTCCTGTATTTGGGTCAGTTCAGACAAATTGTAGTGTCTTACAAATTAACTTGAAGTTAATTAAATATAGCAGAGTTAAACATTTTATACAGCTCTATTATTTAACTGGAATGACGGAGGTTACAAGAGGATAATACAAAATAATACCTTTTATTATAAACTGATGGGAGTTTGGGATGGTTTTGTTCCACGTGTAGTGCTTGAGGAGTGTTAATGTTAGTGTTTGATCTGTTCTAGATGTAGATGATACCTTTACTATTTGGATTAAAAGATGCGAAGAAACACTTAATGGTAAGAAAAATATGTTTATTTGCTAAAGGGTTTGATTTGTCCTGTGCTTTGAAGCTATGTCATGTTTTTCAAAGATTTGCAGCATACCTCTTACTTGGAACAAAAGAATTATTGTTAAGAAGTCACTTTTTCCTGTCTCTTGTTTCTCTCCGTGTAAATGCTGAATGCTTCTATTCTAAATCTTCAGCTTGAGAGAAACATTAATGTTAGGTCTTTAATGTAATGATCAGCTGTGACAGAGTAACTATTTAAAGTTCAGACAATAGTAATCAACTTTAACTCACACACCACTGCTGACTAATTTTAACTGTGGAAGCACATGTCAGCTTACTTTTGGAAAACAACAAGATCACTTTTCAGGTCTTGTGGAATATAAAGTTGGAAATAAATGGAAATCTGATTTTTTTTTTTTGAAATCCTTAATTCAATGTGGAAGGTACCTTAGGTGCTCATTACTGCTTTGGCATCTTATCCGTTGTAGTCAGTGAGTGTCATTACAGTTTCTTTTTATACCTTCCTGACACTCCAGACTATTAAGTCATCTGTAGTACTTAAGCTGCCTTTGGATTTGTAATGAGCTGTAACAGAATAGCTGATGTAGTTTTATTCCTCTCCATATTGTGACTTCCCCACACATGGGAAATGGGACAGTGGAATTAAGTTCATTTTAACCTGTTGACTGAAAACCACACAGAATCATAGAGGAGTTTGGGTTCGGTGGGACCTTAAAGATTATCCAGTTCCAGCCCCTCTATGATGAGCAGGGACACCTCCCACTGGCTTAGGCTGCCTAGAGGAGAACTCTTCTGTCTTATAAAATTTCTGTGGTATGTTTTTGCCAAGTTTATTTTTTATATCAGATAAGCGGTTGACATCTTATTTACAGAGTTATCTTGGGTGACATCTTTCTTTCCCCTCTCAAGGAAAGAGGTTATATGCATTTTTCTCAACTATCATAATTAATACTTGCAACGTTTTGTCTCAGTTGTCCTGGTTTATCCTGAGTATTCATTCCTGTCTTTTTTTTTTGACACATTTTCTTAATTGTTGGTACATCAGCAAAAAACCTTCCCAACAAAACAACTCTGATTTCTTCACTACAATAATATTCTTTTATTGATAATCTTTATGGTTTTTTTGTCGGATGTGCTATAAGAAAACAAAGGGAGTTTTTTTTCTGTTCAAACATGTGTAATCAAAAATGTTTTAGTAAAAATACTTAGAAGAGGAGATACTGAGCTGTGGTTTAGATCCAGGTATTGCATTGTGTTTGAGGTCATACGAGTGATTTTTCTGTGCCAAGTTTTTGTCTCCTTCCCCAACTGAGTTTGCCCGGCACGAGATACAGACTTGATGAGGACTTTGTGCTGTTCATATGGGCGGTGATAAACCTAGCACAGACTCACAGGAAATGATTGTTAAAACTTGTTTGCCATGATGTTGCTTTCATTAAAAAGTTCTGTGTAGGTTTCTGATAAGCAAGAAGTAATGGAAAGTTTGTTCCTTCTGTTAATCAGAATGTGCTTTATATTACAGTTGTTCCTTTGCACAAGTTGCTGATTGAAGTCCATTTAAAAAGTAGAGTGCCATAAAAGCAAAATACTAGAGGTAGAACTGGTGTGTTTTTAACTCTTCTGTAGAGACTGCAATAAATGCAGAATGCCTGGAGTAACTGGAGAAAACTAGAATAAGTATGTGCCTTGCAGGTTCAATGTGTGTCTTTCTGAAAGTACAACTTTTTTCATTTTGCAGTGTCACAGACGGAAGCGGTAAGATGTTTTCCATAATGTGTTTACTATTCTGATTTGTTTTGTTAAGCAAGAGCTTACTTCTAGGCTTCAGTGGCTTCTTGCAACTTTCAGGCTTTAAGAATGATCTTTTCTACTGCAATTCTGAAGAATTTAACTTTTCTTCTAAACATGTGGGTTTTGTATTTGAGTTGAAGGTTGCAAAAATTGAATCCTAAAGACTTGCAGGGATGGTATCAAAGCTGGCAATTACTGTACACTCACTGATTTGCGATTAACCAGCTCCTCTTATCAATACTAACTTGCTTTTGACTGCTTGAAAGCAACGTTTGTTTTTTTTTTTTTTTTCCCCCGGTAGCTTGCAAGTGGTTTGCGTGGTTCTGCTGTAACTTGTTCAGATGCCAGTTTCCCTTTTTTTATTGGAAATCTTCAGAAGAAATGTTGAAGTTGACCCCTACCTTTTTTATCTTGAGACAAAGAAATGGGAATTTGCATTGGATGTTATATTCCCTCTTTCATAGTTACTTCAATTTTTATGTTTTAAGAATAAGGTAGAGGAGGAGAATGTACAGAAGACATAGTGGGTGTATGTGAGGACAAATTTTACAGTTAAAAGTTCTCTATTTTTAGAAGCTATACCCTGAGTTCTTATATGTTTTTCAGATTTACTTCATGACTTTTAGATTAGCAGCGTAGTTGCTCTGTGTCTTTAATTTATAATGTGTCTGACCAGCATATTTCAAGTTGTAGACTGACATATTTGATGTAAATTGAATCTTTTAAATTCATCATCTGGCATAAATGGCTAGCAGAACAGTGAAGAGCTTACCTCTAAGTTGATACTTATACATAATTCAAGAAAGGGGGGAGCAATCAGTATGAAAATTATTTGTGTTTTTGTAAAGTGCTTTATGATGTGTTTTCACTTACACTGGTGTAACTTTCTTTCCAATGGAATATACTTCAACTAGAATGCACAGCAGCAGCCTTTGCCACCAAAGATCAAGTAAGTTAACTTCAACTTTACTGCAAGTGTTAAAATAATTGACATATGCCTTGGGGTTTGGAGAAGCGAATTAATGACTATAGAAACTGCTTCTGGGTAAGTTTAATAATGTGACAGTCTAAAGTGACGTGTTTCTCGGTGTCATCGCTTTTGTTCAGACTGAATTGTACTTCCAGGAGCTTATGCCTAGTTGGGAGAGTGGAGAATGAAGTAAACATTCTGGCTTCTGTTTCTAATTCTCATAGTGAACTTAATTCTAAGACTGCCCAGTTGTGCCTAGTATAGGTAATGCTTTTCAAATAGTTTTAAGATCCTGAACAAAAGTGCAGTGGAATACATAGAAGGAAAACTATGTCATAGAATCACCAGGTTGGAAAAGACCTCTTGGATCATTGAGTCCAACCATTCCTATCTGCCACTAAACCATGTCCCTGAGCACCTTGTCTACCTGTCTTTTAAACGCCTCCAGGGAAGGTGACTCAGCCACCTCCCTGGACAACCTGTTTCAGTGCCCAATGACCCTTTCCATGAAAATTTTTTTTCCTGATGTCCCAGCCTGATCTCCCCTGGTGTAGCTTGAGGCAATTTCCACTTGTCCTGTCCCCTGTCACTTGAGGCCAGCACCTTCCTCTCTACAACCTCTTTTCAGGTAGTTGTGGAGAGCAGTAAGGTCTCCCCTCAGCCTCCTCTTCTCCAGGCTCAACAACCCTAGCTCTCTCAGCTGCTCCTTGTAAGACTTGTTCTCCAACCCCTTCACCAGCGTCATCGCTCTTCTCTGGACTCGCTCCAGAGCATCAACATCCTTCTTGTGATGAAGGGCCCAGAACTAAACACAGTATTAGAGGTGCAATCTCACCAGTACCGAGTACAGAGGGAGAATAACCTCCCTGGACCAGTAACCTCCCTCAACCTGGTATTATGAATTGTGACCTAATTTTGATATGCTCCTTGGCTAAAAGAGATTCTTTGTTCTGCAACTACTTACCTTGTCAATTTTTCAACTGCTTTGTTTGAAGGAAGTTCAACAAATCTGACTTTGTATTCTTTTTTCCCTCCTTACATAATGTACCCTTCCAGCTTTAAGTATTCTTCTGTCAATGTCTTTGCAGTCACTTTTTCCTCTCTTCTTGTTGTTTTTTTTTTTTTTTTTTTTCAGATATGACTGGTACCAAACAGAATCTCATGTAATTGTGACAATAATGATCAGGAATGCGCAGAAGGATGATGTCAATGTTCAGTTCTCAGAGAAAGAGGTGATTTGTGTTGGTTATTGATGCACATACCTAGATTCCCTAAGATGTAGTAATTGAAATGGTAGGCGTTATTTGCTGCAGTAATGTGAAAAAAGGGTTAAAGAGGTCTTCTGTCTGAGGATTTTTTATGTACGTTAATGCTATAGATGTGTGTGCGCTCCATCAAGCTAATCAGGATCTCTTGCCACAGTGCTATGGTGTGCGTGCTGGAAAGGGAACATCTATTTTTCAGCTGCCTCTGTTTTGGGAGGATGGGGGAGGAAGTGATCTGGGCTTAAAATGTTTTGAGTATGCATCAGGAATAGGAAAGGATAGAGGCAAGGTATTCTCAAAATAGGTATGAGTGAATAATACCTTGGTTTAAGATGATTATAGTAAAAGAAGGAATGTTACTGGGTAGGTTTTTCTTGCTTTTAGCATTATTAAAATTGTTAGCTAGATAACAATATATATTTCAAGGAAATGCAGCAATCTATTTTAACACCGTATGAGGTACCTGTAATGTTCATGTTTAATTTAGCTGAGAATATTGAAGAGTTAGGTTCTTATTCTCAACTAAGCTGATACTGTGTGACCTGCCAGAAGTACCTGGTTGTTACTGTCTGCTTTAGATTGTTAAAGCTGTGCGAGTGCTTGCCGCGTAGTGTGTGTCTATCAGAAGGGAAGTTGCAGATTGTTCTCATGTTCCATTATTAATGTGTTGACACTTCATTTGCCATATAATTCTTTCCCCAAAGAATGCAGATCAAGCTGACAAGATAATAGGCTTTTGGAGTACTTGCTGGCTGGGAATTGAAATCTCCTGTTCATTTTCTAGTGTGCTTTAGAAACACCTTGTTCAATAATGCAGTCATGTAATGGCGTCATCTGAAATTCTGATGCCTGATGCTTTAAGCGTCCTAGTGAAGGGTCATTAATTTAATCAGTTAATCTTGGTGCCAAATGGCAATTCTTTACTTGAAATGGGAAACTGCTGTCAAAGATGACCAGAGATCTATTTTCAACTGTTAACAGATGAATGCATCAGTGAGACTTCCGTCAGGTGAAGACTACAACTTAAAGCTGCTTCTTCTTCATTCTGTAGTGCCAGAGCAAAGTACATTTAAAGTGCTTTCAACAAAGGTAAGCTTCTCAAAGTGTAAATTATTTCTTTGACTGTTCCTGACATCAGAAACATTTCTGCTCTATTTTCTTGTCTCTGCAGCAGTCATAATATCTTGCATTTCATACAGGATTGCTTTTTATTTCTTCAAGGTGCCTTTCAGCCAGTGGGAGGCTTTCTAAACTTGTGCAAATATAAGAAATAGTAATACGATGGTGGTTACTGAAGTGAAAATGACAGTTACGTTCAGGATGCTTTTACTTGTTGCTGTAGAAAGAAGACTGTGATCTTCACTCTTACAGTTCATGTATTAGGAAAGTATGAACGCCTTTCTTCCAAACTTTTAGGAGCCAGTATTGCCTTATGAGGCACGGTTATCTCTGTGTGCCTGAGAAATATAAGTCAGACTTAGAGGATTTTGGTGTTGAAATGATCCTTCATCCTTTCATGGCCTTTTCTTGCTGGTAAAGGTTAATCATAGGGTTAACTGTTCTTGGCTTTTCAAGGGAGCATCTTCCATGCTGTTCCTGGAAACAGTACTTGCTTGAAGATGCTTGAAAATTGCATGGTGTGAGAGAGAATGTTTTCATCTCACCATTTTGTTTCTAGAAACTGGATATAAGGAGGAATTTCTTCACAATGAAAGCATTGAGGCCCTGGCACAGGTTGCCCAGGGAAGCTGTGACTGCCCCATCCCTGGAGGTGTTCAAGGCCAGGTTGGATGGGGCCTTGGGCAGCCTGGTCTGATGGGAGGTGACCCTCCCCATGGCAGGGGGGTTGGAACTGTATGATTTTTAAGGTTCCTTCCAACCCAAGCTATTCTATGATCCTATATTACAGGTACAGAAAAAGAAGAAACAGTCTGTAGTCTGGCATAGAGTATATTGTTGGTAAAATGCATAGACAGGAACATGCTTTGTCCTTTGAGCCAAGTCTTCATCTCTGAAGAAGGAATATATTTTTCATTCTTTCCTTGTATTTCAGTAGTGGTTCTGTAGTGCTTTTGAACATTCCTTTGTGTTCTTCTGTTCCACTTTACCTGTTCCCTTCTCAGAAGAGTAACTATAATGGTTCTTGCAGCATTCCACGGACGAGGGATTTCAAGATGGCGTGAGAGGGTTGCCATAGGAAATTGGTCTTGTTTTTCCACTCCTCACACTAAGGAAGCTGGGCAGATTATGTGATGTGTTTTGAGTCATGTCAGCTTGCATGCAGTGGGAGATAAGCAGAGTGCTCAAAGTATCCAGAAAATCTGCTGGTCCATTAGTATTTACATAAATTGAAGTGGAATGGGCATGGATGTTGTCAAGAGGAGTAATTGTGAGTGCCTGCTTGCTTTGTGCTTCTGTCTAGCTTGTGTTACGCTTTTCATTTGTCTTGAAGTTAACCATTTATTTTATGAAGCATCTCCATGGTACTCTAAGCATTGCTGAAATGAACTTGTCTTTGTCTTTCTATGCTACCATCTCTAGCCTGGGTTAATCTCTGGAATAATCTCTGTAGTCTAGAGCTTGCTTTAGATTGAGGATTTTAGAGTGGTGTGAAAGCTTTAGTTACCTTCAGGCAGTGTCTGAATTGTAAATATTTTGCATTTGGTTTAATATGTTACAGTTCTGTAAAATCATGAGAGAATATTTTTGACACGGAATGCAATAAGAGAGAACACGGGAGGTGTTCTAACAGCAGAAGGCAGTGCTTCAACGTATTCCTCCTCTTGCAGGAAAGAATAGGATAAGGACATCTGGGAACGCATAGTGCAGGGAAACAATTTAAGTGATGCTCTGGCTAATTCCGGTTTTGACCAGCAGGTGGGGTCTGGATGAAGAAAATAATGTAAAAGCAAGGCTTCTTTCATGGCTTAGAATATTTTACTTTGAAAAACGTTGAGTGCTTTAGAGGAGTGGTGCAGCCTTAGTGTTTGAATGCGAGAAATTCAGATTCGTTTTCAGTAGTTTCAGCTGCGCGCTTTGTTCTTGCGAGCGGTATGGGAAATACACAGTTATTACTTTGAATAAATTATCTTATTAGTTAGAACTTCTCAAATCCTTTACAAATTATTTTGTACCATTTATATGAAGCCCTTTTGTGGGGATTTAGAAAGAAAGACATAATCTCATTATCTTCCCAATTATATGAACTTCTTACTACAAAATCGTTAAGAAATTGTGTTTTCACGGGATAGGAACAGATCTGTTCCTGTGGATTAGTAATTTAAGCTAAGAATAATGGCATGTGTTCACACTACTTTATTTTGTATTGCTGCTTTGAATGTGTGAGCCACGTTGCCACTAGCATTACGTAGTCTTCACTGAGCAACAAAGAGACTGATTTTTATTTTCTAGCTGTGTAAGGAAACAGTGGGATGTGTGGGCAAGTTATGTGGTGGATAGTTTTGGTTTCCTGTGAACTTCATAAAACTAATAAACGCAGTGGATAGGTGAAACGATGGATCGGGCAGGTAACTGAGCAGTCCTATGTGCTGTGGTAACTAAGAGAAGCTGGAGAGGTATATCTCAATATTGCTTGAAATTCACCATCCCTTGACAAATGCAAAGGAAGAAAGGTGAAGAAGCAAATTCAAGAGGAGAAAGTGGCCTCGATTCTATCTGCGTGATTACAAATTCTAATGTAACTGCAAAAAGCAGACAGAACTTACAGACTCAGGATTGGTTCTTTCAGGGAGTGCTAATGGTGACAAATGCAACTGATGCTTTAAGAATAGTTTCTTCCCTAGCAGTGAAACAGAAATGATACCTTTCAATAAATCCATGCTGTGCCTAGCTCTGAAATAGAGCTTTTCTGTTTGGAAAAGAGCAGAACTAGAAAATGGTACAGGGGCAGCATAGACAGGTGTTTGGAGTGTTTGAATGGTTTCTGCACGAGCAGCAGTATATTAATGTTCATAATCTGCAGACATCTCACTTCAAACTGTGAACTAGAAGAGGTAAAGATGCTTGACGCTGACACAAGAACAACGTAATGTATTTGTGGAATCCAGTGTTCAGATAGTTATTGTAATCTCTTTCATTGTGCATCCTAGTGTTGTGCATTTTCTGATTGTCAGCAGTTCTGCAGATGGTACAGACTGCCTTTAATAGCCACTAGGTGTTACTGCCATGCTTTGAGCCATTTTTTTCTACCCTTTTCAAAAGTTTTTTTGCCGTTTAATAGATAATCACTACTTGCAAATTCAGCTCTGAGTTGATTATGGTTCTTGTTCACAGTTAGGCGTGAGTTACTTGCAATTACCCGGTGTCGTTCGGCATACAATTCTGATGATCTAAGGCCTCAACTTAGTGTTCGTGTGAGAAAATGCTGAATACAATGGTATTGAGTCCTTCCCTTGAGGGAATTGCTTATATGCATAGCCATTCTGCAGAAGCGAATGATGTGTCTTTAATCTCTGTTGCCAGTCATTTTTTCTTGTACATGAATAGCATGGCTGATGGATCACAACTAGCATAACGAGATCAATTGACGTTATTGGTTATACTCCCCATCTCTCAAAGGTGTCTGGCTGCTTAGAGAAACATTACCATGGTAATCTGATCAAGCAAAAAGCAACAGCAGCTCTGAAAGCACTGTATAAATTTAAGATGTATGTGTCTTAAAAATAGAAGCCGAACCAGTCTTTATGTGCAGTGTGACTTTGTATGCAATAAGTAGGATTTTGTGTATTTTGACGGTGTTCTTCAGTTGTGTTCAGGTATCAGGTGAAGTCGGGGAAAGACTGTGCCACACTGAAAGCTGCACACCAAGTTCAGTATTTTAAGAGGAGGGAGATACCCATAAATGGTCCTGCTTGGCTTTATCACTTATTTCCAGAAGAGGGAGCCAAAATGTAAATGCTGGATAGAGTTTGCTCTTTGGTAGTTGCCTGTGTGCAGTTACCTGTAGCTCACCGTGCATAACATCATTTTGTTCCCATTTTAAAAGAAAAAAGGCATAAAAGCTAAAATTGGGTGTTGAAATAAGCTTAAGAGAGAACTAGGTGATCTGTCTCTGTTGAGAAAATATGGTAGGAAGGTAGAAAAGCACAAATATGGTAGGATTTTTAATAATCTGCAACAGTTCTTTGTGCACAGTCAGCCTCATTTTCTTTTCCCTCTTCCGTTTATCCTATTGAGCAGTGTATTTGGGGCTCCAGGGGAATATTCTGCCATGTTCTGTTGGGAACCTGCGTAATGTGAGCAGTTGCTCTAGGTCTTCTGTTGTGTTTCAGGTGATGCTAAAGGTTTTCTTCTCCTTAGACTTAGGAGAGTGAGGATGGCTGTGCTTTTAGCATGTGGTTTTATGAACTTGAAGGAACTGGGGGACAATTACTGTGAGTTTTCACTCTTTAGTGATTTGGGCTTTTTACAAGCAATGACTTGCAGCAATTTAGAGCCGTCAGAAAAAGTGCTAAAAAGTGATTTCTTTATCCCAGAACTGCTCTTTAATTAGAGATCAAAGTTGTGCTGCAAACAGAGGTGGTGTTAGAAATCCTCAGCTTCTTTTTTACAGTTGATGGTTGTTGCTTAGTAGAGATGTTGGAGGTAGAAGCACACCCTCTGCAGCTTCATGCCAAGAGCCTGGTAGTATGCATCAGTGGCATGTTTCTTTTCCTCAGACTAATATTTTGCCTTGCAAACTCTGAGATACTCTGTGTAGCCTCCTGGCAAAACACACAGGTGCCTTGTTGCTAAATGTGAAGGACAAGACAAAGTTTGAAACTGTTCCACACACCCTTGGACTGTGGTCAGAGCCTCTATTCAGAGGCAAATGTACACGAACGGGTAAGCAGAGGAACAGCTTTATTTTAACTGAATTTTGTTCTTACCCTTGTGGTCCGATCCTTAAAAGATACTTTCTTGTTTTGGGTATTTTCATTAAACTGCAGACACTTGAATGCAGATGTCCCTGCTCTCGTGTACTTGATTTGTCTGTGAGGCTTTCATGCAGATTCATATCTCTGTATGTATTGTCAAGCGCTTTCTGTAAATTATAAGCTGATATTTTTAGATAGGAGTTGGATACTTCTTTGAAATTTCTTGCATCTCCTAGGCAGGAATAGTTGGAGCAATTTCCTGTCTAAACTACACAGAAGCCTTCCTAGTGATTGGCATGATACTGACTTGGCTCAAAAGTTTGATTTTGTGGTTTTTCTATATGAATGCACGTGGGTGTCAGGCAGATTTCAACTTGTTAATACTATGAAAACTATATTCTAAACAAACATGTAATATCAATGCCCATCCTTTATATAAATACATAAAGAGAAATTAAGGCATAAGGATTTTTCTCCATCTTGGGAGAAGATGGCTTTAAGAACAGTTGAAACAGTGGTAGTTTACATTTTGTACGTACAGGATGTGGTGATAAAGAGCTTTAGGATGCTTAAATGAACTGGATCATTAGCTCCTTCTGTAAAATTAAAAATTATTATGTAGCAGCCACTTGTTGGATGAGCAAGGTGGAAACTTTGACCTTTTTGCACTTAGTTCTCATAGTACATAGCTGGCAAAGAAAAGGAAATGTGCAGGCTAAACCCATACTGTCACAATATAGTATCTACAGAATAGATTTCTTAATTATCAGTTATTCGTGATAACACTGTAGACTTATTTTAATCTCAGAATATTTTGTTTAAAGTTATGGAACAAAGACCTTGTAATTCAGAATGTAAGCGATGTGTAACAGGTTTTTGAATAACAAGGGTACCAGAACTGTATGTGCATATGATCTTAGGGGTAAGTTTGAATGGTTTACACTTTTTTAGTGCTAATTTGACTTACCCTTAAATTTAGGTAACAAAATACGTGGGATAATTACAAAATGACAACTTTAAACACTTGATGTACAACTATGTACAGCTCTGACAAAGTGGTCAGTAGTTCAGTACATAAGTAAGTAATTGACTGGAAAACCTGAATTCTCATTTTTTAATGTTTAATATAGCAAAAGATCAGAATTTAGAAGGGTGTTTTCAGATGTATCTTAAAAATAATGGATGAGTGAACTGCTGAAGCTTTGTCAGTTCTGATTTCCTTCATCAGAGCTTGACACATATTTGCCAGTGGTAAGTGAACTTTTCCTTAGCGTGAGCTGTGACATAGGAAACACAGCAGAAATCAGAAAAAAAAGAAACCTCTAACTTGTCAGTGTATACCAGAATATTCTTTAAGGGAGGAAGATAAAAATTCGTCCCTTTTGTAGTATTTCTCAGTTAAATTGGTAGTGTCTGTTCCAAAACGTAAGTTCAGGTGAAATCTGGTTTGTCAGAAGTTTGAGCTTTTTAATGTTAAGCTTCTGCCTAGGAAATTAATGGCTAAATCGTGTTGTATTTATTTGTAGGGGAGAAATTAATTCCTAAAACTAGATTGAATGCTTCTTTATGCAAGTCGTCTTAAACTAAGGGGAAGGTTGTGTCCTTTTGCCACCAGTGGAATAGTTTAGAATAGCTTCTCGGGGTAATGCTGTGGCATCTTTTCTGATGGCTTGCATTGGAATTCATCTGCAAACAAACTTGGCTACATCAGAGAATCATAGAATAGTTTGGATTGGAAGGGACTTTAAAGATCATCCAGTTCCAGCCCCCCTGCCATGCGCAGGGACACCTCCCACCAGCCCAGGCTGCCCAAGGCCCCATCCAACCTGTCCTTGAACATCTCCAGGGATGGGGCAGCCACAACTTCCCTGGGCAACCCGTGCCAAGGCCTCACCAACCTCATCATGAAGAAATTATTCATTATCTAGCCTAAATCTGCCCCTCTACAGTTTATACACATTCCCCTTTGTCCTATCTTCACAGACCTCTGTAAACAGTCCCTCTCCAGCTTTCTTGTATGCCCCTTTCAGGTACTAGAAGGTCACTATAAGATCTTGGATCCTTCTCCAGGCTGAACAAGCCCAACTTTCTCAGCCTGTCCTCATATGTAAGGTGTTCCAACCCTCTGATCATCTTTGTAGCCCTCCTCTGGATCCATTCCAACAGCTCCATATCCTTCATATGTTCAGGATTCCAGAACTGGACACAATCTCTGATAAGTTTTAAAATATCGATCACTTCTATGACTAGAAAATGCTGTGAATAGAACTGTCTCTATCCATCCTTCTCTGTTGTTGTG
Source organism: Coccyzus lansbergi (assembly GCA_033558105.1). NCBI lineage: Eukaryota > Metazoa > Chordata > Aves > Cuculiformes > Coccyzidae > Coccyzus > Coccyzus lansbergi. The sequence goes on from JAUMJK010000168.1 coordinate 23,534, forward strand.
AGGGGCTGTGTTTTGGATTTGTGCTGGAACAGTGTCAATACAGGGATGCTTTCAGAGTCAGGACCCTTTCTGCTCCTCACTCCATGCCTACACCAAGCAGGCTGGGGGTGCACAAAAAGCTGGGGGGCACTGAAGTCAAGCCTGCTGACACCATCTGACCGAAGGGGCGTTCCATACTGTATGGCATCACGCTCGGCAATAAAACTAGGGGGAGCGTTTTGGGGAGAGATGCTGCCTCGAGACAGTCTTGGGTGTTGGTTGGTGATAGCCATTAATGTTTTTATTTGCATCACTTATTTGTCTTGTTATTTTCCTTTTCATTACAATTTATTATTCTTACTATTTAAATTATTTATTTCAATCCACAGTTTTTCTCACCTTTCCAGTTCTTTCCCCCCCATATCCTACAGGGGGAGGAGTGCGTGAGAAGCTGTGTGGTGCTTTGCTGCCAGCTGGGGTTAAACCATGACCAAAATATTTCAAATTAGTCCATTAATTACTCCGTCAAAATTCCATGTTTCTTTTCCTTTTTGCTTTGCTCATTTTGAGTCCAGCATACTGGGAGCTTAAAAATTACAACAAAGTAGATTATTTCTGTATTGGAACTTTTTATACATCTGGAATACTGGGTCCAGTTTTGGGTTTCCCAGAAAGGCAGCAACGTAGTGCAGCGATTCCCAGTGGAGGGCTGCCGGAGTGGTCAGGTGGCTGCATGGAACGAGCTACAAGAAGAGGCTGAGGATTTATGCTTGTCCTGAAATGACATGCAAAGTGTTTAGTTTGCAATGAAATTTTCCTGTCTTTAATTCCTAAGTTGGCTGAGGCACACAGGCGTACGTTTTATGCAAGTATAAATGTTAAATCAAAGTAGTTGATGGAGCATTAATGTGTTTCTTTTACCCGAGTACTGAATTTCTTTCAAAGCAGAGGAAAAAGCTAAGTGTACTTGTGTTGGATATGACACAAATGCCCGTACTGATCTGTTCCTTGTCTGTGTGAGAGCTATCAGTAACTGCTTTAAAATGTCCATTAAAATGCATTTATTGCCATCGTGCACATAATTGGAAGTCGCAAAGTTGTTGCTCCTTAGATCAAATAAAGCTCTCAAGTTGAAATATGCGCCTTCACAAGCAGGATCTTGCAGCTTTGTGTTTTTGGAAAATCTGGTTGCATAATGGTGTGCAGCTAATGATTTCCCTAGTTGTGCTCCTGTCTGCCACTTTGCTAATGAGTAACTTCAGTTGAAGTGGATGGAGTAGAGGTTTAGTCATGTCTTAAACATATTCTGTCTCAGTTTTTCAGCTCTTTATGCTTTGAACTTGGCAGGGTTGAAATGGTTTAGATTTAAGAAATCCGCATCTTACAGCGGGAACTAGTTTATAGCATTTCCCTTTCCTTAGGGATGTTTGTCATGTTGTACTGGCTGAGGGGCAGTTTCAGAGAGGAAAGTGTAACAAGTAGCAGACTGAGAAAGGAGAAGGGTGTTACTGGTGTAGCAAAGGTAGAGATCTTCCTTTTTTTCCTGTATTCTTATGTGTGGGCAGAGTACTTTGATGAATAGCCAAAGGCCTTGAGGAGGATTGTATGCTGAGAAGTAAAAAGTCCATGTTTAGTAGTTCACGTCCATCATATTGCATTAGAGGTTGTTCTCGGTGTGAATGAAATAGTCTGTCTTTGAGATACTGAAAGACAGTGGTGGAAAGCCTGAAGCTTAAGGGTAAGAGGACTTGGCAAAGGAAGGAAAAAGCAAAGGAGAAACTGAAGAGTTATGGGGTTAAGCAGTCTCAGTATCAAATGTTTACTCTTTTTTTAAAATTTTTTTTTAAGATGCAGTAATAAGCAGAGTATAAAATCTCGACGTCAAGGCCACCTCGACTTAAATGTGCAACCGAATTGATAATACAGTTTCACCAGGTTGAGAAGTTACGTATTGGAAGCAGAGAAAAGACAAGTTGTTTTAAATTAATACATTTCTCTTGTAACTAATTAGTGCCTTTGTAAGGGCCTAATTAACTTAAATTGACTCAGGAGATCCAAACCCATTGGGAAAAAGAACCCCAACCCTGCTAGTTTTGGCACTTGTGCAACAACTTGTTTGTTTTACATGTAGACATGCAAGTATTTTAGCTTCCTTAAGCTAATTGTAGAGCGTTTGATCTATGAGTGTAAATGTTCAGAAATGAACTTGATGATGTCATTTCCAAAGCATTTTAGAAGAATCTAGTGGATGAAGCTTTAGTAACAACTTTAGTTTTATGGAAGACTAATTATTGGCACAGTTTGAATGCTGCTTCTGCATAGTTTGAGCAGAAATCTCTGCGTCATCACAGATGGCAATATTAAGCTCTGGAATACAGGCTGCCTTTAGGGGACAGTAGGTCAAGCAGCAGGAGTAATAGTGGGGTTTTTTTGTTTGGTTATTTTTGGTACTTTGACTATTTTAAAAACAGATACCCTGATACTTAATTTGTGACTTGTACTGTTGCTAAAAGCGTTGGAAATCCAGCAGATACGGGGTATGGGGAGCCAAATACGTGTGGGTGTTGGGCGTACAAATTTACGGAAACTCGCCCATGCCTTGAAAGGCATTCTGTGCCTCTGGCTTAAACTTTTTGTTGTTCTCAGCTAGTACAAGTTAGTATTGGAAAATAAATATTCGAACATGTCTAGGGAATTGGTAGCTTCCCCAGGGGGGAAAAAAAAAATGAAAAGGAGCAGTCATAATTTAATATTCTGATTCTTAAAATTCAGCGTGATTGCAGATACAGAAGCCTTGAAATGTGAGCGAGCTCGTTTTTTTTATTTTTGTAAGGTATCTCAGTCTGTTGCTTACCAGTGGCTTGTTTATAAAGAATGGATTAAATAAAGTTCAAATTTCAGATCAACGTGATGCTGTGCAAGGAGCCTACTGCTCGGATCTCTAGGGTTGGCTTGTACAGTGGTGCCTTTGTTCGTGGGTCTGCAGGGATCCCCAGGTTACAGTGGCTTTAGGTAGAACTAAGAACTTGGTGCTGCCGAGAGCTGTTCGCAAATAAAGAACTGCTGAAGTTTAGCAAGCACTGATTTCAGTTACTTGATGGCATCATACGAACTTTGTGACACTTAAAGAGAATTTGTCATTTGGAGTGATATTAGACAGTCCTTATTTTGCAAATACTGATTTGCAACTTCATAACCCTGTAGCCAAAGGATCAGGCTAATTACGAGAAAAAATCAGTATGGTTGTCTAAAGGAATTATATGTAGTTGTGGATAGGGCATGACATACTTCACTTAATTTTGTTTCTCCTATGATAATTGCATCCATATCCATTTTTAATTGCCAGTTTTGTCAATGAATACTATGACAGTTTTTCTGTAGCAATGTGTTCATTGAACCAAACGAATACAGCTTCTGAATTTCTCCAGTGGTAAGATGTACGTAGTCCCAAGGTGTTTCTCTTGTTTGTGTACTACACAGAATATGATTTTTTTTTGTGTGTGTATAAAATAGAAACCTAGATAAAGTTGGATTTTGCTGTTCTTCAAATGTGCTGTTTAATTATTTGGGCTGACTGTCGAGAAGAGGATGCTTGAAGGAGAATACTTGGGTTCCTGGCAGCATAAAGACACTGGGACTGATGGTTACTTTTGGGATGCTGTACTTTCCAAAGAGAATCAAGTGACGAGTAAGCAGAAGAGCGTAGGTGGTACTAAACAAAAGGGTGACAGTCTGATTAAAGAACTGTGCTGCTGCAAGAGAGGCTTCACATTAGACTGTTTCTCAAAATTGAATATATTTTTTTACTGCTACAGGATCCATCTACTTTGAAACTATTTGGCAGAACTGTTTGCCATCTGGATTAATTTTTTTCTTCATCTCACATTTTATAGGTTGAGATAAAACTGAAGAAACCAGAGGCTGTAAGATGGGAGAAGCTGGAGGGCCAGGGAGATTCTCCCAAGTTAAAGCAATTTACACCAGGTTTACTCTCTGAACTATTAAGCATTAAATGGATTATTTCTATTAATTTATTTGCAATTATTAGAAGTATTTTTGTGTGTAAAATATTCTTAATAAAATCACAGGTTTATATTTACAATGAAAAACCTAATAGTTTTGGTTTTAATGCTAAGAATTGACAGAATCTGCCAAGAATTGACAGTCTGTGGGACATTGCTAAAAATTAGGTATTAAGTTTAGTACTAACTTCCATTAATCTGATCAATTTTTAAGGATATAGGCTTGTTGTTAAATCCTCTGGGCATATGTGTTTGGCTATCTCCTTTGATCAATGTTTTGCTGATCTTTACGCTCTTCTGTCTCTGTTGCTTAAATAATTAAGTATTATTTGCTCAAGTAGTCTATCTCTTGTGGTAAGTAATACTTTTGAAGCTTTTCGAGACAGATTAACCGTCTTGTCTTTTGAGAGAATTTGATTTTTCTGATTTACTGATTTCAGATTGTTTTGAAGAATTTTCTTGTGGCTCTAGGCTCTTGGCTTTTTCTTTTCCTTACTTGTCAGCCAGTAGCTCCTGGGTTTTTTTGACTTTGTGGGTTTTCTTGTTGGATGTAACTGTTTACATTCAGCAACTGCAAAAGTTTACTTTTAAGTAATCATTAGATTTCTTGGTTTCCTTTATTATTGCAATGCTTCTGTCTGCAAAGGAGAATCCATTTGCATTTTCAGATTCCTTCTCTGATTCATCTGATGCGTATATGTCTCTGTGTTCTTTGCTCCTCTCAGAGTCGTGAGAAAATGCTTAGTTAACTAACACTTCTGTTTTCAGATACCCAGCACTTATATCCGTCATCCTCTCACTATACGAGGAACTGGGACAAGCTGGTAGTTGAAATCAAAGAAGAGGAGAAGAACGAGAAGTTAGAAGGAGATGCTGCATTAAATAAACTCTTCCAGCAGATTTATTCAGATGGTACAGATGAAGTGAAACGTGCCATGAACAAATCATTTGTAAGTCTTCGCTTTTTTTTTTTTTACCTGAAGAAAAGTGTAAGTGCATACTGACACAATTTACTCAGCTTTGTGTGAACTAGGAAGCCTCTGGCTACCAAAACCTTGGGCCTGTTATGAATGGCAGTGATTCTGCTGGAGATATTGGCATAATGAATCTCAGTGAAAACTACAGTGTTGAACAGTAATGTATATGACTCTTAAAGTCCAAGTTTGTGCTTTGATAAAGCTTATGCTTTGTCACTGGCCTCTGTTTCACTCTGTTATGAAAGGAAATACAGTTTTTGGCTCATCTAGAGCTTGAAGAGTTGTTATGAGTGAAAGGATCAAATTCCTTTTAATTATTTATATCTAGTTCCTATTATTTGTACCCCTCATACACAAGAACCTGCTTGACCTTTTAAAAGCTTCTTGTTAATGAGGTAATATCTCATTGTGTTGAGTACTGATAGAAGTATTCTTGGGCTGAAGATTATGGCATGATGGCTTTGTCAAGTACTATTCTAAACATACACAGAATTCCTGTGTAACTCACTTCTACGTGAAGCTAAATTCTTCACCTTTCTTCAGAATTTGTTCATCTGCCGAAAGAAATGTGGCTTTTATGGTGCTAGAATTGCTCTAGCAAACTAAACAAGCTTTTTCTCCTATTGCAGATGGAGTCTGGAGGCACAGTTCTGAGCACCAACTGGTCTGATGTTGGTAAAAGGAAGGTAGAAGTAAATCCTCCTGATGACATGGAATGGAAACAATTCTAATCCTATTTTTAATCTTTTACCATCTATGTGTTGCCATAGTCATGTACTGACCACAGTGTATGGACATACCATCCTTGGATTCAAAGCACTGAATGTCCCCTTGGAAACAGAGATTGTCTTTGCATTTTGCGTGCTTTAGGAATTCCTTCATCTGCAGATGTTAACGATATGCTCAAGAGTGGATCCCTGTTTTCATCATCTGTCTAATTTTTGGAAATCGAGTCAATCACAGTCTAAATTTTCTACCACCTTGTATCAGCTCTGCTCTTTGGGGATGGGGAGTTCTCTAATGGGCTGGTCAGGATTATTGCCTTACACCCAATGTTTCTGTTCAGTAACTTATTAGATTTTGGCAGCTTTGGGTAAAAACACTTTTCAACACAGTGTTAAGATTGTTTGCTCTTAATTCTGCTAAATAAAACTGTAAATATAACTTTTTCTATACGGAAGCTGCTTCATTTCCTTTTTAGTAATCTTATTTTTGGATAGGGGATCACTTAAAGCATTCAGGTACGGGTGTAAATACACGACTTAAAACAAAAAACTGCCATCTGTAGGAATAAAACTTGGATTCAGTGAAGAGGATGAGATCACTGTTCTTGATGCGGACACAAGATTTCCACTCGTGTAGTCCTCCCACCTGGGCAATAGTTTGAACTTCAGTCGTGCGTAATAGAAGGGAGAGAGCCAGTTGGAGCTGGAAACTCTGCAGGAAAATGGGTTCGGTGTCTGCCTTCTTTATTTCAAAAAGAAGGATCTATTGCAGTTGTCTAAAATGAAAGATGGCAAACCGGTGCTTTAAGTTATATTGGAAGATTTATATTTCAGGGAAGAGCTCATGCATTGTTAGTTACCATCAGTTCAGCTTTTCCATCATGATCAAATTTTAAGTAACAGTATTTACAGGAAAAGAACAGATAAATATTGTAAATAAGGGCCTGTGGATGCTTAAAAGCCACCTGGACACCATCTTGGGCCCCTGGCTGCAGGTGGCCTTGCTTGAGCTGTGGGGGGCTGGACAAGATGATACCCAGAGGTCCCTTCCAACCTCAACTGTTCTGTCATTCTATGAAGGGAATATGCAGTTAAAGTTGTCATAAACGTGCCTCGTCCATGTGCTGCTGTCTCCTGGGTGTTCAGAGATACCAGAGTAGTCTGTGACTGTAGAAAACCCCATAAATAGCAAATATTGGAAGCCCTTTGAAAGCTACTTAATTTTTTGTTTAACCACTGGATGCTGCTTTAAGTTTGCTACTTTTCCTTGCGTTCCTAATTATGTGTGCTCTTCCAGATTGATTGTTGTCCTGCCTGTTTTCTTTCTATTTGATATGTTATTTTGCTACAGTGAGAACTGGATGAGCTTGGTAAAATATAAACACTATTAGAACAGGTATTGTAATAGGACAAGAGAATTCTGCAGCTGTAATAAATGTATGTAAAAGGTGATTGAAATCTCAGGAGGAGGAAGAAAGGTTGTGTTCTCTTCCTCCTGATGACTAGGAATCTAGGTTTTGCAGTGATAGTGAGAAAGCGCAGTGGGTCTTTTTCCCTAGAGTTGTTCCTACACCTGTGCAGGAGATAACTACCAAGGTTTTAACATCTCACAAACCTTAAAGAGAGAGCTTGGTCTTGGATGTGTGCCATAGCTATGAACTTCAGAATGTCTTCCTTGGCAGCTGTAGACTATGACAACAGCCTTGACACAATCACAGCTTCTTGATGCGCTTAGTTCATGATTATCCTACCATGCAAGCTGAGCAGCGATTTCTTGTTTTAATGGCTTTTTTTCTTAAGTATGTACTTGGGTTTTCCAAAACTTGAGTTCGATGACCTTCAGAACTGCATGTTTTCCTGGTCTTTGAATATGATCAAGGGAGTTGGATTGCATTTAGGAAGGTTTTATGTGCACCTTACCTCTTGACTCTTACTCAGCAACGTCTGCCTTCCAAGGAGTTTCTCAAAGGGTGTACTTATGGCAGATTTCAGTGATTATTTGTGAACTTCACTTGAGAATTTCTTGCCCTTCAGAGAATTTCAAGTAGCTAGTTGCTCAATATCTAGAGCATTTACCATCCATATGGGATGCTGACATTGAAGTTGACTTGATTTGGAGCAGGGACTTCAACTCGATTCTCCTGGATAAGTGCTTTGCTGCTTTTTATTTATGCTCTTAAGGGCATTTCTTCCTTTCTAATGTGGAAGGAAGACAAACGTCTGAGCACTTCACTTTGTCACAAAATTGGGTTCTTGGCTCCTGGCCAGCCTTGCTTTATAAATGTCATTCAGAGCACTTAGAAGTGCTTAGTGAAGACTTGCTATGGGAAAAGCCTAGATAAAAATCTCTTAAATAGAAATGAAAAAAGGAATTTGAGGATGTTTTCTGCCAATGGAGTTGTTCTTACTTACTGAAGAGAATACAGTCGGGGTTCGTCTGTCTACTTCCACTTGCAGAAAGACCAATGGGAATGTTCTGTCAGATAAGCACAATATATTCCTGTATTAAGTGGGTACCGTTTCACTGCTTTGGGATTCAATTCACTTAGCTTAAAGCAAAAAAATAAAATAAGATGCATTGCTACTTACGTACTCTTGAGGCATGTGTAATGCAAATATAATGCTTTAGCTTCGGGCTAAAACTTGTAAGCAATCAAGTGGTAGATCTCACTGTCCATCCCAATCCTGTTAGGAAAGTTGGCAGGTCTGAACATAGCTCCAGCATGTTTGTAAGCACGGAGAGATTATTTGTGTGTTCCACCTTAGAACTGAGGTGAACCAATAACGGCAGCTCTTGTTGCCTTAGGAGTGTGGATGTTGGGGTTTTTCTAGTGGGAGGGAATTGAGTTAAAGCCTTAGGCAAAAATTCCTTGTGAGGCTGGGGCAAAGGTGCTTCATGAACTTTGAACAGTGTGTGTTTTGCTTTTGACAAAACACGTGCGTAGCTTCGTTCTAGAAGCCCTGGGTCAAGAAAAAGATAGCAGGGAGCTTGGAGATTGAATCTCCTTTGGGACTAGAGAGGGTGAGCAGAATTCCTTGCAGCACTGGCAGTGAGGTGGCTGGAGGCAGAGAACTGCCTGTAAGGACGGAGTGGATTATGTTTTAATTGCATTCAAACTTCTCTTGAGATTTTTCGTCGCAGCCCTTCAGTCATTCATAGATGATGCTGTCTAGAAGACCTAGGCAGTTTGACCTCAGGGCTCTGATTTGTAGTCCTGTTGCAAATATGGGAACAGGACAGCAAGACATAAGTGGGAAATGTATTGTTGACACCACAGATGGGATTTACTCACTGCTAATGTTTTAGGGGTCGCAGAAGATGCCTCTGTTGTAGCTGAAGGCTGCCTGTCTCATCTTTGGTGTATGTGCAGTGCTTGTGAAAGATCAGTTGAGCCTCTTGGAAGCAGATGATGATGGTTCTCCTGGTTCAGTTCAGCTCTTGCCTTTCAGAGCAGATTCTGCCCACCCCAATGTGCCAATCAACAGTCTGTTCTTTGCTTGCTGTAGCTTTACGCTTCTCTGCATTTTTATTTTATTCTCCTGCTTGGAGAAAGTAATTAGTCTGTTCTTGGGGGGAGTGATGGATGGGAAGCTCAATGTGAGCCAACAACATGCACTTGCAGCCCAGAGACCAACCCTGTCCTGGGCTGCATCAAAAGAAGTGCAGCTAGCTGGGCGAGGGAGGTGATTGTGCCCCTCTGCTCCTCTCTTGTGAGACCTCATCTGGAGTACCATGTCCAGTTCTGGAATCCTCAGTATAAGAAGGATATAAAGCTGTAGGAACAGGTCCAGAGGAGGCTACAAGGATGATCAGAGGGCTGGAGCACCTCCCAAATGAGGACAGGCTGACAGAGTTGGGGTTGTTAAGCCTGGAGAAGAGGCGGCTTCCAGGAGATCTTATAGCGACCTTCCAATACCTGAAGGGGCTACAAGAAAGCTGGGAAGGTACTGTTCACAAAGGTTTGTGGTGATAAGGCAAGGGGGAACGGGTATTAACTGGGGAGGGGCAGATTTAGACTAGACATAGGGAGGAACTTCACCCTGAGGGTGATGAGGCACTGGCACAGGTTGCCCAGGGAAGCTGTGGCTGCCCCATCCCTGGAGGTGTTAAAGGTCAGGTTGGATGAGACCTTGAGCAGCCTGATCCAGTGGGAGGTGTCCCTGCCCATGGCAGGGGGTTTGGAACTGGATGATCTTTAACATCCTTCTCAACTCAAGCTACTCTATGATGCTATTTAAGCGCAACATCTAATTCTGAAGGAAACCTTCTGAGGCAACATGGGAATGACAATAAAACCAATGATCCAACAGTATGAAAAAGATATGGCAGTATTCCCTGCAGTGGTGGCTCAGGCTGCAGTTCTGAGTGTCTTCACCAGTTGTAGGCACTGCCGCATGCAATACCCCCAAATCCTTCCCTGCAGACCTGCTCTCAAATAAAACTTTTCAACCTTGCTGCAGCAAGAGAATTCTACTTTTTCCAATATACAGGTAAATAAACACTTTGTTGCATTTCTTTTGGAAATGGATATTGTGCCCTCTGTGTTGGGCAATTTTATTGACCATAGACTGTAAGCGGTGTTATCTGTTTCTTACAATCACGGAGGTTTTCTTGGCATGATGCGTGTGGAGGAGTTCTGAAGACATACATGCTGCATGTGACAGCTGAACCATCCATAAGTAAGATGCTTTTTTACTTCTTGCATGCTTTGTGACTGCCTGTGGAAAACATCTCATAGAAGCTTTTCTTTAGGAAGAGTTAATTTTATTAAGAACACACAGACATGGGAATGGCCAGGATTGTTTTTCTAGCATCTTCTGAAGACTTCTTTGTTTTTCAGTAGGGGGACTCGGGGAGAAGCAGCAGGTCACAGGTTGCCTCAAGATGGGCTTAGGTACCAAATACTACAACCATCTGGCTTGTCTGTAGTTGTGTTTCCTTCTTTTTGCTTTCAGTGTTTCACTTGCCGACCCCCTTGTTCTCCTCTCTAGACAGTTCTCGTACACATACGTAGAGCTACAGCTACACTTGGTACATTGAAGAAAGCACAGAAACCAATTGCCATTTTATAATGTACTTGTTTAATCTGCAGTAAAAAAAAAAAGGGAACCCAACTTTTCTAAGCATGTTAATGACATTCTTCTAAAAGGACACAATGATCCAAGGTCATTTTCATTTTAAAAAGCAGAAACTCAAATTTAACAGGCCTTGAAATCCCACTTTAAGAAATTTTTCATTTATACATTTCAAAGCTAGTCTGTTCTTTAGATTAAGGGAAGGTGAAGCTTACAGTAAAAAAAGCTACAATAGAACAAAATACTGAATTCTATTCTCATCTTATTCTCATTTAACACTTTGCTTTTTAGATATGCAGTTTAGCATCCCACATGAGGTTGTCTTTATTTTCTTTAAGCCACGATTATGTCAAATTAATTCCTCTTTTCTGTCACGCAGCGTTAATAACATTACTAGGTTTGCAACATCTCAAGCACTGTTTAGTCACAAAAATGAACTCCTCAGAAAGTGAACTTCAAGAAAAATTGGACCATTTTGTTCATGAAGCCCATGCAGATGGCTCTGTAAGTCAGCGCTGGGGTTCAAGATACATAGTAAGAGGAAAAGGCAGTTTAGTAACTCTGTTTTCCAAGGCTAGAAAAGGCTATTTGGAATAGGCTGCCCAGGGAGGTGGTTGATTCACCTTCCCTGGAGGTGTTTAAGGCACGGGTGGATGAGGTCATGAAGGACTTGGTTTAGCGTTTGATAGGAATGGTTGGACTAGAAGATCCGATGGGTCTCTTCCAACCTGGTTGTTCTATGATTCTAAATTCTAAGTTGTTCCATTTTTGTGTTTCAGCTTAGTACCTTCCTTAGAGATGTAATACATAATGGGATCAATCTCAGTAATTGTCTTTTGCCAAAGCAGCAAGGGTGAGGTTGGAAACACCTATTTTCCCTTCCACCCCCTGGTTTTTTTTTTTCCCTTTATCCCCCTCCTTACTTGAAAGCAGTTTCTCTTGCAGGGAACAGAGGTCAGCTTCAGCACAGCTAAAGGAGCGAGAGTGAATGGCTGCTATCCATGTGGAATAAAGAGGGTTGTAATCTTGTGTCAGAAGTGTCTAGTTCAAGGATTTATAAATAACCGTGGCCGTTGTAGATTCTCAAGGGTCTTAAGACTCTTTGGTCTGCAACTGCATGTAAATACTTTTCCTGTAGTAGCTGGATAGCAGATACTTGTTAGACACTACAGCGGTATCATGGATACAAGATTCTTGATGCTGGGGCTTCTTTGATGTTGGGATGTGCGAAGGGTTTTGTTTCTGCAGCCGTGCACATTCCCTTCCGCAGCCCCTTTTCGTGCCGTTTGTTTCCAATTTAGCACGACGTGTGTTTTCCCGTGTCCCCCCGAGGAGCTTTGTGGGAAAGGTATGCTGTAATTGGTTTATAACCGTTCATAATGACCTGGCAACTCGGTTTGAATCGCAACGGGGAGCATCTTAACTTGTGATTTATTTAAGTAAGCTACATGGATGAAAGGTACTCCCAAACGTATAAGTTGAGCTTGTTGCCTAATTGGACGTAAATTTTCACATCTAGCTTGGGGAGAGGGCTTTGTTACGAAAGACTGAATTTGGATTTACGAGCAAGCTTCTGGACTGCTAAACTAGTTTGTGAGCAAAGTTTAATATTGTCTTTCCTTTTGGGATATCTCGGGTTTTTTATTTCAGTAACTGCTACTATACCCTTGCTGTTTGTAAAGCTAATGGAATATTAACTTAGGGTTTTTATTTACAGCTGGAATATCTGACTGTGCTTTCGATGCAGTATCACACAAAGGGTCATTGGGCATTGGAATAGGCTGCCCAGGGAGGGGGTTGATTCCCCTTCCCTGGAGGTGTTTAAGGGACGGGTAGATGAGGTCCTGAGGGACATGGGTTAGTGTTTGATAGGAAAGGTTGGACTCGATGATCTGATGGGTCTCTCCCAACCTGGTTGTTCTATGATTCTATGATTTAAAAGCCAGGGCAGGTATAGCCTTTTACCAGTTTGTCATCATTGTATTCCTGCTTATTTCTTCAAGGCTCTGATTGTTTTTTGTCACACGACACCCATGATACGAGCGACCCACCAGCTGCAGGGCATGATGATTCGGCAGGCGGTACGGCAGCCCTGGTAGTTGTAAGGCCAGGGGTAGTAGCCCAGGAGAGGCTCGCAAATTCTCTGGCACTGTGTGTAGCTTCGTCTGCATTCGATGCAGCACACGCCAAGGTGATCCAGCATGGGGTCAAACCCCATCCCTCCTTCACCTTCCAGTTGCTGAAATGTAAAATATTAAATGTCACCCTGGCGCCCGCATTCTCAGAGAATGTGGAATATCCCAATGCTTCTGTTAACCCTGCAGAGGGTCAAAACTGAAATCTTAGTCCCATTGATGCTAACAGAACTCCCACTGACTGACCTGTGCATCTTGCTTTATTTTGCTTTTTTGTTTTGTGTTGCTCTCTTTGGCAGAATTATAGAATCGGTGCAATCGCCCGTGTCTAATGGGAAGAAACAACAGGGAGCTCTAACTTAATTATTTTTCTTCTAAAGTCCTTGCGAAAGATCCAGCAATGGTAAACACCCACCAAATTTTAATTATTAGCAATGGAAAAGATTTCAAGGCAGTTTTCTGGGTCTTTTATGTGGATGGCAATGTCTGAGATGTATGCTGTGCTGCTTATGGGTTTTTTTAATTTTTATTTACAGCATTCCCAGGAAATTATTTAGTAAGCTATTACCCTGCAGTTGTCTGAATATTTCTCCCTTGTCTTTCATTCTGCCTTTTTTCCCTGCTCTGCTACACTTGAGGGCTGTGGACAGTGAGAATTCTGCCTGTTCCATATCTAACGATACAGAGTTCCATGGAGCAAAGCATGCATAAAATATGTAAAACTAGTCACTTGCTACTGCCTTTACCCTTCAAAATTCCTTCCTTCCTTTCTAGGGGAAAAAAAGTAGACTGGATATTCTGCTTTTTGAAACTCACTTTTTCTTTTCCCACTGGTGTCCCTTAAAGAAAAAAAGCAGCAAAGAGCTAATGCCTGAGTAGCGCTTAGCTTTTTACCTGAGCATTTCTCACTCAGAGGACTAGCAGCACACTGAAAAAGTGAGGCATGGAAAGGTGCCATCTGTAGTCTGGGCTTGTATGGGATGCTAGTAACAATTTGGTGTCATTTGGGGCCCCCAGCGAGCCATTCCCAGCCCTGGGAACAGGGAAGGTGTCATTTCCTTGGGTGGGATTCATCTTGAATACAGGCATCTGCAGTGTGACCTTCTACACCTCAGCTCAACACCTCAGCTCGTCATCCTGATTCCACTCAGAGTGGATGAAGAGAAATAGTTCTAAGGAGGATTCATCTTATCCTACAGGAAAGACCTGCAGTGTAGCTAAAGGTCCTTCTGCATTGAATTAATCGGTCTCTAAATAAAGCTTGGATATGGGCATCCACACAATAACTGGTGGTGAAGTTGAATCCCACTCTGCAGGCTGAGGGAAGTCTGGTGTCCTTATCTGACAGGACGTTCTCCATGTGGTCCCAGGGCCCTCTGGCTGGAAGAAGGGACCCATGGAAGTTGTTCTGCCACTGTCGTCCAAAGACAGGGCAGCCTGGACCCCATGGACACGGTCAAGTCAGTGGCTGTGAGGAGAAGTTACATTCCCGCGCTACTGCTGTTTTACTGACCTCGTGAGAGGGTTGATTTAGATCCACTTTATTTAGAGTGATTAATTTAAGTTTAATTAAGGGATGTCAGCTCGGCAGAATGCTGTCACAGTATAATGATCTCCTGCTGTTGCATAAATGTCAAGTCAAAGCTGGGACTTATTTCCAAAGCAGGAGGCACTTATCTTGTGACAGTGTTGTATTGAAATGACTTGCTCCTGCTGCACCAAGTCGTGGGTGTAAATTGTCTGGCGCTGGTGCAGTAGACTGGAAGGTGCCTGCTGTACAGTCAGTTTTCCTGCAGCTCAGCAAAGGTGTTGGGACACAGCAGGATGGCCCCTGTGCTCTTTCTGTGGGCTGCTGTTTCTTGAGGAGCAAGGACAAATTTCATGATGCTCAACCTCCGCCCGCTGCTGCTGACTCTAAACAGGTTCTCCTTTGTGAATTGCTTGCTAGACTATGGCTGTTTACCCTGACAGGGAAGAGGCTGAGAAAACAGATTTGTTTGGCCTAATCCTGATCTCATTGCAGCCAGAAGCTACTACTGCTTTCCTCCGTAGTAGACGTCTCCAATTTCTAAATGGGAGCAAAGAAAGTTTCTAACTACTGGACTCTTTAGCTTGACAGTGAGTGATGGGGTTCAGCTGCCTGATCAAGACGAGCTCTGGTTGGTTTTCAGTAGGTGCCATCTCTGTTGGACCTCTTGTGCTGCTTCCATGTGGATGTGACCCTTGAAAAGCAATTTGGTGGCAATTTGCCACCTCAGGCACTTGTGCTTGTTTCAGACTGAAGGTGAATGAAAACTAGGGGTGAGGAAGGACTAGGGGAAGACTTTTTTTTGGAACTTAGAAGGTGTTTTACAAGTCTCCAGACTTGGAGAAAAGCTCACCAGGCAGAGATAGTGCAGATGGGGAAAAAACAAAAAAAACAAAAAAACCAAAAAAACCTTATATCACTGCTATTACCTGTCTACAGCACTCGAGCTCTGAAAGAAGATTACAGTGCAAATACTTACGTTATATGGGTTGTCTGGATTAAGCGTTTGTTCGGTTTCTTGTCCCATTGGCCTGGTTTCATTAGACTGGCGATTAAGCTCTTGAGTCAGCCATGTGATGGGTGACCTGGTGTTTACTTCTTCGGGAGCAGCTTCCACGTCTTCTGTATCAAAGACTGATTCTGATTGGCGTTTGTTTCTCTTCATTTCTTTCCTTTGGTTACCTGAAAAAATAATCACAAGAGGATAAGATTATCTTGTTGTATTTGTGTGTCCTTTTATTTATCCACACTATCTATGGTTTCAGTGATTTCTTTAACTATTAAAGCAGGTGGGGGTGGAGGAGGAGAGAGAAAGATGAAACCGTGTGGTGGCAAAATTGATGAGCATCTCCCTCGGTGCTGCTTGCCTTCCTGTGTTGGAGCTACATCTATTGTCAGTCCAAAGGGATGCGAGATTGTCTTTTCTCTTCCTCCCCTTCAGGCAAAACAAGTGTGAGGAATTTGGGGTTTTTATGACACAGAGTGTCATCACTGGTGTTAACTCGGCAGCAGCTGCCAGTACTAGCAAGACCAGTTGTACACATCTCGTGTCTTAAAGTGCTTTTGTGACAGACTGGTGCCCTGCTCCCAAGGGCAGCTGGTGAACCTGGTGGAAGCAGCTTCTGGACAGCTCTGCTGCTGCTCTTTTGTGGTGAAAGTGAATGAGAAAAGTGGAAAATACTGGCACTTTGGATTCAGAGGTGCCCTAAAATGTCAGATTTTCTCTTTGAGGGATCCAATTTTAACCAGACCAAGAAGGAGTAATCTTTTCAAGCCTTCTCCTCTCTTCCCAGGCCTGAAGTCGCCTGGAGAAGTTGCCATCTCCCTAGTGACTCCTAAACACATTTGCTAAGCTTGGCTTTGGATGATAGGAGTACTTCAGTCCTGGGAATGCCTCCTCATAAACTTCATGTGCTAGTTGCCTAGCTAAAATATCTCTCCACTCCAGTGAAATTCTCTGGAGAAGCAGGGTGAGAAACAGGAGACTTTATGGTCCCAGATCAGGAGCTTGCTGATTTCCTAAATCATGGCCAGGTCTAGTGTTCTTGCTACTTGGTGTCAGCTGCCTAAAAGTTTTGGGGCTAGTTTAAGCTATTGTTTTGTCCTTCTGTAGAAGGAGGTTGACCCCTCTAGCAATGCGTCACCTCCTGAAAGGAGATTGTAGCGAGGCGGGTGCCGGTCTGTTCTTCCAAGTAACAAGGTTTTTTTTTTTTTTTTTTTTCACCAGCGATGAGGCTGGTGAAGGGGCTGGAGAACAGAACCTATGAGGAGTGGCTGAGAGAGCTGGGGTTGTTTAGCCTGGAGAAGAGGAGGCTGAGAGGAGACCTCATTACTCTCTACAACTACCTGAAGGGAGGTTGTAGAGAGGAGGAAGCTGGCCTCTTCTCCCAAGTGACAGGGGACAGGACAAGAGGGAATGGCCTCAAGCTCCGCCAGGGGAGATTTAGGCTGGAGATTAGGAGGAATTTTTGCACAGAAAGAGTCATTGGGCATTGGAATAGGCTGCCCAGGGAGGTGGTTGAGTCACCTTCCCTGGAGGTGTTTAAGGCACGGGTGGATGAGGTATTGAGGGACTTGGTTTAGTGTTTGATAGGAATGGTTGGACTAGAAGATCCGATGGGTCCCTTCCAACCTGGTTGTTCTATGATTCTATGATTCTAAGTGATAGGATGGGAGAAAATGGCTTTACGTAGTGCCAGGGCAGGTTTAGACTGGATATTAGGAAAACATTCACAGAATCACTAGGTTGGAAAAGACCCACTGGATCATTGGGTCCAACCATTCCTCTCAATCACTAAACCATGCCCCTCAGCACCTCATCCACCCCTATTCTTTCTTTACTGAAAGAGTGGTGGAGCAGGCTGCCCAGGGAAGTGGTGGTGGAGTTCAGAGATGGCAGAATCATAGAATAACCAGGTTGGAAGAGACCCACCGGATCATCAAGTCCAACCATTCCTATCAAACCCTGAACCATGCACTCCAGCACCTTGTCCACCCGTGCCTTAAACACCTCCAGGGAAGCCTGTTCCAGTGCCCAATAAACCTTTCCATGAAAAATTTTTTCCTAATGTCCGGTGTTGGGCTGACAGTTGGACTTGATGATCTTACAGGTCTTTTCCAACCTTAATGACACTATGGTTTTACCTCATAGTAACTCACCTACATGAGTTCTATAAATTGTCTGAGAAAATGCAGCTGTGGGAGACCAAATGTCTAGGTGTGGTTTCCCAGCTGTGCAAGTCTAGGTGGTGGACCTGATTTGGGGAAGGTGTTTAGACAAAGGGAGGGTTAACATACATTTCATATACAGTAAGTGTTACCTTTGGGATATGTTGGTCGCAGCCAGAAAATTGGAAGATCCCCGCAAAGCTCTAAAATTTTGGGGCTTAGGAAACTGTTATGCTTGATAGGCTCGTCTGCAGCCACCCAGATAAGGGAGTTTTCGTCAAATCTCACAGGCATGATTTCATCTTCCTGCAAACAGAAGAACATAAATCCTTTACGAGCTCAGTGAACAGTGGTGTGCCTGCTTGCTGTTAATTCTTGAGCGTCAAACTGTTTAATCATCCACTGCAGCTAACAGCAGCATCCTTGTGTTTCATGAACGTGAGCTGACTGTACCAAGCCAAAGCCTGAGTAAACGTTGCCACCACTGAAATGAATGGCAAGATTACTGTCAACTCTGCTTGGGCTAAGATTTTGCCTGTGTCTCTTGGGAGGCGTTTGCTCCATGTACAAGGACTCTCTGTCAGAGATCTTTCAGTCCAAAGAGCCACATTTTCAGCTGGTAGAAGCTGTGAAGATTTACCACCTTCAGCAGAGCACTGATGAAATAGGCCAGCTTAAAACAGGACCCTATTATTTTATCACGCTCTGTTCTCAGCTGGCGCACTCCCAAGAGATAACTATATTTACAATAGGGGGAACAAAAAAAGATCTTGTTCAAAAGTTTTAGAGAGGATTATAGCTCTGGCTTCCAATTTTAAGTCAACATGATTGGCCTGATTAAAGGTCTCATTTGGTAAAAGCAATTCAATTGACCAAAGGCTTGAAGTGCGAGTTAAAGAAACTTGCCTTTTTGAAGCTTACCCTGCAGGTTTTTGGTTCATATCTTCAAAGTAATGTAGGAAAATGTCAGTGATTGATTCTTTAAAGTTGTTAGTTCAAAGTATTATTTTACATAAAATGTGTAAGTATTTTATAGCAACAGTTAAATATTAAAAGAAAACCAGCTTGTGAATCATGAAAACCAGTACGATTTCAAAGTTAAAATTCTAAATTGCTTCCTTAAAAGTCATCAAAACTTCTTATATAACAGACTAGATCAATTTATTCCATCAAGTTGCTGTTCCTTTAATGTGTTTATTGATTTCTTTTGTAGGTCTCAAGTTATTTAAGTTTGCTATCCAATCTGTCTAGTGAGAAGTGCTCTTTATTTATATTCTCCCACTTAAGCTTTTATTGGCATTAGAAATATCTGAATCCACTTTTCAGAAATAAAAATATACTTGTTTCTGTTTGAGATGATCCTGACTTGTGGGCAGGCGGAGTTTGGGTATATATAAAAGCTTATTTTAATCAACCACTTTTATAGGTGCTGTTGGTTACGATATGTGTTGTAAGAAAACGGCATATGCAGATTTTCTCCCAGACATGTGGGTATCGGAGAGGGGACTTGCTCTAGAAAAATAAATACTACTTTGCTGTTCCTGTCGTACAATACAATTCACCTGGAAAGCTGAGCAACAGGGAAAGGTTAATAACCCAACAGCAGCACTAAATCAGCTGCTTACTTTGGCCTCAGTGCATTCAATTTATAGCAGTGGTTGTGTTGATGATGCATCTTTGCAGAAGATGCACAGGGCAAGGAAAGAGGTTTCCTGTTGCCAGGTAGAAGACTAGAAATAACTTTTTGACTATTTTAGGATAATGTCTTCAGGACTGTGACTTTGAAGAAAGATGAAAAATAGAAGCCTTGGCTTTAGGCAATAGTGCTAATGAAGACAAGGAGCCCAGCCTGCCTTTAGACTAACACAGGGTGGGAAAGATCTAGGTCTCTGTCTGGAATTTGGGCAACATATCTTCTCCATAATGGGGAAAATCCCACCAGCTTCAGAGGACTTTGTAAGAGTGCTGGTGCCTGGCTGATTGGATTTACAGACCTTTTTTTCCCCTTTATTTTAAAGTAGATGTTCAGTAATCACAGCACTGTTGCAGGTAGATGCAGCCTTAATGTTGCCTCTGCCCCATCTAACTGTGTCTGCTTTTGTTTTCTCTGGAGTGCAGCAAACCCATGGAAGGGGGTTGGGATCTCCAGTATGCACTCTGGGAAACTCAAGCTTTACATGCCTAAAGCACTAGGATGTTAGACAAATGTGAAGTAAGGAGGGGGTTTTGGTGGTATTTGGGTGAGAACTGCATCCTTTTACGGTGGTTGCAATGCAGATTCCATGAAATGTAGTTAATACAATGGTCCTAAAAGGAAATCTGAAGGCAGTTTCCTATTTTTTTAAACTATTATTTCTTCTGGGTTAGCTGAATTTTTGCAATAATGTTTTCCACAATTCTCTTCTATTGACTGTTTCAGCGAGGGAGAGTCCTTGCTCCTGCACTCACCAAGACTGCTGGTAGAAATTTCCTGGGATCTACCACTATCCCTCTTTGTTCTGACTAAAGCAGCTGCTTCCTCCACCCTCTCCTTTCCACCCTTGTCCATGGCTGATCTCAAGCAGGTGCTCTTGTCTCTGAAGTCTCCTGTGGACCTACTAGACGTTGGTCTAAAGCTTCTCCCTCCCTGAGTCTGCAGCCTCTCACGATGCCCCTGGACATGGTGACACCTCTGACACCAATCTTGTCTTTCTTACCTTTACAATCAGTCAATGAACTCTCAACTATACCTTACCCGTATCCACAGTGGTTTTCAAATGTCATTTTTATTTGCATTTTAATATTACTTTAAGACTCTCTAGAATAGGTTTGTTTTCAAAATAAATAAATAAATTACCCCTTACCAGCTCAGACGAGAGGCTTGCTTTAGTCATAGCATCAACTTTGGGGACGTGAGCTTTTGGCTGAGCTTTGATGTAACACTTTTCTCCTTCAGCAAAACGAATTCCAGTTATGCCCTGCAAAAGCAGAAGGCAGGGGGTTGTGCACAGTGCTCCAGCTCCCCACCACCCTTGAGAAAGTGTTTGAGCTCTGCTAAAATTGCCACTGGATTTTTAGTCTGAAGGTTAAATCTTATTTAAAATCAGACGCGGTAAAACAGTCTTCCCTCAGCATTTTTAGCATTACAATTTTGGTCAAATGGGTCTATAACTTTTACCTCGATTTCTGAAAGATGGGGGTGTTTTATGTAAGTGCCTCCACACCAGCTGTAGGCTACGTGGAGTAGCTCTGTAAAGGAATTAGTTGACACGATTTGAACCGTAATTTAGCACCTAACGTAGGCAGCCTCAAAATAGTGTTAGCTGGTGGTGCGGTACCCTGATTATACAGATTTACAAAATCATGGGGGCAGCTTGGTCCAATTTATACATGTAAGTGGCTGTGACAGCAAGGGCAAGCTCGTGATGGAGTTTGGTGCAGAAATCTGTGTGTGGGACTTCCTTCATCTGGCCTACAAGGATGACATTCAGTTGTCTAAATCACAGATGTCTAGTTATAAGCTAAAGAAGGGTATCTCAGTAGTTCCAGAGGGCTCCAGATCTCCTGCAAGTCCAGGGACATACTTGCCAGCTATGGGCCAGGACCTTGGGCACCCAAGTTTGGGCAAGGGAAGCTTATCAGATTTTTCTCTGTTCCTGCTGTAGATTTTTGAGTACCCATAAAGAGTTCTCTTTGCCATTATGAATTTAGATGCCTTGTTCTAGACTGCAAAATTTTCAAGGCTTTCCTAGGGTTGCGTGAGCTCCATACAGCCACCTGTATAAAAATATCTAGTGTTGTGTGAGAGATGCTGGTTTTCTACTTAGCCTCCTGCCTCCAGGCCAGGAGGCCATCGGTGTCCTCATGACCTCTCTTGCCTGCCTCACAGGAGCATCATGGACACCGTCACAGGCATCTAGTGTGACTTGAGATGGACAGTACTGAGGCACTGAGTTTCGTCCTATGTGTCTGCAAGTCCCGTGCAGCTGGACAGACACCCATCAAAACGAAACACTGAAGGAGAGGATGCCTATGCAGGGGTGAAAGCACAAAGCAACGAGTCTCTGTGGTTCACCAAGCATGCTAGGAGCATCCTAATGTTGCCAAATCCGGGTCTTCACTGACCATGCAATCGTTTGGGCCATGCTGGTCAATCCAAAGCTGCTAATGTAAATACTTGATAGCTGGAAGCACATCTTTTCAATTTCTCTCCTCTTTATGGACATTCTTGGCTCAAACCCCACCTGGCAGCATCTCTTCGCCTGTCCCTGTTGTTTTGTTGTGACAAGTGGGCACAATCCCTGCGAAATGCCTCTACCTGGTTGGTGCTGGGAGCTGATTTCTGACTGGGTTGTGACAGGCAGTAGCTTCCCAGCAGCATGTGTGGAGGCAACATGAATTCAGCATCTCTCTGGTGGGTTGGTGCTTTTGTGCAGATGTGGAAGGGTGAAGGCAAATGAGAAGAGTTTGTCGTGGGTGCTGTTTCTCAGCTGCTAATAATGTTGCTATGGTGATAGTAAGGCTAGCTTTATAAAGGGTGAACTGCAGCTGTCAGGAAAGTCAGGGTCCTGTGTCTACTGGTGTAGATTTGTTCATCGTAGTTAAGAAGCCAAACAGCTGAATTTTTTCACCTTTCTGAATTCAGCAAGTGGAAAGGGACTGGAAAGAAGTTCTGGGCAAATCTTCCCTAGCAGCAGCACCTCTATTTTGGGTGCTGATTTGACTTACAGAGGTCTTAACTCTGAAGTTAAGCTGACGTTTCACAGCAGAGAACATTAACTGCAGGATCTGGGCCCTGTAAATAGGTTTTGACAACACCACATAGATGTGCCTTTAGTAGCTCAGGGGTGGTATAGCTTAGTAAACCAGTCTGTCCAAGCTGTTGAGCTCTGCTGAGATTCGCCATCTGTCAGTCCAGGCTCTGCACTAAGCAGCCTCAGCCAAGTTGCTGGGGTACCCAAAATTTGTTTGCTGTCAGCCCAAGTGGCCCAGCACCATGCGTTTGGTGAATGGATACATGAGCTCCTAACTGCCTCCATCCTCTTCCCTGGGGACAAACACAGACCAAGCCATGGAGAGCAGCTCCTTGATCTTGAGGCAGGACAAGCGGCCCAGGTCTAGTGTTGTACAGCGGTCTCTCCTTAGCGTCTACTTGGCTTACTGTGTTGACCATATGCTCCTAAAATGGTGATGTTTTGAGGAGGGGGAGGTGGATTTTCCAGTTCAAATAATATAAAATCATGCAAGGGCTGCATCACATCCTGCCAGAACATTTTTGTAGCAAGACCCCAAGGGCATCTGTTGTAGCTCTGTTCAATGGTTTGAAAATGCAGAGTGTTACATGGAGCCAAATCTGATGCAGCCTAATCCATGCTGCTTCCTAAAGTGTGACCTGGCACAGCCTGTCCTCAAAAGGCATGTAGACTTTATTTCAGAGAAAACTGCCTGTCTTGCTGTGAAAGCAAGCTGCAAGAGCAAGGATGTTTGTGTGGATAGTCAAGGGCTGGAACCTGAGACTGACCGGGGCAGAGAAGTCTGGGCAGGGCAGGATATCCTTAGAGTCCAGTGCTCGAGTGTGCTATATGAAAGACAAGGGTGGTGGTACTTACAATCTGAAAATCATGAACTTCAACAGCCTCTTCACTCCCGCTTCCTGTTTTGAATGTCTCTAAGTTGTTTCCAGCATCTATTTCCATTGATCCATCTTGTACTTTTCCATTAATGCTCATAGTATAGTGAACATTGTACACCTGGAATCAATAAAAAAGCAGTAGCACATGTCAGTAACTGCTAACTGCCTTCCTCCTGCACCAGGCAATGGGGCAATCTGACTGTTTTATCCCTATTCAGCTCCTAAATTTTTATTTCCGTCGGCATTTGACAACCTTCCAACAACCAACAACACCTTATTGCAACATTTTGCTGTCTAAACAGGTTGCCCAGAGAGGCTGTGCAAGCTCCATCCTTGGAGGTTTTCAAGGCCCAGCTGGATAAAACCTTGGGAAACCTGCTTTGACCCCACAGCTCTCCCTGCTCTGAGCAGCAGGTAGGACTACAGACCTCTTGGAGTGCTTCCTAAGGGGCCACACAGATCTAGTACTTACAGTTTTGCTTCAAAAGCCACGTGGGATGAGTCCTTATCCAGGCTCACTCCAACTTAAAAACCTTCTTCTAGGTCATATTTTAGGAATCGCTTCGTATGCTCGTGTGATTCCTGAAGGAGGGCAGGAGCAAGCATCCTGCTTCATAGAAGGCTAACCCTTATTTATCTCTTAGGATGTTCTGCTGAGGCACTGAAAAATGAGTTCCTCTTGAATATGAACATGTTTCTCAGCTTGTAATGGATGTGAACTTTGCTTAAATTGGATGTGAAGTTATATAGACTCTTATTTTCCATGTCAGCATATTTGCTCTTATCCTATTTTCAATGAGGAAAGCTGCAGCGTGGTTTGTATTTGCAGGAGGACCACAATCTGTGGAGGGGGTTTTTGATGCTCTTGTGCAGTTCTGCTAAAAGTGCTGCACAAGCAGTTTGCTTCTGGTCTTAAAAAAGCCTTACAGCATTTTAATGAAAAATTTACGCTGACAGCTGGAGATAAATTTCTTCTTCTCTCACCTTCACTCAAGGAAGTCTAAGGTGCTAAAGATTTATGGTTACTCAGTTTTACGGGTTCAGTTCCATATTCTCCACTGTCTAGGAGTATCCTGCTGAACATGGTCTAGAAAACCAGACCAAAGTATGTGGTCTCCCCTGCTCAGAGCTAGAGTTGAGACTGTTAATGAGAGAATTGAAGGATTTAAAATAAAAACAAGAATTTTAAAATTGCCTTAAATTGTTTAATGGGTGACTATAATTATAATTTTTACAATTGCTTCCTAAACGTTTGGAAGTCAGATGTAGCTTCTGAGTTTGAAGGCAGCTTGGAAAAATAACTCTAAGCTTTCTCAGTGTCAGCTTCAAAGCTTCATGGCAACTATGAATGAGACATGTTCTGCAAAATAGAATTTTGATGATGGGAGCAATAAAAAAAAAAGGAGAACGCTGCCCTGTATTCTGCAAATGCACCCACCTGATTAGAGTTGCATGGGTCACGCTCTCTCCCTGCCTTCCTACCCATTTGTCTCCCTCTCTGTTTTCAAAAGTCTGGAGAAGCAGATGGTTCTTGCTGTGCATCCTGAAGGTCAGCGATGCATCCTGTCTTTTTGGTGTAAAACCCTTGTTCTTTCTGTTTATCTGAATTATGCCTACGTGTGTCTCACTGGGGGACCTTGGCTGTGGCTGCTGGGATTCACACAAGGCTCTCTTTGATGGGGACTGGTGTGTAGTTGGAAGCAGTACAAAATTTCTTCTAAAGTAAATTCAGAGATACCAATTGCACTTACGGAGCAAGTTACACTGAAAGACGCACCATCGTGTTTCAAACCATGTTTTAAACCCTTACATAAACAGAAAGAAAAGTTCAACTATAAAGATGTTGTAATGCTCTGAATTTTGGTTCTTAAACTGACCAGCAGCTTCTCAGTTTTACTTTTTGTGTACAGAATTCATGTACCCTAGAAAATGTAAATAATAAAACTTACCTGACTTTAAAAATTGTTCCACAGCTGCTAACCATAACTACCTATGTGTATGCATGATCATACAAGCCACCAGAGTGAAATAACAGTGCCTATTAACAGGTTAAATATAGTATTACATATTTGAGGGCCCAGGCAGAAGCTGGTCCAGGAATGTGGATGATGTGTAAAAGGAGTTTACACATTTCAATGCTTTTTTTTGTCCTGGCAGCTGGAGTTTGCCCAGGACGTGAAACCCTGGGGACTTGAGGGTTTGAGTTTGCTGAGCATTTCTGAGCAGAAATCAATGTAGTGTCTGTGCTCTTGAAGATACATTTCACGTTCATTAAGAAATGTGCTTCCAGAAGTTGACATCCAAGCAGCCAGTAAAGATAGTGCTGTGGATTTGGGGTTTAGTATTTGGCTTGGCTTTTTTTTTTTCTTTTTCTTTTTTTTTTTTTTTTTATAGCATCAAGAAAATAAAGATCTGCTTTATTAACCTCACAAGAAAAGTTTCCAGCCTGCACCTCTCCAGCCATGAAGCCCCACCGGCCCCCCTCAAGGTGAGGATGTGCTCCAGGCTCTCACCTGCCGCTCTGTGGCTTTCCAGAAGTAGAAGGCGCCGATGGCCCCGGCCAGAAGCAGGAGGGCTCCAGCAATCAGCACGGCTGCCCCCACCTTCAGCAGCCGCCCAGGTCCGGGGGCTGCTGCTGCATACGCCTGCGGAAAGCAGAGTGCTGGGTGTGGGTCAGGGACCCCTGGGCTCATTCTGGCACCCCCACCCAGCTTCTGCTGTGTCCTGGGCCGGCCTGGACCCGACCCATCCTGATCCAACCCAAATATTTTGTCCCGATACGGTCTGTCCCATCCCGAGTTGACCCTTCTGGAACTATCCCATTCTATTCTGTCCCATGGATCCTGACATGTTCAGTCTCAACGCATCCCATCCTAACCAAAACCCACCTGCTCAGTTCCATCCCGACCTACTGCAACCCAAACCGATCTGACCCAAACTGACCCGTTTGGTCCTGTCCTGTCCCGACCCAACCTGCTCAGTCCCGATCCATCCCACCCTAACCTGAGCCTCTGTGCTCCATCTCACCTTGAGCTACCCCGACCTTATCTATTGCGACCCGAATCGACCTGCTTGGTCCCGTCCCAAACGGTTCTCCCCACCACTCTTGATCCTGTCCTATCCTGTCCCAACCCGATTTGTTCGGTACCAACCCATCCCACCCTAACCCGAACTGACCCTCTTGGTCCCATTCTCACCTACCCTATCCCGACCTGACCTGCTTGGTCCCCATCCTATCCTGATCCGACCCGTCTGGTGCTGTCCCATTCCCACCTGACCTGTTCGGTCCCGACCCATCCCATCCTAGTGCGACTTGACCTGCTTGGTCCCATCCCATCCCACCCCGTCCCGACCTGACCCACCTGGTCCTCTCACATCCTGACCTGAATGGACCCCCTTGGTCCCATCCTGTTCCGACCCAACCCTCTCAGTCCCGACCCATCCTATCCTAACCCAAGTGTCTCAGTCCTGTCCCGTCCTCACTTGACCTATCACAACCCGACCTGTTTGGGTCCGACCCATCCCATCCTAACCCGTCCCGACCTGACCTGCTTGGTCCCATCTCGACCTATCCTGACCTGAACCGACCCTCTCAGTCCTGTGAGAATTAATTGATAAGTTTTGCTACGGCTGGTTTGTATGTTTAATTATCCCGTCATATAAATCTGTCCTGGGCTAGGAGACAGCCTGTCTTAGGGCTGTGAGGATGTATCAATAGTTGCCTTGTAAGATGCAGCTGTTGTTGGAGATAACCTGAAGGGAGTCTCCGAACAGGATTGGAGAATCCAAAAAACTAACGAGCATTCTTTGAAGATTTATACGGTTGTCTAAAACTAGTACAGAATCATAGAACAACCAGGTCGGAAGAGACCCATCGGATCATCGAGTCCAACCATTCCTATCAAACACTACACCATGTCCCTCAGGACCTCATCTACCCGTCCCTTAGAATCATAGAATCACCAGGTTGGAAGAGATCCTTTGGATCATCGAGTCCAACCATTCCCATCAAACACTAAACCTGGTCCCTCAGGACCTCATCCACCCGTGCCTTAAACACCTCCAGGGAAGGTGAATCAACCACCTCCCTGGGCAGCCTGTTCCAATGCCCAATGACCCTCTGTGTGAAAAACTTCCTCCTAATCTCTAGCCTGAATCTCCCCTGGCGGAGCTAGGAGTATCGATACCCACTGCTTTTCCAAGATGTTGTGCCTTCTTTTAGACGGGCATCCCATTCAGAGCCGAATTGCAACATAAAAATATTATCATCTCAGCTTCGAAGGCTTTATCCTTTTCAGTATTTTCACCGAGCGCTCCACACAGCCCCGACCCAGCCCCTCCTCCCCCGAGCCCCTCGGTCCCTCCCGTCCCCGCCGGGTCCCCCCGGGGGCGGCACTCACGGGGGGTTGGCCCCGCTCCTCGTCCTCGGGCCCCGCGCGGGCGATCGGCACCTTCTCGGCCATGGCCGCGGCCCTGCTGCCCCTCGCCCCAGCGCCTCCCGCTCCCCGGACCCTCCGGCGCCGCCCCCGACCCGCAGACACGGGGCAGGGCAGGGCGGAGCCGCCCACTCACGGCCCAGAGGAGACCCGGGCGGCCCCTCATGCCGGCCCCCCTCATGCCGGCCCTCCTCATCCCTGCCCCTCTCATCCCTGCCCTCCTCGACCCGCCCCCGACACTCGCCTCTGGCTGGCGAGAAGGGGGGCGGCAGAGGGAATGCTCCTCCTGCCCCGCACACCCCCCCCTTACATGCAGGAGGCAGAAACCCGTCGAAAAATAAAGCGGCTTTTAAAATAGAACAGAATCACCAGGTTGGAAAAGACCCATCGGATCATCGAGTCCAACCATTCCTATCAGACACTAAACCATGTCCCTCAGGACCTCAGCCACGCGTGCCTTAAACACCTCCAGGGAAGGTGACTCAACCACCCGCCTGGGCAACCTGTTCCAATGACCCTCTGTGTGAAAAACTTCCTCCTAATCTCTAGCCTAAACCTTCCGTGGTGGAGCTTGAGGCCATTCCCTCTTGCCCTGTGCCCTGTCACTTGGAAGAGGAGGCCAGCTCCCTCCTCTCCTCAACCTCCTTTCAGGTAGTTATAGAGAGCAATGAGGTCTCCCCTCAGCCTCCTCTTCTCCAGGCTAAACAATCCCAGCTCTCTCAGCCGTTCCTCATAAGGCCTGTTCTCCAGCCCCTTCACCAGCTTCGTGGCTCTTCTCTGGACTTGCTCCAGAGCCTCCACATCCTTCTTGTGGTGAGGGGCCCAGAACTGAACACAGTATTCAAGGAGGGGTCTCACCAGTGCTGAGTACAGAGGGAGAATCACCTCCCTGGACCTGCTGGTCACACCGTTTCTGATACAAGCCAAGATGCCATTGGCCTTCTTGGCCACCTGGGTACATGGCTGGCTCATGTTCAGTCAGCTGTCAACCAGGCAGCTTTCTAGCCAGACCTCTCTTAGTCTGTAGCTCTGCTTAGGGTTGTTGTGCCCCAAGTGCAGGACCCGCCATTTGGCCTTGTTGAACCTCGTGCCATTGGTCTCAGCCCATCAGTCCAGCCTGTTCAGAACAGGATTCTGACTCTTTTTTTACACTCACCATGGGAATTTGCAGACTAGCTGCTGCTCATGACTGCTCAGCAAAAACCTCTCGATGTGTGGCACAAGCTAACAGCCCTGTCTCCAGCCAAACTGAGCCTGGGGACAACTAGGGAAACAGAGCAGCGAGCCCAGGCCTGGTGCAGGCTCAGTGGGGGATACACAAGGGGAATTCCATCTTTTAATTTAAAAAGCTCATGGGTACCTTGCTACTTGACCCCCAAAATGCGGCTATCCTGAGGATTTCTTCTGTTTCCTCACCACTCACAATACTCAGTTGGCTTTTTGAGCATCAAAAATACAGCAGGATCATAGGGGAATTTGGGTTGGAAGGGATGGTCACCTGCATTTGTTTGCTCATGCTAGGATCATACATGGGAAACAAACTCAGAGCTGCAACTGACTCTGTGTGTCTGTCTGTGTGTCTGTCTGCATCTGTATGCCCTTCGTGCACTATATGGATATCCTGCCTGTACGCAAATTGCATGCCTGTGTCTGTGTGTGCACTCTTTGATGCTGGAAAACAAATAGTGCTGGACTCCTTTGGGGCCAACATTATCATACATGGAGCAGAGTGTCCTTCATAAGGCTGGAAGCAGAGGGAAAAAAGTATCACCTGCATAAAAAAAATGAGTATGAAGGGGACAACCTGGATTGTGCTCTGCGCTGCGTGGTTGCTCAGTGACCCAGCTCCAGTTTCTCAGACAGGCAACAACACTGAGAGGAACTCTTAAACTTGGGACACCCTGGCACGTGGCCCCCATCTTGGTCTGGAGTAGTGCCTACGCTAACCAGCTCTGCAATAGCAATTTTTTTTCAAAGTATGTATTTCCATTTATATACTTCTTCCCCTTTCTTCTCCATTATGCTTATCAGGCAGGTTTATGTCTCCTTGCTCAGCTCCTGCACGCTGCTGACATGTCCCCTATTTTAAACCTTCTGGGATCTTCACAGCAGAGGCCAGGCGATGGCCCTGTCCAAGCACAGCTCATCCCAGCTCTGTGTACCCCCCAAAAGGCAGGTTTGGCCCCTGCAACTGATCTTCTACACCTACCTCTCCTCTGTGCTGCACTCTGCAACTCCAAACATCTTTGCTGTTTTTCATGTCTCTAACTCCCCTCACTGATGTGACAGGTAGCTTAAAACCCATCATCAAGCAACACAAAAGCAGAGAAGACTCAGGCCCTGCTGATCACCTTGCCTCTGCATGGCTGGGCACCAGTGACACAATCCTCATTTTCCTTCCCTTCAACGCAAAGTCATCCTTCCTGTCGATTACTGTCGTTAACAATCAGACCTTAAACAAAAATTTAACAGGCATAGTTGCTGCCGAAAATAAACACAATCACAGCTCATTAAATCAAAAGCAAAGCCTACTGTGCAACTTCCTAAAGTAGGGCATATTCTAGCCCGCTATGGAATGACATGCAGTTGTATGTTGGGGCTAATAATAAGATTATGATCCTCTTCATTAGCAAGTATTTTGTTACACCAAAAATCTTGTGAATGGATATGTCTATCTTGGCAAAATGTGAGAATCCCAGCCTTTGATCTCAAACCTCCATTTAGCATCTCTGCTTTAAAAAGACAGATTTATTTTAAGGCCCCTGTGCTTGTCTCCCGTGAGAAAACGTGCCAGGGAGGGAGTGCTTGCCCAGGAAGAGCTACCGCTTGCTAGAGTTTGACTCCTTTGAGCTGCTTTCTCTGTGACTGAAGTTAGGGAGCAGCTGTCATCCCATCCTGGTACCCATATGAGTGCCCAACAGCTCTTTCTCCAGGATGTAATAGAAGGATGGAGGGAGGTTGTGCCACTTTGGGTAGTGAAAGGGCACACAAGGGTGTGGATGTCAAGGAGGAATGTTAGCAAAGACACTATTGGTGCAAGAACGAATAGGTGCAATTAATACATCTATGCTAGAAATCTGTGGAGGTACCTTCACTCCAGGTAGTGTGTGGTGAAATGCAGTATTACTCCTGGGAACACAAAGGATGAGGTGGGGATGCTTACCCTATGGATGGGGTGTGAGTGCTTACCCTACTGATGGGGCAGCACTGGCCCTGGCAGGTTTTGGCTTAGGAATACTCCATGATCCCAAGCAATGGTGCCAATCAGGAGCCGATCCTCAGGGATGGGTGCATGGCTGCTGATCCTTGGCAGGCTAGGGTATGAGATAGGTCCTGCTCATGTGAGGAGACGTGGGTGAGAGCCTATGAGGGGGAGTCACTCTACCTGAACCCTGGGAGAGCTGCTGTGCAGCATTTCCTCTTTGAACCAAGGTACAAATCCCCCCAATAATCCTCCAAACACATTTTTCTAAGGCAGTGAATGATCCCAGTTTTCTTTTTCCCAACTCAGAGCATTGCTGCCTTTTCTTTTGTTCCACAGGCAGAGAAAGAGCAGCATGAAATTTCAAGCAGACAGAAGAGAAAATGAATGTTCCTGTTGTATGATTTGCAGCTTACTGCCTCTAGTTAACACCTATTCTCGTGCTTTGCCTTTTCACATATCTGTTTTTCTTGGAGGGTGCAAGGAGCATATCTTTTGCTGTTTGATTGATTAGGTGGCAAGAGAGAATACAGGACTTCTTGGGCAGATACAAATCTGTACGAACAGCCCAGCGTTCAGCAGCTCCAGACACTCACTGTGGAACATCAAGACGAGTGCAACAGCCAGTGTTTGCAGGACTTGGAACAAAAAAAAAACGTGAATTGCCTTTCACCAACTGAATTCTTCGTTTGCAATAAAGATGGTGATGATGATACTAGTGTCTGAGCTCCATCTCCTTTCTAAATAACATGTGTGTGCTCAGCTGGATTAAGCCAACTTCTGAGACTGGAATTCATAATAACAGTCTTTTACAGGACAGCCTTTCTGGTCGTCTAATACCATTATCCTCAGGGCTGAAAAGCATTCCAGAGTACTTGAAGTGCTACGATGAATGTGAGGTTGCTTAGCTGATAGTACTAGCTTGTCTCAAGGAAGCACATTTTCTCATTATTTTCCAGTTCAAAGAAAAAGTTTAGAAGGAGAAATAGAAATATTAAAAATGAGAAGGATTTGGTGATACTATGTGCCTTTCTATAAGACTCTTGTGGTTCCTTATGCATTTTATCTTAATTTTCTAAGCATCCCGAATAGTTATTTCAACTCTGTGATGACCTGAACAGAAATTTATGAGGGCTACTGAGAGTGGGCACCTGATTCACTGCTCTGCTTTTCCATGGGTTTGCACTACCATAACATGGTGCTAATTAAAGTCCCACTTACTTTATGTGCCCTCAAAATATCCAAAGTCCTTCAGGGTAGAAAAGTCCTACAGAAGAAGACCTCAGCTTTGGTATTTAATCCATGACAGCCTGAGGATTAAGGGAAATTGTAAGGATTCTTGCTGGCATTGAGACCAAATTATGAAAACTCTCATATGTGTGGTTTCACAATATAGTTCTCACCACAACTCTCATCTCTGCAGTGGTTCTCGATGTTGCAGTAGCCCTGGGGTATTTGCTTTCCTCCTCTCCCTGCCTGCCCCATGAGTGTCCCTCCTCCCTTCTTTGACCAGTAACACAAAATTTTGAACATCAAAACCCACTGTTTTGCCTTGTAGGTTGTGAAATTCTCACTGGAAACCCCTGTAACAGGCTTTGTTTCAATACTGTTCTCTGGAGAAGGTGGGCATCCCTGTTTGCTCTTCTTGCAATGCATCAGGATGGCACTGTGCAGCTGAGCTGGCTGCACATGAAAGGATGTCCTGAAAAGTGCTTGGTGCAGGACCTCGCTCAGCCCAGACCCTTCCTCTTCTCCTCTTGGGTTAGGACATATGGCCCATTTTGCTGTTCCTCACCCCAGGACACTAAAGGCTGATTTGTTTTTCCCCAGAGCTGAATCCCATTTATCCATATGTCTTCATCTTATTCTTCTTAATTTAGCTTGTGGCTGTGCCTTCTGTTTTCCTTGAATTAAAGAAATAAAATAAAATAACTAGCTAGCATTACACGCTTCCATTCCTACCTCTAACGATGTGGTCTCCATTGTAGCTATTCTGTGTAAATTGCTCATAGGCTGCTTTCTTTCTTAACCTCCAACCATGACTTTGTGCTTTGGAGGTAGTTATTATCTTAATCAACTTGGTAGCATCAGTCTGTTTCTTTCCCAGAGGCTTCTTTACACTTTGATGAAAAATCTGCTAAGTTTCTTTGTGCTTTGTAGCAAAGGCCAAGCTTGGATTGGTTTTTTTTTTTTTTTACAACCTCATCCAAAAGCACCCCTGAATCAACTATATTCCTCTTTTTTTTGATCTATACACTATTCTTCTAATAATTTCTTGACTGAACTTTAGAGAATATTTCCAATGAGATTGTCCTGGAGGCACCTGCAGTGCAAGAGTGTTTTTCACGGATCCAATCTCTTGAAACATATATTTTACTCACCCTTCTGACAATATCTTAAACATGTTTGTTTTCTTTTTCTTTCATTACCTTTGTGAGACATTGGCATGGGTCAATTCTAGCAAGTTTAGTCCTTATTCACCTGTGCTCTGTTCTTTCATTTAGTCTCTGTTCCTCCAGATTCAGGTCTCAACTTAAAAAAAACCCAAATGCTTTTAAAAAAAAACCTCTCTCAGATCAAATATAAGAAACTAAACCTGGAATAATGAAAAAAACAACAACCATGTCTACTGCTAATTTTTAGTGCTGTGTTGATTTTTATTTTGTCATTTCACATCTCTTTTCTTGGAATTGTTGATGATTTGAAATGATCTTGGAGACTCTGACGCGTTCATCAGTGTGGTCCAGGCCCTGTCTGGTCCCCACTGAAGGCTACAAGAGCTGCATTCTCTCTGAAGACGTCTGTGCTTAGGGTGAATGGAACACAGTGGATAAGCTGTCTATGAAAAAATCCAGCAGACAGTGTCGTCGCTTAACTAGATCCATAGACCTCTTGGATAGATATTTCCCTGACAGATAAAAGGTAGGTTCGTGGGAGACCAAGAGCAATTATGCTTTCTGGGCACTCCCTGTCCTCCCTCTGGGGCTTTCCTTAAGAAATCAGAGTCTAACAATAACATTGATAATAGTTTTGACCTGGCTGTGGCCAAATCTCCTTTCCCAAAGGTGTGATTTGATAAGCCTAAAGAAGTGGCATCCTCATGTGTGTGTGTGGACTGTTGAGGGGATGAGATATTTGAGAAACAGCATGAAAAAAGCAAAGGCTCTTTCACCTTGAATAGCCTGGAAGATCAAAGGTTGTAGGGAGGAATG
Source organism: Coccyzus lansbergi (assembly GCA_033558105.1). Lineage (NCBI taxonomy): Eukaryota > Metazoa > Chordata > Aves > Cuculiformes > Coccyzidae > Coccyzus > Coccyzus lansbergi. The sequence continues at coordinate 57,605 of JAUMJK010000168.1, forward strand.
GCAACCCATCAACGTGGAGGCCAGGTGAGGTGGGAGAAGGGACCTTGAGCTCCCAGGAAAAGCTGGCTGCTGTGGGTCTCACAGTCACAGTTGTCCCCAGGACCTGTTTCCCAGGTCATTTTCTCATCCCCAAATGGGGAACTATCAATTAATTAAAGCTCTACAATTTATAATCTGTCTACTCTGAGATGTGCATGGCATGGTGGAGAGCTGAGGAGTCAGAAAACACCACTTCAGGAAACCAGACTAATTGGAGAGGAGCTGGCAGTGGCCACCAGTTTGTCCCCTATGGGGTCCTGTGAGTGCAGGTGTGAAGTCCAGCCTCACAGCTTGGAGGGGAGAGGATGTCAAGGAGGATTGAGGATGGACTTGGTCTTTCCTTGCTGCTTGCTTGCAAAGCTTTCTCCTTGTTGACAGACCTCTTGGTTGCTGCCTCAAGCTCCCCTCCTGTTCTCACACAGTCGGGCAATGACAGTGAAGACGTATGCCAAGGCAGTTTTTGGGGAAGAAGAAGAAGAAGATTTAGCTTGTGGAGAGCAAGACAAATGTTTTGCAGTATTATGCTAGGTGGAGAGAACCACCTCGCAGCTGCTCTACCTTCCTCTGTTTCAAAGCCTCCATCATACGTGGCCTTGGTGGCCAAGAGGAGATGCTCAAGGTAGCTGATTTTCTTGTCTCTGTCCATGGAAAGCCAAACTTGTCCCTGACTGTGACCAAATGTGACTCCCCACTCCTGCAAGGAGGTGCTGCAACCACCCTAGAGTGTCTCATTGCCATAAGGGAAGTCTGCCCTTCCTGGCTGAGACCAAGAAGTGGCTCTGTGGGTCAGACATCCGCCATGCAGGCTTGGCCTGATGAAAAGAGCTTTGTTCTCCCACTGCCTGTGCTTGTTGGTGCTGAAGAAACCTGGCTCCCAGCTGTGGCAATACTGGTTTTAAAGATGGAGGTGACTGGCATATCCTTTGCTCTGTGGTTGAGATGCAGCTGGGTGGTCCCTCGTGTGATGAATGAGTTAACGTGTGAAGAGGTTGGAGGAACTTGTAAAGCACTGAGCATTTCTCTTGCCTTCTGAGGATAATGCATTTTAAAGATCAACTTGGATTTGCCCGCAATGTGATTTGTTTAATTATTTAAAGCCTGTTAGCATATTTTCCTCAAGGGATGGAAAATCCTCAGCAAAAGGATCTTTACACCAGAACAGAGACCTCCGTTGTATGCTGAAGGTCTAGGCTCACACCCAGCCACCCGCACCAATACCAGCATGTTGTATGGAGGAAACACTGTGCAAACACCTACTTTCTCAGCTCCAGAAAACACCCCATGTCAGCCTCTTCTCCACACCTACAAGTCACCAGTCACTGAAGGGCACTTTGTAGGGCAGCTGGGGTTGTAAGTAGTAGGTACCTGGTATGGAGAAGGCCGTATAAGACAGTTCTCCACCTCAGCCCATTCCAAGTCTGTGCTTGGTTGTGTGCATCTGCAAGGTACAAGCTGGGATAATGTTGAGATATCCAGAGGAGTGCATCTGAAACTCTTATCAATGCCCAAGAAAGAGTTTTCTGGTTCAGGAGGCTTATCTCCACATGGCTGCCCAGTGGGGGACTGTATAAGGAGGTACAGAGAAGATGTGAGAATGAGTGGCTCTGCCACGGGATTAGATTGACTGGATTCCTGGGTGCTCTTGTTCTGCCCCAAAAGTTTCTTGCTCCATTTTACTAACCCTGGTGTGATAAACAGCACGTGCAAGGCTGATCCCACACTGCTGAAATCCCAAGGGACAGTGTCTCTTCCATTCTTCACTGCCCCTCCATGAAATGCCAGCTTGGTAAGCTCCGGCTCCTCTATGCTAAGTCTGACTTGCAACCTCCCATTTAAAAGGGAAGATGCTCTCAGTTGGTCACAGCTTTGAGAGATGACCACTATGTTTCTTGGGGGTAGACGTGTGCGTGTCAGGTAGGTTCAGGATGGCTGAGGCAGGACTTCAGCAACCTCATTGTCCCTAAAGCATGTTACACAGCAAACAAGCTACACCGGGAATTATCTCCTCCTTTTATCTCCTTCTGTTACACTCAGCAATGAATGCTAAAGGAGGTGCCAGTAGCTGCAGCTCTCCTGGTTTGGAATGTGTTGGAAATGTTTTGAACTTGGTGTAGGAGAGCACTAAGGCTTTTCCGTCCTTGCTGCAGTTCATGCTGGTTTCTCTATGAAGAGCGTTCCTGGAGAAGGAATGGTCTGTGGGCTGTCTTGCACCTCAGAAATTTAGAGCATTATGGGAACTTGGCTCCTTCTGCCCTGGGGACGGCATCCTCCCTTGGATGGTCACATGCCACCCAGGTTTTCCCAGAACTGCTTGGTGCTGCAGGGGCTGATGTACCTGGGTACTGGAGTGTCTGTGCTGGTGTTTGCAGCACTGTGGGCTTTTTTTTTTTCCCCACCACAGCAGAAATTGCAGGAACACTGCTTAGATTTACTCTGACATTGTAACGGGGGATCCCAGAGACTGATGGTGTTTACAATGGCAAGACCTGACATCCTCATGGCATTTGAGATGGGTCACTGCAGAATCAAATTGTTGATTTTTATTTTGCATTTACCCATGAAACTTGGACTGGAGGCTCAACTGGGCCACAATGGCTGGTTTCCACGAGGTCCACCCTTCAGCCAGTTTTACAGCTGAGTTGGCTGAGGTGCAAAGAGGTCAAGAGCCCCGAGTGAAACACACTGAATAGGTGGCTCATTAAGGGCTGAACTCCAGACCTGTGTTCCCAGCCCTCTGCTCTAATCACCAGGCGAGATGTGGGAGTGCCTCATGGGGCTGCTGATGATAAAAGAAGAGTCAACAGCTTTATTTTGCAGCTTTATTAGTAAAATGAAGTAAAGCCAACGTGCCTGACTATTATTGAACCAGTAAGTGCTGTGCTTACATCCAGAGCTTCCCAGTCATTTAACTAGGAGGCTGAACAATAAAATACATTAAGTCCGAAATGGCTAAAACAGAGGCAAAGCAGGAGGTAAGCCATCTAATTGGAGAAGTTGCAGCGGGAATCTCACTCCAGGGGTCTGTCCCTTGGGATTAATGATTTGCTGACATCTGGGTTGTGTGGCACTGTTGCCTTGCCCTGGGTCCCACCAGGGCTGATGGCAGGCAGCCAGGGAACAAAAAAATAATAGTGCTCAAACTTGTTCAGTGGGGAAGATGGTGATTTCTCTGCTGTCAATGTACAGGCCTATGGGAGAAAGAAACTGCCAGCTTTGGCCCAGAGATATACAGTTGTGACTTCTCTTGGCTTGCAGAATCACAGAAGAAGAAAGCGGGGATGGGGAAATAGAGTCTCTTTTCCTGATGCCAGGGCTTGTCCTGACAGAGATATCCCATCATTGTCTTGTCCCATCCAGTTTTAAAGGCCTGGGAGTCTTATGTCAACTACTGGGATGGCTCCTTCGTGACGAATGCATGGGCTCCTGCTGCACGTCACATCCTCTCCTGTTTTGACCAAGCTCTCCCAGGTCCATCTCTGCCCAGGCATGTGCTACCTTTGTAGTGCGCCGAGGTCTCAGGGGAGATGTAGGCAGTACTAAGCCCTTGGCCACTACCAGGGACCAATAGATTAATTTTCCCTAAACAAGGTGCCTGAACTATTTAAGAGAAAGGGGTAGCAGCTAGAAGTTGGAGGAATTGTCCTTTGGAGACATCTGTTTCTTTCCCTCTCTCTGTGAACAAGACACTGCTGGCTACTAGTTCAGATCTTTGGGGTCCACCAGACAGGTGAGATGTGTCCCACTATCCACCAGGTGTCATTGAATTTGTACTTGCCTCTCCCTCTGGCAGTCCATCAAGATGAAACCAAGTCACCACTCCAGCTCCTGTCCCCCTGTTTCCTCTTCCCCCCTGTGGTCCTGCTGGAGCCATTTACTAATGCAGATGAAAAACAGAACATGCATAAATGAAAAGAAAAAAGCATTCGAATGTGCTAGGGCCAAGGGACTGAATTTGACACACACAGGCTGAGGACACTCTGGGAGGGACATCATGCCAGGTCAGCTGCTCCACAGCAATGTGCAGAGTCTCACACAGGCTCAGAGCCTGCTGTAAGTCTAACTAAAGTACTCTGTCTGTTTTGAAATCCACTCTCAGCCTTACTTTTTACAAACTCAGGAAGAAAATGGCAAATTAATCCTTTTTTAAAAAGGATGAGTTGGTTCCTTGTCATTTGCCGTGCAGCTCATAACATGATAGTTCCTGCTGCATAAATACAGATTGTTTCTTTTCACAACTTCCCTTTCATCACACTGCTAGGAAGGCCTGGAGGTTGTTAAGAAATGTGAAAGAAACTTGCTTTCCAATTAAGGTCAATCTCTTTTATCAGACTCTTTGCATAGAAGACTCACTTTCAGAAAGATTTCTATAAACTCCATTCCCAGCTCTGACAAATTGGGAGATGCCCAAATCTCTGAAGGAGCCGAAGAAGAGGCTGACTTCTTTCCTGGCTTGCAGCACAAAGCAGGGATCTGATCTGTCATGATGACTGAGAACATGTCACAACAATCTGTTTGCGTTCTTCAGGAAAGAAAAACATCTTTCTCTCCCCAAGCTGTAAGCTAATTTGGAGATTTTGCAAGCTGACATGCAACCTGATTAAAATGACCTCAGGCCACCAATTCTTCTTAGGCAACTCAACAATTAAAGTCTAGACCTATCTGTAGCCCAAGGTTTTTTTTTTCCTTCAAATCCCTAAAAGGGACGAAAGAGTTCTGTGTTTTCATTTTTAAATCTACATATTTGGAATTTTTCTTTTACACTTTGCTTCTACTGTGGCAGAATGTGCTAAAGGGATCTATATTTTTTCACATTTTGAGCAGATGAAACTCATACACAGAAGCCCTGCTTTCTTGCCTGCTGGAAAAAGATACTGAACATCTGAGGAAATAATATACGAATAAACTCGAGGACCCTAAGAAACACCCAAGGCACTTTGTGGCCTATATAAAGCTGCACTTTGAGGCAAAAATGTTGTGTCTTCAATTTTCCAAAGTCAGTGGATATTCTTGTAATGATCATCCTACTACTACTACTCAGATCACTTTTTGGTAATTAGTTAAGCAGTGGGATCAGTTTATTAATCCACTGAATTTTCACAAATGCAGTGATCTGTCAAGCAGCAATCAATGAAAAATAAATGGGTGCCTTCTGGCAGGACATTTGTCAGACATGAGCAACCCCTCATTTTAATGTAGTGGTTTGGGTTAGTAATTTGTCCATGAATCCTCTAATTCCCATTTAAAAAATCACTGTCATGGCCAAGCTTCGGATGTAAATCCAGGAGAGAGTTCTCTTCTGCTTTGTTGATTTGGCTCAACCCTGACCATCGGTGGGTTTCTCGCTTGTTAGCTGGCTAAACTGATTGACAACTTGTGTTTTGCTAATGCTCTTCACAGTGTAAGGAGATCCCTGAAAGGGCTTCTTCTATTAATTCAAATTTTATACTTTTGAATAAAAGTACTAAGCTGGAGTGTCTTGCACACTAACTTTTCAGTATCACCAAAATATCCTGTGCAGCTACAATTATTTGACATTTGTTCCAGGCCACTAAGCCAGAGCGGGTGCTTTCCTGGATGTAAAGGTGAGATGGTTGCATAGTATGTTTGTGGCTTTATGCTGGGGACCCACAGGGTGTTCTTCATAGAATCATAGAATCATAGAACAACCAGGTTGGAAGAGACCCATCGGATCATTGAGTCCAACCATTCCTATCAAACACTAAACCATGGCCCTCAGGACCTCATCTACCTGTGCCTCCAGGGAAGGTGAATCAACCACCTCCCTGGGCAGCCTATTCCAATGCCCAATGACCCTTTCTGTGAAAAACCTCCTCTTAATGTCTAGCCTAAATCTCCCCTGGCGGAGCTTGGGGCCATTCCCTCTTGTCCTGTCCCCTGTCACTTAGGAGAAGAGGCCAGCTCCCTCCTCTCTACAACCCCCTTTCAGGTAGTTGGAGAGAGTAATGAGGTCTCCTCTCAGCCTCCTCTTCTCTAGGCTAAACAATCCCAGCTCTCTCAGCCGCTCCTCACAGGGCCTGTTCTCCAGACCCTTCGCCAGCTTCATGGCTCTTTTCTGGACTCGCTCCAGAGCCTCAACATCCTTCTTGTGGTGAGGGGCCCAGAACTGAACACAGGATTCAAGGAGCGGCCTCACCAGTGCTGAGTCCAGAGGGAGAAGAACCTCCCTGGACCTGCTGGTCACACCATTTCTGATACAAGTCTGTTCTTCGTGCCTGTTCCCTGCCAAGGTGGCACATTACCTTGTGTTTTTCTAGTTACTTGGTGGGGAGGTTGAACAGATGGGCTTTTTTTTTCACCTGATTGCACGATCTTTTGCAAGACTTCCCCTCTCAAACCACTTTAAGAGGCATTTGCCTGCTAACCCGTTTCTTTGTGCAGGCTCCACTCTAGCTCCTACATGGAAATTTGGAAATTTCCCCTGAGGAGGTGTAAGTAATGTCTCCTAGGGTCGCAAACCCAGGGCAAGTCATATAGAGGCTGACTTCTAGCTCCAAGCTAGGCTGAGAAACCTTTTCTGCTCTCCTCATGCCCCCTGACCTGCCTCTGTACTCATTGTTCTCCCAGCCTCGTCAGAGGAGGCTGAGGGGAGAACTTACTGCTCTGGAGCGTGTCCAGAGAAGAGTGACGGAAGTGGTGAAGGGGCTGGAGAACAAGTCTTATGAGGAGCAGCTGAGAGAGCTCGGGTTGAGAAGAGAAGGCTAAGGGGGGACCTTATTGCTCTCTACAACTACCTGAAAGAAGGTTGTAGAGAGGAGAGTGCTGGCCTCTTCTCCCAAGTGACAGGGGACAGGACAAGTGGAAATAGCCTCAAGCTCCACCAGGGGAGGTTCAGTCTGGACATTGAAAAAATTTTTCACTGAAAGGATCATTAGTATTTTTCACTGAAAGGGTCATTAGGCAATGGAACAGGCTTCCCAGGGAGTCACCATCCCTGAAGGTGTTTAAAAGGTGTGGATGAAGTGCTGAGGGGCATGGTTTAGTGTTTGATAGGAATGGTTGGACTCAGTGATCCTGGAGGTCTTTTCCAACCTAGTGATTTTGTGAGGCTTCATGTCCTTAGTGGGAGCTGATGAAGCCCTTTGGGAAGGAACATCTCCTTTGGTGAATTTACACCAAGTATGGAAGGAGATCAGCCCTGCGCCAGCTTGCCCTCAGGATCCCAGCCATGCAGAAGCTGGGCCAGGAGTATTTTGGAGATCAACAGTGGAACTTTGTGTAGTGGGTGCAAAGCAGTTGAGCCTCCTGTCCTCACCAAAGTCCAGACTGGAAACAACATGAAAATAAGGAGCTACAGCAGGACCAGAAGTATTTTCGAGATCATATTTTAGAGATCAGCAGCTGGGCTTTGTTTGGTTGGGTGCAAAGGCGCTGTGGATTTCCTGGTTGAGCCTCGTATCTTCACCAAAGCCCAGACTGGAAACCCCATTTAAATAAAGAGCTGGATTAACCAGAGTATTTCCAAATCTTGCAAGACAACACAATTTTAGCATAACCCCCTCCTGCTCTGCTTTCAGCATGGAGGATGCTGGAGTCTCCTAGATTCCCAGCCCCGGATTTGGGCACTGCTGGACCTGCAACCCCTGTAGTGGTGGAGCTGGGATCACTCCGGCACCCGCACTCCAGGGACTTTGCCCCTATCAGGAAGTGCATCCACTCCCCTTCAGGCACTGTTGGAAGGTTGGTTTAAAGGAAAGAAAACTCTGACTGGAAGGAACCCTTCCAAAACACCCCTGCAAGCCTGGATAGGGTCAGGCTAAATGCTCTTGGGGACCGAATGCGCTTTGGATTAGTAGATGCGCTTTGATTAATTAAGTTATTTTTTTTTGTATGAGCTCCTAATGACAACAAGGCCTGCCAGGGCGCAGCTTTGCTGCAGATCTAGCACCAGCTGTAGGCTCTAGAGTGGCTACCAGCACAGGCAAATTCCTTCGCTATCTCATTTATCATCATTGCTTCCAGTCCAATTTTGTTCACGCCTTACATTTTTGATTGTCTTGGATTAAACATTACCAGAGGAAATAATACTAATAGCCTTTCACAGCAAAAAAATCAACTTCTAAGGCATTTGTTACGGGAAGGATTATAATAAATTAAATGCTTAAACTAGCACTGTGCAAGCATTTTTGTCTTGGATCAAAATGTTTGCACTGGCTGTTTAAACATTTAATTTATTATAATGAGAAATATCATTGTAAAAATAAGCATGTTAATTAAACTTGAGTTGTGCAAATGTGAGTCATCCCATGTGGACACAGTATAATGAATATAGACAGGTAGAGTCTGCATGCCTTTTTTTTTTTGTCATTAAGAAAATGAACATTTACATCTTTAAACCCTGCAGCTATTAGTTATTTTTAATGAACTGTGTTGCCATTTCAAAACTGAGATCTTATATGATGCAATCAGATATTGCTAGGTCAGGGAAGAACTTTTGCTAATTAAGTTGCAGAGAAGTTCTTTGCCGCAGATAATTGATTAAAGTTGTTACACGGATAATCAGTTTACGTAGATAAATAAATAAAAATAAATAACTGCTAGGAAAACCCAAGTCACATCAGGGTGGTAAAATGAAACAGAACACCAGCCATCCCAGGGCTCAGAGCAGCAATGAACTTGGAAGCAACGGACGAATCTCTTCGTTATGAACTGACAGGGGAGTGAGGAACAGCAGAGCCTTTTGGACAGTGATGGTTTGCTGCTGGTGGAGGTGAGAATGGATAGAGGCAGGATGCTCTTTCCCTTTTGACTGAAGTCATTGAAAGCAGTTTTTCTGCCTTCCCACACCTCCAGTCTCTGGCATATTCAGCTGGTCTTGTCCTGGGATATATCCTATATACCATGTTGTTTGGAGGTATCACAGATCTCCCGTTGTGCATTACTCAATGGGCAAAGGTCACAGCAGTCTGCTAGCCCTGGCTGAAACCTGTTTCTGAAGTGATCTAGGCAACAAGGAAGAGAGGAGGAACATCTTGATCCAAGAGGAGGTGGTTAGAGTCTTGCTTGCCCAACTAGACACCCACAAGCCTATGGGGTCAGATGGGATCCACCCAAGGGGTATTGAAGGAGCTGGCGGATGTGCTGGCCAAACCCCTTTCCACCATCTTCTGGAGGTCCTGGAAGACTGGGGAATTTCCATTGGACAGGAGGCTGGTTGATGTTGTGCCCATCTACAAGAAGGGTCGCAGGGAGGATCCAGGGAACTACAGGCCAGTCAGTCTGACCTCAGTGCCAGGGAAAGTCATGGAACAGGTGATCTTGAGTGCTATCATGAAGCGCATGCAAGAGAACTAGGTGATCAGGCCCAGTCAACATGGCTTCATAAAAGGCAGGTCTTGACAAATTAATCTGACCTGCCTACTGGAAGAGGGAAAGGCTGTGGATATGGTCTTCTTGGACTTGAGTAAAGCATTTGACACAGTTTCTCACAGCATTCTGCTTCAGAAACTGTCAGCTTCTGGAATGGACAGGCTCACACTCTCCTGTGTGGGAAACTGGTTGGATGACTGGGCCCAGAGAGTGGTGGGAAATGGACTTAACTGCAGCTGGAGGCCAGTGACAAATGGGGTTCCCCAGACCTCAGTGCTGGGTCCAGGCCTGTTCAATGTCTATCAGTGATCTGGGTGAAGGCATTGAGTGCACCCTTAGTAAGTTTGCAGACAACACTAAGCTGGGTGGAAGTGCTGATCTGCTGGAGGGTAGGGAGGCTTGTAAACGGATCTGAAAAGGCTGGACCTCTGGGCTGAGACCAATGGCATGAGGTTTAATAAGGCCAAATGCTGGGTCCTGCACTTGGGGCACAACAACCCTATGCAGAGCTACAGACTAGGAGAGGTCTGGCTGGAAAGTTGCCTGGAGGAGAAGGACCTGAGGGTGTTGGTTGACAGCCAACTGAACATGAGCCAGCAGTGTGCCCAGGTGGCCAAGAAGGCCAATGGCATCCTGGCTTGTATCAGAAATGATGTGACCAGCAGGTCCAGGGAGGTGATTCTCCCTCTGTAGTCAGCACTGGTGAGACCACACCTCGAATCCTGTTCAGTTCTGCGCCCCTCACCACAAGAAGGATGTTGAGGCTGTAGAGTGAGTTCAGAGAAGAGTGATGATGCTGGTGAAGGGGCTGGAGAACAGGCCTTATGAGGAACGGCTGAGAGAGCTGGGATTGTTTATCCTGGAGAAGAGGAGGCTGAGGGGAGACCTTTATTGTTCTCTACAACTACCTGAAAGGAGGTTGTGGAGAGGAGGGAGGTGGCCTCTTCTGCCAAGTGACAAGGGACAGAACAAGAGAGAATGGCTTCAAGATCCACCAAGGGAGGTTCAGGAAAAAGATTTCACAGGAAGGTTCATTGGGCACTGGAACAGGCTCCCGAGGGTGGTGGTTGAGTCACTATCCCTAGAGGTGTTTAAAAGACGGGTGGACAAGGTGCTGAGGGGCATGGTTTAGTGATTGATAGGAATGGTTGAACTCAATGATCCAGCGAGTGTCTTCCAAACTAGTGATTTTGTGATTCTGTGTTCTTTGTTACAACAGTGAAATTAAACTCTGGAGAGGGAGAACACCTTAGTGAATTGTTATCTGTGAGCAGCTGCAATGAGCTGGGGATGGGATGCCCCTGCTCAGGGATCAAAAGCCAAATTTGCTGCTGTCCCACGTGTGGAGATTCATGCAGTAGCAGATTTGTAGGCAAAAGCAATTTTAATATCTTGATCTGTAGAAATGACTCTTCATGCTATTCTCTAGCTAGCTGCCCAGTAAAGTTGTGTTTAGTGTCCGCTGCAGGATGTTTGGAAGGTCAGGATTCTTGAATTTCTTCCAAATTCAGTGGATGTGTTTTGAATGAAAAGAGAGGATGTATTAAGATGAAGATGCTCAGTACATAAATGAAATTTATCATTTTACTGTAGATTGTCCTCCAAAACCACTGTGTGTTTGCAACCTCTAGACAGTTTAACCCTATGTCATATGGGTCACTCTCTCTTGTCCGCCCTAAATTCCTGCTTCTTTTTTGTCTTTCTCTCACTGGGAGTGGAAGGGAGAAGAGTTATCCAAGTGAAAGGAGGAAGCTGTTGCTCTTTCTTCTTCTTTTTATGTGTTTTCATCCCTCTGAAGGAGCTTGACTAAGATAACCATCATCAGGCCTCTGCTGGTCTCTTGAAAAACTCCCCAGTTCTTACAGGTTCAGATTCAAATTCCCCCCAAGCCATTTTGCTTTAGCCAAAAGAAGTATTTTTATACAGAGTGCGACCGTGTCGGGGAAGGAAGGTATTGTCTGCGAGGCCCTTTGGGCTGGTTTTTGTTAGCTGATCTGCCCCATCCTAGGGGGATGGAGCGCATAGCCTGAGTTACAGTGACCATCTGCAGAGCAGCCAGTGCAGGCAGGCCCAGGGCTCATGACCCTGGCAAAAGGCTACATTTAGCAGGCAGGTGGGCAGAGTCCCAGGAGCTGGTTTGCAGAGGTGTGCAGGGTCAGCCTGGCTGCAGGGACAAATGTCATTTCCCACACCTGGCTTTGGCCCAGTCACCCCAAGTCCTAGGGAAGATGTGAAAATGTAGGTGTTCAGTGGACTACGGAGGGTGCAGAGGCTGTTCCCACTCTATGTCTACTTTAGATCTGGAAGAAAGCCTTGACATGATGTTACTGTGGTGGGAACTAGGAGCTCTTGCAACCACCTGTGTGATCATACCAGGACAGAAGTACTCAAATCTGATGGCACACAAATAACCCAGAGGACAAATGTGACCATAAACTTATTGATGTGGCCCAGTACCTTGACTGGAAAGTGGATGTTTTGTTGAGATCTGAAGCAGCTATCATAGAATGTGTTAGATAGGAATGGTTGGACTAGAAGATCCGATGGGTCCCTTCCAACCTGGTTGTTCTGTGATTCTGTGTGAATCACCAGCTTGGAAGAGACTCACTGGATCATTGAGTCCAACCATTCCCACCAATCTCTAAAACATGCCCCTCAGTACCTCATCCACCTGCACCTTAAACACCTCCAGGGAAGGCGAGTCAACCACATCCCTGGGCAGACCGTTCCATCAGCTAATGACCCTTTCAGTGAAGATTTTTTTTCCTTATGTTGAGCCTCAACCTCCCCTGGCAGACCTGCGAGCCTGAACTCCCCCTGGCGGAGCTTGAGGCCATTCCCTCTTGTCCAGTCCCTTGTCACTTGGGAGAAGAGGCCACCTCCCTCCTCTCCACAACCTCCTTTCAGGTAGTTGTAGAGAGCAATAAAGGTCTCTCCTCAGCCTCCTCTTCTCCAGGCTAAACAATCCCAGCTGTCTCAGTCGCTCCTCGTAAGACTTGTTTTCCTTCATCAGCTTCATTGCTCTTCTCTGAACTCACTCTAGAACCTCAACATCCTTCTTGTAGTGAGGGGCCCAGAACTGAACACAGGATTCAAGGAGCGGTCTCACCAGTGCTGAGTCCAGAGGGAGAATAACCTCCCTGGACCTGCTGGTCACACCAATTTTCCACCCAGGAGAGTGTGTGCCTGTCCATTCCAGAGGCTGACAGTTTCTGAAGCAGAACGCTGTGAGAAACTGTATCAAAGACTTTACTAAAGTCCAAGAAGACCACATTCACAGCCTTTCCCTCATCCAAGAGTCTAGTCACTTTGTCACAGGAGATCACATTAGTTTGTCAAGACCTGCCTTTCGTGAACCCATGTTGACTGGGCCTGATCACCTGGCTCTCCTGCATGTGCTTCGTGATAGCACTCAAGATCACTTGCTCCATGCCCAGGAAGGGAGAACAACTAGGAGTCAGCATCTACCTCTGGTGTCCATCACATTCACACGGTGTAAGTTAAAGCAATGGAACAGAGACCTGCCTTCAAATTTGAATGATGGAGTTGCTACAAAAACATCTGTATCCTTAAGCAGCATTTGACTAAAGCACCACATGGAGTTGCTTTCCCTTGTTGTTCATGGGTTTGGTAAGGTCCTCCTTACTCAAGAAGTACCAGCAGGGCACAGTAACCAGCTGCCCTCTGCAGCAGGAGCTGGTGGGCAAGTGGGCTTTGCTTGTTGCAGGCTAAAATGGGTGCTCACACCTATGACCCCAAGGATGATAATAACCACTCAAAAATAATTAATAATTACCAATTGAATGAATCTACTGGCTTCTTAAAGCCAGGCTAAGTCACTGTTTTTCTCACCTTGTTTGCCATCTGCTCCCTTTCTAACTCAGGTTCATGGATCCTAACCCTTCTCAGGCACTACTGCATGGTGGGAACCCACCAAAGGCAGTATCCTGCCTGATCCATGCATCTCTCCCTGCCTGCATCTAGGTTCTTGGCTCCCTGTGAACTTTCTGAATTAACAATGGATTGGAAGCATGCACCAGGATTTCTGAGAGTGGTAGGGACCCCACTGTTGTGGGTGTTGTGAGCATAAGTGAGAAACCAGCTCTGTGTTTCCATCAGGAAGGGCAGGTGAAGGAAGGGATCATTATCACTGCTTAAGGGGAGTGATATCCAACTCCAGGGAGCTTCACCAAATCATCCTTCTAAATAAGGAAGGCTTGAAGACCTTGGCATATGTGATAGGAAGTAACATATCTCCCAAGTTACCAGCCCACATTCTTCAGCCTAAATTTGGGCTTAGGTGACATTTGGTGAGTGAGCTGGCATTATCGTTAGTGATGCTAAGCCTTCAAAGCTTCCAATAGTATTAGAATCTTCCTTGGTCAACCATGAATTCACCTAGAAACCTCCTGAAGTTTTACATTATATATAGACTGACCTGCTTGTTGACTGCTGTGCAAAAGCACAGCTCTGATTTCTTCACAGGTCCAGGAGTTCTCCTGTGTCTTTGACCGTCCCTGAAAGTGTCTGATTTTGCCTGACTTCTGGCTGAACTAAACCTGCAGTAATCTGCCCAGTTTTGTCACTTTCGTACATCTGTCTATGGGCAGATGATTTTACTGGGTGCTGGTGTCAAAGGAGTCATAGGTAAATGAAGCTGGAGATGGAGAGAAGGGTGGGCCATTCCCTTTAGTGACAGCACATCCTCTTGAATTTCTCTATCCACATATGCGTCTATGTGTAAGGCAGGTACTTAATCAACCGTTGTATACAATGCGGAGGTAGTCAGTGCAGTTACGGGAGGCTAGAGAGTGATTTTGCAAAGCAAATGCAAATGTCTACTGGGAGATGAGCCACACAGTCCTCTAGAGCCACCCCGACAAGCCCTCCTTGTCTGCCACAGGAGCATAGACACCTACTCTGGGTGTAGGCACCTAAGTATTGGCCACAAAAGGCATGTTTGTCTGCATAATCACCTAAATACTATCCTGGTGCCTCTCTGCCTTCGTGGTCTGGTCCAGGCAGTGTTTTCTGAGAATATCTCACCTGTGTAGAGATCACAGGAATAAATTCCCATCCCAGAGGTCACAGCCATATCCACTTCACAAGCATGAGTGCTGCTACCCCATGTGACTAGGAGTCTTGCATTTAGAGCATGAACTGCAAAAACCAGAATTAGGCACCTTACAGTGATGTGTGACTCCGTTATATTTCATTAAACATAAAACATCCTTGAAGGCATTCAAGTGGCACAGGGAAAAAGAGTAGGTCAGTGGGAGTTGGACTTCATTTTTTTTTGTCTAAAGTACCACAGAAGTCATCTCTGGATCTTGTTTCCTTTGTTACCACTTGGTGTAGTGGTTTGACCTTGGAGAGCAGCCAGACTCCAACTCAGCCATTCACCTGCTCCCCTTCCTCAACGAGACAGGGAAGAAAATCAGATGAAAAAGCTTGGGGATCAAGATAAATACAGAGAGATCACTTACGAGTTACTGTCATGTGCAAGGCAGACTTAACTTTGGGAAAATTAATTTAATTTGTTAACAATTAAACTAGATTTGTATATCTGCCCAGGGTCTCCAGAGTGGCAGTTGCAAACCCACAGTCACAGAACATCTCTGGGCATTTTGGAGAAGAGGCATTTTGTGGCTGTGCTGTTGTAGCATCACTCCTGCATGTCCTGAGTGTTGCAGCTACATTTTCATGGCTATGCAGGTACACCTAGAAAAGAGGCTGTAGGAATTACCCACTTCTGTGATTTAATTCTTCCCCTGGGTGCTGCAGAAACTGGATGCTGGGATCTGCTTGTGAATCTGTTGGTGTCCAAAGACTTGGCTTGACGCGTGTATCTTGATGCAAGGTACCTTCATTTAACCAGTTTTGGTTACAGCTCTCTCATTTTGTCACACTGTCACTATGCTCGGACCAGACGGTCTCATAGCAATTGCTAACAGTAAACTACCTGGCAGTGTTTGAAAGAACGTGGAGTGAGATTCGTTTCAGTAGGTGTTGGATGTCCACAATGCAAACATTTACAACTGTTATGAGCTGCATGTAGGGAGGGTGCAACACACCTGAGCGGTTTTAGCTGACTAGTTCAGGATGAGATGATTCGTGCCCTAAAACTGCCTATTTCTTTCCGTTGACTTTGAAGGGAATCAAGAGTGTTTTGCTCTGTTGTATGTGACTGCCAGAGACTTCTGCAGGAGCAGGCTCAAGCCCCGTGTTGGGGCTTTTGTGATCTTCAGCCGCTGTTTCACTGGTTCGTGGAATTGATGCTGGCCCAGTGCAACTGTGCTGCCTCCAGTCCTGTGTCCCTGCTGCCCCTCCTCACCTCTGCCTCTGCCCCCCCCCAAGCCAGGGAAAGGCAGGCAGGAAAGGGCAAGCTCTCTGCAATGGAGAGGTTGTTCTGCCAGTGTCTTGTGTGCTGCTCATGACCCAGGGCTTGTAGCTTGGAAAAGATACGGGATTTAATCGATAGATCTGCATTGATTTCTGAAGTATGTTAACAAAAAACTCAGTTATGTTAATAAAAAAAACAAAATAAAAAAACCTGGGACATACACAGAGAAACAGCATCAACAGGGAAAACATTTGATTTAAGGGGCCCTACCCAGGAGCTAAGCCTTGGGCTCCCCTCTCCACTCATCTGCACTTCAGATGATGTGTGCTTTTATCTGATGGAGCTTGGGGATTTCTCTCACCTAATTTTAAATGTCTAAAAGTAAGCCTGGGCTGCTGCTGCTCTTTGTCCTTATAGGCAAAGGGGAGGTCAAGAGATTCAATGATGTGATGCACCTGAGCTGGCTCTATTGCCTGTCTCCAAGACAAGACTCTCTCGGAAGACATCCATAACTTTCCTCTAACCAGAGAGGCCCTGCAAAGAGGCTGGCTCAGACCTAAATGCTGAACTTCTTATCCTGCTGTATGAATCCCACATTTTACTTGCGGCATATACAACCCCCATACAACGACAATGAGACTGTAGCTGCTTGCTGCTGAAATGTGCTTTAGGAATGGAAACAGGTGACTCCTCCCTACCCCCCAGCCAGCCCCATTTCCACACTGCCTCACATTGGGGTGATCCAAACTCCTGGTTAGGCAGCAAGGAGCATGGACCCACCCATAAAAGTGCTCAGGCTCCGTTACTGGCAACGGTGTGAATTCAGCACCTCAACAAAACACATTGAATTGCCATTCAGATGTTACCTCCCTCAAGATTCCCCGAGAAGAACCTAGGGACCTACTGCAGAGGTCTTGCAGTACATAACCCAGACACTGAAACTAGGTGAGGAAGAACCAGCTTATCAGACTGTCTTGCTTGTTTTTGACAGAGCCGCTCTCTCTCCCTGCATTCAGAGTTATGACTAATTACTTCACATGCAGGCTTGCTGCTCTGCATCACTGATGATTAGCCAGAAGGAAAGCTCGCAGCCTTCCTTCTCAGCACCGACCCTTCAGCCCCAGCTTCAGCTCTAAATTTAGCCAAGACAACCCTATTTTAGTTCATTAGATGTGTCATGATTTTTACTACTAGGTTTAGACGAAACACCAGAGACGCTCACCTGTTTTCCTGTCCACAGACATTGCTTCCCTGCTGAGTCTTACATCAGCCTGATTTCAATTCCATTCAAGTACGTGCACTATAGCACAACCTCTAAAGCTCGGTGCCCACCACAAATCTTCATGAATGTTTTTATGAAGTCCCTGTTAAAAGTCATCCTCTACCTCATGGAAACTTGGTCAAGCTCTGTCATTCTTGTTACATGGGCTTGAGAGATCTGAAAGATGAGGGGGAAAGAGAATTTCTGTTGGTCAAGGGACATAGAGGTGGGGTATTATATTTACTTAGATTCTGAGACATGAAGTCTAATAAGGCCTTGTTTTGTTTATGTATAAGAAAGCTTTTCTTTGTGAGTCATCTTATATACATATATATGTATTTACCATACTAATTAGACATATAATTGAAGAATTCATGATAAAAACCAAAAGCTATGTCGTATGCAAATTTCTGGATTCTTGGTTTGTATAAAATGCAAAATTATACAATCCAAGTGAGTAGCAGTCCTTCCTTTTGGAAAAGTTCCATCCAATATTAAAACTCTGTTATAAATATCATCTCTGTTATAAACATTTTTTGAACCCAGGAAGAAATGCTCATGCTTAATTAGTTTCATTGAACAATATTCTATACCTGACTTCTCCAGGAGGATTTGAGTTCTGATTTTAAATGGAAACCTCGAGGGGAGGGAATTTCAAAGCTGCATATGATTTTTTTTTCAAGGTCTTTGTCATTTCTAGGAGGATGTAAAATATGAAGCACAAACAATCTTAATCAACATTTATTCAGTCTTTTTTTTAGGCACAAATATAAACCTATCCTTCCTCTTTGTGTAGAAATACATGTACAAACTTGCAGATCACTGTCCTTTAGTAAGACTGGGGATAAATAAGGGACATACCTATGCAGCTTGACTCAAGTCAGTGTCTCAGGCAGATCAGAAAGCAAAGTACTCAAGTGGCTGCTAATGCAAAGGAATTTGCACATCACGAGCACTTCAGTAGCAGATGGACTTTGTTTCGTTTGCTTCACTAGAACTACATTGGTTCCCCCCAGTGAAGGATGCGGCTAGAAGAGCTCAGACCGGGCAGTGAAAAGCAGAGGCCAGCTCTGTTACACAGCCCTCCCACCCCGAAACCTATCATTAAAGTCTTTAGAGATGAACCTCCCGTGAGGTATTGCTGGAAATGAAGGATGGGTAAGACTAAAAGTAGCGTCATTCATGCTCCTACCCACTGCATTTCTCTGCACAAAACACTTTTGTTGACCTGTAAAGATATCTGTGCTCTGAAGTATGAAATCCACATACAGATCCCTCTGACACATCACAAAACCTTTATTAGTGTATATAAGTGACACAGATTACAGGAATCAAAGGCAATTAAATAACATTTAACTTTAAGTTGACCACAGACTCAAGAAATACAAGTCACATTTGGCAAGGCAAACTTCTCAGTACACTGGGATGCTTAGGTTATTATGATACTGTGAAAGAGGAATTTCCCTTACAGGGTTCTACATATTCAGGATATTATTATTATTGTGTCTTTAAGACAGCTCCTTTGGCAATAATTCCCATTTTTTAAGCTTTTATTATATAAAAATATAACCGACTTTCATTATGTACAAACATTACATTACACAATGTACAAGTTAAAAACACTACAAAAAATGGCAGGCTATGAGTGAACTAAAAGCAAAAAAAAATGTAGAAAACATGGAAAAATTTAAATACTGCACATTTCATAAAAATTACATTAACTACAAACAATTATTTTTGTTTGCAAATATCAAACAGTACTGACGTGATTGGAAATGTTTCCCAACAACTTCATTTTTAAGGCACATCTTGCATATTTACATGTATGACACCAGATCTGGTCAATAACTTAAAGGCTCTCGGAAGTGACCTAGTCGTGTGTGCGCAGGGACGTGTGTACTTGGGCAGGGAGCGTGTTGGGCTACACCTTCTCGGCTGCATCAGTCTGGGTGCTGAGGAATCTAGTCGAGGGAGCTGGGTAGAGGGGGACCCCGATCTCCTGGAGGTCAGGGAGCCGTGCCGGGCGCGGCGGGGAGAGGAGCGTGATTGTCCGGTCAAAGTCCCTGTGCAGCACTTTCTCATAGACGCTCTGAAGCCCCACCGTTTTGGGCAGCTGGACTTGATAAAAGTTGTCCCTGCGAAGGGGATCCCTGGGCAAGGATGTGCTCTTGCAGAAGGTGGAGAGGGGTGCCGAGGGATGGGGAGAGGGGTGAGGGTTGGCTCGGCCACAGGAAGGGCTCCAGCAGCGGTCTGAGTGGCCCAAGACCTTGCACTCGGCTGTGCATGCCCACAGACCTAAAGAAAGAGAGAAGGAGAAACCTGTTACTGCAGTAATAAATCCACATCATTCAAAACCCTCAGAGTTATCAGTCATAGGACGATTCAATGCACTGGAGGTGGGAGCTGGGAGGTGATGCTCTACGCCACAACAAAGAAACACGCTTGGGCAGGTTATGTAGTTTTGCTAAGGACACTCCTCACAACCCTAACTTTAAGTGAAACATTTAAGGAAGGAGTAACCCCCCCACCCCACCCCAATCCTACAGTACTTCCAGCATCTGCTAATTTGTGAAGGGTGCTGAGTGCGGATAGAGACGAGTGGCTTGCAGCCTGCTCTGAAGACGGACAGTTTGATTGATGCAGCATCAGGCTCCCCGCCCCATCTGCCCTGCCTAATCACTGTGCCCCAAGGATGGGTCCCTCTGTCCACCTCCCTGTCTGCCCGTCTGTCTGTTTGGAGGGGCGAGCCCAGAACAGAGGCTGAACCCTTACCATTCTGCATGTGCGTGATGAGATCTTTCTTTAGGGCATCTCCACTGACATCCGAGTCACTGTCGTTGAAATCGCTGTCACCTTTGCCGCTGTCTTTGCCGCTGAACTTCTCTGCCTCTCGGCCGGAGATGGTGTTGAATGAGTGCCCCTTCCAAATGGTCACGGGAGGAGCAGACTCTTTGCCATAGCTCGGAGTGGCGGCAAAACCCTGTTGGGAGGGGAGGTCAAAAGAAAGATGAGAGAGGAAAGTAGCGAAGGGTAAATGAACATCAGAACCGCATCTCTGCAATTTGCATCCTCTGAGACCTCTTTCACGTGCCAACCCCCTTCCCCATGACAGAGCCTTACCTCCCCACTCGGTCCTCTGAGCTTCTTCTGCCCCTCGTAGAGGCAAGTGCTGTCACTGCTGCTCTCAGTGGTGGAGATCTCTTCAGCAGCCGGAGAAGGGTCGGGGCTGCTGAAAGAGGTTTTGCTGGGAAAGGTTCGTACCTCAAACACATTCCCCCTCTGGCTGCCCTCCTCTTGCTGGCCCTTCTCCAGGTGGGAGATATCTATCTGCTCCTTCAAAGAAGTGTTGTTTTTGATGTCATTCCCCTTCTTGCGCCTATTGCAGGTAGTGGCGATGGTGATTATAGCCACCAGGAGGAGGGTGCAGCTGCCTGCCAGAACAATGATCACGATCAGAGGGATGTCCCACTGCAAAGCCTTTCCTTCCCACGAGCTGGGCTTGGCTATCTCCTGGATACTGGAAGGTGCGGTGGCGGTCACCAGGAAGTTGACTGTGGCAGTGGTGGCCAGGGGAGGTCTGCCATTGTCTGTTACAGTGAGGATGACCTTGAACAGCTGTCCCAGCTCTTCAGACAGGTCGCCCCTTAGCACAATGTCCCCACTACTTGGGTTGATGGTGAAGAGGTCCTGCTGGGGCTCTTCCAGGAAGGCAAAGGTGAGCTCAGCATTTTCCCCATCATCTGCATCTCGAGCTTTGATCTGGGCCACCAGGGAGTCACAGGATGTCTTGCTGGACACGCTGATTTCCACCGTCCCATTGATGAGCACTGGGTGGATGATGACAGGAGGGTTGTCATTCTGGTCCACCATCCTCACCTTGACGAGGGTGCTGCTGGAAAGCTGTGGGGACCCTCCATCGGTGGCCTGGATCCTCAGGTCCAGCTGCTTGAGGATCTCGTAGTTGAACGTCCTGAGGGCGTAGATGGCCCCGGTGGCAGGGTCCACTGAGACGTAGGTGGAGATGGGGGCACCCATGACCTGTGTCTCCAGAAGCCGGTAGGTGACCTTCCCATTGTGGCCAAGATCTGGATCACGGGCCACCACGGTGGTGATGTAGGCGCCTGGGGGGTTGTTCTCTGGAACGGCCACCTCGTAGAGGGGTTTGGTGAAGAGTGGCGCGTTGTCATTCTCATCGCTCACACGCACTGTGTACTGGCGGACGGTCTTGAAGGGCGGTGAGCCAAGGTCCTCGGCCACCACCGTGAGGTTGTACTCAGGGATACGCTCGCGGTCCAATGCTGCTGTGGTGACGATCATGTAACTGTCCTCGTAGGCACGCTGCAGGGCGAAGTGGTCGTGGCCACGGAGGCTGCAGCGCACCTGCCCATTGGCACCCGAGTCACGGTCTGAGGCGCTGACGAGGGCCACGAAGCTCTCGCTGGCCGCCGCCTCGCTGATGTAGGCGACGCTGGTGGCGCTGGCAGCGCCACGGAGGGCGCTGATGCTGACGCGTGGTGCGTTGTCGTTGACATCGGTGAGGCGCACGATGACGGTGCAGGTGGCGGTGCGGGGGCTGGCGCCTCGGTCCTGGGCACGCACGTCCAGCTCATAGGTGCGGGTGCGCTCGTAGTCCACGGCGGCCTCCAGCGTGAGGCGGCCCGAGCGCGGGTCGAGGCGGAAGAGGCGCCGCGCCTCGGGGGGCACCTGGCTGCCGAAGGCGTAGACTACCTCTCCGTTGGGGCCTTCGTCGGGGTCGGCGGCGTCCAGGTCGAGCAGCAGGGAGCCGGGCGGCGCGTCCTCGGGCAGCTCCACCGTGACCGAGCTCTGGGCGAAGGCGGGACTGTTGTCGTTGGCATCGAGGACGCGGACGTGCACGGTGGCCGTGCCCGAGCGTGCGGGGCTGCCGCCGTCCTTGGCCACCAGCTCCAGCGTGTAGGAGGGCTGGCGCTCGCGGTCCAGCTCCTGGAGGAGCACCAGGTCGGCGCAGCGCGCCCCGTCCGCCCTCGTCTGCGCCTCCACGCCGAAGTGGCTGTTGAGGGACACCTGGAAGCTCTGGATGGAGTTGGAGCCCACGTCCTCGTCCACGGCCACTTCCAGCGGGAGGCGGGTGCCGGGCGCGGCGCTCTCCGACACCTCCAGCGTCATCTGGGCTCGGGGGAAGCGCGGCGCGTGGTCGTTGATGTCGCGCACCTCCAGCTCCACGTGCACCAGGCGGTAGCGCTCCCGCCAGCAGCTCACCACGTCGAAGGCCAGCACGCACTGCGGGGCCGGCCCGCACAGCCGCTCCCGGTCCAGCCCCGCGTCGCCGACGCTCAGCTGCCCGTCCTCCTCCCGCACCCGCACCAGGGAGCTGTTGCTGAACTGCCGCATCAGACGGAAGCTCATCTCCCCGGGCGCCTTCACCGGCATCTCGTCGGCCAGGGTGCCGATCACCGTGCCCGGCGCCCCCTCCTCGTCCGTGCGGTACCTCACCGTCTTGCCGAGGGACAGGGACGCCAGGCAGGCGACGGCCAGCAGCCGCGGGGGGGTCATGGCTCTCGGCCCGACGGGGCAAAGACGCTCCGTATACCCGGGATGCTCGGGGGGGTGTGTGTGTGTGTGGGGTGGGGGGGGAAGCGATGCGGGACGCGACGCGCGGGACCCGGGATGGGATGCGCGGGACCCGAGACGCGCCTCCGCGCACCCTCCGCCGCCGCCTGCGCCCCTCGGCGCCTCCGCACGGGCTTTCATAGACGGCGCTATGCAAATGAGAGGCGGCCGGAGCCAATGGGAGGCTGTGGGGCGCGGGCGGCCCCCGGCGCTCCCCGAGCCGGGGCGGAGCTTGGGCGCGGGGCGCTCGCCTTTGTTTTCTTTAACTCTCCGCGGTTTGTTTTTTTTTTCCCCTTTTCCCCCCTTTTCATTCCTTCCCCCCCTTTTATTTATTTCTTTTTTTCTCGCTTTCCTCCCCTCTCGCCTAATGTTTTCTTCTCCCCGGAGCCGGCGCGGGGCGGGGGCGGGGGGAGCGCGGAGTAAAAACGGGCGGCGGGGTTTGTTAATTGAGCCGCAGGTCGGGCAGGTGCCGTGGCGTGTCGTGTCGTGTCGTGGCATGTCGCGGCGCGGGTGGGTGCGCGGATTAAGCGGGATGCGGGATGCGGGGGGAACGAGGGGAGGGAGGGAGGTGTGTGTGTCGGGGGGTGGGGGGGGCTGGCGGCTTTCAGCCGAGCGCCCGCAGCGCTGTGTTACTCGCGTGAGAGCCTGTGATCAGCGCCGTAAGTCGCCTTTCAGGAGGTGTCCCCTCGTGCTTTAGTATGCATGTCACCGCCCGGGTTTCTTAAGCCTGGGGCACTAGCAGGCGAGGAGGGGAAAAAAAAAAAAAAAAAAAAAAAAAAAAAGGAGAGAAAGAAAGAAAAAGAAAGAAAGAAAAAAAAAAGTTCCAAATAGGATTTAGCATAAGCTGGAGGAGATTTGGAAAGGTTTCAAAGATCAGGCTGTATCAAAGGCTTATGAAGCCCTCGTTAGCTGTAGAAATATAATAGCGTGGCAGGCTATCCCATTCGAGGAACCAATGTCTGTATTATTTCGCTATGACAGGCTAAAGGGAGAGAAAGTTGAACAGTTTCCACAGAGGAGTTGGACTAAGTTGAATATAATGAGCAAACGCCACATGTATCCATTATGTCCTTCTATTCATTCCCAATCACTGCCATAACTCTTTGACTAAACGATGATGAGCGCTGAATTACGCACAATGCCCTGCTCGTATTAAAATACATTTAAGTCCTATCCCTCCTGGTGCCCTGTTACGCCTATTCACAGGATTTTCTTTTTGTCCTAATAGGGCCTCTCTGGGAAGCAACACCAGTCTCGTTCCAGAAGAACAAAATAACAGCATGAGGCTGAAACCTGGCACGAACCGGGGGGAATGAAACCATCTGCCCCGCAAGGCACCGAGGCCCCGTGCCGAGCCCGGTGCAGGCCCTGGCCCCGCAGTGCCACGGGGAGAGGGGTCCCCGCGGGGAGGGAAGCTGGGGGGCTGCAGGGGCATACGGCTGGCCAGGAAAATGCATGCCCTTCCTCCCTTTCTTCCCTCTTCCTTGCCTCGTTGCCTTCTTCCTTGCTTCTTTTCCCCCTTCCCTTCCCTTCCCTTCCCTTCCCTTCCCTTCCCTTCCCTTCCCTTCCCTTCCCTTCCCTTCCCTTCCCTTCCCTTCCCTTCCCTTCCCTTCCCTTCCCTTCCCTTCCCTTCCCTTCCCTTCCCTTCCCTTCCCTTCCCTTCCCTTCCCTTCCCTTCCCTTCCCTTCCCTTCCCTTCCCTTCCCTTCCCTTCCCTTCCCTTCCCTTCCCTTCCCTTCCCTTCCCTTCCCTTCCCTTCCCTTCCCTTCCCTTCCCTCTCTTTTCCTTCCTTCCCTCTCTTTTCCTTCCCTCTCTTTTCCTTCCTTCCTTCCTTCCTTCCTTCCTTCCTTCCTTCCTTCCTTCCTTCCTTCCTTCCTTCCTTCCTTCCTTCCTTCCTTCCTTCCTTCCTTCCTTCCTTCCTTCCTTCCTTCCTTCCTTCCTTCCTTCCTTCCTTCCTTCCTTCCTTCCTTCCTTCCTTCCTTCCTTCCTTCCTTCCTTCCTTCCTTCCTTCCCTTCTCTTCTCTCCCTCTTTCCTTTCACTTTCCCCTTGCTTTCCTTTCCTCTTTCCTTTCCCCCTCTCCTTTCCTCCTTTCCTTCCTTTGATTTGATAGGAATGGTTGGACTCGATGATCCGATGGGTCCCTTCCAACCTAGTTGTTCTATGATTCTATGATTCCTTCCTTCTTCCTTCCCTCCCTCCTTCTCTTCTTCCTTCCCTCCCTCCCTCCCTTTCCTCCTTCTCCCCCTTTCCTCCTTCCCCCATTCCATGTGTCCTTTCACCCACGAGCTGCGTTTGAAAGGAAGCGGGTGACACCCCCCATCCCCTTTTTCTTTGACCCCTCCTCGGGCGCAGTCTCCTTCCCCCGGAGCTCTGCGGCATCCCGGGCGGCTCCATCCGCGGCTGCGGGCGGGTCCGCGGCTGGATGCGCGGGTCGCTGCGCGGGTCGGCACGCGAGCTGGGGGTTGGGGCGGGGGGGGGGGTTTGCTGCGGGCTGCCCGCAACGCCGGCTTATGGAAATGGGATTTAAATCGCGCCCGGGCACGCTCAGCCGCCGACAAAAGCTTCTCCCGAACGCCTGGTTTCCGTGCGAAAAGAATCACAGAATCACAGAATCACAGAACAACCGGGTTGGAAGGGACCCATCGGATCTTCTAGTCCAACCATTCCTATCAAACACTAAACCAAGTCCCTCAAGACCTCATCCACCCGTGCCTTAAACACCTCCAGGGAAGGTGAAGCAACCACCTCCCTGGGCAGCCTATTCCAATGCCCAATGACCCTTTCTGTGAAAAACCTCCTCCTAATCTCCAGCCTAAATCTCCCCTGGTGGAGCTTGAGGCCATTCCCTCTCGTCCTGTCCCCTGTCACTTGGGAGAAGAGGCCAGCTCCCTCCTCTCTACAACCTCCTTTCAGGTACTTGTAGAGAGTAATGAGGTCTCCTCTCAGCCTCCTCTTCTCCAGGATAAACAACCCCAGCTCTCTCAGCCGCTCCTCATAGGGTCTGTTCTCCAGCCCCTTCACCAGCCTCGTTGCTCTTCTCTGGACTCACTCCAGAGCCTCAACATCCTTCTTGTGGTGAGGGGCCCAGAACTGGACACAGTATTCAAGGAGCGGCCTCACCAGTGCTGAATACAGAGGGAGAATCACCTCCCTGGACCTGCTGGTCACACCATTTCTGATACAAGCCAAGATGCCATTGGCCTTCTTGGCCACCTGGGCACACTGCTGGCTCATGTTCAGTCGGCACGCATCTTTCTCCTGCGCTCATCTTTCCCTTGCGTGCATCTTGCTTCCCCTCAGCCGCTCTCTGGCGCTGGGTTGGGAAGCCTTGGACCGGGACGGGGTCCCAACCGAGCCAGGGGTCCCAACCGAGACTGGGCTGAGAGCTCCAGGGTCTGACTTGCACGCCTTGGGAACGGGGAGCGGGCAAGCGGGCAGCGGGGAGGCCCCTCGTGTGTAACAGGATTATCTTTGCCATTTCAAGTTCTATTCAGCATGTAATTTATTTTTAATTAGGATTAGATCGAGCAGGGAAAGAGACCAGACCTTTCTAACCCACCCCCCAATCTCCCCCCTCCCTGCAAAGGAACGGCTATTCCATGAGGAGCTCTTATTCTTTATGAAAAAAAAAAAATCAATCAGTCGATAAACCAGGAACTGTTTTCACCTCCCACACACTTTGCAGGAGGAAGGGGTGCAAAGGGCTGTGTTTTCAGTGTGTGCTCAAGCATCTGCATCAGGAGAGGCTTGGAAGTCTTTCCCCTTTCATAGAATCATAGAATCATAGAATCACCAGGTTGGAAGAGACCCACCGGATCATCAAGTCCAACCATTCCCACCAAACACTAAACCATGTCCCGCGGGACCTCATCCACTCGTCCCTTAAACATCTCCCGGCCCTCATCTTATGCACTTTTGATCCAAACACATTCGTAAGGGGGTCCCAGCAGGGTCTTACTCCTCTTAACTTTTTTTTTAGAGGGCAAAAAGAACTTTCTTCTTTGCCTGGGTTCGTATTATTATTATTTTTTTTTTTTTTACAGTCGTGACTTTGATTTAAAAAAAAAAAAACAACATATTAGTTGCTCCACTGGAGCAGAGCCTTCTCCTCGATAGTTTGGAAAGAGTCCATTACAGAACTGTTCTGAAAGGTTAGTGAAGAATCCTATTTTACAGCTCAAAAATAAACATACGGATCAGCTGCATTAAAAGCACTTCTTTGAAATATTGTGGTTAAACAGCCCAGATTGGTTGATTGCACCATGCGGGGACATATGTTCTTGCAAACTGTGCGTATTGTTACTAATGGGGATTCTCACACCACAGCCTTTCCTTTGAATCTCAGGCACTGGTGGTTTCTCCGGAGCTATTGCAAGGTTGTTTTAATAATTCACCAGCTTTCTTGCACTTAGTGTTGTTGCAGAAACTCGAAGCCTGCTGAGAGGGAGGTGTTTCGCAGCGTCCAGAGGTCTGATCTCTGCTGCCAAACTCCTCCACGTACCTCTTAGACATGGATATCAAAGCTGCTCTTAGAGGTGGGTGTCAGGCAAAGGAAAAAGCAAGCGTCACCCACTCATTCCTATGATCCTGAATTCCTGGCTAACATGCTACTCCCGAGGAGTGAAAGCTTTCATAGACCACCAGCCTGATACCACCAGCAACCAGGTCAATGATGACCAGCAAATCCCTCCAGGTAGTTTCACTTTAGCTTTAAATGTGCTTCTCACCCCTGATTCTGATCCAGCTTTTAAAAATAAAAATTGTGGGTCTTCTTCCCTTCTTCCAGGGTAGTTATTGACTTACCAAGGGTGACAAAAAAACCCAGGATCTCCTGCTCTTTCCTAGCCTCCTACAGCTCTGGGCCTTTTCATCATCACCTTCAGCACAATGAAGGTGTCAATGTCCTGGTGTGATGGGGTAAGACTTTCTTCCTTTCAGCAGGTGCCTGGGATTCTCTCCAGGGATCTCTGCTGGTGGAGATAATCTAAGAGGTGTTACATTTTGGGGCTGAGAGAGAAGCTGACTCCCATAGAGATCCAGCACACTACCTCAGGACCCCATAGACCTCGAGGGAGGATGTACAGCTTAACGCATGCACAAGGCAATGAGTGGCTGTGTTACGCATGCTTTCTCTTTCCCAGGAGATCTTAGGGGTACCAATCCCTAGCTACTGGAAGTCCCCCTCTTCCATTGCCCCAGTCCCCCTAAACATATTCGGTGTGGTGACTGCCTGCCCTTAGGGTGGTGGGGTGGCACCTCTTTGTAGCAGAAGCCCTGGGGTGGTGCTGGGGCTTTGCTGAGCCTGTCAGGCTATCTGGGAATGGTCTCCAGCTGGTCCTGCTCACCCACATACCCAGAGGGTCCAGCTGACTTCTCTCCTGTGGTACAGTTGGGATGCAATATGTTCCCCCACCCCTCCCCTCTGAGCTTCCAGAGGGGTGGCACGACCTCCCTCTCTGGAAACTTGTCTCTGCACTCAGCCCCTGCCTCTTTCTTCTTGGGCATCCTGGTGGGCTCGGCTGCCTTAGCGTGATATACAAAAACAAAGGAATTCCTTCTGCTTCTTGGCCTAAACAATCCCCCCCTGTTTAATCATTTCTGTGGCAACCAAGGAAATGTGGGTTAACCTGTCAAGCTCCACAAGCCTGGGCTGACCAAAACCCTGGAAAACAAAAGAGTGGAACGAAGCGCCAAAGGGTTTTGTTGCTCTATGACTGTGTTGGAGGGTAACATGCAACATTGTGCTTCTGTCTCCGGCTATGCAGGCTATAGAAGACAGAGTCTGCAATCTTGCCTGTGAGCTGTGGGACGGTACCAGGGTTATAAATCATTCCAATCATTTGTTTATTATATTTGCTCCAAATGCCTCCCTCTCTCTATCTCCCCTCTGTGAAATCTGAATTAGAAGAAAAAATTTGTTTTGCAGAAGAAAGATATCGCATGCCCATACCCCCCACCTGGCAAACAGTTTTGATTCCACAGGGAATTTATTTTTTAATTGGATTAATTTTAGCCTCTCCCGGAGTAGCAGCTGGGGTCTTTGATTCAAGAGGTTAAAACAAAGGGGCGTGAAACAAAAGACCAGTTCTTCGCATTCCCCACACAGTGTGGGCCTCGTGCATGCTGCCTGGAGGTATCCCTGGAGCAGTGCATTCCTAAAGGTCCCCCCATGTGGTCCTCAGCTGGGGTCTACTCTGGGCTTTTTGGGGTGCTCCCTTGTGTGGCTTGCCTGCAAAGTGGCTAGATGTGAAATTTCCCTCCTATCCTACAATGCAGATTGTGGTTCTACGCAACCTTACCTCTCGGTGTCCCTTCTCCCTTCTGTCCCCTCTTTTCAAGTTCTTTTTACCCTCTACCTTTTCTTCCCCAGAACAGATAGATTAGGCGTTTCAGCTGTTAAACCGGTAGGCAGGGACTCAGGTTCAGTTCTGTGCTCTGTGATCCGAAGCAAGCTAATGAGGCTCAGCCCCATGAAGGTCTGGGGTATTTAGGTACTCAACTGCCATAGAGTGTCATGAGAGTTGTACGTATTTTAGCCTGGATGCAAGCTTGAGGCTCTCTCATACTTGGCCCCTCATATTCACAGGACACTTCTGTACCTCACAAGAATGTTGTGAAGAAAAATGCACCGAAGGTTGTGGGTGTATCAGACAGGTAGTAGCCCAGATCCTTCTCTTTACCCACCAGCACAACTGATAGGAGATCAGAGATGCCCTTAGGACAAACAACCTTTATTATGCAGATCCTTTATGACTATTTTGCCTCAGTGCCTTGGTTTTAGGGGCACAGGTAGTTATTCATACCTGACTCTGATGTAGACCTTTAGAAGAAATGCCTGCCCTCTCCATAGCTCAGGGCTTAGTCAGACTGCTGAGTTTTTAAAGAGGGGAGCTGCATGGCTTCTCTCCTTGACTGTCATGAATTGCTGCTCCCCCTCCGTGGCTGCTGCTGTACACCTGGCTGGGATGTCTTTCACACCACTTTGAAGGTGCCTGGGCTGGTCTGTTTGGCTTTCCTCCAGCAGTTCCTTGTTTCCTCCTGGGCCTCGTTCACACTCTCCTCCTTGAAGGACTGTTTGGGGTTTTAGGCCCTTACGAATGATGAATGGGTGGAAAAAAAATCCGCCTCTCAGCTACTAGGAAGATGTACAGTCCTCTGCGAATACTTACGTGTGGTGATTGTGATGGGCTCCGCTGATTTCTCTGAGAGGCAGCTCCCTTGCTATTTAGCATGCAAGGTTCCTTTCTCAATGTCCTGCTGCTGCTTCTGGGAGCCCAATGCCACCCACCCAGTGCCACATCGAACAAGCAGAGCTTCACTCTTTGGGGTCTGCCTCCTTCCTAGCATTTAAGTACATCCCAGTAAGATCATATTCATACAGAAACACAAGGATATCTGTGTTTATGCCAATATATTGCTACTATGCCAATAAGAATATCCTCCCCATTTCTCTGCTGTCTATATTTTCAGCCTTATCCTGCATATATGATTTATTCCCACCCCTTGTCCCCCATGATATATCCATAGGACGTGAGGGTACAGACACTGGGAAGCAATCCTTGTTGAGGTCCTGGATATGGAGATGTTGTAATAATATAATGCCATGCCTGAGATAATTAGCCCAGCGTCAAAGCAGAGTTAATGAGCTTGGGCACAATACCACAGCTCCTGATTTCTTGGCTGGGGGTGCTTTGCAGGTTTGTGCCCTGGTCTGCTCCTGGTTCTTTCCTGGAGGATTACAGTGAAGGGTGGCATGAGGGAAAAATGTGATGGAGAGGCAGGGACTCAGCCTTGTGCTGTGGGTCCCTTTCTCCATCTCGCCTCTACTTCTCCCCCTTCTTTCCCCCCTCATCATCCATCTTAATCGCACCTCAGCTTGCAAAGTCAGAGCCCCCCAGCTGTGAAGGACGAAGTCTCTTCTTCTCCCAGTCTCCTGAGTGGCAGCACGCTGCAAGCAAGAGTGTGCCTTGTGTCACTTCTGTTGAAGAGGCTGTGAGAGCAGGGGAAGAGCTCCGATGCAGGCGGCTGCTGTGCTTGGCCACCTGCCAGGGCACGAATGCCACTTACGGCTGGGGAGTGGGCAAGCATCCTCCCTCAACCAGCCACCTCCAGGGGCCACAAGTCTGCCCAGTCCAAGGTTTTATTTTGCCGTGGTGAGGAGCCCCCCAGGACTGAAGGCAGGTGGTGAATTCTATCAGGCCACTTCCCTTCATCCTGAGTTTGGGATCATCTCCCTTTTCTATCTGCAGGTGGGGCTCAGAGTCAAACCTCCCTCTCTATCTCCACCTTTAATGGGTTTCTTACAAGGATGGATTTTAGTTTTGATAATTACCAGCGTATTGCTGCCTGACATGCAGCCAGCTCTGGGCAGAGCAAAAGAGGGAAATGGCACATAACAGTATAAAGGAGGATGGAGAGTAAACACATCCCTTTGCAAAAAAAATTAGAGTTTTAGATATTCATACAGAGTCAGCGAGAAGCAAACTTCAGAAGCTTGGGAGCCAGTGGAAATCTGGTTGGCAGGACCTGCCAAACCAACCTGATCGCCTTCTATGACAAAGTCACTCGGCTGCTGGATGAGGGAAAGGCTGTGGATGTGGTCTTTCTGGACTTCAGTAAAGCCTTTGACACGGTTTCTCACAGCATTCTGCTGCGGAAACTGTCAGCCTCTGGCCTGGACAGACGCACACTCTCCTGGGTAGAAAACTGGCTGGATGACCGGGCCCAGAGAGTGGTGGGAAATGGTGTTAAGTCCAGCTGGAGGCCAGTGACAAGTGGTGTTCCCCAGGGCTCAGTGCTAGGTCCAGTCCTGTTCAATGTCTTCATCAATGACCTGGATGAGGGCATTGAGGGTACCCTTAGCAAGTTTGCAGATGACACAAAGCTGTGTGCAAGTGTCGATCTGCTGGAGGGTAGGGAGGCTCTGCAAAGGGACCTAAACAGGCTGGACCGCTGGGCAGTGTCCAATGGCATGAGGTTTAACACGGTCAAATGCCGGGTCCTGCACTTGGGGCACAGCAACCCTGTGCAGAGCTACAGACTGGGAGAAACCTGGCTGGAAAACTGCCAGGAGGAGAGGGACCTTGGGTTGTTGGTCGACAGCTGAGTGAACATGAGCCAGCAGTGTGCCCAGGTGGCCAAGAAGGCCAATGGCATCCTGGGTTGTATCAGAAATGGTGTGACCAGCAGGTCCAGGGAGGTGATTCTCCCTCTGTACTCAGCACTGGTGAGGCCGCTCCATGAATATTGTGTTCAGTTCTGGGCCCCTCACCACAAGAAGGATGTTGAGGCTCTGGAGAGAGTCCAGAGAAGAGCGACGAGGCTGGTGAAGGGGCTGGAGAACAGACCCTATGAGGAGTGGCTGAGAGAGCTGGGGTTGTTTAGCCTGGAGAAGAGGAGGCTGAGAGGAGACCTCATTACTCTCTACAAGTTCCTGAAAGGAGGTTGTGGAGAGGAGGGAGCTGGCCTCTTCTCCCAAGGGACAGGGGACAGGACAAGAGGGAATGGCCTCAAGCTCCGCCAGGGGAGATTTAGGCTGGAGATTAGGAAGAGGTTTTTCACACAGAGGGTCATTGGGCATTGGAACAGGCTGCCCAGGGAGGTGGTTGATTCACCTTCCCTGGAGGTGTTTAAGGCATGGGTGGATGAGGTCTTGAGGGACTTGGTTTAGTGTTAGATAGGAATGGTTGGACTTGATCTGATGGGTCCCTTCCAAACTGGTTGTTCTGTGATTCTGTGATTCCTAAATCATTTCAGTACTCTTGAATATTTTACCCAGAATTTTTGCTTTAAGTTTTTCTACTGCTGCATTTTGCTTCATTTTGTGAGTTTAGAGTGTTTCTCAGGATTAGATCAGACTGCTTTATGAGGCCACAGGAAGACTTTTCCCTTTAGTTTTTTTATCCAAATGTGCCATTCTTTGACCTCCACAGGACTTTAACCTCCAGAGCTACAAAGTGTTCCTGTACTCACTGCCCGTCTTTCATGCATGGGGTTTGCTCATTCTGCACATACACTTTGCTGAAGGGATCAAGCTGAGAAGGCACAATACTGGCTTTAGGTGACATAGAATCATAGAATCACCAGGTTGGAAAAGACCTCTTGGATCATCAAGTTCAACTGTTCCTACCTGCCACTATACCATACCCCTAAGCACCTCGTCTACCTGTCTTTTAAACACCTCTAGGGAGAGTGACTCAACCACCTCCTTGGGCAGCCTGGTCCAGTGCCCAATGACCCTTTCTGTGAATTTTTTTTTCCTGATATCCAGTCTGAACCTCCCCTGATAGAGCTTGAGGCCATTCTCCCTTGTCCTGTCACTTGGCAGAAGAGGCCAGTTCCCTCCTCTCCACAACCTCCTTTCAGGTAGTTGTAGAGAGCAATGAGGTCTCCCCTTAGCCTCCTCTTCTCCAGGCTAAACAATCCCAGCTCTCTCAGCCGTTCCTCATAAGGCCTGTTCTCCAGCCCCTTCACCAGCATCATCACTCTTCTTTGAACTCGCTCTAGAGCCTCAACATCCTTCTTGTGTACAGGGGCCCAGAACCGAACACAGGATTCGAGGAATGGTCTCACCAGTGCTGACTACAGAGGGAGAACAACCTCCCTGGACCTGCTGGTCACATCGTTTCTGATACAAGCCAAGATGCCATTGGCCTTCTTGGCCACCTGGGCACACTGCTGGCTCATGTTCAGTCCCTGTTAGCCAAAACCCCTAGGTCCTTCTCCTCCAGGCAGCTTTCTAGACAGACTTCTACTCTGTAGCCCTGCACAGGGTTGTTGTGCCCCAAGTGCAGGACCCAGCATTTGGCCTTGTTAAATCTCACGCCATTGGTCTCAGCCCAGCGGTCCAGGCTGTTCAGATCCCTTTGCAGAGCCTCCCTACCCTCTATCAGATCCACACTTCCACCTAGCTTAGTGTCATCCACAAACTTGTTAAGGGTCCAGGTCATTGATGAAGACATTGAACAGGGCTGGACCCAGCATTGAGCCCTGGGGAACCCCACTTGTAACTGATCTCCAGCTGGAGTTAACTCCATTTACCAGTGCTCTCTGGGCCCGGCCATCCACCCAGTTTTTACAGCTGGGAGAGTGTGTGCCTGTCCAGGCCAGCCAGAGGCTGACAGTTTTCTAAGACATTACCCAAGACCAGAGCTGGTGGTAGAGTGTAGAGGAGCAGAGCTGTTTCCAGTTGCTGAGGGACGTATCTGCACTGTAACCCAGAGGATCTGTCTACCTGTCTTTAGGAGATAGCTAGTCAGTCCTTAAACATCATCTGTCTCTCCTGCATCTATAAATATGCACCACAGCAGGATGAGGAGGCAATCTGGAAACCATTTCAGTCCCTTTAGCTGCATCTGTAATACTGAATAAAATGTGTCATCTTCTGGCTCTGCTTAGTTTACTTCTGCAGATGGAGCCTGTGATTATATGGCCCTTTTCCAGTTTGGGGAGGAATTACCTGTTTGCCTCTTTGAGTTTAACCAGCTGGTACATTCACTTATTTAACCCTTTAAAAAGAAGTGCTCAATTTTAGATGCCACACAAGGTCTGTGGTTTTTACATCTGGAAATACAGACACTAGAACATCTTCAACATGTGATCTGCAAGACAAAAATCATCTGACCCCAAAGTCTGCAAAATTCTCTTCTTAAAAGTTAAATAAATTGTTGTTGCTTTTTAAGTGATGTAATAAACATGTGGAATGATATTGCAAAAAACCAAACCAACCAAACAAAAAAACTCTGACCCAACTTGAGGCTTAGAGAATAGGTGCTAAAGAAATGCATCAAATTAGACCAAAAAATAGGCATATTTATCTATGTTATCCCTAAAAATAAGGACTGACGGCTCAAGCAACTTTCTGTTTGCTGCTGTACTCAACATCAAAGTTGTGTTTCTGACTAAAAGAATTTACATTGCTGCAGTGACTAAATCTGGAAGCTTTGTTTTGTGGGAGAGGGATTCAGTGGTGGGTGAGAAGTAGAAAATGGTACCAGTTAGCATGGTTTTTAAGCGAAGGGTTACAAATGGGTGAAGTCTCACAGAATTTGAAACTGGCAAACAAGTGTACAGAGACACTCCTGGAGCATCCCAAACACCTAGAAGTGGAGAAGTTTGAGTTTGCCTCAGTAGCATTATATCTGTCTGTGTGATATATTATATGATAATTACAAGAGATAATTTATAGTATATAAGTATTATATATGAGTGCCTTCTCAGGAGGCTAAAATAATGCCACCAGAGTCTAAAGAAATGTGAAATCTAATTACTGTAGCTGTGTAAGTGAAGTAATGAGGAACTGGAGAGTGTGACTGATAAGCAATTAGATACTAGAATAGTGAGCAAGCTGGTTACAGTCCATCAAAAGAGTAAGGGAGGCTTGTGCAAGACAACCCCGGCATTGCAAAAGGAAGAAATACTGTATCCAAATGCAGCTTTCCAAGGTACATAACATAACATGAACATCTGATGCTCACTGGTAACTGGAGAATGTGTCGTTAGCTCAGGGATAAAGTCATTAATCCTTCCAAAAATCTGTGGTTGTTGACCCATGGGAGATAAGGACAGCAAAAAGTACAAAATATAAGGAACTGCAAGTATATATAGCGGAGCTGCAGGTTGTGTGGGTGGCAATGTGAGTCTCGTCCTGGCAGAGTTGGGCTGGGAAGGGGCAGAGGAGAGAAAGCCATGCAAAGGGAGCAAGGGCAGAGATAGTGAGTGGATCCACTAAGGAAAGGCACACAGGGCTCTCTGTGTCCTACAGGGAGTCCTGTAATAACAATACTTACATTGTACAGAAGACTGTGTCCAGGAGCTTATTCTTCAGCAAGCATTAACTGTTTAAGCTGAAATTTTCCATGCTGGGTGTCTGCTTCAGGCTGTCGGTTCTTTCTAAGAGAAAGTTTCAGCTGAAGCTGTTCAGTTATCTCTAGAAAGGAGGCTAGGATAAAATTATCCTAGGCTATTTTTTTATGGTTGGTTTTCCTGTGGGATAAATGTCGAGGCTCTCTTCTTTTTCTTTTCTGGTTTGTTGGGGTTTATTTTTTTATTTTTTAACCATGGAGTTCTTACGATTTCATGTGAGGGTTTGAAATTTTGCAAGAAGATGCTCTGCTAAAGTAGGCAAGTAATTTGTGCTGTTTTTGTGAGCATTCAACCAAACTAGGCTGTACATTTTAAACACTGTAGCCTGCAGCCATTAAGTAGAGTAGAGACTGAGCAGTAGAGATTAAGCAGCAGAGAGTAAACCCCCAGGTACTACCTGCAGTGAGTACACCATGACCTTAGCTGGGACTGGCTTTCTTTTTAAGTACAAGCAAGGCAGACCCAGAGGCCTGAAAGCAGTCTGCATCTCTCTGTGGTCTCAGACAAGTGAAGAATGAAAATGCTTGGTTTGAATGAAGCAGGGATGAAGGTCTGGGGAGAGAAAAGTCAGAAGACTCTGTTCCGATCGCAGCACCATTTTTCCTAGTCTGCCACAAGCTTGGATTTGCTGTTCCAGGTGTTTGTGAGGCAGAGCCAACTATTTCTCTGCTATCAGGGAACATATCAAAACTGACTAGCAAAATATCCACTACCCTCTTGGTTTCAAGAAAAGTTAGCTATGGTAGCTCATTGCTGGTCTTGACTCTGTGCCTCCTCCAATGGGGCACAGTCTGTGTGACAAACCTAAGGTTTACAGCCCTGGGGATGACTGCCAGAGACCTGGTGGTATAGTTATGCTTTACCAGTAGTTGTGCCTTTTCCAGTATCTTGAAAGCATGTGCCTTAAAGTCTAGGGAGACACACATAGAGCATCATGGAGTTTGCAATGTCAGGCCCTCCAAAGTGAGGAAAAAGCAGTCCTTGAGTGTTTCAGCTTAGGTGTGCACAATTAGTGGATATTAATCTATTAACCTGCACCTCTTTGTGCCTGAGCTCACCAGCTGTAATACGGAGTTAATGATACACTCTCTTTCCACAGGTTCATTATGGAAATGAGATAATTAACATCTGTGAATTACTCCACTTTAAGAGTGGGGAAGGCCAAAGAAAAGTCTATGAGAAAATTATTGCGTCTATCTCGAGCAGGACTCGAGTAACGTGAGGAAACTGCAGGATGGAGTGAGGAGCCAGACGTGCCAGTGAAGGGGGTGAAGGGTCTCAGGTCTGTGGAGCCTAGCAGGAGGCTGGTGGAGAAATAACACTCCACTATGCAAATAAGGATTGTATCACAGTGTGTCTGGGGCTGCAAAGACCACCTTAGCCCCCATATTTCCTAGTTTGAGTGCCTGACTTTGCAGTATTACTAATATATTTCCAGTGTAATTCTCTTGGGTGTCACAACCATTGAAATATATAAGTCTGTGGAGGGAAACTTCTGTCCTGTATGTCCTGTCATCATGCAACTAACTTGTGGTGTGGTGAGGATTTTGATCAGTGACTGCTCATTAAGCAACAAACTTTGGCTGCTCAGGTGATGACTTCTTTATTCACTGTCATCTAGGTATAGAGTGACCTTCTCAGCTTCCTTTTCCCTGCAGCCATAAACCTTCTCTACTCTTTCCTCAGTGAGGAAGGAACCACTGCATGGGGCTCACTCATTTTGATGCCTAAGGAACATAGTGTTTGAGAATAAATAGCACTGAAGCACTATAGAAGGACTGTAGCTTTCTGAGGAGGAAAATGAGCTTTTAAGGCAGTCAAAGGCTGCAGACTCAGGTGAGCTTTGAGCCTGTGAGGAACTTGCTTTGGGCAGCCAAAAATGATCATAGAATCACCAGGTTGGAAAAGACCCACTGGATCATTGAGTCCAACCATTGCTATCAAACACTAAATCATGCCCCTCAGTGCCTCATCCACTCGTCCCTTAAACACCTCCAGGGAAGGTATGATGCTCAGGCACGATCTGTTTAAGGTGTACAGTGTCATTTGGAAGATCTAGGTTATGCTGTCATGCCACGGCTTCTCTCTGTGTTCTTAAGGGAGGCAATTCCTTGTCTTACAGTTGAAATAATACTCCACAGAGGGCAGTATATGGTTAGATCCCTTAGAATTGTTGCAGTGAAAAAAAATCAAAACTACTGATTTTATTTTTCTAAAACCCTTCCAGATACCTGAGGTCTCAGTGAAGTCACTATTGATGGGCATTTCAAATAGAACAACTATTTTGGAGAGGATGTAGATGGGGAATGGGAGCTGTGGGGTTTTATGTAAGTGAGGAGATGTGGGAGAGGATGGGATTGGGTGGTGAAGGGAGTTGGTGGGAGGATTTGAAAGGGAAAGAGTTAGGGAGAAATTTTGCTAGACCTTAGAGGGAGGAAATGGGGTTATGAGATGGCATTTAGGTGCAGGGTTGGAGAGTGTTAGGGGATTGGAGGAAGCTAGAAGAGCTAAAGACTTGGAGGGGAAAGGTGATGAGGGAGACATGATGGGAATCCTGGAGACCCAGAGGCTTTGGGACCAGCAGCTGGAATGGGGGAGGCTGTGAGATGTGGTCTGGGAGTAGCTGATGAATTTGAACTCTGGGATGGTTTGATCGATCTGAGTCAAAAGAGGTTGGGAATGGGTACACTGTGGGAAGATGAGGGATCTGGAGCAGGAAGGGCTGAAGGAAAACAGCTCTGCTTTTACGGGGGAGCAAGGGTATATGGAGGACTAAATTTCTGAAGGAGGAGGGATTTTGGGATATCCATCAATAGGTACCATAGCGTCCTGGGGTGCAGGCAAGGTCATGAGCTGAGATTGCTCCCAGAAGGCTATTGCACACCTTTGTGCTGACAAAAATATAGCAATACTGAGCATGCTGGGAGCTTCATCTGTGCATGCATCATGCAGCCAGACTCTCATGTTTGCTATATCACCTGCACAAATCAATTACCATTAAGCGGGGAACAGACCTATCTGGATGTCTCCATGCCTCGAGTGAGTCACTAGGCGATCCTATTAATATAACAAATTCTCACCTCTTCTCTCTGCTCCCCCTTCTGCAGCTTATCCTACTTTCTTTTCGCCTCCAAGGCAGTGCAATCCTGTCTCTCCAGTTGCTCCATGATGTGTCTAGCTTGATCTCAGAGAGAAACACTGGAAAAAGCAATAGATACCATTAGAAACAAATATGCATTGCAGTACACAGAATTTAATGGAGAGCTCTCTTACACTGCATGATGTGTTGTTTGGGGGCAGGATGTCGGGACATGGGGAATGGTTTAGGACAACTCTCAAAAGCATTTAGAGCTGCACATACGCAAGCTC
The DNA here is from genome assembly GCA_033558105.1 of Coccyzus lansbergi. Taxonomy (NCBI): domain Eukaryota; kingdom Metazoa; phylum Chordata; class Aves; order Cuculiformes; family Coccyzidae; genus Coccyzus; species Coccyzus lansbergi. The sequence continues at coordinate 96,397 of JAUMJK010000168.1, forward strand.
AAACTCTACATGCACGTTGAAGCACAATGTCCGACTAAATGACACTAACGTAAGCTGTCTTCCTAGCCTGTCCACTTCAATTTAAAATATTTCACCTGAAATCCCTCTTTAATCATAAGCAGACAGGAAATTACTTATTACTGAGTGCCATAGGTGCACATACTGCTTTACAAACATATGAGGAGACAGATTGCTGCCCTGAAGAACTTACAACCGGATTTAGACAAATACAATAAGAAAGAAAAAAACTATGGAGGTTGGAAGTTTGAGCAGACAAATAAATGCCTGTATACAATTGCATCAGTCACAGTATGTGCAAATATTCCTCTTTTTTTGATTCAAGTGTTCGGCTTTGTCACATCTACTGCTGAAGGTGACAGACTGTTAGTTCCTTGGGTAGAAAATGCTTATATTTTAATGCTTGTTATGTCATGAATTATTAAAACAATTTAAATGCAAAAATCAACTGAAAGGACAAACTTATGTTTAAGGATGACCTGCAGCATCTAAAATGGAGACACTGCCCAAACTAGTAGAAGCAAGGTCAGATTTTGTTTAGTTCACATAATTTATGCCCAAGTTGTAATGCTGATGTAATTTATGTTGCATTTAGTGATATTTTTCCTATGAAATCTGATGGTGCAACAGTGTGATATGAGTAATAGTATAAGACAGTATTTTTATAGATGATGCTTATGGCTATTATAGTACACTCAGGGCTTTCACTGGTCTTTCTTGTGAAAGGAAGAAAAGGAAGAAGAAGGAGGAAAGAAGAAAAAAGCACAAGCAATAGACAAGCAAGATTGCATTCTTTGTATCAGGGATAATATTTTGCTCACTATTTTTTTTGTTGAGTAGTTCCCTGAAAAAAAATAAGTAAATATACTTTGGAAATTATAGATTGGCTAACATAGCCTTAATATCCAGACAAATCCTGAGGTAGTCCTCCCGCACTCTGCTCCATGCCTTTTTTTCAGGCTTTTTATTTATCCATCAGTGAAAAAGCCCAGCTCTCGTGCTACAAATCAGCTGGAAAAGATCCTGCTCGTGTGCTGTGAAAAAGTGCCGCTGAAGTGTTCCCTGTAAAGCAAAGGGAATGGTCCTTAAAGGCAGTACATAGATTTATAAAGTATGACAGCAGAAATAAGACACGTTGGCTATCTTTTATGGGCAGTCATTAAAAAAAGCCCTTATTTATCAAATCTGAGACAATGGTCATATAATGAATTTCTCGGATTCAAGGTGAATCAAAGGCAAATTGAATCCAGGAGGATAAGGATGCTCAGCCAGTACCACTATGGCCACATGACATACCCAGCGGCAGGCACAGGGCTGTGAGTACAGCTGCCCATTGGCTCTGCCAAGGAGCCAGATGATGCTGGAAGAATACCTTTCACAGCTCTGGATCTGGCTATTCTTGGCTTGTTCTCTGGCTGCAGGAGCTGGAGCTCATTGCTGGGCAGATAAACAGAGAGACTAATAAAGGAGATGAAGAGCTGTTGATCGTTTGAGCAAATCAGAGATGAACTGTTAAGCAGAGGAGTGTGGCGATGCCTACGAAAAATTACCCGGTGATTGACATTTGATGCAGGATAAAATGGCACATGTAACTCGGAATAAAACTCTCCTCTCCCCAGATGCAGTTCCTCTCCTCAAATGACTAAATCCTGTGCATAATTACAAAAGTGTAAAAACCCCAATCTCTTTTAGACACTGTTTTTTTTCTAATTCCCATAATTGGCAAGTAGGTACACATGGGGAAAAAAAGGGGAGAAAGCTTTGATTTTTTTTCAAGCTGAAAACGTGCAAGCCCTGTGTGGGTTAGGTCCTTTAGATATTTAAAAAGATTGAAGCAACTTCAAAGGAGACGTTCTGTTCTATCAGGTTCAGTATATTTTAATATTAGTGAGTCTCTTTTTTTTCTTTTTTCTTTTTTTTAAGAAAAGAGATCCATTCTCTTGAGGAAATAAAACATTCTCAAAGATTTTATCCAGAATGGTTTTTCATTGTTTTTAAAGAGACAACACAGTATTTCAAGCATACTGAAGCTGGTAAATATCCTAAATTCTGCTTATCAATGTTGGCTGCTCCCTTGATATCAGTTGCTGGTTATGTAAATCAAGATTTTCTATGATGCTGTTCTTTGGAAACAAGAAGGGAGAAACATTTGGCAATAATGTTTTTATTTACCTGTTATGGATGCCAGCATGTTGTGGATGAACGGGATGTGGAGTGCCAGCCTTTCCATTCAGAGACACGAGGGATTACTTCTAAGGAGGATTTACTGAATTCCCTTCATGTGGCCCAGAATATGATGGATTACCAGAAGACAAAGCTATTCTTTTGCCAGTGCAGGTGTCTATTTGAAGCCCTGCCTGATGGAGTAAGTGGATTTCTCACGAGGAGTGTACTTTAAATACAAATTAGAAATGCCTGCTGGATAGAGGGGAAGGAGAAGATTTAACAGAAGGAAGATGAACAATCTTTGGAGAAGGGTCACTGTGACAACTTGAAGCAGTAGTGTGGGCAGAATGAAGTTTTAAGATGCTAATGGAGATAAGGGCAGGCAAGGTGTTGCCACTTTTCAGGGGAATGGTAATACAAGGTATGAGCCTCATGACCCTATAGTTTGTGGTCCTCACGGGACAGCTACTCCAGGTCCACTCGCAAGAGCTGGTGTAGATGGCAAAGGTTTTGTCTGAACCCTGAGAGACCTATTAACAGTGGGGACATGGGACTCCACAGAGCGGTACTGTGGGTGGTGTCTGCTGTGGTGAATATTCTGCTGCAGATCATTTGGTCTGTTTTGGCAGGAGGGGGAAAGCTAGGAGCCATGTCTCCATCTCCTGTTGTCAGCCCTGCTTTGGCAGCAAAACCTCTGTATGGGGTTTGTAGCCAGCTGGTTTAAGATCTGGGCAAGGAGTTTGCCTCTACTGTCTTTTCTTCTTTTTTCTCTTTTTATTGTAATCCAGATAATGAAAGCAATAAGTAGCTGATATGCCCCTTGTGAACCTTGAGGAGATCCAGCTGACAGTTTGTGAATATTCTAGTTATTTTAGATTAACCTGCTAGCCTGCATGCCTTTTGCGGTCTCCACACTGGAAATGAAGCAGTGAGATTGAACAGTGCTTGAACAGGGCTGTTTTTATCCATTCACATCATTCAGACTTCCCATATTCTAGCTGGGAAGCTTTAGTCTAGGAAAAAGTCAGAAAAAGTTTCCTTGCCAGTTCCTCACAGCTTGCAGGGCCAGGGACTAGCATCGTTATGGGTCAGAGGGATGCTCCACAGGGTTTCTTCTGTCCTGTGCATCATGGCTGGGAGAATGGGGAGGAGGCCCTCTGTTTGGTGATCCTTGTGTTTGGTGATCCCCATGTTCAGATTGTGGGAAGACAAGCTGGCTCAGGGTGGATCGACTGCCAGTATCAACACAGCCAGGACAGAGCATCCTGTCTTGTTAGATCTTGTCATTACTAACAGTGGTTATACATGTGTTTTCATGTGTAATGTAGTATGTCTGTCTCAGTTACTGTAGCTGAAATAAAGTCATATCCTTGTCGTCTATGAACTATGAAAATTCCCTCTGTATTTGGTGCCCCCTTGTCATTCAGATCATTGGCAGAGGGACTTCATTTTTCACCACTGGGGTGATTTTAGGCTACCATGGTCCTGAATAAAGTCTTGATAAGGCAAAATCAACAAAGGGAAAACAATTACCAGTCTTTTAGCTACTGTGTAGCTCATGTGTATCTTATGGTCTCTGTATGAAAAGTCTTAATATTGCACAGCAATGAGCAGAGTACACATGCTCGACAAAACAGATGCTAGACTTGTTTCCTTAAATAGATCTTTTGCTATTTCAGCTCAGTGTTGGCTTTCTGCTTGCCCTGGGTGCCTGGTCTGTAATTCCCCAGCTAAAGAACTTGCTGGGGATGTTACAGTGTGACCCAGAACTGTGACCAGTGACTTCAGATTCCATCACAAACAGCTGAAAAAGAAGGCCCCCCAAAGTAGACTATCTTTGTGACTGCAGATAGCCTCAAGCCATCCTTTTCATTTAAAGGGATTTGAAAGGCTTCATTCACACACTGGATCAATACAACAAGTGAAAGCTAACATTTCACATGGCAAAACTGTCTCGTTTTTGTGCTTACTTTTTAGCAGAGACATCCAGGTAGTACCCAATTTACCCTATTCTTTCCTGAATACCAGATCCCACAGGAAGGCGCATCCACAATTCTGGTGTTACACAGGAATAGCTGAGAGAGCTGGCGTTGTTTAGCCTGGAGAAGAGGAGACTGAGGGGAGGCCTTGTTGCTCTCTACAACTACCTAAAAGGAAGTTGTGGAGAGCAGGGTGCTGGCCTCTTCTCCCAAGTGACAGGGGACAGGACAAGAGGAAACGACCTCAAGATCCACCAGGGGAGGTTCAGGCTGAACATTAGGAAAAAAATTCTTCACGGAAAGGGTCATTGGGCATTGGAACAGGCTGCCCAGGGAGGTGGTTGAGTCACCTTCCCTGGAGGTATTTAAGGGACAGGTAGACGAGGTGCTGAGGGGCATGGTTTAGTGATAGTTAGGAATGAATCACAGAAAATCATAGAATCATAGAACAATCAGGTTGAAAGGGACCCATCGGATCATCAAGTCCAACCATTCCTATCTAACACTAAACCAAGTCCCTCAATACCTCATCCACCCGTGCCTTAAACACCTCCAGGGAAGGGGAAGCAAACACCTCCCTGGGCAGCCTATTCCAATGCCCAATGACCCTTTCTGTGAAAAACCTCTTCCTAATCTCCAGCCTAAATCTCCCCTGGCGGAGCTTGAGGCCATTCCCTCTTGTCCTGTCCCCTGTCACTTGGGAGAAGAGGCCAGCTCCCTCCTCTCCACAACCTCCTTTCAGGAACTTGTAGAGAGTAATGAGGTCTCCTCTCAGCCTCCTCTTCTCCAGGCTAAACAACCCCAGCTCTCTCAGCCGCTCCTCATAGGGTCTGTTCTCCAGCCCCTTCACCAGCCTCGTCGCTCTTCTCTGGACTTGCTCCAGAGCCTCAACATCCTTCTTGTGGTGAGGGGCCCAGAACTGGACACAGTATTCAAGGAGCGTCCTCACCAGTGCTGAGTACAGAGGGAGAATAACCTCCCTGGAATGGTTGGACTTGATCCGGTGGGTCTTTTCCAACCTGGTGATTCTATGATTCTATGATTCTGACAAAAATTTATGGCTCATTCTGTTCTAGAAGTGGTCTGATATATAAAATATGTAAAATGATTTAAAAAATTAGATAAATTAACAAAGTGTGTGTTCTCGTTATTCATCCTCATTTTTAAATTAACAACATCCTTCATTTTTGTAATCAATGTGCTGTTGCTACAGAATTTCCAGCTGTGGGCACTGCAGTGCCCCAAACCCAAAGGTAAGAGCTGGAAGAAGTTCCCAAATCCATGTGTTTTGCTGCCTGTCTTCCACTTGCCCAGTCAGAGCTTTCAAATATGCCTCAGGGCTTGGTTTCTCAGAGGGATGTCCATGGCATGGCAGGCTGACCAGACCTGTGAGCTAGGAATGGGCGGCAGAGGACTGAAACTCCTCCAACCTGCAGTCTTAAGTTGCCCACCTCCTGGCTGTAGTGAGGAGCATCTCTCACCTCACAGCGGAGCCTCCTGAAATGTTAATTGGTGTTTTGGAACAATGGAACAAGACACATTCTCTTGCTGCAAGAGACATCTGGAACACAATGAAGAGTATATTTGTTGCAGGTAACCTCCTGATTACGGTCATTATCCAAGCAGCTAGAGACCGAGGTTTGTTTTCTGTTCTGCTGCAGAGGGTTTGATTCCACAGGTCATGGAAGACACAGCTACTGGGTTATGGGATTATGAAGTGGGGAAGAGACACTGCAGGAAATAGTACCTTATACATGATTCCATGGAGAAGACATGGAAGCGGGAACAGGAATGTAAGAGGCAAGATAATTGTGTGAACCTCTGTAAAAGCCTTTTCAGGTTGTTAGACAGACTCAGCTTGAGTAGCATCACTGGAAATAGTTGTTTTCTAATGTGGCTGTATTCAGTTAAGAATTTCTGTTAACACAGCTATGGACGATATGTCTCTGTGAGCACCACTGGAACATTATTGTGACCCTCCTCTGTATTACTGGACAGCCTTTGTAGCACCATGTGAAACACAGTTGGCTCAGAGTAGACACGGAGCATTAACTGTTTTGTGATGGTTTTGTCTTGCTAAGATGTAAGAGTGATAAGCAAGCAATTATGCAGTTGCTATATTGGAATATCCTTCCCAGTTCTAATGATGAGGATTTTAGAGATGACCCAAACATCTCAAGATGTCTTTTTCAATTACAGTGGAAGACTTCAGGAAATGGAGAGAGGTGTTTAGTGATGTTTTGGGTCCTGGAGGAGAGGGGATGATGTTGTTGGAGGTTTTTTTTGTCTTTTTCGGGCTATGAGAATGTAATCTTGGGGCTGTTTGAAGAGAACTGAACTCCTGAATCCCAGTGACCTGGTAAGGATTTAGTGCACCAATTGGCCATTGCCAGTAAAACAGAGATTTGCAGAGAGAATAAGATCTTAGTAGTGGGTAATGGAGCTGGAAGTCCTGATAGCAGGCTGCATTAACACCATTTATTTATGGAAGATTCATCAGGAGAGAAGCCTAAATGAGCAAACCTGTAAAATGTTTTAAAATAAATCATTGAAAAGATAACTTTTAACTTACTGTTTCAGATTTAATGTTTCATGGAACAGAACAAAAAAAATTCATTTTCAAAAAAGTGTGCTCATAAAGCAGGGCTATATGTGTATGTGTTATGATTCCAACTTTTTTTTCCTCAGCCTTTGAATTAATTAGTTACCATGTTGAATTCTAAGTGCAATAATTAAGCAAATTAATGCTGCAGTGAAGTTATTAGTGAGGAAAAATATGCTAATATGCTTTTGATAAAGAACTCCCGTTTTCTGTCTTACCAAGAAACTAGAAAAGCTCTTTTATTTCAGGCCAGAGTCTTATCTGTAGTTCTTAGAGAGAAGGTTCTCAGTGGTATGCTAGTATGCAGGTGTTAATATCTGCATTTTAGACATATGCAAAACCTTGCAGAAATGTTGTGGTGACAATGGAGTTATTAGCCTGGTTTCTAGCAGTGTCGATAATGAGGAAAGGAAGGTGTTAGGTGACCCATTCTTCCATTATGGGAGAGGATAATACTTATTAAAGGATTGCTCTTTTTATGATGATATTTTAAATATTCAATTCATATAAAGCAGTGAAGGCAATTATTACCATGACATAATAAAAAATACATTTCTCTATTCAGTGTGTCTGGTGCCATTATGTTTTCAGATTGTGAAGAAATATTCTGCATTGAAACACGATGGTAATTATTTAGTAACTTGGAAATATGTGCATGCAACAATAATAACTAATAACTGACTTCTGCAAACTTTGCCCAAGTGTTTGGTGTTAAAGGTATGTAAAACATGTTGAAAAAACAACAAAAGACAGTTCCCTGAACTGCTAAGAGTATCCATCTATGAAGGAAATCAGCAGTGTGATAACTTGGAGATCTCTTTTATGGATCCTGCCTTCTCTGGTTCTGCCTAACAACCACTTCTTTTAATCCCTGACAACCCGATGGGCATTGCACTTCCCCAAATACCTTCTTATTTATAAGCAGCTGCTATGACTTCTAGGTATTGCTTCTCTGTGAAATCATTTCAGCCTCTTCTCTTTCACTCCTTACCTGCTGTACTTTATGCTTGTGGCTATTTACATCAGTCTGGTCAGATTTTCAAATGCTGAAGGGTTTCTAACTGGTTCAAAGAGGCCCTTGAGCCAAGCCAGGCAGCTATGTTCATTAGTTTCTTGCTTTTGTGTTCCATCCTTTTCTATAATTTTATTTTTATGTTCAGCAGTATTCATGCCTCGGAGATTTTTTTATCTATTCCATGAAAAGATGTGTTCTTGCTACCTCTTAGGATTTCATTTCCTTCCTTTAAACCTTAAGGATATTTTCCTGCTCATTTGCTGACATGTCCTTTGTTTTTCAAATGTGGTGTTCACAGGTCTCTTTTTCAGCTAACCCCTTAGACGCATTTTAGTTATTCTGCAGTCAGTAGAAGTGATTCAGGTAACATTATCTATTGGTTTTTAACTCAATGCCAAGAATAATTTCTCCTCTATACGCTTATTTCCAGGAAACGCTGATTTTGGAGCATTAAAGTAGTGAGAAATAATTTCTCTAAATTTTCTCCCCACAGGCAGTTTGACTGGTTTACTGGACAGTAGCTGATGTTCTCTATTAAAAAAATATTTGAAGTTTGCTGCTGCTTTGATCTGTAACTGCAGCATCTACTTCTTCCCTTTTTCTTCATCCAAGGCTGACACTTCATCCATATATTTATATCCTTACAGGCTAAGATCTGTATCAGATGATCTCTGCTGTTTGGATCTCACCGCCTGACATGTTTTCATCACTGGAGGTGCTAGATTCCTTTACTAACAGCACTCTTCTCCCATGTCTTCAGCCTTACCTGCCCTCCTGGTGCATGATGACTCAGGCATTATAGATCTCCACTCTTCCTTCTTGCCATTTCTGCAGTGCCCTCTTCTTCAGGTCCTCACCCAAGACAAAATTTTTTCTGATGTTTTGCTTTTGGATTGTTTTCATTCACATTTTTGACATTGCCAGGGTTCATCCAGCACCACAGCTAACTCCAGTGAAGGATCTGTGTGTTTACACGTTAAGAGGCACATTGCTGTTTGACTCCCAACAGTACAGACAAGAGATTTCCATGCTAACTGGAGACACTCCTTCTGCAGGCTGGAGCTATGGACTGAATAGCCCTGTGCACTGGGCCCTCAAGAATCAAAACTAATGTGTTGAGGGCTGAAATCTGCTCTCAGGGAGTCGAGATAGGTTGAACTCATTTGTACTGTCCTATATATATATGTCTAAACACCAATTATGGGTCCAAAAACCCCACAAGCAGGGATGACTGATACATCTTCTGGACTGAAAAAGAGGACAGCATGGATAATTCTAGGAAATTAACTTTCACTGGGGTTTTTTAGAGTATGATGAGGTTGATGAAACCTGAGTAAGATGATGGCGAAGGGTGTAAAAAAGCCAGGGGAATCTCTGGTGACACCTAACTGGTAAACTGAAAAGGGACAGAACACTTCTCCCTTATGATTTGAGTCTGAAACCATTATTTGTGTCCTTACATGGTCTTGTGCGCGTAGCTGGAGGGAGAAGTCAGTGAGAATAGGTTGTAGTGGAGGTAATAAATGCCTACAGCTTCTGCAATTGCAGCAAATTCTGCAGTTCCTAAAAGCCATCAAGAAGTCACTTTGCAGAGAGATTCACTTCAAGAAGAGCAACCACCTACAACATTTGGTGTTAGTTTCACTGTGGTCATACCCTGGTTGAATTTGGACTGTTGTTATTTGTTTGTGTTCCTGAGTGCCTAGGAGTCGCTGGCATGGTTCTGGACCGTGCTGTGCTTCTGCTGCAGAAGTCACCTCTGCATTAAGGTTTACACTGTATGGAGCTGAAGTTTGCACATACCACCCTCTTCCCCGCAAAGGCTGTGCTCTTGGTTAAACATGAGAGCTCTGGTATCAAAGACTGAGGGTCTTTCAATTCAAAGGCCAGGAGGTTTTGCTATAAAGTAAATAGTGCCAGTGCTTAAAGAGGGTCTAAATGACTTAGGAGAAAATAAGTCAAGAATGACTACAGCCCTTTGTATATTAGTTTGCTTTTCTGTATGATTTCCTTTGATCCAAAATGTGTTGCTGCTTCATTTATTGTGAAGGTTCTCACATGATTTCCTTAGTCAACAACAGAACTCCATCAGGAATTCATTAGACAGTGTTTGTACAGATGTAAAGCTCTGCCTAAGTGATCCTATTATTATTTATATTGGGGCTCATCCTGCAAACTCTTAGTTGCATAAATATTTCCTAAGAAGGTAGTCAACTAATGTGACAGAGAGGACTGCAGCAGTGAATATAAATTTGCAATGCCAAGGTAGCAGTAAAGTTTTTCCTTGGTACATATGAGTTTTCATAGAATCATAGAATCACCAGGTTGGAAGAGACCCACTGGGTCATTGAATCCAACCATTCCCACCAGTCTCTAAACCGTGCCCCTCAGTACCTCATCCACCCGCACCTTAAACACCTCCAGGGATGGCGAGTCAACCACCTCCCTGGGCAGACCATTCCATTGCCTAATGACCCTTTCAGTGAAGAATTTTTTCCTTATGTTGAGCCTCAACCTCAATAGCTTGAGGCCATTCCCTCTCGTCCTGTCCCCTGTCACTTGGGAGAAGAGGCCAGCTCCCTCCTCTGCACAACCTCCCTTCAGGTAGTTGTAGAGAGTAATAAAGGTCTCCCCTCAACCTCCTCTTCTCCAGGCTAAACAACCCCAACTCTCTCAGTCTCTCCTTGTAAGACTTGTTTTCCAGTCCCTCCACCAGCTTTGTCATTCTACTTCATTTTATGTTATCTGCAATAACTCCTTTCTGTAACCTCAAAAGATACAGTATCATGGTCATTTATATATACAGATGCCATCTATCTGGACTTCTGTAAGGACTTTGACACAGGTCCTCACAACGTCCTTCTCTTTTCAGAGGAGATTCATGAATTTGATAGATGGACTGTTTGGTGGATGAGGAATTGACTGGATGATCACATCAAGAAGGTAGTGGTCAGCAGCTCAATATCCAGATGGAGATCAGTGATGAGTGGAGTACCTCTGGGGTTCATATTGGTACCTGTGCTGTTTAATATCTTCATCAATGCAACAGACAGTGGGATCAAGCACACCCTCAGCAAGTTTGCAGATAACACAAAGCTGAGTGGAGTGTTTGACACATCTGAAGGATGGGATACCATCCAGAGGGAGCTTGACAAACTTGAGAAATGGGCCAGTGTGAACCTCATGAAATTCAACAGGGCCAAGTGCAAGGTCCTGTGCTTGAGACAAGGGCAACCCCCTGTATCAATACAGTCTAAGCCTATCATTCTGGGGGGATTTATTGTTGAATCAAGGTTGGAAACAACATTAGATGTTTCTTTGGCTTCAAAAATTATTGTTACTCTTGTATACGCATGAGTGCACATGAGTTAAAATGGGCACACTCTTCCTACTGCAGCTAGTGAATGTTTTGGCTCTGTGTACATGAGGCACCATGACACTCATAGTGGGTAAAGTTTGCTTCAGGATGTGCACCAAAACCTCGCTGGTGGCAGAGTCTTTCCAGTGAGGAGTATATGGTAGGACCAATGAGGATTATTTCTGTTCTTCAGAACATACAGTTCATCTTCTTACAATATTCAGTTTGAGGCAGATGGCATAACAGATTCACAATGCTACTGTCTCACTGCAATGTTGAACTGAAAGCTTTGTCAAGCACTGGAGAATTACCACTTCGGAGGAGGAAAGCTAATGTGCAATAATTATGATGAAGAAGTCTCACTAGGGCTAGAGAAGGTCCTGGCTTCCATATGTCTTCATAAAACCGATTGAAAATGGCCCTCTCAGTTCTGAGTTCCTGTAAAACCATATTCCTCACATGAATGTAATGAAAAAAAAATCATCTGTCAGTCTGCAGACACTGAGTAGCACAGAGAAGAGGTGAAACACTGGGTCTTAGAAATGCACATCTTGCTGAGAAGCCCCTGGGAAGCTTGGTCTGTACATCAGTGCTGAGTACTGTTGGCATCTGAGGCCGTAACAGTGATTTCCCATCCCAAATACCACACATCTTTTGACCATCTGGAGCACAGTATGGTTAAACTTATGGTGGCTGAAGGACCTGTGAATGAATCTAAGTACATGTACTGAAGGTTCCTCCTTTGACAGCTATTTGCCTTCCACTATCAGGATCCTTCACGCAAGTGACTGATGTCATGCTGACAACGACAAACTGTTGCAGTGATGAAGCTGCACACTGTATGTGGACTGTGGCTGGCTGTGCCCTCTTTAATCTGATTATTTCATACAGCAATAGTTCTTGCAGGCTGGTGCTTTTATTTTAGCACAGGCTGGTTTGCATTGGGCCTACTGCTTTTGTCTTGTTGCCTGTCTCCAGTACAGTTCAGAGCATCTTAGGAGGAATATCTGTTTGTGTTCCAACTGGCTGAGACATAGACTTCAATTTTGTGTGCTCCTTTGCATCTAGGCAATAAATCTTGTAATAGCTTAACTTTTTATATGAATGCTGCCTCAGGCAAGGACTGTGTGGCCTAGAAAGCAGGAGGTTTAATATTTTATAAAATTTCCAAATGCTGTTTTACTGCTAACTCTCCTTGAGCGAAAGGAAGCCACAGTGGTTTGATAGACCTCAAGGCTCTGAGTTGCACGAGGGAGCAGAAATAACCATGGACCTTCTCAGTTAACTGACATTACACAGAAGTCAAACATTGGGGAAAAATGGTTTGAGTGGAAACATTTGAAGAAATCATTATCCAGGTGGGGAATATGCAAAATTAAAACCAAAAAAGACTGCGCCCTCCAAGTAAGCACATTGAGGGAAACTGGTCACTTGCCTCCAATAGTAGCAAGGCTAGTGTGTGTTTTGAGCTGGGCAAGCAGTTCATGTGAAGGTAGACGTGAGACAAAATAGTGACGTCAACAGCCTGTACTTCATGGTGTCAGAACTTTGGTTTTTTTCCTCTATTTTCTGGGAAATGTTGGCAGGGGACACATTCCTGTGACTGCTTTATTTAGGTCTATTAGACTCTACCTTGCAGCAAGTCATTGGGAGGAAGTTGGCTTTGTTATGCTGGAGCGGTGCATTACATCCTCTCCCCAAAAGAAATAATTCCCTTACTATGTGTGAGTTAGGGTTCAGCTGTCTGATAGGAGCACTTGTGAGATTCATTGGTGAGATTCAAAAATACTAAATTAGGGTTGCTTTTGGACTTTGATGCATTTGGAGTCTTCCTCTACCATCTCTCTGGTCTAAGGATAGAGCTTTGATTAAGCCAAATGAAAAACAAGCTACATAGAATGAAAAGAAACCAAGATGCTCCATAAAGAGACTTGAGACCTTAACAATTTGCATCTTTCCAGGCACAACATACACCTTTCTCAAGGTAAAAAGGGCCTGTTCCTGCTGCTCTTGCTGTCTTACTCAGTCTATTCCCAGCAGAGCCTCATGGTGTACTCTGATGTTTATATCTTGGCTATGGCTACAGTTATTGGTAGGACTTCAGTCAGGAGAGAACTTGATATGTACTCACACCATGAAAACCCACAGAGTCGAGTGAAAAGAAGGGAAGAAGTAGGGGAGGGAAATGTCTTCCCTTTTGTCACTTTCTGGTATGGTGGGCTGTGACATGTCACAGGCCACTCACTCCTGTCTGTTTTGCTTCCCTCTGACATTCACCTTTTGTAACAGAGACCTGAGAATATCACTCCTACAGGGCATCCTTCACAGGGTTTGCTGCCTATGTGCAGAGGGTAGTGGCCGGGGGATTGCAATTCTTATCACATTTTAGCCATGTGATAATGGGCTAAAATGAACAGAATAATTTCTTGGAATTTGGTGTTTATGGGCAGTAGTACTTTTCAGTTGAGAAAGAAAGGAGATGTGGCAATTAGTATAGATTTTTTCTCATGAATTTGCAAGCTGGGGAAAAGATAAATGACAACTCTTGAACATGCTTCACTTATTCATCCATAACAACTGAATGAGCTAAACCTTGGATATGTGTTGGTGGAGGCTGGAAGAGGGATTAAGGTCTTTTACAAAGGCTGGTGTAGGATATCTGTGGGAAGACCTTTTGCCCTTTGTATGGATACAGGTGAGGAGTCACCACAAGGCTGAGCAGTTCAAAGTGCTAGGGCTCCAAACTCTTTTTTCCCCAGAATTCCTTTCAACCTAGTGTTTCCATTTTGTATTTTCACACTGGTGCAGCTACTCAGCTTGTTTCAGTGTGCACTTTGCTTTTTGCCTGCCATTCCCGCCCTTCGTTCCTGCACAGGTCCCTCACTCCTGGCTGTTTTGCTTCCCTCTGACATTCACCTCTTGTAACAGAGACCTGAGAATATCACTCCTACAGGGCATCCTTCGCAGGGTTTGCTGCTTATGTGCAGAGGGTAGTGGCCGGGGGATTGCAAAGAGTGCTGGATAGAACTCTCAGACTATTAACAATGCAAAAAATAGTCAACCTGGACCCTGTCTAGTCTCTTTCTCTTCCCTGCCCCCTCCTTCTCCCTTCCTGCTGCTTTCTTGGGGACTTTGTCTTCTTTCTGGAGCTGTGCTTGGCATGTTGATGCAGGTCCAGTGTGTGAAAAAACAGGCTGGGTCTGGGTCTGCATTTAAGAGGGATTTCTTTAGAGCCATCTGCCATCTCGAAAATTAAAGCAGGGAAAGGTCATTGGGATAAACCGATTTGCTAAACAAAATGGTTAACAACTCATGAATAAAACTTAAAAAAAAAAAAAAAAAAAAAGAATATCCTGAGGGGAGGGGCAAACTTTATAACCAGAAATGAACCCACCCCAACAAACATACAGTCTGCCTGGGCTGAACTCCACCCACCGTGGAGGAAGAAGGGGGAGCAGTGCCTTCCCAAAAACTGTGGAAATTAACTGGAAGGCACTGCTCCCCCTTTTTCCTTCCGAAGTGCCCCCCTCTCTTTCCTTGCTGAGCCCCATGGACTTATATAATGCCTTGGGAGGGGAAGACTTGTAATCTGTGCTGGGGACGTGGCCATGGGCTTCTCAATGATTTTCCAGTGGCAACGTACAGGGGTCTTTGTGCCTCCTCTTAGCAACTCCTGCAGCAGCAGCAACCAAGCCACTTTTGTCCCTTGCTTTCTCTAAGTGATGCCTCCTCCTCCCTTTTGCTGGGTTTTTTGCAGGTCACACACAGGAGCCGGTGAGCTTGCCCCTGTGCAGATGAGAGAAAACAGTCCTGCACAGGCTCAAAGCCCAGCAACATCCAACTCCTCCCCCTCCCCCTTTTCAGCTCTAAAGAATAATCAGGATTATAGGGGAAGCTGATTGTTGGAATACGGCATGCTCACCATGCTGGTCACAGCCACCATACTGCTTATCTCTGCTAACCATGAGAAGGGAGCAAGATACCTGAGATGGAGAAGAGATGAGGAAAGCTCACCACTTACCCACCGCCTGCTTTTGTTCCTCTCCCCAACAATAAGTTCTCTATATTCCCTGACTGAGACCTTAGCGCAAAACCAAACAGTAGATGGTTTTTATGTTTGCTTTCTCCTCTACAGGGCCTGCCCTGAGCAGCAGTTCTCAGGGGTTCCCTAATGGAAGAAATACTTAAGAAGGCTGCAGTCTCTGTGACCTGCTGGAGGCTATGGGGCTCCTCTTGGATATGGCTGAAGAAAGCCCCTAAAGACCTGAATAAAATTCTTGTGCAGAGCACTGTAAGACTGTTCAAAAGGAAGCACAGCAGTCTTTGAGGGTGAGTGACACATTGCCCATCTACCGACAAAGCCTTGCTCTGGCTCCTCACCCTGTCCTGCCCTGTGAACTGTCAGGGCTGTGCTACAGCCCATGTCATCTTCCCCTTAGGATGGCAGGAATGATGGGAACTGCTCCTAACCATAAAGAAAAAAAAAAAAAAGGCAGCTTAAACCATCTCATGTCTCAGGGTTGCAAGTCTGCACTTTTACTGGAGGTGAGAGTGCAAAGGGGCTGTGTTTGGTTTTCTTCCATTGTGTTGTTGATTTGGGTAAATCTCCCTCATGCTCTCGTACTTGGCAGGGAAGCTGACGCCATTTCATTTGATCAGTGATGCTTTCCACAAAGTGCAAGAGCGCTCAGTCCTTAACTGTAGGAAATCAGGCAGGGAAGAGACCAGTGTGGCTGAGTCAAGACCTGCTGGTTAAACTAAAGAGCAAGAGGGAACTGCACAGGCAGTGCAAGCAGGGACAGGGAACCTAGGGAAAGTTATAGGGACACTGCCCGATTTTGTAGGGATGGGGTCAGGAAATCCAAGGTGCAGCTGGAGCTGAACTTGGCAAGGGAAGTGAAGACCAACAAGAAGGGTTTCTGCAGGTACATAAATTAGAAAAGGAAGATTAAAGAAAATGTCCCCCAAGTGATGAATGCAAATGGTGACCTTTTATCAACAGGCAAGGAGACGGCTGAGGTACTCAATAAATTTTTACCTCGGTCTTCACCTACTGCTGCTCTCCTGGGTCAATGGACAACAAGAAGGGGAACAAGGGGGTAAACCCCCTCCCACTGTAGGGGAGTATCAGGCTCATGACCATCTGAGAAACCTGAACATGTATAAGTCTATGGTACCTGATGAGATGCATCCCAGTATCCTGAGGGAATTGGCTGATGTGGTTTCCAGGCCACTCTTCATGATATCTGAAAAGTCATGGCAGTCAGGAGAAGTCCTTAGTGACTGGGTAACATTGTGCTTATTTTTAAAAAAGGGTAGAAAAGATGATCCTGGGAACTACTGACCTGTCAGCCTCACCTCTGTGCCTGGGAAGATCATGGAACAGACCCTTCTAGAAGCTAGGCTAAAGTACATGGAGGACTGAGAGGCGATTCGAAACAGCCCCTTCACCAGGGGCAAGTCCTGCCTGACCAACTTAGTGGCTTTCTAGGATAGGGTAACCATGTCAGTGGACATAGGAAAACCAATGGATGTGATCTATGATCTTTAAGATCCCTTCCAACTCAAGCCATTCTATGATTCTATGATTTTGTCCACTTGTAGACAAAAAAAAGCTGTAGAGATTTTCAGGTGAGAGCTCTGGAGTCAGCTTCTTACTTAGACACAACAGGCCATGCTGAGAGCTGCTGTTAAGCAGCTTTAAGGATTTACTGCTCCCCAAAACCTTGTGAGGACAAAGCCAAGGCTGTGGAGAGATGGTCTGAGAGACTGAGGGCAAGGAAATGAGAAGGTAAGGCGTCAGAAGATGAAGACAATGGGATTATGGTGTGTAATCAGGCCTGGATCCCATCCAAATCACTCAGTTACATCATGGGTAAAAACCTCTGGCCCTGCTCCCATGATCCAGTTGTGTGCTTGTGGCTCACAAAAGAGCAGTTTGAGGTGGAGAGTGCTGCCTTGCCTGAGTTGCTGAAGGAAATCCACGTAGGCCTATTATGTAAGCTCTTTCAAAAGATACTTTTTGTCGGTATGTTGGGAAAAATAAGAGTACATTAATGTAATTTCTCTTTTATTTAACTGAAGTCTGCTGACATCAAATGAAAGCTGGTTCTTCAGCTGGTTCTTTTATAATGGCTTTTAGTGTGTGCTGTTTTTCCTTTCTCCATTTTATTTAGTTTTAGAATGGTTAAAAAGAACAATGTTAGGGGAGAATGGAAGTACTTGGCTGAAGAGAAATAATTAACGTTGTTATAGCCATTGCTATAGCAGAGTTCAACTATTCTGCTGGTCTTGCAAGTGAAAGCACCAAACTGCCAGAGCAACTAAGGAAGGTCCATGCAGCTGGCTTTATCATCAAACTCAAGTGGACAGAAAGGCATTTTCTGTACTTATGTTTAATTTTCCAGTGTAAATGAAGTTGGCCTACATTGCTGATATGCACCTAGATCAAACTCACACTTGACTTTATGAATTGTTTATGGAATTCACACTATGAATTTTGCATAAAATAGTTGCAGAAGAATTGTGCCTGGGCTACATTTGCTTTTCCATGAGTAAGGTGGTGAGTACTTAATGTTTAATTGATTAACAAGTGAGCTTGTCCGATATATTTATTTTCTAAAACTCACAATGTAAAACCAAGAATCTTTAATAATTATGGTCAAAATATTGTCAAGAGAAAAATCTCAGGAAGCTTGAACTGTAGAAACGTTTATAAGGAGAAAACTTCAGAACAGGTGATGGAATTAACAAAGCTATCTCTGGATTAATTGTTACTCTTACTACGTCTTGTTTTTCTTTAATACTTCATACAAAAGAGCATATAGCTGGTGACTGTTGTTTATATGACCAGGTGATTTTTCATTTGGTGTAGGGAAGTAGAATATGCATTTAATATCTTGCTTACTTGCTTTGATCTTTGATGGCCATTAATACAATTTTAATTTTTGGGCTTCCTTGCTTATCTTTAGAGTCTTAACCCTGAAAAATCATTCTTCTCCAGGGAAATGATTGTTCCCAACTTGATCTATTTAGTGTTAGAAAGAGTCAGAGAGCCCTACAGGGCTGTAGCAAAGCACTCGAGATAAGTGTTTTCCCCCCATGTATTACTTATTTATTAAAGCTGGTGGAGCATAACTAAAAGGGAGAAAAAAAGACCAAAGAAATACAGAATACAATGGCCTTCAGATTTTAATGGGAGATATGGCTGGAAGCAATTTCTAAATTATTAAATAAATCAATTTTATTCTTGCAGTCACCCTCCAAGGTGTATTTGTCAGCCTTATTATATTCATCTTCAGTGGTATTCAAAACCACTTACAGAGCAACATGTTTTTCCTGGTCACAGTTCTTCAGCTCTCCTAATTAAACATGAAATTTACGTTATAGGTTCCTCAGTCTCTCCGTTTCTTTCTTTTTTTCTGCCTTCATTATTTTTTTTCCTCAGTGACTTTCCACCATGTTTGGTTTGGAGCCCAAAGACAAGGAGATATCAGACTGATAAACCTGCAAGTATCTCTATTTCCATTTAAAATGCAAGACCTTTTGGCTGCAGAAGAGTTTTAAGATAACATGTGCATTGTGATCCTGTTTTTATTGTTCACAGATGATGACAGGGCACTAAGTGTTAAACAGCGTGTTCGTTTCAGCAGGGTCATAGACAAAAGGTTGTTGCACGATGAAAAATCCATAAAAAAGATATTGGTTCAACTTTTAAGTGATTCTGTGCTCTCTCACTCTCTCTCTGTGCAGACACACAATACACAAAATCCATTTGCTCAGCTTTTCCCATGAGCAATACAACCGCAGTGGTTTGGAGCAAAAATCTGAAGAAGCAATTGAAAAAATTCTGGTATTGAAAGTTATTATTAAATGCCCATCGATAAACCAAATGTGTTGGCATGCTGAGAGCGGAAGAGGAAAATAGTAAAGTATTTATTTCCTAAGAACAACTTTACAGTCTCTAGCAATTAAAAATGGATAAAGGCAGTGCTTTCTTTCTCCCCCTCCCCATAACTGTCAATAGTGCCAGTGCCTGTGCTCAGTGCACTGAAGTGTGGAAGGATATTGGGAGCAATTTTTGCTGCTCCCTTTACAGAGGAGCGGAAAGATGCTTTACTGAGGATGAACACTTCAGAATAGTGGCATGGGGTATAGTTTTTGTGGCCATTCCCTCAACTAGTACCTCCACTTGAGTACAAATCAGGAGATGTCTCTAAAATAGGAGTGTATGGGACTCAGAGGTGAGGTATTTCATGTCATGTGCCTGGCGGTTGTGCTTTTAAACAGGGTCGCTTTGTATGTTCGAAAACATCACTAGCATTCTGCTGCTTTCTGTGTGGATTTACCACAGTGAAGCAGAGCACAATGGTACTTAAAATAGATGACTACCTCTCTAGAAAAATATATGCCCGCTGTGTAGTGTTCTTCCAGCTGACTTTTTGTTCATTGTGTTTGCCAAGATATGTAATTTTTATTATTACACATCGTACCCATAAATAATATGCAACTTGAGAAAGAGTGAAAAACATTCCTCAGCTCAATTAAAAAGCAGGTTATCTCAAGGCTAGAGCTGTTGCCAAGTACCTAATGGCTGTTTCACTTTACTGCCACAATCACTTTATTGCCTGAGCCAGGCTCATTACTTTGGGCTAGCTTGCATCTGAACGCTTTGCTCTGAGCGATGCAGAAGCTGGATAGCTGCCTCGTCTAAGGAACTACTCTGGGAGACACCATGCCTCTCGCACACCTCCCTACTTCTTCTTGCTGCAGGGGACAGTAATTTACCGTTAACCTATGGGAAGAAAATTACAGCATGCCCTGCTGCACTGAGTAAGGTGTTTGGGAAAGGAGCCCATTCCCCACTTTTCTTTATGTTCTCCCTGCTGCTTCCCTGTCCTTATAGTCCTTGGCTCTGTGAGCTGACAGATGGGCCCATACCCGCCATTTTTCATCTCACTGGGTGCACAGTGATGAGCCTGGGAGTTCCTTTTCTCTTCTATGGTCTGTTGGCCTAAGTCACAGTTGGATACTCTGTCCTAGGGGCACTAGGTGGGGTGGTCACAGGAACAGACCTACATCACTCGATGACATACCATTTAAAACTTACTTACTTACAAGGTGGGTTAGAGGGTGAGTAGTTTTTTTTTTTTTTAAGATTTCCATTCTGTTGTGCATAGATACATGAAACAGGTAAGAGCCTCAACCCCACCTCAGTCTAGACCAGCACCCTGGATCCCATGGGTGGATGCTCAGTCTGGCAGAGGGACATGTTCAGTCTTTGATGGCAACTCAGCCCCTACACAGGTTCTACCTGAGGCAATAGCTGCTTCACTGTGTCAGCTGTCCTTGTATGTCTGTGCTACTGTCCCCAGGAGACTACTGTTTTAACTATTTATTACTTTCTAAATTAGTCTGTTGGCATAAGCTGCCCATGACTTTGCTAATTACATTGCCCCAGGCCAATCTCTTTGACTTACTCCTTACTAAGGCCAATTAGCAGTTGCCAGAGTGGTTTCTGTCACCCGCTGGCCTGCCGCCCCAAATGTGAGTTCAGCGACAGTTACATAACAAAGTTTGCCTAATGCATTGTTTTCTGGCTTGTTCTGAATTAATACAGTCAGTTTAGAGCCAGGCAGATGTAGTCAAGGTCTCATCTGGTGCTTTTGGGTAGGTTGCAACCTACCTGGTAGCCCATGGCCTTCTTAATAGAGATGGTTTGGGTTGGAAGGGACCTTAAAGATCATCTAGATCATCAAGATGGTACTGAAAAGACCCATGGTACTGAAAGACATTTTCAGAACCCAACCTAGTCCACTTTTATCATCTCAGCCTTCCCATGACTTCTTTTGAAAAATGCTTTGACTCTGGATTGAAAGCAGACACAGGACAAATTCGATATTGCCTGGGCATGAGTGCATGGGGATGCAACCACTTGTTCATAATTCATAAGGTCAGAACACATACATGGCTCTTGGTGATAGTAACAGAGAAGGTGCTGGCACTCCATGTAAGACTCTGCCAGAGTAAGGAGATACATGAAGATAAGGCACTGGCATGGAGCATGAGAGAAAACGTGCTTTCACCCTCTTCTTGCAGTCCTTTGATAATACCATGCCCTTGTTCAGAGGTTTAATGGCCGGTGATGTTGACAGCAAACACATTCATCAGCCTCACTTTGCAGTGGGGCACTCCACCAGAAAGCCACAGCGGCTGTGTGGGGTTATTGCAGAGACTTCAGTGAAGAGACTCTCTAGTCTGGTTGGTAGATTGAATGGTGCTGTTTTTTTAACCTTGTTCTGTTTTTGAGCTTATTTAAATTATGCCTTTGCAAAGGCCTTTGTGGGCCGATTAGTCAAACATTGCTGTTGATTTTAATCATGGAAATTATACAAGGCTGAAGCTTTTCTCCTTTAGCTGCACTGCACTGCAGAGTGTGATTGCACTGCTTATGTTTATGATATCAATGACAGAGCTAGATATAAGCTAGACCACCTGGGTACTGCTAGCAGGACAACAATAGCAACAACAACTTCGTCTAGTGTTCGCATGACACTCACTGTAACACTACAGACTCAGGATTTACTCCCGTTCTTATTTACCAGCCAGCTGGGATGAGGAAGGAGGCATGAGCAGGACTGGGGAAGGAAGCAGCTGACAAGGGTGCCCCTTTTGCCCAAAATACAGGGAAACAGGATAACGGTGGGAATAAGGAAGAGAGTTGATCTAGAGTAATATGGTTTTTGCCTGAGAGGGTGGCAACGGTAAACTGGAGATAGTTTACTGACCTTATCAACTGTCTGGGAGCTAGGCACAATTTCAACAAATGATTTCACAGAATCAGTCCAAAGAGCCCCATTGCACTCATGCCTCTGGACTGCAGCCTTTCCTTCTTAGCAGACAATTAGCTCTAAATACATATAGCCTAGTTTCACCGGACCTTTCCCAACTGTAGAAATAAAGTGGCTCCTTGGGATATATTCCATTTCTTCAGGACTGCAGAGCTGGTACCTAGTCCCCAGAGGTTCACTTCAACTTATTGCTTCATGCAGCTGTGTGTGTAGGCCCCATTAAAATATTTGCATATGCCTTTGAAAGTAATTTACAGTGAGCGCTATAGTGTTTGCTAAATATTCCTGGTGTTAAATTCTTTGCAGGGAATCCTTTGAAAATGATGATATCCTTATCCACTTTCAAAGGCAAAATTTGAGAATTTTTTAATGATTGTCACTGTCTATGCATTTTATGCATTTTGGTTGAGATTTTCAAAGCATATAGGTAATGAGGACATCCAATTCCCATTAATTTTAAGGGCACCTTAAAAGGCTTTATAAATCTCAGCCTTTGTGCTGTAGCCAAGAAGAAGGAAAGATTGATTTCCATACTGAAAAAGATTTTAGCAAAGTACTGATAACGCTCTATAATAGTTTTGATGATAGCTCACAGAAAAATTAACCTCATTATCTGCACTACATATGAATTTCTCTTCTTAGTGGCTTACCTTGCATATCAAGTAGTTGAAGGTTTTGATTGATGGTCTGGTCAATGTTACATTAAGACTGAGACTGCTAAGTATTTATCTTTGCTTCTGCTGTTCTCCTAATCTCATGAAGTTGCTCAGATTGTTTTACATAGTAGAGGTTGGGTTGGACTAAATTTTGTCTAGGAAACAGCTTCCTATTCCTAGGGCTTCCAAACATCTTTTGGAGGAGCTGCAGTATTTTTGACCTGTTTTTTTCCGTTCAAATCAGTTCTGCTTTGATCACTTTTGATCACTTTTTTCTCATTTCTTCTAGATTTTTCTTTGTACTTCCTTCTGTAAGAAAGACTGGAGACTTTGTATATATTCCTGTGAATTACAAGGTCATATTGCATTGCTCATAAGCTGTTTTCCAACATATTCTACCTTAGGTTAATCATTTTGAGTTTGAGCTGCATTGATTGTACAAAAGTGATAAAATGATGTCTTTGCTAAGGCCAGTCATGTGAGAGAGAGCCACAGTGCTCTTCATTCACTTGCATGTATTTGTGTACAATATGAACATTTGTTTTTAATTCAGAAATTGCTTGCTAGAAGTTGCAATTGATATACATACTTGTATTTGTAGAAACAGTGCAACTCTCACAACTGGTGTGTCTCAGTACCTGTGGCTTCACCCTGCAGAACACCGAGTGCTTCTTACCTTATATACAGACTACTGTGCAGGCAAAATGAGGCCCATGCAGTGCCACCTAGAATGAATGACACTTTTTGCAGGCACTGTATATTATGGTAGGTGAAGGACTTGACATGCAATGGCTGTCAGATGGTGGGACCTAATAGTTTTTCCTGGCTTATGGGTCTAGTCACACAGCATGACCATGTCCCGTCTGCTGCCATGGACATTGAGTGTGGAGCAATCTCTTCTGTGTCCTGATTTGTGTGTAATGCTAGCCTCCCCCTTGCCTTCTGCACCCACCTCTTCACTAACCAGCAGTCTTCTGAATGGATCTTGATATAGAAAGAACTACTGCGGACAGTAAATATAATGTACTTAAAAATTATACCTCTCAGTTGGGTAGGATTCAGGTGACCCACCTTTAGTACCAGGTTTGTGCTGAGTATCTGAGCTTCTGTTATTGACAGATATATATAGTTCTGCAGAATACACTGACCAGATCAAGACAGGCTATGATATCAGATGATAAAGGTAACCACAACACATAGCCATGGCACACACACTTAGCTCATACTTACATCATAGATGGTTCATGGCAGAGAAAACTAAACCTAGCCCTAGAGACTATTTGTTGTGCTTATCACTGTGTCAATGTATTGAATGACTATCCTTACAGTTCAGGACACAAGCTTTATAAACTCTGTAGTTTTATATGGAGAGGGCTTATGGGATATGTGATGGTGTACTGTGAGCAAATGTGCACCCAGAGCAGAGCCATGCATCCAGCTCTTTCTGCAGAAGTTTGTGTGGGATTGAAAATGTGAATGTGGCTTGGGTCAATTCCTTATTATGTGGCTTCCTGAAAAATGTATTGGTTTCTTACAGTCAAAGCTATTCCCATGAATGCACAACACTGAATTCATCCTTGTTATATACCCAGTGAGTCACACTTGTGCCGAGTTTGGTCCAGAATCTTTATAGGTATCAGAATTACATAAAGCTATAATTATTAAATGCTTCATTTTTTTAAGATGTGATATATAATTGTCGTTTAGGTTGCTGCGGTTTATGCCTTTAGTTATATTGCCAAGGTACTTAATGTTTAATAAAATCCTTTCATAACCCTTTGTCATTAATATGTAACTTGAAAAGAGCTGGGACAACAGTCATGGAATCTAAATCAAGCAGTAAGCTAGGCACTTGTAGTCTCCCTCATTATCTGTCTTTCAAAGTAGGCTAGAGCTGAAACAAACAGACTTCCTGGAAAGTATTATTAAGACATATAAGACTAGTGCTACTGGAGCCCTGTGCAAGAATTGCATTTAGGGTAATTTTGTTGATATTGTTAATTTTTATAAAAAAAAAAGAGAAGACATTTCTTCATAGAATAAAATGTTCATTTAAGTGTTTTTTTTTTCTTCCTCTCCTTTTTTTTTTTTGTAAAGCTACTCCATATGCTTAATAAAGTTCCTTTATTGAGCAATTATGGCATTTTGTTCATTACGCATTGCACCTTGTCACATTCGATGAAGGAAGCAGCAAACTCTTTCTCTGTCCTTGAAAACCAAAAATGTAAATAGTGGCATTACTCCCTAGGGAAGAGCTATGTTAATAGTGGAGCACTGCGTTAGAAATCCTGGATATTGTATGTCCTCATTGTTTAGTTAGTGTGGGGTGGTTACTGTGGGATTTAAACCATATGTCGCTTGAATTCCAGGATTGGTCCTTTCAGTCAGCTATGCTTTATCATTCAGTATTGATCACAGATAATATGCTTTGCAAATTAGGGGTGGTTACAGTGCCTTTGTCCATAATAGATGTTGTCATTCATGTAGAATAGCCTGCAAGTGGAGAACATTTTAAATGGGGTTAAAGCTTCTATAGTCATCACTAATGAATTTCCTAATGCTGTCTGGATTCCATAATCGTGTGAAGATCAATAGCTATTACAGTATAATGTAAACAAACAGAGAATCCATTAGGAATGGCGGGGTTGTGCAGAAGCATATTACTTCTTGCCTGCAATGTCATATTAGTTATTATCAGGGCAAAACTGCATAATAAAGTGTATAAAATACAGTCTGAATAAGATGGTGATTAGCAAAAGTGAGGCAGCGCTAAAAGAAGGCATTTTTAGTATGTTTTGTAAGTGAAATGAATTTCAACAATGACAGAATCCCATTTAGCTATTGCTGTGGTACAGAAGAATACTTATGAGCTGAATGTTTGAAAACAGTGAAATAACAAGATGGTTTTGTTGTCTCGCACAAACACTTATGCTGTGAGAGTGTGTAGATGCTCCACTGGGGTGGGAGCTGCATTGCCACAGGCACAGGAGAAATACAGAAAAAATGGCAGTTCTTGTCTCTGAAGGGCATGGTCTGAAATGTAAGTTATAAGAATAAGAAACAAAAAAAGAGGTGAAGAGATGACAGACAGAGAGGCTGGTGTTGAGCTTCTTTCAGCATATTTTAGCATGGTCTGGCTAGCTGTGAATCTCTCATCCAGCTGGCGATTGCAGCCTCCCCTTAAGTCCATCACTGAGCTGTGGCTTTGAAAGCATTTGATGTTGCAGAATGACTGAACTTTGAACCCAGATGCCAACGCAAGAAAACCTGCTGCACTAGATTATGATTAAGTGCATTTCTTTTGCACAATCTTGATACTGTGTTGTATGTGCAATTTTATTAATGCTTTATTGGCTTGATTGCAATCACAAACTCAGACGTAGCTATTGTCCTTATTTGCAAGGAGCTGTGTATTTCTTATGACTGTTGCATGCCATTTAGTGCAGTTCTCCTTAGCAGATAACAGGAGAGCTCAGACTTGTCAACTTCACAGGCCTGAGTCTCTGGAGTCCTATTGATGCTTTTGTACAGCGCTTGTACAAGGCTGTGGCAGTGTATTTGCACAGATGGAGTATAGCTGCCTAAGACTGAAATGTGATCCACTCTCTACCTGCCAGCTTTCACTGGGGAATGCCACCTGGAATATCTACTATGCTGCAGAAACTGCTCCAGCTTTTACCAGCAGTCAGGTTTCAATACTGCTCTTCAGAAAGTTGGCTTCACTAGAAAAAACCACTAGACTTCATCTGGTGAAAGATATTTTGTTTTTCTGTCTTCCTGGTGCAATGAGCAACCTGTGTAATTCCTTGTTTGCTTTATCTACATTACAAGAGAAACAAGAGTTGCTTGAGCATAGGGTTTAACAGCCCTGTTAGTGCTTTGTCATTCACTGACTTTTTGATGGGGACTGTGATATGACACTGGAAGATCCGCATGAGAGAGACTTGCCTGTGGTAAAGTTTCTCAAGCATCCATCACATTATGAACTCCAATGTGAATTTGTGATTTGACCATTCATAAACCCACATGCCCTTTTAGATTCTTTGGAGTCTGTTAAGAACTGACCTCACTCAGCAGTATTTCCTTCCATGGTGTATCTCAGAGGCCACCTACTTTCATGAAATTTCCAGGAACTTTAAGACTGCATTTCCTCTGTGTCATATGAAACAGCTTGGAGAGAAGGTGTACGCGGTTAACAAACAGTGATTGCATCTCCATAAGAACCTAAGAAAGAGAAAAGGGACATAAGACTTCCATCTCAAGGAATTTTCCACTCTGTATCATACCACAACTAGAATACAACACAGCATGTCACTCACATCCATGAGATACTGCATTACCCAGAAAAACAGAGGCTACTTACCCCTGGCTTAATTTTCTGTTAAATTTCTCTCCAGTGGTGTTTCTCATGGTGCTGCAGCAAAGAAGAGGAGCTTTCAGCCCAGATGGGCAGCTGACACTTCAGATGCCAGGACTGCCTCTGTGCTGATTTGATCAGTGTGCTGAGGAATAAGACATGCAAGTCCAGAGCTCCTACTCTTGCTCCTGGCAGTGGCACCGTGTGACAGGCAGCAAAAGAATGTGGAACAAATTCAAGTATGACCTGGGCATGGAGAAAATCATGGGGGTTGCTTGAGAGCTTTCAAAGACACATTAAGCAGCCGGGAACTGAGTATGTAAACACCTTAGTACGGCATAGGTGGATTTGAAGCAGGTAAACCCTTAAAAACAACATCAAAAACACCATGAATATCTGAATAACTTAGTGTCTAAGAAGCCACAGGGCATGTGGATTTTACGCAGGAAGTTTTCGTGGTTACTTGGATTTGTGCCATTGTATACAATCCAGGGATGTTGTCACCTTGGCTGCACTGAGCCTTCATCCAACCAGGTACTTCTCATTTACCAGCACCCATAGGCTCAGAGTAGCTCAGTCCGTTAGGAACATTTACTGGGGAGTTTTCTCTGTTGTGTCCTGAAGCTGAAATACCCTACACAGTACCAGTCATGTCACAGCTTCCATTTCTACAGCAAGGCACACAAGAGTATTTGGTTTAATCTTTTCTGAGCTGACAGTTTGCTATTTGTGGCATTTTCTCAGATTACATACTCAGTGTAGTTGACAGTAACTTGTGATTTTCAGCAAGTAGCATGCAAGGGAATGACATGCATCCCTGACAGTGTGGTAACACATCCACAGTAGGCTAGTCCCAGAGTCCGAAACATCAAGCTCGTGTGAGCAAATGGCCTGGAGAGTCTGCCTCCTTGGGTGCCTCCAGCCAGGCTCAATTGTGCCTGGGTTCACTATCCAGCTTCTCAAAATATTACTTCATTTTTGTCTGAGTTCAGATTTGCAGGACCAAACCCAAAGAACTCATCACATTTCAAGCCTGAAATTTCTTTTTCTGTGCATCAAAAATAGCCAAACTGAAATTACCCTGGCTTAAAACCCAGCAGAGAGGAAAAAAGGGCCAATGCATTGTGCTATTTTCTGCTGGTTTTGATTTCTGAGATCTTTCTGGAGCCTTCAAATTTTGTGCAACTATCGTATCTCAGAAAATTTTCCTGTCAGTCTAAATTGTCTTGCATTTTCTCTAAGCTCTTAAGGCTAACTGCTGCATAGCAGTTGACTTAGCCCTCAGCTACCCATGTCTACAGGCTGTGGACTGATCACACATGGATTCAGATCCACCATGGTTGCCTCTAAATGTAAGTGGTTTGTCCTAGCTGGGCTTATTCTTTCAGACAAAGCACTGGGAGAGCAAGACCATATAGCTTCCTGGCCCACGGGGACTATGAAAACATTTTAGTCATTTTTGCACAGCCCGGGATATGTGTGTATCCCAAAAGCTGTTCAGACAGGCCCAAGGGCTCTGTGTGTCCATGACCCAGCAATGCTGCATGGAGCTAAGCACCTTGCAAAATGGGTCAGTCTACCTCTGCTATTAAACAAGGCAGACCCCAGAGACTGAACACTGGCTCCGAGGCAAAGTAGCACAGCCTGGCTTGTGTCCATTGATCTCTTTTCTCCAAAACAAAGTAGCCTCACGCAAACTGCCTATTTAGAAAGTAATACAGGTCTGTGCTAATCTCCTCAGGGTGCGTGGGCATTGTGTGGGAGGCAGTAAGTTACTATGGGGCCAGACGTTACCAAGAAGTATGCTAAATATGAATAATTGCAGATCAGGACTCAGACCCTCACCCTGGCCTTGGTTTATTTTCATGTACGGTCTGCTGGAACCAGGTTGGCTCCTGAAAGCCTCTGGATTTGTTTGCACTCTTGCAGATGTGAGCTCACACCTGGCATGGCTTTGCAATGAAGTGGACTGCCTGAATTTTGAGCGGACCTGGTCTCATTCTGCCTCCGCTGAGAGCTGAAAGCAAGATTTGTGAGTTTATTAGCACACTGCTTTGACAAAATAAAGCCTGCTGAGCTCCAGAGTTTATTAGTTTTGGCTCAGGCCTCGGCAAAGCTGTTATCAAAGCTTCATTTTGGCCATAAATAAACTTGGTGCTACATCCAATACCTGGGGTCAAAGTGCCACAGGAAGTACATACCATATCTCCCAGTGCACCTATTTGCTGGGATGTTGAAGCTCGCTGTAGTTAATAAACTGTCCAGAATTCCTGCACCTTGAGGAAGGATGTAGGGACATGCCACAGGAATTTTGTGTGGGTCAGGCTGGAAGTGGTGGGGTTCACTGGCTCTGTTTCTGTGCCAGGTCCTGCTTTCCCAGGGAATGACATGAGGTGCCTCCATATTTTCTTTCTCAGTATCTTTATTTTCTAGTTTTTTCCCATGTCCTCAGGTATTTTAAATTCTTATTACTCTCAAGACAGAAAATGAACTAGCTATGTTTATCTGATAGTATATGACAGTCACATTACTCTCATTCGGGATCTGAAATTCCTTAGCATCCTGCACAGATGTGAAAAGGACTGTATTTTTGAGAGAGGAGTTTCTTGGAAATTGCAGTTGGATACACTTATTTTTCAGTAACTTTTATATTGAATGTGCTTCAGGCTGATATCAGAAGACCTTCGGACTCCAAGATCTAATATGTTACTGTACAACATAAATTTACATTTCATATCTATTTTCTAGGATTTTTCTTTTTAAACTGTGTTTTACAGTGTTTCTAGTTATGATCTTTAAAAATAAAGAAGAGTGAGGTCTGAGGAGGGAAAGCTACAGGTATTAAATGGTGTCTGTAGCGTGGGTTTGGCTTTGACTGGAATGGCAGCACATGGAACCAGGACTACATGAATATTTACAGAAGTGAAAACATGCACACTGTTCACATGTTGCTCTGAACTTGGATTTGCTTGGGAATGCAAACCTCTTTTGTTTAAAATAGAACATTCTGCTTTTAGGGAAGCATCTAATCAAAATA
Source organism: Coccyzus lansbergi (assembly GCA_033558105.1). Lineage (NCBI taxonomy): Eukaryota > Metazoa > Chordata > Aves > Cuculiformes > Coccyzidae > Coccyzus > Coccyzus lansbergi. The sequence goes on from JAUMJK010000168.1 coordinate 126,435, forward strand.
AATTTCTGCATGATAACCGACATAAAATAAAAAAAGACAAAAATCTTCAAAAGAGATTGTGAAAGAAAATTTCTGGGATATGAAGTTGTAAGTTTTTTCAGAAGTAAGAGGGTGAATAAGAAAAACTGTAACCACTGTGCTGCTGGGTGTAATTAGTTTCCAAATTATATCACTTTTGATAATTAGATCTACCTGAAACCTCCAGTGAAAGACTTCACAAGCATTTCTTGCATGTCAGCCTGGATATGTAGAAGTTGGAGTGATAGATCTACTGGACAGATCTAGGCTAGTAGATGCTTTGGGAAACACCTTCATCTTTCTTTTAAGCTGGCAGATGGTTTAAGTCCAGGCTGGACTGCCTGCTGTTGTTTTCAATGAAGGAGAGTTACCTTCCTAGATTCATGAAAGGCTCTCAATCAAAGTTAAAATGACAGGCCAGTGCGGTGAATCAATAAAATCTCTACTTTCGGCTGGAGTGTCGGATAGTAATTCTTCTCGTGTCACTGCCTGGTTAAACAGTCATACTCCTGCTAAAAGCCCTGTAAGACATAATAGATTCATGTGGCGTTAGTCTATTGTACTGCGTTTACCCAGAAAAAGGGAGAGGGGTTACTGTTTCACTAAAACAAACCAGACACTGATGCATTGTGTATCAAAATGTATTCACCCATTTCGCTCTGCCTCATTAGAGCAGGGGAAGCTTATTTTCTATACCGCTTGTGGAGCAGTATTAAGACATCTGATATATTCATTGCAAATCCTAATTTAATGATGACTTAGACATCAAATCCCAAATGGTTTTACATGTTGAATTTCTGGTTTCCCATTACAGCATATATCCATGTGCTTTCTGTTTATTAAACTACAATAAAGATATACAAACTGGATGTGTTAGAACATTTTCCAAGAGGCTTTAGAATAAATCAGTTGGCCCTGTGGAGCAATTATCCAACTGTATCAATTCTAAGTGCAGGAATTTAACTTTCTGCATCTAATTTGAGGTACTAAATTTCCTTGCATGTCATGTTTTAGTAGAAAATGTTTATAGGACAAAGAGTTTTCATTCAAAATGAATCTGAAAGTCCATAAGTGTTAAATATCAAAGCTCAGAGCATGCAAAAAACGAATGGTTGCTTTGTGCTCTGCAGCTGGAAACTGATGGCCCTAAACCAGTCTTATTCAGATGCAGACCTGTTCCCAAGCCCTTGGAGATTCCCCAGTTGCATGCATCAGCCATGCATACCCTTCCCCTACTCACTCCTTGAGACTGACCTTGTATAAGAGAACTAGATTAGCAAAATGCATGCAAGTAATTTTAGTTAAAACTCTGTTTGGAGTCCTCTCATGAACTACATCACACTCTTCTGGGACAGTCAGAAGTTACATTCAAAGTTTAACCCAGAGAGCCAAAGGGAAAACAGACGGTGTCCTAGAGGGGGAAGGCTCACGTTCCAAACTATTTACCCTCCTTGTAGAAAAGACCCATTCAAGCAGTGAAAGTTTTCTTTCCCTAGTACTCACACATCTGCCTTATCCGTCTGTCTACCTTCCTATCTACCTATCTGCCTATTACTTATGGAAATCTTTCATTATTTTGAAGGAAACCCTTAACTGAGTCTTTTCATGCATTATTTTAGAGAAAGTCAGATTATCCTTCCTAGTATACTTAGCAGTGCAGCTTGCTAACATTGTAATTCAGAGGTGATTTTTATATTTAATGAGACCCACATACCACATTATCTCACCATCTGTGTAGATCCGGCAATGGCTGTAGAAAGTTCCCGTTAGTCATATTAACATCCATCATGCCTTCAGTGCACAGTAAGAATACAACCATGGAAGTGTTTCTTTCACCGTGGAGGTTATTTTGCTTTGAATAAGCACTGAACTTCGCATCCTAGACAAACTTCAATATCCCACTTTCCTACCAGGCCAGGTATGACCCTGGCTAATAAACAAGGGCAGACTTCAAAATACCAAGGGTCCCCTCCTCCACTCTTTGAAGCAAACCCCAGCAGATGTAGACAAGATTTTAATAGCAAAAAGAGAAATGCATGACAACCTCATTAAGGGAACTATAATAGGCTGTCAGAATATCTCCAAGAGGACAATATATCAATGTCTAGTTTGTTGCAGCATTGCTAACTATGGTAGTTTGCCCCTCTCATAATCTTTCATTCATCTTCTATTGGTCTGATTTCCAATAATACTTCACCACCACATGCATCCACTCTCCCTTTCAGCTGCCTCACAATTGCTGACACAACTCTTTAAGTACACAAGAATTAGGTCTGGTAAGTGACAGTAATAAAAAAGCAGTTAGTGGTCCACCCCACTGCTAGCCTTGATACGGTACATTAGAAGGGTTTTCATTTTCTTCCCCTTTCTACCATCCTGAGGACCATTTTGTCCCATCCCAACATCTGCAGGAGGTCAAGGTCCAAAGAGCCCAGGGATTTTACACCATCTGCCACCAAAAAAAAAAAAAAAAAAAGAGGAAAAGGAAGGCCCTAAATGTTCTCTAAAGAGCTACTTGAAGTTATTTATCACTGTAATGGCAAACCAATCATTAGTAATTGTACCCACCTATTGTCTTTCATGTACACTGCAAGGCCATGAGACATTATTAAAATAGATTTAAACCACTACAGCTGGAGTTCTGCCCCCTTCCCCTTTCACCTTCCTCGACCCTTTGGGAAGATGGAACAGATTCAAGGGATTTTTTTCTTTTTCTTTCATGGTGAAGCCAGCTCCTCTGTTCTGTTAGGGATCCAGCATTCCTCTGTACTAGAAACGGTCCATAATAGTCACGAGCCATCTCACAAGAGATTGCAACAGCTGCTGAAACTGCTTCTGAAGCTGGGCTGGAAACGCAAGCAGAAACTCACACCGGAGACTCCATAAGATTGCTTTCTGCATATTTAAAGATTTTCTTTCCCCACCTGCCTAGGAAACATCAGTCCTAGTCAAAAGGCAAGAAAACAGCAGTGGACTTCCAGGCTTTTCTGTTCACGCATCAGTAAACAGCACTTTTGCTGAACCCAATTTTGCACATCTTAGGCAGTGGTGGTTGCGATAATGTGTCTTGAATGAAATGTGCCAATTGTAGGAAACTGTCAACTCATTATTGTGGCTAACAACTGAGACATGAATGTTTTGGTCAGAGCAGGAGGTTTACAAATAACAAGGAGTGTTCCTGTGGGGGACTTTTATAGTTTAAATCAGTATGAAGTAGACCTGAAATAATTGTAGTGACAAAGGGTACAGCTCTGCTCCAGCTGGAGCTGATGACAGCCCTCCACCTACTCCAATAGGGTCAAGATCATACCCTTTGGGGAAACATACCTAGCACTGGCCTACACTCTGCAGTGTTGAGTGCATGTGCCCAGGGAAAACTTGGAATTCAGGTCAACCAATTTAAACTAGTTGATTAGATGGTCTAACGTCTGTGTGAATGCTGCATTCCCTCTTACGGTCCAAACACACTTCCAACAACAGCCACCCCCCTGTCTGCTGGCTGTTACAGCTCTGGGCACACCACCGAACTCTGCTGCCCAGAAATCCCAGGGACCACATGCTGTCTGACCTACTTTTAAACTTTTCAGTGCTGTTTTGGAGACACCCCTTCCCTCGGCTTTGCTGTTATTTGTGAGCACATGTGCATGGCTCCCCACAAAGCTACTTTGACACTCATGCCCTTGTGGAGGCAGAGGAGGCTGGGCTGTGTTTAACTAAGAGGGCAAGGAAGAAGACGAGAGGAACAGGACCATGACAGCTTTGGGTTACTGTGAGACTGAAGATGCCTCTGGGGATACGACAAGCTGAGAAAGGCCAGACAGAGGAAAGAGTGGTGGCAGACGTGAGAACAGAGAGGGCCATTGGAGAGTTTAGTGCTGTCTGCATGCTGTTAAACACAATTAAAGGAACATTAATCTTTATCATCTGAAGGTTTATATTCTCCTTGGTGTGGCATAGAGCTGAAGAGCATTGGTCAAGAATGGGAACAAACAGCAGCATGGAAATAGTAAGGGGCACAGTGTTGTACACATGAACTCCATGTCAGGCTGGAGAGTAGTGGGCATTTGGAAGAAGGACTTTTCAAAGCAAGAATCTTGCTGATAAAGGAAGACAGGGAGCAGAAATCAAACTGAGGCTGGCATGCTCTTTGCAGTTCAGCTGGATTAAAAATATCCTGCGTAAAACCAATAAATCTTCATGCAAAGTTCCCTTCCCTCTGTTCAGCCTTTCTTAAGAGAGTGGCTGTATGTGTAATAATGCGGTAAGGAAGTTGGAATATACCTGTTTTATGATGAAGTCATGGACTCTCTGTCAAAAAAAAAAAACAAAGGAAAAAAAAGAATGGAAGGAGTAACCTGAAGTCACTACAAAGAACAAACTTTCAAGCAGTGAAGGCAAAAAAGGAATTTTATTTGCCAGTCTCCATGAATAACAATCAGGAAGTACTTTATGCTGAGACTGATGTTTCAGCATTCATCCATAGCCTATGAACAGTTTAAAATAGTCTTAACCAACAACACATTAACTGGTCATTTTGGTCATTTGTATTCCATGAGTTGTCGAACAACCCCAAAAGTAAACAGGTAAATGCTAGATGCTTTGTTTCTTCTTCTCCAAGCCCAGAAAAGATTATTTGCACAATGGGAAGTCTGCAGCTGCAAAGTAAGTCATGTTTCATTGTTTGAACACATAGGTTCCTCTGCCAAGTTGTGCAACTGCAACCTGTACTGCTGCTCAGGGAATGCATTCAGCACTGACAGCTTTCAGGCACCTCTGCTCTGTATTCTGCTTTTCACTGTATCATAATCATCAGCAACAAGAGTTGCTGAAGCTCTGCAAAGGCTGGAGAACTGTCCCGGTCACCAGGGACAGTCCATTAAATACACATGGCCCCCAAGTCTCTGCTAGAGAGTTGGCAGAGGCATTGAATTCTGGCAGCTGAACAAACAGGTTCTGGGATTACCTGGGTTGGAGGGATAGCGATTGTGGGATGGAAGAGAAGAAACTAGGGGAAGTTGTTGTTGTGGTTTCCTAGTTCCCAAAGAGCAAGTCTGGTCTCCTACAAAGTAGACAACACAGTCCCACAAAGCAGCAAACATACCAGGGAGCGACTTGACACAGATCAATGCATTTTTTTCTGGCAGAACTCAAACTGTGGTTACAAACTCTGATAAAGACTGCATGTGCCTTTTCTAGTGAAACGGCAATTTCAACTAGTCTGCATCAGCAGAAATCCTTCTGCTCTCTGAGGCAGGAGTGAAAGCACAATATTTCCAGTGGCATGCCTAAGGGAAGACAGATTTGGGATTACAGCCATCCTATTAAGAAAAAAAATTGGCACCCTTCCCTGCACTGCCTTCTTTTTCCCTGTATAGATGGCTTTGTCCTTCACCTCACTTTTCTGAACCCACTCTCCCCTTTTAGTGATTTTCTTGCTTCAGAAAATCTTGCCCTTGTTATGGGTTGTCTTCAAGCTGTTTGCAAAGACACAGAGGCTGTGGTGTCCTGTAATGTACAATGTGGGCATAGAGCAGCCTGCTGTCACCAAAGTATTTCTTTTTCTCTTCTACCCTCTCTTGCCTGGTTCCCTTCTATGTACTCCTGCTTGTCAGATCTTTCCCATAGCCAATTTAAATTACTAAAACTATTGAATTTCGGATTTGTTTTCTGCCATTTTCATGAGTTAGTTCGGCTTCTGCAGGGATCCTTTAAGTGACAAGCTAGTTGGCTGAACAGAGGTCTTTTTTAGAGGGCTGAGAAGTCACATTGACTGCCTCAGCCTTCTGAAAAATTATTTTGAAACAGAACGACTGCAAAAACTCATTCGACAAGATGCTGAGCAACTGCTGTTCTTTGCTGAAGCCATTTCTGTTCTGTTGCTGGTGCTATGGGAGATGCTAAATGCAGTGCGTATCCAGGCCCTGGCACTGAGGGCAGGCAGTTGTACTTATACCATTAACAGGGATCACAAAATGAAAGGCATCAGCAGAGATGACTGTTCCATTCATAGGTCTATATGCACACCTGGACACACGATGGCTTAGTGAATGGCTAATAAAAGATTTATGAAATAAAATGGAGATGAGTGTTTTCAGCTGAAGCACCTGGCAGAAATAATGTGTCCGATGTGCGAAATAAACATCAGCCCCCTCAAATCATATGCCGTGGAGGTGGCCATGAGCTCAACGTTTGTTTTTATCCGCAAAGGAACCATCAGTTATGTCTGAACAGAGTGAAAGAAATTGGGATTAAAACTTGACACTTAGCCAGTCAAAAATCTGATCCATCTGTTCAGGAAAGGATCCTTCTCTATAGTGTACATGTATGTAACCAAATACAGCAGCCCCTCTTTTGCAGGATGAACATGAAAAGATCTTAGATGTTTAAAGAGCTGTTCGTTTCATAACATTTTTTCCCAACCTAAATTACAATCTACCTACTTTCATTTTGGGGAGTTCACCATCCTCGATTCCTTCATGGGTGCTTCTACTTCAAATAAAAGTAGACAGCAATATCTTTGAAATCACAAGCAGGGACCTATATCTGAGATTACACCTTGCTGGTTCCTGAAGAGTCCAAGTAGGTGGTACCTTACATGGCAGTCTGAGGAAGATGCTCTGACAGAGGTAGGGATCTCTACATCAAACTGTGAGTCTTGTCAAGGAACAAGAGGTTCAAAAAGGCAAAAATATGGTTTGTAGCCCTATCCTGCCCCAGGTTGTTTGCCTCATTCATCTGAAACACAGCACAAACCCTTATTTTTAGATAGGTTTAAGTGTCGTCTTTTTAAAAAATAATTTCATTCTATTTGATGTGTCATTTTAAAGATGAAACTGAGTTTTTTCCAATTTAGGAACATTTTATTCTGTTTATAAGCACAGTGTTTTACTAGAAGTCTTTGAGAAGACACACTAAAGAGAGATCCGCAGACCTAGAGAGCAGTTTCTTTGTGTGAAGTCATTAATATTGATTTTACCTGATACATTTGCAGTAAGTGAACAAAATTGTTCTGGATGTATACAAGTAATCTCTATTGAAATCAGTCTTCTAGCCTGAGCTGAACAACTACTAATCTAAACCAGAATAACTTTCATTTCTCCTGGTGGTTTTGTTGATCAGCTGCATCTCTTTATTTGGCATTATTTTTTAAATTATAATGCTTCTGTAGATAGAATGGGCCTCTCTCATTTCACATGGCTTGCAGGGTATTAATTTTTTTCAACATGTAGATCGTCACCATTAGGAAAGCTTGTGGTTAATGTATTTATTGCTCTTCACTAAAGACATAGTGTAATAAAGAAACCTATTTTATCAGATACTGATTAAGAAGGTACATAATTAAATGTTTTAAATAATGAAATAGATACTCTGTAAAGGGCTAAAAATATTTGGCCATAAATTAGTCATTCAGCCTTTATTAATAAATAAGTTCTAGATGTCAGCTCACAAAAATTTTCATTCTGTAATTTGACCACCAGTATGCACATTGCATATACATCAGATTCCCTATCTAGACACTGCTCTATTGCATTTCTGGGAGCTCCTGAATAACACATGAAATACAACAAAGTCATTGGTCCCAGCCAGCACAGATTTATAAAGGGAAGGTCCTGCCTGACAAACTTAATTTCCTTCTGTGACAAGGTTACCCACCTAGATGACCAAGGAAAACCAGCTGATGTAATCTTTCTGGATTTCAGCAAGGCCTTTGATAGTGTCTTTCGTAGTATCCTCCTAAACGAAATACAGATGGATACAGCTGGATAAACACACTGGTTTCATGATGAACAATCGGGTGATGGGTCAGGCTCAAAGGGCCATAGTGAACAGAGTTCCATCAGGCTGGTGACCACTAGCAGGGTTCCACAAGGATACATGTTAGGGCCAGTACTCTTTAATATCTTCATATATGAAGATATTTTTATATTGTGGGCACCACAATATAAAAAGGATATCAAGCTACTGGAAAGTGTCCAGAGGAGGGCCACAAAGTTGGTGAACATTCTAGAGGGGAAGTCGTATGAGGAGCAGCCTGAGTCACTTGGTCTCTTCAGCCAGGGGAAGAAGAGACTGAGGAGGGACCTCATAGCAGTTTGCTGCTTCCTCACAATAGAAGGAAGAGGAGGAGAAGACACTGATCTCTTCTCCCTAGTGACCCGTGATAAAACCCAAAGGAATGGCAGGAAGATGTTCCAGGGGAGGCTTAGGCTGGATATTAAGAAAACGTTCTCCACTCAGAGGGTAGTGGAAGTCACAGAAGCAGTCACGTGCCAAGCCTAACAATATTCAAAAGACATTTGGACAATGAACTCAGACACATGGTGTAAATTTTGGGGTTGTCCTATGCAGGGATAGGAGTTGGACTCAATGATCCTTGTGGGTCCCTTTACTATTGTACTTTGTTTAGCAACTATTGAAATGGTCATTCAGATTTGATGCAAGAGTAAAGGCTCTTGGACATTGCAAACCCATAAGTCCTGTAAAAACAGGCAGACAAGTAGAGGAAAGGCAATCAGATTTGTGCTGCCACAAATGGAAAACCTGCAATGAAAGCCCAGACAAGTAGCAGGCACTAAAGGATCCACATAGAAAACAGATCATGGCCACTGGAAAAGCTTCAAACAAAGTTCATTTTTTATAAAATGAAGAAGTCATGCAAACTGTGTAAACACCCTTGCACCAGAAGGTACTTGTTTGATTAACTTAAATGACAGGGAAAGGACAAATAGATTTTTGAAGAAAAAAATCTTCTGTACTGGCCTTTTGCCTTTTTCTAAAGCCCTACTCAAACTAAACCTTTGTGAAGGTTCTGAAATATTTAGTTGCTGCCTTTCATTTTCTTTGAATTTTTTTCTTGCTTATTTCTGGACTGTGACCAGAATGGGGAACAGATTGCTGAATACAGCAAAAAAAGCTGTTCTCAAGGTACTTCCATACCATCTGAAAGCTAGAAATGCTGTAAATCTTGAGCTAACCTGCTCTTGAAACTTGCTGATGGTGCACTTCCTTAGTCTGTGCTATCAAGTATAACCACTGACTGTTCTTGTATTAGCAGGTGTCACCTTACCAGATCTGGCCTGCAGGTATCAAGGTAACACTGCTGTTCTGTGTGGTACCACAACAACTATGAGAGCATTAAGTGCTGCTGCTTTGCAAAGCACAGTCCTAACATCAGCCAGGCTTTCTGCTATATAGTCTGTGCTTTGCCATTTCCTCTGTTTTGTCCCTGCTGCCTTAGAGCTGAAGTGGCGCTTGCCTGCACACTCTCATAAATTCAGCTTTGTGGACAGGAGATGGACTTTTCCTCCTACTTCTCTGTGTACCATTTCATAACAAGGAGGTGCAGGAGAGCAGAGCTGCTAAATATCTGAATCCAGTGCAGGGCTATGCCTGTGTTAGGGGTTTACTTGAAAGAGGATTTTACAATCCCATAGAGAGGCATGGAAGCTTCTGCGATGCTACCATCTGTTGCAAACTCTATCACCACATCCGCAGGGACAGGTCTTTCTATCAGACAACAGGATCGAGTGAGTTGAGGTAGAAAGGACTGTTCACCTTATAATGCTCATCCCCTCAAACTCTCCTAATCTTGCCAATTTTAGCAATGTGTCATGACTTTATTACATTACAGTACTTGCTGATATTGTATTGCTTTTTTTATCAGTGATACAAAACTTCCAACAGGACTAAAGAGTCCTGTTCACTTATTTCTTCTGTTTGCTTAGTAGATCTTTGTCTTACTTAGATTTAAATGTTCAAGATACAGGCTGTGCATTTGCTAGGTTATTGCAATCCTCAGAATAACATATCCCTGATGACTGGCAGGCCCTCAAGGATCTGCTGCAACAGAATGAAAAATGTTTTTATTAAAAACCCCTGCAGAATCTGTAGCCTGCTTTCCAGATTGTGTCTAAAGGAGGTTTAGATAAAGTATCAGAAAGTTACAGTTTTCTCATACCCAAAATGGACATATTTTCCACGAATAACATAAATTGGATTATTGATTTCTGTTTTTCACAGAGTACAACCAAACCTAACAAAGGGAAAGGATGAATGTTTTTGCATCCATTTAATGAAAAAGAGTGATTTTTTACAGAGTGCTAATTGATTCCAACCATGTTCTCCTGTGAAAAATTCTAGTCCTTTTCTTCCAAGATTTTTTCTTCTGGATAATCAGCCTCATAAAAGATAAGCTCTGTAATCTTTTACCTGCACAGATAAGCTTTTTTTCACATGAGAGCTCCTCTAATTTCGTGGACAATAGCCTAGAGAAGTCAGTCCTGCCACTTCTGCTGAGCATTTAACAGACCTGTAAATGACAATAAGCATAAATAAGGTATGTATCACTTAGATATGTACTGTGCATTCATTTGGAGTGCCACTTCTTGAGGTGAGGGTGTCAGCTGATCTTGGAGCAGTGTGTGCACAAGAATGATTGCTCAGCAACAGGGAAACAGCTCTAAAAAAATGCGACGTGAAACTATTGAGAACCATTGTGAAGGAGGCAAACCACACTTATTACATACGGTGACTGGCAGAGAGAGAGAGAGAGAGAGAGTGAAAAGAAAGGGCTGTTCAGGCACCATGAAAAAGTCACTCATGAGAAGCTGGGGTTTCCCTCTTCCTTCATAGGTTGATTGATACATGTATCTTCAGTAAGCCCAGTGTGCTTTCTTTATGCCCACACCCCTTTCATAGGCAGACTAAACCAGTATTTGACTATTTGACTATTTGACTATTTGACTATTCCAATATTTGACTAATTCTGTAACTATGATTCTTAAGATTGATGCCCTGTTGATGAGGTACCCTGCAGATGACACTTCCTACCTCAAGTAGCTATGTATTTCCAGAGAAGCAGGCAAAGCACAGGGTAGGAGCACTTTATTTTCCCCTCTATAGCCATGAGGAATTGGACAAAAGAGAGAGATTAATTGGCTTTTCAAAGGTTACCAGGGAAGCCAGGAACTGGTTTCATGTTTCCTGATTTCCAAACTACAGCTCTAAATGTCCTTTTCTCTCACATAAATGGAAACATTTATGAATCAGTGATGCCAGTGATGTCATACTATGATGCAACACAGACCAGTGAGTGAATGGGGATTTGTAGGTAGGGCATAAACCTAAACTGTATAACCCAGATCATACATAAAAATTGCTTTCTTTCTGCCAATGACAGATGTATGCCTGCTTTTTTCTTTGCAGTATTTCAGTAAACTTGGCTTGAAAGGTTACTTCTCACTTCTAAAGGATATGTTTTAATATCTACAATCAAGTACTGTATCCCTTGGGACTGAAATAATGCTGGGTGAATTATATGAATTCAGGTGAACACACAAGCTCATGAAAGTAAAATTTGCTGCTGTTGCCTGTCCCTGAACTTTCAGAGGCGAAACTTTCCAGGCGAGGGGGAAGACAGTGGAGATGTTCTCTCATCACGTAATTTTCAGAGGCTGGACAGAAAAAAAAAAGAGAAAGATTGTACTTGTGCCAAAGACTGCAAATTTTCACATAATTTCTGTAAATGAATTGCATTAGGAGACTCAGCCATTTTAAGCTATGCAAAATCAATATGCTTTCATCCATGCATATAAGCACATCTCAAGGACAGTTTCATTTTCACAGAGAGGGATGATGGTTATTTGGAAATACATGTTGAGAGTAGGAATTAACCCAGAAAAGCCTGTTGCACATGTGAATAGAACAGAAGCCAAGCAGGTGAATGACTTAGGGGTAAACAAATCTAGGAGAACTAAGGGTTTACCTTGATAGCCATGCATCTTCATATAGGCTTTTCTTTTTTTTTTCTCAACAGAACAGCATGACACTATTCAGTGGTCCTCACAAACATCATTGCTTTTACTGAGTTTTGGTGAGAAACTTAAGGCTTTGGTCTATTTCTTCCTACTATCTCATTGCACTTGATTTCATTGTCAATATATTTCATGACAAATATGATTTCCAAATGTTATACTGTACTCTGTACAGCAGGGCCATCCTGATCTGGTGTTTTTTTCCGAAAAGCACAATGTATTCAGAGGAACTGAATTCTCATATGCATGGCATGACTGGCAGTTGTGGTTGGCTCATCCTCTGTGTGTCACTATTCCTTGTTGCTAACAGGGCAGTACAAATTCTTACAAACAACGTAGTTGGAATACATGGCACCTGCTCACCATTTGCATTTCCAGCCACTGGAACAACACTTATTTGAACCTCAAAATTAAATAAATCTTTATTTTGACATGTCATTTCCTTTTGCATGTGCAAAACCTTTTTTTTGTTTTCTCCTGAAAAAAAAAACCCACCCTGACAGTGCTTGCTTGAAAGTATCTTAAATAACATTGGGTTTGTTTGCTGGAGTGTTATGTGGGAGCATTGAGATTTACTTCAGGTTTTTTCGTGTCATTTCTTAAAAGAAAACAAGTGAAACATAAAACATGACATTGCAGCACATGAGATTCTGGCAGCTTGGTATCTTTCTCATATTCTTTTGGAAAGCAACTATGATGCCAAATATTTTCTGCTTTGTCTGAGCCACATGCTTATAAAGGAGAGACAAAAAAAGATATTGAATGGAAATGGTAAACTTGGTTTATGATGGAAACAAATATAGTACATTCATAAGTTTGAGTAAGTTTGGATGAAGGAACCTGGAGTTTGCATGTCCAGCATCTGTAAGAAAGAGCAAACAAAATGGCAATTATGCCCTTAATTATTTTTCCTCACGTGGTCCACTAAGGCTGTTGTTCAGGGGAAATTAGGACCCAACATATAGTAGTAAATCTTTGACCTCAATGAATCACCTTTGTGAAAATGGGAGTAGATGCATTTTGTACAGTGATGATGCTGTAGCTCTGCACTCCTTTACTGCATATTTTTATGTTTTCATCACAAAAGTCAAATTAATGGAGGAGTTCAGCTTTGTCCGATAAAAACTGTCATGTTAAACTATGATGATGATAGTCAGTGGATGGACTTTTCCTTCCATTTTGAGTAAGTTCTAATCTGTTGCCCTTTAGTGTGCAATAGATATTTTTCTGTTTATATGAATTTGTTCTTTTTTTGTACAGCAGCTTCGCATGCTGTGGCTGCATGTTGAAGGCGCCTTCTTGCTGCCTCTCTCCTGCTTCATAGAATCATAGAGTAACCAGGTTGGAAGAGACCCACCGGATTATCAAGTCCAACCATTCCTATCAAACACTAAACTATGCCCCTCAGCACCTCGTCCGCCTGTGCCTTAAACACCTCCAGGGGTTACACATATCTTCTGATGTTGTGGGTGACAGAGTAGTTCTCTTGTTTAGCAAGAATTTGATATTTTTGCTTTTCATTGATTTTTCTTTTTTTTTTCAGCACATTATAAAGTTGAGGGGGATTAAAGCCTGCTACAGACTGGTGTCTGCTGATTCAGAATGGACAAGGTTGAACCTGAAGTTCAGACCCTAAAGTCTACATACTACGATAATCAATAAACAAGCCCTGCAGCACTTGAGAGAGGTTTGATTTCTGACCAAGACATGCAGAAGAATGAGGGAAAGTAGTTATTCCTCAGGTCCATGTGTGTGGTTCACAGAAGCACCACACAGCCTTTCAGAGATGAGCATAATCACAAGTAGGAACTTCCAATCCAAGTCAGCAGTCCAGCTATACCCATGAGCATTTCTGGCCAGTGGCTAGTACTGCCATCATTGGTGCTAGATAGTACTAGGATTGTCTTCCATACAAAATATCCCCTTGCTCATAGGGGAGATTCCTTGTTACTTCTATTAGTAAATTTCTATCCTGTGTCCTGAACCAAGAGTGATTTTCTTCCTCTTTCTTAATTCTATCTATTGTAATTGGAAAAGCTGGTGCTATTCAGACAAGTCTTGGATATTTTAAAGATCAGTAAACTACTGTCCTCTGAGATGTCTTTAACAGGTGTCTTTGGATACATGGTGCCTGTTTTTGTCATGGTGAATATTAACACATAATTTCTATTTCCCTATTTCCTTTGCAATCGTATATTTCATATGGTATCATTTCTTATTAATTTCCTCCCTGAATTAAAATTCTCTCATATATTCTGCCCTCTTTATACAGTTTTTTCTCCATTTTAAATAGTCTTACTGATACAACTAGGCACTGACAACGTTTTACAAGACTCCTGTGAGACCTCATATGGAGTACCTTTTGTAACTTCTGATTGGGACCTGACAGACTCTTGCACAGGTGACTGGGGAAAAGTAAGATTATCATATGAGAGAAAAATAAAAGATCCTGCTTTGCTTAGCTCCACTGAGAGGACTGAGAGGGGATGTAACTGTTCTCTGTGCATCAGGGACTTAAAGACCAGCAAGAAAAGAAAGAACTTTTTATGTAAAAGCTGATGTTGACATAAAAACCACACGGGTACAGACTTCTTATGGATGTATCAAGCCTTAGAGTTACAAGGAAGTCCCTAATGGTTACAGCAGTGAGGTTCTGCAATAGTTTTCCCATCAGAGTGAGAAAGGACTAACAGCTTCCAGGATGGAACTTGACAGTTTATGAGGAAGAAAGCATGACGTGATGAATGAGACAGTAAAGGAGTAAGTTAGTGAACTCAGAGGTTAATTCCAGTTTCTCTGTCTGGGGAACCCAGATCCAGAATGCAAGCTTAGATTTCTGGAAGAGACTTAACTGTTTTGTCTCCCATTACATATCATGTAGAATGGAGAAAAGTACAGCTTAACCAAAACTAGATACCAGCGTATGATCAGTCTCGACTAACTGCAATGCCTAGACATCTACATTTAGTCATCTCAATTTAGATGTTATCACTGGAATATCATTTTACTCTGAGTTAATTAATTGCATAGGCCACAAGGGTTTGACTCAGTTGGCTGAGAAAAAGTGTCTTGTGCCATCTGAAATGCCCTAGGGCCTGTGAGAGATCTGAAGGGGCAGGCAGATATGGCACAGGACATGCAGAGGAGCTGTTCTCTTCTGAAGAAGTAGCTGGGACTTCAGTAGACATGAGGGCATCTTAGAAAGCACAAGATGCCTATATTTAGGCAACTGAATTCTGCCCCAGATGAGGGGGTGTGATGACTTGGTAGTCACAACCTTGACAGCATTTGCTCCTCTCCTCTCCTTATTGCCTTATCGGGGTTTTTTTCTGATTTTCTGTTGTATTTGTTTTACTTGGCTACAGCAGTTACCTACTTCAGAATAGACTCCAGAATCTCGAAAACCAAACAGAATTGTGTAAAGTTAAACTAAATAGAAACCAACTAAGAGTGTAACTTTCCTTCTCAAATAAAGGCTTCTATGTACACTGGTCATGTAAATTCCCTCTGTACACCCCCTGATCCTTCTCCTCAATTTCCAGTAATGTTCTTATCACAGAGCACCAAGAGTTTTAAGTTTTACTACAGGCTTCTCAATGACACCAGCTAGTTTCCTCTTAGCCAGCCTAAGTGTTATCATAATGTAGGGCAAGAAAGAACTTTTAGGAAGGGCAAACAGCACCAAAAGGTAAAATGCTGGTTTGCCGCAGGATCCCAGTTGCCAACAATTATTAATATGCTCATTCCAGCATTTGTCTTTGGGGCTTTCCTTACACAGTGACGTTAAAAGTCTTGGCAGATGTTAAAAGTAAACACATTCTGCAGTGTTCGTTTCCTCTCTGTAGGAAGGAAGGTGTGACTGATCACTGCCTTGCAACCCCTTGATAAAAACAATCAGCGTTACCGAGGCAGTGGAAGGAAGGAAACTCAAGCCAGACTGTACTGAGGGTTTCTTGAGGGAGTAAGAAGGGTTGGAGAATCAGACAGAAGATTTAAGAAGAGACAAGAGATTATGCAAATATGAGCTGTGAATAGCATCCTGACAACACAACCCCTCCAGAGATAAATTGCCACTTGCATTTCTCCAGCAGGTACCTTGAAGTCAATGAGAAAAATGGAGCAGCTCTGAACAAAAAGGGAAGAAAGAAAAATCAAACTAAGTGCTCTTTAAATCTAGCCACGTTAAACTCTAAATGCTGCCAAAAACCTGGTAATAAAATTTAATACTTTCTGAGGATGTGACGATCAGTCATCCGACCAAGAATCAAAGTCTCCTGGGAGTGTTTCTTCCATCGTGGGACTTGAGTAGACTTGACCCTCTCGGCATTTCATATTTCATAATTGAACTCAATGTCCCTCAAACTTTTAACATCTTCCTAGATTAAAAAAGAGCATTAATCACTCTCTCCTCAGAGCAGAACTGAAGAGTGAAGTAGAACACTGGACACAATTTCAGAGAGTCTTGGGGAGAAAGCTGATCAGTGTCGTGTTGTGTGTGTTAGTACATGTTTGTGTCTGTATCACAAGCAAACAAAAAACTCCCAATATTCAATTAACAGACCCCAGTATATTGCTCCAGTATATATGATCTTCCACCACCTTAGTAGTTGCACTCTGAAGATGGTGGCATATAATTGAACACCTTACTTCTGCTGCTTATCTCTGGAGAAGTGAAAAAAAATGAAGCCTTTTTTAACTGAGTGCTTTGTTATGATTTATACATTTCTTTCTTGAATAGCTGAGGTTTATCTTCTTCAGCTGCAGGAACTTAGAGCAAATGATAAACGAAAACATCAACTCAGAGTCTGCTCTAATGCCTGACACAAACATGTCACTTGATATTTAAGTATTTATTTATTCATTTGTGTTTTTGTAGTCTCTTCTTAGGCACAGAACCTTTGTATTTATTATAATAATAGTGACAAAATGTGAGAACAGGAAGCAGGGGGAAAGAATGAAGATAAATGCATGCATTTAAAAAAAAAAAAAAAAAAAAAAAAAAAAAAGCAGTGACTCCAGAAATGGAGGAACCATCCTTGGGAGGTGGGGCAGTTGCTCCTTCTTTTCGTTTTCGATTTAATTGAAGAAAACCCAGCTGGGGAGCAGGCTGCTCCACAGATCTGAGATTAGCAAGGTTTGCAGGACCAAGGCTTGCTTTCTGGGGCCAGACCAGGAGAAAAGGCTGAGGGAGAGCAGGGCCAGAGGTGCCCAAGTGGCCCTGAGGCAGAGTTGTCTGAGGAGAGCAGGGTCACACACAGGGAAGCAAAGGTCCAGGCAGGACCTGGCTCACTGTGGAGCTGCCCCAGGCCTGGTGGTGGGGTGATCCTGCCACCAGCACATCTACAAATTGCCATGGCCGTGGGCCTGGTGTAGGGTGGGGAGGTGTTGGAAGGGGGGATCCCCTTCTGCTTGGTTGATCCACAGCGAGCGCGCTGAGACAGAGGAAGCGATGGAGTGAGAAGGGGACAAAGGCTGCAGTCAGGGCTGGCTGCTGGGGAGGGGTGCCTGGCTGAAATCCTTCACAGCGCCAGGACACAAAACCTCTTAAATCTTCATTGGAAAGTCATTAGAAATCTGTTGGAGGAGCTGGGCGCAGATTGCCAGGGGAGGGGACTCAAAAGCCCCTGCAGGCTCCACAATACCTGAAATGAACTGGAAGGGATAGGGTGGATCTGGGAAGCAGGTTTCCTGCCATAACTAAAGCCCCCTTTCAGCCTGCTTTGCAACAGTTTTACGATGTGTTAGAATTTACATTCACGTGTTGTTAACCATTCTTTGGCGCAATGAAACGTTTTATCTGTCTGACCTCAACCTTTGCCATATGCTGGTGCAAAGTACTCAACCTAAGCCTGGGCAAGTTTAAGAAAAGGAAGAAAAGAAAGACAGGAGGAGAAAAAGGAGGGTCCAGAAAGTGCATTGCTGGGTAGGCTCTGTTTTCATTTGTGATAGCTGCCTTCCTCTCCATTTTCCATGGAAACGTTTTGAAAGCCAATTCCAAAAAAAGACAAAAAGAAAAAAAAAGAAAAAGATTCATGCTGATAAATGAATAGTGGTTCAGAACATACCAGTTCTTCACTAATTGTCCACTTTACATATGCTCCTTCATGTCTGACAATTCCTCTTTTATATTGTGTAGAGACAGCAATGAAACTTCATTATACTGCCTTAAGGAGAGGCGTCTGGAATGCATTTGGAATTGATCGGAATAAGGTTTATAAGATTTTTATTTATCTTATTCTAATTTCCCTATTGTTTTCTCAACCCAGTTTGTTTGAAAGAATAAGAGGTGAGAATTATGGAAAGAAGGTGACAATTTTGTGAGACAGACCGGTCATTCATAATGAAAAAAAAAAATCATCTTGCACTTTTGAAGACGAGCCTGGTTAACTTGCAAATTCTGCTCTGTTTCTCTTAGTGACCTGCACTGAGGCATTACTCCAGCCTTGCTCTTTGATTCCTCTGAAACTATGGTTTTGGACTTGCCTCTTGATTTTGCCTCTGGTGTCTAGATGTTTCTTACAATGTTTTCTGAGTGGACTAAGCAATCCAGAGCTGACTTCCATGTCTCTTGTGTGATGACTTTTCATGGAAACATGGCTATTTCTGTACTGAGAAAGATCAGTTTTGCTTCATCCCACAGATGCCTCTGGAGTCTAGTAAGGATGGCAGCACAGAGGAAAACTGGCTTCAATTCAGCCTCCTGAATGACCTTGGACTAGTCCTGAAAGAGTACATCCACAAAGGTGCTTTAATGTTGTCGTGTTCAGCAGCAGGGTGTTTTTGGGATCAACAAAGTTTCAGTAGCCCCTATGGAGCTGTGAATCCCATGCCTGAAGAAGATGCTTTAGCACATGGATGGTGTTGTTTTTCAGAAGGCTTTGAATGCTCAGGGTATTAGATTATTTAGGAGTTAAGTAAGTCCTTGGTAAATCCACTGGCAGCACTTAGGTTCCTGGAAGGCCCCCAACCCCCTTTGTAATTCTCACTGTTGCTTTGTGAGACTCTGTCTGTAAAGCCACAGTGGCCCTGGGGAGCATTCAGGTAAGAGAACCTTCATGGCTAGGTAAGGCTCATATACTTACTGTAATAATGAATCCCCAAATGAAGAAGCCAATTATGTATGCTAGAGTTATGAGCTGATACAGCCCATCAGTAGTCCCACTGCTGGACCAGTCATTACTGGAGCCTCTTGCAATATATATTGCTGCACTTCATGGTACGTGGCATGTCTTCTGGGGAAATAAAAGTCATTGTTGCTTTCTGTGAAACTCTGTCAACCTATCTCACATTTTTGTAAGTAATTTCCATCCTGCTATGGTCTATTACACATGATGTTTTGAAGGAATGGGAAAGAGTTAAGCAAAATGAAGACCATTATCAATATTTTATTTGTCACAGCTGAAAAACTACAGTTGTAGGTGAGTTCATTCCAATCCATTCATTGATTTCAGTACTCAAAGCCCTTCAGGGAACGTCTAAAATCCTCTGATGTTTCTGAGTGCTAAGTTTTGTGTTTGGATTTCTGATAAAACTGAAGTATGAGTCAAAACCATGTAACAGACTGGTTCTCATTTCCCACTCTGTGCTTCCACTATCTGCTAGTGCTAACTCCAGTGATTTCATTAGAGTGGAGCTGCATGGTATTGATTCAATTCTTATGTCAATGTAACCCTCCAGAGACACACTTCCCTGCTCTTATTCCCACTGACTTCGGTTCAGGAAAATAATCAGGACTGTAATTAGGAATGATGACCTGATTCAGTCAGGCATAGAAACACAAGCCAATCTTTAAGTTTTTCAGTAATGCTACTGACTGTAGCAGGGCTACTTTCTTCCTTAAAGGCAAGTACGTGCTTACAACTTTTACAGATGCTAACCTATGTATTTAGGTTTGCTCTTGAATTTTGTGAAAGTGGAAACCTTTTGACAGGCTATAACAAGCCTTGGATGAGGACCACAAATAGAGGAAACTTGTTAAAATATTTAAGAAGGCTCAGGAGCTAAGCTGCAGTTTCTCCTTCCTCCCTGTCTATGCAATTCCATTTACTTCAATTAACTTTTATGTTTGCAACTGGAATGGATGGAATTTGAGCAAAGTTGCTTTCAGAGTACATTCATGGTATTGTCTACAAACCTATTACTTTCAGAAACCAAGATAGGATAATGCGCTTCTTTCTACAGATTGTGTTGTCTGTTCTAGCTGCCACTTAAATACCTGATGCCTCAAAAAGCATTCCCAGCGGGGCTCAAATGGTTTTGTTTATGTGCATTTTTCAGGCAAAAACTTGCCAAACTCCAGTATTGGCTGTGGGCTTCTGGGAAGAGAACTTGGCTTGGAATTAAATACCCTGGAAATGGACTGGATCCAAGAATGAGTAAATTTGTAGCAGAGGTGAAAACATCTAATTATAACCACTATCCAAAAAGTCAATGTAAAAATAATAAGTGAAAAATTACTCATCTCATTAAAAGATAAA
Source organism: Coccyzus lansbergi (assembly GCA_033558105.1). NCBI lineage: Eukaryota > Metazoa > Chordata > Aves > Cuculiformes > Coccyzidae > Coccyzus > Coccyzus lansbergi. The sequence continues at coordinate 146,743 of JAUMJK010000168.1, forward strand.
TTTTTCTAATGGCATTAAGAGACTTTAAAACCAGCCAACCTATCAAAAGTTGAATAATCAGAGTATCCATGATCAATATTTATATTCAGGTCAAAGTGAAGGGAACTGAGACAATGAAATTTAGAAATGCATGTATCACAATTTGATCTGAACAGTCAACATTGGCAAAAAGCCTAACTGTTTGCTCTACGATTACTTTCTGATTAAGTATTACCACACAGAGCTACATCTGTTACTCTTCATTTGAATACAAAACTTACCTCTAATCTAATTAAAAAAACAATAAAAGCAGGAACATGATGTCCTTTCAAAGCCCTCAAACTTATTAAAGCTAAAAGTAATTCAACAGATTTAAAGAAGTAATTGTATTAATTAATCAGGGGATAGATTCTGGCTAGTAAACTCTAGCTGCAAAGGTAAACATGAGGAATAAGAATTCTAATGCAACACCAACAGCGTTCTTATACCTTGGTGGCATTTAATAAGTACCTGTGATATACCTAAGCTACCTTCAAAACAGCTAATGTGACCTACATTGCCTTTGGAACTGATAGCTGCTGCAGCACTGGGCTCAGTGTGGGTTGATTCATTGTTTTTATACTGCAGGGGACTAACTTGTGCAGTTAGACAGCTAGCAATTCAGACTGTCTTAGATCCACAGATACTCTCTCTCTTAGGAGTAAGAGGGTAGGCGACAAGAAGAGAATGCAAATTCAGGTAGGCTGATTTATATCTTGCTTGGTCTCACCTTCATTCACTTGCAGGTCTTTAAACTGTGATCTGAAAATGTCTTGCATCGGAATTTCCCCTACAAAATAGTAAAAGCATTATTTCTCTTAAGTATAGTAGATTGCCCCTAAAAATGCATCCACCCTCCTAGAAATAACCTTTATTTGTTTGTTTGTTTGTTTGTTTTTGCTTGCGTGGTCATCCTTTGCTTGGAAAAGCCATACCTCTGCAAAGGTGGTCCTGAAGTATTTTAGTCCCTAAAAGCCTGGCATACGCCAGAGAACAGAGTGAGAATTTTTGATTGTTAATCTTACAATAAATAACTAAATAGACTAGGTAGCCTTAAGTATTTATGTAACATTTAATGTTCTTATTGAAGGTATCCACTTCCTATAACTAAGAGAGGACATTAGTTTCTCTTTTTGTTGTAGAGATGAGGGAACACAGAATAATCATTATCATATTTGTTTCTGGTCTTGTAGTAAATCTTGCTGAATTGCTTTGCAAATTTCAAGTGGGATTCACCTCAACTAGCTTTAGCTGCCAAAAGGCAGCTAGCATAAGATAGCCATGTAGGACTTTCTTTTAGTCAATGAAGAACAACAGACTTCTCCAATTTGTGGTGTTTTCTGTCCTTATGGAAGTATGTAACAGAAGATCAATAGCCTTTGGTGAACATCAAGGATGACTCTCTTTAGTCACTGCAGAGGGAGAATGGCCAGAGTGCAACTGGCTGATGCGTTATTCTTTGGTAGAAAGTTAGTGGAAGTAAAGCTCTCCCCTTATGGTGCTGTTGCATGTCTGTGAAAGGAAGAGGAGCTCTGATGTGATGGAGATTTTAGTAGACCAGATGTAGATGGTCAGATGTAGATTTGGTAATGTGACGTGTCTTAGTGCGATGTCTCTGGCATTTCTGAAGGAAAAATTTTATTTCTTAGTGTTTTTGTAGGGAATGTTTGTAGAGCATTACAGCAATTTCTCTTTCAGCAGTTGTGTATTATGTTTGGATGCTATATCAGAAGGGATCTGAACAGGCAGGACTGCTGAGCAGAGACCAACGGCATGAGGTTTAACATGGTCAAATGCCGGGTCCTGCACTTGGGGCACAACAACCCTATGCAGAGCTACAGACTGGGAGAGGTCTGTGTAGAAAGCTGCCTAGAGGAGAGGTACCTGGGGGTGTTGATTGACAGCCGACTGAACATGAGCCAGCAGTGTGCCCAGGTGACCAAGAAGGCCAATGGCTTTCTGGCTCGTATCAGAAACAGCGTGACCAGCAGTTCCAGGGAGGTTATTCTCCCTCTGTACTCAGCACTGATGAGACTGCTCCATGAATCCTGTGTCCAGTTCTGGGCCCCTCACCACAAGAAGGATATTGAGGCTCTGGAGTGAGTCCAGAGAAGAGCAACCAAGCTGGTGAAGGGGCTGGAGAACAAGCCTTACGAGGAGCAACTGAGAGAGCTGGGATTGTTTAATCTGGAGAAGAGGAGGTTGAGAGGAGACCTCATTGCTCTCTACAGCTACCTGAAAGGAGGTTGTAGAGAGGAGAATGCTAGCCTCTTCTCTCGAGTGACAGGGAACAGGACAAGAGGGAATGGCCTCAAGCTCCACCAGGGGGGATTTAGGCTAGGCATTAGGAAAAAAAAAATCACAGAATGGGTCATTGGGCACTGTCAGAGGCTGCCCAGGGAAGTGGTTGAGTCACCTTCGGGTGGTCAAGGTCCTGAGGGCCATGGTTTAGTGTTTGATAGGAATGGTTGGACTCGATGATCCAGTGGATCTCTTCCAACCTGGTTGTTCTATGATTCTATTCTATGAAGTGGGCTCAGTGAGTGAGTGGTTGCTAAGCAGAGCTTTAAGCTGGTAAGTACAGTCTTGGATACACTCTAGTGCTGGCACTCTACTGTCACAAGCAAGAAAGTGTCTATGAATGCCAAAGGTAAATGCTTGCAGGGTCTCCAAGAGAAGTCACTTGGATAGGAGTGAGCTGGAACATACTGTAGATCATAGAATCATAGAATGTTTGGAGTTTGAAAGGACCTTAAAGATCATCTATTTCCAATCCCCTGCAAAGGGCAGGAACACCTGCTCTGCACACCTCTTCCACTTCAAAAATTTTGAGCACCTTGACCTAATTCCCCAGATAAATTATCTTTAATATTAGATTGTCCTTTTGGAAAGAGTCAAAGCAGATAGGTTTGATATTAGAGGGGCAGCTTTCAGGGAACTCGGATCCAATCATTTGAATATATGGGATAGGATTCATTTTACCTACCTCTAGAAATCTGCAGTTTAAATGACGTCTGTTTCTGAGCTAGTCACATTTAGCTCCCGTAATCATCAGCATAAAGAAACTGGCACTGCCAAAGGGCATGTCTTGGACACCTGCTGTATGGGAGAAGACTCACCCAACTGGAAAGCTTAACTTTTCCCACTGACTTGGCTAGCCTGGAGCAATGAGCTCAGACTAGACACCTTGGTTTTAGGCATTCAGCATGAAGTGGGGTGAATCTCACTCTTAGCATCTAGGCACTGCTATTTAAAAATTACAGATAATATTAATGGAAAATTTGCTGCTGATTTGCATGAGAAATGTGATCTTCCAGCCTCATGGGTCTACCCACATGAGTAAGAAGAATGTGAATATTTCACCCTCGCACTACTAAGCCACACTTACTGCTGCTTTAATTAAAGATAAAAGGTTCTATTGATTTTAACTTGATCTTGTTAGAATCCCACTATAGATCTTTCTTCATTATAATATATAGCAGGATGAGTTTTCTAGTTTGTCATTATCACTTGCCGTGTCAGAGCACATACTGGAAAGCTCTAAAAGTCTGCGCTGCAGCTGTGGAGCACAGCTTCAGACAAAAGGTAGCTTTATACTAGCTGTATGACATACTGCAGCACGTACTCTGCATGTAGCTGCTATGGGCTTCTGTGGCTGAAATGTGTGTTCTGCTTCAGTTCACAGGACGTGGTTCCTCACTTGCACATCTTGCAGTGCACAGATGCCACTGTCCTATTGCTGCCTGCTCCTGTCTCCTCTCCAGCAGTTCCTCTGGCTCCTGCTGCCATACAGACAGCAGGCTGGGATATCAGAAGTGGCTTCAGGTGCTGAGAGATATAGTATGTGTATGGTGAAGAAATGATGAGAACTGTCTGTCCCAAACAGCTTGTCCCTTGTCCCTGATGCTCCTCCTTGGGCTCCAATTGCTTCTACTGCTGCCTGAGGTTGACCTGCCAACAATGGCTACTCTGAGTGGCCAGAGGAACAATCAAGAAGCTGGGAGACTGGAGAATACGGAAAGATAGTAGGAGAAAAAGACCAGAAGGCTTGTTACTGACCCACAACACACCTTCCGCTTACATAGGCAGTATAGTTACCTACCCCTTGCTGCCCCTGCTTTATCTGTTCTTCTCATGTCTGTCATGAGGAATAGCAGAATACAGTAAAGAAAGGAAATGATTTTTTGCCATTTTGGGAATTTTGGGATATGTCTTTTTACTTTCACCTCCTGATGTCCTTCAGGGAGTGTAGGGAAATTAACCCCTTTCACAATGTGACTGCTTGTAATTATAATTCTCATTGACTCTTAATTGACACTGCTATCCATCAAAGGTTTGATTTTCAGGTCTGTTGCATAGTACAGTGAATAAGAAAAGAGCTGGAGGTGCTAATCATATCGGTAGAACGTAAGTGGAATGGGAGGAGCTGCTGTTTTGACTCTGAGAGCAGGCTTGAGAAGTCTCAGCTATGCTTGGCACGCCCCAGTGTGCAGTGTAGTCTTGAGAAGCTGGTCAGTGGAGCAGGAGTGGGGCTTTAAAGAGCCTTTTACTGGGCACTAGAGGCAGACCAGGAATGAGTTTATAATCTGTTGTCATGGTTCAGCTGACAGATGGCAACTAGGGAGCAGCGGTATCTCGAATGCTTCAAGGGAGTGAATCCTGAGCTAGCTACTACAACCTGATGGTAATCTGATGAAAGTGTCCCTGTGCAGAGAAGCTGGGCTAGCTAAAGGCTGAATTGATTTAAAAACCAATTTTAATTATACTAGTGCAAATTTTGTGAGCAAGCACACAGTCTCCTTGGGGGTAAGGAGAGAGATGCCATTAGTGGGATGTAAGCCTGGTCCACACTCTCTAGAGCAGGGTAGCATATACTGAAAAGAACATCAGAGGCAAGGTAATTGCCATAATATAAAGGTGAAAAGTCCCTTTATATTATGATGGTACATGTTAAGCTGTCCCTTGTTAACAGGATCTGATGATCAAGCTGTAATTCAGACCTCAAAACCTGGAAAGCTATACATGAAAGAGCTCTATAAGGCACAGGAGCAGTGGATTAAAAGGGTACAAGGAGGCCTGCCAGATTTGTGTGGCATCCTAAGTTCCACCATCCTGTTTGGCCACCTTCTCTTCACAGCGCAACAAGTGTCACTGTCACGAGCTGACTGCACGCTGACACATTGGATCTGTGACCCCACGTTTCAGCCCTGTGCTGGTGTAGTGGTTGAACTGACCCCTGCAGCCAGAGGTCAGATGGAAAGCCATTAGGGGTGATTCCTCACCAGCACAATGTCCAGACTCCTGTCACTGCTGCTTTGAGTCATCCTGGGAGCAATCATCCATGAATTGATTTTATGGCAGTGCTGACACTTGCCTTCATTCTTTCAGAGCCGGAGAGAATTGCTCTTAACCATGCCCCCTGCTGCCTCGGGATATAATCTCAGGAGCATAGTTTAGGGGCACAGCCAACTTCAAGGAGCATTACTTTGCTTCAGTGCATTTTTATGTGGTTTTTTTTTCCCCTGCAGGCTTTTTTTTTGGCTCAGAGGGATATTTGAACCACTGAATGCACTTTTTTATTTCTTCTTCTTCTTCCTAAAGAAACAGTCAAAAAGTCTATGTCTGTGTGCTGTTGCCAAACATGCAAACGTTTGTCCTGTTTGCTGTTGGGCAGCATCAAGGGCTTATGTCTTAGCCGCTAATTTGGTGATAATATTCTCCCTTAGCAGAGGATTTTACAAACAAATGCACGTATCAAAATCAGTTCATCAATACAACTGCAGTTTGAAGCCCACATTTGGCAAATCCACAATCCTGGGAATACGTTTTAAGGATAAAGCTTCAGTGAGATTACTTATGCAAAGAAAAAGAGATATTTTTAGCACCAGGAAATAAATAAGATTTTTTTCCATAGGTCAGAAATCTTTTGAAGTACTTTCATTTTTTTTATCCATTTCCCCCCCTGTAATTCTCATTAGCTTAATTAATTGTTGCTCTCTTTTGAAATTAAAGAGAACAAATTGTTCTCCTGGTACTGAAGAGCACAGGAAAATAATTGCGAAGGGTCTATTTGTACCTGAGATTTTTGTTATATTTCTGTTGACTGAAATCTCAGCAAAAAGGAAGGCAAATTGTTCACAGACTGCCCCCCGTTAAAGCCAGAAATATATTTGTGTGGCTATTTCTTGTGGATGCGTATAGCATTGCAATATTCCAGTAATGGAAGCAATTTATTTTAGAAACAGTATAAAGGTTGCTAATTTCCAAATAATGGGAACCGGTCTGCTTGACAGGTTTTTCTTTTTGCTATTTATACTGCATATAGAGTAGCAGGAGCAGAGGCAGAGCTAGGCAAGCAGGGAGTCTCTCTGGCAGCTGCTGCGACCCCTGCCGTGCTGCTGCCATTGCCATTGCCATGGGAGAGCGATGTGGATTTTGGGGGTCCCCTTACCTCATTAGACATCCCTCCTTGAGGGAGAAAAGAAGAGGATTTTTTTAAAAAAAAATTTTTAAGATGAAAATGAAGGCAACACCCACATGGACTGAAGGGGGTGTGTTTTCTATTCAATGAATAATTATCTCTGAAAAACAAGCATGATTTGGAAAGGTAACCTGGCCTGGGAGCTTGCAGAGCTACATTTCTGCCAGACTGTTTTTCATTTCCCTATTACATTTCATGCATTTGAAAAATGAGGAGGGAGCTTGTGCTTACTTTTCGCTCTTGTATAAGGCAAAGGGGGTTGCAGCTTTGTGGATTAATAGGACGAGAGGCGGCTTCCTGCCTTCTGTTGGTGGGAGATAAAGGTGCCTTCTCACCTCACAGGTCTTTTTCAAACAGCCCATCAAGTGAGGTATTAGAAGAAAGAGTTCATGAAGTAGGTGTGGAGAAGGGAGTTTCTGGAGCAGAGTGCATACAGACTACTTACTGACTGTTGATCTTGTGAGCGTGTTGGTAATACTGCTTTGGTAATATTTGGGATGAGGAGCAGTGATGGACTACTTAGGCTGGTGGAGATAATTTTTAGGATGAGTGGTTAGCCTGGATCCTGTTTAGCTGAAGAATGACCTGGTATTGGGATGGGAAGCATGAAGACAAACACCCATGCGTAACCTTTTTACAAGATATGAAGGTTGAAGAAAGGCTGTTCTATCTGCTACCTTTGTTGGCTCATTTCTTCAACCTGTCTGCATGGGAAAGCAATTAGGAAGCAAAGAAGGACATAGCTGATACATGATAAGAATAGGTGATGTTTGATATATATTAAGAATATACAACGGCAAAGTAAATCACAAAAAAATCTTCATAGATTTTCATAGAAGATGAACCATCCTTTGATAATCTCTAAAGATAAGGTAATGCTTTCAGTCTTTTGAGTTTTTTACTAAAGTCCTTAGCAGGGACATGTTTTTCTAAAATCTTTCAGAGAGGTTAGCACAGTCCCTTAATAATCCTATAAACTTCTAGACTGATAACAACAGAAAATCCTCAAATTTACATCTTTTGGGACTCTATACACACTAAACACTAAAAGGCTTTACACGTGTCTGAAACTGCTAAGATGTAGAAAGTAAAGGCTGGGACTCTCAAGCCCAAGAATAATAGGAACATGCGAAGTTTCCATCAATGACCTAGCTGAATACCATCAGCTCAAGGAAGGCTAGAAAGCTACATGGTCAAGGAAGACCATGATGAAGGATTGAAGAACAATAAAAAAAGGTTAAAGGAGAGTTACAGAATGTCTATGAGAAAAGGAGGAGATCTGAGACTCTTATGAAGTACTGCGCAGCTTCCTTTCTCATTTGGCTTCTGCATCGTGTCACACATGGTCTTTTAGGCTCTCTGAAACAAAGGCCAAGCACCTTACATACTCTTCACAAAGCATTATATACTGTCTTGTACATGCAGATATACATAACAAATCTTACTATGATTCCTGAGAAGATTATTTTGCTTATTCAGTGTATCAGGGATGAGAATGAGTAATTAAAATAATATTTAAATGTAGATTTTATTTGCACAGATACTGAAAAATATCTCTCTTTAGCAAAGCCTTTTACTATTGCTCTTCATACCCTGGGGAGACATCAGATGCCTGATCATTTCCCTTGGCCCCCCAGCTCTGGGGAAATAATATATTTCTGTTGGTTCCCTTGGCTTCCCAGGCAATGCAAAGAGCTGGCTCGAAGTGGGACCTAAATGACAATTCGTTGCCAGGAGGGAAGCAATTTTCAGGCCTCCTCCCCTTCTTCTTGCCATGAATATAATAATACACTTTGGAAACATTACCGGGGTAATCTGAAAACAGCAATGCTGTCAGAAATCAGAAAATACCTGATAGAACTGGTTCTTCACATAGGTTGACTCTGTTGTTTAGAATCACTGTTCATCACATTTCACTCTTCAGTGACATCCTGCTAGATTTTTCCCCAGTGAGGAGTCATCTTCACACTAACGCACTGTAGGAGCACTATAGGTTGAATATTGTTATTTTTCTTCTTCTTTCTCCTTGTCTGCCCCCTTCTTCCTCTCTTTTATTTTTTTTTCCAGAAAGCTACTTCATGTTGCAAAGATCATCAGATGAAATGAATGCATCCCAGCTGGGATTTGCTGGAAATGCTTCCAGCTTGGCAGCACCTCTCACAGAGTGGCTGGGTCCCTGAAAGCTTTGTTTAAAATGATGAAATGAAAACAAAGGAGACATAATTAGCTGGTGTATAATAATAGAAAAGGCTTGTATCCAACTACTGTAAAAGTCATTTAATGAAGGGTAATCTGGACATAAGCCCACACACTATAGTTGCAAAATATTTAAGCTTTTTAATGAGAGGGAAAATGGAGAGAAGGGTCTGCTAACATGATTAGGAAAAATGCCTTTCATACCTATTTTTACAGGGGTTTGCAATTCCTAAACTGAGGTTCGTAGCTTTCTTCAAGTCAAAGCAGCAATAAAACTTTTATACCACACCAACACTTAAAAGCTACATACATCACATATTGGTTTTATATGTCTGAGTGAAAACATCAGGGTACTGTTTTTTATGTCTGCGGAGGGCTACACCAGCTATTGAACAGCGTCTCCAGTTTTTTTCACTTACCTCAGATTGTAGAGTGTTTGTGGATGATCATTAATCTTAAACTGCACTATAAGTTGCTTTCAGTGATATTCTTTCTCATGTCCCCCTCCTTGTTCTGATTTTCCTCTCCTCCCTTTCATTCTCCTTCCTAGAAAACTCTCATTTCTCACACTCCCTGTACCTGCTTCTGTTGGAAGCAAAAGAGGTGCTGCCGGGTCTGAGGCAGACTCATCGCTTACATAGGGTGAATGCATACTATTATTTTTAGCTCATTCACAGCCTACTAGGCAAAATGCAGGAATCAGCTAGGAATTTTCCATGATGGGACAATCATAAATGATGTAATAAAACATTATTGTAACCCTGTGAAAGCTTTAGATGTGGGATCCAGTATGATTACAGTATTTACCTAACTTTGAGTGTAGAAGTTTTTGTGACCTGTGCCTGGATGGGCACTGGTTGAGATTTCCCTGCAGTCACCTGGGCGAGTGTCTAGGGAGAAGAAGGGCTTGTGGAGGAGGAGCTGCTGGGCAGCAGTTGGGTAATTTGCCACTGAAAGTTTTCAGGGTGAAAGGAAGAAAATCCTGTGAGTTCATATGTCCCTGTAGTGCCAAAACATCTCCCAAGACACGTTTGCCTGGTTGGCTCATGTACACTGTCATTGTGCAGCCAGCTTCAGCTGTGCTCTGCCCCTTGTTTCCTAGCTGCCTTTTTTCAAGGGCTTTGTGGATTGCACTCATTGTTGGTACAGCCAATTAGGGTAATTGTTGCCATTATTTCAGCGATATCTCACAAAAATAACATGCTTATACACATAGCTTTCTCACTCCTTCAAAGTCATCACTGTGCCATCAAAATTTTAGCTAAAATTTTTTTCTTAAGCATATTAGTAGTATTTGTAGGCTTGTCCCTCACTTTTTGCAAATTCTTCGTTTCAGCTTCCGTGTAGGAATGGAGATAATAAATATTCATGCACTTCTTCCTACCTTGATATGCTAATTCTTGTATGAGTGGTAATCAAGAAGCAACTGAAAAAGATGACTTGATTCTGGTGTTATTTATGAGTATCACACTAAAGTATAGGGTTAGGGGTGAGTGACAAGGCCATTTAAGAGTGCTTTAACATGAACTGCTCTTTGGAGATATCTTCTTTGCTTTATTCATTGTATAAAATCATTAGGATTACTGAATACCCTATTTATTACCTCAGCGAGCACTCTCAAATTAGGTGAAATTGGTTCTTTCTTTCCCACCACTTTCCCAACCTTGCAAATAAGGTGCTGAACTCAAGTGCTCTGAGTTGTGTACCCAATGGTCCAATTGACTTCAGTGAGTTAGTTAAGCAAAGCTTTAATGTTTGTAAGAGAGGTAGATGTTTTAGAGCTACTAGCTTTATAGTATAAACTATAAGAAGAGTTCATTTCCAGTCAAGCTGGATGGATGTTCAAGTTGTATTATTTAGTGTTTGAAGCAGAGTCACAAAAGTACTTTTATAATACTGGAGAATTAGAGATATACCTAAAATGAGTCTCAGATATTAAGACTCCCAGACTTTGTTTCAGAAAGCTTCATATTCAAAAAAAACTGGGACAGAAACCTGGATTTTGTCACTTATCTTGAGCAGAGATCAAATCAGATGTACTATACCCGGTATCGGTGAGATGAATGCATTTAAATTTTGCATTGGGATTCTGAGAGGTGGCATTCATCTCTGCAGAGAATATTAGGGTGAAAATATAGAGACACAATTGTTTCTCAGTCAATTATTTGTACAGGTTGAAGATCTTGGAACTCTGCTACTGATTTCAGTAGCAGTAGAAACCTGCTCTCGTCAGTGCTAGCACCTAACCAAGTTAGAGAAATAGCAGTGGATCAAACCAAATCAGTCACACCAAACTAACGTTAATGATAAATGCTTGAAGGAAAGACAGAAGACACCTTGAGCTACTCGTAAAGTGGTAACTCTGATCAATGTGTGCAAACTGTGTCATGCACCATTCTGCACGTTTGTTAGAAGAGGTGTCATACAACTAGGTAATTTTTTTTATTTTTTATTTTTTAGTATTTCAATGACACTGTAAATAAGAAGAAGGATGGGAAAATCACACAAACCCACTATAGTCTATCTCCTATATCATGAGATGGTCTCCACTTTTAGTAAGTATGAGATGGTGTTTGTCATATGACAAATCTTGACTGCTGAAAGATTGAATGACCTTTGAATGTAAGGAGTTAAAAAGACCAGATGCTCAAAATTGAGTTAATTTTGGATTCAAAGTGCTGAAAGTTAAAAGCTGAAAGACTGAGAATTGTCTTTTCTCATTTGATAGTGGCTTGGTAACAAGTAACTCGTTATGCTTATAAACAACAATTTTCTTTTCAAATGGCTGGAAAGACAAGGAGGGCTAAATTTAAAACAATGATTCAAATATGCCCAGTTTTAAGCTCTTTAACATGAGAACTGTGGGGATTGTATTTAACTGGTGGTAGATGGCACTCAGATAATATCAATTTGGCTCATGATCTGCAGCATCATCAGATGCACTCATAAACTGCAAACTTCCTCTTTATTCTGTTTTCCCATCAATACTGAGTAGGTTAAGGAAGAATATTTGCCTTTGTAACTGGTAAAAATTATCCAGTCCATAACATGAGAATCATAGGATCTTAGAATCACCAGGTTGGAAAAGACCCATGGGATCATTGAGTCCAACCATTCCTATCAAGCACTAAACCATGTCCCTCACTGCCTTGTCAACCCGTCCCTTGAACATCTCCAGAGAAGGTGACTCAATTACCTCCCTGGGCAGCCCGTTCCAGTGCCCAATGACCCTTTCTGTGAAAATTTTTTTTCCTAATGTCCAGCCTAAACCTCCCCTGGCAGAGCTTGAGGCCATTCCCTCTTGTCCTGTCCCCTGTCACTTGGGAGAAGAGGCCAGCTCCCTCTTCTCCACGACTTCCTTTTAGGTAGTTGTAGAGAGCAATGAGGTCTCCTCTCAGCCTCCTCTTCTCTAGGCTAAAGAACCCCAGCTCTCTCAGACGTTCCTCATAGGGCCTGTTCTCCAGCCCCCTCGCCAGCTTCATTGCTCAAAGAAAAGTTAGTAAAAATAGTGTAAAACATATAATATAATTAAATACTACTTCTCTACGCTCTCCCTAATAGGCTTGCTGCAAACATATCATTACAGTTTTCAAAAAACTGTTTTCTGTTTGTGAGAAGAGTTGTTTATCTGATTGATTTTATCATGGTGAGGGGGTGGTCTGCCAAATTTGACACATGATATTTGTTCTGGGCCTAGATTATCTGGACCCAAAACATGAGGATGAGGGAAACTGCAGGATGAAAACCTATTTTTGTACTTGCTTTTGAGCAGAATTAAGGAATGTGGTATTCACTGCATCAGAGATCTATTAACTCTCATTATTGCTATTTCATCGCACTACAAGGAAGACCTGAGTGGGAGGAGGTTGAAAATGTGGGAGTTTAATATTTCTCGTTAAGGATATGCAGAGATAATAGAAGGAAGAGTGGGACTTCTGCCAGAGGTGTCAGAGGGCGAAAGCAGGCCATTTGATACTTTCTGTCAAAATGACAATTCCCAGTAGGAGTTCCACATCAGGGACTGTTTGAGAGCAGTGGAAAGGTAGTCAGTTTTGTTGGAGCTGGAATTCTGCACCCTCCCCAAGCTGTACTGCCGTATGACCTGCTGGTGGGAAACTCTGTATAAAGACAGAGACATCACTGGCATGGCAGGAGTCCTGCAGAAGTTTAGGGATCTCAGGAAAACACTGACAGCCTGTGCTTTTCAGATTTGATACCAACTGATGCATGACTTGTTTAGCTGTGCTGTAAGGGTTACAGGCCCTTTCATGCTGTTTTGTGGTGGTGAAGCTAGTTAAATACATGTTTCTCATGTATTGGTTTGCCTTACTACTGAAGTAGTTTGCCCATGTTTATATCACTGTTCTTGTTTCAGGAACGGATAGTTTTAGCAAAACACATCTCTCAAACTTAAAGATGCTATTTTTGCTCTGGCTGGCCCTTACATCCAGGTGGAAATCACGTATGTTCCTGGTTGACCATTTAGGGAACTCGCTCTCTTCTCATTCCCTTAGCAAGTTTGCAGATGACACAAAGCTGTGTGCAAGTGTCGATCTGCTGGAGGGCAGGGAGGCTCTGCAAAGGGACCTAAACAGGCTGGACCGCTGGGCAGTGTCCAACGGCATGAGGTTTAACACGGCCAAATGCCGGGTCCTGCACTTGGGGCACAACAACCCTATGCAGAGCTACAGACTAGGAGAAGCCTGGCTGGAAAACTGCCAGGAGGAGAGGGACCTGGGGGTGTTGGTCGACGGCCGACTGAACATGAGCCAGCAGTGTGCCCAGGTGGCCAAGAAGGCCAATGGCATCCTGGCTTGTATCACAAATGTTGTGACCAGCAGGTCCAGGGAGGTGATTCTCCCTCTGGACTCAGCACTGGTGAGGCCGCTCCTTGAATCCTGTGTTCAGTTCTGGGCCCCTCACCACAAGAAGGATGTTGAGGCTCTGGAGAGAGTCCAGAGAAGAGCGACAAGGCTGGTGAAGGGGCTGGAGAACAGACCCTATGAGGAGTGGCTGAGAGAGCTGGGGTTGTTTATCCTGGAGAAGAGGAGGCTGAGAGGAGACCTCATTGCTCTCTACAACTACCTGAAAGGAGGTTGTAGAGAGGAGGGAGCTGGCCTCTTCTCCCAAGTGACACAGGACAGGACAAGAGGGAATGGCCTCAAGCTCCACCAGGGGAGATTTAGGCTGGAGATTAGGAGGAAGTTCTTCACACAGAGGGTCATTGGGCATTGGAATAGGCTGCCCAGGGAGGTGGTTGATTCACCTTCCCTGGAGGTGTTTAAGGCACAGGTGGATGAGGTATTGAGGGACTTGGTTTAGTGTTTGATAGGAATGGTTGGACTAGAAGATCCAATGGGTCCCTTCCAATCTGGTTGTTCTATGATTCTATGATTCTAAGGGCGAAGGGCTCACCGTGGCAGAACCAGGAAGGGAAATCTGTGGATGGGGCAGCAAAGAACTAGGTTAACTCCACCTAACCAGCTTCATTTAAACTTTCAGCAAATCATTTAGATCTTGGTGTTTTAGAATTATTCCCTGCTGAACGTTATTCCCTGCATTGGTCTAAGCCTAAATGCCATTGCATCTAGCCTAAATGAGTTAGACAACTTGCTTCTTGACTCTAATGCTAATGGGGAGAGGTACACACATGTAGACCTGTATTTTACCAATACACTTGACCCTCTCTGATCCATCCCATACTTCTATTGTTTGTGAAAGAATATGTTGGCTGCACTGTATAGTTAGCAGAGCCTGAGCCTCAGCTTTGCCATCTTTGTTGATCAGTCTAAAAAGATGTACTGTTCAACACTGAAACACTCTAAGAATATGGAAGAGTCACTGCTGAAAATGGACTTACGAGGTGGTGTGCTGCCATTTTCCTGCCAGGGAGTGGTAGCACAGAATTTAATCTATAAAGATTTTTTTCTTAAGTGTAATTCAGGAGTGCACATTTAAAGTACTTTCCAGATTCTGGCCTCATTGCTCTCTTCATGGGCAATTTTTACACTAAAGCTGTTTTCTCCCTAGACACAGGAGGAATGGGCTCTCTGTAGCATATGATGACACATTTTGCTAGAGGGATAGAAATGAGTGCTTTATTGAAACAATGACCCTGCAAAACAGCACACATCTTTCTCTTTGCAAAACGGGCAATAATTACGAAGTTATTTCTGTAAATGCCCCTGCTACAAAGTATTTTCTTTTGCATTTAAACTCGATCAGTAGCTCTTCATTAATGCTGTTGGATCCTTAGGAAGAGCAATGCATTGTACTAACTGGTTGGGATGCCAGATACAAAACCTGGCACAGAATGAAACTCAGCTGGCCGCTATCTGCTTACTACACAGCCTGCCAGGAGTGGGATTCACCAGGAATATATGAATTTTAACACATGTTATAAAGAAGCATATCTCTTCTCAGTGTTTGTACCTGTTCCCCTCTGTTCAAATGAACATGTTTCACTTTGCCAAGAGTGTGACTACTCCGTTATCAAAAGTTTTGTGGTACTTTTAACATCTCCGCTAAAATACCTTCTTCTTGGTCTTAAGGGATCATGCATTTTTATACAAAGTCATGAGATTTTTGGGTACTGAATATTCCTACATTTCAGCATCTACTAATGCTGGAATTTTGGAATGCTTCAATACAAAAGAAATATAGAAACACAACTTTGATGTAGGCACCAAGAAATGGATTTATTTAGCCTCTGAAAGTTAGATGCCCAGTTGAAATTATTTGCCTTTCTTCCACTCCTGTTAACAGAAAGAGAGTCATAGAGCAAACCTTTATAAGACATGCCTTTATGTCATATAAGTCTTTCTTTGGAATTATCTTCCTCACTAATTATTAGAGGGATGAATCCCACTCCTGCTTCCCATTTTTTTCCCTTTCACGTCATTGGAAAGTTGGATGTTGATATAGAAGTTAACCATCTAAATATCTTTATGGATTTTTGGTCTAAGCAGTAAAATTTTGTTTGATGCTCTTTCTGTCTTCTTCTACGTTCACAAATATTGCCTTACCTTTTATTTTCAGAGGGCAGAAGAGAAAAATCTGTGCATAAATCCTTTCCTCAGAAAATGCCACAACCAACTGAACATCAGTAATTGTGTTCCAAAACTTTATAACTTCACTTTTATCCTTTAAAGTATATTTAGAATAGCATATTTAGCTGAATTTCTTCTCTTGCCTTTAGAATGCCAGGCACACCAATAGAACTATATGAATAATAAATTATAATACTGTTTATCATCTAAATTGTTATCATTTAGAATTTTTCTCTCAAGTGTTTCTTCTAGAAATGTATTCAACTCTCCCTAATGACACATTTAGATGAACATTTTTCTACTCTGAATGCCTAAAGTTAGTCATCTAGACCTATATTTAGGCACAAAAATGAATGACCTGATTTTCAGAGTTGCTGATTACTTATTTTGATGCATTAATATGAATTTAATAGCTTAGCTGTAGGTGCCAAAGTCTTAAGAATGTTATTTTTTCCCCATGCACAACTTGTCTATCAAACTGCAGAACACATGCAGGATTAAATTACTAATGAATGATGACAATATGCCTTATAAAAACAATGTTAAGTTGATTCATTTATTTGTTTACATGGTTGGGCAAGCTAATTTTATGCACAAAGTCCATGATGAAATATAATTTATAGTGAATTGAACAGAAAAGTCTATATTTCTCTCATTGTATATCAAGACAATGGTGAACTGTCTGTGAAGAAAGAGCATCCTCCAGTTGGTCTTTGTCGAATGCCAAAGAGAAAAATATGCTCATTCTGTCAGAAAGGCAAACTTTTTTTTTGGATAACTTTCATTATGTTAAATATTGAGAAAAACTGGGTACTGTACAATAAATCCATACGTATTAGAAAGCAAGAGACTTTCAGAGAACATTAAGAGCCATATGTTCATTTTAGAGATACGTCGTTCTGCTGTGAAATATGACTTCCTTGTTGTTCATCAAAGCACTTGGATACTTACATTAAGAGGTCATAAGCATTTGCTTAAGGGCATTGCAGAATAGGGTCCTAATAGCCCAATTTGCTATACCTTATCTATCTGAGTTTGATAAGACCCCTAAACTACTTTGAGGTTGCCCAGTATTACCTAGAGAATAAGAATTGTTGAACTGTAGAGTCAGTGGCAGGATCTAGACTTTAAAGATTAGCGTAATAAATACCCTTTATTTAATGTGTTGCCCTGTTCTCTATTTCTACATTGAATTATTAATACACACAAGGGCTTTTTTGCAAAGAAAGAGATGAAATAAGGAACACCTGCTAGGTTTCCTCACCCTAAAGAGTTAGTCTCTGGGCCATGATCCAGCAGTGGGGAGATTCCTACGAGCCAGAGGGGCAGTGGGTGCAGGTTCCCACCTGCTGCACTTAATTTGCTGCAATAACCTTAAGGAGAAAATCTTGAATAAAAGTAAGCTGAGTGAGAACTGCACAGCTCCACCTGACATTATATTGACAGCAGGTGGTAAATGTGGATGGAAGTGCCTGACTATCATTGAATAAAACACACAGTCCCTTCAGCATCAGCAGCTGTGTGATCACTAGGGAGCTGTTTGGTTACATGTGTTTTTTTCACATCTGTCATTTTAACTAAATTGATGGTCTAAATGAATAGTGTCATGCACACGAACATTACATGAATTTATGACAGCTGAAATGTATAGCACCTAGAGGATCTGGGGTCCGTGAAACAGTGAACGGAAAGGCATGATTTTCATCTGTGGTAGATAAAAGCTTGATCCATTATTCATCATGTTATGCAAAAGAGAATTACACATTGGGTTCACAGGGCAGTCTTCTGGCATTTCAGAAAGATGAAAAAGGAATTTAAGAGAAAGATTTATATGTTTATGTTGCCTCTGTTTATGATACGAGCAAAAGAAGTACAATTTCCTCCTAATTAGATTATAACAGGTGCAAGCAAATCCAACAGAAGGGAAGCTATTTGTATGATATCTATACAGCATTTGGTATGAGTGTAGCAGAAAAATGGGAAGTATTTCTCAGCAGTACTTCCCCACTTTTACGGTCTGATGCTTGCCATGTGCTCTGTCACTGGAGAGCAATGTTATTGAGCTGGGTGAGGTGGCTTCACCCTGGCTTAGATAGTGCAGCTGAGTTCACCTGGACCAGCTGGGGAAATGACTCCCTTTCTAAGACTCATTTCCCACTGCACCTGGGTCTTCTGAGAGCTGTGGTGCTTCAGGTTCTCCAGTTCCCTCTCTTGCACACTCTGTTTCACAGAGACTTGGGTCCATTGCTGTCACCTTTGTAAGAGTCATTGCAGTCCTTGACACTTCTCCACTGCTGGTGCTGCCTCATTTTCTGCTTTGCCCCTCCAGCCAAAAAGGCAGCAAGCAAAGGGAATGGTAGTACATCTTGCATGCAGGTATCGCCTCCTCCACCCATTTAAGCTGAGATGCTGAGGGGTGAGCAGAGAAGACTTGAGGATTGTCATACGTTCTGCTGTGTTATCGTGTGGCACTGCTAGCAAGGTGATGTTGTGGACAGTTGGAGACAGAAACCTCTGGAAGTGTCATGTCAAGAACTACCAGAACTTGCATGTCAGAGATTTCAGGTTGTCTTGGTATATACAGATTCTCCTGTCTTCTCAGATCTGCACAGGTGAAGCTGTATTTATGTTCCTCTGATATACTTCTGATAATGACAGGAGAGTCCAGATGGACTGATACTGAACAAGGAGTATGAGGAGATGGAATTTTCACCATTGTCTTTAAGCAACCTAGGGAGCAATATTACTTCAATTAAAATAAAAGCTAAAGAGTTGAGAATCTCCCATTGTATTTCAAAGGAGGAGCAGAATTTCTAGTTTAATTTTGAATTTATAACCTAATATGTAAGAAAAGTGAAAAACTACTTTTTAATTAAACAACTAAAGATATCAGAACAGAGATCCTGTTTGGCTAGGATGTCAATGCTGTTCTTTAAAAAGGTTGCTGAAATAGAAAATCTAGAGGATTCTTTTATGTTTATAATAGAGAAATTTACAGAGTGAGTTATGATGGGGGACTTAATTTTCTCATGGGCAAAATGAACTATTATGATGGTATATAGTATATTTGTGAGGCATCAAGTTCTATTTCCGTGTAAATACATTTTACCTTTGCTGCAGACTCCTAGTAAGAACATAATGATAAAGCAGCACAAATATTCTCCCAAACTAGCAGAAACCAGCCTGGCAGGAAATTCCAAATCCAATGGCAAACTTCCACAGGCTATTAGAAATTAGCTTCTGTTCCACTAAAACGGTGATTGGGAGTATGTCTTATGGGAAGAGGACTGAGTTTTTAATATGTAGATTTGCAGATGGGTCCTTGTCAAGTTTATGGCATGAAACTCATTTACCTTCAGGGAGAAGCTGAAATCAAAACTGTAAGGAAGAAACAGGTTCCACAGTCAGGATCTGTGAAAAAACATTTTTTTTGCAGATACTGTGCTTTACTGTTCAGAAAAGCATGTGAAGTGCTCTTATAGTAACTAATGTCTAGCTAAGTAAACATTATAATTCTGCAGTTTCATACAACCTGGATTTTCACTCTGCTTCTCTTTCCTTTTTACCATATTTTCCTCTGGTGCTATGTTCTTCACTGTTTCTGAGATGTGTTTTGAGATATTGCTCTGGACTTGCCTATGTTGAGATCTATTAATAGCTGTTCATTCTCCAGGCAGGTGCTCTAATTCCATTGGTAGCATGTCTTTCTTTGCATTAG
Organism: Coccyzus lansbergi; assembly: GCA_033558105.1. Classification (NCBI taxonomy): domain Eukaryota; kingdom Metazoa; phylum Chordata; class Aves; order Cuculiformes; family Coccyzidae; genus Coccyzus; species Coccyzus lansbergi. Next base: position 166,205 of record JAUMJK010000168.1, read on the forward strand.
CTTAGTTTAAATCAGAGTGGACTAAACCTTCAGACTGAGGCACTTCTGTTTTGAAATAAGAGAGCCGATCAGTAAATTGATGGATGAAAGACTTATTTTTCTTTAAAGTTGACTCAATCTCAGTCTAAATACACCTTGTCATGTAAACAAGCCCTTGGGAGCATGCCATGCCTTCTGAATGACATTTGCAATCTTTTGTGAGAACTCCCAACTCGTTTTCATGTGCAATCCAACATACAGCAATTCAAGATGTTATCACTTATGCACCTCCTCTGCTATTTACCACAGCGGTTCTTTCAGAAGTTCCTGCCAGGATGGCAAACAGCAAAGTGGAGCATGGGCTCATTCAAGTATTACTGCTCCAGTTCAAAGGATACTGTTGTAGTAGTACAGACTTCGTTTCACTCATGAGTTTAAGTGGACTGTGAACTGGGATGTGGATGAGGGCACATCTTCTGTTCCTTTTACTCTATATTGGGGGTGCTAAACTGTTGTGGGGGGTAGCTGGGTACAGCACCATCTTCTGCTGCTGCAGTGAGATTAAATAGGTGCAGAGATTCATCAGAAGATGTCTGAGAACTGGTGTGGTTCAATAGCTTGCTTTTGGTCTGGACATTATGGACTCATGTTCTTTCCCTCATCATTGTTTGAGTGACCTTGCATAGTATCTCTGATATTTTGTTATGAAAGGTGAATTTATAACTTGCCCAAATTGGATTGGATTTTTCTTGAGATCAACAAGAGAGCTTTTTCAACCCCTGCATTAGGTTCATTTGAATGTCAGGTTACTCTGAAAGCCAGTGAGGCTGTTAAGAATTCTGCTGAAAAATAGCATTCAGGAGAACTGTCTGTTCTCCTTTAACCTTGTTCTCAAAGCAGCTCAGGTCTTCCTGAGCCTTAAAAAAACATTAAGGCAAGCACTGAGCTCAGACTCTTGAAATGTGGCTGTATTGCAAAGAACGAGAAATGAGGCATTTGCCCTAGTAAGTGCCTTAATAGAGGGGTCATTACCTGTGCTCTCTCTATGATTGGATTAAACCCACTGCAGCTGAGGATGGATTGGGCTAATAAACTCTGGAGCCTGTAGAAAGCTTGCAGTAGTCAACAGTAAAGAAAGCAATCAGCATGCATGTTATAGTGTGAGAAGTACTGCAGGAAAGCTTTCCTTGCTCAAGGGTCCCCAGGGCAGAGAGAAGGTGGGCTGCTTGTGCCACTCTATTTTCTTCAGGCTCCTTTGCTTCAGTTGTCTCAAAAGTTGAAAGCAGCTATATTAACCTGCTCTGAGAAGCAGGCTGAGTTCTATAACAGCCACTACAGGTGTTGCAGAGCCTACCCCGTCCTGAGATTTGTAGAGATCTGGCTTGCCACTATAGTTGCAGTGCAGGTCAATCAACTGCAGAGGCCCTCTCTGAGCATGACTCTCCTTTGCTCTGCCCAATATGCATATTTTACTGTGATCCACCTATTTACTTCCAGGAGAGCAGGGCTGCTTTGGCCATACTTGCAGTTACCATTTGACAAAGCCTGTATCTGTTTATAATGGATTATTGTGTCCATTGCAAAGTCCAAAGCACACATGTCCGTGTCTATAGCAAAGCAGAACATTTGAATAGTTTATTAAGCAAATGATAATTTTCTTTTCTAGGGTCGTGTTATCTGGGTGTGGGTTTTCTTTTCATTGATCCCTGAATGATGTATATAGCTGAAGAGAAGGGACTACTCATGAATGGTTGCTCAGCTAGTCTTGTCATAGTCAAGTTCCTACATAACCTATCACACATATGAAAGTAGCATGTCAGCACTGCACAGTGTTGGGCTGCTTGAACATATGATGGCCACACCTCGATCTTGGATATATTAATGCTTTGATGGTGCAACATTTCAAGGAGACTGAGTAGGTGTAGGGTTGGTTTAACTCTGTGTGCATGCTGCAGGAAAGGCATGAGGATATTCTTCTTGTCTGACAGAAAAGAGGCCTTTGAAATACAAAGAAGAGGGATGTCTAATGTCAATGTGAAAATATTCACAGTGCTAATGGCTAAATAAAGCTTCAGCTGTATCCAGCTGATAGTTTATATGTTACCTCAGCTCTTATTCCAACTCAGTTATTTTCCATATCCTCTTCATTGTGATATCTGATGAAAGATGAAGACCCGAAGGAGGGTCTTTCTGCTACCAAACCAAGCTCCTCTTGTTTTTTTGAAGAGCAAATGGTCATTAAGATTTCTGGTGTGATTGAACATATTGCACTTTACATCACTTGGACCGCACAGAGGGAAAAGATTCTCTTTCTGTCTATGAGAAGGAAAGTATTAGTAGAACTGCTGTGAAAACCCGTTTCTCTCATCAAGAGAATGCTCAATGCTTAGGCTGCTCAAGGCAACCCTGGCCTGAGATTCAAAACAAGTAGAAAGAATAAAAAGCAGAGGACCACATCATTCAGGTGTGGGTTTATTGTGGGGGAGAATATTTTTCTTCTTTGTCTCTTAACTCTGCTCAATGCAGCACATGCATGTTTAGTCAAATGGTCACTAAACGCTTGCCACCTCTTGACTTGACCAGCCACATTTCTTGTTCATGGAGCATCTGGGGCTGTCAGTACATGAGGCTGGGGTTGTTCTGTGAGTTGATGGAGGCAGCAGTTTGCCTGGAACATGCAGAGCCATAAAAGCAAATGGGAGCCTTCTCCTTTTGGCCAAGTGGCTGTATTTATATTTACCAAACAGAGGCATGTGCAGGCAGTACACAAATGCCTTTTGTTTTTTCTAATAAAGGTCTTATTGTTGTTGGGACCTGTGTTGTGGTGGTATGTGAAGCAGATGTTCCAAGGACTTTTCTCTATTAAGTCTTTATTATAAAGTGCCTGTAAGTGTTGGGATTGGTATTAATGACTCTGACCGTGTCCAGACCGTGTTTCTCTGTTCTCTGGGACTAGGGGCATATGTATGAAGGAGAAGTCTTTTTGAGGGAGTAGTTATACTCATTGTTGGATGTGATTTTAGGGGATGGGGCGGGAACTAAATGAAAGACAGAGTTTTGACTGCAGTGTACTGAAGTGCTAAACAAAAAGCTTCTCAGATTAGAAGGCAACCCTTATTAAGCTGGGGTCTTTCCTAATTGTATGCCAACCTTTACTTTTGAAAATCAATTTATCTGCAATATAATGCCAAAGTAAATAATTCCTTTCAGTGTTACACTGGCTCTGTTTCCAAGATGTCTTTTGAAGAAGCAGTTATATGTTGTCAGCAATATGACCCCTGTCTTGTCATTGCTCCAGGCTATTGTTGAAAAATTATTCTTTCTTCTTTAGAGGTATTTGCATATATATTTCTCCTGCCTTTGTATGTGTGGCTATCTGTCCATATAAATCTATTATAATCCAAATGCAGTTGTATACCTCTTTCCTAGCCCAACTGCCTGCTGATACTCCCTCTTCCAGATGTTTTCTCCTTCCTTTATTTGCCATGCTGTTTGAATATACCTTACTCTGGTATTTTTTTACTTATTTCTTTTAATGAAGCAGTTATTGCTTTTCCTTAAGTGTTCCTGTAATGGAATTTAATTCTTACTCACCACCCCAGCATATTACGATACTGCTATCTGTATTTCATGTATACAGATTTACACCTCTTCTAGATTTTACTTTTCAAGCATTTTGATGTTCTCTAAAAAATGTGCCATTTTTCATCTGTGCTTTCTCCTTTTTTTGCCATCTTCTCTCTCCCTTCTGCCTGATGTCTTCTCCTTCTTCCAGACCAGGCCTACACTTCCTTGATTTCTTTTGGCTTTGAGCTCACAGGCAGATTATGGCTGGACACAATTAATTTATCCAAGAGTCTCTAGGTTGCTTTGTTTCAGGATAACAAGCTCTTCTGCCAAGCCACAGAATTGGTGGCCAATCATTTCTCGTCCTAATCTCTGGCATATAGCTTACCTGCAGTCTGATGTCTTTCTTTGTAAACATCTTTCTTTGACATTATGGGTATTTTCTTTCTTTGCATTTCAGTTTCTTTCAGTGGCATTTTTAAAGATGTAAAGGAAATTTTGCCATGTCTTCAAATAGTACTCAGTTTCTCATTTTGGTGCATGAAGACACCTCTTTCCTACAGTCTTAGATAACTGAGGCTAACCTTTACTAACATAGTTTTCTAAACTAGGTATTAATGCCTCTCATACACTTTCTTATTTTGGACTTGACCCGGGGGAATGGATTTTAAAACACTAACCTGACATCCTACTGATAAAGGGATTTAATGAAAGTATTTGCATAATGTCTTCCAAAAAAGATGGGCTTTATGATAGGTGACACCAAAATATATTGCATAAGAATGTGAATCTCTTGGAGGGGTAAAGAGTGCAAATCATTTGTAAAGAGATTAGCAGAGCAGAACAGACCTATGTTGGACACTGATATTGCGAAACAGTAGGATTTCCTGGTGTCAGATGTTGCACCACATCTTACCGAAGAGAACTGCCCAACCTAACTTCCTTGTTTAACTACAGGATCATTATAAACCCAAAGAATTCCAGACTGTTTAGTTACAGGAGGAATCATTTTGTAGTGATCTTTGGGAGAAAAAGGAACATTTTTCTGTTCTTGTATCACAGGATGAATTTGAATTAATATTTTCTCCATCTTTTTGGCTTTACTTCAGAAATACATAGTTTGGTGGGAGGTGGGATTTAAAAAGCTTTAGGCAAGCTTTGCTAAATCCACAGTATACAAGGTACCGGACGACATGCACTGGAATGCTGATTCCATGAGGCTCAGAGTCTTATCGCGTCTGCAGGCAAAAAGTAGAAATGTTTTTACATTAGACTTGCAAAGTGTAATGTACAGTGCAATACTTTCTGCCTGAACCGTTCTGTCAAGTTAGCACAATTAGATACTACACCTTATTTTAAAAATACTTTTTTTTAATTTTTCATTTTTGTTGTTGTTGTTTTAAGAAAGGGTAAGTCATACACTTGTCTGGGAACATCCAGAAGAGTTCAGGGAGAATTTGAAAATGTCACATCAGCTAGAACAAATATATTAGTTGATGAACATTTGATAGATAGAACCAAGATACATAACCAGGATTCAAATCTTCATCCCATCATTGGCTTACTAAGCTGAGACAAGTTATATCCTCTCTATCACCTTTATTTTTACATGCTTAATGTGGTACCTATTCCTGATATAGTTGAGTGCCTCTTACTCTTGTTAATGCATCTAATCTCAAAACATGCCTCTCAGGCAGAGAAATACTATATTTTCCAAAAGTAGATGGGAAATGTAGAGGGCTATGTTCATACAGTCAAGCATGATGAAATAATTTTTTATTCCAATAAATCTGGATAGAACCAACAGCTTTAGAGAGCAGATGATCTGAATCACCTATCCTTCTGTTGAATAATAATCACAATAATCTCTGCTTTAATAGACACATTGGCTAAGTTAGGTTGGTTTTGAGAAGGGCTCTGCTTAACAGATCTCTGAGGGACAAAGGGTTTTTTTGCAAAGGTATCTTGGTGTATAATTCTCACTGAAATTAAAGAGAAGGTCTACACTCCAGGGACTTCACCCTGGATTGCCCCTTAGATCTGTTGCACAACAGGGAAGTATTAATGGCTATAGCTCTACAAAGAGAGAACCCTTGTATTTTACTCTTTTCCTAAAAGAAAATTCCTAAATAACTGCAGCCTTCCTGTACGTCATATAATTAAAGTTTTTCTCCTCTAAAATACAGACAGTGAATCTGACTTTTCAGGTGAAGCACTCTACATACACCTAAAGCAGATAGGTCTATTTAGTAATAATTCTGCTTTGAAGAGGAATAAAGATGTAGGTCCCCATTGTCTCTGGGAGGTCATGTGCTAACAGAAATACCGGAAAAACTGCCAAAGCAACTGATTAACTATCATTACTTAGCTAACATTTGCTTCCTGTCTTGGAACTGGCTTTTAAACATAAAAGAAAAACTGTTGAGAAATTATTGTGCTTTGTGGGTGGTTATCAGCACCTGTCTCTGGAAGGTGTAATACGTTTTTCTCCTGATGAGAGATCTGAGCTCCAAACTCACATGCTGTCTATACTGATTCCACAAAGCTTCCTTCAAAACTGCATTTGCTTGGTATGAGCTGGAGCCTGTGAATGCGGCCACATGTGCTACTAGGTTGCTCTCTCTGTAGCCAGCAAGATTGCAGGTGCCCTAGCAGGGCCAGTGGGCTTGTACATGCCATAGCCAGGTGCTTTCAGGTAGTTTGCAAGCTGCTAAGGTATTGCTGCATGGATGGGGTATACAGCAAGCTGCACATTTGGGGTCTCAATACATACAGAGGGCTTGTGGCAGGTGTTTGTCAATATAAGACCTAGTGGGATATTCTTAGATGGCTAGTTAGGACCACACGGTGTTGATAAGGAAGAAACTCTCATCAATGCTACCATTTGGGAGTGATCTGTTTCCAGGACTTCCCTTGGTTTTGTATGGAGAAAGTCAGTTGGTTCACTCTGAAAGAGAGGATGGGAAAAGCAGGCTTTTTTGGCTAAGGAGGGAAAGGCTGTTGATGCTATTTACCTGGACTCTAGTAAGGCCTTTATCAATGTCTCCCACAGCATTCTCACAGAGAAGCTGAGAACCCTTGGCTTAGTTATGTGTACTCTTTGCTGGGTTAAAAACTGGCTGGCTGGCTGAACCCAGATTTGTGCTGAATGGAGCTAACTCCAGTTCGGGGCTGGTCACAAGTGGTGTTCCCCAGGGCTCAGTTTTGGGGTCAGTCTCATTTAATATCTTTATAATTGATCTGGCTGGGGGGATTGAGTGCTCTCTTAGTATGTTTAGAGATGATGCCAAGCTGGGCAAAAGTGTCAATCTGCTCAAGGGCAGAAAGGCTTTGCAGAGGGACCTGAGCAAGCTGGATCGATGGCCAAGGCCAGTTATATGAGGTTTAACAGGGCTAAGTGCTGGATCCTGCACTTCGGTGACAACAGCCCCATGTAACACCACAGGCCTGGGGAAGAGTGGCTGGAAAGCTACCCAGTGGAAAAAGTCTTGGGGTTGCTGGTCAACAGTCAGCTGAACATGAACCAGCAGTGTGGCCAAGTGGCCAAGAAGACCAGTGGCATCCTGGCTTGTATCAGAAATGGCATGACCAGCAGGAGCAGGAAAGCGGTTGTGCCCTTGTATTTGGCACTGGTGAGGCTGCACCTTGAATTGCATCAAAATATGTTTAGATTGGATATTAGGAAAAAAGTCTTTACTGAAAGAGTAGTTAAGCATTGGAACAGACTTCCCAGGGGAGTGATGGAGTTGCCATCGCTGGGGCTGTTCAAAAAACAGGTATACATGTCATTTGTGGATGTGGTTTAGTAGGTGTGGTGGTGATGGTCCAATGATTGGACTTGATGATCTTAGATGTCTTTTCCAACCTTAATGATTCTATAATTCTGTGGAAGGAAGTGGTAATTATGCAACATCACAATCTGAAAGAAAACAAAGAGTTAGCTTGATGGTCACCTTAGGCTTGCCAGTTATCTGCAATATGTATGTGCTAGTTTCAACTGCATTCTGCTCTGGAGTGGCCAAAGTGTTCCTCTTACAGTGTAGAGAATAGCTGATAACCTATAGTGGCTCTGACGCAGGCCAGTCTGCTCTCGTTTGACTACAACTCAGGGCCTGAGCATTTACGAAAGTACTGTAATTACAGCTCCAGCCTCTCAATTCCCTTGTAAGTACTGTCTGTGATTTATCCCAGGAAAGTAGACCACTATGACCTGGAAGGAAGTTGCCTAGATTTGTTTTCTTGCTCTACCACCATGGCTCTGTTTCTTTTTGCTTAGACACTATCACATGCCTTCCAAGGCTTGTCAATCTTTAGTTGAATTATTAGCCATTATATCCTCCAGTGGAGATGTAGCTTCTGCTCTGAAGAAAAAGAGCGGTTTTGCAAGAGCATGTAATATCCATTCCCTACAAAATGAGGTACTTCTCAAAAAGGATGCTGCTGCCAGCTTTATGAATCTGTCAGGAGGCTTATGCTTACGTGAAGCTGTGGTAAAACATGTCACCCCAATCGATTTCACTGCTCTGAAGAGCTTCCTCGTATGGCTCTGCCCTAGGCCTCAGCTTTCCAGTTTGATACCTGGAGTTCACAGTGCTGTGGGAACACAAGAAAGCCTTCTGAGTTCCTCAGCTGGGAGACTGGTTTTATATGAGGCAGTGCTGCTGTTCAGAAGTGCTGCTGTTCACAATTACTGCTGTTCACAATTACTGCTGCTCACAATTACTGCTGCTCCTGCTCTTGCCTCTGCCCTCAAACACTGGAGGGGAATACGGGTCTCCACTTTCTCCACTTAAACGTAATTGCAGACATTTGCTGCTGACCCAGTAGAAGAAATAAGTCTGACAAAATTGATACAAGAACAGGAAGGGGCAAGAAATGATATATTTGGCTGTAGGGGCTTCTGGGCTTCTTTCACAAGTGCACAGACATGGCCATCCCCTTAGTCTCAGCTAGAACTTTCTTCCCAAACACCAAGCTCATTTTCACAGTGAGCCACAAAAGCCTGGAGAGAAATTTTAATTTCCCTTCGTCCAAGTGGAGGCTTGTAGCTGACTCCACCAAGGTGGTGGCTTGTTGGAAGTGTGAAGTTCCTGTCGGGAGAGTTCCTTGGGAACTGGAAGCAAACTACTGCCTGTCATACTAAAGTGTGGTACAGCTGGGGAGTGTGGGGGTCACACTAGACGTTTCCTCTGACCTGTTTTTCCCTCTCCCTGGATCTGTGTGTTAGAACCAGGACAGTGAGTCATTGTGGTCAGGTGGCATGCAGTTCCATGGAAAGAGAGCAAGTGAGTAAGCATTGATGGGTACACGGTGTTAATGCAAAAGTAAGCATTAATGGGTACATAGTGTCAACGGACAAGACATAGGCTTACTGGAAAGGAAATGGGGTGAGATGGTCTGTGTCCCACCTGTGCTATTTGAGAGCTGAGGGAACTGAAGAGCTCTAGGGAGATCTGTGAATTCTACTTATGTCAAAAGTCTGTTAGCCCTTTGAAATAAGGGGAGGCGGTTTGTCATGTGTGAACTGCTCTTCTCTGTTCCTATAAGAAGTAATAAATGCCACCTGAACATGTAGTATCTGCATAACTTAAAAAGGCTCAATAAAAAAATTTTGTGGTTGAATTACAGTAGGAGGAACTGTTTACTTACCTGTCCTAGCAAATAAGCAGCCAATGTTCCGCATAACAAGATTTAGATTAGATAATGCACCGTATGGGAAAACTTTCCTGTTAGGAAATTGGATATAGTTAATTCCTGATGGTGAGTAACGTGCATGTTCTTTACACATTATTATTCGGCACCTATTATTATATGACTTCATGACATCACTTCTCCAAAAACTTAAAAAAAAATCTTGCAAGTCCGTTAAGATCTGGTTAGGGAAATCCCCAGACTCTACTATAAAAGATCTCCCTTATTCCTATGCTGTCACATGTGCTGACAGAGAAGATGGAGCACACACAGGTGGCTGTGCTGCTCCTCATGCAAAGCGTGACTGCTGTGACTGGAATAACGGCAATAACAGGACTGGTAAGATGGGAACCTCATAACCTCAACTTTGGTGCCTTCTTACCTCCTCATGTAACTTAGATTGCTGAAAAGTCTTTTAAGGTTGCTGGAAAATTATTTGTCAGATATTGAGATCTTTGCATCGAGAAAGTTTAAAGTATTCCTCCATCCTCCCCCCAACTAATGTATAGGGACTGAGTAATAAATATAAAAGTGAGGCACAGGTTTAAAATCAGATTCTGCCTTTGGTTAATAAGTGCAACTCCCAGTGAGAATCGGAGTGGATGTTAAATACTCTGTGTAGCTTCTAATTAGTTAGCAAGGGCTTTAGCAGGAGAGGAACCACATCTTTGATGTGGATGGAGTTGGGAAGTGGGGGCTTTCCCAGTTGCATGATTTCTGTCATATTCTGTGACCAGGCATATGAAAGCCATGATGAGTGGGTTTTTTTTTTTTTTTGTAGGGCACTTCTCTCTTCCCCATAATACTGTATCTGTTTGGGCAAGAGATGAATTCAAATCAAAGCTATTAATCAGAAACCACCCCCAACTCCCCCAAACCAAAAAATCCAGAAAGGGAGGAAACTTGAGGGGGAAAAAAAAGGTAAAAATCATGTTAGTGAGAGACTTGTTTTAGTTTTGTACTGCCTCATTCTTTTCAAATTTTAAACTATGCTTAAGTTATCTAAAGAAAAATTTGTTAATAGCTTAAAAACTCTTCAAAATGAAGCAAAGCATTTTGATTTTGTTTTTAATTTAAAATTTGGAAACTCACCCCTCATTTTAGCTCCTAAAGTCTCTTTCTTATTTGTCTGATATAGTCACCAACCAGAAAAATCCTGTGCAACTCTAGTTATATTTTTTGAAGTTTGGGAGCACAGTGGATGCAGGCAGTGAAGTCAACATCTCTTGGGAAGGTGCATTTATCTCAAGGAATTGAAAACTGAAAAAGTCAAGACGGAAGTGTAAATCTGTGTTGATAAGCTGAGAGTAGAAAGCTTAATATAGGAGACATTTCTTCTCAGTCTACGTAGCTTCAAGCTAGTCCCGAGTTTGTGTAATTTACACCATTTGTGATGCTCTCTGCCCTACTACTGTTAATTGCTTCTAGCTGCTCAGTCACCCCCATGTTCTGTGTAACCATATAAGCACACAAATGCTTGTTCAGATGGGTTTATTTGACAAAACATCCCACAAAAGCTTGTTTACTTTGTGCCCTTAAATAGATTTGCCCTTTGCTGACCATTTGGATTTCCACATCATTCCCTGGCTCAGGAATGGGGATGCGTTTGACATTTGATAAGTGCAGAAAGACTCAGGGGTAGGTGTCCTTTTGTGGGGAAAGCCCATTTGATGCTCTGTCTGTTACGCCATTTGTCATTGTCTCACCAAAATCTGTGGCAAAATGGGAACTGAAGCAAGACAACTTCAATATGCTCTGCACACTGCATGGGGACACAGTCGAGCTTTGGGACACAGTCGACCTTTAGGACACAGGGTACAGTGTCAGGGTGACACCAGTTCTCTGTGCTGAGACAGCAAGGCAGGTTCCAGTCAGAGATGAAAGTTAAAGGGGGTGCATATAGTTTTATTACATTAAAGACTCCCAAAGTGGACCTGGCTATATTCTTGGCAGTGTGGCAGATCCCCTAAGCTCTCCCTCCATGGATGGAGGCTGCCCTCCCACTCTGCAGTGCTAGTATCAGAGCAGGTTGAATCAGAATCAGAATCACCAGGGTGGGAAAGACCCCTCAGATCATCGAGTCCAACCATTCACCTCAATCACTAAACCATGTCCCTCAGCCTCTGCCAGTGTCCAATGACCCTTTCTGTGAATTTTTTTTTCTGATTTCCAGCCTGCATGTCCCAGCCATCAGAGCTCACAGCCTGAGAGCTTGCTGTGAAAGGGGCACTGAGTCTGGTGCCGAGAGGAGTGGTAAAGAGTGGATGCTCCTGCCAGGAGGATAGTAGTCTCCAGATTTAGGGCAGGAGGGCACAGTACTGTCATTTTAGACTACCATGCAGTCTGCCAAGGTTGCTTGTCAGAAGTTCAGTTCACACCTCCCGGGCAGGCTGAGCATCCCCTGCCTTGAACTGGTCATGAAGAACCTTTCTTCAGGAAGAGATGCCTATGAAGTAACACTGCACTGGGGGAAACCTAGTTGCCTTGGCAGCAGATGAGAAAAGCCAATTAATTTTACAGTTGTTAGGGATGGCTCCCATAATAAAATCAAAGTGCTTTGAAGCTGCAGGATGGGGGCTAGCTGGTGGGAATGGGGACAGTGTCACATGCAGAAATTCACACTGAAAAAGGCTTTCCTTTGCTTTTTAGATGTCTCCTCTCAGAACAACACTTCCATCTCTGATTCAACCTGGAAACACAACTGGTAACCTGCACAGTTCTCCAGAGGTATGACCAATACTTGTTTTCAATGAAGTTAGAAAGAAACAAAATTAGGAATTTGTGTCTCATTTTTTGGATGTTACACAGTCACTCAAAGATTTAACCTTGATACATGATGGGAATGGTTGGACTCAATGATCCAGTGGGTCCTTTCCAACCTAGTCATTCTATGATTCTACATGTTTGTCAATTATGCTGTCCAGGAAAAGCTGTTTAAGTATTGTGTATCCAGGATTTTAGGCAGTAGCAAATTCCCCAAATCACCAGTGCTCCTGCCATGTCCTTCACATCCAAAGCTCTGTCATTGCTCTTGTGACTACTGAACTGGACCCCAGATGTGAAATAGCAATCTACCGAATAGTTTGGTGGTTACACCCTTGCTATAGGAAACGGAAGGCTTCTTTTAAGCTCTGTCTTCCCATGGAAACCAAAGCAGGGCCATGAAACTGTATTCTGAGAAGTGCCCACTTGTCATTGCTGGAGGTGAGAAAATCTTGATTATTCCTGTACTACCTAGCTCAAATTTTATTCAACAATTTACTGACAGAAGGACTTGAATCTGGTTTCCATGCCTTCTGTTACAATGCTCAAGTCCATGGCCTGGAGATTTCAGGATCTGATTTCTTTTCCTCTCTCTGTTAGTGGCTACTTAATAATGCATTTCCTTTGGAGCAGACCCAATGGAATACACTCGTTTTGAATAGTCCTTCAACCTAAATATCAGGAACATGGTTTGCCCAAAACACAGCACCAGATCACATCAGAGATGGTAGACAGTTTGATGGCATGTTTTTGTTGCCCAGGCTAGCCTTGTGTGGCACCTGGGATGTGTGGAGGGACATCTTCTCAGACAGAGTCAAGCCTTTGCCTCCAGTTGAGGGCTTAGAAAGTTATATTTAAATGGAGTTATGTTTACATCTCTAAGTCTGCAATAGCAGGACCCAGTTCTCATCTGTCTCCTTGCCCAGCTGATGTAGACTCTGTCCAAGCCAAGCAGTTTTTTGAATCCCATTCTTCATCTTAGGAAGAGCAGGTAGCTAATTCAGAGGTGCGAACACCACTGTAGCTGGAAATACAGCACTGAAATGGCTAGGCTGTTTCGAGGATGTAATATTAAGTTCACATTTAGGCAGCTGAATATATTTCCTGGTTTTCAGAAAATCAAGTACCTGCTGGATCCTACTCCCTTTCTTAAACTGAAGGGATGTGGAAAAGAAACATGTCTCATAGCATGTAACAACTTAATTTTACTAAGAGAAATATTACTGTCAAGTCCTTGCTGTGGGCCTGGACAGTTTGCTCTCTTTCAAACATTCAGTGTAAATTATTAAAATTTAAAAAACATACTACTCAATCAAAAATAACAGATTGCCATGTGCATTGAATGGTTGGACTCGATGATCCAGTGTGTCTCTTCCAACCTGGTTGTTTTATGATTCTATGATTCTATGATTTTCGTACAGGACAAGGGAAGATATTTTTGTTATATGGTTATCATTTCACTGGTATTACATTTTGATTGAAGCACCTACTGGCCCAAGGGACTTTTAACTAAGTAATGCTTAGGTCTCAGGAACATCATGATCCCAATGTTTCTAATGTTAATGGAAGAAAGGAAGCAGTTCTGTCTGCTCAGGCTATCTCCTCCTTTGGGAAAACTGTTTCTTGTACTTACTGCAATACAGCTCTGCCTTCAATCGAAGGCTCTCTCATAACATAAATGTTAAAATATAATGATTGTTTTGAATGGGGAGTTTAAATGCACAACTTGGAGGGTTTTTTTTGGAGATTGTCTGAATTAATTCATGAATGGTTTCATAGAATCATAGAATCATACAACCACCAGGTTGGAAGAGACCCACTGGATCATCGAGTCCAACCATTCCTATCAAACACTTTATTTAGCACATGGAGGAAGCATGGTACCTCTAGACAAGCTGATGGCTATATATAGTCAGGAATGTAGTTTATAGCAGGGTATACAGAGTGTAATTTGCACTATACTCTATATGGAAACATGTCTATGTACAGTGCATATTATGCTACACTATCTATAGTATACTCTCTAGGTATACATATACAAACATATATTTGTGTTATACGCAGAAGAGGTAGCATATAGTACCTTCTACACAAAAATTAGCATGCCAGTCTTCTCAAAAGTCCCATCTACTCAGTATGCAACCCTTATTTCTTTTGATTTTTTGTTTCCCTCTCTGTTTCCTTTGCTATTGCTGAGTAACTTTCCATCCCAGTCATGATCATACACAAGGGATTCAGAAGTACAGAAACATCTAACTGACTTAGAAACCTATTACTCCATAGTAGTTCAAATACCAGTGGATATATCTTCAAAAGTACTTGGAAACTTGCAGCATATTCTCAGTGGGATATTCAGAAGTGCTTTGGTAACATACCTAGCAGGAAAATCAATGGATATTAAGTCCTGGGATATTCTGGGATGCCATGAAATGCTTCTCTACTTCTTTTCATGTTAAATGTCTTCAGTGATCTGTCTATGAGTGAAATTTGAAGGCCCATGGTGCCTGAATAACACAGATAAAATGTTTTGTGATGCTCTTTTTCAAAATGAGGAGTATGTTTGTTACGGCTGTGATAAAGAGGTTGCCAGAAGTGTGAACTGGGATCATTTTGACTCTCTGCTCTTCTTTTCTTGGGCTTGCAGATCACGACAGCTTTGCTACTGGCCATGCCTACGTGTTCTGGGCTGGTTTACCACCAATGGATTTAGTTGAAATCACTGTGAAAAAGTGGGGGAAGAAGTGCTGAAATGTCAGTTTTCAGCACATAGTGTTGTTGTTTCCTTGTTTATTTTTAAGAGAGAGAAAGAGAAAATACGTGAATAACTGGCATTCCTGCAAGGCAGGAGGAGACATTATAGAAAAAAAAAAGAATATTTAAAGAGCAGGGCTTCAGTTTTAAAATATGCAGCAGCATAGAAGCGTGTGCCAGAATATTTTAAAGTAACTTAAAATTTCTTTATTAATAAATTTGCAATAGGTTTATGAACTGGGAAATGTTTTATACAAACAAAAAAGAACCGCTTCAAAGACACTCAGTCTTCAGCCCAGTGTTTATAGAAAATTATGTGCTTTGGCTGTAAATTATGGCAAGGGTTGCCAGCCCTGACCTTTCCATACACCATATATATTGTTGTGATGGTGATGGTTTAAACATGCAGACAGCCAGGACAAGGTGATTCATACTTATGGCATAGGCAACAGGTTTGCAAACTACGCATAAACATAGCAGGCTGTGACGTGTAGATGTTGGTGTGGTATTTTGTAGCAAAATAAGTATCTCTACCTTAGGCTCAGCCTGTGTATTTAGTTTGTCATCTTTTAGTGGTGTATAATTAAATGCATATGTCTATTTGTTGGGGCTGACTGAGAAACCACAAGTGAAACATTTTTCTTTTCAATGGTTTCTCTGTCATTTGTTCTGTTTTGGTGCTTTCATCTCTGTGGATGGGAATGAGTAGATGATCTGATCAATTCAATTCAGAACAACAGAATAGTAACTCTAAGGCCTAACTTACGAAGTTATCATTTTCCTGCTGTTGTGCTTTCCCATCTACTGGAAAAGTTATTTCATTATCTTAGGAATATTGTCCACGAGACCAGGAAAGTAAGAAATATTATATGCCTCTGTTTCTTCCAGTGGTAAAATCTTTATGCAATATTTAGCTATTTTCAGGAAGATTTGTAAGGCTGAGTCATAAAATTTGTTAGGTATTTTGAGTTATTTGGAAGAAAAAGGTGAGGGTTATCTAGTAGCGAAGTTGTTGAACTCACGATTGTTACAGCTTTTATTATTGTCAGGCTTTAACTACTAATTCCAGAGAAGAATATTGATGGTTTTTTTCCTTACTGGTTTGTTATTGCAGTTCTTTGCCAATGTGTCCGGCTCTGTGGATGACAAAGGAACCTGTCAGTGCTCTGTGTACTTGCCTGATACCACCTTTCCAGTGCAGAAGGCTGAGAAATTGGAAATTATAGCCACAACACTCATGGCGAAATTTGAGAGAGAGCTTTCTCAAGTAAGGTGTTCTTTTCTCATAAATATAATTGTTGTATCTTTGTTGTATCTACAGCAGTCAGAGCATTTCTGTAACCTGTCTTTCAAACAGTGGGAAATAGGGCTCTGTAAGAACAAGGAAAAGGGTGATTAAATCTCAAATGTTAGACATTGCATCATGTCACATATTTGAATATCCTTAGGTCTCTTTTCTAGGCCTTTACAACTAGAGGCATATGGTATTTTTGGAAGAATGGTTTTATTTTTTCTCTTTCAGCTCATTTTTTTTTTGCTTTGTGATTGATACATAGAGCCATAGGAAGCCAAACCTCCTCCTCTTTCATGTATTATTATTTGTATGAAGCCAGCCAGATTGTAAGAGAAATGAAGGGAAAGAGGAGAAAGGTCACCACAGCCCAGAGTGAAGAAGTAGGTGAATGTTTGTCCCTTCACTTCTGCTACAAGATCTTTTATAAAAAAAAAAAAAAGTCAAATAAAATATCTTCCTTGTCAACATCTGAAGCAGTGGCAGTGAGACTGCTGAATTATGCATTATTGTTGAAGCCAAACACACCTTACACTACTTTGGTTGCTTGTTGCAGGAGTTCAGACCAATTTTTGAAGAAACTCAAGCAAACCCACACATACTGCTGTGCACTGGGTGAAGCTGCCTGTGAAGACAGAAATCCGTCTTTGACTTTTGATAGTGGATAAATATTCAGGAGTCAGATTAGGTGTCCAGCATAAAGTGTTTTCTTCAGGAACCAAGCATCTTAAGAAATGAAGTGTCCTTGAATTAATCAGCAGAAAAGGCACAGCATTAAATTATAAATTCTAACCATAAATATTCATAACCCTCCTCTGGTATAATCAAGAACAGATAAGAAGTTATGCATAAAAAACACAACAACAGGCAGCAGATCCTGTGGTAAGATCTTTTAGTTCAAATAATTTGTTTTGAAAGAACTGGAGCTAACAACGAAACACACTCAGCTGTAAGCAGGGATATGAAGGACGAGCTGACAGAAGACCCACTGCCTCCAAGCACAGGAGTTACCAGATCCCTTGCAGAATGGAGGTGTAGATCAGAGCTAATGATCCATGAAAATCACTGAGATTTCAGGTCCCCGTGCTGTTCCATTGTGGTCAGTGACAGCTTTTAAAACTAATTGCTCTGTTTCAGGATCAGGGCATGATTCCGTCCCTCCCTACCCCTCGAAAGTTGCTATGATTCTCCAAGGTGTTTGTGTACCACCTTTTGAAGTAATTTGCCCTAGTGCAACCAGATTCTTTACTGGTGATGTTCCTCAGAATGGTGCATAATTCCTTTAGGATATGTGACCTATCTGCTAATCCCATTCAGATCTGCATGCATCTTAAATGGTCCTTGACATCTCTGTGTGGACAACCTCAAATCTGCATTGAACCCTGCTCATATAAAGACACAAGTTACTTTAGATACTTAATATTATGTGCCCAGAGTTATATCTGAAACTCACCTCTAAAGTCAGAGCAGGCAGAATCCCCACTGTGGACTTTAATGTCTAGGTTGCCAGCTGGTGTCAACTGGTGTAACTGTGTTGTCATCCTTTGGTGCCCAGCAGTGTGTTGCAGTTTAGACACTGACCTTGGTTTTCAGTTCTTGCTGCAGACAGTAAAAATTCTTGACCTAACTTAGGCTTCAATGAATTTCATCCTGTTGAGGACGATCAACCCAGCAATGTTACAATGCATCCAGTTAGATAAAGTTTGACATGTACTTTGGTGTGACATAGAGAAAGAGACAGTTTGGGTCAGAAATGAAAATGAACAGATTGCATTTTGCTGCAACTCCATGTGTGCAAGATTTCTCAGTTATGATGCTGATTTTCTGTAGAAAGAAGAAAGCTGTAGAGCATTGCCCTATTGATATCTGATTTTAAGTAATCACAGATCTTGTGATGCATCAGTCTCCATGCACAAAAATCCTTCACCTTTCCAGCTGTGGAAAAAAACCCACTCCTTATGCAATGCTGTACATAGCTTTAGTCGTGATAATCCTTATAGAAATAAGGAAATAGTAAAATGGAGGAAAGCTCAGTTTTCATTGTTGATCATCATTAGAAATGATCCTGAGCAAAATCCTGGGAAATTATGCTCAAACATAACTTGGTCTCCCCATAGGGCACTGAATTTCTACGGAATGCTTGCTTTTTTGACTCTGAGAACCCATGCTTTAGTTGATCTTCTTAAACACTCTTTGAAACTCATGAGAGCTTTTCCTGAGTAAGAGTTTGAGGATTGGACCCTCTTAAGGATGCTTTCCATGTGTGAAAAGTCCCAGATAAACAACCTGATTGAATCGTTAACCTTTTGCCTGATTGTAAGCTAATTCAAAAAGCAAGGGGTTTCTTTTATAGAATCAGCAGGCAAGGAAGCTCACAGATAAAGAGATGCTCTCATGTGCCAAATGAGTACAAACCATAGGCTGCAAATACCAGATTAATTTTTCCGCTGTCACATCAACCTTTGCCAGCATAATGATGATTACAGAAGAAAATTAACCTTTCAAAGCAAAGCGGGAATTAACTGCTCCTCTTAATAGGAAAAGGGAGCGGACACTTCTATTAAAGGGATGGATTGGCACTTCATTCCAAGGAAAGTGCCTTTCAGAACTTGGCTTACAACAGCCGCAACATCCTCATGTAACAAGAACAGGAGAGAAAAAAGGCTTCCTTACTCTCTGCCAAGAACAGCTGTTTTCAAAGTAGGTTAACCTGCAGTGGAATTCTTAGTGTTGGCTTGCAGACTGCTTGCCAACCATTCTCCTCCTGGGTTTGTAGAGAGTGTCCTGGGCTGAGTGACTTTTATGGAGTTGCTGGTTTTGTCACTTCTTTCTTTCATTCCTTCCCTCTGTCCTCCCACTTTTTTCTTTCATATCTGTACCTTGCACCTTGATCTCTCTTCCGCACTCTCCCAATGCATGCTGGAGAATTGTCTGTTTGCATGCTGCAAAACTTGTGTTGATAAATACCAATTGCAGGTAGACGACACAGTAAATGAGCATTGCCGGTTTTTCCTGCCCTTTTCATTCCATGAGTGTGACAATGTTGGAAAGGAGATAAAACCGAAACTGTTTCCCTACATATGCCTCACATGGCTTCATTCTCTTCCTATAAAGGGCTAATACACACCCTATGCACTCCTCATACTATACTTCAGACTTTTATAACAAATGGGACAGCAATCAGTACCATTTATTGGTCTGTATCCCCAAATATGAGATACGCACAGAATTTTTGTTCCAGTCTTTCAAGAGACAACAGCCAGTTCCTAGCAGGTAGATGCAGTAGAAGAACAGGGATTACAATCTACCAAGAAACAGAGCAACATCATGTTACTTTTTCAAGTGATATTTCAAAATTAAAGAAACTCATGAGCCAGATATGAGCAGGTAGGAATGTCCACACAGGACACTGCAATGCTTGACTTATGTACTGAATTTGTCTGCAAAAGTAGTACAATCCTGTAGTACAGAACTGCTGAGAAAATTACATTTGTCCAACAAGTCACCAGGAGAGTTATCATCTTAAGTTCATTGTGATGCCACTGTGGCTGGATAGAGTGTTGAAAAGCGCTGGGGCTAGTTCAGGCTCAACTTGTATGGATATCTCTCAGCTATACACTACTGGATGGTATTGACGTGTCCTTAAATGACCTAGATGGTTGACTGAGTGAAAACCCTATGATGTGGGAGGAGAACTTCAGGTCTGTCTCCTGAAGCACTCTGCAATCAGGGCTGAAATAACTATGTATGCTTTGTTCCAGCCCTTGACATTTTGTCCAGGGTCTAAGGACCCTGGACAAAATCCAGATTCACAGGTTTCTCACTAATGACTAATTTCAGAAGTCTGATGATTTTAGTGGTTTGTAGATTTGTTCTGTATTGCAGTATTATGATTCTATGATAATTATTATTAGTAATATCAGTGTTACTGTTAGTATTACTATTACTGTGAGAAATTAATACCAAGAATGATTTCCAAATTTCTCTGCGATCTACAAAGCTATACACAGCAGTGCAATTTTGTTCATATATGAGCTTGCTTGATATCTCTCAGGCTGTAATCATATACACTTCGGTTTTTGTTGCATAAACTCTAGACGCACTTTAAACAATGACCACTGAAGGATTTTTTTCAAAAGATTTTTTTTGAGCAAATCTTCCAACTCCAAACTGAATGGGTGATCAGTGAACGTGTGAGGTACAGCTGCACCTGGCTCTTCCAAGAACGTTTTCCAATTCTCCCTGTTGTTTTCTCCTGGAGAGATGATGGTGACAACTAGGACTAGGGGTTCTACCTGTCGGTCAGCCAGATACAAGGATCTATGTTTTAGTCTTCATTTGCCATTAAGTTCTTTTTCTCTAAATTGTAATAAATGGTTTAGTTATTCCTAAATTTGAAGTTACCTGGGCTTGACTTGAGTGATCTAGAGCACCCAGAGTTATAAGTCAAGGTGCTTCTGCTACAGATTATGGACACATGCCAGTTTATGTCAGAGCAACTTAAGTCTGGCTGCACACATTTAGAACAGAAGATCTGTTTCAAACTCCAATTTAAATGAAAGGAATCAAGCAGCTTGTTTTTAGTGATGTTATGTAAAAGCACAAAGAGATTTGGTCTTGAGTTCTTTCAGATTTATGGTGTATTTTTGCTACTACTGAAAATTATGCTTTTAAAAAAAGGATCTCTCATGGCTCTCCTTAATCCACATCACTTAATATCTTATGATCTTAAAGGAACCTTTCTGTCCTTCATGAAATTCAATCCCATGGACTTCCATACGTTTTCTTTGGAACACAATGGATTCAATCAAAATTAAAAGTAATTGCATGATAAGAGTGTTTTTTTGAGATCCTTGTTCCAGATGTGGCTTCTAGAAAAGAAGAGGGAGTTCACAGTCTTCTTACAATGACAGGATTTTAAAGGACATTCCAGAGCCAATGGGGAAAGATACTGATTTTCATTTTATGTTAAGATAATGCAAGAATGATGGAGATGATGTAGGCTAAAATATTTTGGTTAAAGTAGTAAAAATTATGTAAATCGTAGCGCTGTAGAGAGAGGGACATATACTACAAATACCATCTGAGAGTATAAACACAGAGTTGCTGGTGCAATAAACGAAGTATATGTATTCTCAGTTCTTAGATTTTGTGATATAATTATATTGATTTAGGAGAAAACAGACATGGTTTTTATGAAGTGAATGGGAGAGAAATTATGTATCATTCCCAAAGTGTTAAATTACAGGGAACTAACATTTTCCAAGCAACGTTCTGAATCCATATAATATTCTTAACATTCCACATCACAATGCTTGTGCTGTGACCTTTACCTCAGCAGATACTTGTGTGAAAATATATTTATCCAGACAACTGTTTAATGATTCAAAGGCTGAAAAGGCTACTATGTAAATTACTGTAGCAAAAGCCTGCAATAAATTTTTCACTTTAATTTTAAATAGATTTGATTTTTAACACTGTGTTTAAACACTCCCCCCCTGCCCAAAGACAAACACCAAACCCTTTCTGCCAAATTTTGAACCAACTCAAGTGTACATAGGGTAAGATCCTATTTGGATTCAGAGTTAATAGGAAATGAAGTTGAAAAACTGGAAATTCTTTATCTTTTGCAGCCTCTTTGGGTTGCTTTTGTGACATAATACACTACAGATTTCCTAATAAAATTTTCACCAATGTAAGTTCTTGGCATATTGAGGATAAAATTATCTCACAGAGACAATATTGGCAATGAACTTAAAAAATGGAAGACTGTGAGTAAAATTCTGCCTTCAGTTATCCCCAGGCATTCCTGAGGGGACTTTGTGTATCTGCCAACTGTAAATGAGGGTTAAACTTAGCATTTGTTATGTGTGTGATGAGAATTCCATTTATGTAGTTTACATGAAGCATATATATGTCAAGTATGTGGAAGTTACGCATGAGTACTCAGAACTATGATAAAGATGTCGAACAGGCTTGGGTTTTTCTTGCTAACCTGGATTTGAATACATAACTTTTTTTTTTTTTCTTCTTTAAGGTCAGAGAGTACTCAAAGCTGATTGCACAATATCAGCTGCAAATCCGTAATCTAACTGTCAGAGTGGAATATATGGAGAAGGGCAGTGTATCTTACACAGAGCTGGACTTCGAGATACTGAGAGTGGAAATCCTTGAACTAGAGAGACTGGTCACTCAGCTGAAATCCAGCCTTGTTGGAAGCAATGTCATCGTTGAACAAATATACGTGGAGGTAATGCCAGAGTTTTAATTAACCACAAACAGTTAAAATATACAGATAGTTTATTCTCTCTTTAGTATTTAAGTTTAGGAAATATAGCTGGTCTCTACTGCAGCCAGGGGAATTATTTTAGCATTTCGTCAGCATAAATTAAAAGAAAGCTTGACCTTAAATGTATTAACATCTTTTTTTTTCTTGATTTAGAACACAGAAAAGCAAAGAAATCTGAAAACAAATGGGAGCTGCTTTATTTTTGCCAACTATCTGCCTGAAAGTTAACAGTTTTGCATAGTGTTAATCACACGAGCTGATTAAATTATTATAATATATATTAATTTATAGACCCTGATGCTTGAAAGCCTCTGTACTTTAACTTAGATAATTAAAAAAAGCACTTCTGGTTGCTAGGGCAGTGGCCCAATCAATATGAAATAAAGAAGTGGGGAAGACTATCACCTTCCCTGCAGACTATAAATCACATCTCTAAAATTGTAATTAATCACTCACCTAGAGAGAATAATTACTTCAGGTGGCAAGTGAAATATCATTTTTTCCATTGTCCTCTAGATCATCAAGTAGGTGATTGAGAACTTTATCTTTGCAAATAAAATTCGCAGATCCTTTTGCAAGGTTGGAATAAGTACTTTTTATGTATAATAGGTAGTGCTTGCCTAAGACATACTGGATAATTTTGTACTATTTATAAAATAACACTATATTTTTGCATTATGAAATACAGATGAATGTTAAAGAATTTCCTTGTGGTCACATAGCTCTGCTGGACATGTAAAGTTCAAGCTAGCAGGATAAGGTCTATTCTTGGGGATATTTCTTAAAGCCATTTCCATAGCTTCTTCTATGTATGGTCTGCCCTGCCTAAAAATATCTCTAAAAAAAGGTTGATAGAAATTTAAACTTACTCTCTCTCTCTCTCTCTCTCTTTTTTTTCCCTCTAGATCAAAAATCTGACTCTGCTAGTGAATCAACTGGAGTCACTGGACAAAAACAATGTCCTCGCAATTCGTCGACAAATTGTGGCTCTGCAGACCCGATTGAAAGAGTGTGAAGAGAGCGCAAACAAAACTAAAGAACCTCCTTATTTCCCACCAGGTAAGCATTTCTCTTGTATATCAGGTAGGAGACAACACAATACATGCACAGAACAGCAAATGCACAGATTTCTCTTTGTTAAAATTACAAATACAATTGTACTACTACTACTACTTAGCTCTTGAAAAACAGAGCAGACAGCTCCTAATGTTTCATCAGTGGTTCAAAAGGAAAATGAGAGCAGGAGACACACTCTTCCAGAAATAGCAGATGTTTTCAACTGAAAAAAGTTTTGTCTTCCTCTCACCTGTAGTGTAAAAAGGGAATCTCTATCCTCCTTCCCTTTTTCAAAACTATTTTTGAAGAAAAAGTAACTTTTTTTGTTTTGGAGGGCGGGTGGGTGGGAACTGTGCTTTTCTCTGAAAAGTTTTGATTTTTAGTAGTTCCTGTGAAAGTGAGCTGTGTCATAGTAATTTTGCTCTAATACTGTTTAGGAACTGTATGAGCAACAGCTTATGTACTAAAGCTGTCAATATGCAAGCTCCATAAGGTAGCTTTGCATGAAGATTGCTTTTGATAAATAGGCAAAAAATTCTTCAAAATCAGAAAGTCAAGAATCTTTGGGGGAAATTCTTATTTCAGGGAAATAAGTGGGAGTTTTATTACTGATTTTTACAATTTTCTTAACCAGGAAAGGTTACATTCTGGGGGTTAGATCACTGCTTCCCAGAGTGCAGTACATACAAAAGTATCAATAGTGACATGCACATGGTGTGTGGTAATTAGTTTACAACTGGAGTAATTTTTGTGTTGATAATGTGCTCAGTTAAAAAAATCACACTGCGAGTGAATCACAGTTTGAGAAATTTTGAGAGTCAGATACAATACATAGAAAAAAAGCCATTTAGGAAACTTTAGGTATGCCACAACAAACAAGCCACTTGCTAACGGACAGAAGATTTTATAAAACTGTGTTGATCCCCTAAGTGTTTTATACACAAGAGATTCCTTTAGACAGAGTATTGTAAGAGAGAAAGCGCTCTGTTGTATACAGTTCCCAGGGGAAGGACCCTGCTTTTTCACATAAGCTGGTTAACTATCATCCAGAGGAGTCTAAAAAAAAAGAGTAGTGCTGTCCTGCTTTCAAGGAGCATGGTGTTGTACCTATCAGCATTTACTTCTCATCACCTTGGGGTGAGCTAGGTCAAATGTCTCTGGAAAAGTGAGAGGTGGGAATAGAAGATTCTGGTGGGTCAGCAGCCTTACCTATTGTGATCTCCTTTGGGCTTCATGGTGGTGCAGGCAGCTACTGCACTTCTCTGACAGGACGCACAAATAACATCTTGTCTGGGGAATCATGCAGGAGAGAAATCTGAAACAAAAAGCTGTACTGCAAAATCTCAAGGCCCTTCCCTGCTCCTTAAGGATGGGCTTAAAAAGTTTCAATAACCCCCCCTCCTATGTTTTCTAAGTACTTGAAGGGCATCTTGTTGATTTATTGAGAGTGATGGTGTGTGGAAAGAAACAGCCTCTTTCTCTTCAAGCCTACAGCAAGCATTTGATTGGTGAAGAGGTACTGAGATCTGTAACAAAAATACTGCGTCCTTCTGTGAACGACGGAGGAAGGGGCTACTTTTGTGTCTGGGTGGTTGAGGGGAGCATCTGTGGGATGTAGGATGTTTCATAGAGTGGAAAAGAGAGGTCTACGCTTCACGGTACATCTCCATGCCTAGAGCAGGGTGATAACTCTGGGATGGATAAATATAACGGTGTAGGACTGTGACTGCAATAGAATTTTTTAGCATTGCTGCTCAGAGCATGATAGGGAGATGCTTAGAGTTTATCTGGGACCAAAATGGTATTACTTTAGCGTTGCCTTATTCCTGACTGGTGTGCCAGCTGCCTCGGGCACCTTTGAATGTCACTGCATTGTGTGGGAACCACAAAGCAGAAAATAACTTAGGAGGCCAAAAACCCCAGATGGTATGAACAATGATAGCTTTATTGACTTCCAGAGAATTACCACCACTGACATCAGCTGAGGACATCCTCTGGTTTTATCTGTGAGTTTATCTCCTGCACACAGCAACAGGAATGCTGGAGGGGTTGGAGGATGTGTGTGGTCACATTGTCATGGACATCCTTAGGTTGAGGGCTGTTGCTGAGGCTGGCACAAAGGAATGACAGAGCAACTGTGGAGAGACAGCAAGTTTCCTGCCTGTTGGGAAAAGCCAGCTACACAGATAACCCAGGTGTTATGTAGGCTCAGATTCCAGCTAATCCATTCAGGCCTGGCATATCCTGACTTTGTGCGCCTGGCAGGGAGCAAATATTCTGTGGGCAGAGAACTTTGTAGAGTAATTACATGTCCTGCAGATTGGATCTGAAAACAAACCATAATAGGAAGATGTTATTGCTTAAGAAGATAGAATAAGTACCTGAGAGAGCTGCATTTTCTAGATGGTCATTTTGGAGGCTTTGCATGGATGCTCACACCTAGGACTAGAAAGATGTCTAGTAGTCATTTACGCATTTGAACGCAATTTCCATACGTTTTCTCTGCAAGCTTGAACGCCTTGAATTCCTGCCAAACCATTTGGCCTTGCCCTGCTTTTAGTTCATATTATATTTATAATGTTTGTATTAAACTGACTCTTTGTCCTGTTTTCAAACTGAATTTTCGTTCTCCCTTCATCCTCTCTCTTGCATATTTTGGGTAGGCAACATGAACTAGAGAGAGCTTGGCTAATCCCCAAGCTTTCTAAGACCATGAGTCTAAAGGCAAGTTTAATTAAAGATTCTTGCTTCTCAGAGCTGTAGTACACAGCCCCTCTGACTCTCTCCCAAGGCTTTTGATGATGTGTTTCTCAGAGTGAGCAGGCCTGTTCTCAAACAACATAGTAGAAAGAAATCACTGGACTCCATTTGCCTTTCTCTCCGATTGGAGAGGTGTCTGAATGTCTGATGATGGGGTGTAATAAATATATGTTTAATAATCCTCATTGTCATCACTGGCTTTCATAACTGCAACAGTTCCTTCTATCTCTTTCCTCACTACTCCAGTGGGAAGGAATGTTTATCCATTCACTTTTCTTTTGTGCTGATCTCATCTGGCTGCATCAGGGCAGGTATAGAGAGAAAAGACTGCAGAACGGTTCTTTGAGGACTTTCCAGCAGATTCTTTGTCACATCTCACTGAAATGATCTAAGAGAGGCGGCAGGGAGAAATGAGTCTGATGAAACTCTCAAAGGCAAAGAAGGAAAGAAAGGAAAAACTGAGGAGATCTGTTTTTTTTTTTTCTTCGGCTTTTACACAGTTAGAAATTAGAGATATCAGGTTACTAGCGAATAGGTCTCCATAGGAGGAAGACCTGATATAGCCCAATGTTGAAACTCAGGCAATCCTGTTGTACTCTTACAGTGATTTCACTTTTATCTTGTATTTTACCCCTTATGTACCCAAGACGTCTGTGTTTTTAAAATGTTTTGGGTTGTGTTTTGAAATTAGTATGTCCATACACAAAGAGAGAGATGTACATACATGCACCTGAAAAGAACTGGCCAGAGCTCTTCACTAGGACTACCTGAACTGCCCCTGGAGACATTTCTCCGTTGGCACTGAAGGAAGCTTAGGTGAGGCACTGGAATTTTTAGCTACCTGAAGATAGATCAGATGAACTCTGACCCTCCACCTCACCTCCTGTTAGATGCTGACAACTTAGGTCTTCTCTGATGCAGCTGTCAGCCTGTGTCTGTGCCCCATGATACTGGTGAAAACTGAAGGGTCTGTGTGGATCTTTCTGCGACAGTGAGACAGTAGGAGCCACGATGAGGCTTTCCTTGAGCAGCTCTCTCTCTCGTGTCTCAATCTATAGAAAGGCTCACACACTTGGATGCAGATGGGAGATGAGGGTGTGCATCTGGTGCTTCAGAGCATGGTATGAGAGCAAAGCACTAGCCTGCTCTGGGTCTCTGTGTACTTCATGAGAATTCCTTTAAGTGTGGGTCCTACCCTGTCTCATGACCTTCGGCTGCATAGGTGAGCTGTGCTCCCTTCTCTTCTGCAATCAGATGCAGCTCGTTCGTGGAGGGAGGCTACTGGAATTTTTTTGGCACCCACGTTGTTGGAGTGAGATGCTGATGTGCTCTGTGAGTGCTTCGGAGTGAAGTGGGAGAAGCGAGTCCCAACAGGATGCATCTCATGCTCGGTTCTGTAACCTGTTAAGCTAAGCAAGTCAGGCTCCCTTCCATTCTGGGAGCTAAGTGCCAGCTCCTTTTCTAATGAATCAGAAGGATTAGTAAACAGCTGAGCTGAGATATTGGTTCTTTATGCAGGGAGAGGAGAAGTATGTGTGTATGTACCTATGTTAGTCCTCCTCTTACCTATTTGCTACATAAACCTGAAAGAAAGGAAGGCAAAAATACCAGGAAATCATTTATCAGTGACCCAAAACAATGGAGAAAGGAGTTAAAAACTTGAAAGTCTGAACATTGCATATGGATTTATTTCAAGTACCTTCTAATATTTACAAAATTACATGACACTTTGTTTCCTTTGTGCATTTTTTCCCAGCACAAGATCTAGACAGAGAGGCAAGTTTAGATTAAATAAACAACAATGAATTTTTTTGAACCTGTGCAGAAGACAGATCACCCACTGACTACCACAAAGTTTTTTTTTGGTAAAAGAAAAATAGTAATTCTAGGAGAGTTTTCAAGGAAGTCAAAATCAAGCACATACTCTATAGAAAACTCAGACAATTTTTGATGTCATTAAAACGGAACACGCTTCTAACTTTATTTTAATAATTCATTGTTTCATAAATAAAAACCAAACAAGTGTTCAGCAGAGAGATCTCTTTAAGGGAAGAAATAATAATTTATTATTTCTTTTGTAAAAAAAGGTCTCTCTGCTGAACACACGTTTGTTTTTTATTTATGAAACAGTGTATGAATTATTAAAATAAATCTGGAATTGTGTTCTGCTTAATGACATGAAAAATTATTTGAGGTCGCATATAGATGAGCTTAGTAGTGCTTCACTACCTGCAAGCTTCAGTGCCATGTTTTTCTAAACAAATCAAGAGTTTTAGAGCATTTAATAACCATTTGATTCTGTGATAAGTTTATTGTGATTTAAGTACAGTAATATGTTCAACGTGTCACCAGTTTGAAAGAAGCCCTCATGCTGGAGGTAACAATACATAATAGAGATATAAGAAAAAATGCAATTCAAATTGATTTATGGAGTTGCCAGGCTGCAAGCCATTTTGCACTCTCTGCATTCCCTTTCTCCCTTTGCATGAGCTGAGGTATGAACACCTCCAAACATAGGTGCCTGTGCCAAGTGCTGAGGCCATGTTACTAGCCATGCTACATGCAGTTTCCAGAGATGCAGCTTGGCTAGCCATACAGCAGTTGCCTTCCTTGTGTGCTATATTTGGAAATGAGGTTTCTGCTCCAGGGTCTTGTCCTTTGTAAAGCACTTAAGTGCATGCTTAAATGCTTTTCTGCTCTGAGCCAGGAATGCTGATTTGTTGTGATCCCGGGTGGCAGAGAGGGAAGCAGCATTCAACCAGGGTCCTCCTATGTTTCAGCTGCGAGAATTCCAGGATCCAAAAGAAACTGGGAGTTGACATGGAGTTTCTCACAGCTTGTGTTACCATCTCTGCCATGAGCTCAGTGATGCAGAGCTACTTCCATGGGCAAGGAATTCCTTAACCCAAGGAATTTGCTAATGAGGCCTGGGGGCATACATATTTAGTTCAGCATAGTGATTTATAGTTGGTATAGAGCTGCTCCCTACCTTCCTCGTAGATGTTGAAGTGAAGCTGCAAGGAAATCACATGTCCCTCAAGTAAGTAACATGAGACAGCACAAGACTGTAAAGGGTGAAGGTGTTATGTAGTGAAAGGAAAGAAATACTACATTTTGAGAAAGGAAGAGAAATGTAGAATTTCACTGCCAAAATCGACTACACATTGGCATAAATGCTACCTTGCGCTTGGACATTTCTAACATTCAGGCTACAGGTTTCCATCTTCCGGTGGCAGAGCACACCCCATCTTCCCCAGCAAAGCAGATCAGAAGATTTCTCTGCATTTGCAGCAGCCCATTTTCACCATATACCTTCTTGCCAAGTCTTTTTCCAAGTAGACTACTTGAGACTGGTCTGTCTCCACACTTCCCACTATCTGTGGGCCAGACTAGGACGCCTTTGAGCACAAGATACCTCCTAGACTTTTCCTGTCATTGGCTTTAGAAGTTTTCAGTTCAGCTCTGAAAACATTTTCTGGCCTTTCTTAGGGATGACCAGCTTTAAGAACAAATGTTAAATTCTATCTCTGTATTTATCTTCACTTCTTTTAGCTAAGACAAACATTATTTATAGGCTAGACATGCCTTCATATCACTGACCTTATGAACAAACATTCTTTTCATATATGGTCTAAGCAATTATGATGTGATACTTGTACAAAATCTTAAAACCTTAAAAGATAAGTTTGGCTTTCCCCATTGATGCCATAGCTGGTGGTTCATGGATTTCCCATACTAAGGGAAGTATTATTAGTATCACACAGTCACGACCATTAATTTATCCATTAACTGTCATATGAGACTTGGGTATATTAATACTATACTCTGTCTTTAATAAGGAAAGCTGTCTAGTGACTAGAGCATCTCCCTGAACTGGAAAACATTGGAGTACCACTAAGCCTGTGAGCTGGTGCCAGTCACTTGATACCTGTCTCCATTACCTCAGGTGAACGTATCCTTACAAAGAAAAGTCTTGGACAATTTTGTGGCAGTAACACAAAAAGCTGACTTTTAAACTTGGAAAGGTTTCATTGGTTTTTGACAGTGGCAGCTTCCAACTCATCAGAGGCCCAAGGACATTTATGAATGGAGGATTTTTTTCCACAGGCGACTTACAAAGTTGAGAATTTATCAGGAAACAAGAACGTCACTACAATTCAACATGAGTAAAGAAAAAGTATTTCTTGTGTCCAAATTAATTTGAATTTTTTTTTGTTACAAAGAGTGAACATCATAATTGAATGTTCATTTTGCTTCATTGTTTGTTCCTAGTAAGTGTGGAAAAAATTCTACTCAGCCTAGCAGTACATCTTAAAAAATGTTCTGTTTTGTTCCATGATCCTGAAAACAGCTTTGTAGTTGATATATGGAAACAGAGCTGTTCTGGCTCAACGTGCAGTTATGTTCTCTTCGAGTGGCCTCACATGAAAACTTGGAGTAATACCTGTCAACATTTCCTAGACTGTGATTGTTGCTGTCTGCAGATTTCTTTGAGGGCCTGGGGCGGAAGGCACCATGTGGCTGTGACGCACTGTTGTAAAGCTGTGATTCTGACAGCAGAATGCTAATCTGAAATGTGACTCCGGAATTACTGCTGCTGCTCCTTCCTTCCCTTGCTCAGTGAAATACACAGAAATCAGATGCTTCTCCTTCTTTTCTCCCCATCTCCCGTGATCGCAGTTCCAGTGAGGTAGAAAATAACCTAAAATGCTTCTGAAACTGTATTTTCCAAGGGATTTCCCAATGCATCAGGCTGGCATGCATCAAAGAGGTAGAAACAGAAATCTGTCCCTTGTCTGGAACAGCACAGTGAGCATTTATTTTCTGTGAATTAGTCCTGAGTAAGGATGGATGTCCCTATCTTTTCTTCGCCCTCATCCCTCCCCTAAAATATATAACATGTATAGTAATGTAATACAATATCTATAATACTATAGCAATATGTATGCTTTTTTTTTTTCAAACTAACTTTCTGAGTCAAATTGGAACCCTTAGTGACCCCAGTTACTGGCCCAAAATGAGCCTATTACACATGAAACTATGCATTTACATCTGTGCTTTGCCACAAAGCTACTCTTAGTAAGCAGACTCTAGAGACTACAGCATGCAAAACTCTCTCCTAATGATGATGTTTGAAAAACCCGGTTTTTTTTCTCTTAAATTGCAGGTAGCTGCATTCACCGTGGACTGCTGAATGTTAGCCAGCCCTATGTTGTAAAGCTGAACTGGAGAGGATTTTCCTACAAATATGGTTCCTGGGGTAGAGATTACTCTCCCTCTAACCCAGAGGCAGAAGACTATTGGGTTGCACCATTGAACACAGATGGGAGATACTTGGAATACTACAGAATCTATAGTTCCTTTGATGATTTGCTGCTCTTTAAACCCACGTATGAAAGTAGAATAACATATGGTGAAGGCAGTGGTGCTGCCCTTTATAATAATTATTTGTACTATAACGCTTATAATTCAAGATATATGGTGAAGCATGATATAAAAACAAACACCATGGTTTTGAGGAAGGATCTTCCAGGTGCTGTTTATAGTAACCGTTTCTCTTATGCAGGTGTATCATGGCAAAGTATAGATTTTGCTGTGGATGAAAGTGGATTATGGGTAATATATTCCACAGAAAATAACATGGGAAACATTGTGATTAGCAAACTCAATGAGACCACACTTGATGTGCTAAATACTTGGCAGACAAGACAGTACAAGCCATCTGTTTCCAACGCTTTCATGTTATGTGGTGTTCTGTATGCCACAAGGCCAGCAAACACTAGGGAAGAGGAAATTTTCTACATGTATGACACAAATACTGGCCAAGAAGGTAGAACTAGTGTGATTATGCATAAAAAGTTAGATACAATCCAGAGTATTGATTATAGTCCTGCAGATCAGAAATTGTATGTTTACAATGATGGTTACCTTCTAAGATACGATGTGGCCCTTCAGTCGTAGAATCACAGTCACATAAACAGGTGATAAAACTGGCAGAAACTAAAATGAGAGATCTGATGTTCCTTTAGACAATGCTACTGCCTCTTTAATTTGGTCTGATGTATCTGGGGCTGCCGTATATATTACATTTAGTGTTTAAAGGAATTGCTCACTCTGGTCAGCAGTATTGCTGGCAGCAGTGTCTGGCAGCACTGGGTTCTTTAGGTTTTGTTTAGTGTTTATTAGTGTTCAGTGCTTTACAATTGTCCTGCCTCTAAGAGTAGACATATTATATAGATTTAGAGCATTCTGTTCACAAAAATTGATGGTCACAGCCTATCTACTCACTGAGAAGCTAATTACCCACTGATGAACATTTGTCATTGTAAGAGAGGCAAATCACCCAGAACCTGAGAATGAATTTCCACTGATCTTCATTAGAATGTACTGAGGTCTCAGAGAAATTATGCAAAGGACAAAATTAGTATATGAGGTAGACTTGATCAGAGGGTAGCGGCCTGGTTTAGGTGGAAGCATTTGTATCTGGCTCAAGACTTCAGAAATGAGAGTAGAGATACACTTTGCTCTTTGAAGATCTACCACAAGTAAGGGAGGGCTGGCATTGGAGCAGGGACAGAGCCCACTGTTCTTGCCAACACTGATGCAGTGGGGACAGCTGCCCTTGGGGCTCCCTTTGCAGTTGTGCCTCCTCAGCTCTGCCTTCTACCAAGCTGCCCCAGAACCAGGCTGCCTTCTCATAGTGAGAGTTCTCACCAATTTCCTTTCTGCCCCACCTCTGCTGCTCTTACCACCTCCTTCTGCCTAGAACTGGCCTTACAAATGGTCTTACTGCAATCTAGTCATGTTTTATGGTCAACATGGCTCCATTTCCCTGACCGCAGTGCAAAACCTACCGTTTTCCTTCATGCTTTTGTAAACTGTTGCAAATCCTCCCATTGACTTTATTGGCCACAGAAGGCTTTTACGTATATAACATGCATTGCCACAGAATGACAGCCATATTATTTAATGTGCTGTTATTCAGCATTTTTGTCATTCTGTAATTAGATTCCTGAGTGTCTTGTTAGTGTAGAGTCCAATTTCTTCCCTGGGTCATTCTGTCTTATAGCAGATCTTGTGAAATCAGAATTCTGGTTATACTAGTTGGACATACGTGTTCGGGGTTTGTTTGGTTTTTTTTTAAATGGGTATCATGTAATATTTTTTAATTGTGCACTGTATCAATGTCACAGTGTACATTCTTCATGTCAGCAAGCTGAAATACTGTTATTTGGAGCTCTACAGTGATGAAGAAAGCTGTTCATGTGGTTCATTTTCTTCTCTTACCTACACAATCATGTCTGCGTCCTCTGATAATCAAAATGAATACATATGCAAATGATTGCTTTTCTTTTAATAAAAAGAAAATGTCAAAGAATTACTGTTGTGTTATAGAACCTTACAAAGCTGGTTGTGGCAAATAAGTAACCTCTGGGGTGCAATAAGAAGACGTGGCACCAAGTGTTTGAAACAGAGTCATTGCACTCACTTGGGCTCCACGTGCTTAAGCTGCTTCAGGAACAATGCAAAGGTGTGAATCAGTACGTCAACAAATACATGAGAGGAGCTGTATTTCCCCACACAGAAATATGTTAGCTGGTGAGGATAACATTTCTCCACCAAGCTGAGCTGTTACTCGAGATATTGAAGGCTGATGAACTGATGACATATTTTGAAGCCAGGTGTTTCCACTTATCAGGTATCTGCATCTGTTTCTTGGAAACCTGTGAAATGAATTTGAAAGCTGTGGAGGCAATGCTGCAGTAATCTGATCAGGCAGCACAGGCAGGATTGCTGTGTGAATAACCCATAAAAGTACAGGTAAGATTTTGGCTGAGAAAGGAAGAAGAAAGTACTGCAAATTTTTTTTCCCCCTCTACACCTTGTGTGTGTTTCATAGAAGGTGAATGGCTTTCTGCTTATTATTGAGAAATGGCATCCAGCAGCATGGGCCCTGAAGCTCCTCAGCTCCTCACTGTTTAGGACAGGAGTTGGTGTTAGCATGTGATCAGTTCTGGTGAATTGACTGTGATTCTCAAGGCCTTCCTGGGGACAGGTTCTTGTGGTCTAGATTTCTCCCCCTTGTAAACAGCAGTCAGCTGGACTGGAGCAGCGGTTCAGGTGGGGATGCCATAGTTGCCCACTGCACTTGGTTGTGATGTCACCCAGGCCATGTGTGATGTGACACTGGGCTCCAGCTGGACCTCACTAGAGGTGTCCCAGAGGTGTCCCATCCAGAAGCAGGGCAGTTGGGAGGCACGAGGGCAGCCCCAGTCCCGGGCACTGGGCACCTCCCTGGGGATAAGGACATGCCAAGGCTGGGCTGGGACATGGGCCTGTGGATGAGCCTGGCTTGGCAGGGCCTGGGACCAGGCAGGGTATGACTGTAGGAAGCTGGAGTCCAGCCCTGCTGCAGCCTCGCTGGGGCAGAGGCTGGCAGCCCTGGGACCTGACATCGGGTCCTGGTCATCCCCATTGCCAGGGAGGCCCTGGCAGCTAGCAATGTTTCTGTCAATGGTATAAGAGGCTTTGCAGAGTTGTAGAAAGACCTTTATTCTTTTTAAAACAGAAAAAAAAGGCACAAAATGATTGTATTTCAGCTTTTGGCCTATTGATTTGGCATCTCCCTGGGAAGGTTTTGGAGTATATAAACAATATTGAACATAAATAGTACCTGCCACAGAGCCTGAAGGAGAGGACATCTGTCAGTGCGGTGATGCAGGGAACTGCAGTACAGGGATTTCTATGTGATTTTGTTGATGAATGGATTTCACAACACCTAATTTGAGACATCTAAAGTAGGGAAGTCAACTTTGTTTGATTGCACAAGTGGAGAGAGGGACTTTCTTGCAAAGGAGCATTACCAGAAGAAGCAGCAATACATCTTTTCACTTCTGCACTTAGACATGTCCTTTTGAACCTTGGATGAAGGTGGTTTAGTAGAGCTGGCTGTTAAATTCAAAGCATATTCTTGAGCTGGTCATTGCACACAGCGTTGGGCAGGTTTCACTTTCTGTTCCTGTTGTCCCCTCTCCTCTAGCTGGTTCTACCTC
Source organism: Coccyzus lansbergi (assembly GCA_033558105.1). Taxonomy (NCBI): domain Eukaryota; kingdom Metazoa; phylum Chordata; class Aves; order Cuculiformes; family Coccyzidae; genus Coccyzus; species Coccyzus lansbergi. The sequence continues at coordinate 201,405 of JAUMJK010000168.1, forward strand.
TGCTTTCTTTGGAAGGTGTTTCCTTTTCTCCTTCCCCCTTGAACATGGAGAAGCCTTCATCCCGATGCTTTTCAGCATGAGCTGTTACTGTTTTGGTTGCTATACACCATTTCTTAGATGTAGATTTTGCCTGCAGAGACATAATTTTCAGTCTTATATTTTTCACCAAGTTCTTCCTGACACCCACTGACCTTGTTTACCCCAAACTGCAGAGACAAATTCATCCTCCTTTGCCCTTTGCAGTGCTTCTTGGTCTCACCCTTTAACAAGTTAGGTACAAGGTCTTTTTCATTTGTTCCTGGGCTTTCACATCCTTCCAACTCAGCAACCCTGCTACCTGAGCCTGCCTGCTTTGCTGCCTAAGTCATGCAGCCTCCTTCATCTTCCTGTTCCCTCCTTCATCTTCCTGTTCCCTCGTCCCACACTCTTCCCCTTCTCCCATTTGACAATTTTCTCTGGGATGCCCTCTCCAAACAGATCTATCTGCTTCCCTAAGTGGCTCCGAATTTCTCACAAAGGCCAGATTCTTCTCTGAAACTCCTGATAAGTTGCCACTGACTACAGCTAACTTGTTGCCTTCAGTAGGAGATTGGTATTTATTTTCATCATGTATTTAATTAGCTGGCACGCGAGAACATGAAGCTGGCATGCATAAATTCTCTTATTATTCATTCCCGTATGTCACATTCTCATTTTCTCTTACATTCGCTTGTGGTATCTTGCCTTAAGCAGAGATTGTGGGCTTCTCAAGGGAAACACCTGTCTCTTAGTTTGGGGTAGTACAGCGCCTAGCACAATGGACTGCCACCTTCCTCATCTCGCCTAGGTACTTCTGAGCAATGAGCAATAAAAAGAAGCAAGAGCTGTCCGGGGATTGTTGCATGCATCTGTGTTTTTGTCTGAATTTTCATGCATGCTGCTATGTGTGCTGCATACAAATTGCCTTTGAAAAGTAGGCAAACAATATGCTTTCAGACAACTGTGTAAACATTCTGTTGGAAACCGTTTCAGTAGCTATGTGCACATAATGTCGCTACAATGCATCCCTAAATTTGTTCCATGTGGTGCAGGATCACTCTTCTTCTTGTAAATATTTGATGTCTTTCCTTTCTTCCTTTGCGTTTCTGTGACTGCACAACAGTTGCTCCCTGAAAGCCAGAGACCAACAGCAAAACAGCATCATGCTCAGAGCCTGTGGCCACAATTTCCTATTGCCAAACCACCTGTGATTTTGCGGGACTAGGAGTTCTCCTTCTAATGGGATGAAATGCTTGCTTTGTAGCTGAGCTGGGTTTGAAGAGATCAGAATTAAGGAGTTGCCACATTATGTTTGTAAAAGTGAGCACGTGTGAGGGTGAATGTGCGTGTCTAGCAGGAATCCTTTCTTCCCCTCTGCTTGCTGGTTTGTTGCCAATTTGCAAGCTGTTAGCCATCTATGGGTAAGCAAATGAAGTGAGGCAAGCTGCATGGGCAATCATTCTTGTGAGTCTTCAGGGAACGGCTCCTGCCACTAGCCTGCATTCTCTGGGCTAGTTGGGCTGTACTTAGCCTTGGGCCATGGGTGAGGGAAACATCTGGCTTTGAACCATTGCTCTTCCTCAGCAATGAATGTGGAAAGTGGTGGCCCAGTCCCCATCTCAGCAGGTCAGAAAATTCTTTATCTTTTGCCTGCTATATATGATTCCTAGGGAGTAACAGAACACAACCTCATGCCACACACATCTCTCTGCCTTTGGTGCATATATTATGCTTGAGAGAGAAAGACATGGGCAGTGCTGCTATACAACTAGCGGATCTACCAGTGCCAGAAGGTGCACTGGCAGAAGACATCTGAGTGCTTTGCTTTTCACTGGTCTCTGTGCAAAAGAGTGGCAGAATCTTAGACAGAGATCCCAGGAGATCTCCTTATTCACCCTCCTGCTTGAAGGCAGGATCACAGATGTCTGAGCTGCCCTTGACAGCTGTTCGTGTAATCTGATCTTTAAAACCTCTAATGATGGAGATTTCACAGTCTCCCTAGGTGGCCTCTTTGGACACTTAACTACCCTCAAAATCAGGAAATTTTTCATAAATCTTCTCTGCTGCAAATTAAGTGGACTTAAGAAGGTTAGCTGTGTTGCTGAGACCAAAGGCTCATCTGCCCCAGTATTCTGTAACAATGGCCAATAGCAGAGGCTTCAGAAAAAGATATAGGAGCAGAGGAAGGATGCAGTGATAATCCTGCCACTGGACTTCCTTAGTCTTAAATTTGTGAATGTTTTCTTGGTGTGCCTGCAGCAGATTCAAAGCACAGTTAACTCTCCTCCGTGTAAGAATGATTTATCTAGTGGAAAATCCTTTTCATATGTATGTGATATCATCTATTTTCTAGATAAAGATACCTCAGTTTCCCTAATTTTCCTAGTTCATCCTAGGTCATGTTTTCTTGTAAAATTTATATTGATCTTGCCTTTCAGCTGACCTACAGCTCTTTTCATTATTATTGAGGAGAATGTACCAGTTACATCTAAATCTCATGTATAATACTTTGAACTGGCACCATCTTTTCTATTGCTGATGGTTTTGGGCTCCACCTGATTTGAGAGGAACACTCTAGGGAGTCAGGAAGGAGAAAAATGAAGGAGCAAAACCTTGGGTCAAGCAACTTCCCTGAATGTGGAGACTCCCAAGGTCATGCCTGTGTTCATGAATGGTGTGATATACATAAGCTGTCTATGGTACATAAGCCAGTCCCATTCTTGCCTGCATGGTAAAACAGTTTTCAGAGTAAGGATGGAAGATTTGCACTCACTGCCACTCCACCCCTGACCCTGAGGCCCTGTATTATTCCCTGCTGTTGCTGTAATGATAGCTGAGGGATATATGGATTTGTACAAGGTTTGGCTCTGATTCCAAGTGTTGTAGTGGCAAATAACTAGGAGATTTCGGTCTTTGGCATTTCCTCTGTCTGGCTCAGAGTGTTGGTTGTTCTTCATCCTCCTCTTAGAAGATCAGGTCTCTCACCGGATTGCATGGAGAACCAAAGATATGTCTGTGTCCAGCGGTTACAATGACACTTGAATGTTGGCCCTAAGCCTACATGATGTAAAGCTGGCAGTGCCTCTTGGACCAAGGACAGAAATCTCTCTGCCATCTTTCATTTGGCAGTATGGACACCTTCTTTAAGCTGAAAAACAGGATAGCTGGTTTAGCACAATGCTAACATGAGGTCTTGGCTAGCATGCAATGCTAATGCAACTAACTTGCCTCCAAAGTGCAAGCACTGTGCCATAGAAATGATCCAGCTTATTTAGAAATACCTGACAAACCCCTCTATGTGGTGTGATATGGGTACATAGACAGGCAGTTCTCTCAGTGATGGGAACTCTGAAACTGGATGTGGCTATGCCTTTTGTGCCTTTACCTAGTAAGTCATAGCTATGTTAACGTACTGAGTTCTTGGCTAATTTTACATGCATCTGTGCAACTCAATTAATTAGCTCCTGATCTGGAAAGACTAGGATGATGGAGGGTTGTTGACATTGCCTGTACAACGGAAGATCAGTGTTCGAAAGACTGGTGTAAAAGAACTCAGATTCCTGATGTTTATGTGACAAGCACATATATAAACTGCACAAATCATTACCATCTGTATTATGAACAGACCCCAGAGCATTAACCTGTTCTATTAGTTGCCTATGCTGGAAATAGTGTTTATATTAGCAAAGCTGAGCAACAAATCCTTCTTATGCATAATGCAGGACATTTTATACATTTGACAGGAAAGCAATTTGGAAACATTTTGAATAGAAACATTCTGTGCTGAATTGTTTTATTATGATGAAAAATACCCCCAAGAAACAGTGACGTTAAAGATGCTGGGTCTTTGGAACTCGGGAAAGTTTGGAGTCATCAAATGCAGCTTGATTTAACATTTTCTTCATCTCTCCTTTTGGTGTATTTTAAAGGGGAGGAGAAGAGATTTCTTTGGCTTTTTAAATGGGAATAATAATGCTCTTCGTATAGTGTCTTTTGTCTGTGGGGCTCAGAGTCTTTCACGATCAGTAATTTAGCATGGAAATCTGAATGTGAAGAAAGGAAAGATATAATGATACTACTCATATTCATGGTAAAATCTATGCCTTTATAAATGAGGAAAGACAAAAAGTCAGCTGGAAGTTGTGAAAGATGTCTTTATCTGTAAAGCATTTATTTTATAAATTCCCTCCCCTTGATGAATACGTAGCCTTGCAGAATGGGGGACAGTCAGGTTTCTGTAGGGCAAACAAAATGCATAGACCTGGACCTTGATCTCTGTTCTGAATACTGGGAGTCTTTTCCCTTCAAACAGCCTCACTCCCTCAAAAACTTTGGGGTGCAGTCTCTGCAATTTCACACTACACCCTGCCACACAGGGCAGGAATGGGAGGGGGATCGGTACAGCTTCTGGCATTGACAATTTCTGCAGGGATTTCTTAGTGCAAATCTTTGGGAACCAGATTATGTTTCGGAAGTGGTTCTTTGATGTCTTCTTATTGAGAGCCTGGGGGTTTTAACTATGTGTCTGTTCTCTGTGGGAGATGGGAACTATTTTCTTTTTTTCCCTAGCTCAGACTAATTTCTGCTTTCCTGTTGTATTGGCAGTAAAGAAATGGCTCAGAGATTCAGAGGAGTATCTGCAGTCACAGAATCAGGCTCAAGGAGGACAGCAAATATTTTTCTTATTCTGATCTTCTGGAGTGATGTCTATAAACTGCTGTGATGGTCACAGCATAAGAACTTGAAGACACAAGAATGATTTTCAGTTGATTTTGGGTTTTATCCAGTGTTAACCCTTCATGAGCAAGGAATGTCATTGCGAAGAAACTTCTCCAAAAGCATTTAATTATAGTTAGATTCATAAATCAATGGATTTTAAGTGCAGCTATTCACCTCCTGGAAATGGAATTGTGGATTCATAAGTAGATCACAAAAATGCATCTCTGCAACCCTCAGGAAAATAACTGTCACTGTCTATATTGTAATGGAAATAGGTCTGAGTCCAGGTGGCACAGCTTGACACTAGTCTATACTGGTGAGAATTCCTGTTCTTTCATAGCCAAGTCTTGAAAAAATCTAGTTAGAGAGGTTCAGAACAGGGGCAGGGATTAAAGAAACACCATGTGGATGATCAGCAGTCCAGCATGGTTCCTCATCCTCTGTTATTTAGTGGTATGTATCTTATTTTAGTGCAGAGCTAGTTCAGTATGTTGGTTTCTATGACTCACAGGTAGGTCATGGATATATATTTTCACAGCTTGAGAAACCAGGTTCTATGTGAAATATATCAGGAAAACATCAGCTAGAAGTTTTTTCACTGCTAGTCTATGGTTGATGTCCTAAGTAGTGTGACCAAGGTAGTCTGATGATGGTATTAGAATCATAGAATCATAGAATCACTAGGTTGGACAGGACCTACTGGATCATCGAGTCCAACCATTCCTATCAATCACTAAACCATGCTCCTCAGCTCCTCATCCACCCGTCTTTTAAATACCTCTAGGGATGGTGAATCAACCACCTCCCTGGGCAGCCTGGTCCAGTGCCCAATGACCCTTTCTGTGAAATTTTTTTTTCTGATGTCCAGACTGAACCTCCCCTGGTGGAGCTTGAGGCCATTCCCTCTCATCCTGTCCTCTGTCACTTGGGAGAAGATGTTGGCTCCCTCCTCTCTACAACCTCCTTTCAGGTAGTTATAGAGAGCAATAAGGTCTCCCCTCAGCTTCCTCTTCTCCAGGCTAAACACAGAATCATAGAATCAATTACTGGGTTGGAAGAGACCCACAGGATCATCTAGTCCAACCATTCCAATGATGATGTTCAGTTCTTAGACATACAAAAAAGACAGATTGCAGTACATGATCCTGTACCAAGAGGGATTTCTTGGTAAAACTTAAACAACCCCAGCTCTCTCAACCATTCCTCATAAGGCCTGTTCTCCAGCCCTTTCATCAGCTTCATTGCTCTTCTCTGGACTTGCTCCAGAGCCTCAATATCCTTCTTGTGATGAGGGGCCCAGAACTGAACACAGTATTTGAGGTGTGGTCTCACCAGTGCAAAGTATTAACAAGATCAAAGTGAAAGGTGTAAATGTGAGCAAATTACCAAAACAGAAAGAAGGGGTTTGAATGGCTTGGCTTTGAAAGGATTCTGGGGTGAACAAATAACAAGGATGGATCTCGGGGGTTCTGAATTCACAGTCTTTTAGAGAAATAGTGCTTCACCGAAATTTCCTGACTTTTAAATACTTTATAAAAGAAGATTTTAGCACATTTTTCATTTAAATAAATAGTGTGCGTTTACAGCTTGTAAAATACACTCACAATGACCTTTTGGCCAAGAATTATTTAGTACCCATAAACCACAAAATTTTATTTCATACAGTGACAAGTGTTTTTAATCGAACAATGCACTCGACAGGGTTTAGTGGTAGCACCTGTGGAGCATTCCGAGGAGTTAATCCCTCCTGTATCTTGGTGAGAAAATACTAGCATTTTGCAACAGGATGAAAACCATCCTGTATTAGCCCACATTGTAAAACAGCTTCTACTTTTGGGAACAAAGCACAAGATAAGTGGTACCATACATACTGGTGACTGCATTGACAAGGGCTCAGTTTTACTGCTGAAATAGGATGCTCCAAAGAGCACCATTTAGACACTGCAGATCCAATCAGCAGAAAAGTGGTTAATGTACTGAGAGCTAGAAAAGAGATGATGGTTAAATAGACCAAAAATTGCCATTTTGTACCTGAATCTTCACAATCTTGTCTTCGTTTGCAGCTGTATTTTGTCATCAAACCATGTACAATCCATGGGGTTTCAGCTGCATCACTTCCATTAACTTTAATAAGAGTCAGGAGAATTATCTGCTGAGAAAGCACTCTGAAAATGCACCCCCCCACTCTTAACAACTATATTACTCTGCTTTGTGTGGAGGGGAATCTTTAGGAGGCAGAGCTGAATGCTCCATCATTTCAATACCTGCTCTTTGTGCATAACGAAATCAGCACTGTTTTCAGCCTTCTCCCTACTATGGTCAACAACTGATTTCACTACACAAATGACTGAATGATTTACTTCAGCATTTCTCTACGAGAAACAGGTAAAAAACTCCCAGGGAGATATCAATCATGTTCTGTGCTTGTGAGAGAGGATACAGTGAGCAGAAAGGCTGTTTAGAAAAATTCAGTGTTCTAGTCCCTTAACAACAATTGTTGCCAGGATACTGTTAAGTCTTACAGGATAACTGCGACTGTGGCAGTTTTAATGTTAATGAAATGACCAAATATCAGCAGTCAGAACCAGTACCTTATATTTAAGGCTAGAACAAAGGTCCAAGTGCAAGGTGATATATCCCCCCAACCATATAACCATGAACTATAGCAAGCACGCAGATCCCAGGATTGTCTATGCAAATAAGCATACAGCAGTCATGCCTGTGTGATGCTGAAAATCTTCATCCCTCATTAATGTCGTCAGTGGATATGGCTGCTCAGAAACCCAGACAGGCAGTGAGAACATAGAGCTCTTGCAATATATGTGCTTCCTGGTTTTTATGCCGAGGTTCAATTGTTCTGAGTAAATAATTGCTCTCGTTTACAAATCTTCATTCTGAATAATTCCTTCGGCATTCAAACACACCCCAACCTTTTACATGACCCTCAAAGTACAGATAAAACCACTGGGATTTCCTGTGGGAACTTTAAAAAAACAATAACTGCAAACTCCTCTGAAGGACAGATAAAAATGTGGTGAAAGTTTCACTAGCAACAAACTCTAGCCCTTTTGGATGCACTAGCAGCCATATTTTTTGTTTAGTGGGACAGTTTTTGCACAGATGTCAAGTTTTGCTACTTGAGGAATGTGAAAAAGAGAACAGAATTTTCAATACATTCGGATCAGTAGGCATAATCAGGTCTCAAGACTACCCTTCCTTATCCAGATAAACAGTAATTCTTTACAATGATTTCTGAAGTGTACCATGTTCCCATTTACTTAGACACGCAGTGCTTATAGTGGGAACCATTGAAAAGGGTTGTCCTGCATTATCTGAGGGATTTTGAAGGAAATGAAGCAAATCTGCTTTACAATACATTGTTCCTGCAAGGAAGGATCTCACAGAATCTAATCTTTTTTTCATTCATTTTTTAGTATAGCCTGCACAACAGAGGCAGCTCTTCAGCATCATTTGTATGATAATAGCATTATTTTGTCCCAAATATGGTGCACATTTCAAGGACCTCCACAGTGACATCAAGGGGATTGTTCAGTCCAGACAAGGGGGAGGCAACTGTGGGGGGAATGAGTACAAACACAGTGAAATGAAGTGAATTTCAAATATTACCGTTAAATCGTTACATTACCTTTCTCAGCTGCACCAAAAAGCCTTTTCAGCAATAGGGATGTTTGGCTTCCCATGGCATTTCTGCTAGACCAGAATAAACTGAACCTTTCCAAGAGACTTAGTCTTAAACGTCACCTGTCTGCCTAATCCTGGATTGCAATAGAGCTTTAGGCAGTCGATAAACGCTTAGCCTCAAAACAGAGGTCCTTTTCAGTGTGCATGGATAAATAAAGATAAACTTCTGGGAATTTTGAGGAAGTCACTTAGACTGAGACCTTAATGTAATTTAGATCTAGAGCTGTCTAAAGTGCATAATAGCACTGTGACTGAGTCCACAGATGTTTCAGAGGGTTCTCAGCTTCCTATCGGATACCCATGATATCCAAGGGTATCTCGTATGGTCCAATATACCCACACAAGAGCAATTGAAAGTGAAATTGTTGACAATTTTAAACATATGTAGGGCTGGAAGGGCTCTAAGGCCTGCAGAATGGATTGCTCTCTGCAATTTAGGGAAACTGCTTCCTTTTGTTCTTTCTCTGTGGATTATGCAGGGAGCTCAGGGAAATTGGCCTCCTAATTCAGGCACTTTGTTGGCATGTCTAAAGCTGGCAACGTGTATCTCCCAGGTGCCAGTTAGAACACTGCCTGGGCTTCCACAAGTGAAACTAAGTGCTGTCTATGACACTATAACAAGTAGTTTCATTTTATCAGAGCAAATGATTTGGCATGGATATTCTAATTATAGCACTGAACCCATCTTTTCTTTTTGAAAAATGTTAGAAAATAGCTTATGGAGTACTTGTAACCAACTGTATTTCATTCATGGTCCTCTCAATGTGATAAGTGGATATTTGAAGTCCATGTTTGCTCTTACACAGAGCAAAGCCAGAGGAATCAGATGGAGAAGTTATTTTATGCACCTTTGTCAATCAATGAGATGTATTTACACTAAGCTGGTTGTATATCTGTTATCCATAGAAAGAGTTAGGTATAGTCCAACCTCTAGGAAAAACATGTAATAACAAAAATAGATAGGCTGGATAAAACCCTGGATTACTGTAGCATGTTAATTGGATTAGATTAAACACATTGGATTCTGTAGCCCACCCTGATATTTTTACAGCCATTTGCTCTAGTGAGGTACATTTCTGGCAGCCACTGTGTAATATGTGTCCCTCTTCTAGGGCATCTCAAAAGGGCTCAGGTGCTAACAGTGTGAGCAACTGAATCCCTGAACCTGTGTCCCTTGGTCCTGGCAGTCAACAAAACTAGAGATTTTTTTAATGTGATCAGATGTATGTGTTTCTCTAGGTTGTGCTCAGGACCTTTCTAGACTCTGTTGGCTGTATTCATTTTGCCTTTCAGAGGAAGATCACTCTGCGTGTAGAGACCTGCATCCTGGACATCTATGTGTGTTTGAATTCCACCATTTTATATGAGGGAAATTAAGTTGGATGAGATGAAGGTGACCCAAGGGTTTTGTTTCTAATGAGAAAATAACAAGCTCAGAACTTGAAAGCTGAGCCAAAAAAATTATGAGAATAAAAAAATAGCTCAGTTCACATCAAACTGGAGCATTTCTTCTTTTTATTTTGGGGGGGTGGGAAATGCAGAGACCCAAAAATAACATGATTTACTCCATACTGGCATAACTCGAATGTGTTGTCAATTAAAACCACACGTTCCACATATGGTTGTATCCCCTTATTTTTAAATTAGGTCAATTTTGATTTGAAAAATCCACTTCAAAATAAAAAATGCAAAAGGTTCCTTTTGAAAATGTTGAAATGAAATGTTATGCCATTTTGAAAGTTTTATTTCTGTTTTTTTAAGATGAAATGTCAAATAAATGCAAATCAAATTTACATGGTTTCTATCATGTGAAAACAACATATTTTATCAAGTCTGTTATTCACCTATATTTTCAGGATAGTTCTGTTTCTGATATGTGAGCAGACAACTTATAAAACTAGCACAGCGTGAACTCAGTTATAAGAAGAGGACAATTAATTCTCTGAGACTCTCAGAATGACTGAAAATTCAGTTCACACAATGTTTGTTTTAAAAAAGTTGCCTATGTAATGTTTTTTACTGATCAGAATATGAGTGGAAACTAATTTTGACTTAAAAAAATAATTTTGGACTATGTTTTTGCTTGAATTGAAAACAAAAAGAAACCAAACTTGGCAGATAAGATAAAGGTAAGGTCTGGTCCTTCTTATCTATTTAAATTCACATTAAATTTTAAACTGCTTGTTAAATGATCGTACCACAGTAATTAACTAAGGTTTTGTATGGGTGCCCTTTGTGTAGATATTTGGGAATTACAAGTGTTCCTGAGAAAACTCTGGAAGGTCATGTATTCCCTCTGCATTCGGTCAATTGAGTAGGACAAATCATCTCCCTTCACTTTTTTATATTTGCTGTGTAGGTAGTGAAACACTTCATTTAGGAGGACTACTTCACCACAAGCCTAATAGTTAAAACTTAAATTAGGGGCTAAGATGAGCAAGATTGATTCTACTCTCACAGCCTAATGACACTGTTTCCAACCAGCTGGTAAGTGTTAGGGTTACAAGGACTATAGACACCTTCCTATATCATACGTGGTCCTATAATGGTAACTGAGACTTCCATAGTTCATGTAGTCACTTTTTCTCCTTGCTCTAAAAGACCCCCAAACCCAGTGGAAGTGCAGCATTCATTTGTGGGATCTTTTGTAGGGGAGCATTAGAAGCTTTGCAGGGTGCAGGTGAATTGTTTGCCTTTGCATGATGTGATCTTGCTGAAATCAGGGAAAAGATACAAATGAAAAGTTTCTGTTGATGAGAACATCTTTAACTGTGACCTGAAACTTCTGCTGGCATGGAACTGTGTAGGAATTAAGTTCTTATTTTTGACGGTGCTGTGTTAAATCATGGCACCATAAGGCTCAGGTTCTTAGCCCTTCCTTCCAAAGCAGCCCTGCAGCCAAATAGGTGAGACTTTCTGGGCAGTGTTCCTGCGAGTCTGGAGATTCAGATGTACAACTTCCCTTGTTCAGACGCTGGTCTTATTGCATTTACAGAGAGTCTCTGCTGCACATGCTCACACCAGCCATGGCCTCCAGCATCGTTAAGACACCACTAATTTGTAGAGTGAATTTCCTATATGACTTTGGACAAGTCACGCTTTAGTTTCCTCATCTGTACTCTGGGGATTGTATTGCTGGAATGAATGGAGGCTAAAATCACTGATGTTTGTAATTTGTGTTGATATTCTCTGAGGGGAGACAAGCACAATAGAAGTGCAAGTAAATTGTTGTGACTGTGTAGTATTTCAGTAAATGGAAAAGCTCTTCAAAGCGGAGTTTAGAACAAGTACAATAGAGTGGAAAATTACATGTGCAGAGCTAAGAAAGACGATGGAAAGACACAAGGAAACTATTTCATTGCAGTCATTCTAGCAATCAATGAGTTGTGTACATTTATTTGCAAGTATGGATCATAATATTAGCAATAAGTCTCTCAAGAACAATATTGTATTTGGGCAGGCAAGGTAAATTTGAAATACCAGAAGAGTGCAGGTCCATGTTTGGTCAAAGAAATCCAAACTGATTTCTCCTTCCCCCTTTGTGCATGTTCTTTGTAGTCAGAAAGCAGAGCAACATATTTGTTTGAGGAGAGGGGCAGCTGAGAAGGTTTATGGCTTTAAGATGGACCCATGCTTTCCTCCTGGATCTGCCTGCACTGGGTGAGGCATTTGACAGCTCAGAACAACAGAGGATGGTTGGAGTTTTGTACTGGCTAAGGACAGGATAGACATGCTGAGCTGAGACCACCTTTATGGGTGTGGATGGAGGACACGTATTGTGGAGCTTTTCATGACTGTTTCAAGTCTGCCCACCCCAGGGGAGCAAGCATGGCCTTTATAGGCAGTGAAGAGATGAACATAGCTCTACTGAGGGGAATAGCTCTACTTGGGTTCATGATGTAAGAAATCATTGCCACTTGGTGAGGAGGTACTTCTTCAGGGACAAAGCATGAGGCATGTCCTGGAAGTGAATTACGGGAACCAATTCCTTGTAGGCAAGTTATTTGCATTTATTGTCATTGTTATTCCTCTGAAAACAGAGGTAGTATTTGTAATTTTGTAACAGGGATGAGCAAAGTGTTTGTAAGTTGAATATGAAAACCTCAATGTACATCCTGTGGACTGTAGCCCTAGACATGGTCATTTGGCAGCTTATGGGAAATGAATTCTGTTTTACCCTAGCTTTTAGAAGAGCAAGTATCCCTGTATCAGCATTGTCACCGTCATAGTCTGCACTGTTGGTTGCAGCAGCAAAGATGTGACAAAATGAATGTGTATCATTCCTATGGACATGTTCTCTCAAACTCAGAACTGTTGCATACCGTGAAATGAAGTCCTTGTCATGTTCCTATTTATACTATGTCATTTCTGTCCCCGAGCAAGTCTTCAGAATTCCCAGACTGTCATTCTCACACTTCTAACAAGCAGTTAATTCCCTTACAGAGAGAAACGGTATTGAATCAGACACCAGATATAGAACATCTTCCATTCTGTGGGGTGAATAGGAGTATAAGTAAAGGTGAATCTAGAAGCTGCAGCTGGGTTTATATTACCAGCAAATTCTCCTTCCTCTGTCCAAATGCTCCTGAACTTTGATCTGCTAGGAGTATTGGTCAGAAGCATTAACTATATGCTTAAGTTTCTCCTATACTAAATTCTTCCATATAGGACAATGCTTTGAACTGGAGTAGGTTATGTAATCTCTAGTGCAGGACGATGGTACATGACAGTTCATGATATGCACTAATTTTTAATATCTACGTATGATATAAATGATATAAGAGAGAAATAAGAAGCCTGGGAGGAGTTAAAATGTGAAGAGGTAAAGAATGGAAAGGATAAAGTGAATCCTAAAACCATAAAAGGCTCAAATCTGAAAGCTATATGAAGTGGGAGAGGAGATTAGCTGTCCTGAAGAATGAGCACAGAAATAATCTAAGCTGTGATAATACAATATTACTTTATTTAAATGATCTGTTTAATTCTTTCTATTTTGTGGGATCTCTTTCTTGGAACCCAGGGTCCTTTTGACATTGAAGGAGTGTTAGTCCTCCTTAAAAAGCTGACCCTTGTACAAAAGGGACTGTTAAGAAAAATTGAAAACAGCCCCTTAACAATGAATGCTTCAGTTATACTGCGCAAGTGTTGGAAAAGCATGTCTCAGGACTTCCAGAGGGCTGCTGCATAGAGCTGAAAAGCGATTAAGGCTGGCAAATCACTGTATAGTTTTACACTGCCAGTCTTGAGACTGCCTCAGTAATAGTGTGACTTACTCAATTCAATATAGCCTTGAAAAGGGACCTCTTCAGCTCAGAAATGCTGTTGTGTAGACCACTCATTTGCCTCGAGGGGATTGTCACAACATTTCCATGGCAATTGCTCTTGTAAGCTGAGAAACGTTCAGGAGTCTGCCATAATATAGACACTAGATAGTATGTACTGATTTGTGTGTGTATATATGTGTGTGAGAGAGAAAGATTGTCTAATGGAAGATTTGTCTGACCTACTAATGTAGCTGAACAAGCTAAGGTGTTTCTCTTAGTGCTGTAAAGATCTGGGTTTAGACGAATTTCTGAGCTTCAAGTGGATACATTTGCAGACATAAGGATTGTTTTGTGAATTATTTGTCAGCAGAAAGAGAAGGCTAAATGCATGAGATAATGTATTCATAATGCATAATTTGACTATTTTAGAACCAATTTCACTTTTGAAACCATCAGCATATGCTTAATGTAGACAAAATGAAGCTCTTAGTACCGCCCCCAGCTGAAGCTCTTTTCCTTTCCTCTGCCACTGAGTATCATATAACATTTTTAGTTCTTATTTATTACCTGAATCCTTTCTCCAAACCCCAATATACAAATTTGTTAAAATCTTTTTGTTTCATCCCGTCTACTATCAATAATATTAGTCCATCCCCATTACATCCAATTACATCCCATCTAGGAGCTTGTCACCTCTCATTTCACAAACCATCACTGTGTTTAACCACTTCAGGAAGATTTCTGAAAAGTTAGTGTAAAAGATGTGCTGGGTTGGAATCTGGGGTTAAATTTTCAGCAAACTTTTAGCCATACTTCCAGTTTCCTACTGCGTAGGTAAAATACATTACTGTAATGTTGTAGGACTTGATTTCTGCCAACCAATTGATCTTAACTGGAACCATTAAGTGCTTGGTGTTGAAGAGAAAGGAGGAAGTGTGGACATTGCTACATCCTAATATACCAACAGGGTCCTTGGGGCAGGGTCTTGCAGCAGTACAAATGGAGCCCAATCTAATTAATTGCTGTGGTTTAGCTAAAAAGGCAGGGGAAAAGGTGAAGTTTTGTCTGGTGGTACTGTCTGCTTCTATGGTGCTCTCTATATACAATATATTTGTCAACTTTTTGATGCTATTTGCCATGTACAAAGGGTATTGTCATCCAGATAGGATTTGTGGTACATCACCTGCCTTTTTTTTTGATCCGGTGACCTATTGTATGTTTGGCAAGGAACAAGTAGTTGAGGTATTTGTTTATGTTTGAGAGACTTCTTTGCTATTATTTTCATAGCTCTGTTCTGGGTGCTGCTTTCATTTTTTACCATGCATAGGTGTTAGTCGGCATGGCCCACCTGGCCGATTTCAACATACCTTAACTGTGAAAGTGAATGAAAAAACTCCAATTGCATCAGTGTTTTTTCCTTTCTTGTGATGGATTATGCTGAGATGAGAAGACTGAGGGGAGAAATAAATGTCTTGGCTGGGAAAGGAATGGACTGTTTTACATAGAATCATAAGATCATAGAATCACTAGGTTGGAAAAGACCCATCAGATCACTGAGTCCAACCATTCCTATCAAACACTAAACCATGCCCCTCAGCGCATTATCCACCCATGCCTTAAACACCTCCAGGGAAAGTGACTCAACCACCTCCCTGTGCAGCCTGGTCCAGTGCTCGATGAAACTTTCTGTGAAAATTTTTTTCCTAATGTCCAGCCTAAATCTTCCCTGGTGGATCTTGAGGCTATTCCCTCTCATCCTGTCCCCTGTCACTTGGGAGAACAGGCCATTATCCTCCTCTCAGGTAGCTGTAGAGAGCAATGAGGTCTCCTCTCAGCCTCCTCTTCTCCAGGCTAAACAACCCCAGCTCTCTCAGATGTTCCTCATAAGATTTGTTCTCCAGCCCTTTCACCAGCTTTGTCATTCTCCTCTGGACTCTCTCCAGAGCCTCAGCATCCCTCTTGTGGTGAGGGGCCCAGAACCGAACACAGTATTCAAAGAGCGGCCTCACCAGTGCTGAGTACAGAGGGAGAATAACCTCCCTGGACCTTCTGGTCACACCATTTCTGATACAAGCCAGGATGCCATTGGCCTTCTTGGTCACTTGGGCACACTGCTGGCTCATGTTAGTCAGCTATCAATCAAGACTCCCAGGTCCTTGTCCTCCAGGCAGCTTTCTAGCCACTCTTCCTCTAGTCTGTAGCTCTGCATAGGGTTGTTGTGCCCCAAGTGCAGCACCTGGTATGTGGTCATGTTAAACCTCATCCTACTGGTCTCAGCCCAGCAGTCCAGCCTGTTCAGATCCCTTTGCAGAGCCTCCCTACCCTGCAGCAGATCGACACTTCCACTCAGCTTAGTGTCATCTGCAAACTTACTTAGGGTGCATTCAATCCCCTTGTTCAGGCCATTGATAAAGACATTGAACAAGGCTGGACCCAGCACTGAGCCCTGAGGAACACCACTTGTAACTGGCCCCCAGCTGAAGTTAATTCCATTTACTACCACTCTTTGTGCCCAGCCATCCAACTAGTTTTTTTCAGCCTGAGTGTGAGCCTGTCCAGGCCAGAGGCCGATAGTTTCCGTAGCAGAATGTTGTGTGAAACTCTGTAAAAGGCTTTACTGAAGTCCAGGAAGACTACATCCACAGCCTTTCCCTTGTCCAGTAAGCGAGTCATCACGTCATAGAAGGCAATCAGGTTAGTTTGACAGGACTTGCCTTTCATGAATCCGTGTTGACTGGGTCTGATCGACCGGTTCTCTTGCATGTGCTTCATGATAACACTCAAGATCACCTGTTCCATGACTTTCCCTGGCACTGAGGTCAGACTGACAAGCCTGTAGTTCCCTGGATCCTCCTTGTGACCCTTCTTGTAGATGGGTACAACGTCAGCCAACCTCCAGTCCAGAGATACCTCCCTAGTCTTCCAGGACTGTTGGAAGATGATGGAAAGGGGTTTGGCAAGCATGTCTGCCAGGTCCTTCAATACTCTTGGGTGGATCCCATCCGGTCCCACAGACTTGTGAATGTCTAATTGGGCAAGCAATTCTCTAACCACTTCTTCTTGAATCATGGGAGCTTTGTTCTGCTCCTCCAGCTCCTGAATATGTCCACACAGGGAACAACTTTCATTACTATTAAAGAGTGAGGCAAAGAAGGCATTAAATATCTCAGCCTTGTCCTCATCCTTTGTTG
The DNA here is from genome assembly GCA_033558105.1 of Coccyzus lansbergi. NCBI lineage: Eukaryota > Metazoa > Chordata > Aves > Cuculiformes > Coccyzidae > Coccyzus > Coccyzus lansbergi. The sequence continues at coordinate 218,299 of JAUMJK010000168.1, forward strand.
TTCCCTTTGCATCCAATAAGGTCTGAATATTCTCCCTGGTCCTCCTTTTTTCCCCCATCAGTTTATACTTCACAAGGGTCTAAGCAGAAGTGGCCTGACTAGTTAGGATGGTTATTTACAGTAATCTAACCTGCTTTTTTTCCGTATTTATAACTTTGAGACTTTAATCTGTCCCAGTTAACTTTACCATTGGTTTCCTGAGGTTTTGGAGAATATTTCAGAATTGATCCAAGTAATCAGATCTATTACATAGAGCTCAGATTGTTAACAGCACACAGATAGCTGAAAAGTATCTAATCTCTCCTTGATGACTGCAAAGAAGTTTCTTCAGAAAAGGAGTCCTGAAGTATTTGTAATGCTGTCTAGGAAAGCAGTGTGCTCCTGCTGTTCAACTAGTAACTGGCAGATGACCTCTTCTTATTCTAGATTAGAGAGTAGATTAGAATTTCTGCCTCCTCTGCTGACAACTGTAGAAGCTCATCAAAGGTGGTTATTTTTTGCATCTTCTTTCTCTACTGCATTTAGAAGGAAGCCTTCTCAAAACTAATCTCTCAGTTAATCTATTCCAGATTTGCATGGTGTTTCAGGATAGATTGACTCTTTACAGTGACATCCAAAGCACCTTGTGAGTCACCAGCTGATTTATTTTCTTTTAGTAGCTCAGTCTTTCTATTTGAGCCCTGAACATCACTGTACCATACAGAATATTTTCAGTTAAAAAGTCTTTTGATCTTTCTGATTGAAAGATGCAGTCTGACAATTCCGATGCTTCTCAGCAGTTTTCCTGAGATCTGCTATCTTGCTCTTTTTATATACTTTGTGGGGACTACAGTCACTGTGACCGCTGAAAGAACAAATTCATATGCTTTCTGTATTTGCTCTACAGCTTTGAAAATTGTGCACATCTTTTATATGTGCCTGTGTATATTTGGATTCGTACGTATATTTATTTCCAACTGGGATCAAGACTGCATAACAAATGAAAATCATATACAATAAGCCCTCAGTTGCCAGTAAATGAACACAAAATCAAATTAAAAACCCAAATACTAGAAGATAGCATTAGGAACAATTTGACATTTATTGAACAACAGATGGTGATTAAAAGCAGAAAACTTTGATTGCCTTGCTAAAAGTCAAACCTCAGAGTTCAGTCTAAGGAATGTGTAACATTTCAAATAAAACACTCAAGACATCAATGAAATCATAGGAAGATCAGCCTTAAAGGGGTTCTTATATATGTTCTTATCAGAAGTGGAGTTAAAAATCTCCTCTTAAAAAGCTTCATGTTTTCAGGTTGGCAGTTTTCTAGAAATGAATAGTCACAGACAGTAAACACTTACCAGAGGCAGCGTGCAGACTAAATTGGTTTTATTAAATGAGGGGGGAACTGGATACTCTCTTTCCTTTTTGCCCTCTTCTTTCAATGTAACCCAGCTTTCAGTGAGTTGTATAAGGATGCAGAATACCTTCCTGTTCTTCAGAACATGAACCCCATGGCAGTGAGGAGGTGCCCTTGTTGATCGCAGTGGAGCGAATGTAGGGGCAAAGAGACACCACAAAATTTTTCAGTAGTCTGTCTTGTCCTCTATATCTATACCATGCAATTAGGTACTACTCTTCATGGGATGCCTGTGAGCTACCTAATAAGTGTTCTTTCTAATCAGTAGCCTTGAGTCACAAATCCCTAAAAGTGTGTATCCTGGAAGTAAAAGAGTTTAAGAAAAGTGAGTAAGAGGAACAGTCTATTGTCAGCAGACTTACAGAATCATAGAATGATTTGGGTTGGAAGGGACCTTAAAGATCATCTAATTCCATTTACATTCACTTTCTTGTAGAAACAGGGAGAATGCACATCATACTGCTTAGTGCCCTTGGGCAAGAGGTCCCATTTTTACTTTAAACCTGTGCATCTTGCCCGACTGACTGCTTTCAGAGATCATCTGCTTTGAATGCATGTTCAGGCTTTGTCTGCTGGTGGACACTGACAAAGATATGTGAAATTTATGTTTACAGGACCAGTTATTACAGTTTTGCCTTGTTTCTTTCCCATTATACTAAATGTTTTATCATATCTTTGTGTGTGATCATAGCGATGCCCTTAAGAGTGACATACTGGTAACTAGCAACAATTGATAGACATGCTCAGCTTAACTGTTTCATTGTTCTGACTATGTTATTTCTCTCCAAAAGTAGTTGTCATGTCATTCATTGATGGATGAGTTGTTTTTTTCTATGAATCTAAAGCAAATCTGCACGTCTCAAACTTGGTTGTTGTCATGTCCTTCAAATCGTTTCTTCTCATTGGCCATTCTTATACTTCTCCACCATTTTCACCCTTCCTTTCCCTCCAGTCTTGACCCTGATTCTGTCTTTTCTATGTTTCATGGACTGCGCATAAGGAAATTTCATCTTCATCCACACATTTTTGCTCTCCAAAGCCTGTTTCACAGATTGTATTTGCAGTTTCTAGGAAAAATAGCCAACAGTATAGTCCTAGAGGCTTGATAATACCCCACACTTTCAGTCATAAATGTCCTCTAAAGCTCATTGGAAGTCAACGGGGTCTTAAAGAGGATGGAAATTTCCATGTCTGGGGACAGGGAGAGAGAAGCACATGCAGTAGGTAGTTCACCCTATCTCGTGACAGGCATCATGGTAAGACAGCTGAATCTCTCTCTACTAATGATCAAGTTTGACTAAATGACTGCCCTAGTAGCCATTTAGATATAGAGTAGATATTTAGCTAATGAGAAGTAGATGATGGTCATGAACTGGAGCATGAGACATCTGATTTTTAACTTCTGTGTGCCAACAGCTCTGTGCTTCGTTCAAATATTTGAAATATTTACCTCTTTGGTTAATGTTACCCAGATTTTGATTTTTTTTGGCTGGAAGGTTTGTGGTTGGTGTGTGGTGTGTCCTCCCACCACCCCCGCCATACCATTGCAGGCATTGTAAGTCAAGGTCGAGCGCCAAATGTAACTTTGAGAATGAGGCATCAGAAAGTGAAAGCACAGGTACTCTGACTTTGATCTGAAAAAGTATGACAGTTGACAGAAAACTATTCCTTCTAGTTAAGGAAATTGCAGTTAGTATTTAGTTACTAGTAGTTTGTGCATCAATACATAGCATAATTTTTTTAAGCGCTGTTGAGAGCACAAAGACTTTCTACTGTTGTCCTGTAAAATCTCATAATGAAGAAATGGACTTGGGAAATCCTCTTCTTGACACATTATTGCATTGACAGAAAGGGGTAAAAGAATGTAGAGAGAAAAAAAATGTATTTTTTTGATGATGCTTGTGTTAGGTAATGACTGTATCAGTAGTAAGAACCTATTAAGCTACTTCAAATTAGTATCTGATCTACTTTAAAAAGACACTCATTATCAGTTAATTCATTAAGGGTATTTGTTGAGGTTTAAGACATATGAAACAAAAATGCCTCATTTGCAAGTAATTAATACAGAATTACTTAAGCAATACAGTTTCACAAATGAAATACTTACATTTGAATTCCTTTTAATCCACTTGAAAGAGACACTTAGATCTTTAATCACCAGATAAATTATATATGTTTTGTTAATTACCTATCAATCAATATTTCAGTTCAGTATCTACATCACTGAAGAGAAGGGCACACAGTTGGGACAGGAGGCTTTTTCATTAGACATTCTTCCTTATTTATTTTCTTTGTGCAGTTGGCACTGAGGGTATTAACCAATTCAATTGTTCAATAATTCAGGGGAGAATTAGTGTGTTTTTTAATTTATTTTTTGCTGTGCGGTGAATAAAGCTCCCAGGAGCTTTGATCATGTATTCCTGTGCAGTCAAAAGACATGCTTGAGTTAAATAGTTTGCCTTTTTTTGTCAAGAAGAGAAGAGTAAGTGCAGTTCTATTTAAAAACATTATCACAAAGACACAATTGCATTTAATCTCTGATTTCAAGCCTGAATTGACTGGACCGTGCTGGCCATTGTGCAGATCTATTGATTTTGTAGAGTGAGCTCCCTGTCCGTGGAAGGCACACTATTGTGTTTGAGTGGTCCAATAGGTCCTCAGGTTGTGTGAGGTAGAAGCACTCAGCACCTGCAAAGGTCAGACTTTATCATTCATTAGTCTTCTGACACATTTTAGAGGAGGACTGGGAATAAGAGGTTCTGCAAGAAGAAGTTTACATCACCAGGAGAAATTGCCTGGGCTGCAGTTCAAGCTCCAGCACTCAGTAGAAATCTTGCTATGTTTCCCTGTTCAGGAGCGAAAATGGATCTTCAGAAAAAAAGTGGGCCAGAATGTTTCTTTAAAAAAAGTATTCCAAATGATTCACACTGAAATTGAAAATATCTACCATACTAAAGCCAGGGATGAGAATTGTTTTAATTCCTGATTTGAAAAACACTGGAAAACTGGTACTAATAATGAAATGCTGACACAACTTTATCTATAGCACTTCTAGCAGAGCAGTTATAATGTGAAAAAGGAAGGTTCAATAAAATGCAAGGCAGAAATAGCAAATTATATTAGATGTGACATATTAGCCATAAGGCCTTTTCTAAACTACAGTGAAAAAATTAGGACAAGGGTATGGTAGTATATTTCTCCCTGCAGCATGAGAAAGGCTTAGCCCCCAGAGCGTTCCCTCTGAACTTGTATTCTATTTCTAGCATGTGTTTTATTAACTTTTATTTTTGTTTTTCAGGCTAGACACACAACACCAACCTTAATGTCAAATTAGATAATGAAAAGCAATAATCATCTTAAGAAAAATAATTCAAATAACTGTCATGTCGCATTATAGTTTTTGCTGCTAGCAAAAGTCTTAATTAAGTCTGCAGAATGGTTTCTTTTCTCATCTTCTGATTTCAGATGCTCTATACTTCCTAAGCAATTTTCCATTAGACTTGTATTTCTATGCTCTTACAGAAATCATCCTATGTATAGAGTAGAGCATTATGTAAAAGAAAAAAAAACGTAGGAGGGGAGAGTTTCACAGAGAGTTGTGCCATTTATCACATTTTAGGAAAAAAGTGAAAGCTAGAACTTTGAGTGGTGCCAGATTTCATCTGGGATAATGAACACAAGCCTAACGATTGCTGCTGATGTATTGTGATTAACAAATCAAAACAGCAAAAGATATATTGGTATTCTAACCTGGAAATATGCTATGGAACTGATCTTGTCCTTCTCCGGCTGCAGTGAGGTTACCAAAGCTAGGAGCAGAACAAGCTTAACCCCCAAAAATCCTCATAAAGGAAAGAGCATTGGTGGATTGCTGCTGCTTTGAGCAATCTCTGATTGAAGCAGCAATTTGCACAAGGAATCTAATTATGACAAGAACTGAAATGGTAAGTACAGACTCCAGAAAATGCAAGGAAAATTGAGCTGTCCTTGGGTGCTGAATCAAGCAGAGCACAGCCAGATTTGGATGAACCGGCCTAATGAATGCATGCATAATAAATTGCAATTAATACCACCAAAGGAACTATTGTTGTGATAGGCATTACCTGCTATAAGTGCATTATTGAAATTAGTTAGTTGGATGTGTTTCTACTGCTTATGAACCTCCAAGGAGTCTCTTTAACCTTTAAAACAGACTCTTACTCATTTGCTGTGCTTTGATTTATGACCATGAAGTGCTAACAGCATTCATGAACTAGAGTCTTCCTGGTTGAAACCAAACTGGAACTGATGGCTGAGGAGCCCACCTACTGCACTCAAGCTGCAGATAGGCATTCAGTCTGTGGGACCAGACTACAACTATTTCAAAGTGAATACTAAGAAATATTTTTATTGAGATGCTAAAATCTCTGCATCAATTTCAGAGGTCAGTAAAGCCACTTCTATTGGTCCAAACTGTTTGCTAAAGCAGTTGCAGACATCCTTTGGCTCCAAACCCAAACTCTGGCCATGAAGGAACTGCACAGTCCTCTGTCTGGCATTTACATAATGTGAGATGAGAACAGTCCACTGTTGCATGTCCCTGTTTCCACAATGTCCTTCAGAAATGAAAGTGATTACATAAGGTAGCAAGCAATGAGGTGAGCCAAACTCTGTTTTTCACTGAGTCTCCAGACTGAGTTTCCCTTAACTTTGTTAATTCCTGAATTCAGTTGAGTCCATTGCTCATTGCACTAGTGAAACCAACAGAAGTATTGTCGTTTGTTAGGGCTTCACTGTCAAGCCAGGTATTGCACAATTCTCCAGGCTATGTCAAGAATATGATACTCTAAGATGGCCTTTAATATTGGTCTAAATTCCCCCTCGGCAAAACTGGAAGTTTAGAATTATGTTTCCTGTGTACTTTGCCCTCTCTTTCTCAGTGGTAAGCACTCTAACATAAGAATATAAAATTATTGGACCAGTCCTTCCTTTTGGGATCATGCGTACCAGGGAAATAGCGTACTCTGGGAATACATCCAGAGTTTGACACGATGCCTGGCTACACTAATACATTGAGAAGAAAAACATCTTGAATAGAAACTTCCCACAGAAAATGAAAATATGGTCAAATAGAGAAGGAAACAAGAAAAGTAAAACAAGCAAACAAAATGTTTTCAAGAATTTTTATATCTTTTGAACTTTGGTATTATTAAAATTTACCTGTCTTTTGACCAGCTTTACAAAGTCACAGTGGAGTTGACAGGAGCAAGAGGGGTTCAGGATATGTCAAACATTAACAGAAGTGTATGTCCCCTAAGTGTATTCATGCTTGCTGCATCCAATAATTGGTTTGTTCCAAAAGACCTGTGGCTAGTGTTGCCTAGTTCTTCTTCAGATTTATGATCTGTTTGCATGGTAAGAATGTGGCCGATTCAAACCCTTTTGAAACACACAGGCGTGTTTTGCAAATTCTTCCCTTCCTCTCATCTTTCCTTCCTCCCCGTGCTCAGTCAAAACCAAAATGATTCCCTTTACTTAGACATGTTACAGCATTCTCTGCCAACTTAAACAGCAGTAAAAGACTCAGTAACTTATCACTACACACATATAATAACTGACTAGGCCACCCCACTTCTTAAAGTGCTGTTTAAAAACATTTTTTTCTAGAACATAGGCACTGACTTCTAACCTGGAAATGAGAAAGGAAGGAAGGGCATATAAGGATGATTTGTACAGTGAACTAAAGGAAAAACTTCATTAAAAACTTTGTTAAGCAGGGTTGCTTTTTGTTTTGCTTTGTTTTAGTTTTTTGGTTTTGTTCTGTTTTTTAGTTTAGTTTGTTTATAGATCCTGCAAAATCCTTCAGATTAGAATACAACAGAAAATCCGCAGGAATCAGGCTGAAAGTGAACAAGTATTTAATCTTTCTTCATCACTGGCAACTGAAATCCTTCCCTCCTGATAAATATAAGTAGATGCTGTTTCTACTTCTTTTTTGATGCTGGTGATCTCAATCCAATAGAGCAGAAGAAAGTGGAAGATTATGATGTATTGTAAAGCTGGATTGCAAGATTATTGCAATAAAATGGAAAAGCTGTCAGTCAAATATTGCCTTAAAAAGTAATTTTATGATGCTTTTGTGGTTAGGAAAGGTTAAACTCTTCCAAGAATATCTTTCTTACTGATTGACTTTTTCCAGAGAAGACCTTGTCGTCAATTAAGTCCTTAGTGACCTGACTGTATTTGATGATATCGAAAGCACAAAAATAAACTGACTTGCTTAAGGATCTTCAACTGAAAATATACTTGCTGTGAGTTGTATAGAAGAGGAAATTCGAATCTAGCTAAAAATCAGAGTCCACGGTGTCTTCTGTGCTAAAAACAACATTTGAATAATGTTCAATTAACTAGCTGGTGAGAGTTACTGAATAACAGGATCTATGTACTAACCAAGGAAGCCAACTGAGTGTGAACTGAACAGTAACTTAAGCCAGTATCCCAAGGAAAAGCCACTTAAATGTGACCAAGGTTACTCTGACTACTCATAATTGCTCCTGATATTTTAGCAAGGTCCTTCTCCTTAAAAAAATATTCAGTTTTAGAATGGTATAGATAAAAGCAGCGTACAGAGAGCCTGGGATCATACTAGGGCTCAGATTGTCAGAGGAAGAGAGAGTGGGATGTGATCACTGTAGCGGAGAATTTTGTGCAGGGGAAACCTGTGTTATCTGCTAAAGGTGTGAAGTTGCCTTTACAGAGGCACAGGATTTGGAAATGTGTTGTTCACACAGGCAAATCTTATCTCCATGGCAAAATTTAAGCACATCCCTTCCAGCATAGTACGCTCACGCTGAAGCCTTACAATAACATCAGGCATCTCTGTGGTTTTTTTTCACATAGCTTCTGTCTGCATGATTTGTATTGTAAAAAGGTCTGGGCAGAGTAGTATCGCTCCCATTCTATTACCCTTTGACATCAAGCTGAAAATATTTAAGCCTACAGGGAGACTGATGAATGACCCTTTTAAATATGTTTTCATCTAAGTCATTAGGCACGTAGGTATTGACGGGAAGAAGTCCTGACAGTGTTGCATAGCATATGTCTTAACATTTCTTAACTACAGAGAAAGAATTGACCAAAGAAAAAGTTGGTCTGAGGGCCCAGTATGTCAAAGCATTTCCAAAATGCTTGTGCTCCCTTTTTACACTCCTTTATTTGCATGTAAAAAGCCTGTATTTGCAGATGTCAGGATTTCACTAAGGGTCAGACTGAGTTGAAACCCTGAGAGTCAAACATTTCAGAAGGCCTGAGAAGGCTTGTTTTCCCAGCTCTGGTTTATGTCATTGTTGGAGATAGGAAAGTGAGATGGTTCAGTGCAGAAATAAATCCCTCCAAGACTGGTGTGGACTTTGGTTTTGGCCACTTCTGTCAGATGCCATTGTCTGGTTGTCTTACTTGACTGTTAAAGCTTCATATTTACGTGTTTTGTTCTCATGCGAAGTGGAGCTTACTCTACTCTTGATCGAGATAACCTCAGTTTGCTGGAGAGCTGTCCTACAAATATACTCTGAGGCACTTTTCAGCTTGATCAGCCATGCCCAGGAATGGGACGGGAGCTGATAACACTAGGGAGACAAGGGAAACATAAGCAGGATGTTCTTGGTGTCACAGTGGCTACTGCACTTCTGGTCTCGGTTTATACTACCTTGTCCAAGATAGGACAAGGGTTATTTAGCCTGGAGAAGAGGAGGCTGAGGGGAGCCTTCATTGCTCTCTACAACTACCTGAAAGGAGGTTGTGGAGAGGAGGGTGCTGGCCTCTTCTCCCAAGTGACAGGAGACAGGACAAGAGGGAATGGCCTCAAGCTCCGCCAGGGGAGATTTAGGCTAGACATCAGGAAAATTTTTTTCACAGAAAGGGTCATTGGGCATTGGAACAGGCTGCCCAGGGAGGCGGTTGATTCACCTTCGCTGGAGGTGTTTAAGGCATAGGTGGATGAGGTGCTGAGGAGCATGGTTTAGTGGTAGGAATGGTTGGACTCAATGATCCCATGGGCCTTTTCCAACCTGGTGATTATATGATTCTAAATTGCTCCTGTGGGCATAGTCCTCCCAGATTTGCTGGGCATGTAATGACTGGTGGAACTACATGTTCCCACAAATGGGTAGCTGTGATCTTACAGCTTGCATAGCCATTCTGACCATCAACCCTCCACTGCATCAGTTGCTTTTCTTCTGGCTGCGGCAGGAGTGCAGCACCAACAGCTACTGCAAAACTGCATTCCCTTTATCCAGTAGTGAGACTGCAAGAATTTGTCCTTATTCCTCGGACAGTAAAATTTTATTTTGTCTATGTTGCTGTGAATACTTGATCTTTCCCTGAGGACAATTCTTTCAGAACTCAGAATGAGGCTATTATTACATTACCATTCAAACTGGGCCTGCCAATGTAATTATGTCCTTTTAGAAGTGCCTGCATCATTGCAATTTCAGAATATTGAATTTGCATAACAGAAAACTACAGGTCAAGATCTTAGTTGATATTACCCTTATAACTTTACTTAAAATAACAGCAGTCCAAGAATTTGTAGTAGGTATGGACCTGGTTACCTACATGTACGTATCTCTATATACAGATACAACACAGAATTATATATATTATATAATATATTATATATATTATAAAATATCTGAAAATTGTAAGAAAAATCCTGCCTTATATTCAGTTTGATGCTTCCATGATAAAGATTACACACGGAGGACAAGTTTGATTTTACAGATAAAGAGTGAATATTGGTCAGTTTTTCCTTTGAGCAGAAATAAACCTTCAATTAAGTATTACGAGTCTTCAAACAAAACACTGCAATAACATATGCATTCACTTTTCTGTTGAGAGACTTTGTGTCAGTAAGCATCTATGCAGAATGGGAAGGAAAATAATCATCAGATTTAAGTGAAACTAAAAGGCATTTTCTCAGCTGGAAGTTACAAAAAAAGTGATTCTGTAAATGTAGAAAATTGTGAGAAGCCCTTAGTGATGTCTGGAACAGTGTAACACACAGCATATCATAATAAGGAAAAGAGAAAATGAAAAAAACCTACAATTCCTGCTTTAAACTTAGTTGATTTAATGCATGTACGTTTCTCATTTGGGTATTGTTTCTATTCTTCACAAAATGTATTTTAAAGATGATTTAGATGTTTAACTGCATTGCGATCATGCATTATACTCTTTGTCCTTTGCAAAAGAGAGCATACCTGCCAGAGGCACATAATTTAATAAAGAAAATATCATTATAACTAGATTTTGGTGACCCTGTAATCAGGAAACTCAGGCGAGGGGTCAGCCAGCCAGATTGTTTCTACTGAGTACTGTGGGCTGCCATTATTTCCAGCTACATAATAATTTTATTTTATTGTGGAGAATAAATCAAAGTTTTAAAGGGAGGCTGTATTTTTTTTTTCATATCTAAAAGCTACAGATGCCGGCGAAAGAATTGCTTGTTGTCAAAACTAACTGTAAGTATATTTAGTCCAAGAGAAAACGATCAAGTTGATACTCAGAGGACAGACCCCCTCCACCCTTATAACAATTATGCTCCATTTAGCATCAGTGCAGGTTCTTCTACGCTGTCCTGAACTCGGTCCTTCATTCTCCTTTATATTATTTTCTTGTTATTGTGCCTTTTAGCAAATGGTCTTTACAGGCTGTTCAGTCTCTGAATGGGTTCAATCCTCTGCTTCCGCAGATTGCTGAGAAGGGTGTCACTTGTGAAGGCAGTTTTGTGAAGAGACAACTCACTAATAAGACCCAAACTCAGACAACCAGCCTGCTCTGTACAGGCCTCCAAGCAGCTATCAGAAGCTAATTGTAATGCTTATTAAAGACAGCTTAGCAAGGATGTGAAAATGGCAGGCAAAGCTTTGCTATTCTCTACACCAGCTCTCAGCCCTCTTACGCAGCAGCTCTGCTCCCTGGGTCTATTCAGGGACAGAGATGCTGCTTTTCTAAAAGATGAAAAAAAAAAAAAAAGATCCCAAACCAATATAACTTAGCAGTTCTGAAAAACCACCCCAGCCTGGGAGGGTTGACGGAGGGTCTTTTAATTTTGCTTGCAACATATCATTTTTTGATAAAAAGTTCTCTGCAGCATCACTAAAGAGATTGTACTTTCTTTGCAGCCAGCAGGTGAGTGTGACATAGGTGTTTCTGAGGAAAACCGAGATACACAGATGTGCCTAAGATCCCTTCTTAGTGGTGATAAAAAAGAAAATACAGACACACTGAAAAGTGCTGCTTGACTTAAGTATACCAGTTTAAGCTTTTCACTGTCATCTTTTATCATTTGCAATGTCTCCTTCCCACCTCCTCCCACCTCCTTCAGTTTTTTCCTGTGAAAACTAAGCAAATATGGTATGGAAATTGGGGACACAATGAATACTGAACTCAACATGCCATATCCTTAAACTCCCTGTCAGAGCGAAAATACAGTTTGAGGCTTTGCATCCTGTTATTCCTCATGAAAACTGCCACTGCAGACAAGCACTTTGCCTGTGGTAAATGCTCTTGTTCAGAGCAGATGTTTCCCTCAATTAGCATTTTTCAACTATTTAGCAAGTACATTCTATTAAAATATTTTAATTTATGCAAAAATGATGTTATTAAATTTACAAATTCTTTTTATAAGACACATCCTGTAGTTTCAAGCTAATAATTTTCTGTCAGTAACTGTTATCATGGGCCAGAGAGTATTCCTTTAAAAGGAAATCTTTGCATTACTTTTTCCAACAGTGAGGCACTTGACTCTTTCATGTATTCCTCATAGCATGATGACCGCAATTTTACATCTTCCACATTAAGATACTTAACGTTTAAGACACATGACAGATTTTTGAAAATATGAGGATACGGATTTTAGATTTAAAAGTTCTGCATAGAAGTAACAACTGTTTTGTTCTTATTCTATTAACTTTCCTTCTTTCAAAGCTGCAGACAGACAAGACAGTCATTTTCAACTTATCTTTCTGTCTGTTCAGACCATTTTCACACACTCTGCCAGTGTAGTGCTGCCCTAATGTTACTTTTCCCCTGAATATTGATTTAAGTGTATAGCGTAGCTTAAGAGATCCATATATAGGTCAGCATTATTTCTGAAAACATTTTCATCTATCAATTAAAATTAGCTGTAGCAAAGGCTAGTACAGTTTTCTCCTGGGAAGCTGCAGTTGATAATGAAACACAGAGCGTTTTTTTACATCTAGGTTGTCGGCAGGCATCCAGCTTGGGTTACTAGTGACCGACAGTTGCTACCATCTACTGGCTGTTTGTATCCTCTGTGAAACAACAGGGCACCTCAATTCTTTCACATTGCAGAAAGATGGGCTCTTCCTTGCTGTCAATGTGATTAAAAGCATGTTGGAGTTGGCAGCTAACAAGAGGGATAGCACTTTCACAAGTCCTTTTAGCAGGTCTTTGGCTCCAATATAATTTAAGGGTGTTTTTTCCTCTGCTCTATAATTCAATTCTAGTCGTTTACTTTAAACAATGACTACTGTGTTTAGGAGTACGTTGGCTAATTTCTGCTGAACCGCGATTTTAGGCAAATCTGACCTTGTCTGCCCTGGATATTAACAGTCAGTATCACATTAGTTAACCTATGTTAACCTGTATATTTGTAATACCTTTCTCAGTTCTGGCAGACTCACAAGGCTTAAAGACCTACTGGATAAAAAAAATAGTATCTTTCATCAAGGTTATACCTGAAAGACACTAAATTAGGTGTGAAATTCCTGAAGTGCCTAGTCAGTAAGGCAGTCTCCAGTTCTCATAAATGATAAACACATAAGCTTTATGATGAACGCAGAGTAAAAACATTTACCGTCATGAGACTATGTGTGTTTCAGGTTTTTCAGATGATTCAGCACAATTTAATTGATCTTTTCTTTTAGTACCTTTGTGGCGATATGCAAAGCTTAACTATATTAAAAAAATTGATCTAATCCAGATGTAGGCACATTTATTCTTTCTGCTTTTGATTGTGGAGATAAGCATTGGTGATTAATAATAACACCACAAATATTTTACTGCACTAACTCTGGCTCTTCCTTCTTTCTTGCTTTCCTCTTTCTTACTACCAGAGGAACTGAAGTACAACATAATTTGGCCTTTCTTTCACATCTCTTAGGCATAGCCTTCCTAGTCCCCAAGTGGAAAGAACAGCTTTGACTAGTTGCCCAGTCCTTGTCAGCTACTGTTGAAAGAGAGGTTGCTAAAGCAGACTAGCAAATGACAGTACACTGGCAGTGTATTTGCAGAACGTAATAGAGTATAGATCTATCCATCACCTAAAGGGAAGGCACAGAGGCAGCAATGACAGAATGACAGCAGCGTTTGCAGAAGACAAAATTACATATAGCAGTGAAACATTTAATGTTCCCAAGAGTAGTGGACTCCAGCAAGATGGAAAGTAACCTCAGACTTGTTGTGAATTTAGGTCACAAACAGAAACAACACAAGACACTTAAATAACCTGAGTCTACTGTTTATTTGATGTTATCACTGATGATATTCCCCTGTGTCTACCTGGCCATGGGCAGTTATGTTAATAACGTAGGAAGTCTAGTGCAGCTATAGTGCTCTTCTACCCAAAACACTGGTAATATTTACTGCCAAAGCAGAAGTGATGTCTTTTTTTACAAACAGCACCAGGTGTTCTCTGGCTTCTCCTTTGCAAGATGTCAGTCTAACTATTTGATATCTTTTCATTTGACCCAAATCTCCTTGGAGTCTATGGAAAGAAAGCAGACATAATATCTTCTGTGAGTAGCCTGTTCCCTCTCTCCAAGCTTAAATGAACTCATACAGGTCACAGTGGGAACTGTTGTAGAGCTTAGGTATTTGTTACCCATCTAATAACTTCCAATTTATGCAGGGTTTTTTTTGTAAAATAAAGTAATTAAAAATAAGTATTAAATACAGTATTAAAATAAAATCTTCCTTATACTTGTAGCTATACAACTGTGACAGAGCTAGCCCTGGAAGTGTATCATCCCATTTTTCCCTTTACAAGGATACCTTACCATCTGGTTCTCCAAGTTTGCTGAGTGGTATAGTAACCCAGATTTTTTCCTGCCATGGTGGACTAAGACTTGCAGACTCATTGTTAAAGAGTGGTTGGATTTGATCTTATGTATGCCTTGACTGCATCTGTCTGTAAGATGGGGTTCAGCTCCATGTAAAGATGCCTAAATATGAGTGTCTAAATGAAGGTATCTGCTATAATATTATTAAAGCCCTACTGCAGGTTTTCAGTGTTATCTGAGTAATTTTCTAGGCACCATTGAAAGTACTGACTGGCAACTGGATTCAGCTGCCCACACATGGTCTTAGTGATGTGTCAGATCCCCTGAAGTATCCTCCCTGGTTTCACTTGCCACTATGGAAAGTTATTAATCTCTTGTAGGTCTTCTGTCACATCTTTGATCTTCACATGAGCATCTTCCACACTATAGGGCATCTTAGATGTAACTCCTTGTCTACATGTGCGCAACCAAATTGAGTCAAAATCTCCACTGACTATAATGGCAGCTTATGCTGCAGGTTAAGTGCAAGTATCTGAGGTACTGAAATATTAGAGTTTTCTGTGATTGTATATGCCTTAGGATGCTACACCTGACTGCCCTGGATACTGTAGGCTGCCTGAAATGCCACTGTGTTTTTGTTTAGTCAACTGAATCCTGCTCCTAAATTTTCATGTCTTAGTCTCAGATTGAATCTCACCTCAGAGTAAGATACAGGTTCCTTAAGAACAGGTTTTTTTTTCTGTATTATATACCCAAGAGTACCCCTAACATCTGCAGAGGTACAACAGATATGCCACAGAATTTGTAGACCTGACTGGTTTTGGAGTAGCAGCTGGAGAGATACCCTCAATGTCTCATGGAGAATAAGGACAGTGATAGGCTGCTGGGTATTGTCTCAATAACTTCCAAGGAGGTTGAGTTAGATATGCATCTTTCTCAGGAAAAGCCAGGGTGGCTGGAGCCTCATGAAATTTGCCAATGCAGACTATGTAGATGTGCATGTGTACGTATACTGATATTTTATCTGGGTCATCTCCTTCACTTCAAATGGAATATTCTGCTACTTAGGCTCTGGAAGGTCAGATGTGTTTCAGTCCTTTCAGAGACTAACCTGGTCCACCGGCAACAAACCATCAGGGATGCCAGCACTGCTAATGGAAGTACTGTTTTATTTTTTTATTTCCTTGATGTATTTCATTTTTCCTGAGCCTGGCTGACTGGGATGAACAAATTAGGTAAGATAGAAATAGTTATGGAACTATCAGGAGAGCTGGAAAATAACAGTGCCTGAATCATCTGTTGGGGGCATTTTCTTCCTATTTACTGTATGGTCATCTGCTAAAAGCCATACTTCACTTGTCACTCTGTGTCCATTCTCCAGACAAAACTGGTAGCTCATTGTGTCTTTTGTAATCTATTTGGACAGGGGACTGAAACATTTTCTTTCTTTGATGAGGAGCTTGTCACACTTACTCATGTCTTTGTTGTTCCAAGCAAGATTTCTACAACATGTTCTGCTTTAAAGGGATTTATAAATGTCTGGTAGGAAGAGAAGTCAACTTGTCTTCTTATTGGAGTGGTCACTAAATACCATTCCAAGACTGCTCTCCCTGCATTTCACTCTCCCTTCTTGTTTGCTGCTAGGTGAAAGTCAGAGAGTTAGTTATGACCTTGCAAGCCCCATGGATAGAACAACAGCTTGAGAGAGAAATAATTTTCTTAAGAAATTCCTGATGGAATAGGAAGGTGTACATAAGAACCTATTTATTTGTGAGGAGGCAAATAGAAATTTAGTTTTCCTGATGAAAACTGTGGTTTTGTCAGAGTATCTGTGTGTGTAAAACAAGGATGTTTTCCCATAGAAATAATTTTTGTGACAATGGGGTTATTCTAACTATGTAGAAATGCTAGGCCAGCTTGATAATGGGAATTTGCTATGCTGGTGCATTCAGCTACAAAATGCATTTTGAGGATGTGGCTTTTGTTCTCTCATGTGCTTTACTTCCACTATTAGAATTAAATCCTTAGCTGGTGATAGGAAAAATTCTTGCAACTAGTGTATGAATAACAACAGAGCTATATCAAACTTGAACAACTGCCAGTGAAGGCAGAGCGTCACTCGACACAGCAATTTTTAATTCTGCACTTCAAGGAGAAGTAAGTAAGTAAGTGATGTATTATGTGGTAGAAAGTGGTATTCACCTGGGAAAATTTAGGGGAAAGTTTTCCAGCAGAGTTTAAATCAGAAGGACTGATAGGCAAAACAAAAGCTTGTGAAGGGATAGAGGAAGTGGGGAGACATGCTTCATAGCAATGGTGCCAGGGAAGAAGTTTGTGAAGGCTGTGAAACTGGAGGTGAGAGAGAAAAGTGCAATTCTGAGCAGATGTGAAGCTCAGTAGTGAAAGTCAGGACTGTTAAGGCAGAAAAATACTTACAAGTAGGATTTATTTTGTCTGCAACTATCCAAAACACCCTTTTTCTTCAGAAAATCATGTTGATGGGAAGTTTTCAACAGGTGCTGCCTGGCTAATTGAAGAGAGAGGAACACTGGCACCTTCTGTGCCTATTATTATGCCCAGTCTTCTGCCACTTTAGACGATGATGCCAGAAATTGCTCAGAAATACTTGACTTGCTTTCCTCCATGCATTTTAACTACTAAAGATGCATTTGAAATGAATTTTACTGGAACATCTTTGGCGGAAATTACTCTCTTCTGACAAAGATATCGTCTGCCCAGTCCAAGGTATTATGTGAAAGATACTCGTATGTAGCATCCACTCTTTAAAGTAGTCCTCTTGCAGATATCACTCTCCATAAACAATTTTATATACTTCCCCCGTTGCAGTAATATTTTGTTCAGATAATACGGTGGTGAATGTCAAGTTAAAACATACAAATAAACAAATTAATTATCCTTGGTTATTATAAAATTCTGCCTTTAGTTCTCCGTCAGGGAAAAAAACCCAGTTCACAGAGTTCTTTAAAGAGTGAAAAATGCACATACATTTTATGAGAAAACATTTTCCACTTTGAAAACATTAAAGAAATAAACACTTGCATTAAACCTGGCTTAAGGTTTATGACATATGATGGTCTTTAAAAGTGGAATATATCTTGAGGTTTTCATGACTTCATAAAAATACCTAAGTTACACATGCTGAAATTGCTGCACACTAGATACTCTTGTCTTGGAATGTAATTGCCTTAAAGGTAAAAAGGAAGCTGAGTATAATAATTCCCCCAGCGTGTCTATTCTCCATTTCTGTTCCACAGAGGAAGCTAGAAGGATGTGGTATCATCAAAGAAGCATGTGTTGGGAGAGGGGAGAGCTAATCCTTAAATAGTTGTGCCCTGCATCTCAACTAAGGAATGAAAACCTTGCGAAAGGATTTCCTAAAGTCTTACATACAGTATATCCCTTAACCTATTAAATGCTATAATTGTTGCACTAAGATAAGAGATGCTTCCAAAGTAATCCATGCTGGGTGGCCCTAGGTAAAAACCTGTTTATTAATATCCCAGAGTTGTGCCATGCAGTGATAGTGATGGAAATTTGGCAAACCAATCCTACTTCTGTCAGATGAGCGAAACAGACACTTCACTCAAGACTGGATGACAGAGAGATGTAGAGATCATTGCACTAAGGAAATCTGAAGGGATGGCTTATGATTAGGATAGTGACTGAGAGAGACGACAAGAAAAAGAGAAGAGTATAGTGAGTATTTTCTCATCCTGACAGTTTTAGAGACATAAATAAGTCTGAAACCTCTTTCCCTTGCAATCCATATTGCCAATATGGATTGGCTGCAAAATATTGTTAATTTAGATTATTAACATTTGGCACTCATTTTGAATTCATGCAAATAATTTGGGGTGGTGGACTAGATTCAAACAATCTTGGCAGTCTTTTTCACATGGACTGGTATGATATTTCATACCGTATAAAGAGGAAAAGTGTGAGATAGAACTGAAATAACTTGCTTAAGTGGAATGAGTGGAAAAGGTAGGTGATAAGTTTTCTTTGGAAAATATGGCCTTAGTTGTCCTAAAACTAGTCATAAATTTTGGTTCACACTGAAAATCTGGCAGAATATCATAGAAGAATAACGACTTTTACTCAATGATATAAAGGGGTGCAGTATTTTCTCAGTTTCTGGGAGATTTAGGACTGACTAGTACAGTTGTACTGAAATGATTTTCATTTATCATGATCCACACAGGCAAAGTCTTTCCTGTTAAGCTACTTGGGTCTGGATAGTTCTGTTGGTAATGTCTCATTTTTATATTTAAACCCATGCATTCAAGTGCTTCAGCTGCTAGGATGGAGGATATTTCTTCTTGCAGCTTAGAGGAATACCACACAGGAGGGTTTGACTCTCAGTGATTGAGTCGTTCAGTGAAGACATAGAGGCATATGCCTATGATAATTTGCCTATGATAAATCCATCCAGAAGCGGCATGTGGATTAGACAGCACTGAGGAGCACAATTTGGGGGAGGCATGTGCTGTTGAGTTTCCTTCCTAGAGCTGTTCCACTTTATAAAGCAGGCATTAAGATGGTGCTCTGCTAGCAACACACGAAGCAAAGTTGTGAAGGGAGTTCTCATCCCCAGTCTGGCCCAGGCTGTGGATCTGGGAGATGTGGGCTCAAGGGCCATGAGAAGAGCAGACTCTTAAATCCAGGACTGCAAAACCCTGTGTCTTGGCCTTTGTGTTAATAAGTTAAGAGAGTAAAAATGATGTCATTTAGAAATTTTGCAGATTTGTCTTTCTCCATTCAGTGGGAGAGGGGTGGTTTGCTCTTTTTTGTGTCCAAAACACTTGTTCTCTTTTGAGTGCAATATTATCACAGTGGAATATAATATTATGAACTGAAAACATAGTTTTAACATAATTTTTTCTTGCTTTAGAGATGAAGAGCTGAAAGACATTCCAAATGGTCTGAAATTAGGCTTATTTTCTTTTATCTTCTTTGTTGGTTGATCTTAGAAACCTATTACTCACACTGCCCCAGTTCTGGGCAGTGCAGGGACATAGCTGAGAAGTTCTACTGAAGAAAAGTCACTGGCATCCTAGCGCATATCTACTGCTGTGAAAATCCCACCATGCTTGAGATCAGTGACACGGCTGCACTTCCGTCATGAAGCATTTCTTCATATGCTAGCACTATAGCTGCTTGGATCCATGCTGAGTTTTACTAAGAGAAAATAGATAAGAGGATCTAACTATTACATAACACACCACTGCACAAAGACTGCATTAATGTCTTGGTGTTAGGGCACGGACAGGCCTGTTCAGCAGGAGAAAGGAGTGGAGAATGGTGACAAGGCAGGCAGGAGCAATGTCCTTTTCTTCAAGGTCACTGTCCCATTGTGCCCCAGCAAGGTCAGCAGAGCAGAGACAGGGACTGAAGGGTGCCCAAGACTGCAGTGACCACCAGACATGTCCACAGTGATAAGGCAGGCCTAGGTCAAGCTGGTCGGCTCAGGCCAGTTCAGGCCCATTGGTGCACTCAGAGTCCTGATAATTGCATTTGCTCTATACTATACCAGACCTTGTTCTTGTGAATTAAACTTAAGACTATTGAAACATTGAGTTGGGTCCCTAAAATGACAAGTTTACAAAATATGAACCAAGTTAGAGAAAACATTAAAGTATAAAGATGGATATGAGAACTGGATTTTTTTATGAGTGATTCTGTAGATATTTTTTTCTTCTCCATTCCCCCCCAAATCAAGAAACTCTGCCAGACAGAAAAAGGATACATCAATATATTTTAAATATCATCAAAACAAATGAGAAAAAGCAAACTTCATAGCCAATTATATAAATTAGCAAAGGAAACATTCAGCCAAATGACAAACAAAGTTAAGGTTGTTTGTGAAAGATGTAGAACTACACCAGCAATGAAATAAAAATAGTAACATTACTAATCATGATTGAAAACGTAGACATATATATCATAGTTAGTTTTCACACCCAGCCAGTCTGGATGATGTGTTAGTATCAGATGGTGAAAAACTATAGCTTAAACAGGAGAAACCAATTGTTACTAGATATTAAATGTGTGGCCCCCATTTTGTACTCCACAATCCCTAGGATGAGCTCCCTTCTCTGTGTGTGAGGGAAACAAAATGCCTTGAGCTGGAATCAAAACCATGGACTGACTGACTGACTGGGGGACACCAAGTGAATGAACTCCTGCACTTACCTATAGTCAAGAAACAGAGACTCAGATTTCAGGGGACTACCCTGTATTCGCTTTGAAGTGAACTGAGCTGGAATCCCTGCAGCTGTAAGAATCTTATGCTTGTATTAGGAGGAAAAAAGTCCCACAATCAAAAAGTATAGTTCTCTATCAGTTTTCTACATAAAAATGTAGTAGTTTGAGCACTCATTTTGCGGAGAGAGTAACCTGAGCTGATGAATTGCCTCCAATAATGTTAGTGAATTCACAGTCAGTGAACAAACACCATTTAAATACACTCTGATTGTAAATGAAGAGGAAAGCCATCCTGAGAGCAGGCTAACCCAGACCTCCCTCCAAATGCAGGTGAGCTGCCTAATGACAGGGTTGTTAAATTTATATCCCATTTTCTTCCCTCTTCCTCTCCTCTGCCTTCCATAAAGGTTTCACTTCTTTCTGAATTCTGCAAGGTGAAAAGAACCTCTTCCCTGGGATGCCCACCTAGCATCCTAATGTATTCTGGAGCTAGGACATTTTAAGTATGGTGGGACATGTCCTCTTGATATTAATAAAGAAATTTATGCTTAATTATTACCTGTATGAAATTCCCAGGAGGATTGTTTCCAAGGTGTTTGGAAGCAGTACTTAAGTACTCAAGTACTTAAGATTTCAGTAAAGTACAGCAGAGAATACAAGTAGAACATGCACCAGGAATCAGTCCTCTGCTTGCTTTCTATCCCAATGATGATGTAGGTCTCACGAGAGATACAATGAAGGTGGCATAAGCAAGTTATCAGTCTCTGAGATGGAGGGTAGACAATTCCCTACTCACACTTGCTGCTGTTGTGGCTGCCCATGTAGCAAGTGAAGGTCTTATCATTCCCCTCTTTCCTTACAGTCTTGCCCATTCCTCAGTGGTGATAACTGCAGACCCAGCTGCCTTATGGTGATGGCAGCAGGGTTGAAGGAGATGGTAAAGAGCTCTGGGGCTGTGCAGTGAACAGCTGTGCCTGCTGGTGATTGAAAGGGGCTATGAAAGAGTGATGGTCTCCATGAGCTGCATGGAGTTATTGTCTAACTCCAGGCACTCAGTAAATGTAAGCAGCCAATTTTGGTTATTTTCCTGTTTACAGATTTCAGGTAGACACTCTGGATGTGCATAAACCACTATTTGTGCCCAGCCCATAATGAAATATTTTCTGTTCTTCCAGTAACTGAGAAGAAGGTACAGGGAGGATAAGAGTGACAGACTCAGAACAACCTCAAGGTTCTCTGCATGGCTGCAGATGGGGAGAAACAGAGATAAATTAGAGCTATGGTTAGCTAGGCTGCTTCTCCTGTCATCTATTGTTTTGTATTGGTTCCAGCTGGCTCTCTTGTGCTTCAAATATTCAGGGACTCCATGACAACTGAAGCTTTTTATAATAAAAACTCTTACCCACTGACCCCACTCACCTGCTCAAGCTCAGTACTTCCTGCAGAGATCATGAAGACTCTTACACAGCTTGACTTAGCACTGGAAGGGGTAATGCAGGTTCCTCTATTTAGCCCATGGGACAACAAGGAAGCATAGCACTGTCTGTTCCTGGTGAAGCAGCACACAGTGGAAGTCACAGCACATGTCCAAAGAGTCAGATATGACTCACCTTCCTATACAAGTAATTACATCATTATACATTGTCTCATGTGTTCTTCTAATGATCTTCTGTCATGCCTCTATCGTGTAATTGGTTCTTTACTTTAGCCTCGTGCTCAGCGTGCACTGAAATGCCAATCATTACCAGCACCATGTGTTCAGTTCAAACTATATATCTCTGAGTACTATATTTAGTTGCTTTCTGGTCCCTATGCACAATTTATTCAATACCACATATGTTTATTTGAGCCCTCTGATGAAATGCAAACATACAGCTTGTTAGGCTATTGTTTAGTTGCTAATCAGTAGGAATTCTCAGATGCCCTTTGGTGGCAGAGTTGCAATAATTGGGATTCCTAGCTTTCAGAACTATTTAGTCTATGATTTTACCTTTCAATGAGACTCACCCTCGGCCTGCTGAGGGAATCTGGGCCCATGGATGAAAAATAGGGCGAGGATGCAATAGAGTGTTTAATGATTGTAAACTTCAATAAGGGTTTTATGAATTGACTAGTGCTTTACAAGCACACAGTAAATGTTCTAATGAATCAAACCCAAATATTTATGAAAGACAAGTAATTAGATGTGAGTAAATAAAATAGCCTATTAAACCATCTGGACAGTTCAACAGATTGGTAATTTTCAAATAAAACATTGAAGAGTTAAGGACACCAGTTAAAATCTGACCCTTGTTAAAGGTAATTAGATATTACTACCACCTGATTGCTATCTGGGAGACTGAGGTGAAATGAGTTAGGGACTGTTTTTGTGTTTATGGCTAACTTTAGAGAAGACATTTTCAGATTCCTGTGATCTTTCCAATAGGTCCCCAGCAGAAAGATGAAAATTTAGATTATTTTTGTCTCTATCAATATTAATTTAAATTGGGATGTGTTAGATCAGGGAAAACTTGTGTTTCTATGTGTGTTTTAATGATTAAATTGGAAACTGTGATTCTATAATGCATGATTTTTAGGAAAAGGGGAAAAATCCCATGGAAAAAAATCTGAAATCCACAAGAATATTTTATATGGAGCATGTAGATTATAAAAAGAACAGACCACTAACTGAAACCTACTTATAAGAAACCTTTACCAGCAGAAGAAAATGACTTAAAATATTTGAACCCTCGGCAATTAAGAAACCCTTAAACAACTACAAAACTGTGAAAAAGGCAGGTATTCACAATCAAGTTTTACCTGAATTAGGAAGAAATTAAATTAAAGTAGGTGGAGGCTTACTCTTACTTTGCAAAAATGGATGTTTACTGTTGTCATAGCTTTGAACAAATTTCAAAGTCAAAGACAGCTGCATTCAACTACAGCCAGTTGAACAAGCTACTAATTTATCTCCCAGATAAAAAACTTCTTCTATGACCAAGTACTATGCTTAGTAGGAAGTTACCTAAGTCAAGAGACCCCAAATGTTTCCGAGAGATGTTACTCCCTCCTTCTTTTGACAATGCTACTGATTCAGCAGGGTTGGGTTTAAGCAAAGGAGGAAAGTAGCTTTGGGATGCCAATGCCTACATAGGTTGCTTGCCTTATGAAAAAGGAAGTAGGTTTCAACCTCCATCTCCTGTCTATGCTGTGAGGCATTTTTCACACATAAAATGCCTGTTTGTTAAATACATCATGTAGAAAAGAGAGCTGAGCTGCTGCAAGCAGAGCCTTTGTGCCATATGTAGCAATATAACACAATGTGCACTGAATACTGAGGAAGGTGGGGCTAAAGGAGCATTGACCTATTTTACAAAATCACAGTATCACAGAATCACAGAATCACCAGGTTGGAAGAGACCCACCGGATCATCGAGTCCAACCATTACTATCAAACACTAAACCATGCCCCTTAGCACCTCGTCCACCCGTGTTTTAAACACTTCCAGGGAAGGTGAATCAACCACCTCCCTGGGCAGCCTGTTCCAATGCCCAATCACCCTTTCTGTGAAAAACTTCCTCCTCCTAATCTCTAGCCTAAATCTCCCCTGGTGGATCTTGAGGCCATTCCCTCTTGTCCTGTCCCCTGTCACTTGGGAGAAGAGGCCAGCTCCCTCCTCTCTACAACCTCCTTTCAGGTAGTTATAGAGAGCAATGAGGTCTCCTCTCAGCCTCCTCTTCTCTTATGGACTAGGATGTGCTTAGAACTGACCTTGGATCTGGTTTTGGCTTACAACCTTATATACTGGGCACAAGAAGAAAGCATGGAGGGAACTGGATACCTAAGAAAGGCCTGAAGAAGCCAGAATGTTTGGCAAGAAAGTGTCTGAGTGAGACGTGAGGAATTGCCTTAAACTGAAGGAAAGCCAGCTTTTCACTCCATCACATAGTGATAACCTACCTTCTGTAATTAAGTGCCTTATCCACAGTAGCCTATCACTGGAAAAACAAGCAGCAGCCTGATACACTATGGTTAAACATCTGAAGGTCTAGGGTTAGTTTCTGTCTAACTAGGAAAGTCTTCAACACAAGTTTTCCCCTTTTCTGATAAATGTTATAAGAAGGAGTCTGCAGGTATCAGCAGGTTAGTGTCTCATCTTGAAGCTGTTCTGTTTGTTACAGGCTATTTAAATATTCATTGGAGCAGAAACTGCATCAGAGCAAGTCTCCCAGGTGAGTCTTCCAACCACCAAACTACAGCATATCTCTCCCTCTCTCTCTGGCCTAATGAATATTTAAGATATGATGGGGATGTCAGCCATAGAAAAGCCCATGATAAAATTAATTCTATCTTCATAGCAGGGTTTTAATAGTTTGCTGTAAATAAAGCAGTGGGGCTACACACTGAAAGTGAAGGATAAAAGAAAATGTTGAATTGCTTACTCATTAAGTGGGCACCACCCAGTACAGAAAAAGGAAAGAACTGTGTGGAAAAAATAGTATGTCATCAAGTAATTAAAGACTGTGACACAGTGTATAAGTGACTGAATTAACGTTTTCAGGAAATCTTAATTTTGGTACTTACTAGCTCTGAAGTGTTTGACTTTGCAATCTGAGCAATATTCTTTTAGTGTACCTTTTTGTGTAGATAAACTTGACAGAAAGGGAACCAAGGAAACCTCACAAGGCCTTAGAAAGCTTTTTCCTCTTTCCTCACCACAATTGCCTCTGAATGAGAAATTGCGGTAGTTGGCTGAGAATCATAATCAAAGAGTGAAAACTTAGAGTAGTTGATAATTATTACCATAGCATTTTCTCAGGAGGAACTGATTTTCGTATTGCCATTCTGAGCATTCTCCACTTCATGTCTTTGCAGACTAACATACAATGAATGCTACTAACAGGAGGTTTTTACAAAAAACCTCTAACACTATAGCTGAAGTTAAAGAGGGAAGGGGTGGAGGCATTTAAAGAGTGAGTTTTTGAAGAGACATAATATATGGCTAAATAATAAAAAGTAATCAAGATGGCAAATTTTGCCTGCTGTTCTGCTGATGAATTTGCCCATGAGCAGACTGGAATATTTAAAAAACATATTCGTTATTCAAAATCATTTGTCAAGGGTCAAATTCTTTCCTGGTTACTCATACTGAAGCAAAAAAGACCTGCCTGTGGAACAAGCTGCTACTGTATGTGAATAGACATGAGGAAATCTGTTCCCAATTAATTTATGGAAATAATTCTCCATTTCATAGGCAACTCTTTGTGTGTGTTTGTTATTCAGAATGTGAATGGTTTTGATTGATCTTTTAAGTAATGTGGCATGTTGCAATGTGTCACAACACATTGAACTGGGTTTTTAGTACAAATATTTGGCTATATTCTGCTATAATTTAATTTCTGTGGTTGGTTTCTGATATTCATAGATAGTTGTCCTTCTCAACAGTTCTCCTACTTCCTCTGGAAACATTTTTCTTGTAAGAATCAGAGGAAGCAAACAGAATAAGAGCTGGAGTGAATTCATTTTGCTGCGTACAAGAACACATGTGATTTTTATTTAGGGGTTGGAGGGGTGGGCAGATTAGCCTAGTACTAGTGATTTATGACTGAGGGAAGGATTATATTTATTAAAATACCTGACAATAGTCAGACAAAACACCACACATGATATTGCTAATTCTCTAATGGTTTCATAGTGAAAAGATAATGGACTTATTAGAACTGTTTCTTGTAGATAGCTAAACCAAATACCATGCTGTATAAAACACTTTTATTGATTTGTTGGAAGCCTTTTATATTTCAGTAGCTTGTCAGAGTCATATATTGTCCCAATCTGTAATATACACTTGTTTCCAATTTAACAAAAGTACTTATAAATGTGACATTTGAGTGAACTGGGACACCCAACCAAATATCACTAAGAATTTTTTGCTGTACTGCAGGAGTTCTGAGTGTCTCCAGAGCCTTTTTAAAATGGAAGAACGACATAGGCTTGTTTTAACTAGCTCACACTGAAATGATTATTTCTGAAAGAGTGGGGATGTGTTTACAGCCTCTCCAAAGCACAGAGCCTACAAAAAACCTGTAGATATATTTTTGTTTTCAGTTAAGTTGAGTACTAGGTTTCTCCTTAATTCTTTCTAAACTGACTTTGTAAAGGGGGTTGCCACTTAGCAATAACTAGAAGGAAGTTGGTGAGACCCAGTTTCTGTTGTTACAGGTCAGTTTGGGTTTTATTGTTGCATTGGCTTCCTGAGGGCTTTTTTCTCACTAAAATGTAGAATACGTTTTGTCACTTCGGAATTTCAGAACAAAGTATGCTCCTTGTCTGCATTTACCATCAGCAGGGTAAAAGGCAGTAAAGCCCTTTGCTTTCAGACCTGTCAGGGCAGGTTCAGAGGTGTGGACTTCGAATGTTTTTGACCAGAACTTCAGAACAGTGACAGCTACAATCCTGGTGACCTCAGGCTCTTTAGTCCATTGTCCCCTGCACTTAGGAAGAAATAAGTATTTCTAAAACACAACATATGCACAATTAGCCTCCAAAATGTCATTCCTAAGCATCTTTCTGGGACTTATTTGCCATAATTAGGTCTTTGGAATGGAAAGGCAGATATAATATATATATATATATATATATATATATATATAAGCTGAGATACTAAGCTTGGCACAGCTGAAGTGGAAGACTGGGCATCTGAAAGTTCATTTTTTGTTCAGTTTGGACTCAGCTGTTTTAGTTTACAGCATCTTCCAAGTCAGGCTGGTGGCTGTTGCATTTTAACTGGGAATAAAGATGCTGCTTTTTCATGCAGTAGAGCTACTTAAGACTGTGTCCACTTTGCCAGCGCCATAGGAAGACAGGCAGAGGTCAATCTATGGTCCAATATTTGCATAGGACAAAATGGCTCATGTTCACATTGGGTGAGAGCTAGACTCTCGTAAGCAGATTTGCTTTTGGAATGGAGCGAACTGAGCCAGGCTGCATCCAAGGTTCTCTACTCACCATTTCTTTCTCTAGTGCCAGTGGTATGGATGTGTCTGTTTTAGGACTTAAATGGTAAACGGTAATAGAGTCTGTACAGTAATACACATGGATCCTGCTTGTGAAGGGTGAACTAGGCAGCAGATTTTGAGTGTTGTCTCTCAACTCATTTGCATCCCTACTTTGAACAAACAAGGTTAAAGAAAGAAGCTTGTTGCTTTTGTGTTGACAAGGAGTATAGATTAGCACTTCAGTACCAAGTCCCAAATATGCTGAATAAAGTAATGAACAGCAGCATGAAATGCAGAATATTCTTCTTTATTGTAATGACTGATTCCAGCAGAAACTGAAACTTGCCTTTATTCAGAGAGCAGGTAGAGTACAAGCAAAGAAATTCAATTTTCTCCTACAATAATGGCAACCTAACAAAGAAAGAGTACCTTTGATATGAAAAGAGATGGCAGAATCACAAAGTGGCTGAGGTTGGAAAAGACCTTTAGAGGTCATCGTGTCCATCCTCCTGCTCAAGCAGGACCACCTAGATTCCTTTGCCTAGGACCATGTTCGGAAATACCTCCAGGGAGGAAGGCTGCACAACCTCTCTGGGCACCCTGCACCAGTGTTCAGTCACCCTCTCAGTGAAGAAGTGTTTCCTGATGTTTAGAAGGAACCTTCTGTGATGTTTAGAAGAAACCTCCTGTGTTCCAGTTTGTGCACATTCCTCTTGTCCTGTCTCTGGGTACCACTGAGGACAACCTGGTTTCATCCTCTTTGCATCCTCCTTTGAACCATTAGTGTTCTTTGACAAGATCCCCCTGAGCCTCCATGCTGCACAGTCCCATTTCTCTCAGCGTCTCTTCATATGCGAGGTACTCCAGTCCCTTAATCATCCCGGTGGCTCTTCACTGGGCTGTTGTCAGCAGTATGTTCACATCTCTCTTGTACTGAGGAGCCCAGAGCTGACACAAGTATTCCAGGTACTGAGTAGAGGGGAAGGATCATCTCTCTCCACCTGCAGGCAATGCTTCGTGTAATGCAGCCCAGGACACCATTAGCCAAAGGCTCATTGCTGGCTTATGTTCAACTTGGTGTCCTCCAGGCCTTTTTATGCAAATCTGCTTTCCAGCTGAGTGGTCCCCAGGACACACTCATGCCTAGGGTTGTTTCTCCCAGATGCAGAACTTTGTGCTTCCTGTTGTACTGCATAAGGTTCTCCCTGGTGAATCCATGCTGATTAACTTTGATGATTTTCTTGTCCTAAATGTGCCTGGAAATAGTTTACAGGATTAGGTGCTCCATCACTTTCCCAGGGATCAAGGTGAGGTGACTGAGTTCTCTGGATACTCCTTTTCATCTTTCTTGAAGAAAGGAGTGATGTTCCCTTTCCTTCATTCCTGAGACATCTCTCAAAATTGTAATGATCATTTGAAGGTAATTAAGTGGCCTCAAAATGACATTGGCCAGATCCTTCAAAACTTGTAGTTGCATCCTAGGAGGGCCCATGGCCTTTGTCTGGTTTGCTTAAGCATTTTCTAACCTGATTCTCTTCCACCAAGGGTACCTCTTCCTTATTTCAGCCTTTCCCCCATGCCTCTGGGATTCCTGATGGCTGATCCTCCTAGTAAAGACTGAAGCAAAGAAAGTATTTAGTACCTTGCTTTGTTCCATATCCTGTGTCACTAGAGCCCCTGCTCCATTCATCAGTAGGTCTACAATTTTCCCAATCTTTTTTTGTTACTTATACACTTACAGAAGCCCTTCTTGTTGCCTTTGACATCCCTGGCCAGATTAAATTGCAATTGGGCTTTAGCTTTCCTAACTATATCTCTGCATGCTCAGAGATCATCTCCACATTTCTCATGGGCTACCTGTTCTTGCTTCTACCTTACATATACATAATTTTTTGTACTTGATTTTTGCCAGGATTTCCCTGGTCTTCCAGACAGGACTTGTAGGGATGGACTGCCCTTGATGTTGGAGGAAGCAATCCCTGAATCTCAATCAGCTTTCTTGGATCCCTTTTCCCTGCAGGGTCCTTTAACCTGGGAGCCTTATAAGCAGATCCCTGGATATTCTTTGCTAGTATACATGCAGGGATTAACCTTTATTCTAAACAATGTTTATTTTACCAAATATGGGGATTTTAAAACATGCAAATGTGCCTTTAGTAAGACAAAAGTGGAGTATTTTGTGCTGGTTGCTGAACAGTCATTTACCACAGTGTTTCTCAGCTTCTCTCACTCTGAAAACAGATGTCCTAGGAGTAAAAATTTCTCTAGCACAGACCAATTTGCTACATCTGTATCCATAAATGGAACAGAGTGGTGATCATCCTTCCGCCCTGTAAATGTAATGGTTCACACCCATGCTGATAAAATTATCCCCTAAACCAGGCTGGCTGTGCCCAGCTATGTATTGGGAATGGCCTTAGAGTGCTGCTAATTTCTTAACAGGACTGTGAAAGGAAAGCTGCTGTGAGCCACAAGTGTGCCAGAGAAACTGCTTACAATTTAATATGCTTGGGCCCATGCCCTAGTCCTTTTACTTTTTCTGATATTGATTTATCTATGTAGTCTGAGCCAGTTGCTTTCCTTGGGGAAGACTTTCACACAATTTGCTTGTACATTAATTTGTCTTTTTGCCTCTGGCTTTATAAAAGCACCTAGAACTTACAACAGGGCATAGCAGTTAGCCAGTCCAGGCAGCCACTGTGTCCCACTGCCCCTAAGTCTGTAAAAGCTGCAAACTGATCTGAAAATGGAGATTGTTGATACTTTTTAATAGAGTAGGAACACTTGTACTCAACTTCTAATTTATAAAAGAATTGACTATTTGCTCAAGAAGGTATTTGAAGACTTCTATGTGGTTTTTAAAGTTTTTTATTTTATTTTATATAAGGGCAAGCGAAGCTGTTGTTCTTAAGCACAGTAGTTTTACAAGGAAGCTCTCACAGGAATGAAGAGTTACTCCCCAATGCTTAAGCATTATTCTGTATAATTATGGATATTTTTTCCTTCCAAAAATATTTTTTTTGAGAAACTGACATTTCAAAGGCTTTCAATTCTGTGTGTCACTATCAAATAATCTTTTTTGTACTTGGCTGTTTATTATTGGATTGCAACAACGATAAAGCTCTAGGGGTTTTGTCTCCTTTGGTATGTTAATTAGCTATTTTCCCTTTGATCTTTTTCTTACTGAAAAGAGTGAAAAGCTATCTCGGTAGGGAATCTTACTGATGTACATTCATCCCCTCATCTCCATAATCTGAGGATCAGAGGGAGACAACAAATTTCACCGCTGAGTGAGGTTGCTATAGGCCTTAGTTATAATGTACTCTGTTTCTAAATAATCCCACCACCATTTATATTTGGAATATTGAAGAGGAACCTCTGAGAAAAAGAAATGCAAAAATAATTAATTTTAAACTGTGAACTACCTTCATTAATATAACTTTTTCTTGAAGTTTTAAGCTCATGCATATGCCACAAGCTCTTTCTTTCTTGTATGCCTCTACACATTTTCCTGGTTTTTTTTTCCTCCTTCTTTTTTACTTTTGGCTTCTGATACATTTTCATTTCTTGCAGAAATGATATATAGGCTAGGTACAGAGTAACTTTTATGAACTTTTAAATGAACTTTTAAAGTATAAAGTGTTACAAAGGAAATGATGAAAGTCCTTTAACTTTGGACAATAGCAAGTTATGGGGCAGGACTGTGGAGTGATCGGGAATACACATATAAGAGCTTACAAATATACACATACACATTATATGTATGTAATTGTGTCTCTAAAAATCCTTCATCAAAAGCAGTCATCCTTGTACTGCATTTCTTGAAAACCTTGAAATAAAAATGCTTCAGTGGAAGGCAGGGGCAGATAGACCTGCTTCATGGGGTAGTTCAGCAGCTGCAGAAATGTAGGCAAGATCATTTGTTAAAGACTTTCCAAACAGGGTTTCTCTGATACATTTTATTCATTTCCATGGGAGATAGACAATACAATAGGCAACCTTGCTGCTGAGATTCTTTAATTGTGTCCTGCAGTATGGGATGTGATCAAATCTTGGTGTTCACAGTGGAGGCACTTACAACTGGCTGTGCAGACTGCCTTGGTGGTCAGTGATGGGAAACTGGGAAATGTTGGCATTTTAAATGAGATATTTTATACAGGTCAGGTGAACTGTGCCCTCATAGTATCCATTTCTCTCCATCAGCCAGTTCATATCTGTGTCAAGTCACCTTCCCTGGAGGTGTTTAAGGCACGGGTGGATGAGGTCTTGAGGGACTTGGTTTAGTATTTGATAGGAATGGTTGGACTAGAAGATCCGATGGGTCCCTTCCAACCTGGTTGTTCTATGATTCTTCCTCTCCTATGTTACCTTGCATGTGGAAGGGTGAGCAGGACCTGGAGCAGAGGATCTGAGATACTCTTGCCAGTGTACAACCACCATAGAAATGGCTAACCTGTGTGCATGCGTGGGAGGAGGTAACAGGCTGTTCACATAGTGCAGATGCATCACTTGCCGAGGGATGTAAAACAGTATTGGCTTTCTCCTGATGTGAACCCTGCAGTTGGAACCTCTCCTATAAACTTGGAATAAGTTCAACCCGGCTATTAAAATAATGATGGCTAATGCAACCTGAGGTGCCTGCAGGAACTTCTGACAGCCATATGGGGATAACTGGCTGCATAATTTAGGAAAGTTACATGTTTTTGTGGAACAGCTGGAAGTCCTATGGTATCTTCTATGGTATAAATACAGCTGAATGCCACTCAAGGAGTGGGATTGAATGCCACATTCAGACACTGAATTTTATGTGTCTGTCTGCAAGTAGGCTGACTTGGTTTCTGTTACAGTTGATGAAGATTTGATCAATGCAGTAGAATCCAGAGAGCCAATGCTCTTGTTCTAAAAGACATCTACATGTGACCAGCTGATTTCAACTGTATAAGATGCTTCTACACTCTGGAACTTAGTTCCACCCCTGCTAGGTAGAAGTGCAATTCATGTGCCTACATTAATGTGATGCCTGTCACAGTTTGAGATGCACTTTTTCTCCTACTTGGCTACTAGCTCTCATTTCAGGAAGACACAGATCCTTTGTCATATCTGACAACCCCACATAAATACTATGGCACTATAAGACATCTGAAGTGGTACTAGATGCCTCTATGTGTGCAATTGCCTTAAGCATTTTTTGTGAGCTCAAAAGTTCACATGAAAACATCTTTTTTTTCTTCATTGACTACAAAGTATGTCTAGATCAGATGTTGAGGCATCTCTGCTAGATCTCTAGATGTGATCAACCTTTTCTTGTCTCCTGGGCACATGCATTTCAAAGATTCATGGGAATTTTGTTGTTCCCAATGTAGCAGTACATTGTTTGTTTCCCTAGAGCACCTGCATGATATAATATCTATGCTGGTATTTCTGACACAGAAAAAAAAAAGAGTGAAAATCGTGTTGGAGAGGCTCTGGCGTGTTTTTAATCCTTATGCCTTCCTACGTGCTCTAGAACCACCAGATGCCACTTGTGACTGATGTAAGTAGGTACTGTGATATGAAGAGCCAGATGTATTTTTTTTTTTGGCCTCAGAGGGGTCGATGGTGTTAATTTTCTAAATGAGCTGATTCCATGACAACTTCTCACATCAAACTTCTCCCCACTATCTCTAAGACATAATCTTTTAAAACCATGTCAGTCAACCAAAGACAGTGAGAAAATGTAGACATGAGGATTTAGGGCCCATAAATTTCAGCTGTTCTGAGCAAGATTCAGGTGGGATCCTCAATGGCCCATGTAGTTACAGGAGGAAGGATTACTCCTTTCTGCCCTGAATTAGGCAAATAATTCTAATCTAGACGCATAATCTTCCCTTCATTGAACTGAAGAGAGAAATTGAAGTCCCCAGAGGAGCGTGGCAAAGAGGTGCAGGGCAGTTCGAGTGGCAGTTTGAGCAGCAGTTTGAGTGGGCAGGGTGCATAGAGGACTCAGAGACTAGACAGAAGACACCAAAGACCATGGTGGCCACCCAGCAGAAGATTAAAGCTGCTCTGTGTGCTGCAGCAGGCAGAAGGGATGCTGCCACCCAGATGGAGCCACAGTGGGTGCATGAGGCTACCCAGACCCTGAGCTACAGACAGTGCCCCCCTCCCACACCAGCTTGTGCCTCTGTTACTGGCTAGACTTGTGAAAGCTGCACTTGAGTAGGGGAACTCCATTGTATGGTAAAGGAGTAAGGGAGGAGGTGAAGAGGCTGAGGACCATCATGGAGTGTGAGAGGGAGATAGACCAGTGGAGCAGTGCCCTCTCACTAACTCAGCAGCCTGCTGGAGCTGGTATGTCCAAACACCATCCACCTGCAAACTGCAAGGTTGGGGTTACAAGAAATGAGGAATAGCAGCAAGTTCCTTCCAGGTGAAGGAAACCTGCTTCCCTCAACCAGAGAGCAAAACCTGAGATCCCCCTGGTGAACAAGTACCATGTACTGCAGGTGGAATCTAATCCTGAGGATGATGGCTCCCATAGCCTAGAATCTTTCCCTAGGCCACACCATCCTCAGAAAAAGATAAAAACATCCTCCATTAAGAAGAAGAGGAGGGTGGTTGTTGTAGTGGACTCCCTCCTAAAAGGAATGGAAGGATCCATTTGTAGATCAGACCCATTCCACAGAGAGGTCTGCTGCTTACCAGGGGCATCAGTGAAGGAGGTAGCTAGAAAACTTCCTTTCCTGGTCCATGAGACAGACTACTATCCTTTGATAGTAGTCCAAACTGGTAATGATGATTTAGTAAGCAGAAAGACCAAAGCTATCAAGAAAGACTTAAGGACTACTGGGAAAACGATGGAGGGCTCTGGAGCACAAATAGTATTCTGCTCCATCCCAAGGCTAAATAGAGAGGACCTGGAAGTCAGGAAGAAAAACTCGATTAATGCCTGGCTCCAAGCCTGGTGTGAGTAAAGGGGCTTCGGCTTCTTTGATCATGAGGTGGCTCATGCACTCCCAGACTTTGTTGCTAAGGATGGGACATGTAGGTCTCCTAGAGGGCCTAAAGCCCTTGCTAAAAACCTAGCTAAGTTCATAACTCGAGCTTTAAACTAGATGTGAAGGGGGAGGGGATTGAGATCAGGCTAGACAGGAGCAAGCCTGGATGTGGGGAACTAGTGATTTGGAGAGGGTGTGCTAGAGAGAACCATCAGTACATCACCACACAGCAAGTGGGGGAGAACACACCTGGGGTGGTAAGGGAGGTAAGTGCACTCTGGTACAAGCTACTTCAGTTACCAGGCAATTGGGAACAAACTCTGTTCCCTCTAAGAAGGCTGAAGGCTTGGCAGCTCAGCTGAAGTGCATTTACACCAATGCACACAGCATGGCGAATAAGAAGGAAGAACTCGAAGCTGTTGTAGGGCAAAGAGACTATGATGTCATTGCCATTATGGAAACATGGTGGGATGACTCATATAACCGTAGTGCAGCTATGGTTGGGGTACAAACTCTTCAGGTGGGATAGGAAGGGTAGGAGAGGAGGTGGGGTAGCTCTCTTTGTAAGGAAGGACTTGGACACAGTTGAGATGGATTGTGGCGATGAAGAGATTGAGTGCCTGTGGGTTAACATCAGAGGAGCCCATAAGAAGGTAGATTTTGTGATGGGAGTCTGTTAGAGGACACCCAGCCAAGGAGAAGCAGCTGACGAGCTCAGGGAAAGTCATGGAACAGGTGATCTTGAGTGCTATCATGAAGCAATAGCAAGAGAACTGTGTGATCAGGCCCAGTCAACATGGGTTTGCAACAAGCAGGTCTTGCCAAACTAATCTGATTGCCTTCTATGACAAAGTGACTTGGCTGCTGGATGAGGGAAAGGCTGTGGATGTGGTCTTTCTGGACTTCAGTAAAGCCTTTGACACAGTTTCTCACAGCATTCTGCTATGGAAACTGTCAGCCTCTGGAATGGACAAGCACATACTCTCCTGGGTGGAAAACTGGCTGGATGGCCGGGCCCAGAGATTGGTGGTAAATGGAGTTTACTCCAGCTGGAGGCCAGTTACAAGTGGGGTCCCCCAGGGCTCAGTGCTGTGTCCAGCTCTGTTCAATGTCTTTATCAATGACCTGGGTGAAGGCATTGAGCGTACCCTTAGCAAGTTTGCAGACGACACTAAGCTGGGTGGAAGTGTTGATCTGCTGGAGGGTAGGGAGGCTCTGCAAAGGGATCTGAACAGGCTGGACTGCTGGGCTGAGACCAATGGGATGAGGTTTACCATGGCCAAATGCCGGGTCCTGCACTTGGGGCTCAACAACCTTATGCAGTGCTTACAGACTAGGAGAAGTCTGTCTAGAAAGCTGGCTCGAGGAGAAGGACGTGGGGATGTTGGGTGACAACCAACTGACCATGAACCAGCAGTGTACCCAGGTGGCCAAGAAGAACATTGGCATCTTGGCTTGTATCAGAAACGGTGTGACCAGCAGGTCCAGGACAGTTATTCTCCCTCTGTACTCAGCACTGGTGAGACCGCTCCTTGAATCCTGTGTTCAGTTCTGGGTCTGTCACCACAAGAAGGACGTTGAGGCTCTGAAGCGAGTCCAGAGAAGAGTAACAAAGCTGGTGAAGGGGTTGGAGAACAGGCCTTATGAGGAGAGGCTGATAGAGCTGGAGTTGTTTAGCCTGGAGAAGACTGGGCTGAGATGAGACCTCATTGCTCTCTACAACTACCTGAAAGGAGGTTGTGGAGAGGAGGGAGCTGGCCTCTTCTCCCAAGTGACAGGGGACAGGACGAGAGGGATTGGCCTCAAGCTCCGCCAGGGGAGATTTAGGCTAGAGATTAGGAGGAAGTTTTTCACAGAAAGGGTGATTGGGCATTGGAACAGGCTGCCCAGGGAGGTGGTTGATTCATTTTCCCTGGAGGTGTTTAAGGCACAGGTAGACTGGGTCCTGAGGGACTTGGTTTAGTGTTTGATAGTAATGGTTGGACTCGATGATCTGGTGGGTCTCTTCCAACCTGCTGCTTCTGTGTTTCTATGATTCTATAACTCATCATAAAAAAGTTCACTTTAAGGTTCTACAAATCTCCACGAGGTTTCCTCTTAGAGCAGCAGATCCTGAAATCTGGTTGGTTTGTATCGGCTTCTTTCATGACCTCCTTTTGCAGGGGAAGAAAGAATTCTTTTCTTCCTAACAAGAAGGTATTGCACACACTCCATTTTTTCATATCTCCGTTTCACAACATATTTTTTTTTCTTTCATCTTCCTAGGAATGGTATTTATATCAGCTTGTCATCACAGTGGCTGAAACATAGACAGGAGCTTGTGTCACAATGGTTGCAGTAGAAATATTTATTTTTATTTATAACATATCGGAAAGTATAGAGAAACTGCAGCATCAGTTCTGGATATAGTAAAGCCATCAGTATGTATTTATGTGCTTTGAGGAAAAATAATTAGTCTGCTTTGGGGCACTAAGAAATACAGGGAAAGAGACATTCCTGAAGAATCTCACCATGGGAGTAGAGAGTAAGAAGCTACAGAGCATATAGGATTTGCAAGGAAGGTGTAGCTATAAGTGATAGGATTGTTGTAGGGAAGTAATTTGGCTCCTGAAATAAGAAGGAAAAAAGGTGGTTGATTTACTCTTGTGGTTTATGTAAGCAATGATCTATAGTTATTAAATTTTAAAATCATTGTACACCTTGAAGACTTGTTGCAGGTTTATCCACCTTCTCATGTTATTGCTGGAGACAGGAGGCATATAGTCTGAGTGCTCTTCTCATCTTAGCCAGTAAGTGTTTGTCTATGTAAATACTAAAATATTCCAGTATGAAATTTTCTTTGCTGTTCAAGGTCAATATCCTAGCAAGAGTGCTCATCGTTGAGTATGTTGTGACAAACAAGACAAAGTATATCTACAGCCTGCTGATTGCAGTTGCTTCTACATCCCTCTATAAGAAGCTGAAAGTTTTGTGGTGGCGGTGGTAAGAAATTAATGAGGGAGATGGAAGCTTTCTATGTGGCAGAATATTTTGGTATGGCTGTGCTGGACTTATTCTATGTAGTACTTGGGATGCTGATGCAAAATTATCTGGTGAATGTTAACAATGGGTTTTGTAATTGGAAAAGATGTCCTAAACTTTCATGCATGCAATGCTTAGTGACTAGCTGACCATCTGCAACTGGTCTTCTGATTAAACCTCCAAGTCTCAGAGCATCGTGGATAAGCTATCCCCGAATGTTATTTATTCCATCTTCTGACAGCGTAGACTTTTCACAAATTGCCTTGCCAAAAGCATATCCTGTTTCCTACTTGCTACCTTCTACTCTCTGCTTGTCCTTGTTAAACAGATCTATCCATCCTGCTTGCCTGCAGAGCCATAGCCTCTGAGTTTTATGTGGGCTTAGAAGGAAAGTGGGCTATTGTTGTTGTTTCTGACATCCCTTGAGGGTTTGGAGACATTCATTAGGAATTTCTCCTACTTGTACTGACGTTGCGTGGGAGATAGTTATTTTATTTTAGTGGTGACTTTGAATTGGGTTGGTTTCTCTTCTCAGATGTGCTGTGGAACAAAGAGTGGGTGGTGTCACAACTGAAACTTCATGCTAAATTCATCTGCATCAGCTAAGTAGACAAAACTCACAAATAGGAAGATGATAAAATGATAAACATGTTTGACTGGAAAGGTCCTGAAAAGATTATTGCTGCTTTTCAGTAAGGAAGGATCAGGTGTACCTAAGCCTTTGGTAACAGAGAATTGTCTACTCAACTGTTACAAACCATTAGCTGCACAGCCATTATAAATCTGAGATTTCACAACCACCCCAGACAGCAAACTCCAATGTGCAAATACTCTTTCATTTGCAATGCCTTCTCTAATGTGAATTTTAATCATCTTTGCTGCAAATTAAGTCTTTCTTTTTTTTATTTCCTTAGTGAACAAAAACTGTGCTGTAATGAGCAGCAGAAAGACTGAACTGTTGGGACAGGGCAATCTTCCTTGAGAGGTTTTGATTGTATAGGGTTCACTTGTACCTTACTCATTTTACATGTCTGAAGGACAACACTGTAGACTCCAGATCTCCACTGCTCATCTATGATAGCTGACA
This sequence comes from Coccyzus lansbergi, assembly GCA_033558105.1. Classification (NCBI taxonomy): domain Eukaryota; kingdom Metazoa; phylum Chordata; class Aves; order Cuculiformes; family Coccyzidae; genus Coccyzus; species Coccyzus lansbergi. The sequence goes on from JAUMJK010000168.1 coordinate 257,047, forward strand.
AAAAGTATCAGCAGAAGAGAGGACGTTTCCCTAGGATTGCAGTGAGATTGAACCAATGTTTTTTTGAGTGTCAGAAATGGCAGACTTGTAAAATCAAACATCTGGTGTTGCAGACAATGTCCAGATCATGGAAGTGTGAGAAACGGGGATACTGCAGAGCAGAGTTGATTATGGCAGTTGTATTCACACAGATGCCCTGGTCCAGTGTCAACATATAAACTGAGCTGGTGGTATGAAGGAAGGCAGCTCTGAGCCTTTGTGGGAAGGTGGTAGCACAGACACCTCCCCCAGCTGCTCCATGTCAACTTCACACCCACCAAATGCCCTTCTGTTTGCTCAGAGGCGAACAGGCAGGAGGAAGCCAAATGCTGCATAAGCTTCATGAGGTTGCTAATTATGATGGCTGCTTGGAGTCAATATGGTAATTAGAAATACCACAGCTGAGTCCAAATGGACATGTTGGTGTTTGTTTTTACCTTGCAGAAGCAAACTGAACATTAGGCTTTGATAAGATCTCATCCAAGCCCTCGGAGCATAACCTAGCATAAGGTTATGCATCCTCCCCTGAGTGATGGGAAGGATGTCAGAGGGACCATTTGGATGAAGAAAGTGACCCAAACTCTCCCACAGATCACATTTAGAAGATTTTGTTTCGATAGATAGATAGATAAAACAGCTGAACGTTTTTCTATGCATCACAAAGCTGTCCGTGACCTCATATTTCAAATCTATCCCAAAAGATACTTAATTTAGGAAAGTGGTAAGTACATTTGTGTAAATACAGAAAGTGATTCTGCTTATATCTAGCATACACATTTAAAAAAATAAGATTGCAAGGTCAGGATTTAAGAACAACCAGAGTTACTATTAAGCTTATTCATGTAGTATCACTTCTGTCCCTTTACATATATTTGGTATTTATAGCTATATTTCCCCCTAGTTACAGTCTATTCACAATTAAGAAAAATCCAGGATATTCTGATGCAACGGAAGATTATATCCTAAGAGTGCTGGAAGGTCAGAGGAGGAATTTTAGAGCTGGTATTTTCTAAATTTACACTGTCATTTCGTCTTATACAAGCTTGCTTTCTGCTCATTTGTTTGTGTGTGCCTGTGAGATATATATGCAGTTTATTCTGTATATATTTGTGTCCACATTCTCTTACTTTTTATTTCTTTCCATTATAAAAAAATAATAAGGGATATATTTCATTTTTAGTATATCCATGCTACAGTGCAGGAAAATCAAATAACTTTAGTCACCTCAGTTCCTTTTCTATAAATTCAGGATTTACAATTCAGGTCTTTGCAGTCTTTCTATGGAAAAAATCTGTTGACTAGGATCAGGATGTTATTATTATTGCTATGTACTTTCTGTTATCTGTTGAAGAGATTAATATCTTTTTTCCCCTGATATTTTTAAACTGGGACCATGGAAACTAGCTCAGATACAGAGGCCTATTGCCCCATGTGTATATGTGACTACGCTGCATACAGGATCCATGCGGACTATGGTATTTCACCTCCACTGGTTAAGTTCTTTTGGGAAACTGTACTGGAGGCACCTAAGCAAGGCACTAGCATCTGATATGCCATATGGCACTACGAGGTGCAGTATCATTTTTGGAAGGGTGGTTAGCTGAGATGGGGACTTTAAGCAGGCGTAGAGAGCTCGAACCTCTCTTATGGTGCTGCAGTATCCAGCTGATATTGCCCAGGGGCATCTGTACTGCGGCAGGTGTATATTGCTGTTCTAAAATGTCAAACAGCAAAGCTATAGCATGCATTTTGCACTATGTTCTTGATGAAATGGGGCTGTCTGCATGCTGAGCCTGCTTGTTTTGCGGTCAGTGCATAGAAACCATTTAATGTAGGTCACAATGTGCTACAAGACAAATAAAGCAAAATCTGGAGTGACTGCACTCTAACACACACATTCTTACACACCATCTTAAGTCATGTCTAGGAGATTGCTTATTTACAAAAAGAATTTCCCCTCTGAGTATTTGCAAGGGAGACAGCTTCTGTGCTATTTTGGTGATATAGAAGGTACCAAAATGATAATATCTCTTTCCTTTCTGACTTCACAGCCTCCATTTTTCTTCACAGCTCAGGAACCCTACTGTGAAATACATCCTACTTTTTTTTTTTTTTTTTAAAAAAAAGTGCCCCCTTCACTATCCCCCTTCTGATTTTCAAAGAAAACCTTTTTTGGGAGTGCTTTCCTGATTTTTAGGTATGGTTTCTTTCCTCTTATTTTGAAAAAAAAAAACCCAAACCATGGAATGCATAAACAAATCTATTTAAGTACCTGCTTCTTGAAAGAGGAAGACAGAAGAGGATAAATGGCAGAGGAACTGCACGATTGCTAGAAACAGCTCTTTTCATATCCATGCTTTTTCAGAGTAATGTTTTTTTTCCTAGTGGTAAAGTGCTTTTTTTCACTGCTGTTTTTCAAATTTTGCTTTTACAAGTAGAAATTCGTCTAACCTTGTGGCACTGTTGTGAGATAAATAATATGATATGGTCTAGTTTGGCCTTATTGAGTTGTTTGTATATAGATTTACAAAAATGCCCACCAATAAAATCTTTAAGGTTAGCTTCTGTGCCAGGAAAAGGAATGTACACAAGGGTCTTAGGTCCATCCAGTGGATTGATAATGTAAGCTGCATGAGCTTACACCAGCTCCTGGGCAGATAGATAGCCTCTCCATTCTGTGGAACTTGGACTTGATGAAGTATCTTATCACATTTCTGCCTTTCTCGGTTTCTCTATTTTTCCCCCCCTATCTGTGTTTGAGAGACAACGAAAGGCAAGGGAGATCAGAAGGATGCAGTGGAACCTGAATCCATCTGTGAGATGACTCCAGACCCTGGAAGATCACCTGGGAGCCAAATGGCTCATAGGTCTGTAATGATGGAAGAGCTGACCATGCTGGTTCTTCAGGGATGGGGAGGACAGCTCTGGCACATTCCACCAAAGAAGAAATTAAAGGAAACATCAAGTCTGTCCTTCTCATCTGTTCCATGTTATTTGTTTTCTCTGGGAATGGTTAACGTTACTCCTAGAGTCATAGAATAGTTTAGGTTGGAAGGAACCTTTAAAAGTCATGTATCCTCCTGCAGAAACGGGGATATTTCCAACTAGGTCAGGTTGCTCAGAACCTTGTCCAACCTGATCCTGAATGTTTGCAGGGATGGGGTATCTACCACCTCTTTGGGCAATCTGTTTCAATGTTTTACCACTCTCTTTGTAAAAAATGTCCCTACATTTAGCCTAAATTTACCCTCTTTCAGTTTAAAGCTGTTGCTACTTGTCCTGTTATGACAGGCTCTGCTAAGAAGTTTGTCTCCATCTGTCCTGTAGTACTCCTTTAAGTACTGAAAGGACACAATAAGCTCTCCCCAGACTCTTCTCTTCTCCATGCTGAACAACCCCAGCTATCTTAGCCTTTCCTCACCCGAGAAGGTATTGGCCCTCTGATTATTTTTTTGGCACTCTGGACCCTTTCCAACAGGTCCGTGTCTTTCCTGTTCTGCGAGCTCTAGACGTGGAAGCAGTACTCCAGATGGGGTCTCACTAGATCAGAGTAGAAGGGCAGAATCACCTTGCTTGATCTACCGGCCACATTGCTTTTGATGCAGTCCAGGATATGGTTAGCATGACTATATGGCTACCACAGCAGTAGCGGAACATGTCTAATACATCACAATTTCCTTTATAACCTGTTTTGGGTGAGTCTTGGAGTCCAGGCAGAGTAAATATAATCCTAACTGTACTGCTGAAATTATATTCAGTTGTAGCTCCACTCTCTCATGGCAGCAGTGCTCTGCTCCTTAACAAAGGAGTGATACTACCTACTTCCTTACACAATACATTTAGATTTCTGTGACAAACAGCCACATATAAATCCAAAGTATCATTATAAAATCTTAGCACCAGTAATAAAGCAAAGCACTGCACCCAGCTGAAATTGTTAAGAGAATGTAGACTGTTGCAATTATCTCATTTGTAAACTGAGCAGGGCACGGAAATTTTATGGAAAGTGGTGTAGGATTTTTAAATGACCGTAAGTAGTCAGGGCATTTGCTCTGAGTGTATTGTGCATGATGGAATAAATGGTGGAATGATTTGGGCTTTTAAAACCAGGCTGAATAAAATACTACAAGATATCTTGCATGGGTGGGCTCACTCTGACAGGCAGATGCATTCGGTAACATAACGTGTCTTGTATGGCTCTGATTTATATGACTATGTGAAGGTGCCTAAGGGCTGGTTTACACACAAGCTTGCACTGTTTTAATTAAACCTGTTTTCAGTCTAGGATTTTCAGTTCAGGATAAAAGTTACTGTCGCTAAGACGGCTAAAAAATGTCAATCTCTGCTTTACGCATCCCAAAGTAGGTGTCTAAGTAAGTGAAGTGGCATAGCTGTGCAGGTATTGTACAAATGGAAAGTACAGAGATAGGCGCTTCCAGAGCAGATGTCCTGAATTCCCTTGGGATGGGGTTTCATTTGCTCCACTGACTCCAGGCCATAAGGGATGAAATCTATAGTTTAGACAACTGGAATGAGAGACCCAGAGTAGATGATGTGGTATCTTCTCTCATTTGTGTGATTTTCTTTTTTTTTTTTTTTTTGTAGTCTCTGATGGTTCTTTCAGTGTTTATATCCAAATTGCCACTGTTGGGATGGAAATAAGAACCACAAATGCAAATGTTCTTGGAAAGACATGAAAAACAGCATGGGTAAGAAATGAGGAATAATAACAGCTTACTAAAAGATGTGTATAGGAATTTAAGAAAAAGTGGGGGAAAAAAAGAAAATGGAACAATGAAAAGTTGAAGGTGATGAATTCAGGAACACAAGGCTGGGGGTCCTGTGAATTGGATACAGAGAGTTTTATGACCACATTTTTTGGCTGGGTCTTGAGTTTTCAGACAAGTCAAAGGGAGTGAGCTGGGTAACTTAAAGGATTTGACATGTAATTTTCTCTTGAAAATCTTGCCTCAGATACCAAAGTGAGAAAGTATATTCTATTTGTGTATGTGTATATTAATGTATATATGCAGATAAATCACACGCATATGTACATACACATGTATATTTATACATCTATATACACCACATGCACACAAATATAAAAGTAAAAAAATGAAAGGTATACTCAATAGGTTTATCTCTACAGTAATTCAGTACACATATGCATATACACTTCTCTTTATATAAGCACAACCTTAAATTGATTAGAAATTCTAAGAAAAAGAAATAAATAGCAGTTAGACACCAGAAATACCCTTTAGACTATCAGCACTTAAGTCTTAACAGAGGGATTCGACCATCCCTCTGTCATCTTCTCTCTATGTTTTTTTTTCTCTGAGAAGCTGTTAGCTCCCCTGTTTTCCTCAGTGATTTAAATTCTGTTTGCACAGATGCCCAGAGGCTCTGGGTGCCCATCTCCTGCCTCAGCCTATCTAGGATTTGTAAATGAAGTGGCAGCCCTGTGTCTGGTCTAGTAGATATCATCTAAGCCAACCTGCTGGCACAATGGGCATCACATAAAATACAGAGCTCAGAAAGGTAGGAATAACCTTGAGATCAGAGCAATAATCTCAGAACAATTAGACTTGGATTCAATCTTGCCTTTCAGAGATTGATATCTATGTTGCCTCATAGGAAAAAGCAGTAGCCAGCATTCCTAGAGGGCTGTTTCTGCTCCTGAACCAAGGCCAGAGGTCTACATACAGGAGTACTTGTGGTGAACGCCAGTGTCAGTGTCCTGCACTCATATTACTCAGCACAAAGATTTTCAGTGTTGGCCTTCAGGCTCTTCTGGACTTATTGTATCAGTAGTATTTGAAGTATCTAAAATAAAGAGCTAGAGGCAGCTGGAGATATCAGCACTGAAGGACTGAAATTGATGCTGTCTCACCTATGCCACTACTGAGGTCTCAACTAGGAGGCTTAAAAGTAGGAGGAAACAAGTTTAGCAAAAATAAGTTTTTTCATTCCAAAGGAGGATCCTAGGCAAATCTACAAATACATGTTCACAGCATTGGAGAGAAATCAAGAGGTAAATCCTTTGGCATTTATAGTATTTGTGCCTAAGAGCTCCAGGACTAAAAAGAGAGTAGAAAAGAGCATGAGTTTACAGCTTAATTGGTAGGGCTCTTGATTGTGAGAATTCACTTACAGATAATTCTCAGATAGTTCTCCCTCCTCATGAATAATCTTTATCATTATCCCTAGAAATAAAAGGCATAAAATATTCACTGAGGTAATCAACAGTAGCCAAATTTTGGCCAAGCTATTTTGTAGAATGGGATACTGCTATTGGGGGAGGGACTGACAGAGGTAAGATGGGTAGCACTAAAAAAAATGCACGCTGTAGAAAAAGTGAATCGACAAGAATTACTTAGTGTAACACTCAGTGTTGTCTGGGAAACCGAACAAACAAATTCAATATTTTCACATCATTCAGTTATAGAACTCACTGTCATAGCGTACTGGAAGAGCCCAGGCTTAAATATGGTTCGGAGGGCAGATTCATGGAGGAAATTTCTCTTCCAACCTAGTCAAACTGTAATAGAAAAGTCTATTAGACATGAGGATCTGATATAACCTGTGGTTGAGATAGGGCCTAAGCTGCTGACAGAGAGATGCAGGAAAGGTTTGCTATTGCTTTGCTTTTTCTTTCATTCCTAACGTCTTCCACAAAATGTCTTCTGTTGACTGTCGTCAGAAACAAGAACTAGGTTAAACATGCCTTTGGTCTAACTCAGTGATGCTCCTCTCATGTTCTTGTAAAAGAAATCACAGTTAATCCTGAGAACTGCTACTTTTAATGCTGGAAAGGGAATTTTTCACATATTTTTTTTTCAGTCGCCTGGATAGGGCAGCATACTGCCATGCACAAGTGTGCCAATAATCCCATTTAACTCTCCTTGTTCCACAGAGGATTCAAACTCAAGACAACAGCTCCAGGCACTTAAAACACCATGTAGGAAGTCCAAAGAAAGGACAGTGAGCTGAGAAAACCTCTTTGAAGCTTCTTGGGCTTGATAAAATTTTCCTGCTTATGTCCCAGAGCATTGCTGACACTTTGTAATGAACTCTCTTGGTGTTTGCCTCTTATGATGGAGGTTATAATTGTTGGCTTATAGCAAATGACATGCCACAGGCAATTTAAGCCAATCTGAGTGACACAAGAGGGAGTCTGTTATTACTCCTTTCCCCTCCAATCCTGGGCACATGGTCCCAGAACACCTCTGTAAAATCACAAGCATTTCTGTGACTTTACAGTTTGCTCTATCAGCAAGACGATAACCAAATGGCTACCTGAATGTTAATGAGTAGAAAAGTGGGGCACAGTCTAAAATCGCTCTTTTTGAGAGCAGTGAGGCTTTATATTGGTTTAGACCACTTGTTTCACAAGTGCCCAATGTGTATCATCTTTCATAAGATCTAATTACTAAGCATGCTTGGTCCAAGATGAAGTTGTTTGGATGACACTAATTTCAGTTAAGAACTTTTAGAGCTGATGATCACTTATACAGTACTTACTGTGTGCCGTATTTTGTCAGGAAGAGGAAGACCAAAGATTTAAAGAAAAGTTCACATTGTTCAGATTAAGATGGAGGATTGTACATCTGAGAAGGATATCCTTGCTGTAAGTCAAAGATGTGTTCTTAATAAGATCCCCTACATCCTTCCTGTTTAAAGCAGAAGTGAAAGATTACAGGGTAAGAAGAGGTGAGCCGGAGTCAATTTGCAGTTTATGCGCTAGGGGCCTCCACAGGGGATAGAAAAACCTCTTTTTTTTCCCTGGATGATTGTTTCCTTCCAGTGCTGAAGTAGGGTATGATGTGCATGGAGTATCTTGTAGCTGTGGCAGGTTACACAGTTGTCCCTATTTACAGGTGCAGAATCAGGATATGTTATGCTTCTTCCTTTGGGTGCCGTGAATTCTGCATACTTGGCTGCACAAAATTTCAGCTTGAGCAGATGTGGAGGCATCTTTCTACCCAGCTCAGCCTACAGATGGCAGTTCATGCACCCTCTGGGACTTCAGGGAGATATAAACTCAAATCCTGTTAGTCTGAGGAAAAGACTGAACTCAGCCTTACCATTTCCTGGATAAGATAGTTGTGCAAAAGAGAGTTGTCGGGGAAGCTTTCTCCTTGAGGGAAATCTGGAAGTTTAACCCAGACTCAGGTTTCAGGCTCTGAATTGTGTGCTGACAGCTGTGTGCAAGATAAGCGCTCCAGTTTAAGTGAGGGGCAATATTTCAAATAAATCCTTCCCTTTGGCTTTGTTTGTTATCACAGATTGCAGTGTAGGAACCAAAAAATCCCATGTTTTACTCAAAGGGAACCTAAGTGCCTGGTGCATCTCAGTGGAGCAAAGCACCTGGGCTTGCCACCACTGAGTCTTGCGCTATGAAACTGCCCGAGACAAATGCTTACAAGTGTGGATTGTCAGTATGGGCCTATTGCTTATACAGCAGGCATAGAAGAATTTTATTTAACCAGATTCCAGTTACTGTAACACCCAAATCCAGATTTTAATACGGTCTTGAGTGTGTCCCCTTGACTGCTGAAGAATACTGACTGCTCAGGGAAGCACTGTGACTGTCGTTCATGTAGAAAGAAGAACTTGGCTGTATTAGTACCTGCAGTACATCTTCCAAGTAGTGAAATGGGCCTGTGATTGAGCTTCCAAAGAAGCTTAATTGCATGTAAGGCTACCTATTTACACAGAAAATTAATATAAAAAAATTTGAAAAGAACTATATATTTTTATATTGGGAATAAAGCAAAGTACAGCTGTGTAGTGAAGATATTCCTGTACTTATGGGTATTTAAAAAAAAGGGATGTATATTTGGTGAACATGTATATATTTTTAAACTAATGGTAATTAACACAGTAAGAAAGGTGGTGGGAGGACATTATATACCTCCTCCTATTCCTTGGATGAAAATCATGAGCTTCAAATACTATCATCAGAGATAAAAGGCTTGTTTTGTTGGCAACTTTACAGTCACTTTTCAAGCCTGTCAGATAGTCATGCTGTGGCATCAGCCATTGTTCTTCTGGAGGCCTCCTTCTTCTCTGCCTTGATGGGAAAGGATCTGTCGTTTCCTAAATGATATTCCCTTCCCAAATTAAAAGGAGGGAAAGAACTGACAGATCCCTCTTTAGGTGAGAGAAACCGTCTATTATTTATATATCTCTTTTAAACCTGCTGCTCTTACACCTGATTGCAGAAAATGCCTACAAGATGCCACCCACCATAAAAAAATAAATAACACTGAAAATGCTGCTTTGTATAGAATTAAAATATCAGAAATGCAAAGCTCTACCTTGATGTTGGGATCAAGGGGGATGCATTGTGTTGCTGCAGTTGTGAGACAGAACACATTCTTTTCAAAGTAATTGGCTGCCTGCTGTCAGAAGTCCTAAGAAAAGTTTGGCATGTTTGTGCAGAGCTGCATTGTCTTGCTGTATTTATTTAGAATAGGATGCTGCCTATAGTTGGACCCCTTCAATTGAAAGTAAATGTCTACCCACCACCCAGCTACTGAGTTTTGAGTATTTACATGTGTGCTTGCTTATACTGTGCAATGTATTTTCTTTGTTTTTGTCTTTAAGCTGTTTCGGTTGGGAAGACAATTAAAGAACTACTCTGCAAACATGGAACAAACTGAAATATAACAGATTTCCACTTCAAAATCTACAAGAGACTTCTGAAATCCTTGTTCAGAACAGTTTCGGAGAAGAGATGTGGCCTCAAAGTCGCTCAAATGCCTCGTCTCTTTCTAGAAGCTCAGAAATAAATCTCACACACCATATGGCAGGGAAAAGTAGCAGACTTAGACTGTGGAGAGGAAATGAGCCATTGACCAAATGTTTCGCACTTGCATGTCATTCAATGGACATTTGCCCCCTTCTCACTCTGTGAGCTCAGATTACCCAGTGAACCTCTTTGCCACAGTACAAAATGTGTGTGTATTTAAGATGCAAACTCTGGAACAAAGTTATTGATAGCTGATAGTTAAAAAAAAAATCCCAAAACAACACAGCAAAACATTTGGCTAGTTCCAGGAAAACTTCATGTGATGAACAATACAGACAAGAGCTGAAGTTTTGCATGAAATCACGAAGCAATTATACTCAAAAGAAGCTTGAAGAGATATGATATGAAATTCTGGCATTCCCCTGGGATAAAATAGTCCTGCAGGGCTCTTCCTGTCTTATTAGTCTGTAGTGAATTGAAGGAGGAAAATAGGATGTATCAGCTGATAAAACAGATAAAGAAGTAATAAATTCTTAGTATTATAGACTAACCCCCTCCTGCTGTAAATGTGTTTCTCATATTGAAGGGGCATATTCTGCCCTCATCTCCACTGTGAATCACTGGATTTTTGAAATGCAGCCTAAAAGTAAAATGAAAACCAAAGACTATGTCTGGTATTATTAGGATCCTACTAGCATCTAGATTTATCTTTCATGGTGAGAAAGAGACTAGCAGTATTGCTGTTCTTTTGTGCATATGTGGTTATTTTTTTATATTATGAAAAGAGTTATTGAATTCTGAGCTCTAGAAATTCAGGAAAAATATATTTATCCAACTTCTGCATATTACAAAATTTCCCTCATCAACCAGGTACTCTGTAGCTTTCCCTAATTTCAGATGTCTAAAAATATACTCTAATCTAGACTAATAATCTAGATATTTCCTCTCTTTGATGGAAGGAAACAGGCATCTTCAACATACAACACATCTCATACTATGTTGACATGGTTGGGTGAGTCATTCCCTGTCATACTCATCCTGGTACATATACTTTCTAGAAACTGGATGGAAACCACTAGACATGGAAGGCTGCAGAGCAGACATAATATTTGGTTCCAATTCAGGTCACTACTATGAACCTAGTCAAGATCCAATTAGTGACCTGCTATAGAGGTGAAAGCCTGAATAGCCCATTGGTAATTCCCTGAGTTATTTGGTCTCCCAAAGTAATTTTGTTTAGCTTGAAGCCTATTCTTCCAAACTACTGATTTATACTTTAGCTGAGTACAAGGAGGATTTTAATCATTAAATGTAATAACAGCATTTGTTCTTATAGGATAAAATCAGCTCAATCCATATCCAGTAAAGAAGTCTGAGTATAGTAGAAGCACACTACTCCATTACTTCAGGTGTGTAATAATAATAGCTGATAGTAAAAGTTCATAAAATCATAGAACAACCAGGTTGGAAGAGACCCACCGGATCATCAAGTCCAACCGTTCCTATCAAACACTAAACCATGCCCTTCGGCACCTTGTCCACCCATGCCTTAAACACTTCCAGGGAAGGTGAACCTGGGCAGCCTGTTCCAAAACCCAGTGACCCTTTCTGTGAAAAATTTAATATCCTTAGAGACACTTGAGTAATTTGTAGACCAGCAGAAAGATCATCTACAGCAGGAATTCAAAGTGGGCAAGACAGTTTTGGTCTATTGTATCTCTTGATTTATGCTTTGGATTGTATTACTAATCTCTGAACTGGGGGTAGCTTTTCACAGGACATCTGTAACTAGACAAATTACATATACATTCTCGTACACTCAGTTGCACCCACATTCACTCACATGCTTTTCTTCTTATAAAGACCATATTGTAAAATCAATTTTCTGTGGTAATAATTTGAATGCTATGTCAAGAACCAAGGTGTTTATCTAAAATACCTGAATTTCAATGCGTCATGTCACTTTTCTGCTGTTGCAGTCATAAATGCATCAAAGCAAATATACTCACGAAAATTAAAAAAAATACAAATCTGGTACCTGCTGCTGGCAGAATCTAACTACTAGTTCTGTGGTGAAAATAATGAAACTAATGTATTAAAAGAAATAAACCACCTAGATGTTAAAAGCCCCCATTATATAAAAGTAAGCTTCGCTGTACACAGCTGAAAGGTGGAACACAGTTTACTCAATTCAGACAGTGATTCACACAGAATCTTTAGGTGATTATTTCACTTGTGGTGCAGTAAAGAGCGCTGTATACTCCAGGGGCAAAGGTACATGATCCTGAAGGTTTCAGGGGCAAAACAATTCCAGCAAGCTGAATTGTTTGTTCTTAGGAAACCAGGTTTCTCCCTCAAGAGATCTTAACTAGCACCTACTTCTCTCCAGGGAACACAGAAACTAGATAGATTGCTCTCTATCATGAAATCAAAATACTCATGTGAGCTCTTGACTTGCTGTAGAACCTTGCCTCGTCTGTGGATCCATACGAGCAGAAGTATTTCCTTTTGCCAGCTAGATTACGGAAGCTTTTGGAAGATTTCTATTTCAGAGATATGCACCATATGTCATCTCGTTCATCATTACCCATACTCCTAGCTAACAGAGTAATTAGTTTTCTAAGAGACTACATAAACATCTTGTTCCCACAGTACCTTGTTATGCCAGTATGTGAAGGGCAGCATGCTTAGGCTGCATGTGGATACAGAAAAAAACCAACTCTGAGAGTGCAGGCACGTAGTCAAGAAAAAGCTAAAATGGAACAAGGAGTGATTTGTTTGGGGAAAAATTAAAAAAAGCATGCAATCAATGAATTTAGATATCTAATTTAGGTATAACCAAATGCAGAGAAATTGATAATTTTGAAAATGCTTAACACATAAGGATGGTATGCCTTTTTAGATTACATGTGAAAAACCAAGATTGTCATAGGGATAGCAGTCTTTCTAGGCGAGTTTTGTGTCACTAATGCTATGGACCACGTACAGCTCCAGATTAAGGCACTTCAGGTTTAGTTTCTAACTATGCCATCCAAATGCAGGTGAGGTTGGTTGAGATTCATTACAAGCAATGAATATCTCTTCTTATTATTAATTGGACCCATGCAGGTGTTTACTACCACTTGAGAAGCCCCAAGATCTTGGTCTCTGGCTCTTCTTCAAAAGGCAATGGATTTTTCCACAGGTAGTGTGTCTTATTTGCCATCTGAGACTCTCAGGTATTTTAGGGCAATTCAGATTGTACAGAAGATGGCAAAATATAGATCACTGAATTCTACTCAAAACATATTTAATAACTGGTGGAACCAAGTATACGGAAGGCCAGACAGTCTGCATAAAGGAGTCCATCTGCCACCCTATGACTATGAGAGAAAGATGGAGTGGTATGAGGAGCAATGAAATAGTTAAGAAAGAGAAAATTCTGACAAAACTTTCTGAAGAGGGAATGCTATTAGGTTTATAGAGCTGTCTTGCTGGGGAAATCATATCAGCACTTTAAAATTTTGATAGCATAAAGCAATAGCAAAAGTGATTTTCAACCATTTGCGCTGCGATAACTCACTTTACATAAAGGTCTTCTGCTTACCTCTCTGATTACTGTAGTTGTCCAAATTACTTATTGCAAATGAAATATGAGATGAATTCAACTATTTTCCCGTTTATAAATAATTTCAAGCTCCTCTTAATTTGTATGGAAGCATTCATTGCGTGCAAGTACTTGCCAACTAGTTTATGAGGATAAATTACAGATGACAACTTGTTCGTGAACACTTATTTCAACTCTTTATTACTCCTGAGTTGTGATTAGTCATCCATATCACATGCTATTGAACTGACTGTTACTTTTTAATCAAGAAAACAAGGATTAATGATGGCAATTAACTGATAATGAGAAACAAGAATAATGTGAAGTTCAGGACTCACAAACATTTTTAAATAAACGAGCAAGCATTCAAAGATACACAGGCAACCTATGCTAGTTTCCAATGAGTCTGAGCATGACTATCTTAATATGTGCATTGATGAACTATGCACTTCCTCCAGGTATTATTTTTAAAAAATTATACTGCCATTGCTATATCCAAATGTAATTTTGGGATAGCACATACGTAGTTTGTTGTTCCATGTTGTATTTGTTCACTTTCCAGTTGCAGAACTTTATTAATATGTTTCCCCCTATGGCCTGCAGTTCTCCTTGATGTAGTCCTTTGGGGTCTTTCTGAAGTCTGGTCCAGCACAATATGTGTTAATCCCTAGTTTTGATCCTGACTGGAGCTATACCAAAAAAGAAAAAAAATTATCAACAAAAAAGACAGGAAGCAGCTGTGCGGGTTGCAGATAAATACCAGTTATTTTGATTTTACTTGGTTGAAATAGCCACTAGGAACCCCAGAAGAACTTTATTCAGGGCTATAAGGAGCAGAAGGTGTCACTGCTCACAGAGTGACTGATGCTTCATGGTTGTGACAGAAACAGCTTCAAGCACCATCGTTTGAGTACCACTGCACTAGCAAATATATGGTAGAAATAAACTTGCCTTGGCAGTAAAATGGATGAGAGTACTTTGTGTATCTTTTAACAGTGCTTCTTCTTCTGTTTTCAGAAAGAAACAATACATAAAACAGTTAAGTCTGTGAGATTTCTGTTGACGATGTCTCTCTTGATGAAGACAACTTTGACCTTTTTTTCCTAATTATTTGGGAGGTAAAGCAGAATATCCATTTACAATCTCTGCAATCTCTTTATTTACAAACACAGAACCTTGTTTGATCAGCTAAGCTATGGAAAAGACCCAACTTAATTACTCTTGCTGGATGACAGAAATCTGAAAGAATACGGAGCCACCAGAGAAGAGATGGAGCAATTGGCACTTGGGAAGCAGGATGATGTCCTTTTCTCTCACTCTCCCACTGCCCAGTATTTTGGGACCAAAGCCCTGTGAGCACTGATAGATGAGCAGATTGGATCATGACTCCATTGCAGTTGGTGCAGTTAAGGTAATCACACCAACCTAAGTATGGCTTAGCAAGCTGCAAAGGCAAACTTTTGACTGTTGCCTGACAGCTTCAAAGAGTGATTGGCAATTTAGGCAACTTCATGAGCAGCAGGGTGAATGAAGCTTGTCTTCTTATGGATTTGTTCCATGAAGATGAATCCTCTGGGGTCTAATAAGGAGTGACCACCACTTCAAACTTCTCCAGTAGTTAAGGCATTCATAATGGTTCTCTCCCAGATTGATTCCCTAGTGTGTAGTAAAGTATGTGCCCATGTTGCAGTCTTTTCCTGCTTTCAAGTTCTCCTTTCAGTCCCTGTTTATTGTAAGAATATAATGCTTTGGGACTTCTACTTGACTGTCAGATGTAGTTGTAACTGATGAATGGATTTGGAAGGGACCAGAAAGGGGCAAAAGTGCACACACCCCGCAAAAATATAGACAAAATAAATACAGAAAGACAACCTGAAATCATGATCCATTTACATATCTTTTCTTTTGCAGGTAGTATTGAGCAATCACAACTGTAAAAAGACTTGATTTAATTAGGTAAAAAGAGAGATGCATACATTTTCTTTCTGTGGATATATCAAAAATTTGCAGTTTGTTTGTGAAATTGCTGTCAACCTAGGCAGAGAGAACTGCCTTAAACACAACATCTCTCTGCAAAAACACCCTTGCCCTCTAAAAAACCCCAGCCAAACCAGAAGCACCCGCAGTACCACTACAGTGGATATGCTGTCTTACAAATGTTCATATGGGCTGAAGTAACCCACAAGAAGCACCTGAGTACTTCGTTTATTTGCTGATAAATTTACCATGACATCTTCATACTATACTTGGTGTAGTACATGAAATGCCACAAAAAAAAAGATTGAAGCTCAGTTGCAGAGAATGTATTTCTGAAGCATCTCTCCTTAAGACAAGCTAAGGAATCAAACACAATGGACCATGAGTCATGAGCAAGGCAAGCATCTGTTCGTAATCACATCTAAGCTACGCAAAGGATACATACCTGGCTGTACCCAGTCATGGCTCTACTTGCTGGATTAAACCAGTTCAATAGTGTTCTGGTGAGAGTGGCTGATGCTGGAAACCCAGGGAAGATTATAAGATTGGGATATTCATGATATTCCTGGATTAATTCACTCAGGTTTCACCAAGACAACGTGCCAGGACTTCCTCCACTGAAGATGGGAGTGCTGTGTTTAACAGCTCTTGGTATTTTTTTCTTCCATGGATTTTTCTGTTAGTTTTTGAAGCTTACTGAACATTCAACATCTGTATTATTACGTGACAGGGGGTTCCTCAGTTTACTTATGTATGGTGCATAGAAGTATTTGTCAAGGCCTTGGGTGCATCACCAGAACTTCTTTCCTCACTATGGCTTGCTGCCTTGACTTCCCTCAAGACTGGCATCATCACTGCAAACCTGTCTGGTACTCACTGGGTGATCCATGGTCCCCAGGTCTGCTCTGTTTGGGTATCAATTGACTGTGCCCCAGTCAGTAAGGACATTGCCCCTGCCCTCCTTCCTACTGGCCTCTACTCCTGGCTCCCCTTTGCCTGTGGAACAGCTTAGTCTGCACCCTGGCAGTGTTCTGCTTGGTCTGTTTTGGACCTCTTATATGCCACTTTCCCTGGATGACCTTCAATTGTCATTTTGGAAAGGAGAGTGATTAGTCAATTCCTCTTCATCTTCACAGGATTTTACAGACTTTTTTTTCTACGTGTACCCCCATATAAATTAGGAATAGAGTAATTGCTTTCCTCTGTAAAATTGTTTATGCTAAAGATGAAAAGTATTATGTAGGAGCTGTCTAGACCTAGACCTCAAGGCATTTCCCACTGGAACCAGTGGGAGTAGACACCTGTGTACTTGTATGGAACTGGCTCCTACTATTGCTGTGTTATCATGATCGGGGGTTAAATTTCCCTTGCTTCAGTAGTCTAAATAATAGGCATTTAATATAAATTAGTCAATTGAGACACATGAGTAGTTCCAGGCCACCTTATAGTCCCCATGGTGTCCACAAAGAGAACCTGAATTAATTACCTAGATGGCCAGACCTAACTTGTTGTTTTATGCTATGTGTCAGAAAGTTAATGGCTAATTTACTTGTGTCCAGACTGATGGATCCAGCATTAGCTTTTGCTAATAAGTAAAGTATTTGGTTATAAATCATTAGAATAACAAATATTGTACTGCCGCAACCTTATAATGCTGCCAGTTTAGCATGTGTCTGAAAATGTGCTATGGGTAAAAAAGGCTTAAAAGATTAGAGATAAGATGAGGGTAATGTAATTCAAGAAATCATCTTCTACATCTAGTCCATGTATCAATTAATTCTGATTCTTCCTTAATTTCCACCAGGTTGAAGAAAAGATGGCTTTGAATTGATAAAGATGATTTGTTCTTACTCTGCTGTGCTTCAGTTATCTCAATGATATTTTAACCTGCCATGAGGGTACTGAATACACAGCATATTTAGCTCTGTGTGAACCTGAATTATCTTCTTGCAATGTGCTTTATTAACGAGATGAGCATTTTTACTAATATCTTTCTTTTAGAAGGCTGAACCCTCTGGCCCTAATCACAAAAGAATGTAATATCTAAGATTTTAATAAGAATATGAGATAACATGACATTGAGATATACCTCATTTGTATGCTTTTAGTTTACATTATTAACCTTGGTTCTATTTCAAGGAATGATTGTAAAATTAAAACAAAACCTCACAAACTCTACCTCTCACATTTATTTCTCCGATACATCAGTTTCTTCTTAACGGTTTCAGTTCCTGATGTTTAAATCTTGAAGTTATTGCACATGCTAGCATACATAAATTAAAAAAAAAAATAGAAAGACAGTAAAGAAATGCAAATTGCTTTCAGGTTTTACAGGAATTTGCACCAAGGATAAAATCAAACAGAGATTGTTTACCTCATAGGGAAAACAAAAGAATAAAAGAGCAGAAGTTTTCAAGGTCTTGCAGAAGTTTATGCTCCCATTAAAACCAGCCTTCTCACCGCTCACTGGTTTACATTTGGGGAGTCTGAAGCAGCCTCCCTGCAGTTTTATTTTGTTCACAAAACCTGCTAATGACGGTTTCATGATGAGAGCTAGTGCATATGAAATGAGTAGAACTGAGCTGTGGAGAAGACTCGAGGAGGTAACTAGATCTGTGTTGTATAACTGCATATTGGCATCTCCCTCCCTCCTCCTCCTCCTGGTAAGGTCTACCCGGGGGTCTTGAGCTATTGTTTTTTTTTTTGTTTTTGTTTTTTTTTTTGGTTTTTTTTATTTATTTCTTCTTATTTATTTATTTATTTATTTATTTATTTATTTTAACAGAGAGAGAGGGAAGGAGTCTTAGGTGCACCCAGGGTGGTTCCGTCCCTGCCGGTACCGGTGTGGAGCCTCCACGTTCTCCAAAGCAGAGCCCCGGGCTCCCTCTGTAGTTCAAATGGGGAATGATACAAGAAAAAAAGGGAAGAGGAGCAGCCTGTGTGTGTGCTGCAAGCAGGGCAGCAGCCTGGGGGGAGTCTGGGAGGGTCTTTGGACCACCAGATGTGGAGAGGCAGCAGGTCTGTCTTCTCCAGGACTCTGATCCATCCCGGAGACTACAGCAGGCTTGGCAAGCTGCAGGGTATGTGACCCACATCAGGTCAATGTCTGATGCCCAAAGGGACAGGTTGCAGTGTCTGCTCTGGCCCGCCTGTCACTTCACGGGTGTAGCTTTGATCTTGCCTCAGAAAATGCCTTTCCTTAAACTCCAAATGTCCTTCATTAGCACGTGCTGCTTTGTTTGGAGACGGTCAGTCACAGCACATGCAAGAAAATGACAGGATGATCACGCACCTACGGCAGTCAGCCTGCAGAGACAAGATGCTGCCCAGAGCAAGTGTGGTCCTAGAGAGAATCAAAGAAAGTCCCAGAAAAGCCAGCAGAAAACATTGCTACTTCAGGCTTGATGATGAAAAAAGTAGAACCAAGAGGTAAGTCATGCACTGTTGGCCTCTAATTGCTAAAACATCATTGTCAAAAGCATGTCTTGAAATGTTACAGTGGCTGTCAGCCCTGATGGGCTGAAAGAACCCTCCTGCCTCTATCGAGTAAAAAAGACATATTGGAAAATCAAATCATTCACAGATGGGAGATTTTCTGTATAGAACTTATAGGATAAAGACATATTTATGGTTCCTATAAAAAGGATTTGTTCAAAGATAAATTTGCCACTGTTGCTAGGACCAGAGACTGACAAGAGGAACAGAGCAACCGCTTCCCAGTAAGTGCACTAGTGTATAAAGTCAGGCTGACTCAAAAACCGTCAGAAAAATACAGAGGGACTATACTACTCCTTTGGGCATCACTTCATAAAACTAAGTTTCTGCCAGTTTCTGGCTGTGACCAGTCTCTTCGGTCCTATTAATCATCAGTCATTTGTGTTTCATTATAAGCGGGAAAATCCTCTCTGAAATCAGAGTAGGCTAAAGCTTCTCTGTAGTTTTTGTGCTTTTCCCATGGACATTCTTTTTTTGCCACTTTCTAAAAAGAAGGTTAAGTAGGGTGAATTACTTTGCATCCCATTGCATACTTACTGAAAATTAAAGGAAGGCCCTCATAACATAGCTTTAAGCCCTCCTCCTTGATATCTCTGAAAATCTCTTCCAATGGTGTCCTTAGCTGGCAGTACTGTTTCTAATTGGTGTCTTCTAACCTTGTAAGGTTTGCCCAAGAGATTCTTGTTGATCAGTCCAGCTGAGGGGGGGAGAGAAGGACTGGTCATTTTTGCCCTCTTTCCTTGAACATTCTACTGGCATAGTCTCCCCTGGGTATGGCAGATGTAGCTAAGTGTGCCTCACAAGGCTCCTCACAAGGCTTCTGCCAGATCAGCCTTGGGCCATACTTCCTGTTCCCCTGCATCTTTGCTGTCCTGTGTGGCCCTTAACAGCAATTCAGCATGGAGATGCAGAGCTGCCTTGTGCTGACTTGGAGCTGCTCCAGCAGCTGGATCATGAGTACCAGTCTGCCTACTCACTGCACTACACCACATGGCCACCATATACTTCCCCATCCTTGGCACCATTGACAGCAGATTTGCCTTCACCTGGAGCTCAGTCATGGTGGAACTGCCTGAGGGTTAGCTGCCGAGCTCCCTGTTGCTCAAACCAGATGCTGCTGACCCCAACGAAGGCCCCAACAGCAAAGCTGCCAAGTGCCTAAATGACTGAGTCTTCTGTGCTTCAGCTTCTCTACCTGTAAACTGAGAAAACTGGATTTATTCATCCTGTAGGTATGCATGTTATACTGCATCTAAGTATTATGCAGATGTTTGTGTCATATTTATGTTTACTTACCAAACTTTTCCTTAGCTCTTGTACTTCAGTCTTTGTTTCTTTTTAATCTGAAACTCTTGTTTGTGCCACATTAGTATTTCATAGAATCACAGAATAGTTAGGATTGGAAGGGACCTTAAAGATCATCTAGTTCCAACCCCTCTGACATGGACAGGGACACCTCCCCCTAGACCAGGTTACCCAAGGTCCCATGCAAACTGGCCGTGAGCACCTCCAGGGATGGGGCAGCCACAGCTTCCCTGGGCAACCTGTTCCAGTGTCTCACCACTCTCATGGTGAAGAAATTCTTCCTAATGTCCAGTCTAAATCTACTCTTCTCCAGTTTATACCCATTCCTCCTCGACCTATCACCACAAGGCTTTACGAATAGTTGAGGAGATTAAAGCACGGACTTCAATCTGATGGATCGAAGACACTTTATTGAGTTAGCTGTTTCTTTATATATCCTTTTTGGTTACATAACTATGTGCTCACGAGGGTATCTACAGTGTATTATTTGCTAAAGGTAGCTGTCCATAAATCTATTACTAACATATTAATGGCTAACCAACTGTGCATGCTAAAACACCATGTTATACTAAAATTAACTATGTTGATATTTTTCTTCTTTTGTTTTTCTCACAGTTGTTACTTGTTCCCACTGAACTAACTCTTGGTTTTGTCTCAGCTAGCTCTTGTTTATCAGCAGGCTGTCTCTTCTACCCACTGAACTGGCTCTTGTTTTACTCTCAGCTCTATATTTCAAGGTCTTTTCAGAGTAGCTTGGTATCAACAAGGCCCACAGCATCAAGTCCTTCTTCTCTGTAAAATGTTTCCACAAATAGTCCCACTAGGCTCCTTTCAGGTACTGGAAGGCTGCTATAAGTTCTCCTCGAAGCCTTCTCTTCTTCAGGCTGAACAAGCCCTATTCTCTCAGCTTGTCCTCGTATGGAAAGTGCTCCAGCCCTCAGATCATCTTTATAGCCCTCTTCTGGACCCATTCCAACAGCTTCATATCCTTCTTATGTTAAGGATTCCAAAACTGGACACAATGCACCAGATGAGGTCTCACAAGAGAAGAACAGAGGGGCAGAATCACCTCCCTCAACCTGCTGGCCACACTTCTTTTGATGCAGCCCAGGATACAGTTGGCCTTCTGAGCTGTGTGTGCACATTGTCAGCTCATGTTGAGCTTCTCATCGACTAGCACTCCCAAGTCTTTCTCTGTAAGACTGCTCTCAATCGTGTCATCCCCCATTGTATACTGAAAATGGGGATTGCCCTGACTCAGGTGTAGGACTTTGCACTTTGCCTTGTTGAACCCTGTGAAGTTCTTAGAGGCCCACTTCTCCAACATATCTAGGTCCCTCTGGATGAAATCCCATGCTTCCACTGTAGCAACTGCAACACTCAGCTTGATGTCATCTTCAAACTTGCTGAGGGTGCACTCAATCTCGCTGTCAGTATCATTGATGAAGATATTAAATAGCACCGGTCCCAATACAACCCCCTGAGGGACACCACTAGTCACTGATCTCTATCTGGACCATCCATTGACCATCCAACCTGTTTTTTATCCACTATACTGTCCACCCATCAAATCCATATCTCTCCAATTAGAGAGGAGGCTGTCGTGGGGGACTGTGTGAAAAGCTTTACAGAAATCTAGCTAGATCACATCCATTGGTTTACCTATGTCCACTGCTCTAGTCAACGTGTCATAGAAAGCCACTAAGTTGGTCAGATAAGATTTGCCCCTGGTGAAGCCATGCTGGCTGCCATTAATCACCTCCATGTCCTCCATGTGCTTTAGCATAGCTGCTAGGAGGGTCTGTTCCATGATCTTCCCAGACACAGAGGTGAGGCTGACAGGTAAGTAGTTCTCAGGGTTGTCTTTTCTGCCCTTTTAAAAAATGGGAACAATGTTACCCTTCTTCTGGTCACCAGGAACTTCTCCTGATTGCCAGGACTTTTCAAATAGCATGGAGAGTGCCTTGGCAACCACAACAGTCAATTCCCTCAGGACTCCGGGATACATCTCATCAGGTCCCACAGACATACATATGTTCGGGTTCTTCAGGTGGTCACGAACCTGTTCCTGCTCTACAGTGGGAGGGGGTTTAATCCCCTCATCACCATCTTGCTGTCCCATGATCCAGGAGGGGTGAGGAGAGCAGTTATCGGTGAAGACTGAGGAAAAATTTGTTGAGTACCTCAGCCTTCTCCTTGTCTGTTGATACACGATCACCATTTCCAACCATCAGTGAGGGTACGTTCTCTTTGACATTCCTTTTCTGATTGACATACCTGTAAAAGCCCTTCTTGTTGGTCTTTACTCCCCTTGCCAAGTTTAGCACCAGCTGCGTCTTGGCCTTCCTGATCTCATCCCTACAGAACTGGGCAGCATCTCTATACACATCCCAGATTACCCGTCCCTGCTTGCACTGCCTGTGCAGTTCCCTCTTCAAATCTTTGTATAGATTTAAATCTATACAAAGGAGTAGGTAAAGATATTTTTCTTCTCTAGGAAAGTCAAGTTTTTGTTTCTTTTCATCCTTATCTCTTCAACTGGAGGAAAAATCTATTTCTAATTGAAGGTAAATATGTCTGTTTCTCCAAATTAGCAGTTTGCAATTTTGTACTTCATATTCTTGTGGTGCCTGGAAAAGAAAGTTTTAATGATTTTCATGTTTTTAGTGCCTGTTCAGCTACAGATCAATTTAGTGTGAAGGACAGTGGGAGAGGGGAGAGGAGACAGTGAATTTAATGACAGTCGCACCAATATAAATGGAGAAAGGCTAAAGAAGCCACCTTCAGAAATGACAGAAAAACAGGTTGGAAAGTGTAAAACTTAACATTTCGGTTTTGGAGTGCAAGATAAATGGAGGCAGTGAACTGAAACAAATCTTATCATTCTTCTCTCCAAAGCCCCTAGATTAAAAAAAACGGAGGAATAGATTTAAAAGTTGGGTAGTTTATCCCCTGGTCACAAGAGTCCCCTGACTCACTGATGAAACATCTCAGTGATGTTACACAGACGTGATGAAACCATGGAAGAGGCTTAGTTAAGCATTTCCAGGCTCCAAAGTGACCTGCTTCTGAGTGTTTTGCTTTTGGGTGCTCAGTTTGGCATGTTGGAGAGAGGGTTGAGAGTGAACAAATGCTGAACTTTGCTTTGTTAAGGTTTTTTGAAGTTGAGCAGTGGAAAAGGCAGACATTAAAATAAGCAGGTATTCCTGAAGTGTTTGGCCTATGTCTATCCATGTGTGTTGTGAAAGAAAACTGTAAGAAGACAGAAAAGAGATATATTAGCAGTTGAACTGCTTAATGCTGAATGCCAAGTTTAGTAGGTACATGTTTATTACAGCTCACTTCATAGAGGTGGTTTTAGGATACTACTATAATATCTACAATCCTGGCATAATTTTAATACATATCTTCTACAAAATTAAAGCAAATAAATGTAGATATACTTATTTGTAAATATAATAAATAGGGTTTTTTTTGGTAGAGTGAGAACACCTAATGTGTATCACACACCTATTGTGTGATATTGGTGAGCCATGCGTAGGATTGCTAAAAATCATGCTTTGCTATGAGAATATTATTTGTAATTTAGCATATCAGATTGTTGAATCCTAGAAAAATACCTTATATTAATTTGAAGAACTTAAAAATAGTGCTTCTTTTACAGGTACTGTATCCTCTACAGATGAAAAGATGCATAAGCATGCAGGGAGCTATCACAGTTCTTATGCCCAACAGGTAAAACCAAGGAAAACACTTTTCATTATGAAAATGATTGCACGACCTCATATTCTACAATGCAAATATATCAGCACATATCTCAGTTTGGAAATTATAGTTTTCATCCCCAGCAGTCAAAGCTGAAAGAATGTTATTATCAAGTGAAAATTCCTAAATTTGAAAATTGCAGAATGTCTGTGAGATTTCCTAAATCATGGGCAGACCATCCCAAGAACTGGCCTGTCAAGATGACACAGAGGATTAAATCACCCTTCACAGAACACTTTAGCCCTAAGTGCCTCTCAAATAGGACCTTTATTATGAAAGAACAATAAGAAGATATCACAGAGTATCATAAAATGTACTGGGTACTTTTGTCCATGCTTGTGAGAAAGTGTTGCCAACTGAAATGTGTAAATAAAATCCCAGCAAGATCAAAGATTACTTTAAGTTATGGCAAAACCAACCAGTGTCTAGACAAATAATGTTTATAAAAACATCCTCTATACCTTGTCAAAGAATCAAAGTGAAAACCATGCAAAGGTATGTAATTAATGCTACTAGCAATTAAAAAGTGAACAAAACCACTTTAGCACTTTAGCAGTCTAGCTCTGTGCTATTGTATAAGTAAAAACTCCTGCATTAGGCATCTAAGAAAATAATACAACAGCAATGCTGGAGAGATGAGAAATGTAGGTTATTTAAGAAACTATGGTGCACAGATGTGTTTATATGTATGTATCTCTATATACATATAGTTAAAATTTTTCAGTATTTCTTTCATTGACTGCATGGGGGCTGGCTGGGATGGGGTTAAAATTATTCACAGGTGTTGTGTTTTGGATTTGTAGATAAAACAGTGTTGATAATTCAGCACTGTTTTGTCTGTTGCTGAACAGTGCTTACACAGCCTCAGAGCTTTATCTTTTTCATCACTCTGCTCCCAAAGCTGATGGTGAGCAGGAAACTGAGAGGGGACACAGCCAGGACAGCTGACTCGAACTTCCCAAAGGGGATATTCTGTATCACGTAACATCAGTCTGACTTGAAAATGTTTGCTCTCAGAAAATACTGAAGGACTAATTTGGTGCCTGATTGTGGTAATTTCAGATAAAGTTAACTCAATTTCTATTGAAAATCAAACTATCAGACCTGTTTAATAGGCATTTCACTTAAAGAAGATTAATTAAAATTGGATACTGAGCAACAAGCTGCTGTTATTGGACCAGCTGACTGAGGTAAAGATAATTCGAAGACAGGTTTCGGGTCTCTACATTTGAACTAAATATCGAAGGAACAGAGAAAGGATTTTCTGTTTGAAAATGCACATCATCTCCTGGTTGTTTCTTGGATCATTTTATAAAGAATTGCTTTTCAGAGTGAACAGACATAATTCAAGTGCTTCACAACATCAAAAAAAGATAAAAATATCCTAAGTGTAATATAAATTATCATTGATCTGGGACCAGTAAGTTATTTTAGTGGATGAGTTAGGATGCTCTTTATGCACGAGTTGGATAGCTTAAAGCGCTTCAGGAGGTAGCTGCATTTTGACTCCATATTCCTCTAAATTAGGTTTTTTTATAGCTTTTAGTTCCATTATGTGTACTTACTTACAATAGGCACTTTGGATTTGCTTTTTTTGAAAATTGAGATGATTCTTGAATCAAAACCAAGGAGTTAAATGCTGGCTCTTCACTTCAGATCTGCTTAGTAGGACAATGTGCAGTTTTGGAAATTCTGAAATTCAGTTCCTAATCAAAATTTTTCCCAACGAACACCAAGGTAGTTTGAACTCTGCTTCTCAGGGAAAATTTATACATACCTAAATCTTAGTCTACAGTTGGAAGTTTGATCTGTGTCCCCCTCTAAATGTTCAGTCACTGCAAAAATTATATTGCTGTTAAATGGGATAATTTTAGTGTTTTCAGTTTTATTCCTGCTATGTGTAGATGAACACCCTTGGATAGATTATGTGAATGTTAGCAACCTCTCTGTTACAACAGAGACCAAGGCAAGGATAATGCAGTTTGATTGTTATGTATGTTCTACCACAATATCAGTGTTAAATAAGATTCGATTGTTGCAGGTATCAGCCTAGTTTATTATAGGAAGTCAGTTTACTTGAACAAGCCTGTGAAGTATGACAGTTTAGTTGCTGCCTCATTTGCAGTTGCAATGTCCCAGCTGAGACATTCATATGTTGAGTGAATGGTGGGATGAATAACTAGGATTAAGAGCCACTACAGTCATCCCAGGGGAAGCAGCTGTCACTCTGGAACAGAACTCTTGGCTTGTTTGAAGCATATATACAACATTTACCTTAGGCTGCTGTGGTGATTTATCTTAGCTACAATTTAGAGACCAAAGGTAATAAGTAAGGCTGGCGATTTCCATGTACAGCCAATGACAAGAACTAGGATCCTCCAGGGAGCAGTTCAGAGCATGCAAGTTAGATACTAAAGTAGCTGAAAATGGATGATGTGGTTACTTCCTTCTGTACCTCATTTTCTTGGTCCATTAAGGAGGCATAATAGCATTTCTTCACTTTTCTCCTTCTCCCCCCCAACTCTTTCTTTACAAATTAATTGGTTTTCAGGTACAGCTTTGTCCAGCAGCACAGAGGCAATTTAAAATCCTACATTTCCCCTATGTACTTTATGTTCTAGGAACCAACACATCCTGTGAACAATGTATGCCAAGAAGGAATACTGCTCTAGTAGGCAAGTCTTTGTATATCTTAGTATTGCTAACAGTTAATTATTAACAGAAAATTATAAAAAATAATTTCCCACTGTCTATTGAATTGATACGGTAGCTAGCTTGACCTTTGATGTTTGAACTGAATTGAATTGATTTCTCTTGAGGAAGAGTTAATTTCTGAGATTTTTTGAATATGCATACAAGCCATAAGGAGCTGAAAGGAGACTTTGTGGTTCAATTCCACTCCATAAAGTCCATACCATTGGCCTCAGCATAAAGGTGAAGGAATCCATTCTTAATCAACATGACCAGTGCATGCAAGCTCAGAGCTGGCATGCTAGGTACTATGGCAACAATATAATAAAAGCTGGGAATCAGCTGCTGCCTAGACTGTCAGATGGTTTGAATAAAAGACACTAATTGCTAACTGTCTGTGCCTTCACCAGATGCTCAAGGGCTCATTAACCTCAATAGAATAGCAGACTCATTAGCAAGCTTGTCTATGGATTAACCATTCAAAACTGATGGAGACCTGTGTTTACTCAGGGTAGGTTAAATTAACTCCATACCTTCACATTAGTTTTATATTTTGTAGAAGCTGAAGGAGCTTTTGAAACACATTTCTGTAATTTTCTTTTATCATAACCCAACCAGGTTTTAGGAGGTCAGGAGGATTTTTTAATGTGGCTTAATTAATGTGTCAAAACTGGCATCTAAGTGATTTTTTTCCCTAGAAATAATCAGGGATGCAAGATCTGCTTTGGTAGTTTTGTTATTTTGTCCATCTACCTTAAATACTGGTGGAAAATCCAGTGGCAGTCTGGAAATATGTCTGGGATGATTGCTCTTCTGCCATTTCTCAGGTGGAGTTGAGTTCTGGCAGTTACTCTAGAGAAAACCCTGAGGTTTTCCCCTGAGGGAAAACCCTGAATCCTTGTCTTTGAGACGCTTAGAAAAGAAGCTTATACTGAAGGCAAGGTTGAAAAGAAACTAAAGCCAATTTGCTTAAAATCATGGTGATAACTCTACCTCGCTGTGAATTTGACCTCTTAACTGGTCTTGATTCTTTTCCTCCCAAAGGATGCCAAGAAGAACCAAGTGTATCTTTTGTGGATATAAGAATAATTCTACTGTGTGGAATGACAAAAAAAATACTGATGTATTTGCAGATACAGCCTGAGGCTCAAACTTTCTTTAAATCAGTGAACTTGATGCAAGTATGAGATATGAGCAGAGGCCAACTCATTATATAAGTGAGATTTGTTTGTTTAATTAGAGAATGAATCAATAGATTCTTATAACTTGTCACAAGTGATCATCAAAATAAAGGTTAAAATAAAACTTGTGTAAAGCCATATTTTTTTTTCTCTTTGGTATTTAGAAAGAACTCTTTGACTCAATGAGATTTTTATTGCCTTTATTCTTGCTTTACACAGAACTAGGTATGAAGTGTCAAACTTGACAATGAGTGCAGGTGCAAATTCAGTATCTCTTTTGGGAAGAATGGAATCTCTGCCTTGATACTAAATTCATATATACATTTTGTTTACCTCAAAAATCAGGTGTCCTAAGTTCCTTACCTCATGGAAGGCAACAGCTGTCTTTTAGAGGTTTACTCAAAGATCCTGCCTGCCTAATTTTTGGAACCTCAATCAGCCAGGAAGGCTCTCTGGAGGCCTTTAAAGGTACCTACTAGTCTCCGCTGACTATACAGGCAATTTAGGCATGTACTTTAGGAACGCTCCTTCACTAAGCTTCCGTAGCTTAGGTATGAGTAAGATGTTTAAGTTGGTCAAATTGGCAGTCATCATTTGGGACACAAGGATAACGCTGGCAGTAATTATTGAAGACTGAAGTTGCATTGCAATTCACAACTAAATTCATGTATTCTAACGTATCATATTCCATTGTACTTTTTTACTCTGTTTTAATGATATCAATAAAGCCAGGATAAGTAATGCACACAGAGCCCTGCCAAGGAAGTAATAGCAAATGGTATCTCCAGCAGAAAGCTGACTTAAGGGTTTAAAATGGCTGCCTTAGGACTGAAGGGGAGCTCTTTAGAAAAAAAGCTGAAATCATAGAATAATAGAATCATAGAATAACCATGTTGGAAGAGACCCATCGGATCATCGAGTCCAACCATTCCTATCAAATACTAAACCATGCCCTTCAGCACCTTGTCCACCCATGCCTTAAACACCTTCCAGGGAAGGTGAATCAACCACCTCTCTGGGCAGCCTGTTCCAATGCCCAATGACCCTTTCTGTGAAAATTTTTTTCCTGAAGTCCAGCCTGAACCTCCCCTGGTGTAACTTGAGGCCATTCCCTCTTGTCCTGTCCCCTGTCACTTGGGAGAAGAGGCCAGCACCCTACTCTCCACAACCTCCTTTCAGGCGGTTGTAGAGAGCAATGAGGTCTCCTCTCGGCCTCCTCTTCTCCAGGCTAAACAACCCCAGCTCTCTCAGCCGTTCCCCATAAGACCTGTACTGGATAGTGGGAGGAAAGTGTTTGCTACATCTTTACTAGTGAAAAAGGTGGTGTCAGAGTGTTTTCCTGGGCTTGGCATTCCACTGTCTGTATTGCGAGAGTGATCCCTGGTACAGTTTTGGCCTGGGCTATGTAGCAACCTCTAACATAATTCCTGGGCACTGTCTGGGAATTAACAAATACTGGGGTATTCCCAAGAGGCACACTGTGTGTGATTAGCTTGTCTTAGGGAGCTGAACTCCATGTGGAGTAGGCCCTTCTGCACAAACTGGCTGCAGTGCCTAAGATCAGCCACAGACATTTTCAGTTTATTGATGTGGACATGGGCCCTTGCTGACTGCAGTTTTAGATACTGAACTGTTCAACTCTTCTTGAAATGATGCTTTGCTTTAGTGCAAAGGACTGCACTGATCTGAAAGTAAACCACAATCTTTTGCTTTCAATTTCAGAGCCTTCCTCTTTAAAACTTGATAGATTTGTACACCTCTGGTCTTGCACTGGTGTGTCAACAGGGCATTAGCTGTAAAGTCACCTTTTAGTGTCCTTAGATTGGAGTGGACAGTTTCATTAAAGAAATCACAAGCCAACTAAAGGCACGGGTATGAGTTTTAAAAGCGGTAACAAGTAGTTGTTTTGCAAAATTTGAAGTTGCTTACAAGCAACTTGTGAACAGCAGCAACTCAGCTTTCTTATTACAAGTTCTGGATGACACTTGACAAAGTTGGTCTTTCAAAAAGGCAGTTTGGTCTTTGGTCTTAGTCGGTCTTTCAAAAAGCCCAGTCTAAGGAGATGGCTTCTGTCAAGCCATTGATTTTTCTCAGCCCTTTGAATGATGGCTTGAGAATTTTCGCTGTGTTATAATTACCAGGGAAGAAGCAAACAACTTTCAAAGGTAGCCCATGCAAGCATTTGCTGTTTGTGATATGCATGAAAATTAATTACAGTTTGAATTTACTCAACACAGAGAAGCTAGTGAATCACAATTTGCAGTTCATTGAATAACTGTCAGTTATTGATTTCTGTGGTTGAGTGCTAGTGAGGTAATGCCATGTTTGCTACTCATTAGAGGTGGCACAGTACAATATATCATAAAATGTAATTAGGGGAACATCAATCATTTAGAATATGTGGCTAAGATTAAATATATTGCTATGCATGGAGAAATGAAAGGGCTCATTAACAACATAGTGTAATGTGACAGCAAGAGAGAGCTTGATTTTGCAAAAAGGAGTCTTCCACTGTGTTGAGGATCATGACAAGCTGCTTCTTCATGTTTTAATTAAGGTTTTAATCTGATTTTGCTTCTCCTGCTAGAACAGATGAACTTTAATGTATGCCGTTTTG
Organism: Coccyzus lansbergi; assembly: GCA_033558105.1. NCBI lineage: Eukaryota > Metazoa > Chordata > Aves > Cuculiformes > Coccyzidae > Coccyzus > Coccyzus lansbergi. Next base: position 287,460 of record JAUMJK010000168.1, read on the forward strand.
TCAAAAATATTTATGATAATGTTCATTAACTGTTGATCAGTAGAACTTCTCATTAAGGCCCTTTTAAGACTGGGCAAATGTCTTTTTGAATAGGGTATTCAGTTCATCTTTGCCAAGATCTGAAATGCAGTTGTTTGATCACAAATTACTCCAACAAATCGTCATGATTTTTTGATATCTCACTTATGTGGAGAGACAGTGAGTCAGAACAATGAGAGACAGGGAGGGAGTGACAAGTCAAAGCTTTATCTTGTAGTGAAGGAACTTCTTCAAGGTTCTAGCAGGGAAAAAAAGAGCAGAGGAAAAGCTAGCATCCTAACACCCTTCTACTTCCTTCTTTAACAATACAAGTGGTTCTTGCAGCTCCATAAAGCAAGATTTTAGTCTGTGAGCTGTTAGAAATGCTGGAAAAGTTGAAGGCCTGTAGAGAGGCTAATTTTAGCTCCCTATGCACTGGAGGGATCCAATTCTTGTGAATGGTGTGAAAATGATCTTTTTACCCTTGCCTGCAGAGTCCCTCATCTGTTCTGTCCTAGGCTGTTCTTTCATCTGGGCTGCCAGGCTGAAGCAACAGCTGACAAGCAAAATCTCCTAGGAGGAGAAGCACTACCAAATAGCTTTGCTAATTCTGCCACTTGAAAAGCTTTAAAATTTTCTTAACCTGAGGGAGCAATGGATTTTATAAGTAATCTAGTTTTAGAAAGAGTGACTCTGTGAGCAAGGCTCTCATTATGCTATGTGCTGAATAGGAGGCAAAGATGTTCTCTAGCAGCGACTTTCTTTGTTTTTTTTTATGATTCTTTGGTATTCAGATCCAGGGTGTTATCCTAATATGAAATAAATGATACTAACATTTCCATTCACACCGGAAGCTGTTTGTTTTCAGATATACTTACTTGTCCACTCCCTTTCTACTTTTAATAAAAAAAAGAAAAGAAATACACAATAGAATGGCTAAAATATGAATTTTAGTTGCACATATATCCCTTCTCTCTTTCTCTGTTTATCTTCTCTTCTCTCAGGGCTACATCTATGTTGGCAGCTTAATTAATTGCTGGACTCCAGAAAGTTCCTTAAAAAGGTTTATTTGATGCACTAATGCCCCAACTCCTACTTATTGTGTCCTTTGCTCAATTAAAAATTAAATCCAAAGCTAGGATTTATAGCACCAAACCTGTCAAAGTTCAAGTCCAGAGCTCATCTGAAAGTTGCTTTTAGTCATATGGTTTAGTTTTAAGTAGTCCTGCAAGAAGCAGGGATGATCCTTATGGATCCATTCCAACACGAGATATTCTCATTCTACGACTCTGGCCCTATTGGAATTCTTGGGCTGATGTCAAGCCCGGAATCCTGGCCCTTGTCAGAGTTTTTCTGCGGATGCAATCCACAACTTCAGTCCTTCAGTCCTTAACCAGCTCATCTGTTGATCATATTTTATTCATATGAAATTCAATCCCAGTCTCCATGTCTGTGCAAAAATGTTATTCTACCAGTACCTCTATGCCCTTTCTCCACCCTTTTGAATAAGCTGCCCTCCCACCTATTCTATACAAAGTTTTCCAGAACTCTGCTGGTTCCTATTGATGTGCTTTGCTCTCTCAAAAGGAGGAGGTGTCAAAGTGGGAAGGAAGCAAAACTGTAGATTGTAGGATTTGCAGGTAAGCAGTACTCTCAGGCCATTATTATCGCAAACAGCAACAGTGAGAAATGGTCTTGTCTAGGACAGCAGGTCGTCTTGTCTACATTGATCACAGACATTTGATTTTATGGCTATAGGTCTTTTAACTAGATATTTAGCAGAAGCTTATGCATCTATCATGCTTGTAGGTATCATGTGGAGGACTCACGTTGAGTGACTTGTTTGCACACTGATGTGTAAAGCTTCTTAGGTAGCCTGCCTGGTTTGCAGCTGTTGCTTCAGCAGGACTTGGGTCTCTTCTACCTCCCACATCATGTTTGCCAGTGCCTTGCAAACATGCAAGTGCCTTGCAGTACTTGTGTTACCCTAGGAACTCTAAACTGGCTTCAGATGCCTATGTCTGGGGAACTCAGTCAAGTTCCTGGAGTCTGGTTGGACAGAACCCTGCCTAGCTCTCTGCTGTGTTGATGTATTCTAAGCTAGTCACAGCAGGTTCCCTTTCTACTCACAAGAAAGGATCATCTCTCAGCTTTAGATGCCTCCCTGCAATGAGAAACTTTGTGAAAGACAAGTCACACTCTAGCAGTGCCTGTGTTGTATCAGTGATTTTTTTACGGAACCCAAATGACTGGCTTTGATATGCAGGGATTACACAGCACATAGCTACATTCAGTCAAGGGAATCCCTGGTTGCAAGTAGTTATTATCTGGTTTTACGTCTTTTTTTTTTTTTTTTTTTTTTTTTTTTTTTTACATAGCTACCTTTAGAGATTAAGGAAAAAAATGACACAAAAGTGCTTACAGTGCTCACCATCTGTTTTATTTCTCTCAGAAAGAGCAAAAACGTGTGTGAAAAGCAAATGTCATGGCAAATGAATCCAGAAATCACAGCAATGCTGCAGGTTCTCCTTCCACATCTCCACTTCTGTTTTCTGAGTTGTCGCCACATACCAGCCAGAACAGGCTGAAAAAGAACAAAATGTCCTTTATCTGCAATTCATTCTCTACGTTATAGTTTGTTCTCTTTCTAATGTCTGTGGCTTTACACTTGCCAGATGTTTGCTTGAACAGATACAGAAATGCCAAAGATCAGTAGATATGTGAGGCACAGAAATTGTGGATTTTTGAGTTCATTCGAACATGGAACTAGACCTGAATTAAAAAGGTAACTTTGCACCTAGAGTAAGAAGTTGATTGAGTAAAAGGTGTCACACTTTGCACTGCATTTTTTTAAAATGTCTTCTTAGGTGTTTTCTAGCTTAGGAGAGCCTAAGCTACAAAGGCATCTCAGTGCTGGATATCAGTAAGTGAAGAGAACTGCTTGGAAGTATTGCATTCTTGATAGGGCTGATGAGTTTTTCTTATCCCTTCCTTTTTTTCTGGCCAGAGCTTAATCCTGTGGTGCTCTTGGGTTGCCTGTGTAGAGGGATCTTGGCTGAAAGCATAGGATGAATATCAGATGCTAGTGGCTTTGCTACTAGGAAGAAATTGAATCCTCGTATCCCACTGTCCAGTAAGATGTTTCTAATTCTAATGAAAATAAACCTCTAAACTTTTAAACACTTAATAATCACCTACAAATAAGCATTTATATAGTTTGATAAAAGAGAATAAGAGAGATATGGTCTAGTCTCAAACTTAGACATCTTTGGATTATGTCTATCAGACTTTTGTTTGGAATAAAAGTCATCTATGGGACATGACTTGTGTGAAGTGTTACTTGAGGAAGAAAATGTCCCAGCATGTTCAGGCTCCACAAAGTAGAAATAAGAAATGCGACTGTGTCAGATCATAGGGCAGTGCATTGAATTGGAGGAACACTGACTGTTACTGTGGTCTTTATGTACCTTTGTCATAGCATTGAGATTGTGCACAGTTGAAGAGTTATAATTTGAAAAGGAAAGCTAGACAAATCTCTATATCTTGGATATAATCTAAATATCCTAGTGACTCTTGTTAGAAGAGTAGGCCTGTCCTGGGAACACAGAAATCCCCCTCCATTTCCCCCTATTTTTATTCTAAGCCTATTTTTATCAGGGTTTTTTTTTGAATATTTGATGATAAGACAGTAGAGAAAATTTGAAACTTTTTTTTTTCAAGTTTAATGAAGCAATTTTTAATATTAGAAAGTCTTGTGCAAGCAGAATAGGAAATGCTGCAAGCTCTGTCTTTAGCATATCTGTAGTAGTATTTTACATGCATGTGTAAAGTACATCTGTGGTGTACTGGTGAATAATGGTGCAGAAAGAACTAAGTGAATTGATTGCCTTTATAAATTCAGACCTGAGACAGTAATTGCATAATTAATGTGTATTGCACAGCTTTAGCTGAAAACTTACAAACCTCATCTACTTAGCAATATACATTTAAATAATGTTTCAGAATTCCAGGGAGGCACTACGGTGTATGAATAAAATAGCATTAATCCATGCCTAGTTGAGTTGAAAGCACAGCCAGAATGTATGAATTTATTTAAAGCAATCCGCAAAATGTGCCCCAGTGCTTTCTTACAAAGTTAGCCATGTAGAGAACCTTTGTTAGTTCCCTTTTTATCCTTATTTTCAAATGAAAGGAACAATTAAAGAAAGCATTTACTTAAATAAAAAAGAAAAGGCAAGGTGAAAAAGAAGATTGTGAGTCAGCTAGTCTTTCTATATCATTCAACAGGCAGCAGACAGAAATTGGCAGCAGGCCATCTTTCTCCCTAGGTGAAGGCAGCAGACTGAGCTCCACTAAACAATGTCTTTTCCTAATGCATCAAAATTACAGTGACAACTACGCTAAATAACTTTCTCTTGGAAGTATGTGGAAAACCTTTTGCAATTGTTCATTTGGTGAAGTAGTCTACTGGTGGCATATTGAGCTGCAGTACAGTGAACATGAATGCAGTTAGTCATGGTCCTGAAAGAGAGTTTTAAATACAAAATCAGATTTTTTGAAAGTTTAGTAATTCTTAATGCCTGCTCTCTGTATTGTAAGTAGGTGAACTTTAAAACATTCATTCCACTGGTAGACATGGAACCAGACAGGGAGAGGTGTCAAAGACATAAGATTTTCAGAAGCGTAGCATTAAATTTGGCCAAGAGTTCAGATTTGCTAATGTAATACAAAGAGAGAATCACAAGACAATTCAGCTTGAGAGGGACCTTGGGACATCTCCAGTTCAACATCCTGTGATTTGTAAGGCTGGACTGCACAGTCTTTAAAGTTAGAGCCACTCCCAATTATACTCAATGAAAACACTCATACTTTTCATGCTCTAGTCACTTTAACTGTTACTGCTGTTTCCTATACAGGCTGCAGAGATTTGGACCTCTTTAATGTGTCAGACTTTCCAAAGGCTGAGAGAAACTTTTCATATGCACAAAGGTATCCTAACAACCATCCTCATATGACTTCATAAAGAGATTAAATACCTTTTAAAGGCAGGGAAGACTGAATTCTGCCTTGTACATTAGGGTGAGATACCAGTTTTCTGGGCTCCACTGGGTATTGATTACTTTCCATTGCCTCTAATGGAAGCTTAGACACTTAACTCACATTACCTGTAGTGATCTTGAATAAAATCTAGCTCTTGATGATTGATTCAAACACTGAATTATGGGTGGCTAGTACCACTTCATGTTACTGCATGTCCTGTGTTTCATCAAGCTTCCTGTGTTGATGCCAGAGAGTCTCCTACAAGAATCCTGTGTATGCGCTGCTAAAACCTCTCATATGACACCTGTTCCTATGTTCAGGCAACTAAATCAAGACACTTGTGCCTACAAACAAACTGTCTGGGCAACGATCTCTGTGTGTGAGTACAGAACTGTGTGGTTAATATCAGGAAACATTCTGAGGTAGTATAAGCTTGGGTTTAGGACTTACTTTGTGCTTTATAAGTAGTAAGAGGTGTTCCACCCTCAGCAGCTCAGCAGCTCCAACCAGTGTGTGTCAGTAGGCCTGACTGAGAACAGAGACTACCCTCTCTGTATCTGCCATGGATAAGATGATTAAAGGATCTGCATGGAAGGTCATCTGTACCTATGGCTAAAGACTTGTGATGAAGTTCAGACTATATAAATTCTTATTTACTATGAAGCATTCCCAGCTGCATAACCTTGACTTGCTTTTAAAACACCCAATACTGCACTATGTTTAAAGAGAGAAACTAAGTGTAAGAAAATTTAATAGGTTTTGGGAAGATTGTCTTATATATACAGTGATTAGTTTCAGGTAATGTTAGCCACCTTACGGTTAGCTTAATTTCAGCAATTCATTCATGTTCTGTCTCAAGGGAGCAGAAATACTTTAAGAGAATGATACACAAATATTCACTACAAATTAGATGAATCTTCTAGATCCTCAGCTGATGAAACCTAGGCAGCTATCTGAGACCAGCATTTAGAAAGCCAAAGTCAGGTGAAGTGAGTCCCATGTTAACATCCATTAGTGTAAGTGGATGGACTCTTTCTGTGTTGGTTTATTAGGCTGGAAAGAAATTAGACTAAGTCATAAATAAGAATTATTGACAATAAAGTTGATGGTGTTTGATTAATTAGTGTCTGATAACTAAACATCTTTTTCTTGATCATACTATGAAAGTATTTTTGAGGCTGCTGTTCTACCGGGTATAAATTAGAAAATTACATTCATGGGATGACTAGATATTAACCTGTGGCATTCAGTTTTAATTGCCATTATTCTCAGGCAGGAGAGGGGGAAAAAAGTAGCTAGGCAGCTTAGTTCTAAGAGTACAGAATGCAGAGGTGAATGAAAAATTATTTTCCTTATTGTCAGGTTTTAGATCAGCCAGAGATGAGAGACAAATCAATGAGTCTCACAATTGCAGTTTACAGTCTCCTTCCTATTCTGCTCCTTAGAATGGATTTGGCACCAGACATACAAGCCTGAAATGTGTTAAAAAATAGGACATGGTGACTGGAAATGGTAATCTATGTGCTTCCTTCATTTTTAGGGCATCAGTGCAAGGGAATATTTCATTTGAGCTGGAACTGAAGATATGAGCTTACAAGCTTACATGATCATGTGTCAAATTTGCTGAGTCCCATGCTGAGAGGTGGATAGCTTTCTCTGTTACATGATGGAAATCAGAGGGCTGGGAGCAGAGCGAGTTCAGGCTTTCTCATTGATATTTTGCAATTTGAGCTCGGTGACAGCCAAGAAATGTTTTACATAGCTTCCTTCTCAGCATGTTTTATTTTCTTCTATTTATTTTTCTTGCCTTTAAATTTATTTTTCCTTCCTGTTTCTCAGCAATTGCCAATAACATATTGCTTTATTTAAACTGAATGATAGTTTACTATTAAAGAATTTGGTATTACCAGCCTCAAAAATTAGAAGAGTATTCTGCAAGTTGGATTTTAAATGCCACAGAATTTGTTAACATAAAAGTCTTCTATTGTATTCTTACCGTATTTTGTTGCATTCTATTATATTCTTGAATTTACTTTTGATTGTGGTTTTTTTTTTTTTTTTTTAATTCTCAGAGAAAGAATGCTATCTGGTCTGAATTTCTGGACAAAGGTGAATTTCTACTTCAAATCTGAATTTGCTTTCTCTCACACTCACATTGAGTTGTCCCAATCAAGCTGTTTCTGTCCTTACAACCTCTGCTTCACACTCTGACTGGGAATCACATGCCTAGGTTGCCGCTTTGTTCTGTCTCTCCAATCTCACCCGTCCACCCTGCCGGTGAGCTAATTGCACTCCTTGGATTGCACTTCCATTTCAAGACCCACATTTGACCCTGGGATTTCTGATTACTTGATTTAATATTTGTCTAACCAGTGTAGACTTCTACAATGTATACACTGGTATTGCAGCTAGTCAGCTTAATGACCTTTAAAAGACAGAGGGAAATACAGATTACACGTCATCATAAAGTTGGCAGCAAAAATGGGTCATATTAACCTGGTTCTGTAAAAAGAACATTCTTGTAATTGTCTACTAAGAAAGCCCAGAATGACAACCTCAAATAAAAACATCTGTGCAGCAGAAGTCTAAGGATGTGTCATGTGCTCCCCACCTGTGTAACCTGTGGAGCTTCTCGGTTATTGTTTTTCTCCTTTGACATTGGATACAGAGGGAAGAGAGCAGGAAGGATAAGACTAATTAAATTTTTTTATGAGGGAGGTGACAGGAAGAATTGATAAAGATTTTGTGATGATGCTTCTGAGGAAAAGTGTAAGAATTGGTTAAAAAGAGTGCTGAATAGATAAGGGAGTAAAGGACTGGATCCCTTGACACCAGAGAGGCAGGTTAGGCTTGCTGAGAATGGAGAGCTTCATGAGTTGTCTAGAAGTGCTGCATCTCAAAGAACTGATAGAAGCAACCAAAGGAAATAAGAAATATCTTTGTCTTGGAGTGTGATTGATCAACATAAGATAAATATTGATTTCTTACTGGATGATTGATCCATGATGGGAACTAGTCCGTGGACACCAGGGGTCTGCAGATGCAAAGCAGACAGCCACTGTTCTGGCTTGAGTGGTTTGCTTACTGATCTTCCTGAAAGATGCAAGTTAATGGATATGGGATTTTAAGATGTATTCATGTGATATTTTAAAGTATTATAGTGTTATATTCTATGTTAATTAGGGAACATAGAAGGCTCTTGACCACCTCAGCTGGTCTAGCTGGAGCCTGAAACAAAACAACGCAGAAAGCAGTGAAGAGATGTACTTTTACTTACCAAAAAGGAGGTCTGTGGACTGTAGGAGATGATACACTATTTTTTAATTATTATTTTAATTTATTTTATTATTAAATATAGTTTTCTTTCTTATTAGCCACCTAAGTGTAGTGGGACTTTATAATTTTATTTTTTCATGACCCTACATGTCTTCTTTGTCTGGGGATCCACTATCATACAAACACTGGTGGGCAAGCCATAGTACTCTGATATTACACCTGGCCAAATAGATCATGGTAAAGTCTAGTGATTAGGAGTATAAGTCATTAGAAACTCAAAATCAGAAGCCTCTTTTATGCCTCTTTGTGCTTAGCGGCTGTTAGATAAGTAGATATGCTTATACTTGGGGAGCATCACAGAAATATTTAATAGATTTAAAATTATTTATTGCACAGGCGAAGATAAGAATGTGCCACCATGTCTCACTGTGTCTCAACCATGATGAAAATGCTAGAGAACTAAAATGTCCTGCTGCTTGAGTCCTCTCTCTTATGCACACAGTTATTTAGTTTTTTGTTTAAATAACTGGGAAATGTACAAACGTGGCTCCAGATATGAACTTGTCAGGTACTCTCAACTGATGGGAAGGGAAATGTAAAGTAGCATCTCCCCAAATCCCTAAATTGTGTGAAATTCAAATACGGAGGAGAAAATCAGAAGCCTGATGATTAAATGTAAGAGCTGTCATTGCTGCATTATATTAAAATAACTTGCCTCTAGCAAACTGCACACTATTTCTTCCTTTAAATCTGTCACTTTTCAGGAGCCTGTTACTCCAGCTGGCTGCATCAGTAGTTTTGGAGCTATGTAAGTTTTATGGTGAAGAGGGCACTTTCAGAAATACTTTTCATGAACAGTAGAGGATCCATTAACCACTGGATAGCCACTGTGGTGTGCAAGCAATATTTTCCTGTGACTTAGTGGGACTTGGCACAATCAGAAACTTAAAGAAGAAATGGTCCTTAGATGCATTTTTAAGCCACAGCAAGTCTCCTGGCAAAAGGAAATTTATTTGTTTATGGATTGCTGTCATTAATAAACAGATCAGAGACTTATTACTGCCTCAAGCCACAGCATTTTTAATGATTTCCAAAGCAGATAGCTGTGAAAGCTGTGAACAGTGGTACAATGGAACCGACCTGAATGAGCAGAGAGAAGAGGAATAGCACATCAATGGCAAAGTCTGTGATACACAGAGAATAAGCAGAGGTTTCTCATTATAAAGACTGCTCTTTCCTTACACCCTTTGTCTCTTTGAAGCAGATTCTGGTGTCCTCCAATAAGTCTCCATTAGGTTTGTCCTTTTTTTTACTCGAAGCTAGAGGCATGTTCTCTTCTGCTTGGCTTCTGGGACTTTTTCTTCACTCCACAAAAGGCAGCTTTAATACAGCTTTGTGAGAAGTGATTTTCCTGTCCCATGATTTTTTTTGCCTTACAAACTTTACAGAACTCTCCTTTCCATGTGCAACATTTTTTTTTCTGTGTTTTTCACATCCCAGAGATGTGACTGGATCATGGGGCTACTGGATAATTTAAAGATAAATATCTGCATATATATTTATATAGGTGTGTTATATGCATTTCACTTTCTTTTGTTCTCAGTGAAAATGCTCCAAAAAATATAGAAATAGTTTGCTTTTTTCCTAGCAGAACAGCAAAACTGATTCAGTGTTCAGATTATTTTAGGGATCAAGGGGATTTGATTCAAGATTATCATCATTGAATATTCAGTCTCTGTTGAGAGGGATGGAAAACAACACACGCTCCCACTGTATAGGCTCTTTCCTTTTCCAGGAATTTCTTCTATTTCATCCTCAGAAACAACCTGTCCCTGGACAGTAGTGTCCTATCTATCCTCTGCTCATGTTTCCCATTGAACTGGTGGGTGTACAAGGAGCACGCCCCTCCTTCCAAGCATGAAGATTTTCTCACAGCCTGAAGCTGTCTGAGAGGCTGTGAAAACTGTGCAGGTAAAATTTAGGCAATGTAGAAATTACTTGCAAATATTTTGAAGGCATTTAAATGCTTAATGCATGTTTGCCCTTGTGCAAACGTTCGTCACATGAACAGGCATGTCATATTCATTTAAATAGTTCTTCTTTTGGAGGCAGCTTTGATATTAAGTGCCTCTGGAGTTCATCAGGCTGGCTAGGGGTGGACAAGAGGAGTTATATGCAGGAAAAAGGAACTTGAAAAGGGAAGAAGGCGAAAAGTAGAGGAGTAGAAGTATCTCTAACATGTATAGTGTTGTATGGTAATGAATAAAGTCTGTGCAACTTGATGACAGGTAAGGAGCCAGGAGGGCAAGGTCTCAAGGGTCAAGGTAAGAGAATCTGTGAATTTATCTTATTATAACAGAAATGGTTTGAAGGCCCTAATGAAGAAGAAGCTATTCCTCCTTTTTATGGCCTTCTCACGTGAGAGAGTGCACAGATAAGACATGGAGCCGCAGGAAAGTCTGAACCATAGACCAGTGGTTTTTTTTCCAGAAAACTTGTGAGTGTGCTCTCCTCTAATGGCTAAAGGTGATCAACAAATATGAAAAGGGAAAAGCAGGAAATTCAGTTACTGAGGTTATTATGAAAAGGGGCAGATTATCCCATGACTAGTATTTCTGCCTTCAGCAGGTGTCCTTGTTCTTTCCAGGTACTGTTTCTTCTGTTGCCAGGAATGGGCCACTGCTGATCTCTTCTTTTTTCACACTGACAACAAGGGACTTTGCTTTAGGACTTTTTACAATCCTGTGAAGAACCATGATTTGTCTCATAGAAAAAAATGAAGTAAAGGTTTGAAGAAGTATGAAGTACCAGCTCACACCTCAAAGAAACTCACATGACCAATTTAAATTATTATGTTTTTTAATGCTAATATTTATAAAAATATTTGCCTAAATGTAATTCCTTCTAACATTATAGAATCGCAGAATGGTTTGGGTTGGAAGGGAACTTAAAGATCAGGTAGTTCCACCCCCTTTACCATAGGCACAGACACTTTCCACTAGGTCAGGTTGCTCTAAGCCTTATCCAGCCTGGTCTTGAATACCACCAGGGATGGAGAATCTACTACTTCTCAGGGCAACCTCACCACCTCAACAGTAAAGAATGTCTTCCTAAGCTAGGTCTCTTCCCTTTCAGCTTAAAACCATTACCCCTCACCCTGTCAGTGCACTCCCTTACAAAGAGTTTTCTTGTAGGACACTTTCAGGTACTGGAAGGTCGCTATAACATCTTCCTGGAGCTTTCTCTTCTCCAGGCTGAATAAGCCCATCTGTCTCAGCTTGTCCTCTATGATGTCAATGTTAAAATATTGCCTTTAAATTAAAATGTAATGAATGCTTTTAAAAAAGACTAGTAATTCTTTCTTATTTTAAAATGAAGATACTGCATGCATGGGAACTTTGTATGCTTCCCACATATCTTAAAGAACCTTCAATACATGCAGGCAGTAATAGATGTATCAAAAAATACGTCCTCTGGTAGTGTGTTTCTCTTGGAAAGAATAAGTATCCCCAGCCATACACAGTGCCTGAATAGCAGACTGTGCCTAAATCCTGAATAAATAGCCATCAGCTGAGGACTTATGTATGGGTGCAAAATAGGAATGAATTGACAAACTCCATCACTGGTGATGAATGAAAGCAATTAGAGAAGGGAGGGGAGAAAAGGAAACATCCCAGGAAATGCTAAATGGTGGATACAGTTCCACATGTCTTAAAATCAAGTGTATACGCGAAATATATATGGTGCTTCTCCTATATCTTGTAAAAAGCCTCACAGCTTATGAGTTTTCTTGTTACACTTGATCTTTTTAACTATTTGAAAGTGTTTCAGTTTTCTACTGCAAACAAAACAAAATTATGTCATTACACAGTGCACACTTTAGCCCATGTCACGCAGCTTGCTAGGAAATGGTAGTGGTGTCTGTAACTAATTAACGTGTCTGTGTGGTATTTTCTATAAAATTATATCAATCTGTGTAGATGATTTCAGTGAGTTTTAACAGGGTCTTTGTAAGATGTTATTATTTCTGTCATGCAGAGACAACTATATAACGATTTGCATAATTATAGGCAGAGGGAAATGTTAGCCTGCATATTTAAAACTGTTATATACATTTCCACCTCATTAAAGAAAATCACTGAAGCTAGCTAGCATACTCAGGTTGGAGATCAGGTGGCAAAGTATATAGATTACACAATCTAATTTTCCAGTGATAAGGAGTTCCAGCTGAACAAAACCAGTAGAACTGACCTTGCTAGATGAAAAAGTTACAACAAAAAACTCATTTAAAGAGTCATTCTGTAAAAACACGCATATCCCTCTCTGTCATTGTATGTCTAACCTTGGGGATCAGTCACTTTGGATGTGCTAAAGAGATGCTTTCATGAATAAGTGATGATAGGCTTTAATATAATTACGGATCTTAATAGGCAGAGAAGGAAGAAGGTTAAAGTATTTGCCATGTGAAAGTGTAGGGACATATTCACAGAGGGGACACAGGCACTCAAATCTGCAATTTAGATCTTATTTTCTTCTGCCTAAATCTGGTATTGTATAAATTTTTGCTGTTGAGCATCTGTGGAGTTACTCAAGCCTTAACAGCTCTGGATGTCTCAGCACTGATATTCTACTCATCTTAAACTTGACATCTAGCCCTGATCTTGTGAGTGCTTCAAAATACATTGCCTGGCAATGTTTTGATTTAGACAGAATTGTCAAAATTATGCAGGGGGCTTTTCCCAATTCTCACCACAATTTTAGCACTAGATCAGGAAGATGCAAAAGTTTAGAAGTAGAGATCTCTCCAGGATAACATTGAATGGTCTGGTGTACCTGAAGGCTAGGAATCAGTACCAGACAGAGATAAACAGTCAAGACTCAAAAACTATGCATCTTTCCGAGGGTGACTGTCTAGGCTTTCAGTTGCATATACCATATAAGCTAGCAAAAGTCTATCAGTAGCAGCTGAAGGCACTGGTTTTCTGTTTGGGGCCTCCATTAGCTGCTTGCCAAACCACCACAGAGGTGTGAGAAGGTGATTGCGGTTTCCTACCTCTTCTGATGATGGCAGTGGACCTGGCTGTAGATGCATAATAAAAGCACATCCAAGCCCATAATCTCTACTTCCAGTATGACAGAGATCCTTTAGTAGTTTCACTATTAATTTTGCATTGAGATTGAAAAATATAACAGGAGTTCTATATTTTTTTTTGCTTCTGAAAGGTATATTATAATCCTAATTTAAAGGAAGCATACTTTGACTATGCTGTAACTTAATCAATACTGTTAAAGACACTACCTTCATTAAAAAATGTTTGAAAAAGGCTGCCAGTTTTTTTGATAGGGAAAGCAGAATAAGTAAATTCCATATTTTTCTCTAGACTGAAATTCAAAATTTTGAACTAGTCTGAGCTATATATCTTCACCTACTGCAAGTTTTGGCAAAATTAAAATTCGTTGCATCTTAAACTATTATTTTGTGATCACTGGTTCTCATAAATATTTCTGTTAGTCTGCCACAGTCTTCATGCAGTTCTACTTACATCAGATGAATGTGATAGAAAATGAGTGTGACAACAAATCTTTTTTAAACTTGTAGGTTTTAGTGTAAGGATTGAAATGGTATTCAAATAAGCAGTACTATGCAAATGGATATTATATAAGCTCAGTGAATCATGGAAAGTGATGAATTGTACAACAACTCATTACATCAGGGCAAAAAAATAATCGGTTAAAAATATTTGACATGTTGAATTTCTTTCAAAACATCTAATTGCATTTAGTATCCATCTAGTACATTTTGTACATGTATTATTCCAGGAGTCCCTCGTGTGCTACTATGTTCTTCAGGTAAGAAAGCTGGAAAGGGAGGCTTTTAAAGTAACTATTGTCACAGTAGTGACAGTAGAAGCAGTGCAACATGTTGATATAGGGAAACAAAAGATTGGGTCACACTGAATTAATCATAGTTCTTTTTGTTTGCCAGTATTACTTTCCCTGGTGATTCTAGCAGAGGTTTTGAAAAAATCCTAAGTCACTGCAAGGCAGTGGTAATTTTGTCACTGATTCAGTACCGCATTTTCTCCATGATACTTATCATTAGATAAAAGCACTGAGCAGACTGCAAACTGATTGATCAAGGTCATTGTAGAAGTATTTTTTGAAATGCAGGCAGTAATGTCCTAAAATGGCAAGCAAGTTCTAGTTCTGTCATTTAGATGCATGAGCAAAACTTCAATAAACAGAAGGAACAGCGAACATTTATAAAACTCCTGCCCTGGGTCTGCTGGTGGTAGACTCATTTGTCAATACAGAGTCCTGAAAACTCAATGCTAAGATGCTTCCAAATGAATTTTGATTCTGCAAGGAGCTATTCCCACAGAAATGATTTGTCTTCACTCTGACTTGCTCAACTTTGTAATGCTTCACCTTTTTATTTTGTAAGCTGTCCCCAAGCAAAATTGTGTGGAGTCCATTCCTGATCCTACCCATTTCATGGAAAACTACTTTGAAGACAAGAGAGATGATAACATTAATTTTTGAAAGAACACTATCCGCATCTTTGGTTATGTGCCAACCTTCTTTTCATTTCAGGGTATTCAACAGATATGGATGAGCTCGATGTTTCCATAATGTTCAGGATGACAATTTTATATCTACTGATTTGTGAAATGCTCCCATTCTGGGCACTCTGCTCAGGGAGCTGGATTCACACATACTGCCTGCAATACAAACACAGAGCAGAAAGACAACCCTCCCCCAGACACTCTTCTATCTTAAAAGGAGAAAAGAGGAGGATAAAGTCAAGTGGGAAGTGCAGTGGGGAGATGAGATAAGCTTGAGGGGATCTTGAAGATGAGCTGCAAAGAGGCCTTGAGAAAGTATGAGGGAATAATTTCACAGTTATGGTGGAGGCACAGGTGGAAGTGTGACAGCTGCAGCTTGAAAAAGCAGTAAATATGTGGTGGAAGCTCAGAGACTGAGCATCAGAGAAGGTAGTGGTGGTGGCTGGCAAGAAAGAAAGTACCGAGGGATGAAAAACATTGTTTTACTCAGGTTATGCCTCCTCTGAGATGACACTCAGGCTCTTCATTGCTTTTTCTCCTTTTGGTCTGAAGAAGTTTTTTGCCCATGAGCTGTGCCTTTGTGACACCACCTTTTAAATGACTCTGAAACCATTATCACTGATGTCAACAAACGCATGATAAAGTTCAAGAGAGTGTCTTGCTCAAGGTGAAGGTATTTCCTAGGATGGGACTGGTGAGATGGATGAAGGAAGTCCTAGTGCAGCTGTGTTAGTCTACCTGCTTAGTGTGAGCTCTGTGCAGAACGGTTTTGTACCAAGATCATCATTGGACGTTTTCCTTTTCTGTCTTGAAGCAGAGCAAACTAATTTCTTTGCATATGTGACTTAGATTCAGCAAATACTGATGGGTTTTCCATGGGAGTGAAAGTAGCAGACCACATAATTTTTTGCCCTGGATACCCTGCTCTATATTATGAGGCATTCCATTGCATTTGTTTAAATGGCGTACAACTTTGTTAGGCCCTGTGAGTTTGTAATATCTTTTTTTTTGATGATGGATTTAAAGATTAAAATTTAGTTTTACATTGCATGACAGTTATTTTTAATGGTAAGACAAAAATACCTGCCCCCCCCCCCCCTTTTTTTGCAGGATACTGACTTTCTCAATGACCTCCAAGGGACATTCAATATGTTGGATGATTCCTACTGAGCAATCTATTGTGTTTTTAAACCTTCTGTATCCAGATAAACTGATTCACAAATTAGATACTACAGATTTTCTGTCTAGCATCTAACTGTCTCAAAGACTGGTTATCTCAAAGGAATCATTCCCAGGAACATCAGTCCCTCATTTATAACATGAAAGATTTTAGAAAGCAGTGGAACTAGCCCAGACTAATGCTAAAAACTTATTAAGAGCAAAATTAATATTGTTATTGCCAGACAACAGTTAGATCTATACCCAACTCTATCCAGAAACAAATTTCACCTGATCAGTTTTGATTGTCTAGAGATGTTTACCTCTGAGCAACCACCTCTACGGTCTCTTATAGTTGGTGGGAGGTAGTAAGCACTTTTGTGGCTTAATTCCCCTCACCTTGAAGTGAATTTTCTTCTAAAAGAAAAATGCCTCAAACCCACCTGTTTGTTTTCTTAACTATTGGAAAAACCCTCAGGTGGTTGAATCGGATGTGAGCACCTGGCTCTTTTCAAACCTAAAGCTAAGGCAGATGAACCCAGTGAAGACAGGTTCTCTCTTTTATTACATGTAAAATGGAGCTCGCATCATCCTTTTGTGAGCAGTGCGCTTCTCTTTCTGATCAGAGGCATGCTGCAGAATAATGTGAGTTCTTCATATGCCTCTAAATCATCACTTGTATAGAAGGCTGTCTTCAAATTTGATTCCAGAGGAAGCACTACCAAAGTACATTTAAAAGACCTGTATTATCAGACCTGAATCTGAATTTGTTTGCCCTTAAGCAAGATGGCCTAAATGTTAAAAGCAATTTTGAAGGCGAGTATCTGAAAATCCCAGTGATTGAATAGCTGATTCTTCAGGTACTTAGGCATGGAGTCCCAGAGGCAGTCCTTGTCTACGGCAATGACTTTTCTCCCCTGTTTTTAACAAAGCATCTGAAAGCGTGGGTATTCTGTGTAAATAAAAATTGCTCTCTTCATGTTTAATCAGCTCGACAGGATGTGTTTGTGATTTGGAAGCAATACTCACAAATGATGGAAGAAATGTGAAATTGAGCAAAGCTGTAAATACTTTTTATCTTTTTTTTTTGTCTTTTGTTTGTTATTTTGTCATATCACAAAGCACAGATCATTTAACTTCATGAATTAGATTTGCTTTTGTAAGAAAGAACTAGATTTCCCTTTTTTTAAAAGCAAGCTTTAAGTAATCCATATTTTTTTAGCCTTTCAAAATCCTTGAAAGTTTAGATGATCCAATAAGGGACAGATGAAAGTAGAAATAAACTAGAAGTATAAAATAAGCAAGAACGAAGGGTGCATTTATCCTGAAAAGCAATTTACACCATGTCTTCTTTCTGTTAAAACAAACTATCAGTGAATATACAGGTTTATACAGCCCCTCAGAGGATAGCTGCAAAGACTTGTATGGAGTCGCAGGACACTAAGCCTATTGAATCTGTTCCAAAATGGCTAGATAGCTTGTTGTGCAGCCAGCAGCAAGAGATATTTTGACAAATGTCTCTTTTTTTGCCTGCATAGTCTTGCAAGTAGCCACTAGATGGCAATAGTTTTGCATAGCTGGAAATTAAGGAAGCGTTTTCCAGAGAAAAATGGGTATGGCTGGTTCCATTAAAATCTGCTTCATATCACTAGGTGGCAGATTTGGACTATCTACTGAAAAAAACCCCCACGGCTTTAATGTTCTGTTTTGCTTTTTTTTATTTTTTTCTTCAGCCTCCTAGATATAAAATATAACGCAAAAATAGAAATTATTAGGTGAATAAAAACAGGACTTTTATTTAAAATCTTTGTTTCATCTTTTCAAATTACAAGCAGAAATATACTAGGAAGTATTCAAGCCATTAATAACCAAAAGGAATCAAAACATAAATGAGTGAAAACACCATTCTGAGAACAATTTCCAGTCAGAGTTTCAAGGGTAATAAAAAAAATTCTACCATATAAGAGTACTTAAAAGGCCAAAACAGAGAAATGTCTTTTGATTTAAAAAATATATGACAGGGATACTTTTCACTTCAGAGATGTTTTTGGTCTAAGATTGCAAAACCATCAGTTATTTGGTCTTTTAAATACATTTACACAGGAGAGTAAAAAGGAATGCAAAGAAAATTACCACCTTGTAACACTGATTTTGGATGTTTGTGCTCTCTCTAGTGCAAGAAATCAGGAAAGAAGGCTTGGCCCCTTGAGATAAATGAAAACTGCTTTTTAATGGAGCAACAGTTTTCAGCCTTGCTGTCTGGAAGACAATGACACCCAAAACTTATGTGCCAGGTTGGAATATGTCTGCATGGTGCAGGCTTAGGTCCAGCTAGAGAGACCTGGGCTACCTCCAAAGCAGCAGCAGGGTGGCCACAGTTCATGCGATGCTCTGTCTGGGTAAATTAGCTTTCAAGGGGTTGCTCCCAGGACCTGAGCTATTATCTCTGCAAGCAGTGCCCTGTGAACGAGCCAACAGAGACAGTCTGAGGGCAGGTATCAATCTTCTGCCCTCTGATATGCTACTATGACATTAGGTGCCTCCACCATCTTGGAACTCAGAACTTAATATTTTACTCTCAGAGTGTTTTTACCTTTCTCTCCCAAAGTGGTGTACAAGTCTTGGTTGAAACTGTGCCACCCTTTTACATAACAGCCCAGTGCAGTCACACAATAAGCAACAGCCCACACTCAGCTCCTGACTTTCTCTGGGGAGACTGCAACCCACATCTCACTGGCCCTTGGAGGCACTGCAAACACCTGACTGTGGGGCGCTTGAGCGTGGGAGCTCTCTTCTCATTTGCTCTGGGGATGGTGCACAGACAAGACATCACTGGGGTCAGAGAAACATAAGTGCACCCCAAGATGGATGTGGGTTCTGGTGCTTTTCTAAGTGGGTGCATGGCAGGATGCTTCTTGCTCTCTCCTTCTTTCTCTTCCCAGCAAGCACAAATTTAACTATTTCCTGTGCAGTGGGAAACCTTCATTAATGGGTTGAGCAATATAAGCAGCTAACCACCTGCATATAAAAGCCTATTTTTTCCAGACTCTCCTTTGGGAATTGGTTGCAGTCTTGAATCCCCTCAGGCAATGGTGGGGACTTAGTGTAGGTCTCCTCTGTCATCTAGGCCTGTGCAAGTACTGTGTAAAGGCAGGGACAGAAACCTACCTCTTCTTCTAACTGCCTTTTCAAAGCAAGGAGTGACAACCAGTGTTTGATAAAGGCACGGATTTTGTAGGTGTGTTAGGTGAAAAATATGAAACTGAAGGGGAGTTAGAGTGGGTTTCTGAATGCTAATTGGGCTTGGGTGTGAGATGATGCTCATCAGTGCTGTCAGAACAGAAGGTTTATCTGTGTGCAACCAGAACATCTTCAGGCACTGAGGGAAGTTTAATGTAAAACTGTATGTGGGTACTTTTGGGACCAGGAGCATCTGAGCAAAGGTTTGGTCTTTGTACCCTACAGCCCACATTCTACTTCTCACATACGCCCAACAGCTTTCTTTTGGGTTGGTTCTAAATGGTCAGCATAAGATCTCAAGAAGAAATTGATTTATATGCTTAAACAGAACAGAGGAGGCATAATTCATTCTCTCCTATGCCTTTAGAAGCTCACAAAGCTTCAGGAGACTGCAGTGGAACCTGAGTCACGTAGTCTAGCAGAAGGATAGCAGAGATTAGACTGGCATATTACACTAGAACAGAAAAATTCCCTAAGGGATGTGCATGTAGTATGGACTGGGGAAACCTGGATGAGAAACATACAATGCACAATAACTCCAGGCACATTACACTGATGCCTGCTGTTTGGGCAGGATAAACACAATTAGTTATACCTGCTGTGCTAATCCTACAAATCCCATCCCAGCCAATTCACTGAAATTGCATTCTCCAGCTCTCCCTTCGCTTGTTGCATAGATGTTCCCATGCCTAATTCTAAGAGCTTAACCAGGGCGTTGCTCTGCACACAGTTGCTGGAGGGGATCATAGCAGGAGTCATGCCCTCACATGTTCTGCTTTTTAAATTCCTAGCAAATACTGTTCTTCTCAGAGTGGCTCTGAGCTCCTGCAATTCCTGTCAAAGCCAGTTCAGTACCCTGATTAAATACAAGTATGAGATTAGCCAGCATCTCCTTCAGACTCAGGATAGAACTAATTTCTTTCAGCTTTAGCTATGTGAAAAATGTATGTTCAAGCTGTTCCTCTGACAATACTCTCTCTAAATGAGAGACATAGCTACACCCAAAGTGATAGTGCCTACTTGTTTGCCTATTTCAGATGCTGACACCTTTGACTATGGAGGGAGTAAACAGAGCTTGCTGAGGCTGGAAGTGTAACTTTGAGGGTCCCACTGCTAGAGGAGGTAAATCCCATGCTGTCTTTGAGAAGGAATCTGAACAAATAATCTCCTACCTGACAGCTCTACTCCAGGGCTGTTAACCATTCTGTGGTGCTGCCCTCTGCTTCTTAAATCACAAGAGCAAATTATTCTGGAGTTTCAGATTGGGATGGACCTCACTAGGTCTCTAGCTCAACATGCTGCTTAAAGCAGGGCAAGTTGTAAGGTCAGAGTGGGTTGTACGGAGCTTTATCCAGCTGGGTCTTGAAAACCTGCAGTCAAGCTGATCCACTGTTTAATTTGCCTGAGAGTAAAAAAAGATTTTACTCATATCTGCTCAGAAATTCTTGCTCTCCTGCCATGCACTGCTGTGAACAACCTGTCTCTGCCTTCTTGATGACCTCCTCAAAGGTGCTGGGGTATGCTGCATGGTCCTCCTGATGCTGTCTCTGCTCCAGGCTGAACAAGCCCCGCTCACTTGATCGTCTCTTGCAGGGCAAGTGCTCCATGTCCAAACATTGTGATGGCCTTTGCTGAACTTGCTGTACCAGAGGGGAGTGAATTAGTGGTTCCCTTGCCCAGCCTGCAAGATATTGCTCTCACACATTATTAGGGACTTCCTCAAGCCTGGATTCCTAGTAACAACACAGAGGCTGCTGTAAGGACCACGAATTTCCCCGTTGGTTTCACAGGGGAGCCGCAAAAGAACAGGAGCGGACAGGCAAATATCTCCATGTTGGCAGTACTTTTAAATTTCCTTTCCCTAATTTTCAGGCATGGAAAACAAAGCCAGCTGCTCTCCCTGTACTGTATGTCCTAGTTGTGGGGAACCATAACTTTGCCCTTGAGCAAGATCAAGCTTTGAGAGGGTTCTAGTGTCAGTCCCCTAAAACATTTAAGAAACTAAAAAAGAAGGTAGAAATGTGCCTCATGAGCTTTTCAAGAGACATCAATGCCTAATCCATGTCCATTATAGCTCAGCTGATGCCTAAGTCCATTCTTCACCAAGCTGTATACCCATATAAAAGCTGCCCTATTCTTTTGTTGACTTTGGACAGCCTCAGATACTCAGAAACTGTTATTTCTAGCAGGGTTCAACATGCATGGCATTTCTCCTGTGTTTCAGCAAGGCTGATGTTTCTTCCAGCAACTGGTCTCATTACAGTGAACGAGAGTACTTTTTCTCTCCTTTTGTATTCTGTACAAAGCAGAGTGGTTCTGACATGACTGTGTTTAAAATGAAGCAAGCCTTAGCATCTGCATTTATGAAAGAAGCTGCAGTTTGCTCTTGCCTCTAGATCTATACACAGCCTGAAGAGCTGACTGTAGGCTGACTGCAAACGAGATGCCTGCACTGGTATTATTTCAATTTAGATGCTACCTTATTTTTTTTCTGGGCATAGTAAAGACAGCTCTAGTGTCACACCTGTGTCTGCAGCCTCTCTGTAGAGAATTAAAGGGAGAAGGTCACAGTCACACTATCCTCCTTGCTGTTGTGCTCTAGAGCATCCTATCTCTACCCTTGGTAACAAATTTGCATTGTTGCTTTAAGCTATATGAGTGATATTTGTCTGCTGTGCACATCTGTGTACGTCCCATCCTAGTCACAGCAAAGAGGCATTGAGGAATCTCTCTCCCCTGCTTGTTTCCACAAGCCCCTTATCAGCAGAGGAAAAAGCCCTGCCCTCCTTCCCTTCATTTGCTATTAAAGCAGTCCCAGCCTAGGATGTTAACAAGGACTGGATTTCATCTCAGTTTACTTCTTTGACAAATGTGGGATTCCACTATTGCCTTGGCATTATGCACTTTTTAAAATGTAAATTTCTCTGCTGCAAGGAATCACATTAAAAAAAAATATTCAAAAAGCAACTGTCTAAATCAAAGACTAATTGGCTGCCAAATTATGGGTTTATGCAACTCCCTCATTGCAGCTTGTTTTGCTCTTTTACCAGAGGTAAGTAAAAAAGCATCCGAAAATACACAAAAAATATTTTTGTTTTCCTTTCATAATAAAACATGTGATGTCAACCCATTTACTTTGAAAACGCTTACTGCCTTACAGTGAAAATCCTGTCCAGCCAAGACTGCCTGTCCAGCCTAAGATTCCCTCTACAGGGAAATGGAAACCACTTCTGTGTTCAAATCTGACTAAGGGGAAACTGAGGCAACGTGGTCATCAGTAAACTATGGGATGACTCAGGAATGGCAGTAGGTTCCTCAAAGACTTGGCCATCATACCTTCCTGCAGAGGGTTCAAGAATCATCACTGGGATTATCTTCCTCTGTGTGTCAGGTATCATGAAGCATTTTTGGTGAATGCCCTCTGGGAGTGGGGCCTTCAGGGGACCTAAACTATAACTGAAAACTCTTGAAATCAAAGTGTAGCAGTTGGTTAACTTTATTGCTGAGGTCTCCACGGTGGCCTCAATCTCACACCCAGGGAATGTAATGGGAGGAAGTAATTGCTTCCTTGACAGATGTTCACAATCACATGGGTAAAATGCTCTGAACTATGACCCATGAGGCACTGGGGCTAATGCTAGACCTGAGGAAGATTATTCAGGGTCAGTGTCTTTGTGGCTGATCCGGTCCCGGTGTGGATTTTGGAGACAATCTCACCAGTATGTAACAGGAGCCAGATCATGTTTTCCTTTCTTCCTTCTTTCTCTCTGTGACAGTTCCTCATCCTGCCTCAAGCTCTGTTCTTGCTAGCCTCTCAAAACCATCATATGCAGCAGACTACCTGGACACAGTGATCTTCTTCTCTATATGACCTTGCAAAGATGTTATTCTTCCCTGCCTCTGTGCCAGGAGTTTAATCTTAATCCTTTGTTGCAACCTTAGTTTGTGACTTCAAACTCGCAATGAAGAACAAGGATTTTAGGCAAATTGCAGCAAAGCAATGAGAGTTTCTAGTAAAGTATTTGCTGTATTTCTTCAGCTTTAATACCTACCTTTTCCTCTAAGTTTTTCCAGAGATTTGTGTTTAATGGGGCAACAAATCCTTTGCTACTGGGGAACAGTACATTCGCTACTATGCTGCAGACTGATTATTCAGGTATTCCCGTAAACAGTGGAGTAAGAATTTTAGTTCCCTTGCTTCAGCTACATCGTACCTTATTAGAGGATTGGGGAGTGGGGAATACAATGTCCCTATTTTAACAATATATGACCTTTGTGAAGCAATGAGGATTTTATCTAGTAGAGATTTGTGATGTGTATGTACATACACTAGCCAGTGTGGGGACTTACCTTCTCCTTTGAAATATGCTCTCTGCTAAGCAACAGCTTAGAAAGAGAAGGGTACAAATACTATTCCAAGAGCTTTTCCAACTGTACTGCATCTTTGCTATGTCAAAAATAAACTGCAAAATGAAAAGATGAGGAATGAGCCTACCATTTTGCGTCCTCACCTCTTAAAATAAAAGAGTAGTTTTAAAACACATAAAAATGTTCTGCCATGATAAATTACACATTTATAACCCTATTTAGTGAAGTATTTTACCTATGTAATTTTAAAACTGTCATTTTGACAAAAAATATAGATGAGCAAGTTGGCCTTTCACATTTAATATCTTCGTTCCTATTTGCAATTCACTAGGTTCAGCTTTGATTAAAGAAGTGGTATAAATGGAATGCATAATGGTCAGGACACGAAGAACATATTACTCTGACACTGCAGGATAAGACTTTTTCTTTGTATAAGCAGATTGTGTTTCTTCACCTAAGAAACTTCTTGAGCCTAGACCTGCTGACTTTATTACATCTGAAATGCATCTTGCCTTCTGCTCCAAATCTGCAGAGAAATAGATGCTTGATTTAAAGAGGAAGAGACAAAAGTCAGTGGATGGACATATTTATAAATCTACACTTTCTTTTAACAGACTTCTAGTGAATGAATCATCCTGTGCAATCAGACTGCAGGCCTGAGATGAGGCATGACTGCAGCAAAAGGTCTTAGGGCCGGTGCTACCTAGTGATTAGAAAAGGTTCTACCCTGGATGCAACATCTCCTGTTAATAGGGGGTTAGCTCGACAGCAGCTGCTATGAGCACTTGGCGTAATGTAACCCTGAACTATTTCAGAGGAAATATTACCTTCTCTACAACTTGTTGGAGAGACATTTTTTTATATCTTCAACTCATTTTCTCTAGGAGTCGCAGTTCTTCCAGGTTAAGACAAAATTTGTGAAAAAAAACCCTAGACCACAAACCAACTAGCAAAATACTAGAAAAGCTTTCTTTTGAAACACTTCCTAAAATGTATTGACATCTGCTGTTTTGATAAAGACATGTTAAACACAAATTCTTTCCTCCTTGACTTGCTCTAAATATTATGGCTTGCATTTCTATTTCACACTCAAAATATTTTGTTGGTTTCCCCATAGGACCTCTCTGGATCAGTATTTACCAACTGAGGACAGTAAGTCCAGGTGATTCTTCTGAAAAGACCGTAGCTGTGTAAGTCAAATATTGACAATTAAGTTAGGTAGCTTAGGAGTGAAGTAGGCAGCCATTTAATGGCTAATAACAATGTCATGCAATTATTTATTGATCCATTACTGCCTTGGCAAACTACTGGCCTTTCTCCAGTTTTGTACTTTTTGTTTAGTTCTGTTTGATTAAATGGATGCCCACTTGTCAAGGGTCAGTGGCAGTAGAGTTCACCTACCAGTTTGGATAAGAAGAATAAAAATAAATAAATAAGTAAAGAAGGAGACAGATGTGAGAAACAAAGGAGATAACAGAATTCAATTACACTATTTGGAGATGGTCCTGACAGAAGGCGTGAAACATTTACATATCTAGAAAGGCCAATTTTAGGAACAAGAGTAGTGGCACACTGAAGCAGTCATTCTTTGTTTTTTTTTTAATTTCTGTCTTTGGATGTCAGTTTGCAGCAGACCACTCGGCAGCATCTTTGAGCCAGCAAATGATCTGACACCTGGCTTCCAGCCCCTATTCCAGGGAATTTCATAAGCAGTTTATGTAAAGCTAAACAGTACCAAGAGGAGATATTAAGCCCATAATTTGAGATAATTTACCCTGTGCTGCTTAGGAACTTTTATTTAGAAGCAGAAGATGGAGGTCTGATTCAGTTTTAAGAACTCCACATTTTCTGTATCTGGGTTGGTGACAACTGGAGGAAAGAAGTGGCTCTTTCAGATCTAGTCTATGCCAGTCTAGGTTTGTGAAAACCTTCCCAGCTGAAACTATTTGTCAAATTAATGTTGAACTCATAAATTGTTTTGGAATGGATGAAATTGCTTTTTGGGGATATGAATAGTTCAGTCAAAGGAAGAAAAATATGTCCAGTCTAAGCAGATAATATTGACAAAGATGCACCCAAATATTGCTAGAAATTGCTTCTAGGTTTAGGAAGGATGACTAATCCCACATTTAACCTTAAATGCACTTAAAAGGTTTCCTGAATGCAAAGTATATTCTTGTTACTGGAAGTGCTGGACCAAATTCTGCACTGCTTTATGTGCTCCTATACATCTGGGTCGTCTAAATGCCAAAAAAAATACAATATGCAACATCTATGAAGAAGCGTTTGCCATATCTCCACCATTTTTTTTCAGAAGTGTTTATGCTTATGCAGGTTTCTTTGACAGCAGAAAAGTGGATCAAGATGAAAGACCAAATTTTTTATATCACCCTGTCTCTTTTGGTTTTCCTGCAGAGATTGTTAAACAGAAAGCCTCCAGTGAGGTGAATGAAATATTTTGCCAACTGTCCCTTTGCACATGAGGGTAGTGAAGGTATTTAAGTCAAATATGACTCTTCCAGGCTGAGGATGACACATCTGCTACACCTTTTCTTCCTTCATTGCCACTTATCCCACTTTACAGTGGTTTGATTAGCTGGCTAAGTGGAAATGCTGAACTGTAGCTGAAATTCTCTCCTTCCCTATCAGTTCTTGAAAGGTCAAAATGATGAATGAGATTCGGACCTCAGAGCCTCACTTGTATCACAAAATGTCAAACCAACCACTTTGTCTGGATTCAGTGTTTCTTAAAATTGACTCCCTGCCTACTGTGTCTATCTTCCTATGCATCTGCATATGTGCATGAGACAGTGCGCATATGTGTATCTAAAGGCAAGGCTCTAATTGTCTTGAGCTGTAGGTACAGGGAACATGGAAGAATTTAGCACACAACTTCAGCCTCTCTTATAGAATCATAGAATCACCAGGTTGGAAGAGATCCACCGGATCATCGAGTCCAACCATTCCTATCAAACACTAAACCATGTTCCTCAGACGCTCGTCTACCTGTGACTTAAACACCTCCAGGGAAGGTGTCTTAGTATTCAGTGATACAAAGATCTGATGCATGAAACTAAGAAAATGAAAGGAAGGAAAATGGAAGGGAAGTATTTTGAAACTCCAGAACTAACTATACAAGAGATATGTAGAAGGACCAGAAGGACATCAACGCCATTTAAATCTCCTGTTTACCATAGCCAAAAGGCCATTTCCGTAATGAAATACCCACTGTAACCACTTCCAGAGCAAATGGTTAAACAATAATAAAAGATAAATGTCTTAAATGGAATTATATAAGCAAGGAAGATCATGGTGAAACATCTTAAAATCCTTTCTGATCCCAGGAAGCACAACTTTTATCACCATAATAAGAAGGATAAGGAACCTTAAACACCTCCAGTCTATGAGATTCAGATTGAAGTACCTACCAGCCCCTGAATCTGTGTTTGTTTGCAGCCCGAATATATGAGCAAAATGCAGTTGCACAGCCCCTAAAATAGATTAAGATTACACGGAGCACTGCAATATGCATGGATTAGGACAAAAGGAGCTTTGCATCTTGTCCTCTGTCTGTAACTGAAAAATCTACTCTCCTGGACATTACAATGCCATTGTATCTTACAATTACAATTTTATGACCTTGTGTGTTGCGCACCTGTGACTTTTCAGGCTTCTAATTGTACAAAGCTCATTCTTGTGAAAGGATCATAAGCATTTTCAAGTAGTTTATAATGAGGATGTCATTGCTTTTCATAGTGTTAACAAGATTACGATCATGTGTTCATGCATACTTAAGCACATTCAATAAAAAGGATAGGACGTGAAGAGGATGAGCAATTGCAACTCTGAGATTGTTAATCAAGGTTGTAAATTATCCATATCCTTTAAATTCATGGTGGGACAGCAACATCAAAGCACTGTTTCTCCAACTGGCTGCAGTAAGAAAACAAACTTTTTTTTATTTCTTAGTGACATCACCATATTCTGAAAGCTTTCAAGGCAGAAAAATCAGCCCAGGGTCTCAAAGTACATGTGGTCATTAGCTGTTTCTGTATTTGCTTGCATATGTCAGTTGATTACTCAGTGATCAGAGCTATAAGAAACACTTTATTTGGTATTTTGGATCTGAGAGAGGATGCGATAGAGGTCTGGCACTTTACAATGTAGGCCATCAAACGCACAGCTTTGTTTTCAGGCAGCTCTGTTTATTTACTTACTGATTTTTGTATTGAACCTCCTTCTGCCCCTAATTCATTCTTGTTACTTCTCTGGAGTCTGCTCATTCACACTCACTCACTCAACTGGAAAATTCCCATTGCTTCACTGCTCCTGGGACACAGGATCCTGTTCTCACAGTCCCTGATGTGTACTTCTTGGGTACATTAACAGGCACAAAAGAGGATCAGGGACTGAATTCTGGCCTAGAAGTTAGGTGTCATTCACCAGTCACTGTCACTGCTACTTTGGACTAATGCCCTTCTTGGAGCTGGTTGTCATGGTGCAATGACAATGAGCAAGCAACTGCTAATAAGGACAATCAAGTGGACATTCAGGACTAGTCTGGACAGTCCTGGCCTGGACAGACACACACTCTCCTGGGTAGGAAACTGGCTGGATGGCCGGGCCCAGAGAGTGGTGGTAAATGGTGTTAAGTCCAGCTGGAGGCCAGTGACAAGTGGTGTTCCCCAGGGCTCAGTGCTAGGTCCAGTCCTGTTCAATGTCTTCATCAATGACCTGGATGAAGGGTACCCTTAGCAAGTTTGCAGATGACACAAAGCTGTGTGCAAGTGTCGATCTGCTGGAGGGTAGGGAGGCTTTGCAAAGGGACCTGGACAGGCCGGACCACTGGGCAGTGTCCAACGGCATGAGGTTTAACACGGCCAAATGCCGGGTCCTGCACTTGGGGTACAACAACCCTAAGCAAAGCTACAGACTGGGAGAAGCCTGGCTGGAAAACTGCCAGGAGGAGAGGGACCTGGGGGTGTTGGTCGACAGCTGACTGAACATGAGCCAGCAGTGTGCCCAGGTGGCCAAGAAGGCCAATGGCATCCTGGCTTGTATCAGAAACGGTGTGACCAGCAAGTCCAGGGAGGTGATTCTCCCTCTGTATTCAGCACTGGTGAGGCCGCTCCTTGAATATTGTGTCCAGTTCTGGGCCCCTCAGCACAAGAAGGATGTTGAGGCTCTGGAGCAAGTCCAGAGAAGAGTGACGAGGCTGGTGAAGGGGCTGGAGAACAGAACCTATGAGGAGCGACTGAGAGAGCTGGGGTTGTTCAGCCTGGAGTAGAGGAGGCTGAGAGGAGACCTCATTACTCTCTACAAGTACCTGAAAGGTGGTTGTGGAGAGGAGGGAGCTGGCCTCTTCTCCCAAGTGACAGGGGACAGGATGAGAGGGAATGGCCTCAAGCTCCGCCAGGGTAGGTTTAGGCTGGAGATTAGGAGGAGGTTTTTCACGCAGAGGGTCATTGGGCATTGGAACAGGCTGCCCAGGGAGGTGGTTGATTCCCCTTCCCTGGAGGTGTTTAAGGCACGGGTGGATGAGGTCTTGAGGGACTTGGTTTAGTGTTAGATAGGAATGGTTGGACTAGAAGATCTGATGGGTCCCTTCCAACCTGGGTGTTCTGTGATTCTGTGATTCTGTAGTCCTCTTTTCCTCTGTAAAGTAGACAAAGACTTAGAGTAAGAAAAACTGATGATTCTGGCTGCCTGCTTGGGTCCCTACCATGGACTGTGTATGACAGTCTTTCTAAGACTACAGTGCCTTCTAGTGAGCTGTTCAGTTCTGAGGACTACTAAAAGCCTTACCTTTTCTTTACCTTTTTTGTTATTTCTTGAAATGATTTTTCTGTCACATTTAAATACAAAATGCATTGTTGTAAAATGCATTATTATTGCTGTGATATTGTGATAATTACTAGAGGTCCAGTTGTTATCTGGGTCTTGGAATTATGATAGCACTCAAATGCCTGCTTAAGTGTTTTAAATATAGAAGGGAGTTTTGAGTTATGGGCTCTGCTGAAAAGTTTGGTATTTTATCTAATATGGCACATTAGAGGAAGCAGAGATGAGGAGTTTCTATCTATTGCATTTCTCTAGCCTCTGTATTAAAGTTTCCATCTCCTTTATGTTTTACTCCATTTAGATCTCTGGAATTCTTCTTAAGTCATTGAGGGTAAAGGCAAAGGCAAATGTCCCAACCCTTCTCAGCTTACTGTGTCACTCGGTGGTTAAAATACTCTTGCAGAAGGTAGAAGAAAGCTGTGACTCAGAATCTCCTCTGGATGAGCAGCAGACTAAAACTAGGCTTCTGCATGATTGCTGAAATGACCAGGTTATTGAATAAAAGGTTGCCACAAAACTGATGATGTTTGTTCAATGCTGTCAGAGCGTGTTAGGCATGTTCTGTCTAAGTATGCTTAATTTGCTATTGAGCAGCATGTTGGAAGGCACATTGACCTTGTTGTGCCCTGATGTACTGTCTTGAATTTAAACCTATGTAAGACTTGATTAATATAAGCTTATTTGTAACCATCTGAGAGACGAGTCTTTATACAGCAGTCTGCTTATTACGGTGAAATATCATCACTAAAACACTTACCTGCTCTCTCAGTCAGGTTGGTGTCAATGTGAAGTGGCCACATGAGGACAACCTGTCTCCTGAGCTTCTGAATTTAGTCCCTAAAGAGATGCTTTCAATATTTTGACTGACACTAACAATAATAAAACAGTTGTACTTTGGCAAGCTCCCAGTGAGGCTAGTTGCCACTAATTTTGATGGCCAGGTGTTGACCTAAAGAAGACAATTTGTCAGATGGTGGTACTACAGTAGCAGGATTCTCCTTGTTTGCCTTTCAAGAGCAGAATAAAACAATAGAGGAGGCAATCTTTGCAATTAATGTGATTGAGTTATACAGTGTAAAGCTTTGACAAATTAAAACAGACTCTCTTTACAAACAGGCTTTGTACATAATTTCTCCTCAAGTTGACATGAAAATACACTTTTAATCAGAAAGCTAAAGAACAAAATTCTTTCATGTTATTATTGCACTATGTCTTTTTTTATCTTTTTTTTATCCTCCTTTTTTTTCATTGTGCTAAGCCTCTAGTATCATAATTGAACTGAATAGATATTTTCCATTAAACACCATGTATCTTTTCTGTATCCCTCCTCAGATCCCTCTGAAATTCCCAGAAGCAGCAATCTGCGTTTCTTCATATTCAAAGCTTCCTTCTTGAGAGGACAGTAAAAAATATGTATGATTGCTTTAAATCTTATTTGAGATAAATGCAATGTTCAATAACTTCATCAAATAAAGCTTGAATTTTACAGTGCAAATGCCAGTCTTCATGGTTCAGTGAACTTTTTTCGAATAGTACACAGCCTGTCTATATCAAATTTGTAGAAAGGGATTGATTTTATTTTTGTTAGAATAGGGCTATTTCAGCCTTGTTTCATACTTTCCTGAAATAATAATGCTATTAAAAGATAAATGATAAACAGATTACTGTTTTTAAGGATTATTCAGAATGTTAACAACAAATATGACAGACTTTCTGCTGTAAACCTTAATGGCAAGGCCCAACCTGATTATTAAAGTTCTGTTTTCCATAGTCCTGTAAGATTATAGGGCAAGCATTTTTGTCTGCTAGACAAAAGCATTATGCTTTCAACTATAACTTTAGACCTTTGTGATTATTTTCTCCCCATCTACTTCCTTAGTTTTGTGGTGGTATTGATAAGCTATGCGAGACGGCAAAATGTTTCCTCTGAGTAGCTAACGTTACCAGCTCTGATAGAGGGAGAATATGCGATGAAAGCAGACACATTTAGAACATTATCCATTTCCACACTGATAGTCAGTGACAGGAAAAATACTAGCTGGTTAATGAATTATTTTGAAAGCTGGGTAGCGCAATGGATTCCCCTCAGTTTTTTCTTTCCTTGTTTTCCAAGGCCACTTATATACAGCTATTTTTTTTCCTGTATTTGTTTGCTTTTATCTGTAGTTGGATGATGAAAGGACTGCCTTTAGCATACACAGGCAGCAGCACTTTTACAAGCATCTAAGGTGCAAATATATTTAAAATTTGGGTTAGGAAGTTTGTAGTAGCAGCTCTTTGACTGGTGTCAATGAGCATAACTCCATAAAAGCCACTGGCATGGTACTAATGCATCCAAGCTGAGCCCCTACCTGTCCTTAGGTCCCTATCAAAGCAATAAATGATCAAAGCTTTCTCTTTTCTTTCTCCCAAATAATATGCAATCTGTCACTCAGTTCTAATTGGTTTATCTTAATTTCCTTTTTGTCGGTGCCTTTTTGTAGCACTGGTAATTTTAAATGACATGCATCTTAGGATTTTACAGGCAAAATTTATGCTAATAATAATTAGATCTCATTGAGGCCTAGAACCTAGAGAGGAATAGGTCTACCTACCAAAGATAACAGCAATATTAATTTAACTTTTCAGTATTGTCTGAACCCCAATGACATGGTATCAAGTAGTCGTTGGTGTGCAGTTATCCAAACAGTACTGAGCAAATGAAAACTTATTTACATTAGCACAAAAACAGGCAAATCCAAACAGACCCAATTTAGCTCTGTAAGATAATAGAATCAAAAGTTACACAATAGTAGTCATTCAGTAATCTGCAGTTTGGAAAAGTTTGTACACAAGTGTTTTTATTCCTTTTTACCAGGAGGGAGTAACTTCGGGCTGAAACTTCCAGGTACAGTGGGGAGTGGGTATATATTTTGCAGAGAAACTTATAATGCTTGTTTTTTTCCTTCTCCTCATTCTTAATTTACCTTAAGGACCCCCCAAACACACGGCATCATATTTTTCTTGCCTTCTTGCAGAGCTTTGAATGCAGCTGCTATCTGCATTATAGTGACAGAGATATTTTTTTTTTCCCACCAAGACCTAGAACACTGAGGCTCTGATCCTCATGAATTTTCACTTTGATGGCACAAGGAATCAGCAAAGCAAGGTCAGTTGAGAAAGAGGTATTGTGCAACAACCACTAGAGAAATTCAGGTTGCTGAACTCATGCTTCAAGATTGGGATAGGTTTTTAAACAGGTTAATCCACAGAATCCTGCTGCATATCTAGCTGATATGAGAACCTAATGCCCTTAGACTACTCTGAAAAGTGTGGTGGTAGAGGATGCTTAGTGTAGTGAGAATGCAATTTGTTCAGTTAAGATTTCCATTAAATCCTTATAACCTTGTTATCCTAGTCCTGAAAAGTAATTGGTGCTGACCTGCTCAGAAAGTAACCTGAATGTGGAACCAAGTCAGTCATAGATACAAATTGTCAAGAAATAAGTAGATAAATATTAGGGAGTTAGAGAAAACACTTCATTAAAAACACAGTATTCAGGCAAGGCTAGAAGTGAATTACAGATTCAACCTGCCTCTAGGTTTGTTGGGAGCAAGGGCCTACGTGCTGAAATCTCTTGGGTAGGGTTGTCATCAGCTATAAACCAAAATGTATGACCAAGGACTTATGTGCACAGTTTCTTTTTTTTTTTTTTTGCTGAACATGAAGGATAAAAAAAAAAAACAAACCCCAAACAAATACGGGAAAACTTAAAAACAATATAAATGAAATAAGGCAATAAAACCCAGTAAATACTGGTTAAAACAGTAGGAAAAGAAACTCTGACCCTGGTGGAAGGTTGACGAGGTTAAGTTGGCATTGCACATTAGAGTGTTTAACATATTTTTCTGTGCATCAACATTTTGATCTCATATTCATTTGATAAATAATGCAGTGAGAACAGGAAAAGGTAGATACGAACCTTTTCTGACATTGCTTGTAGCAGTGGAAAGGAATAGACTCGCAATGCCTGGAATGTCAGTTGCCACACATACTAACAATCATACAGAAAAAACTCTCAGACAGCAAAATGCAAAATTATACTCTTACAAGTTAACCTGCTTCTGTGCTGGAAAGACTTAAATAAACTTGCATTCCATTTGCACATGCTGCAAAGTGAGAACTGTATCTCTGCTCTATTTATTTCGTGCAGCATAGGATTTGGACAATTTCAAACCTATATAAAATAAAGGATGATCCTCAAACTGAGACAGAATTTGGGTTCCTTATGTGTATACACATACACAAGCATGTGAATATATCTATTTGTACACATACATATATTGCATATAGCAACTGAATTCATGTCACTGGGGGAATCTCACTGGATACATGCAGTCTCATCTACCAGAACAAATTGAGAGCACCTTCACTGACCCCAAGTTATATTCCTCTTTCCCAATGCCTTTACTCCTTCGTTTTGTGTGTGTTTTGCAGCTTATTTTCCAAGTGAAAGCATCCGGTATTATGATAGGCCAAAGGAGCACATGCACAATCAAAACAGGGGTGAAACCTTCTTTAAAGTATGAAAGTACCTTACCCTTAGGAATAAGAAAGAAATAAAGTTAAGGTTACGTCCAGTTTAATCAAAAGCATTTACCATGCTGTCTTCATAATATATGTTGATACCATGACATAAAAATAGTTGATAGGGTTTCCTCCTCCATGAATTAATGAGGGTAGCTGTTACTTTTGGTTTTTATCATGACTGTCAATCTAATTCAATGAACAATCACATCTAGTATACATAATTTTATTACTTATCGCTTTGTTCACTACTCACTTTACAGTTTGGCTTTCCATAGGTATCATTTTAAATAATTTGGTTCAGTGCTGCAATTAGATATTCAATAGTTGGTCCTAAGTAATTCTTTCTTTGGCACATGGTAATACTCAAAGAATAATTCCATTTTCCCCATCAAGACAAAGCTGCTGTGAATTGTGCATTCAATTTTCTCCTACTCTAGATTGGCTATTTGAGTTACTGTGGCTCCTGAACTTATGCAGTTTCAGCTGCTTACTCACCTGCAATAAAACTGTTAGAACTAAGTAGGATCTGAAAGCTCTTTTGATTAACAGGCTCAGTGCCTTGTGGAGTGCATTACTGCTATGATGAGAACTGTATGGGAATAAGTTAGCCTCGTAGTATTAGTGTTCCAGCAATATGGAGGAGAAGAAAACAAACAAAAAAAATGTTAGTTAATTGGGTTCCTTTGTGCTTAAATGGGATCTGGGACAACACATTGCATTTTTTCCTCTGTGTTGGCTCTATGAGGTAGCCCTGCTATAGAACAAAGATTCAGGTTGTTTAAAGGTTTTTATATAAGTCAGAATAACTATAAAACAAAATGCCAATATTCAGATGATGTTAGCTGACTGTCTGTTTCCGTTTTTGCTAAAGTCTTTGTCCTAAATTTGGAAAAAAGTGTTGTCAGATTTTATTTTTGTTACAGTTTTTTTTTTGGTAATGAAATATCAACATTTTCATGCTTTGTACACTACCTGAAATATAATATTTTGCTAGAATCCTTTGACCTTTTCAAAAACCTGTATTTTGATTGTCTGGCAATTCTCCTGTTTCCCTGCAGGTTAGAGAAGAAAACTGTTTTGTGGAGAAGGTGAATTTACAATGGCAGAGCACTGGGCTCTGTGGCAGGTATTCAGAAACAGACCGGATAGTCTCTTGGATATGGGGTGAGTGTGTGATTTGTAATCATTAGTCCTGCAAAATGCAGTGACCTGGATAGAATTTATTTTTTCATTTAGAGTCATTGTAATAGGATCAGCTCTGATGAAAAGGGGGAAAAAAAATCTTCAGAAAATGTTCAATTACCCAAAATGAAAATCAAGCCAGGCCTCCAGGAATAATACTCAATTCTGTCTTGCACCTGAAGCCATCTTCTTTTTTCACAACACCACTGATAAACAGCACTTTTCTCTCCAGCATGGAACCTCCAGGCTGATGAAAATTCCTTGCATATTGTTTTGTGAAAAATGTTAAGGGTTTGAATTTTTTTCTTTTTGTATCAGAATGTAAACCTGACTTTTCAAAATATTTTACAAGAAAAAGACCAATCTCTTATCCTCTACAATGATATGAAATAAATAGTTATGAGACATATATGTAAGGCAGAGATAAACAGAAGTAAATTTGAGCCATGTTCTTTCTTGGACCAAGTGAGAAGGCGGAACAGGAGCATAATGCAGCTGGTAGGGTCACACTTGACAAGGACTCCTGTTGGAGATTAGGAGATGGCTTTTACAGGCTTATACAATAACCAGAAAGGTAAAAGTGCCCCACTTACAATTTCTTCCCAATCCTATTCACAGCTGGAATGGTTCTTTGAGTGTCAGTTCTGCCAAGTCAAAGCCCTCCTATCTCTTTTTGTTCCAGAGTGCCTGTAGCTCCTGCTCTTGTCTTGGATGGACAGTCCAATATTT
Source organism: Coccyzus lansbergi (assembly GCA_033558105.1). Classification (NCBI taxonomy): domain Eukaryota; kingdom Metazoa; phylum Chordata; class Aves; order Cuculiformes; family Coccyzidae; genus Coccyzus; species Coccyzus lansbergi. The sequence goes on from JAUMJK010000168.1 coordinate 323,447, forward strand.
TCATCTTCCTTTGCAGCTACTTCATTCCATCTATTTCAATCTGACCTAGTGACACAACATAATTAGCTTTTCCTCTTGGGTATTACATGCCTCTTATGCACCTGACTGAGGTCTTTGGTTTCCCTTGTACCTCCTCATCCCTCCTCAGTCCAAATTCTTTCATGTTTTATTCTAATCTGAAGAACCTCTCTTAGCTTATTTTCCTTTCCAGGTTTGTGTATATTGCACACTCACATATCATATTGACTAAAGTCGTGCCTCACATCCATGGACAATCTTCTTTTGCATATGGGCCTTTGACTAAAGTCCCAAAGGGCTTTATTTGCCTTTGGTTAGGGTATAATGTAAACAACAGCAGAAATTATATAATCACAGCATTCTGGAAGTACAAATAATAGGGCTGTTTTCCAAATACCTTTAAGTTACAGGAGACAGGAAAATACTTGTGTAACCTTTATGCACCTCACATCCAGATCACAGAATCATAGAATCATAGAATCATAGCATAACCAGGTTGGAAGAGACCCATCGGATCATCAAGTCCAACCATTCCTATCAAACACTAAACATGTAACAAAACTTTCAGACCTTTAATGGTGGTGGTGGCAACCTAGACACAAAATACTGAGGATGAATTTCTTCTTAACTACTGTTTGTGATTTAATCTGCTGTCACACAATTTTTGAATAATAATTTTCCTGCCTAGTTATTTTCACATTTGACATTCACTTAAACCTTTCTTACATTGTAAACTAAATAGCTTTGATTTAGGTAATTATAGTGTAATTTAACATTTGTGTCTTCATTACTTGGGATTTTAGTTGCATAACACATCTTGCTTATCCACCTGATCCCTACTTCCCATCCATCGGATCGCAGTAAATCTATCACTATTAGTGAAAGTTTCACTCATTACTCTAGTAATAAGTAAGGACAAAATAGAAGATTTTCAGGATAGCATTCTGTGTTACAAAAAAAGGATCTTTTTTGGTGACTGTATTAGATAAAAGAAAGTGACTGATCTTAGATATTCGTAACAAAAATATCCCTTGTTACATCAGATCTTTTGTTAGGTTTCATAATGTATTATTACAGGGAGAAAAGACAATCTTTTGCATAGAGAGTTTTTTCTAGAAAAATTGTGTGAAATATGTGTATAGAACTTCAGTTCCAGACTTATCTGACTTCCTCTAAGGTAAAATCCAGTACTCTAGATATCCCAGAAGATGTTTACCTGAATTATATTTTCTTAGAGAAGATATTCAAGATTTGAATTTACACATGGCAAAAATACAGTCTGAATCTTGTACAGACAGATCTGCATTGACCCAGTCTTCACTGAACAAGGGCACCTGTTACAGTATGTAACCTGCTAAGAATTCATTATATGTTGTTTTACGTGAACCGCTATAAACTTTTTCTTGTATAAAAACACATTATTGAATGTTGATCCTGTACTGAACATTTTGAATTTTCTTTCAGGAATTAATTTTTGGATCATATTACATGGGATTCTGAAACAATAATTGTTTCCCTTTCTCCCTCTGGGAAAAGCAGAGAATGCAGATTTCTCTTGCAAAATTGTGCTACATCATAACCCAGTATTCACATGAAAAACATTCTTCTAAGCTTTGCTATTACTGCCTGTCCTCTTTCTAACAGCGCTGTAAAAGTAAGAAATGCATTAGGTGTAGCCAATAAAAGAGAAATAAAATCTGCCATGAGAAACTGCATAGCAAGCTAGTGCTTCCAGAAATTTGGCCTGGATGCTGTTGCATGGAGAAGGGCAAACAAGTTCCATTGCTCTAGTAACTTTCTAAAGCTCATCTGCACAATTATGAGTACTAGCTTTAAAGGGAACGGAATAAACACTTCCTTTTGTAACTTCACTGAAGTCTTTTGCAATTAACAGATAGGTAACAGATCAAATATCTACCAGACTTCTTTTTAAAAAATTGTAATGTTCTGTACACAATTCAATGAATTTTAAAATTTAATTGTTAATTAGAAAGGGTACATAGGCAAAGTTTAGTATCTGTTATGATATTTCTGCAGACATAAGAACTTTTTTACAAGTTGAGACCTCCTGAACGTGTACCCTGGCACAACCGAGTCTTTGCTTTACTGAATATTTCACAGATTTATTTTCTTTATTTTCCTGGAGACTAATTTTCAGGTCTTCATACTCTTAAAACTTCTGTTACCCTTAATAGAGATTTTCTCAGTGCTACAACTGACTGCAACTTTAAGATTATACTCACAATATTTAATTTTTAAATTGTTACAAGACTCAAAATGAAGATGTAGTTAAATCTCTTCCTCCCCTTTTTATTTTTTATTTTTAAACCTTACTTTCTGAGAAACATTTGTGTAGTGCAAGTCTGATCACATGTGAGGGACGGCTGAGGGATGAGATAATAGAGAACAGCAACATAAGAAAATTCCCCTCCAGAACTGACTCTGCATGTTCAATTTCTATTCTGTCCAGAGGAGCTATAAAACTGGAGAAAGGTGAGTAATAGATTTGAGAGTCATCAGAAATATAAATTATAGCTAGACATTTGCTATCAGAATCCCATGCAGTTAATGATAAACAGTCAATGAGATGTATGCACTTCTAGCATTTTTATAATGAATCTATTGCTTCTATGACAGCTTACTGTCAAACATTATGCTTTGGAATTTATAACATTTGATACCATTATAATAGATAGTCTGGATGTGCTGAAATCTATTCTTTTTAGAAACATGACACTTTCACCTAATGAACCTAATGAACGTACCTAGTGAAGTCCAAATGGCTCTGCAAACACATGCATGTACAAACAAGAAGGATTTTATTGCTTCCTTCTTTGTTTCTCCCTTTCTCTTTCTCTCGCCTTCCTTCCTTCTTTTCTTCCTTTTAAATGACTGCCAATCAAAAGAGAACAAACAATATTCTTAGAAGCTAACAGTTCAGTGACTCAGAGGAAATGAAAAAAAATGCAAACAGGATTATTTAAAATCTATAACTGCATAGAAAAACCACTTCTGTACTTACCACATGATTTATTATTGATCTTCCTAATAGTTCTTTGCCTGTTTACACTATTATACACTTGAGGTCCTCAAAAGCATTGAAGTGATGGTTCTACAAGCTTCGTTCTTCTTTGTATCTTTCCAGCACTTCTTGCCCAGGAATGAATGATCAGACAAGATTCAAAAAGGCAGAAAAATGGTAACTCAGATCCCTGCTACCAGGAAAGCAAATTTCACCTTTGAAATTATGCTCAAACATCAACTTTATTACTCGTCAGTGCATTATTCTTATTGTTTGTGGAGAAAATATTTGCATTAAAACTCCCACCCTTTGCACGCAGCCTAGTCAAGGATGCCATGATTTCAGATGACAAGAAATCTATCAGCTTTCATCAGGATGAACATGATTTTATTTCTGCTACAAGGGTCTGATTCTCCCTATGCTACTTTTATGCCAGCTTAATTCTACCAATTTTATTAGCTGCCAAAGTAGGTGAGGTGTTCATGAAACGCTTACCTTTCCCTGCCTGCTAGGCAGTTACAGGTTCCTTGCTTCTTTGCAGTCATGTAACAAAGAAGTTTTGGAAAGAATAGCTGATGTATTCAAGTCAGGTGTGGAGGCGAGTTACTTTTTGCAAGATAAATAGCACTAAAGATCAAAATGTATGAAAATGTCAGGCTAGGCCTTTTGTTTATTTTCATACCTTATAATTTGAATATCAATCCCTTCATTTAGAACATTACCACACTCAGTTTTATAAATATGGGGCCATTTTTACATACTGTCTTGTATCTGAAGCCTATGCAGTTGGTAATAAGCCTGGTGGTTTTTTTAATAAATACATTACAAAGTTGAAAAACGCCAACTTTCTTTTATCTTCTAATAAAAAAAGTTGACAGTTCAGTAGCCTCTGCAATGTATTCAGGCTTCATGTATGTTCACTACCTAGAGTCTAGAAACCATTGCCTAATTGCATGATCAGACTAGCAGTTAGAGAGGAACAGGTAGCTAATACAGTTAATATCTAGCCCCTTGGCTACGTGTGAAGGCTGCATATTGATATGGTAGCAGTATGTGTGGCTATCCTGCTTATTAAAGTTAGGGTGGGAATAAATGAAAATATGAAGAGAGAGCTCTACAGAAATGGGTAAGGAGGAGGATAATGGCCAAGTTAAATGGCAGAGGTGGTGATATTACAGATTAAATGCAGGAGAGAGGGATGACAAGGAGAATTTATAACGAGTATTATGGACTCTATAATCAGATTTTCAGATATTATAGGACACTTGGAGCAAGGAAGTGAACAACTAATAGTGGCTGTCAGCAAGTAAGGATGGAGAGTCGCAACAGGATGCAGGGGTTGTAAGAGAGGCTAATTTTCCAGGAGAGAAAGCTGTTTCGAGCTGCCTTAGGGACTAATATAGGCAAGATGGCTGTGAATGGATGTGCTGAAGAGGAAGTTGATAATGAAGACAGAGGTATGGATAAGAGAGACCACAAAAGAGAGAGAAGATAAAATGGAGAAGACTCTGGTAGTTGTTCTGGAGAGGGATGAAGAAGTGAATAGGAGACCAGAGGATTTGCTGCATAAGCCCACATTGCAGGAAGAGAATGGACCTCAGTACAGTACTATGTGAAGCACTTTTTGCCCCTAATACACTCACAGGGACAACTACAGGCTGAATAATCTAATCTGGTCTTTTGCTATACTCTCTTGAAGCAAATTATTTTAAAGTCTTCTTTCTGGCGAGTATCTGAACAGTTCATAACAAATCATCCCTTCCAGGAGATCACTCATTATTAGACATATTGATGGCATGTTTGAAACTCTAAAGTGGTAATTTATGCTATTAGCTGAGTTGTCTTGATGACCTTCACTACACTAGTATTTTACTCATTCTTTCATATTCTTGTACTTCATACATACCAGAGAATAATTCATATCCTTGGTAACCTTTGCAAATGATTTCCCCAGAGGTTTCTCTTCATCAATACCAGAGAAAACTAACCCATTGTCATCATCCTCTAAAAAGTAATTAGCCATGAATAATTGCTTCTTCCTGACATCTTCCTAACTTTGCACTGAATTGATTTTTTTTTTAAAGTAGATCTATTAATTGTGGAAGCATTAGGCTGCCTTCTCACTTTTATTCTCCCATTCTTTATTCTGTGCTTTTGTTACAAGGATCCTGGATTACATTTTGCTTGTCTTGTTTAATGTTGCTTGCACAATTTCCTAGCTTTATGATACTTTGAATTCCAGACTGAATAGAATAGATTTTTCTATGCAGTGTTATTAGATTCGATTTTAGGATACTTTTAATCAGTGAGTTATTTTCATGGAAGTCTTGTGCCACTTCCATGGGACATTTGTTTCTCTTATTTGCCCAGCAGGATTCCCAATGTGTCTCAGCCAAACAAGATCTAGGGAAGAACTATTCATCACAGTTGTGGTCTCCTATATTTTCTTAATTGAGCCTTCCTTGATTTATCTGGCATGGTTTGTACTTTTTGGGGTCTCTGGATTTAGCTAAACTAATTTCTAGGTCTCAGGGCTGTGATTTACCTGTGATACACTTCTGTTTCACCCTAAAATCCATAAAAAATGATGCCTGAAAAATAAAAGATAGGAGGAGAGACATGCATTTGCATCCATTCTCAAGGTATTCTACTGAGTGGAAAAACTCTTCTAATCAGTTCTGACTAAGTTTTTCCACTTTCCATGACTTTTTATAATGTTAGGTTATGCTGGAAATAGTTTGTCAATGGATTGAGGGAGAAACGTGTTTTCCTTCAACATAAGGAACCCTTCAACCATACAGCTACACAGGGAATAAAACTGTTGTTTTAAACTACTGCAGCTCCATTGACCTTAATAGAGTCATGTTTTTTTAGTAACAAATAGTGATGCAGTCAGTGTAGTGTTTTGTGTTCCACATGCCTCCTCCTATGCTTCTTCACATGAGTAGAAAATCACCCTGTTTTTCCTTACTGACCAGTATGAAACCTTCCTAATTTTGTCTGAGACTTGAAGTACCCTAACTCCTCTTTCATGTAATACAGTGGTGCACAAAGAATCCTTTAGAAAACTTTGCATCCCTTTTAATAATTAAACTATCATTTTATCTTTATTTGGAAAGGAGTATCTTCTTAGAGATTTTTACAGATTTACTCTTTGGCTTTCTGTATTTGTGGGTCTCTTCCTCTGCAAAGTATCACTCCCTTCTCCCAATGTATTTGTAAAAGTCTTCTTAATTTTTTTTCTTATACATTCTGCTATTTTACTTCTCTTGGTTTTTTGTTCTCCGTAATTATCTGGCAAATGACTATATTTTTGTTGGTTTCCTTTCCTATCTCTTAAATAATAGGTTTTCTTTTAATCTCCTATAATTGCTTGGCCCATCTGACAGTTTATTATCCGTATTTCTTTTTTTTTTTTTTTTTTGTGTAAGTCTGTACAATACTAATCACAAGGGAATTGGAAAATGCGGTGGATTTCAATGCTGTCTTCAATTTTTTCCTGATTGCTTCTAGTTTTTGTAAGCCTTCTACATGCCAGTTCCTCCTTGATTTCCATTTAAATTCTACCTTTAGGACTCAACTATTGTTTACTTAAATCCTCCAAGAGTGCCTTTCCAGAACTGAAAACCTTTACACTGCTTTATTACGTGAACTCATTCTTTACTCTGTTGGATACAAGCATCCAGCAGTCATTATTTTTCAGGTTCCTCTCCTTTTCCTTTTTTTTAAATCCTTTTCCATCTGTAAACATTACTGCAGACTGGGGGCATCTTAGCTGCTGACTTTGGTAATTGCTTGGTGAATCCTAAAGTTAACTTCAAAAGAATTTAGGTATTTGTTTCTGTATCTGTATCAGTGGAAATCTTCCCCCCCCCGAAATATAGCAACCTACACATTGGCCCAAGGATATTTTATACTTTTCCCTTTGTATATTCTGAGCATGTATTCCTCTTCTTTCTTTGAATCCCAGCATGTATGTTCACTGTAGACCTATAGCTTGTCAAGATACTGAATATTTTCCTGGGCTATAACATTATATCACTTGACCTTGTTTTTCTGTCTCAGCCTTGGAATGCAGCACTTGCTTAGATTGAAATGATGACTGCTTAGAAGCGAGATTAAAGGACAGTCAGGGAGATATCCAGTAGCAGAGAATCTGTGTTCCTATACAGAGAAATTCTAATTACAGTTGCAGATTCTGGGTATATAGTTGCCATCCATCCTAATGGGAATTCTTCATATTCACCAGTGAAAATTTATCACGTTTATCTACACATCTATTCCTGAGTAGGACCAGCTGAAAATGGAGAGTGTTACTGTCTGGGTACAGTAGGGAATGGAACTTGTCTCAAAGAATTTAAAAATTAAGTATGTTTTCCACTTCTTTTAACTTATAAAAATATTCTGGACTGTATTAATAATGGACTCAAATACTACAGCAACATCTTCATTGATTTATATCCCTCTGGCATAGCTCAATCTACTAGATGTCAACAAACAGCATGTAAATTTTCTCCCAAATGCACAATCCTTTCATGCCACCACAGACTCTGAGAGACTCCTTATTATTACTTTTGATCTCTGTAGGTCTCAATATTATGAAATCCTTCTGTAAACTCAACTGCCTGCACGTTTCATCTGTACAGAAAACACATTGCAATTTTTTCCACCTTCAAAATTCTTTATTCCTGTCCATACAATGTTAAATTTCTCAGGGGAAGACGGATTGAAGCCTCGGTAGAATAGTAAATTGTGAGGAAAATCCCTTATTGACTACTGGGTATCAAGAAGATTCACAGGCACCTAACTGGGATGTTATTTAACCTCAAATGCTTCTGTGCTGCTTTATATATAATCTGATATTTTTCATTTAGAATCCAAGTACATCTAATTATTTTTACAGAAATGTAAAATAAATGTGCATATATATTATAGATTAGTGATGAGTATGCCCTGGTAAGTAATTCCATATAGTTCACCTACCTTTTTTTCCCTATTGCATTATTGGTTTAAGTTTGAAGTGATATAGTCCTTTTTTAAACTTCTAGAATTGCTTGCATTATTACTTACTTGCCCTTTATGAAGCCTCTATATAAGAAAGGTTATTTATTGTGACACTAGCACTTGCTAAAGCTTAATAGGAAAAATTCTTGTAAGCATCACCATGATATCTGTCACAGTTGCAAGTAATAATTTTGTTTCCAAAATCTGTCAGTTCCTTCTTTTTTTCTGTAAAGATGTCCTGCTGATATAAAAATTGCCTGTACTCTACTCGTATGGACAGCAAAAAAACACCCAGGACCAAGGTTTTTCTTAGATGTGTCTTGTGAAATTCCTTATCCAGGTGGTTAGCAATGTCAGCAATTAATTTGGTCCCAGAATGTTATAGAAGGCAGTTCAAAAGTTAACAATGTGAGTCTTACCGTACCTAGAAATATTGCTGACTTTTCCATGTCACTTCTGGGTCACAGTGTTGTCAGCTCATGCTTTTAATGGAGTCTCATGATATTTGTTGTTTTTTTTCCTTTAAGTCCCAGATTTTGGGGTCATATCTCATTTTTTATTTTTAAAAGCACAAGTTTATAGTTCTCACGGTGCCCTCAGAAACCCTGGCTAACTTGACCTGAGTGTACCTCACAGTCTGAGAAACTCAGAGCTGAATAAAATGAAACAAGCACTCACAAGACAATATTTCAGAGTTCAATTTTGGCAAGTATTATTCCTTGCAAACTGTAGCAGAGATAATTTGTGATTTTGAATGCATGCACTTAGCAGTGCAGAGACATTAACAGGAAAGAATAGTTTTCCTTCATTTTCAGTAAATCACGCCTCTGATGGGTTTGTTCTCAAAGCTCAGCAAGGCTCCAGTTTACATACTCTTACTAGTGGCTTTTCTGCAGCGGCGATACTTGGGCCATCAAGCCATGGTCAAATGACTGACTGAGGTTCAAACCACAGGTATCCTTCAGGCTGTGTCGGTAACTAAGGGCAACCTATGTTTGACTTCGTCTCTGTGACAACGAGATGGGGCTAATATTATTTTGGCCTTTGCAAAGCTATTTTGAGCATTAACTCAATTATGTTTGAAGCATATTCAGTTACTGTGAACAGGAGGGTGAAGAGGCAGGTTGAAGTTGGTGGGCAAAGTATGTACTGAGGCAGAACGAAATATCATTACTTACCTTTTGTAAAATTTTGGGTAAAATGATCCTTTTATTTCCACTCCAGCTACACAGGAATAAAACCATAATATATATATACACACACACATATTTATATGTATTTATATATAACCATATGCATTTACAAAAGATTTCTTTGCAGTTAGCTGAATCTCTCAGCCCTTTTTCCCTGAGACATGCCCTGGCACAGTGCACTGAGGGTTGATACAAACACTGTTCTTGCCCCAAGGTAACAAAAATCTGGGTGACCAGAGGAATGTGCTGCAGCACAGTGGTGGTGAGGACCCACTGGTGACTCCTCTGGAGGTTTGTGTCCCATTGATAGCTCTAGAGCAGCTCCCATCATACTGCGAATGTGCATGACAAGGAGCAGTGCCATAGCTAGGATAAGAACTGGCTAACCCAGCCTTTGGCTGCAGGAGTAGGTAAGTCAATGAAGACAGAAGGTAACATAAAGGAAATGGGATTTTAAAACAACGAAGGACAATTTGCATGTCTATCTTACTTGGATTAATGCCAAATTCTGACAGAACTACTAAATAGGCTTCCTGTTCACTGTTAGCCTTAATGGCTGTGGTTAGTCCTATAACCTCTGCCTGTCTGTCTCCCTTATGTGCCTACAAAAATGTCTACTCACTTCTGCAGAAAGAGTCATATTTTATTGCAGAAATCTTTTGTCGTCTTCCTTTCCTGCATTCGTAACCCCCCCCTCCCCGTATTTGCCGAGAGATGTCTTGTCTGAGGTTGTTTCTTGGCTTCCCTCTTGTTTCCCAATTTCTGTGCTGATTTTACAAAACAACTTTTTCCCGTAAACCATGGAGTAACTGGGTTAAAACTTGGTATTTGGGAAAAATACAACAGCCACCCTATTTCTGCCACAGACTGTTCCGGTGCTACGAATAGTCTTTGGGTTTGTGGTGGATGCTCCATTTTTCATGGCATCCGTTGAAAAAAAAGAGCTGCTTTAACAGACAAGGTATTATTTTACAGTAAGCAAAATAACATTTCACAAAATAAAGACAAGGTTGCTAAAAGCTTTGAAATAGAATTTTTGCACCTCTTCAAAATGCATCATTCCTTTTCTCATACTGTGAAATACTTGGACAGAGATTTTTCTGCAGTGTTTCCCACTTGGTAGTTTTGTGAGGCTGTGATAGTACGGGAATCAGAAGCAGGTATGATGTGGCATATCCTGGTTTGGTTAAAGTGTTGCCGTGGACTTAACTTAAGCCAGGGCTTTGCCTTAAGTTTCTACACAGCAGAAAGCCTGCTATAGGCAGAGAGAAGAGGATTCTGATGTAGCCTCCTTTCAACCAGGGCTGGAAGACAGCACAAATAACTTAAGCTGCCTGCAAGTCCAGTATCTAGTATAAACCAGTTTTCCAGGCTACCCTTATAATTAACGAGAGGAGATAAGCTCCAGAGGGCAATTCATGCTGCTTTCCTAAGACACCTGCTTTGGCAGTGGATCAATCAGTCTCTTCAGTGTTTTTCTTTCTTCGCTGACTATAGGTGGATGCCAGACAACTAGCTTAGACCGGACATTTCCAGTTAGGGAGTTGAACTGGATGCTTGTTATCTGCGCGGTGTCATACCTGTGGAGTGTGAGTACAAACTCCTGGAGGATGCCTGCTCTCTTGCTCTTTGTGATTAAAAAAAAAAGAATCAATGTTTGGAAGTGAATTTGCCCCTTACTGTTTGCAAAATACTGTCTTTAACTGTGTAGCAGTCATGGCAGGCTTGGTGTGGAGTAGGACACAAATTAAAGTAGAATGTAGCAACAGCTGGTTCTTTTTTCTGTAAGCCCAGCAGTCCTCATGCATTACCTCATGCTCTTGCATTGGTATTTGTGGACATTCATTGCTCCACACCTTACTATTTATGACAGAAGAACTAAAGAAGTCTTGCAGTAGCTGTCTAAATCCTTGTAAACGGCAAGAGGGCAGAGGCAGAGTCTGCAAACGGCAGAGAGACAGTCCTTGAGTTTGACAGGCTAAAGTAAAGTTAAAAAACAACCAAGCCTCTAAGTAGTGTTTGTCTAACTATTTTCAAAGACAGCATTTTGAGCTTTATGTTGTTTTAGTCAGTGATGTGTTTTAGCAGAGAAACAGGAATCGCGTTGAGCTCGTCTCAAACACACATAAAATATTTTAGTATCTTTTCTTTTATCTCCCCTTTCAGATCCAGCTCAGGAGAAATATGTTCCAAGTGACAGTTTCTTTGACAACCTGTACTTTTTGTTCTACCTTTTGTTCTTTTTCCTGTGAAAAGCCACGTGACGTGTGATGAAGACTGCTGGAGAACATTTAAACTGTCCCTACTTATGTAGAAAAAAAAAAGTAACCATATACTTCCTACAGGGTCAGATTGAGCCTTTGACTGCAACACCAAGTGAAGGGTTCTGTACCTCTGAAGCAGCCTGGGGCAGATTGCATCCCTGCCAGTATGTATCACAACAAAGCACCAGGGCATTGAACAAGATTTCTCACTCTAATGTTAACAAAATTCCTCATGATAAGCTTGAAAATGGAAATGCCATAGATTGAGTTTTCTGAATGTGTTTTCACCTTTTGTGCCACTTAACACTGCTGTGATGCACAGAGAGGCAGATTCTGAAAATGTATGCATTGTTTCTTAACCTCAAAGTTAATCGTTTATTGAATTGTAACATTATCTTTTAATTTTAAGAATTTCAGACTTTGAATTTTTGACTTAATTGCACCTGTCTTGACCTAGGTCCAAAGCCAGCAAGCACTTGTGAATGTATTTAACTTTACTCATGTGACCAAAGATAAGCCCAAACACAACTAGTTTTTGAGAGGCTTTTCCACAACCCTTATCTCTGGTAGTAGAGGCTCTTACAAGAATAATGAATTTTCTTCACAGAATCCCAGTAAGATAAAGCAATGTTATTATCCCATTGTACAGCTGGGAGAAATGATGACACAGAAATTAAGTGCTTTTCTTAAAGTCCTATTTTCATTTAAAAAAGAGGTTACCACTCTAAAAAAAAAATTCATTTTATTATTTTAGGTTAATTGATCTTGCTATTCTGAGGAACTTTTCTGTGTACCCATACACAGAGTAAGTGGTTCACTTAAGTGCTAGCAATCATTTATGATGACAGAACTTTGCTGGAAAATGAATAAAAACTGCCTTATAATGTGACCCCTTGTGTTTGTATGTGCATGTGTGCCTGCTTCCACATTTTGGAGTTTATAGCTACTAAAGTTTAGATTCTCGAGGTCTCCCAGCAGGGCAGAGGTTTCCAAGAATGCTGAAAACAGTATAAATCAGCAGAGATCACAGACAAGCAGTGAAGAAACACACATTGTATATTTTCACAGCAAGGTCATTGTTCATTAATATTGCCATGCAGAGCTCAGCTATGCACTGAGGTCTTCACAAGCTTTACTAAGTAAAGTCCTTCTTACTCCAAATCATTGCTGGCTTGTAGAGCAGCAGAACTAGCCAAGCACTTACAGAGGTGGTAGAACTGGCTGAGGTGAGGACCTGTCTGCAAATTGATGTTGTTTTTCTTTTTGGAAGTAACCTGATGCTCTTTGGGAGTTGTATCCTACTAACTACAATAGCTCAGGAATGAGCTACTTGGTGCATCTGGATTAGAATTCAATAGATTTTGATGACAGAAAACAGGTTGAGGGGCACACTATGTACCTGGCATCCACTGTGTAAATCTACCCACTATTATCAAACTTGAAGTTCTCTCCAGATTGCAAGGGAAGTCTGTGAAGAAGCATCTTCTTACATAAAAGAAAGGACATTCCCAATCAGTTTTCAAAACTCTGCTGTCCTCATAGACAGGAAAGAGATAATAAGGTGGTGTGTGGATGTGGAAGCAGGTGGAATGCAGATGACACTATGGTCTCTGATGTACTGGAAGCAAAGTAATAAAGAGACACATAGAGGTACCAGAACTGGGGAAGATGGATGAGGTGGATGAGGACATGAGAGGAAGATGAGAAGTCTTGGTGCGGAATAGTGAATATGGAAACAGAAGTCATTACTTACTAGAAGGAAGGAAGGAATTACAGACCCAGGAAGACTGCTACAGGATCTTAAACCAAAGGATATAGGGAAAATGGCACACAGAAACATTCTTGAGAGGTAAAGGAATCAAAGACAGTTAGTGCCTATGGTAAATCTAGGCTGCAGAAGCAACAAAGTATTTATCAGTTTATGAAACAGAATATTCTTCAATGTTCCTGTTCAATTTCTAATCTGGCCAAGTTCCCATACTACCTTCAGGAGGATGGGACAAGGACATTCTCAGTTGAGCCTCCTCTCTTAGATGGCTGTGAACACTGAATAGGTCTGAATCTTGATATCTTCACTGGGAGGAGCTTTTAAGGTTGCTCTGCAAGTCAAATTTGGTGTTAAGTGTTGACAGCTGCTCTTACAGACAGGAAACTACAGTATTTCTATTTCAGTGCTCAGGAGTGTAGTACCATAGTTTGGTGGAGAAGTGAGTATGACAGTTAAAACTGAAGAGATAGTCATGATCTGAAGATGGTAAAAATTTATTCTGGCAGAAAACTGTAGGATCAAATGCTATGCAATCGATATTGCAAGGTATTTGTTTATTAACAAACAGAAGCCCACTTGCATGAAAAGCACAAGTCCTTTTGCTCTATTCAGTTAAATTTGATACCTGAGGTTTCCCAACTACAGGAATTTAATTTAATTTCATTTCATTTCATTTCATTACCACCTTTTGGATCTTCTGCAGAACAGACAAGAGCCCATGACAGGTCACTAGTTCGCAAAAACTGTTCAGGTGTATTTTTTCTCTTCAGCTGAAACCTCACATATGGAAACTGTGTGAAGATGAGAAAGCAGATAAAGGTAGCGTGGACAGCTCAGGAAAGCCAAAGAAGATGTTTTTTTTCTCAGTGTTTTGAGCTTAATTTAAAATGCTACTCCCAGCTACAAGAGAAAAAAAAAAGATACAGACCACTAAGCTGTAATGGAGATACATCTTCAGATTTCTTTGAAGTATAAGAGAAGGTATGTGTAAAAGCGATTGTTAGAGTGTTTTGTATCAGAGATAGTAAAAGAGCTTTGAAGAAATAGACCACCCAGACTCCCTGCAGTGTGTGAATGAGCTGTTGTTTCCATTTTAGAGAAGATTAAAATGAATCCTAAAAAGATTCATAGGATTCATAGGAGGTAAAATAAATGGGAAACCAGTGGCAGGTTTTAATATATTATCCTTTTTCCAGGCCTATGCTCAAGATGCATGATTTACCTGCAACAAAACAGAGGTTTATAATAATAGGTAAGTTTTATGTACACATGTATTGAAATTCTTTTATGATTATGGCTTCATAATTAAAATTCTATATATGTATTAAAATTATTGTCAAAATGTATTTACTCATATATTAATGAGAAAAATCTACTTTGAATACTTTTATCTAGTTCATACACATGGAAAAAGAAGGGATAGTATTTACAGGCGTGTTCTTAAAAGAAAACAAGGTGTAGCAGGAAAGTTTGTTTTCTATGTGTTAGAGCTGCTGTAACCTTCAGAACACCCACTACTACAGTCTACTTCAGAAGCCCCAAAACTCTCATTTTTCTCTGTCTCTTTTTTGCTGCTACTACACATCTCACGTATCCTATGATTTGCTCAGCTTTTAATAAAACTAGATGGCGCATGGATTAGGGGCTCTGGGCCAGAAGAATTTCATGTGTTTACAGCTGGACTGATTTTTGGCCTGAACAACACTTTGACCACATTACAACAGAAAAAATAATCAGAAGGACATGCAGCTGCTGCATAAAGGCCAGGGGAAATTAAAATATTTCTCATAAGGAAACAAATGAACAAAATACATATGCGCCTAGACCAGAATTTGCATTGTAACATCATTAATTACTAAAAAACCACAGGTGGGAATGACATGAGGCATGAAAATATGATTATGAACCAGGAAATGATGATTCTGTCTTAATAGCACAGTCCTTACAAAGGGACATCAAACTGGTGAGTGGCTAAGGCTGCCAGAACAATATCTTAGCAGATGAAATATTTTATAAGAAGTACAAAACAAGAGGAAGTTTGTAATGCTTAATGTTTTTCAGTCCTTCATAAATAAAACTTAATTACTTTTTTTCAACAGAAAACTGTGTAAGCAGTTATCAAGCTACTCGCTTTCTGTAGACAATAACTAATCCCAACAGAATATAGTTTTACAGTCAAGGAAATGAAGGAGATTGGTGCTCAGAGTAAGACAATGAGTTTGTAACATAACTGAGATTAGTAATCCCTGCATTTGATTAACAGCACAAGGATGTTCTGGGCACTCTAATTGTGAGCTGTCTTGTTCTACACTTCTCTCCCTCTAGTAATTCTCTGTCACTGGCACACTCCAGGCTTTAAAAAATTGTTGCAGAATTTATAGAAACATCTGCAGCTTTCACTTGGGTTTTTTTTTGCTTTTTTTTTTTTTTTTTTTAATTTGAACTAGTGAATTGAAGTAATAATGAAGAACACCAGGAACAGATCCAACTCGTTATGTTTACAGTTATTTTACTGCACAAAATTTTAAACCAATTTTAGTGGACATGAAGCTATGTAGGTAAAGCTAGTTTTGCTAACACTTATAAATGTGGGAGAAGCTGCCAACCAGAAACTAACTTGTTCTTTTGTGCTAATCTTTTTCTTACCACAAATTACAGAAGTAATGGAACAATACTTCAGAGATTTTTATTAGGCTCCTGAATCACGGAATCTGTACCCTTTCAAAGAATTCAATACTGGAATTGATAAATGAATTAAAACTTCCTTTAAATGCTGAGAAACATATATTGATGCCTGTGATGCTAGCAAGAGTACTATTCAGAAAAAGAAGCCTTCCCCCCTTTGAGGATATGTTGAAAATCTCCTCAAAGAACAGATTTGACAGAGAGAATAATTTTAGACAAAAAGCTCAACAAATGTTCCTAAGGTTGGGATGTGGCCGCCAAGCCAGAGCACCATGATTATGCGGTTTTCTCGTTCGTTCCTTACCTGCTTGCAATGTATGAAGTGCAAAACCAGGATTTTGTGGATAGGGCAATTTAAGTAGCTGACTCCAGTGAACACCCCACTGTGCTTTCTGTTCCTGCAGGATGCCTTTTATTAACTTTGTGATGGAAAGCAGCTTAGTCCGGAACAGCATACATGTATCTATGGAATTGATTTGGAACATAAATTTCTATATGGGATGAATCAAGAGCAGGAACAGAAGGTGAAATGATACTTATCAGCAGTAGCATACGACTGTTCAGGAATACAAGTCCTTGCATGTAAACAGCAGCACTGATGAGAATACAGCCTGTGAAGGCTGAATAAACAGTCAGTATGAGTCTCGGCCTATCTGCAGTGTGCTGAAGTCTTTTCCCTCCTTTCCCTTTGAAGTAGAGTGCAAATTTTTTTTCACCCTTTTTCATATTTTCTACAAGAAGAGGCTACCCACTGTGCTCAAAACAAACCAGTAAAAAGTAAAAGAAACAATTTTAAAACAAAAACCAACAACTTCTGTTGTTATATGATTGCTTTCTATCTGAAGTGAAGCAATAGAAATATTGATTGGGGAAGGAAAGCCTAAAAATAAAAATGACTTGTCTCAGTAGTAGTCCCTAGAAGAATGAGCTCCTCAGCTGCTGTAAATTAGCCTGTTTCTACAGACTTAGTTTTTAGTGCAATTGTTGCGTATGTCTGAGATGTCGCAAAAGCTATGGAGCATTAGCTATTAGATGGTAAAAAAAAATATTAAATACCAAGGTTTGCCTTCTTACTCAAGCCCTTCCTTCATTCTACAGGTGTGTCAATCAGACAAGGAAGATTAAAGAAAGCGTACTCCCAGTGATGAATGAAAATGGTGACCTCATACTAACAGAAAAGGAGAAGTCTGAGGTACTTAACAAGTATTTTGCCTCAGTCTTCACTGACAAATGCTCTTCTCAACCCTCCTGGGTCATGGGACAACAAGATGGGGACAAGGGGAAAGATCCTCCCAGTGTAAGGGTGGATCAGGTTCATGATCACTTGAGGAACCTGAATGTGTATAAGCCTATGGATCCTCACCTCTATGCCTGAGAAAATCATGGAACAGATCCTCCTAGCAGCTATGCTAAAGCATATGGAGAATGGGGAGGTGATCAGTGGTGGCCAGCATGGCTTCACCAGGGTCAAATCCTGCCTGACCAACCTAGAAGCTTTCTGTGATGGGATAACAGCATCAGTGGACAAGGGAAAACCAATGGATATTATCTAACTGGACTTCCGTAAAGTCTCTGACATGATCCCCCACAACACTCTTCTCTCTAAACTGGGGAGTTGTGGATTTGATAGTGGACGTTTTGGTGGATAAGAAATTGATTGAATGGTTGTATTCAGATAGTAGTGTTCGACAGCTTGAAGTCCAGTTGGAGATCCATGAAAAATGGTGTCCCTCAGGGGTCTGTACTGGGTCCAGTGCTGTTTAATATCTTCATCAATAATATTGACAGAGAGACTGAGTGCACCCTCAGCAAGTTTGCAGATGACAACGAGCTGAGTGGTGCAGTTTCCACAATGGAATGGGATGTCATTCAGAGAGACCTGGACAGGCTGGAGAAATGGGACTATCAGAACCTCATGAGGTTCAACAGGACCATGTGCAAGGCCCTACACCTGGATCAGGGCAATCCCCAATTTCAGTACAGGATGGGGGATGATGTGATTGAGACCTGCCCTGCAGAGAAGGACTTGGGGGTGCTGATTTATGAGAAGCTTGGCATGAGTTGGCAATGTGCACTTGCAGTCCAGAAGGTCAACTGTATCCTGGGCTGCATCAAAAGAAGTGTGGCCAGCAGGTCAAGGTAGTTGATTCTGACTCTTTATACCTCACTTGCGAGACCTCACCTGGAGTACTGTGTCCAGATCTGGAATCCTCAATGTAAAGAGGATATGGAACTGTTGGAATGGATCCAGAGGTGGGCTACAAAGATGTTCAGAGCGCTGGATCACCTTCCCTATGAGAACAGGCTGAGACAGTTTGGGTAGTTCAGCCTGGAGAAGAGAAGGTTCTGAGGAGGTCTTATAGTAACCTTCCAGTATCTGAAGGGGCCACAAGAAAGCTTGGGACTTTTGCAAAAGCTTGTAGTGATAGGATGAGGAGGAATCACTATAAACTGGAGAAGGGAAGATTTAGACTAGACATTGGGAGGAAATTCTTCACAATGAGGATTGTGAGGCACTGAACCTGTTGCCCAGGGAAGTTGTGGATGCCCAGTCCCTAGAAGTGTTCAAGGCCAGGTTGGATGGTGCCTTGAGCAGCCTGATCTACTGGGAGGTGTCCCTACTTATGGCAGGTGGGTTGGAACTAAATTATTTTTCAGGTCCCTTCCAACTCAAACAATTGTATGATTCTATGTTGCTATGCTTCTATGATCCTCTGCTTTGCTTGTTCTAACATAAATACACCTGAAGGACTTCACTTTATTCCTGCTGCCACAAGTCAGTGATCACTTGTAGCCATGGAATGACTTTTTCCCTGAAGCTCCCCTCCATCACCACCTGAATTCCAATCAATGAACCATGTACAGTATAAGCCTCACCATATTATTATCAATAACAGTTGTTTTTCTCTACTTGTTATGAGACTGTGTCTCTGGAAGGAGGACACAAGGAACCATGGCACTGCTGCTATGCTTATGCTTTGGAGACTTTGGATTGCCAGAGGTATCTGAGAGGGCTGATTGGGATCATGCCTTGGAAAAAATCACATGATACTGCAAAAATGCACCTACTCATGTCAGTTCCTTATCCTAAGATAAACTTGCCTATCATGGATGTTCTGTCTTACAACATTTTTCACTTACATTATTTTCCCTTCTGCCTTCATATTTATCCTCCCATTTTTTTTTTTGTACTCTTTCTGTGTTGCAAGTCCTCTGTTTTCCCCTGTTGCTGCTTTAGCATTCTGAATCCAGACTCACCTAGCTTTGCCTGTGGTCTAATCATTGTGCCAGCTACGTCTTGCTATTAGAATTTGCCCTCTGTCTTCTCATCTGTTTCAGTAATTGACCTCTTTATTTGTTAGTTTAACATTTTCATTCCTTGCTCTAGTTATTATTCTACTTATATAGACTCACTAATGTTTAACTCCATAATCATTATATGGAGAGAAAAGCTGCAAGCAATTTGGAACAATAAGTCTCTCTAAAAAGAGAAAATGCTTTAGAACAGTTAGACCCCCTCTCCAAAGAACTATTTTTCAAAGCTAATCAACTAATACACCAGAATAAACTCTGTCTAAAGAGTCAACACATGGCCCTCTGTCCAGTAAACAGGGATGAAACAATAACCCATAAATGCATGAAGGAAAATAGGATTTTCTGCATCTTCCACACTCAGAACAGAGACAGTGGCCAAAATATTTACTGTTGATAGTCATTAAAATTGCCCTTGAAGGCTGAACTAGACAAGTTGTTTTAACATGGACCAAATCTCCAAATATATTTTCCTATCCATGCTGCTCATGCAGCTTTAATTAGAGTAGTTGTTTTTCACCTTCAATTTTGCAGCATGGTTTTTAAATACATACATTGTATTTCACTTCAGAGGCAGCACCCTCTAGGTTCAAACAACCTAAACAGACCATTTCAGCCACTCTCAACCTCAAGGCAGAATCAGGTATGAGGAAACAGTTCTGTCTCACATACTCCTTTTAAAAAGCCTGATGGAGAGACATTGTCACAAACCTCATGCAATCCTTACCATTAGGAAGGTTTTCCTAAGGTCTGGTCTAAATCTTCCTTGAAACAGTTTAAACTTATAAAGTCTTATCCAACCTGTAGTGGACATAGAGATCAATTTACCACCTTCCTTTTTGCAGCAAACTTTCACATATTCAAAATTAGTAGCTCTTAAGCCTTTATGAAATAATCATAGAATCACCAGGTTGGAAGAGACCCATCAGATCATCGAGTCCAACCATTCCTATCAAACACTAAACCAAGTCAAGACCTCATCCACCCGTGCCTTAAACACCTCCAGGGAAGGTGAATCAACCACCTCCCTGGGCAGCCTATTCCAATGCCCAATGATCCTTTCTGTGAAAAACTTCCTCCTAATCTCTAGCCTAAATCTCCCCTGGCAGAGCCTGAGGCCATAGTGGACCAATGGACCAAATCCTTTCCAACTTTCCTGCTGTACTAAGCTTTTTATGCCTCTGGTGCTCTTTATTTTCTTCCAGAGCCTTTCATGTTAGTCAAGCACTGTCTTGAACTACAAATGCCCAGTGATTGACATAACACTATCTTGGGGGTTTCTTTACTAAGTGCTAAGTGTAAGTATGAGTTTTAGATAGAACTCAGCTTTTCATAGGTTCCAGTACGATTCTTTTTAAAAAAAATTGGTTGGATATAATTATTCCTTCACAGCAGTAGTAGCAAAAATGTGAGTCACTAGCTGAGATACCAAAAAACCTGCAAAATGTTGGAAAACATGTATTTTAATGCTTGTACTTCATTCCCCTTCCACACCCACTGTACAGGTGCTGCAAAGTCTTTGTCTGGTTGAAGATCTTGAGAACTACTAATAAGCTGTTTAGTACAAGCGAGTTTTTCAAAAAGACTTTCTATTTGGAGAAGCAAGTAGCAGTGTTGATCCCTCTAAAACTTGCTTTCCATGTACAAGATATCTGCTTCCCTTCCTCTGCCTCTTACAGAGGCCAAGGTTGATGCTACCTTATCAATCCTAAAAGCCTTTTGCAAAGATAAGGTTACTTTCAGAAGATGGTAAAACATTATTTAATACCAAACTTCATAAAAAATGTACTTTATCTCCAAAACTTGTGAGCTAATGCAGTGTAAAGAAGGACAGTGCAGGGTGATACTGAGCAATAGTATTATTCTCTGTATATGCCTATTTTGTCCTCAAGACACTTACTGAGTTATCTTGACCCTAATCTTTCGGCACTATGAAGTTACTAGGAACACTGCTTGCAAACTTCCAAGTTCAAGCCCACTCTCAAAAGCAGTATCTCCTACACTTGCAGATTCTGTGATATTGTGAATGCTTTACTGTGCCGTTGCTTTCCTCTTGTAAACAGGATCAAAGGCAGCATGTCATTTTTTAAACTTTATTTTATTTTGGTCTGCTGTCTGCTTGCTGTCATCTCTTTGTATTCTAACTCATCGTGTATTGCACCTTGAACATTAGATCTCACAGCACTTCACAGTTTGGTTCCACCTTTCTGTGTGGTACATGACACATTTGAGTACTTTTCCCTATCAGTATGGCATTTTGTATGATATATGCTACTCTGCTAAGCTAATTGTGATAAGTCATGCTGCTAGATCCAGTACAAATGTCCCTTTTTCAAGGTTTCTCTTATGCTTACATATCCTTCACTTTCTAAGCATGCAAGTTCTGTTTTCTAATTGATCTATTTGAATAACAGTTTGATAATGTAAAACTCTGTTACCATTTTCCTAGGACACAAAAATGCAGGCTTTTCTATATGATACTTGAGAACAGTCTTGAATATCTACCACATGCATGATGCAAATTGTCTAGGTCATAAGTGCCCTAAATGTCTCACCATTACAATTGGAGTACTCAAACAATATTTTTTTCCCCCCTGAGCCCTTAGTTTTACCGCTTTGGCAACACTAAGAAGCTGAAGAGAAAGCAAACTCTTCTGAGCTAAGAATGACTCTCAAATCCCAAATTACACTAAGCAAGGTAATTTCTGCAGTTCTCAGGAACACCAGGAAGGTAATTGGAATATTTCACTCAAAAAATGAATCCCCAAGCCATTTTCCTTGCTTCTTTCACATCTGGATTTAGATTCCTCCCTTTCAGAAAGCAAGCAAAACCTATCAGATGAAACAGTGACTCCTGAAAAAGAAATTATTTTCGTGGTACATGAGCATAAGTTGTCAGAGGCAAGTGCCACTGTGAATAATCACAGAATATTGTGCAATGCTGTGGGGGAAAAAAGGTGGGTTTTCATATGTAAAAAGGAATAACTCAGCCCAGCTAGTGAAACAACATTTCCTCTGTATACTACACTGTTAACGGTACTAGGAAAATAAGCCCTCAGCTCAAGGAGAATGTTGAAAATCTAACAGGAATAACACCAAAACTTACACTCTTCTATTTACTGAAAAAGTGGTTGAGAGGCAGTCACTGGATTTATTTATTTTTTGCTGGATTTATGTACTTCTCTACAGAAAGGAGTTCTAATAACTTGATGGGAGTGATAGAGAAGGGCTTAGTCTTGTAGACCAAAGCAAATGAAGCATTGCATCTGAATGCCAAAGTTAGAAGAACTCATCCATAACTAACAATACATAACTTTGAAGCGATGAATTTTAAATAAGACTAGCACAATTTCTAACTACATTCAACACACCAAGAGTACTGGACTAGCTCCACATATTGCCAATATTTGGGAAGAACATCAAGCTAGACAAATACCACGAAACATGTACAAATTCACTACTCATTCCATCTCTGCTGAAGCCACAGGGAGAAGAAACAGGGCTCTCCCAGTAACACTTGCATTCCTATGTTAAAATAGATATGAAAAGCAAACAAATTTTTGTCTCCTGGGTCAGGAAAACTTTTCTGCAGGACTGGACAATGTTCCTGTGTGGTAAAGACGACCCTCAAGGTGGGCAAGGAGATGACCCACCTTGCCCACTATGCCATGTTCATATGTTCAGAGTCAACAGTGACTTCTCCCTAATGTAGCATCAGGAACTCTGGGTTTTTACAGTGATGCAGGAATACTGCATCTCTTTGTTATGTAGCATTGCAAAGACCTTTGACATTTCCTATAGCTCTGTTTCAGCTGATCTCTGTCTGAAGCACACAGTTAGGTCTGAAAGGGGTTTCAATGTTTTAATTTGAATAAAGTTACCAGGATTACTTATAGGGGATACATGTAATGGCCTATAATACAAAAGAAATGACCTTCAGCTCTGATCTTAAATCCTGTTATAATTTCTTATACATGGATTTTGCTGAGGGAAAGTTTTGGCACAATATGAATTTAATTTAAGATTCTTGTTTATTTGAATTGTACAGAGATGTTCTAAGCACATATGAAGAGTTAAATCCAGAGAAAGTAATTTTAACTAAAGATCAAGATGAAAAGCTAAATTACATTATAAAGATACTTAAGCAAATGTACCATATTTAATCTACTCTCATCTTAAAGCAACTTCCAATTTTCACTTTCACTTACATTTCTAATGCAGTAGTATTTATTACCTATTGTCGACCTTACCAAATGAGCAACAATCTCTAGAGATATCTTCTCTCTGATTAGAAAACTCTCACTGCAAAATAATAGATAAATAAAATATACATGAAGAAACTTTTATTAAAATTACATTAATGGCCAGGTTCTGCACACAATTACACTTGGCCATCATGAAATCAATGAATTACACCAGGATAATAGAGAGCAGAATCTG
Source organism: Coccyzus lansbergi (assembly GCA_033558105.1). NCBI lineage: Eukaryota > Metazoa > Chordata > Aves > Cuculiformes > Coccyzidae > Coccyzus > Coccyzus lansbergi. Next base: position 347,153 of record JAUMJK010000168.1, read on the forward strand.
CCCTGACCAAATAATTTCAGCTGATTAGAAACAATGAAATGAGATATTAATATTGACACTCACTGTTTGAAATAACCTCTTTCTGTGGAGCTAGAACTGATGATTTAGGGCTCTGAGTGGAAGAACAAAGCCACTCCACCAGCCAGCCCTAACAGCAAGACCATATATACTCAGACAAATGGTCTCATATATAACTTTGCTTATGGAAGGTAGAAAGGAGGAGAATCCTACTCTCTCCTTCTCTGCACTGGGACACAATTAATATTCCCCCACAGTAGCTAGTACATACCTCAGTAAGCTTTAAACTCATTACCTTAGGTACTGAGAGCAATGGAGCTCCAGCAGCATAGAGTTCAACAGAGGCTAAGCACCCAAATATTTACTCAGTCTGTCCTGTCACTAGCCAGCTTTGGTACCTCTTTCAGGTTAGCTAAAATATGAGACTGGCTGCAGTCTAGCCAGTGGGTTTATTACCTCCAACACCAAGCCAGGTTTATTGGCCTGGGTAAAGCACTGTGCTAATATAATATATATGATACTGTATAAATAGGACAGTAAAGTGATTTTAATTCTTCTGGTCTGCATGCTAGCTCGTGGCTCTGCATTGTGTTTTATACTCCAAGTGAATTATATTCCTCATCTGAGGGAACACCTGGCCCAGGGAAAGAAAAATCTGGGGCTAGTGACTGTGCTGAAGGGTTTGGGCATTTAATTAAGTCTTTGTTACCAGTGTTCAGATTTTCAGACAGAGGTGCAAAACAGTGCTTACAAATGAGGCAAACTTAGGCAAAGACTCAGAAAGCATAGGCTGTCTGGGACTTCATTGCTACTAACTAAGCCTTGGTGACTGACAACTACTGTAACCTCTCACTGTGCCAGGTGGAGAAAAGGTGGGCTCAGCCCTCTGTTCTCCTTCTCTTTTGAAATGTTGGGTTCTGTTGCAGGGCAGTTTCTGAACCATAAGGGCACATCTTACTGCTGTGAGAACCCAATGTCTTTGGAGATGCTTAGGAGTTTTGCACAGTTGCTTTGAATAGCTTACTTTCCACTACAACCAACCAGACCTTAGCAGCATGTTCTCTGCCTGTTTTATACCTCAGCTTCCCTATATGTTCCTGTACTAGCACCAATGACTAGGTGCAGTACAAAAATAACTATAATTACAATGAGATGTTAAGATAATGTTTACAAAGCTGTATTGTTTGCAGCTTCAAAGGTATTAAATGTCTGTTTCCAAAGCTTAGAATCTCAGAATAGTAAAATCATAGAATCAGAATCATAGAATGGTTTGGAAGGGAACTTCAATGGTCATCTAATCCCCTCTCCCCTGCCCCATTTCTCACAGTAAGCAGGGACATCTTCAGTGAGATCACATTCCTCAGTGCCCCATCTATGAAGACCTGGAATTTTTCCAGGGATGGGGCATCTACCACCTCTCTGGGCAACTTATGCCAGTGTTTCACCACACTCATTGTTAGAAATTTCTTCCTTATATCTAGCCGGAATCTATCCTCTTTTAGTTTAAGCCCATTACCCTACGTCTTATCCTTCTGAAGGGTAGATACAACAATAAAGAAGGACTAAACCTTGGAAACAGCTAAGAAGGATGAAAAGGGTTTGGCTATACTAACAATCTGGGTACATCCACATAGAAACAATGTGGAAACAATGTTCTTCATGACTAAGATGCTGGCGACCTGGATTGAGGAAGGACTTGAAATGAGACACACCCCTACCCTTTTTCTCTTCATTTTTATGCCCTATTCTCAGACACTTTGTTTGCGTGGAGATAAAAAGTGTGCTTTTCCAGGGTGAATGTGATTGTTGAGCCACTTGTTTCTGGTCACGGGGCCTGAGTCAGAACATTTGTACGGTTAAAATAAAACTTGGGGGCTGCAGTGGCCGAAGCCTGGCTTGGGAGAAGCTGAGCTGAGGAGTTCAGTCCCTCTGATCCAGACCCCTACCAGGGGTGCCACTGCAGATACTTGGAAAATGAACACCTGCCTTTGTGATACCCTGGCAATTTGAGTGTGTGACACAGTGGCAGGAAGGGTCTGGGGAACGGGACCCCTGCTTCCCTCTCATTGTGTATACTGAAAGAAGCAGCTGGATTAAGATGCCTCCTTCCCTCTGCAAGTTTTCTTATCCACACTGAAATCACCAAGGCAATAATATGTTGGATGTCTGAGGACTTCAGAATGGATGCTCTATTGTTTCTCTCTTTTGTTTTGTTATAATACATGTGACCTTCAACTGCTTTCACACACTTTTCACTCTGTAGAGAAAATACCATGCTGAATGGCTTAACTGTGATTTCAATACAAAACCTACCTGCAAAAAGAGCATTTGGGACAAAAGCAACAATGCAGGCAGCGACATTCAGAAGTGTTAGAAGTAAATCTAACTGCACACAAAGCAGAGTTCAGCTAAGTGTCACTGCCAAAAGACATATTCTCTTCTCTATGAAATGAAGTTGGAAAAGATCTAAATCGAGTACTGAAAATCACTGTCTGCACAAAAAAAAATGATGGGAGAAAGGGGATGTCCCCTCTCTGGTGGACTACAGGCACCTGTTCTGCACCTATGCATATTTGACAGATGGGATGCAGAAGGAACAGTTTTTCAGCTGATGCAAAACTGTACATTGATCTGCCTAGACAGAGCAACGAGGCTGGTGAGGGGTCTGGAGAACAGGCTTTATGAGGAACGACTGAGAGAGCTGGGGTTGTTTAGCCTGGAGAAGAGGAGGCTGAGAGGAGACCTTATTGCTCTCTACAACTACCTGAAAGGAGGTTGTAGAGAGAAGGGAGTTGACCTCTTCTCCCAAGTGACAGGGGACAGGATGAGAGGGAATGGCCTCAAGCTCCACCAGGGGAGATTTAGGCTAGAGATTAGGAGGAAGTTTTTCATAGAAAGAGTCATTGGGCATTGGAATAGGCTGCCCAGGGAGGTGGTTGATTCACCTTCCCTGGAGGTGTTTAAGGCACGGGTAGATGAGATCCTGAGGGACATGGTTTAGTGTTTGATAGGAATGGTTGGACTCGATGATCTGATGGGTCTCTTCCAACCCGGTTATTCTATGATTCTATGATACTGCGTCCTGTGCTCAGTCCTCCCAGTCAACACTTTAGGAAGTAACCAGGTGATCCTTCATGTCTGTCGTTGTTAGGCTGCACCTGGAATACTGTGTTCAGTTTTGGTCCCCACTACGCAAAAGAAGATATAGAAAGGCTGAGAAAGGTCCAGAAAAGAAACACAAAGATGATCATCATCTGAGAAGACTGCCATATGAGAGACGGCTGAAAGAGCTGGATTTGTTCAGCCCTGAGAAGAGAAAGCTCAGGGGAGACCTTATCACCATGTTCCGGTATTTAAAGGGTGGCTACAAAGGAGGTGGAGACTCTCTTTTTACAAGGAATCACACAGAAAAGATGAGGGTTGATAGGTACTAGTTACTCCTGGGGAGATACTGCTAGGAAAATGTTTCACAATGAGAACTATCAGCCACTGGAATAATCTTCCCAGAGGAGCAGTGGGTTCCTCAACATTACAAAATTTTATGATTCAGCTGGACTGGGTGCTGGTCCATCTTAATCAGCCTGTGCTTTTGCAAAGACAGGTTGGACCTTCTAACCTGGTATTCTATGATTCTATGATCTGATTTTGAGTGTATTTGTTGAGGGAAATTCTGTAATTCTTCCTTTTTAAAACACATATCAATAAAACTCCCATCTATTTTCATTTGCTTCCTTATCATCACCTGCTCTTCCGTTTCAGTATTACTGCTGTTTGGATAAGGTTTAGCCCTTCAGATTAGGGATGGAAAATGTTGCTTGGCTGTGCTAAAAGAATAGGGGAACATCCTCCATTTTTCTGAAGGAGGTTATGCTGCCACACGAAAGTTGCTTTAAGATGCAAGAGGTGATGCATAAACCAATACTTCATTTGCATGCTAAGGAAGGTCTGAAAGCCTGCTCATTCTCCGCTTGGATCACAGTAATATGCATGAGTGAGAAAGGAGGATAATAACCAGTAGAAGGAGTCGCTTTTATTAACATGTAAATGCTTTTGCATTTTTCTTTAGACGAAAAATTTGGAGAAAATGTGCTTCATTGTTTGTGTGTAAGAAAACATGCTTATGGGCTATGTTTCAAATATTTAAAATAGGAGGAAAATGTTTCAATTTTGATTTTTTAATTAGATAGAACCCAGAAATGTCCATGTGGATTTGATAGGAGGCATAAAGTTCTCCCACGGAAAATAACGTTTTCCTGCCAGGTGCAGTGAACAGAGACCTTGATATTTACCTCAAATTGATACAGTGTCTTGTGCTTAGAGGTTAACCTTGTGTTTGGTTATACGCTCTCTGCTCAGGCTTGCCTTTGAGTACATCAACCTTATTGAACTCTGCTGTGTATGCTATCAAGCATCAGTACTGCCGCATCCGGTACAACATGTCAGGTGAGATCTCAGAGAGTAATTTAGGTTGGAAAAGACCTTTAAGATCATCAGGTCCAATTGTAAACTTAACACTGTCAAATCCACTACTAAACCATGTCCCTAAGGCAGTCAGCCAGTCACACTGCTCTGCCCAACTCACACGCTTAAAGGAACTGGTACTTGTCTGGTGAGGGATTTTGTTTGTTTGCTTGTTCATTGGTTTTTATAAACTACAGGAATTCAGGAAGGATTTCAGGCTGGCACAGAGAAGAACCCTTAAAATGTCACATTCTCATCAACTTTCATGTATGGAGTGCAGGAGAATGACGGTCGCTCTTCTGATCAGGTTTCCCATTGCATGTTTTCCTTCCTGAAATACAGGAAATACAAAGTAAAGGAGGTATTTTGTTTTATAGAGAAGACATGGGATCAAGGAGCAACAGATGGGAGCAGCAGCAAATGTTCCAAAAATAAGTGCTCGAGAATCAGAAGGAATTATAATACCTTGTTCGTCTATAGTTTGCAGCAGGAAATGAATATTTATGTCTCAAATGTTATGTTAAAACATTCTTCCTTAATATGTATTTATATACAACCTTCCACAAAAAGTCTGCCTTCAAAAGCAGCAGGCACTGACATCCTGTCTTGCCAAAAACACAACAACTCATCAGATGCTCAGAAAGAATTTATATGAGACTTTGTGAAGTGCCTAACAAATAGCAGACATTCTACTGAAGAAAGCATCAGCATTTCAAGATGAAAAAGTAAATCTGTTCAGTGCTTTAGGAGTTTGAAGTGGCTTTAGGAGTTTAAAGTGACTTCTTTAAAAAATGTAGACTCCCAGCCTAATGTTTTCCCTGGACCCCTCTGGCTAACAAATGACTTGTTTATAACATTTCTAAATATAGATCCAGGTAACTCAGATTAAATTGCATTCAAACCCCACTTTATTTCTAAGTAAAAAAAAAAAAAAAAAATCTTATTGTTGTTTGTTATACTTTGAAAATAAAATCACCGAAGAATCCCTTATTAAAGGGAACATATTCCTCATTATTATGTAATCTGAATATATATTTTTTCCAAATAAACAACAGATTTTTTTGAACATTTTTGTCTTTTCTGCATTATGATTGACAGCTCTACCTTATTCATCTGGGAAAAAATACAACACCTTGGACTGGATTCCTTACATTTGTTTTTTTTTATAACCTACAACTGTAGCATCATTTGCTTTTTGCTTGATTCTTTTTTTCTTTCCTTAATCAGTTTCTCAGACTTCCTATCTTCTAAATTTATAACCATTTCTGTCATGTTGCCCTTTTTTTTATTCCCCCCACCCACCTACTGGTGCATACAGAGATCACAAATATATTTTATCTTTTGTAGGAGCTTTTGTTCTCTCCGCTAAAGTCAAGTTGTTTTATAACTAATGTCACCTAATTTTTCAGTGTAGGATGGTAGCTTTTTGGCCATCAAATAAAATATTTAATCAGTTCTCCCAAATTATTCATAGCTTTTTTCACTTCTTTCAGCCTATAGTTGTTTTCAGCTTTATGAACCTGTCTCTTTCAAATAACCAACCATATTTATCACTGATTTAGGGTTTTTTTCTGTCTGCACATAATGCATGTAATTAAGTCATGATAACTTGCTCCTAAAACACCTTTGTTTTCACTTCTTAGATCAGTGCCCTTTTATCTGCCAGGATGAAATCAGATTTATATTTTCATGACACTATTTTTTGAATAAGGAAATTATTGGGGTTTTCTTGTTTTTTGGGTTTTTTTTTCAGAAATTTCAAGATAGTTTTTGTACTGATGCCCCTCTGATACATATCGCTCACAGGAAGATGTCAACTGCTTAGCTTTTTCCCCTTCATATAGGACAGGCAGGTTTTTAAGGAGGCATTGATTCTTTTCTAAAGTGTGATATGATGGTGGCAGCTGCTCGTTGCTTGAGCCACAACTTTTACCATATTGGCTAGTAAATTGATCCATAAACTTTGCACAGAGCTTTGTCAGTGGCTCAGATATAAATATTTTGTGGAATTTGAGTAGTTATATAAAATAATACTCTTATCCCTTGTGCTACAGACCCTGATCTGTCATATAGTTTGTTCCTTAGTGATGGGTCCCTGTTGCCTTGAATCTGCAGTTTTAATGTTTTCCAGATGTGTTTTTTAACAAATATCCCTCCTGTATGTTATGTGAAGTCCCTGTCTTTCCATTCTTCCTTCATCTGCCTGGTTCCAAAGCATGCCAGGCAAATGATTTATAGATAGATTTTCACTGTAGAGTCTCATTCCCTTAGTAATTTGGGAGGGATTAGCTGCTTGATGATTTCAAGCACTGATTCTGATCAAAGAACTGCTAGTCATGGCCAGATTGGTCTCTCAGAAGCACTGACAAGCCGATAAGTAGGCCTGATGATAGAAGACCGAGACATTATCTGCACAACCGTCCCAAAGGACAAAATCTGAATAGACAATGTGCGTGTGCACACACACACATGCACAAATGCTCTCTCAACTCATGTCTTGTAACTGTGCTACTTTTGAGCACAGGGTCTGCAGCTACCCCATCAGAAACTCCCTTGTTAGCTGCTCTGTTTACTGGGCTCAGCTGTTCCATTCAGCTTTTTGATTCTGAGCAAAGTTATTTCAGTGGTTAAACAGAAGGAATGGTGTGTGCAATGCTCCTCTGGATTATCCCAATTTACGAACTGCGAGTAATGGTGCAAGCATGTATACATGTATCATGCTGAAGTGAAAGATGGTCCCAGTAATCATAACAGAGAGCCAGAGGATAAACAATCACCAGAAGAGCCTTGCTGGCTGAAAGAAATATCTGATTTCTACTAAAACCAGAAGTACTAAAGAACATTTTCAAGTTTTCTGAAAGACAGACGGAAATGTCTCAGGGAACCTGACACAAAGCAATTATGGATGCTCAAACACAACAAAGATTTTGAACATGAAAAGAGAATACTAAAAGGATTTTTATACTTGACAGTTCATTTCATTGTATTCTCTTTTTATATTAAATTATTAAAGAGACATATATCAATGTGTGTATTTTCAGTCCCTTTTTGCCAGTTTAGCTTATTGGAAAAGTTTAACATTTCCCAGCAAAATAACTTCATAATATTTCACAAATGTTTCAATTTACCATTTTTTTCCCTCAGCATATTGCTATTTGTCCTAGCTTTTGATGGGCTACTCTTTTCTCAAGTGAAAACTTCTCCCTAGTTTAATAGAGTACTGACAGTGGGATACAGATGAGAGAAGTTGCTAGTAATCTTTGAAATATCATTGAACCCCCATCTGCATTATACCACGGTATTCAACAGTACCATGATTTTCAGAGCTTTAATTATATATTAAAACACACACCTAATTCCAGTGCCAATGATTCTTTCCTGCTGTTGAAGGCAGTTAGAAACGTGTTGGAACTTTAGGGTTCACAAATAAAGTTTTACACTGCTTAATGATTACCACATTTTTGAGTTCTTACCAATCTTTTTTATGCAATATAATACATATATGCCATATTCTCTAAGCTATTCACATAGAATCATAGAATAACCAGCTTGGAAGAGACCCATCGGATCATCGAGGTCACTGCTATAATGAACTGACAGGGATCACTTGAGAAACAGTAAATCATTCCACCTCAAGATCAGTGTCTAAGTTAGGAAATACCCATCTCTTGCTGTTGAATGTATCTGCAGCTTGGAGACTGGCTCAGCCAAGAGCTAAACATTTGGATTGCTAAAATTAGATGAGATAAATCTCATTGCAGTAGCTCAGATTTGCTATATAGTCAATGAAGAGCCAGGAGACAAGAGGCTGAGTTAGGAGGTGGTGTCTCTCCATCAGCTCAGTAGAGACTTCACAAGTCTTGCTTAAGCATCTGCATGAGGGTTGTTATTTAAATGCCCGGAGTGGGATACCTATGTGATCAAAGCACTTACATGCACTACAAGGGCTCATAAAGAGGCTTACAATGACACATTGTGTTGAAGTTATCCATTTCTCCAGGAATTTGTGTTTCCAATGTGCTTACAAGACAGGTTTGCTATATGTATGTGCAGAGCCACAGCAAGTCCAGACACAAAATCAACTCAAGTTGTCATGTGATACTATTGGGGAAACTATTATCAGCTCCTCTCCACTCTATGAGTTATTATCTTGTGCCTAAATGCAGATTATGTGCAGGAACTAGAACTTTTATTTGACTCAGAGGTGCTGTGTACTTTTCTTGCACTATGATAATATGCAAGGACCTCATGCAGCCAAAATATGTTGATACTACTAACAGATATTTTAAATTCTCTGTAGGAAGCCTGCATATAGCTTCTTCTCATGGGCATTACTATCCCTGTCACACAGATCTTTGCTTTTAACACAGGTCTAAGCAAGAACAGAAAAAGACCTTGGTTGAAATTTACATTTTCTTCTAGCATCCTGGCCAGATGCAGCTTCAGTTTACTGCTTGACAAACCCTTGGAGTACTGGAGGAACTGCTGAGCTATCAGTAAAACCTGGAAAAGCTGGAAATTACTGTAACTCATAACTTGATTTGTACTCTCTGTGGGTGGTTGCTCACTAAAGAAATTTTGGGTGGGATGTGTATTATTTGCAGAAACCATATCATCAGGGAAAAAAAAAGAAGCTCACAAGATGTGAGTTAAATTCTCTCTGACTGCTTTTCCAAAGATGTTTTGATAGCTTCACTAGAAATTAATTGCATGACTAAAGTGAGCAGGATATGGGATTTTTTTTTTTTTAGGTATATAAACCATTTTCAAATGGGTCTCATTTATGGATGCTACCTTTGCAATGAAAATAAATACTGAAGCAACATACATGAACCTGTGTTATTTATAAATGGTCTTTCTTCAGCATTCAATTAGGGTATTGGAAGGACAATATATGATGCACATTATTGTTGATCTTGGATTCTGTCACCATTCTTTGTCCATAACAGTCTGAAGCAAGGAGAAGCAAGGGAACAGAGGTAGAGTTTGTAAATTACTGCTCCTGGAGAGTGAACTGCAGGTAGAATCACACCTTCTGTTGCTGTCACTTTGGTAATCTTTCACGAAGCACTTACCTTTCTAAAACTAAACATTTGAATTCTTATCTAACATCACAGCTAACCCATGGGCCACCTGTTTCTTTTTCTATTCTGAGGATGGAGATTTCACAACCTCTCTGGGTACCCTGTGCTCAGTATGACTCTACTCACATCAGAAAATTGTTTTCTTATCTTCAGATGGACTTCACGGTATCCCAGTTTGTGCCCATTGCCTCTGTGCCTGTCACTGGGCACCACTGAGAAGAGGCTGACTGTCTTATTTACCACGCTTCCCTTGTAAAATTCCACATAAAATCTAGCATGCGGTGAAATGTGTCTCTTGTATAAAAATCTGCAAACGGTTATCTTGTTGGACAGATGCACTGAGTTGTCTGGCTTAGGCTTTACATTTTTTCCTTTCATTCTTAAGGTCTTGTGATTTAGTAGGTGATAAACCCATTTAAATTGCTGTAAAAGACTGCATTATTTTTTATGATAATTTGTAATTGCTTTAAAATGTAATATTTCATGAGTTGTGTAGAAGAATATATTTATCCATTAGGGTTCGTCTTGCTATTTGATTATCCTTGCTTAGCTCTTGTTTGCTAATAATGGTGTTTCAGTCTTGGGGTTGTGGGTTACTGTGTTTATTACTATTAAGTGTTTGGAAAGCATACATAAACTAGGTGTTCTCAGATGTCATAATAAAATTGGGTGTGAATCTTTTGAGATACTCTATACGGCTATAACGCCCACCTGCCTTTGAGGATAAAAAAGAAATATGAACTCATTTATGCAAAGTAAAAAGAAGCCAGTATACTGACTTGACTGAAGTAAATAGCCCTTGAGAATGGAGAATTTTCAAAGAATGATGGCTCTTTATGTGAAGAGAAGGCACGGGTGGATAAGGTCTTGAGGGACTTGGTTTAGTGTTTGATAGGAATGGTTGGACTAGAAGATCCAATGGGTCCCTTCCAACCTGGTTGTTCTATGGTTCTATGATTCTATGATTCATTGATAAGATCTCTCCAGAGTCTTCTCTTCTCCAGGCTGAACAGTCCTAGCTCAGTCATCCTGCTTTTTATCAGAGATGCTCCAGGATTTTAGTTGTATTTGTGACTCTACTGGACTCTTTCTAGTATATCCATGTCTGTCATGTACTAGGGAGCCTAGGACTGGATCCAGCACTCCAGATATGCCTCCCCAATGCTAAATAAAGGGGAAAGATCACCCCCATTGACTCGTTAGCAAGACATTTCCTCAAGAAGTCCAGGTTGATATTGTCCTTTGGTGCCAGGGCACATTGTTGGCTCATGATCTTCTTGTTGTATTTTCTCTGTAGAACTACTTTCCAACAAGTCTTGGCCCAGTGTGTATTTGTGCATGGAGTTATTCTATCCTAGGTGCAGGACTTGGCAATTTTCTTTACTGATCCTCACAAGTTTTTTTTTGCTGGCCCATTTATCAAGCTAGCTGAGGTGTCTCTGGTTGACAGCAACCACTGATGCACCAACCACTCCTCCTTGTTCTGTATCCTCTGCAGTCTTACTGAGGGTTTCCTCTGTACCATTGTCCAGGTCATTAATGAAGTTATTGCACAGTTTTGGAATCAGTATTGACCCCTAGAACACACTACTACTGACTGGCTTCCAGATGGACTTTGTGCCAATCATCACAACACTTTGAGGTAGTTAATTCAGCAAGTTATAAGTCTCTCTGTCTGTTTTTCCAGCTTGAGCTCCATCAGTTTGTCCATGATAATATGGAATCAGAGAGTCATAGAATAGTTTGGGTTGGAAGGGACCTTAAAAGATGATCTAGTTCCAACACCTCTGTCATGTGCAAGGACACTTTCCACTAGACTAAGTTGCTCAAAGCCTCATACAACCTGACCTTGGACGAAAGACAGGGTTGAATGCATTGTTAAATCAAGATAGACAGCAACCTCTGCTCTCACCCCACCCACCAAGTTAGTTATTTATTTGTAGAAAACTATCAGCTTGCTCAAATGTGAATTTCCCTTCATAAATACACGCTGATGACTCCGAATCACCCTAATAATTTTGGAAATGGTATCTGAGTTTATTTACTCCATCACCTCCCCAAGAAACTGGAGAGGAGTATTCATAAAGGCTTGTGGTGATAGGACAAGGGGGAATGGGTATAAACTGGAGAGGGGCAGATTTAGGCTTGATATAAGAAAATATTTCTTCACCATGAGAGTGGTGAGACGCTGGAAGAGGTTGCCCATGGAAGTTGTGGCTGCCTCATCCCTGGAGGTGTTCAAGGCCAGGCTGGATGGGGCCCTGGGCAGCCTGATCTAGTGGGATGTCCCTGCCCATGGCAGAGGGGTTGGAACTAGATGATCTTTAAGGTCCCTTCCAATCCTAACTATTCGATGATTCTATGATAATCCATATTTACTATTATTACTTTATGAATTTTGAAATCTATAATCATATCTCATTCAGATAAATCTTCAACTGAAGTGAATGGAAATCTAGCCTGTGTAACAAATGGGTAATAAATGAATAAGACCTTCAGGATCTGACTTGCTCATGATTATAATTTAACACTACTATAGCTCTTCCATCTTCAGTGCTTCACGAACATTAACCATTCTAATTAATTTAATTTAGAGACATTCCTACTGTATCTTTTTCTCTGCTGAAAACTGTAGTACACTTACTGCTGTATTGTAATTCAAAGGTTGTTATGGTAAAGATTTTGACAAGAACAGAGAATCCCCTGTGAAAATTTGCAATTGTGCTAATTACATCAGAGATCAGATGTCAAGATTATCCTTGTAAAGGATCCTACCACAGGTGTACTGAGTCTCTCAGTAGAGGAGGTAGGCTGGGTCAGTCCACCACTGCCTCTGGCATGAGCCTACTGTAGGGGTAAACAGATTTAGTAACTTGCAAAATTGATTGAAAGCCACGTTAATGTTCAACGTCAGGCTGAGAAAACGCAGATGAGGAAACAAAGAACCCATGCAACTCTCCTACCATCACCAGTCAACTTGTCAAAAGCAGATAAAGCAGGACAGAAGAATGACATGTTATTGTAAGAAAGTGAAGCATCTGTGTTTCATAGTTTCCCTATCCTGAGATGCGTTATTCAAAGAATTATCTTGTTAGTCTATCTTACTGGAAGTTACAAAAGACAGTTTAATAGATGCATATCAGTCATTTGACAGATCAGTCCAGCTTCCTCACCATGGGGAACTGACTGTCAATTCTGAGACATCTTTTTGCAGGCCTCTTGCTCATGGTAGGGATAAACTGTGAGTGTAATCACTAGGCCACTCAAGGGTACAACAGGAGATGGTCTTCTGCTGAATGTTGCTTGTTGTGTGAACAGCTTTTCTTCTTTCTGTTTTCTCAGTCAGATCTGTAAGTAATCACCTCTTGGAATCTGGACAGCCAGCTTACTCATATTTGTAAGTGCCTCTGCTAGGGCAATGTGAGAGTATACATGGGGAGGTACCCATCAGCCTTGGACTAATCATGTAAGAACCTTGTGTGTGGAAAATGTCATTTGAATATCAAACTAGAACTCCTAGAGGGGTCAGTACAGTTTTGCAGGAACATCTAGTGAAAGTGAATCAAAATACTCTGTTTCTTGTGTGTATGGAGTAGAACACAAGAGGACAAACATGCCCAGTCCATGTGAGATATCTAGAAAATTTGCTAATAAGTAAGTACTCTTGGTCTATGACAACATTGCTAGTTGAAGGAAGTCTAGACCTCCAAGGCCAACTGCTTCTGTGTCACATTCCTTAGTATGAAATCCCTTCATAGGCTTCTAGGAAAGTCCTAGTTGGAGTGCTAGGAAATGGAGGAAACAGAAGAGCTTGGGGGTGTGATCACAAAGCCAGCACACAACCTCCATCCCAAATCTGTTTTCCAAAAAAGTTTCAGCTGAACCCTACTGAATAACCCCATCTCTTTCTCGCAAGTCTAAATGTTTCCCTGGAAATTGAGAATAACATTACAAGCTGGAGGATGACTTGAACATTTCAGAGAAATTAATCACAGCTCTGGTCTACAGTGATTTATCTCAACACTACATCATGCAGACATCTGTTTCTAAGGTAGTGAGCTGGCACGTATCTGGAGTGACCAAATGCAGAATCATCTGATTAAGTTTTATTTTGCACCAAAGGATATCTGGTGTTTGCTATTATACAGCTGCAGTTCACACTTTTTTCCATGGTGCTCTGTCACATTTAAAAACCAAATGACAGTATGGACAGTAATCTTTAATCACGGATATATGCATTTTTAGGAATCACAGGACTTCCCTGCTTCATGGGAGCAATGAAGTGGGCTGTGAGAAATGTATCTCAGGTTCTTTTTCCTGGCTGTCTTCTGGAGTCTCTGCCTCTGGAATCTCTTCTCTGTAAATTCTTTATTTTCCCTATTTACAGGATTGTGCAGAAACTACCACCTTGGTGACACATCCCTAAAAATCCTGCTGTCTTTTTCTGACTTATTGTAGACAGTGTTTGCACTCACAATCAGCTCTTGTTGTTGGTACTTATGTAGTAAGTAAGTGGACAAGTTTGAACCTTCTCGGTTTTTCTACAGGTTGTTTGAGCAACTCAGCTTTTTATTTTCCTTGTTCAAGATTCTTTTTGGGTCTTTTTTGGAAGAAGGATATTTTTCTGAAGAAGAAAATCAGCTAAAGTTCATGGACTTATGCTAGCATCTTTGCTAACTAGCCTCAACTCATGATAACTGCTGCAAGCCCTCAGAACAAAACTTGCTGTTACCAACAAATTGCTGACAAGTGGCATAGCTCGCTTGATGCCACAGGATAAAAAGAATAGAAAACTGGAAATCAAGATTGATGTTGTGCAGTTGAGTAAGTACAACACAAATAAAGAAAAAGGTTCAGAAACCTAAAATCCACTTTCATGCTCCAAGGATTCCATGATACTTGGTGAATTGGTGCTGTGGTATAAAGTAGAGAGATCAGATTCCATAGTGTTGTGCAGAGTGACTTTAAAGCAAAGAATTTGATTTATTTTAGTGTTTTTCACACCCTGCTCAATTTGCTTGCACCAAGTTAACCTCTGCTCCTTATGGGTTCTTCTCAAGCCCTTCAGAGCATGTTGAGCAAAGGAAGCAGCATCCCCAGAGATTAATCAGTCCAGCTTTACTAGCACTAAACACACTCTCCACCCTTGCTGCTTCAGGATTCTCAGATGACTGGCATTTTAATGTTTCATCCTGATTCCTCTGAAGCTGTGATTGAGTGTGTAGAAAATATAGTGCAAAATTGTGTTAAAACTGTAATAAAAACTATTTACTGTATCTAATTGTCGTAAGTCATTCTATTAAACTGTTGAGGAATATTAAAAAGGGATATGATAATACCATCATACAAAATTCATATACATTTTTTAGCAGTTGTAAAATATGTCATAATTATTTAATAGCTTTGCAACACCTTGTATTTGACAATTAACTGTTGTGGGTAAGAAACTCTGCTGTTATTTCAACTATCTGGAAAAGACAGAACAGCCTCAGTTTAACCTGACAGTTACCCATTAAAATGATCAGGTAGCAAAAAAGTTTTGTTTTTTTTTTTTTTGAAAACAAACATAAACCAAAAGTAATCTATGCCTTCCAATGAGCTTGTTTATTTGGTCTACACAAACATATGCATTCAATCACTGAAATGCTCTCTATTGTGGGACTACATTCAAAAAATTAAACCTAAACAGATTTCATAATCCTCATTGCCTGTCAGTTAATTACAAGTTTTTTGTAGGAGTGGATGGATCAGGTCACGATATAGGACTCACATTTTCTAAACCATTTAGACAGGAGCTTACATGTGAGGTCCCACCATGCTCCCTGCTTTTATAAACTACAAATGAAAAAGACATCAGTACCTCCAAGGACAACTGGGGAGAATTTGGATTTGAAAATGTGCAACTTGAAAATCCCTCCTCAACTCCCATCCAAATCTTGAAAAGCCTCACAATCTACTTCTAGACGTGCCTGAGTTTTTAACCTTTAAAATCTCCAAGAATTTAATGTTCTCCTTCTGTGTCTCTGTGTAAATGATCAGCCTGGAGAGGATGGATGAAAAGTGCTTAGTTCTCACCTGAGTCCGCACAGACTGTCACCACAGCCAAGGGGATCTGCCTGATCAGACATTCTTAGACGCTATTATAGCACGCCAAACATGTATCTATGACAAAAGCACAGCAGTGTCTGCTGCTTTGTTTGAAAATGTGCACAGAATAGTCTCACATTGGAATATTCATCCATCTATACGAGACACGGATTCAACTTACTTCCCCAGTTGAAGCAGTTGAAACTCACTTTCTTCCCCCTACCTCCGAAAGAATAAGAGAAGTTCCTGATATCAACTTACCTCTAGCACTCAGATATGACTGAAAGTCCATTTAAGACACCAAATTCTCGTTCTTAATTTAAGACTAAAAATTGAAATCAATGATAAATATAGGTAGAGGGATGTTTGGCAATCACATGGGCTCCTTACTTGCATTTTGGTGTCTAATTAATTTTCAGCCCATTTAAAACAGTAGAAAATAGGAATAGACTGGAATAGGCTGGCCAGGGAGGTGGTTGATTCACCTTCCCTGGAGGTGTTTAAGGCACGGGTAGATGAGGCCCTGAGGGACATGGTTTAGTGTTTGATAGGAATGGTTGTTCTATGATTCTATGAAAACCTGCTTGTATGGAAGATAATTCCTTTTGCGTTGTCATCTTATTGCAGGTGCTTTTGACTTCAAGTTCTCTCTGCCAAGTTAAAAGAGACTTTCTGGAGCTGATATTTCAGTCATGGGCTCTTGGATCTGTCTGTGTGTATTGGAAAAGCTGATGTTCAGAACATAAAACCACTTTTGTTTGGACAAGTATGAGCATATGTTTTGGGGAGGTAAGAGCTCCTTAGGGATAAGGGGGTCCCCGCTTCCTTTTTCCATAAGAGTTAATGCATAATTGCTGGACAAAACAGAAACTGTGTTTCCCCTTGTCTGGGTGCATGGCTTGTATTTTGTGAGTCGCTGTGAAGGTCATCTAGTATGAAATGATGTCTATTGTAGCTTGATATTTGGTATTAAGTAATCAAATAAAATAAGGAATACCAGGTTACAGAATTAAAATATGACAGTAAACATCCTAAACCTGCTCTGTCTCTTTACTCCTGGCCCAGCCACCAGCTATACCTTTCAATGGATCAACTTTCTAACAATGTGAACTACTGAGCTTTTATTCCGGAGAAAGACTAATTTTTGCCTTGAACTTGCTACCTGATCAAAGATAGTGGAGAACCTTAGGAAAGAATTTGACCAAATAAATGAAAAATGAAAAAAGGAAAGACATGGCACTAAAGTCATCTTTCAGCCAAACACCATCAGGGACATTCCTTTACATGACACTTATTTTGGGCGATCATTTCTAGAGCTGATCTTAGCACTGTCTCCCTCTCTGTCTGCCTGCCAGCTCAGCCTCGTAAACCAAACCTGATTTTAAAGCAGCTGACAGAGCACTTTGTAACAGGAGAGGGAGCTCTCACAACACCAACGGAGAATTTTTGAGGATGCTATTTAACCAGGGCTAGCTGAAACCTGTCTTTGTTTTCATCAAGGATGAAGGAAGCGCGTGCTCATGTCCCTGTATTAGCTCATGAGAGGTCCTTGTAGTTTAGGTTGCCTACACCACAATAAATACTGGGGATTTGAACATATTTGGGAACTACAGATATCCACATGACAAAACTCGGAAAATATATTGGCCCTTATCTATGTTGTAACTCATGGGAAAGTGTCCACATAATCAGCCAAGATGCTCCTATGCTGCGTGTCACTATGGCACAATGTGACATTCAGCATACGAGTCACCCAGGTTAGGCACAACAGAGCAATGAGACACAAATGAGCAACAAAGCTGGTGAAGGGGCTGGAGAACAGGCCCTACAAGGAGCATCTGAGAGAGCTGGAGTTGGTTAGCCTAGAGAAGAGGAGGCTGAGAGGAGATCTCATTACTCTCTACAACTACCTGAAAGGAGGTTGTAGAGAGGAGGGAGCTGGCCTCTTCTCCCAAGTGACAGGGGACAGGACAAGAGGGAATGGCCTCAAGCTCCACCAGGGGAGATTTAGGCTAGAGATTAGGAGGAAGTTTTTCACGGAAAGTGTCATTGGGCATTGGAACAGGTTGCCCAGGGAGGTGGTTGATTCCCCTTCCCCGGAGGTGTTTAAGACACGGGTGGATGAGGTCCTGAGGGACATGGATTAGTGTTCGATAGGAATGGTTGGACTGGATGATCCGATGGGTCTCTTCCAACCTGGTTGTTCTATGATTCTATGATTCTATGAAATGGACCTCTTTGCTTACTAGCCTTGGTTTGGGAAATCTCACTGAGGGGATACTAGTAGAAGTGTCACTTGTTTCCCTTCATGCCCTCATTTCCTCCTAAGACCCCCACAAAAATCACAGAATCATAGAAAGACTTGGTTGGAAAAGACCTTTGAGATCATTGAGTACAACCATATCTGCCCACTACTAAACTACTGAGAAACCGATCTATCCATTTTTTAAGAACCTCCAGGAATGGTGACTCAACCACTTCCCTAGGTAGCCTGTTCCAGAGCCTGATGCCCATTTGCCTCTCCAGAATTATGTCCTGTGTGCTTACATATGCAGGCAGTTAATTTAAATAGTTAACTGATGTTTCCAACAAATTTATATATTTGAATATACCTCCCTTTTAAAGAAAAATGAAGACATCAAAATTTTTATTTAGTAAAAATAACTCATGAGAACTTATTAAAATCTTCTCATAGATTTTATTTCTAGAAATTTCCAAGAAAACAATAGCTCACTGTGTGCTTTCAACCACTGGCAGAATCTTTACTGCAATGAGAAAACTCTTTGTCTTTAAAATATGTGTCATTTGTGAGGTAGCTGTCATCTGCAATTATTGCAGTACATTTGGTTTAATAAGGAACAGTATTTTTATCACTGTTTAATATTTTTGAGAGTATACACTAGTTGGAACAAACATCTAGCTTTTCATAGAAATTGTCAGTCTTTCTAGAAAAGCTTTATTTATTTACTGGAGATGTATGTTAAAGCCCCTAGGTGCTCAACCTGCAAGAAAACAGATGTGCACTTTTTCCCTTTTCTTACATCCCTTCTACAGAAATGGTCTTACACAGTGTAGACATTATTCCTTTTTGCTTTTATTTGTGTTCTCAAATGAAAAAGACAATAGTGGCAGCACAGCTACAGGGAAATTAAAACATAAAAATGTGTAAGAATTGCTTCTGTTCTTACTTCTGTTGATATAAATACTGAGTTTCTCCATTTGCAGCAGTGAACAAACTACTGACTTAGGCCATAAGCTCGCACCAAAATCAGTGTAAACTGAAGACTGTGCCAAAGGACATCATTATTAGTTGCAATGAGGCTCTTTTGGGATATTAAGCCTTTGCCATGGGAAATCTCAGCGTAATTTCCAGAGGCCGAGGATTGTGTCACCAGAAAAAGAATGAAGCTGAAAGACTCCAAATGCTAATTTGAAACTAACCCTTTTCACTTGTCTTAGATGACAGGAAAAGCAGTGAGTCATAATCTATCATAAATTTGAGGAATGTCGAGTGAAGTCAGAGGTACTCTTCAAATGAGTATCAAGAGCAGGAACTTTTTACAGATTTACAAAGCACACAGAAACGTGATGAAAATAGTATATAACCTGATGAGGCAGAAAAACACTTTTAAATGGGAACCTGAAACAACAGATCATCACTGTCATGAATAACCCTAATTGTCAGATAGTTTTGACTGGGTCACCACTTTTCCAGAAGACAGAAAATTCACTAAGGGATGTGTTTTTCATAGCCCTGATGACATAGCCAACTTGTGAAACTGTTTTGACTTTGGAAAATTTTGGAACATTACAAATGAATTATTCTCATTTACCAGTAGTGCAGAAGTTGGAGCAGTTGGTTGAAATGTAGAAAAGTATTATCCGTTCCTTTTCTACCCTGAAGGTCTGAATCCTTATCTGATGTTCCTAGATGTTACTCCAGTAGGGATTTCCTGGTGCTGTTTACTCCTGTAAAAATAATTAAATACAGGCTGAATGAAGAAGGGATTTGGATGTGTCTCCTGTACTGGTGACCTGCTTTCTGGTTGGAAATGTAGCCTCACTGCTTTTCTCTTCCTCTCTGTAAGTATTTACATGGGGTATCTGAAATAGAATAGCACTAATAAGAGGGAAAGAGGAAACCTTATTTCAAAGAAGACTTCATCCTAGCAATCAAGGAATTCCCTGTAGAAAAATCTGATTCAGATCTTCTCCCTACTGAATCAAAGAGAGTTCTTCATTGCTGGATACTGAAGCTGTAGCTCAACCATCTGTAAAATGTGTCACCAGTTATCTGAGTGTCACCATCTAGCTGGTAGAGGAAACCACTCACCTGAGTGAAGTGAGGCCACAGTCCCTTCAGAAAATGCTTTACTAGGCTCTGTAAGGACAACAAGGCAGCCCAGTATTTGTCCAATCACATGGATGGTAGATTATGGTATTTCTAGTCCACTCAGAAGGGAGCTGAATGTGAGCCATCCATGCTCTTGACCTAGTTTCACACAACTTAAATTTTGGGTAAAGTAGAGACATTCCCTGACCATTTTCTAAATGTAGATCATAATCACTTTTGTTTCTTACAAGGTCTGGGAATGAGCTCTTCGGTGTCAATGAAATGACAATTTGGTAAGAAAACACAAAACATTTAAAGTCTCTTTCTTCTGCAATATTCTTTCTAATTTGTCAGTTTGCCATCCAAATATGAAAAGCGGTGATTTCTATGGCTTTATTTTAGATTAGGTGTTACAATTCCTCTACACAGACACTCTTAGAAAAGGAAATTTAGCCTGTCACCTTGTCGTAGAACTAATGTCTGATCTTAAAGTACAGAAAAGAGTAACAAAATTGATTGAGGAACTGAGAAAGTAAAATGTAGATCACATGAAAGATTAGAATTTATGTAGGCTTAAAATTGATTGTTAAGAGAGAATTTATTGAACCTTATGAAATCCTCAATTGCATGCATAATGGCCCTGTAGCTTACCATTTCCTTTAATATAAACTAAAGAATTACAAATATGGAACAGATGGTAAGATACATATTTTATATACTGAGAATCATAAGTGCATCTGCCTGCAGAAATGCTGTTGGAACAGTTTCTAGCGGGAGTAAAAAAAATTCTAACCTGTGTTTTATCTGTCTGAAAAACACGGGTGGGAAGTTTTGACCACTGAAGTTTGTGTTAATTTCTGGACAGCAAAACACACTTCTACTAGATAACTTGTTGAGGTAAAGATATTGAGTTCTGAAATAATAAGTAGCTGTTC
Source organism: Coccyzus lansbergi (assembly GCA_033558105.1). NCBI lineage: Eukaryota > Metazoa > Chordata > Aves > Cuculiformes > Coccyzidae > Coccyzus > Coccyzus lansbergi. The sequence continues at coordinate 368,071 of JAUMJK010000168.1, forward strand.
TAGAATTACTGTAGAACTGGACTGTGGTAAATGCTGAGCCATGTCTGGTCCCTGCAAAGTCAGGAGAAAAGGAAAAGATGCTTAGCAGAATTCAATCTGGAATATTATGAAAGGTAGTCTTTTTGGTTTCTCTTTTCGTGTTTATTTTTACACTTGTAATTTCTCTTCTAGAGTGTCTGAAGTGCCTTTCCAGCTATCCCCTATCATCTGTGTGTTTGCAGATCCTTTTAGTATTCCTGAGAGGGCATTTTCTACACATGGAAGGTCATGTCTGAATTGCCTACCTATACTGCTCATTAAAAAAGCTTGTTCAGATCTATTTCTTGGGGAATTTGCTGAAAGATTCTGCTGACTGATGAACTCTATGAAGGGGTCATAGAATACAAAAAGAAGAACTTCTGGGGAAGAACCTAAAGGTCTGCAAGATGGAAATGAAGTTACTCCTAAACAACTGTGTAGCATCTGAAGGCAGGTAAATATCTCTTAACATTTATTTAGTTCACTTCAGAGTTAAATTTTTCTCCAGAGCTATCTTTCTCCATTTACTATTATGTAGTCCCACAGCACAAAAACTTATTTAAAAGCCCAACCCTGAGCTCATTTACTGTGAAATTATGTGATGTTTATGTTACTGTAACCAAAAAGTGAAAATGGTGATAATCAGTACAGCATTTCCAAATGAAATCTCAATTTAACTCTGCTTCTTGTCATTGTGGGGTAAAACAAGAAGCATTTGATAGTGATTTTGGTGCCATTACTATGGATATCTAAAGGTTTAGTTGAGATTAATTTGAGCTTGCATATCAGAAACTGGTGTTATATGTGTATTTTAAATAAAAAAAGGATGAAGAAGTATATCTCCAAGTCATATCTGTGTTGAGGATTGAATGACCATGTAATTAGACTTAGATATCACACTTTCCTTTACTTAAAACATTTTTCCACTGACTAATTTCTTCTTTACTGTTACTAACATTAGATTATTTCCCAGCAGTTTACTTTATAGATTGGTATGCCCACTGCTAGACACTCTACAAGCACAGAAAAGATCTGCTGTGAAAAATAAATGGCTTGAGACAAAAAATACATACCATCTATATTTCTGCGGCTGTTATATGTAGGTAGACAAGAACAGGTAGGTAGACATGACATAGGCTGGCATGATCCTGCTGGAGCTGGTCCAGAGGAGGGCCACAAAAATGAAAGACTGAGAGAGATGGAGTAGAAAGGGTTGTTCAGCCTGAAGAAGAGAAGGCTCCAGGTAGACTTTATTGTGGCCTTTCAGGGGAACTTTCCTTGAAGGAGGTCTGATAGAAAGATGTGAACAGACGTTTTAGCAGAGCCTGTTGTGATAGGACAAGGGGAAACAGCTTTAAGCTAAAGGAGGGTAGATTAGAACTACAGATGTAAGGGAGATGGTTTTTTTTCTATGATGATGGTGGTGGAACCCTGGCACAAGTTGTCCAGAAAGGTAGTAATTTTCCCACCCTTGGAAACACTCAAGGTCAGGTTGGACTGGGCTCTGAGTGACTAGTTCTCATTGAATATGCCTCTGATCATTGTAGAGGGGTTGGACCAGATGACCTTGAATATTCCTTTCCAATTTAAACTATTCTCTGATTCTCTGAATATCTTTTCATCCTTTGAACTGGTTTAATATAATACTGTCTCAGTTCAGAAAGACATAACAATACTAAAACAACACTGTGCCTGTGGATATACTGATGAAGCATAGTAATTTGGACACATTGCTGCCCTAACATATTCATATCTCTTAAAGCATCCTACCAGTTTGGAGAATAGGCGAAAGACACTGGATCTATGTACCCATCAATAAGAAGTATGCATAATAAGGCAAAAGCACTCGGCATGAAACCCAAGAGATGCTTTACACCTCTGTGAGATTATGGGAGAAAAGGATCATGCTGGTAGGGAAGGAAGAATGCGTGGCGTCATTACGGACTGTCTCAGACAGAATGATCTATAAAATAATGTTGAAAAGCAAAATTCCTTATTTTTATCTACTTCCATCTACAGCAATCCCTTACTGTTCTCCCTTAATGCAAGTGCCATTTTCTTCCCTGATATATTCCTCTTTTTAGTCCTACTCCCTGTATTTATTAACCAGATAATCCATCTTTACCTTACAAACAGTGCCATGACTGCAAATCCTACAGGTTCTCAAAGTGGCTATAAAGTAAAACTCTTTTAAGAGCCTCAGGATGGTGACTGGTTGCATAAAGCAGATTATTCCTGTCTAGGGTTTCCAGGAAATTGTTGTATTCTGCTTATTACCTGTCTTTGAAATGAAAACATCAAGATAGTTTATCTCTGAAATGCTACACTCCACAGTATACGAGACCAAAAACTTAATAGCATCATGAATTTCATATAAAATAACAATACATTTATCCAAGATAGCTTTCTTCCTACTCCACATCATGAAATCACAGCCAATAAACTCATACACCATTGCACCATATACATGTATTAAAATCCTTAATTGACTGAACTAATCTTTTTTTTTTTTTAAAAAAATATAGACTGTAAATAAATAAAACCTTGCCTATATGCTTCTCAAGAAGAGGTAAATCCAGTCAGGTTCTGACATTCAAGAACAGTAGAAATGAAATGCAAAGCACAAGTAATCCGAGGAGTCCTTAATGGTCTTCCTATCTATTGACTATCTTTTGCTGTCACTTAGGTCTCAGCAATTACTTGGTCTACAGCAGAGTTGCAAGGAGGTGTAGATTTAAATTATTCATAGGCATAGAGGGATGGAGTCATTCTACTCAATTTAGGTACCTTGTTGAGATACTGGAGTTAGGAATGTGGTCACCCTAAATTCCATAGTCAAAGGAAAAAGGCAGAAATCTGAAGAGGGGAATTCAGTGTTTAGGTGGGAATTAAGGCAGAATTACTCTCTGGAGGTCATTGTCTCTCTATATTTACTGCAGGGAGTGCCTTGGATAAAACTACTTTTCACTCAATGAGCCTCAGTTAGATGGCATTAATCCAGAGACAGTATTTTTCTCAAGTAGTGAAATGGGTGAGTTAACTGAAGTTGTTGAGTTTGCAGGAGTTAAAATACTTACAAATGAGAGAAAAACAGTTCCATCCATTTTAGGAAGTGGTCATAACCATGAATAAATTGTTCTTTTTAGCTGCTGGGGGCTGAGCAGAGGGGAAAAATTACTTAATGAGTCGGGTATTCCACTAATTAACTGCCAACTTCTTCCTGATGCTTATCTTAACAACCTTCCAAAAAGTTCATTTCTGCCAAAGCGTTATGCCTGTGACCTAATGCCATGATGTTATGTCTTATTTCACTGATCTTATCTGAGCTGATGCTGCAATGGCATCTGAAGATTGAATTGAACACCCCAGCTGCCCCTTGAATCAGCAAGAACAGAGCTCTCTCTGAAGTGAAACTAAGCAGCAAACCTCTGAGCCTTTGGGCTCAACAGCAAAGTACCCTTAGACTCCCCTGAGACCAGGGTTTTGCTTAGTGACCCTCCAAGAAACATAATCACTGCTGTCATTTTGTCTCTCTCCCACACTCGTTTGTCTGTAATGCTGTTTGTAATTTTCATGTTTTAGGTTTTAAACATTTCATGTAGGGATCCTGCCTGAATATGTCTGTAAATCACCTATCACACAGCTGGTGCAGTAATACAATAATAATTATTAATTAATAATGGGCCTGTTCCTTAGAAGTGTCAAGAACTGACAACTAACATTGATGTCAACCCCTCTCAGAGGAATCAAATCATTAATAATAAATAATAGTAGGAAAATAATAATATTACATTCTGTTTTTTCTCACTACTGTGATGATCAGATCTTTCTTTCCATTTGCTAACTCTGTGCATATAGATCAAGTTACATATAGGACATATATCTATACTCACACTGGCTAACTGACCTACACAAGGTCTGGGCTCTCTTCAGATATTTAGCAACTTAATGAAATTTGCAGATTCTCCAGAGTCTGAAAACAATGTATTTGAAGGACTAGAACTCCTAATATCCTGCAAAACAATGAGGTGAAGGTGAACAAACATAGACTTAGTTATATAGGGCCATTTTAAACTTGTTTAATTTAAATCCCTAATAAGGTAAAATCCCTACTATCATTGTCTTCTCTCTCTTACTAGAGTTTAGATACTTTCACGCTGTTGAACTTACCCCTGAAAACACGTGCATGCAGCCTCTCCACAGATAAACTTGCAACCTAATCTAAGGCACTAGGAACACAGTAATGGTCACAATGAAATTTCTCTCACAGAGAGACTTCATTTGAGGCTGTCAATCAATCATCTTTCAAGCTTAAAAATCACTTCTGCAACGAAGGGGTTATTAGTCACATAATTCTCTGCTTTTCTTAACTGCTGTTTATCCGAGTCCCTCACGTGAAGTTATTACACCAAAACTGATTGAAAGCAGTTAAATGGTAAGCACTTGATTTTTAAAATTGCTGGAATCTCAAAGGACTGCGTTACTTGTAATTACAGTATTTTTCTTTACTTTCATTTGATTCTTAAGAGACAATGCTTTCACCAATATTCCTGGTTAATCTGCCTTTAAAATAGCTTCATTTTTTTCAGCTCATCAATTTTTGTAATGTTAGTCAATAAAACAGAAAACAGGGAAACTGCACAATAGTTCGTCTACTAAGAGGCAATACATATCTACATAAAATATATATTTATTGTCAAGACTGACTAGGGGATTTCTGCATCTTTGTTTACAAAGACATGTATGAATGAAGACTCTGTTTATGGAATTGTTAGAAAAAATGGCATTCTTATACCATAAAGTTAATGAGCAGAATTATAAGAAGAAAAAAGAAAGGGAGAACAAGAGGATGCCATATGTATGAGAAAGAACAGATTAGAATTCTGGATATTGTATTGAATTTTTGGTTAGGATGTTTTACACTGCTTTTTTTGCATTCTATTGTGTTGTAAGTTCTAGCATGTAGAAGAGAAGCAAAGAAGGCACAGCAGTACCAAGTCACAAGGAGAAGGGAGAAGATGATGACAGCCATGGTTATTTGTGGTTGCAATACACAAATCAATCCAAATGCACTTTTAGAGTTGGATTGCTGCATCTTTGAAATTGAAAGGGAAAAAAAAAAGTAAAACTTCTTAGGCAGCAATTTTTTCCTTTGGTAGCTAGGCATGCATGCTCACTTCAAGTGCCTAAACACAGACATCTAGCGTGACTTTAGATATTTCCTGGTCAACTGATGCACTCCCAGTGGGCATCAACCTCTGTTAGGTCCCATGTTACCTCTGCTCATTCCTTGTCACCTTGTTGCTTACAGCAGGCACTTACAGTGGCATGGCAGCCAATATCTCGGCAGCCAAGTCCTATACCACTTTATCTAGAACAAAGTCTCAAGCCTTTCAGATGAGACTTCAATCGAGAAATAATTTACTTTCTCAATAAGTTTTCAAATCTTAGAGCAGAGTTATGACTTGTCATTTTTGGGAAGTGTGCTGCTCCTAGATAGAAGAGTGACTCTGTCAGGGATATTAGAGTTTTCGTGAAGTCTCATGTGTTTTGTGGCTATTTTTAATATTGAGATTTTATATCTTTATATTTGCATATTTCTTTACCTTTTTCAGAAATTTTGCTATAGAACACCTCATTCCCCATGACATAGGTTGTCCTCTAAGCCCCTGGTACTGAAAATGAATATAAAGAGTCTGCCCATAAAACATTGATTAATTATATTCTTGTTTTTCTGAACTGTTCTATTCTCTCTCCCAAATACAGCTCTCCTTGAAAAACAGTGGAGATCTGATTGTGCAGTGCTGTAATCTCTTGAGCTTCATACACTTATGCACAAAATGTTATTTAATATTTCTTACCCAGTACTTCAGTGAGAATTCTAACGTGACTAAGGACAACTTGTATGAGTAAGAGTTCTTAGGATCAAAGGCTTTAAAATATTCTGCTCCTGCTAAGTTGCTGATGGCAGTCAGTGAGTAGTACCAAAAAAAAAAAAAAGACACAAAGAACTGCTTATGAGCAAGTCTGATTTGAAAACGGGTGCTGTTGTAGTTATCCAGTAGAAGAGCTACCTTCGCAAGTTCTCCATAGACTACAGAAGAAAGAAAGTTAAATACAAAAGGATTGTCTCATTGACCCAGCTTGATCTATGTTTCAAAGAAAAAGCTGGAAGTGTACTACAATGAGCTTCACATATTGATCAGTACAAGAAAGGAATGACATAGCTCAGCCCATGCCATTGTCCTTTTCTTACCTTTTATCTCCTGCCTCTACTTCTTTTCAAGGTAGAAAAAAAGTTGCAATTAGTTAATCTTAGAAAGATTAGACTTCCTACTCAAAATCTGGAAAAGGTGTTGAGAAATCACAGGTATACTGGAGCGGTTTATTTTTGCTTTATATATTTTTGACTTCACACTGCAAATAAACATTTCTAAATGAAGAGGAGACAAGAATAAAAAGAAATGAAAATATTTTCTCTTTCTTTTTTTTTCTCTCTCATACACATATATATATGCATGCACACACGCACACACGCACATAGACACATACTAGTTTTGCAAACTGAAATGAATATAGACATCACTGCAAATAATCTCTCAGCTCCTCATTTTCCGTTTTTGTGGGTATAATGAAATCAATTTTAAAAGTCCAATAACAGACTGTTTTCCCACGAGTCAAAACTAATTTTCTGATATGAACGAAGAAGTTCTATAGAGTGAATAGTGTGGAGTGTTGGAAAAATTTTAATGACCTAGATTTGGGTGGTTGTATCACTCACAAGTGGCAATGTATGAATTATATAAGTCAGTCTTAGAAAAAAAAAAAATATGTCTTAGCTACCAAAAGTCCTATTTGCAGAAATCAGAGAAAGGAATTATATCTTATAATTGGTTTGTAAAAAATCTCTGATGGAACTGTTGCTTTGTTATTAAAATGGCTGAATTTCAAATGTTGACTCAAATAACCTGTATGTATCCAACCATCCAATAGGTGCCTGTATGGTATGTACTCAACCACCTCAACAGGTCCCTTAGACAATGCAGAGCGATCAAGCCAGGGTTACACCAAAGCCAGCAACCTGACAGCTTACTGTTAAAGATATTTGCTAGAAAAGTCAGATAATTAGTACAATTATGTTGGCTAAAGCCAGTAAAAAAAGTTCTTTTTAAGCCTTGTTTGCTCTTAACAAGCTACTCTAGGCCTTCCAGAGCCACTTCCTATTGTGGGAGATGCCCAGGTCATAGAATCGTAGAATGTGTTTTTTGGGCAAGGTCTTTAAGATCATTGAGTCCAGCCATTGATCCAACCCTGCTAAGTCCACCACTAGACTGTGCCCCCAAGCATGACATCTACTTGTCTTTTACACTCCTCCAGTGATGGTGACTCAACCACTTCCCTGGGCAGACTATTCCAATACTTGACAAACCTTTCCATAAAGAAATTCCTCCTAAGAGCCAACCTAAACCTCCCCTGGTTCACCTTTCCCCTTGTCCTGTCATTATTTACCAGGGAGAAGAGGCCAATCCCCACCTTGCTAAAACCTTCTTTTAGGTAGTTATACAGAGCAATGTATCCCTTCAGTCTACCTTTTTTCCAGACTAGACAACTCCAGTTCCTTCAGTTGCTCCTCATAAAGCTTGTGCTCTAAACCTTTAATCAGCACTTTTTTCCCCTTCTCTGGATACGCTCTAGCAACTCAATATCCTTCCTGTAGTGAGGGGCCCAAAATTGAATGCAGTATTTAAAGTATGGCCTCCACAACACTGAAGTCTTTATTCTCCCTGTGAGTTTGACAGCATGTGCTTGAAGGACTAAGAGTAGTTCAGGTCTTTACAAATGAGGTGCAGGAGAAGAAAGAGATGCCATCATACTTTTATGTTCATGAAGGCTAGTATGAAGTGAACATCCTAATCAATTCTTGGAATAGGTTCCAGGTTTTCTTAGGGGAAGAAATGGAACTAAAATCTCCTAAGCCTGAAGGAGTGCTCCTGGTAGAGGTGGTGGAGCCTTAGAAAGCTGAGAGGGAAGACAGGCAGAAAACTCTTCAGCATGGTCAAGGCTGAGTTGTGCTTGCTATGCTCAAAAGCAGAACGTTGGATGCCAAAGAAACTTAGTGTGTGGAACCATGTATGGTTCAAAAGCTATGTGTATCCCTTGGTTTAGGCAACAACTAAATGAAAGGCTAGAGGACTTGCATTTTGTTAGGAAATGTTGTTAGGTGTTTGATAGGAATGGTTGGACTAGAAGATCCGATGGGTCCCTTCCAACCTGGTTGTTCTATGATTCTATGATTCTATGAAATGTTCGAAATCTCTTTATGAAGATATTGTCTGGTCAAAAGTGAGTTCACGACTCTATAGAAGGATGTCTGCATATATGAAATACTGCCCTTTCTGTCTATTTTCATGTGGGTGAAAGCACCCACCTGTATATTAAAAAGTTTTTTCTTTGAAAGCCAGGACTTGAATTAAGTTCTTTTTCGTTTGGGACGCCCCACCTTTTTTGTCTAGTGGCTAGGTTTGCAGGTCCACCAGATTTTGGACAAGAAAGCTGTTACTTTCTAGTTCATAATAGTTTTATTTGGCTTATTGCTTGCAAGAAAAACAAAGCTATTCAATTCAGTCATTATAAAAGGCCATTATTAATTTATTTCTGTTGTGCTAGAACTTGATAGTCTGTCTCTGTGCTTAAAATGCCTTTGTATCTTGTTCTTTGTTATCTCCTAGGCATGTAATTTAATTAGTGCATATACACTGCTTTGAAGATGTAAAGCAATATATGAATGCTTAAAGAGCCAAATTAAGGCTTTTGTGGGAGAAACGGTGGGGCAGCAGGAAGGAAGTACAACATACAAGCAGCAGTGCTTGGAGGTAACTCCTCCTGCAAGGGGCAGGAGCCAATATAATGCCCTGGAATTGCTGTGGGGAGAAAAAAACAGTGTCATCCACTGAAAAAGCATCTGGCTTTACTACCATCCAGTGAAGAAGAATTAGGTGCTTGTTACTACTCAGTTCTCTAGTTCCTCTTAAATTTGATGGATTATTTTCCATGGTGACTACACCATGCAGTCCTGGGAATGAGGAAGGAATATACCACAGGGGAGCATAAGACCTAGCAATTTAGGCCTGTGATCTGCCAACTGTTAAAACAGAAAGAAAATTGATTTATTAAGTTCATGTGAATAAAGTTAAACAGATTCATGCTTGTCAGTCATGGATAGTACTGAATAACGGATGGGCTACATTGCATCAGTTTGCTTAGTCAGGGGTACATCTCCTCAGTGTTATTTTACTAGGAAAGGTCATACTTAGTGAAACTACCTTGGGACTTCAGCTGGGTCAGTAGCATTAGTCTCATAATACCACAGTAAAATAACACAATGACTTATATGTGGGTATGCAAAGATCTCAGATGAGAAGAACAAACTGAGTGATAAATGAAAGTTGTGGGCTTGGATGCAGAACACATCAGCCCAATACCACAACTCTGAGTTACAGTCTACATTAAGAAAGTTAGATTTAAAAAAAAAAAAAAAAAAAAGAAAAGAAAATTGGTCCAATGCATTTTTCAGGTCGAATTCCCTGCCAATATCCAGGTTCATCCTGTTCAATACTTTGCAGTTGCCATGAATTCTTACAGCAGACCAAAGACCAGTCGATCAACACTGACACCACGTTGTAGATTAATCCAGGAGGTTTTTGTCTAATCCAGAAATTGTGCCTTTTATTGTGGTCTTAAAATTTGTTACTGGGTGTGGGAATATTTTCAGTTTTTTAAATATGCTTTATATTGTTTTGTGTGGAGGTGGGGAGGAATCAGCAAATCAGCATATTTATCACTCTGACTGACACGTTTACTTCTGATGGGTTTTATCTTGCTTATGTTTATTATATTATTTACAACAGGATCCCTTTTATGAAGTGTATGAATGTCACTATTCATTCAAAACAGATGCACATTAAGTGACAGTCATTGAGTCATTGCCTTTTATATGTCAAGGAAATCAGTACAAATTTGGCTTTTGCTTAACACAGTTACATCAGTCAGTTCACAAAGGATGGCTGTCCTTTAGCACCAACAATACCATCTTAATTCCTACAGTATAGCTTGCTGTTGCCATGCTGCCCTACCTTAGCTTTGTTGTTGCTGTTGTTATTTTTACAAGAGCCAACAGGCACTGTGAAGTAAAACTCATTAACAACTTTCTTAGGTTGCAGTGCTGTATATCTCTGTTTCCTTCTCTAATAAACAGTGAACAGGCAGAAGGGTTCATCTTTTATACAAATATGTAAAGCTCTGTCGCCAGTAGTCTTGCAGTTTTGACTTTCATTCTAATTGCCCTGGGAAAACAATTTACAGATTTTAGCATTTTTTTCCCTCTAGAGATGTGTAAATTTTCAAATTCAATCATTATAATGATGAACACGTGTTGAAGAAACATGCTGAAAGCATCATATACCTGTCAAGGAAATTTTTTTTCAGCATATTCAAGTAAAATCTATCCCAATCACCTTATCCATATTTCAAAAGCAACAGAACAAGAAGGCATTTCTAGAATTGCAATTAACGATGACAACTGAAACATATAACAGTATGTGAAAAAGCCTATATGTAGAGTCGCATTTTCTTTTTGTTTCTAGTTCAGTGTATCTTGTATTTTGTCTTGATGAGCTTATGTAGTTTCAATTTCTGTAGAGGGTTGAATGAAATTAAGGAGATGCTGTCAAGTGATTATCAGCAAAAAGTTTAGATTTTTCTAAAAAACAATCACCTCCTGCCAACGTAACAGCTTTTACAAAGCTCTGCTTTGCTGTCCTGTGCAAGACTGAAATTTGACTCTAGCAGTTCATAGAATTGAGCTTCTTTTTTTCTTCTGTAGAAATAAAAAGAGCAAATGTATGTACGTGGTCTTAAAGTAATCCATCTATATTCCCTACTGCCTGAATAGGTTGACTAATGATAACTGATGATTATCTGTTTGGAAAATAATGGGCAAATTTCCCTTGCTGTAACTTCACTGACTTCAGGCTGCACTGTGTTTTAATTATAGCATGTTCAAACCAGACTCAACAAAGAACAAGCAGATGTACTAAAAGGAAAAATCCTCCTTTGGTTGGGTGTCAGACTATTACTATTATTTATTTAAGCGCTTCTAACGTGACAGTCTTGACCTACTTGGTCTTTTCTTCTGCTAATGGTTGTGAAATTGAAACAATTCACTCGGCGTTTTAGACTGTCATTAAAAAAAAGTGCCCAAGAATGCCAGAATGGAGAAATTTCTTGCCCATTTATGTCACTATGAACTCCTTAAAAGAGTTGCCTTGCTGCACTGCTCACAGCAAAGAAGACATAAAACCCTCTTGTGACAAATTATTGTACTTGGGATAGAAAACCAAGGTAAATTCATTTCAACCACTCCAGGATTAGTTGGTTTTGAAGCTACCAGACAAAAATCTTTAACATCAGTGGAGAGCTTCCTGTTCAATGGGATTATACTTGAAATCATAGTGCTCCATATCACATTTCTTTAAAAAATAATAAATTGCCAGTTACCACAGTGAGAAATTCAGTCCATGCAATATGAACACTGAATAGTGTTGAGATGTCTTGTAGTAGCGAATGTGTGCTTGGGAGACCTGTACAGAGCAGTGGAGAATGGAACTGCAGGTCCTGACTCTGACATGAATTTTGTTTGGAAGCTTTTGTAGGTCATTTCTCCTGCCTACTTTTCCCCATTAAAAAGAAAACCTCCCCCACCACTATGCTTTTAAATTTTCTCTTTTCAAGGAAAGTAATGCTATTTTGGGTTTAGTCAAGCATTTCCTAAGAGTTTTATTGATGAAAGGCACAATATAAAAGCTATCCAAACCGTATGAAGATCCATAGAAGTAAATATATAATAAACAGTCTTCAAACATGCTGATGTAAGAGAGGGAAAGGAGCATATATCTGCTCAGAATTGCAAGAGGCAAAATGGGAGGTATCTGTACAGAAAAGTGCAAAGGCAGACCTCTTATGCCACTTCTCCCAACTCCCTCTTTGTGCTCAGCATCTCATTAGACCTCCCTACTTTCTCCCACCTCGTTTTCTCCATTCACCAAGGCCCCACTAACTAGTAAAACTGAAGTCTTTCTCAGACTGCAGACTCCCACCCAGCATTAGCTCCTCCATAGCTCCCAGCCTCCTTTCCGAGCCTTTTTGGAAAAGCCATCTGAAAAAGATTTATGCTGGAAAATGAACCAAGAGACCTCTTTTCACTGACGCTCATTCCTCTCTGGTCCCTCCAAAGGTACTGACAACTTATGCTCCCTCCAGTTGCAGATCACAATTTCTTGCTCTCCAGTGCTCCAGCAGCCATCTCACTTTATACTGCAGTTTGTAAGCAGATGGAGGAGGATGAATCCAGCTTGATGGTTACACAGTTGCTCCCCATTTGCTTCCTGGGTCTGTGAGCTACCTGATGAACTATGGTGGTTCACATCCTCTCATATTCACATGACCAGCAAGGTTGAAGAACTTAGCACAAGGTGCAGAGGACTGAGCACTGTTCCTTTTAACAACCTGAAACAATTTTTCATTTTATTCAAGCTGTCCTCTCTGCAAGTAAACTGAGCAATTAAGGGGCATTCACTTATTTTTCATGCACTGAAAGTATGAATTTTTCATTACGTTCCAATTCACATTTTTTTCCCTGCTTCATTAAGTCTGAAGTGTGAACTTTATTGTCTACACATTCATATGCTTTAACTAGCTGGTGTGTTTGGGGGAATATTTTGCAGACTGTCTTCTCTTCCTCTCTGCACAAGTCTTGTTATACTCTGAAAGAGAAAAGAGAAAGGGAAGAATAAATAATAATCAAAAAGCATGTTTCTTTTCAGGCAGCAGTACTCAGCGCTACGCTGCAAGCCCTGCTGTGTAGTATCTTGTAAACTTGATTGGAAACATATTATTGCATTAAAATTGTGTGTATCTCTTCCTTTCCCCCCCTCTGCCTCACCCTTAGATTAAGTAAAACATGAGTTTCAAGGAGATTTTGCGCTAGCAAACAGCTGTGTTCTCTGGTGAGATTACTCTTTCCATAGAACCTCAAAGATGTGAGTTTTTAAGACCTTATTACAGACAAAGACAGAGCAAATAGACTGGCAGTGTTATGGCGATTTCAGGTGAAAAAGACATGACTTTTCAGAGACTTTTCTGAGGGCATGTAATGAAAACTATTCGGGAGATTTCCGCATTGTGAATGCCCAGCTGCCTAACTCGGGATCTATTGATGTAGTTCAGGGATGAAATAGAGAGTGACCTGACCTGATTAAACCTTGACAGTTCCCCACTACCAACAATACACATGCCCTAAGTGCTGCTCCTGTTCCCAAGCGTGCCTGCGCGCTGTTAATGTCTTGGGCTGTGTTTACAAAGTCATTGAAGTCAGCGTGATGTTGGACAGTGGCAAGAACAGTCTATTCCAATTTAATGCACAAAAAGGCTGTCACACAGGAGAAGAAAGATTACATTTAGTTGCAGTGTAGCTGTGAAAGTGGACTATTAACTTCTAATATAGCCTTTTTTTTTCTTTCTTCTGGAAAGCTACGGGGACATGGCATTAAACCTGTGACTGCCAGAGAAAGCAAGAGCAAGCAGGGGCAGACTGGTGAGGTTTTAGGTCAGGGTGTTGTGTCATGAGGACCACCTTCCCCCTGCAGTGGGTGACTGCTACACTCTGTCCTTCTTCACCTTTTAATACAAATGCTATAGGGGCTCATCTCACTCGTAAATGTGTGTACACTGTTGAAAACAACACTGTACGCCAGCAAGTGGGAAGAGAGAAAAAAGAAAGTTTCTGATATAAATCCAGGTGACAGTGCAGAGATTTTGGTCAGGGAGGTGATTCTCCCTCTGTACTCAGCACTGGTGAGGCTGTTCCTTGAATCCTGTGTTCAGTTCTGGGCCCCCCACCACAAGAAGGACGTTGAGGCTCTGGAGCAAGTCCAGAGAAGAGCCACGAAGCTCGTGAAGGGGTTGGAGAACAGAACCTATGAGGAGCTCCTGAGAGACCTGGGGTTTTTTAGCCTAGAGAAGAGGAGGCTGAGAGGAGATCTCATTACTCTCTACAACTACCTGAAGGGAGGTTGTAGAGAGGAGGGAGCTGGCCTCTTCTACCAAGTGACAGGGGACAGGACAAGAGGGAATGGCCTCAAGCTCAGCCAGGGGAGATTTAGGCTGGAGATTAGGAGGAGGTTTTTCACACAGAGGGTCATTGGGCATTGGAGTAGGCTGCCCAGGGAGGTGGTTGATTCCCCTTCCCTGGAGGTGTTTAAGGCACGGGTGGATGAGGTCTTGAGGGACTTGGTTTAGCGTTTGATAGGATTGGTTGGGCTAGAAGGTCCGATGGGTCCCTTCCAACCTGGTTGTTCTATGATTCTCTGATTCTAAATGTTTTCCTTTTGGCTGTTTAGGATAATGGCATCTGGCTAATTAGGCAGTGTCAATGCTACAAGGACTTGGACTGCATAAATTTATCATGCTTACTTTGGGGCTGCTTGAGTCTTGATCTGGGGTTGCTTGGTCTCCTAATACATGCCCATCACAGACAGCATTTTAATGTTTATGGCTTTGTATTTTATGTAGGTAACAACTTCTGAAGTTTGACAAAAACCCCCAAAATTGATAGGATTTGTTCCTCAAACACTCCCTTTTTCATTTCTCAGATGTTTCAGAGTACTGATTCAAGCACTAATGTCTCTCAGGAGTGAGATAGAAGGAATGTTTAACGACTATCCTAAAAACTCTGGATTTGTTTTGAACCGCCTAATTCCAACAAGTGCAAAACTTCATCAGACTTAAAGCAACTCTCTCTGATGGCACTTCAGAACAGCAAACTTCAGCCATATGCTAAATCCTGAAGCCAACTCAGCTCATTTGGAATATGCATTTTGAAATACAATGTACCATAGCATCTGGAAAAGATGCTTTGAATCAATTTTCTAGCTGCTTTTTAAAAGAATAGAAAAGTTTGAAACAAAAAAATTGTGATTCATTATCTTATCATAGCAATGTTTTAATGTCTGTGACCCAAGATCTCCTTATAATCTAAGGTCCAACAACTAACAGACAGCAGAATATGAGAATCATGTAGCAAAGTTGCTACATATTTACACTGCCATTAGCTTTTCTTTCTTGCTTAAATTTCACTTGCTGTTTGCTATGGGATCTCTGGAATTTGAAAGGTGTCTTGCATTTGCCAGGATTAGATAACATTTTATGAGGATCATGGTTTCAATGGAGAGAAATTGTGTGTTTTGGAGTAATTCAATGAAGCTTTGGAGATAGATCTGTAATGAAGTATTCACTGGATAGTTTTACTATTTATATTAACCCTTAGAGATATCAGCTGAGATGAAGATCTGAATTCACAGCTCATCTACTTATCTGTTGGGAGAGAGAAGTTGCAAACATTTTTGATGAAAATTAACTGCTGTTGTTGCCATTTTATAGCTAAATAATAATCCCTTGAAAATTCACAGTAGAACCAGGCATTGAACCCAGACCTTCTGAGTCATGTTTTGCAGAAATATTATTCTTGTTCAGATGTATAAATAGACCCTTTCCATTCAATGTCTATATTCCCTGAGAACCTTAAACAAGCTGGTGTGTCAAGGTCTAATTCCATATTTCAGAGTGAATGTGTGATAAAGGGAGGGAGAGAATGAAAAAAACAGACATGCTATATAATTTACCTCTGATATTTGTGGAAGCTATCTCTGACTCAAACATTGTCATGCATGCATGACTGTTTAAGATTTAGGCAAACAGTGGGAAGCCTGTTGGTATCACAGTGTACGCTGAAACGAGCACATTCCTGTGTACATTCAAGGTAGGGCAAGAATAAGTTTCAGAGCTTCATTCCGGCCAGTGGCACTTAGCCAAGGCCCCTGCCTGCTGTAGGGTTGAGCACTTGCTATCCTTTGAGGTTGATCTGTGCAACTATAACAAGGCAATGTACCTATTTTTATTTGGTTGGAAAGCTCACATGTAACTTTGGGCTGCAATATATTTATTACTGCAAATTATGCATGTTGTGAAGAGAAGAAAAGTTTTTTTCCTAGCTCAGGATGAACCTTCAGGCTGGCAGTTGGAACCAAAACATCTTTATGTGTAAAATTAGTGAATTTCCCCTCAGTATCTCTGGGGAAAAACAAACACAAAGACTCTGGAATCCTAAACCTCTTTTTACAAAGTCAGTTTTAGAGTAGAAACACACTTTAACCCCAAACTGGTATAAAAGACCAATCCAAATTACATGTACACTATTTGAATAGGGAAGTTGTACTCTGATTTTTAGATATAAGCTTGACTCCCTTTGAATTAACAGTAAAGCTGTATTCATTAATCTGAACAGGGAAGAGCAGGCAGACTGTCACAACATACCTCAGTTCAGTAGTCATGCAGAGCAGGTGAGAGAATGCTAACCATCTACAAAGTGAAGCAGCTGATCTCCATCAGCCCCATCACTTAATGATAAAGAGAAGAAGGCAACCAACTGCAATATCCAGAGAAAAATTTATGATACATCTAAAAGTCTATAATCCCAACTAGCAATGTTCAACCTAAAATTACTCAGAATTATTAGACTTAATGCTTTTAAATGCTTTATCAACTCAAGAACTACTAAGGACATAATTCATAAATGTATTATGGTCCATTTGCTACACACACAGCTTCTGGGGGAAAAAAAAGGTCCTTTGGGAAATAAGCATGAGATTCACTACTTTTGAATAAAACACCTGGAACAAGAATGCCAATTCAGAATGAAAAGGACCTGACCGCAAGCTAGGGATGAAGTAAGGTGCAATGCAAATCAAGGGAACAACTCAGGTTCATAAAACTGGGTTGAATTCAAATTCAGTGCTTGCCGAAATTTTCACTTCTTTATGTTTTTTTCTCCTGTTTAGAAGACAGGCTAAGGGTCATCTGATATGCCACTGAGAAATCTGGATATTTAATTCTAGATAGTGGTGCTTGAGTGGAAACTGTTGTCATATAGGATCTGTGACAGAAAAAACTCTGGCTAGACTTGCTGAGATAACTTAAGACGTTACTGCCCTTGGTTGTCTGTTCTACCTATCTTCCAGAGAATACCACTGCCCTCATGGAAATTGATATAATTGAGTTATCAGTGTTCCACCTGCACTCCAGTTAAATCCACCTTGATTTGGGTCGTGAGCTAAAAACAGTCAGGCTAAGGTATATAAGCTGTGCCTTCTTCTTTGATTGCAGGCTCTATTACTGAGGTGATGCCTGCCAGCAGCGAGGTAGGGGTTGGAGTTATCTACCTGAGTCAACAACATTTTAAACACAGCCAGACTTATAAAAGCTAGCATATAAAAAGCCCAAACTTTTTTTTGCTTTTGTTTTTGTTTTTGCCTCAGTCTTGTCTACTGACAATATTATGGAATGGGACACAAGAGAGGCAGCAATTCCATAGATAATCATTGTGAGAAGGAGCATTCATCTGAAAGAAATTAAATTGTTTCTGCAAGGGTATCTCAATTGGAAGTGTAGTCACAATTGGAAATTGCTGATCGTAACAGTCTTGTAAACATTACTTTTGAGAGATCTGTGCTGATGCAAGTTTCTTGTCCAAACCACCTGGGACAGGTTTTCAAGTAGATATTTCAATGCGCTACCACAGATTCTGTGAGCTGAAACAACATTTTTCAAGAGTGATACATACAGTGAACCCTAATAAAACACATAATTGTTTGCATGTTTCCTACCTGGATGTTCCTAGTTACCTAATCAGGGACTTTGAGCAGTACCAGCTGCACCATACCTCATATTTTTGTGTGAATCTCACCTGGGAAGAATCCAGAGCGTTGGTGGAAATTATATGTGCTAAAAGACAGGTCTTGGCAGTGAGCTGTAGAATGAGAAATCTCACACAGGGCAGAGTCAGTGGGATCAGCCATGTGGAATCATCATTTCTTCAGTACAAATTAAATAATTTCTGTCTTCATTTTCCTTTACAAGAAAAGCTTTGTAAAATTTTCTTCCAGTGACAGAACTTGGTTTACAGTTTCTCACTGTGATTGGATCTGAAAAGCCTGGACGTAGACATTCTATGAAAGAGAGGAGACTTTCTAATTTATCTGAATAAAGCACCTGTGAAACTTTCTCGCGAAAAATCTATGCATCTTCATAAGAAATTTGTATATATCTCAGAAAGACTGCCTGCTTCTGAATGTGGACATGTCACAAGTAATGTATACTATGGTATTTTCTGTTTTGAGATTAATAGCCCATAGTCAACATGTAGCCTAGGATCTATTTTTGTAAACAGAAAAAAGGTGTCTTCTTGCATGAGGCATGAATAATCTTGCTGCTTCCTGAGATACATATTGGGTTTTTTTTTGCCTGGTGGCATAGAATTCTCTTCCCTATCTGTAAAAATAATATGGAGCTGTGAGACAGATTTGTAATTTATGCTGGCATAGTTAGTCTGGAATACTAAGCTTCCAATATCAGATTTTGTGGACATTGGGTCCTCCTAACCACAGGTGTATTGGTATTTTCTCTATGACTTTCTACAAATATCCACTAAAACCAGATTTTTCTGCATTTATCATGATTCTATGGTGTGCAGAAGATGATGCCACCTGCACCACGTTGGAGCAGGACAACTCCCTGGCTCCTTACATACTGCAGCCAAAAATTAATGTGTATCCTGATACCCAGCCAAGCTGAGTGCTCTATACCTTGAGATGCCTGTGGCAAAGTTAAGTTCATCTCTTAAATACCTTTTAGGTAGCTCAGGATCTTAGTACTTGAGCAATACTAATTTATTGAATTAAAATCAGTGAATTAACTTGTAAACATACATACTGAAACAAAACTAAACTTAAGGCTGAACAAAGTATTGTCTACCTGTTGAATCTGAAAATGATGTTTATATATTTTTCATACTTGTTTCTATGTATTGTTTGGTGGGGATGTTGGGGTTTGTTTGTTTGTTTGTTTGTTTTTTTTCTTCCAGAGTCAATGTGGGATTTATGAGCCTCTGTGCATTTTCTAACTTTTTCTGAACCAGTAACCACCATTTTTACTTCAGACCTGTAACATGCCAGTATGGTCAAAATGTGCTGACTGAGCAATGATCACATCATAAAGAGGAAAATGATTAGCACGTCAGGGTCCAGATAAAAATATACTGATGCATTTGCAGTCTTGTGTAATACACTTATTTCTGTGTATATGTGCCTTGGTCCTCATTGCAATCATGCTCTAAGGGTACTTATATAGCTCATCTATGAATTGAAAACAAAAAGAAAAAAAGGGAAAGCAGCACATGTGCTTATTCATTTTGAAAGTAAAAGAGATGAGTTAATTTCTTAAGTCAAAGCCTAAGTGCTCAGCTGTACATAATTTATTGTCTTCATTAATCTACTGTAACAGAAAAGGAGCAGAGTGGTGAAGTACACTTATTCAAACCTCAGATACGCTCTTTGAGCATAATAAGTGAATACAGCGTTTGTTTCTCTCATTTGTATTCCTTCCTGCTAATTGGAAATGAAGAAAAAGGGCTGGGCATGCTTACATGAAGACAGATGTGTAAGCATCTGCACTGGGCACTGTGTGATTTAGAAAAATGATGCCAGTGATACTAGTCAAGTCTTTACATGGATTCCCATGTAATTTTTAGACATCTAGAAGCAACATGTTGGTCTAGGTTTTGATTTGCAAACTGAATGGCAAGTGGATGATGGATTCCATGCTGTGCTTGGACACAGTTCCCAGCTCCCTCCTACTCTGTGAGAAATGACTGCAATCATAAACCCACCACATAATGAAGACTTCAGTAGGAGCAGGAAACACTACCACACCAGGAATTTGCAGGACATCTGGTAAATCAACAACATTATCACAAACATCATGGCCAACAGTCTGAGCTGTAGCAACAGTATATTCATTTTCCAAATGTTCCAACAGAGAAAGCTACTCAGACCATTCCCACTATACACCAGATGGTTGATCGGTAAGCCAATATTTTCTCTATGCACAGAACCCTTACTCTTCCATCATTAGGAAAGATTTTGCAGAGAAGCAAGATATTTTATTAGAGAGAGGATTTTCTCTGGCCCATGTTCTGCTGAAAGAATATATATATATACATATACTGTACAACAGACACACTGAAACATGGACAGCTGCAAGATACTAGAAATTAATTTATTCTGCTACAGTCCAAAGACATACAAGAAATCTCTGTGAGAAACTGCCTCCCCTTTTTATTTTGGACAATCCTAAACATATTTTAAGTGAGCTGCAATGCACTATATTGTATTAAATATGACACAATATCAAATCCATATGAAAATTAATCAATCTGTATTACAGCAATGTCAGAGAGCCACAGAATTAATCTAGTGCTATAGTAGCTCAGGCCAGTGCTTAGTGGTATGATAATTTAGACTCCAAGTGATTAGTATAGCACAATTTCTAGTGCCCTAGCAAAACTACCTGCAAAATCAGTGGAAGTTTTGCCATATTGAATATGTACTTGAGATAAAACTTGAGAATAGAAAGCTGAATTGACTTTGTATGTTGACTTTGCAAAGTGCACTCCAAATTGTAATAGCGATTTTGCCTACAGAAAGAGAAAAATCCTTGTATTGCTAAAATTTCCAGTCCTGTCTTCAGTCTGATAATAAAGGCTTTGATGTAAAAGTATTTCCTTCTTCTGTTTATCTGTGATATAGCTGTAGTTGTAAATCACAGATGAATTCCTAGCTCCATTAATCCAAGCTTTTTCAAATGTCCTATAAAAGGCAGGAATTTTCTTAAAGGCGTTCCACTCTGATAATGCATTTCTTTCATGAAACCAGAGAGAAATATAATATTTATATATGATGCAGGTGGTACGGCCTATAATCACTATTACCTTATCTACTTTTTATAACAGTAGGTTATTTTTCCTTGCAATTTCACTGAACTCTTACTTCTTGACCCCAATAGTTCCATGACTAGTGTGTATTTCAAGTTGATGTTTTTGAGGAAACACTAGCTGCAATAGTAAAACCTCTGCAAGGGGTAGGGAAACATGTTGCCTTGTTATTTTTAAAATCTCCTAGACTTTATCAAGTGAATTTTAATGTTGTATTTGAGCAAATATTTGAAATTAAGCAGCAGGATTAGCTTTAGATATTGGGAATGTTGTATCTGCTTAGCTCTACATCCATAAGAAAATTCAAGAGAGACTTGGTAGAGATTGAGAGCTACTTTCTATGAAACATCCACACCTTATAAGCAGTCCTGATCAATAAATACATAGAATGAGTTGCTTTTTTTTTTCCTGAAAATGCTCTTCCTAGCAGTTAGAAGTGACAAGGTGATCATGGGAGCTGGATAATGCAGTGACATATTTCAGCCAGCACTCACACACTGTCGCGTTTTCACTCAATAAAATATTTCAATGGAAACCCATATACTTACACATTTTACTCAGAACCAATGCTTCCTTTCAGCTTCCAAAATATTTCAACTTCTCCACTTCATCTCTTTAAATCCTGATTACGCAAAGCCATAATCATATGCTTAACTTAAGAACAGTAATACCACTGAAGCCAACACAAATCACGTATGCAAAATTTTACGTATGTTTGCAGGATTTAGTATTAAACTTTAAGTCAGAGATCTCTAAATTTGGAGTTTTAAGAGCTTCATGATCTTTCAAATATGGATTATCCTTATTTTCTACAGAAATGTTACTGAACTGACTTCTTGTGCTTAGGAATAAGAAGGCCCTCCTTTGGATGGAAGTGTGGTATTACTTTGGTTGCAAGCATAAGTAGCAGGAGACAGTACAGAAAACTCTCCAGACTGATCAGTCCAGATGAAATAGTTCAAATCCTGGTTTAAATAAAGTAAACGGCAGCTATACCCTGCGACTTTAACTGTCAGTGAAGAGAAATGGCTGTATAATTGCTAAAATCAGATACAAAGAGAATACATTTCAAGGTTACAGAAATGCTTGGGTTTTTTTTTTTTTAAACAAACAAACCAACAGCAAAAGGCAAGACGATGCATTAAAACGGGGTTTAACAGAAAGAGTTAATTCTGGCCTTAAAAAAAAGGGATTTAATATACTTTTCAATCATGTCAACTGAGATGCAACTTTCCTCAATGATAGACTTGCCTACATCTATCACAAGGTAAACAATCTGTGCTAAAAGCATAAAGACTTATTTTTCCTTTATTCTTATCTCAGCAAAACAGTCCACTGACAGAAGTGCCTTTTGTCTAAAAGAGATTTGGTAGTGTTTCACCCTAAAGTAAAGCAGAAATAGAGCGTATTAGAGAAGTTTCAGCTGCCACCGGCAGTGGAATTCATTGGCCATTATTTTGCTCTCTAACAAATAAATACAACTCACTCTTGCCAAATAGCTGCATGTAAATTTGCAGTTCTTTAAAAGTAACTTACTTATCAGCTTTGTTGAGTTAAGAAGTCATTAACGACAGGCGCTTGCAGAGAGAAAAGTAAAATGGATAAAAAACATTAACCTAGGAGGCTTCATTTTGACAGAACTGAGTGACAGGAAGCAGTATTCCTGGAGGGATGATCATCCTGCTGTTGAAACTCAGTGACAACAAGTATGTGGGAGTTGTTAAGGTGTAACATCAGCCTGAAATTAACAGGGTGGTATTTTAAGTTGGGGGTTGGGGTTGTTGTGTTTTACTTTAGTCTCTTGAAGAACTGAATCTCCTCATACTAGACTTCCAAGAGTTTGGGCAGGTCATGGGTTAAGAATATCCAAGGCAAAGCTGTCACATCTTGATGTCTGACAGTTGGAATCTGCCTCCAGTGACCGAACTCTGGAAGAATAAGAATAGAGCTGAACAACCAAATTCCTCTTGCAACCCCTTGTGTGAGTGTGAATTTCATATAACAGCACATCTAGGTAATCCTTAACCTATGGAAGAGGTTTTGGGGTTTTTTTTCTATGTCAGTCATCTGCAGAATGAAAATACATTTGCATTGTTCTTCAGGCCTTTCCCGTTCTCTTGAAAAATGTGGATCATTTGTCCTTTAGAATCTTATTTTGGTACAAATAGAGCAAGTCCCTTCTGTTTTCCACTTTGTACAATAACTTTCAATTGTTCCTGGTCATTTACTGAAGTATATGGATAAAAAAAATCCAGTTTAGTGGTTTTTATACTAAATTTTATCAGGTATTACATGATCAATCAAATGTAAACAAGTAAACTGTAGCATCATAACGACACGATTTTTTGTGAAGACTCATTAATATCTCATGTGCGTCACAGATTTGGCTAAATAGTCTGAACATGTTTATGTAAATACTGTGTGCTGTGCACTGCAAGAAGTAGAATAAATTTCATGAAGCCATTTCTTAAATTTAAAAAGTAAATTTCTGTCAATAGTATGGTAATAAACAAAATTTGATTGCCTTGCCTATCCCTGTAACCAGAATATAATGAAATTAAGTTGCGTGCCTACCTTTGTCCTTAGCTTAATTACAGCCTTTGACACCTTCTTAAAACAGTCCTTATTTCTAACCTTTCATCTTTTACATCCAATATCTTAATTACTTTTTCAAAAAGAAGATTACGTGTGACTGCCTTGACCTCCCTCTTTTCTCTCCGTTCCTCACAGTCTTCCTAAAGCGTCATTAAATTTCTAATCATATTTTGCTTTTCAGTATTCTTCCCTTTTGTAAGGTATTTTGATTGTTCATTGTTACTTCATTTCTAGTACCTTAGTAAAAAAAAAAAAAAAAATCACTTCTCCTTTCCTTTGTTAGAAGCAGGATTTTGTTAGGGACAAATATCTCTATAAGAGATCAGCTGAAGACAAAATTCCATTTACTATTTTACATCAGTCATTCTCATATCAACATCATCATTGTCATCTCTCACTTACTGAAACCTTCCTACCTTGTCTCCCTTAAAACTTTCTGTATGTTCCAGGTCCCTTGAAATGCAGTGGGAATAAATGCAAATTCCTTAAGCTACTTCTGAAACCCTGTCAGCTGCCAATTCCCTGCCAGTATCACTAACAAAACTCATTGACATCTTTTGTAACTGTGGAGGTCATTGTAGACCCTTCTTCTCTCTTGCTTTGCCCATGACAAAGCATGTATCTCTGTGCATTGTTACTGATGTTATTTCTGCTTCCATAAAATGCCTAAGATCATTCTCTTTCTGAACAGACACTGAAAACACTCATCTGTTCACACAATTGAACAGTTTGGGCTCTTGATATCTCTTCCTTGCTTGATTCCTTAGGAAATATTTTTTTTTTCTGCAAAACTTGCAATCACAACATTTCCTCCACCATTTCCAACTGTTTTCTGTGTTTGACTCACATCATTTGTTCTCTGCTTCTCTGTGTGCTTCAGACTTTTGTTCTCCGAATCCTTCCTGAATCTAATCTCATTCCTGCTTTTAGCTGAACTGTGGAGGATGAGTAAATGTGTTGTTTTGATATTTGTGTGTGAAGTCGTACATGTAGCTGGGATTGTGGCACCCAGACCTCACAGTTTAAGGGTGGATGGTCTATGCACATAATTAAAGAATGTCTGTGGTGAGAGACTAAGACATATTTTGAATATTATTTTTATAGATATGTTCTTTTTCAATGCAGATAGCTAACTAAAGGAGAAAATCTAGGGTAAAGAACAATTTGCTAGCTGTTTTAATTCCCAAATGGATAGGTAAATTTCGCCAATTTTATGTATTTGAACCCTGGGCATCTAATTTGGCTTTGTGTGTTACACTGCTAGAACAAGATGTCCAAGCAATTCTGCTTAAATGTTTAAGTTAAGCACACTATTTCTGCATTCTTAACCTTAAGATCTTTTGAAATAAACATTTTAACTCTTAAAAACTCTTTCTTGAAAACCAACATAACAACCTAGCTTTTGAAGTTGTGCTACTAAATGTATTTCATTTTCCCAGAAATGTATTTCATTCATCTAGAAATGCTTTCTGGATGAAAAAGGATTAGTTAAGTTAGGAAGAAAAAGAGACAATGTAAGCTTGACAATTAGCTTAGACTATACCCCTGTCTTCTAAACAGCTAAAGTCAGATGATTTAGATGAACATCACTCTCAGTGTTACTATTATTTCAACAGGACATTATCTAAAAGATTACATCCAAAACCAAGGAGAAATATAACTCCATTACTATGAAAATGGTACTAAAGTTCCAGTTCCACTAATGAGATTTGTTTCTCCATGGGGCTAATGAATTTATAGGTAACTCCACAGATGTAAACCTTGTGATGGCTAACTAGGAAACTATACATAGCAGTGTTACCAAATTATTATTATGTGGTCTTCTCACATCTCAACTCTTGCAGTCATTAGAAGATAGGGAACTATGTATCTAATTGTCACCTTTTCCTTTTTTTTTTTTTTTTTTTTTTATGAGGGAATTTGTTTGGGGAAGATGACTTTGTTATGAGACTGCACAGCAGAGGAGGAAGGAGTGATAAAAAGAAATTATATTCCTTGGAAACCAAGGGAGAACTATGAGTTTCTCTTATTTAGGACTGAGGCAAAACAAAAAATTGATCCCCAATCTCTCTCTAAGTGTCACAGTCTAAGCTGATAAGGAGTTTTAGGAATTCTCATTAGCTCAGTGCTCCTCCAACTAATAACTTTTCTTGCAAATAGCTTAGCTTGTTTTGCTAAACCAAATGTGAATAACCTCCAATAGAGTTGTTTGGAAGGTAATTCTAACTCCCTTTATTTATATTTGTATAGATTGGCTTCATGGAAGGATCTCTTACAATAAAATGCAGCATAATAACTATCTACTAATGATACTTTGACTTGAAATATCGCCAGGAAGTTTAAATTGGTATCCACCTATTTTTAGCAAAAATAGCTGCAAACAGTTCGCAAAATAAGCCCCAGCTGTAATAACAAGAAAAATTGACATAAACCAAATGCTCACCATGGGTGAATTTCCACCTACTCTTCACAAATAGAATGAGATCATAAACAGTGGGAGGCTGGCCTGTCTCTAATTTTAATTGTTTTATTTTTCAGTTCACAGCCTGATTAGATTGAGAATGGTAGGCAGGTATAATTTAATTTTAGCACTGACCCCCTACAGGATGGATTACAAAAGTGATAAGCCCTAGTAGGAACAGACCGTTTAGCAGTTCATGTGCATGCAAAGAGCTTGTTACACAATTTATCTTCTGCAACTTCTTTTTTTGCAGTGAAACGTCAGTTGGAAGTGAAGTTCACCAAGTGAACTTAAACTGACCAGTGACATCAGCACGCAGACGTTCTTCATGGATTTCACAAAGTGATCCAATTAAATTTTCCCTTATATACTGCATGATATATTCATTAGATTGGCACCATCTTATAAGCAGGTTGCTGGCACATTCTGTGGACTGGTAGGGGAAATAAAATATGGCAACCCATAGTAACTCCATAGTTGAAATTGAAATATGACTTCTATTGTAAATCAGCTTCAGAGTTTTTATTCAATTTTGTAAAAAAAGGTCTACCTGTCTGAAAATGAAGTTTACCTGGGATTTTTTCTACCAGATTTCAAAATAATTTACCTACCTATTCCTAAATCTACGTAGAGTTGTTTGTTTAGAAAGCAGAAAGGAAAGCAATCTTCTTCTAATTAAGGTGCAGTTGTTACTACAGTTACAACAGTTTTCTGATGTTTTTTTTTTCTTTGACAGTTCAACAGTGACATGTCCATGCTTTTACTAGATTCTCAGAAATGATGATACAGTATTATCTGTTCTATTCCACCATGTGCTTGACTCAATAACTTCATGATCTGGTACCCTCCAAAGGACATCCTTCTTCTGGACCTCAGTAAATCTACTGAAAGGCAAGGCACAAGTGAAGAATATGAAGTTTACAGAGGTAATAATAAAAAAAAAAAAAGTGTGAAACTTTATTAGAGCAGCAGCACTTTGCAGGTCCTTAACAGTTCAAGCTCCTGCTATGTGTATAAATGATTTTTGCATTTGAAAACAGGATAAAAAACTGTACTAAGCATAATAACTAATGTGATGTTTTTTTCATTTCCCTCCACTTTTGTCCTTCTGAGATCTAGACTTGAGCACATGAATAATCTCACATCTGCCATCCGTGCAGAATATGCCTGCAGAGAATGGCTTATATATTGCTTAGAATTGCTTAGAATTAAAACTATTTGAATTAGAATGAATTACAAATCCTCATGACAGCTTTGTAAACCAGAAAAATGTAACTAAGGATGTAATTTTTTCAGAACAGGGCAGCATATTTTGGTGTGCTCAAGAGTAGAGACGGAAGGAAGTGAAGACCCTAGATTATGCCCAAGACACTCCATGTATGTGCAGCACAGCATAGCATATTGTGTATGTGAACTGGAAATAATGTCAGTTGATGTCAGGGATCTGCAGAGCTAAAACACTCTACAGTTTGAATAACCTGCCAGTGTCTCAAAAAAAACTTCAGCAGAGCTGTCACCCCAGAGTATAGATAGAAAAAGTATTCTGGAATAAGCATAAGATGTTGTATTTGCTACATTTATGAGTCACTAAAAGGACTGTGCTTCCCCTTAGAACACAAATTTTATTAACTTGCTTACCTAGTGCTATGTGACTTCCACTAGTGTTCAGGTTTGAATTTTCTTCCACTATTGTGTACTCTTGTACTCCTTGTTTTTACATTTGTACAGTAAACAACCCTGTTCTCCTCTCACAGAGTATTTGGCAGAGAGAAATGAGAGTGATTTTATGCAGTAGAAAAGTGAACTTATGTAAATGTTTAGTTTCACTGAGATATTTCCATATCCCAAAAATATAGCTATCAGAGCAGTATTAAAGACTGAATACATTGTACAAGAGCTGAAATGTAAAGATGAGATTGACTGTACATTTGAACTCATACCTTTGGGGAAATAAGGTCCAATATCATAAATTAAAGATAGATTCAGGCTACATTTTGAATCTCCTTAGAGATATGCCTTCGGCAGAGAAATGGAGGAAGGCTTACATGAAAGCCTTGGAAGGGACAGGGCTATCAGGAACTGATAGCTATTCAAAAAAGTGAGGGCTAAAATATGCATACACGGCAAAGGAGTTTAGATTTCTTTACACCTAACTTCATTAAAGAGTTATTACAATCCCTCCAGTGATGTGGAGATGTGTGCCTAATGGTTTTGCTGAGATGCTGAAGAACTGATGTCTACATCAGGTATGTAACTTATTCTCGGAGTGATTTCAACACATCGCTCCTCTTCAAGAGTGCTTTGTTAGCCCTAAGGTCCTGGTCTGCTGATCATCTGGAAAGCCTTTGAAGTATGTGAGCGTAACCATCCAGGGTGCATGCCTGAATTTTATCTGGGTGGAGAGAGGAAGGACAGCCAGGGCAGTGTCCTTGTGAACTACATGGGACCCTTGACCTGCAGTCTAGGCACTGTTTCTGCCCAGTCCTGGCTACTGTGTTGTGCTCTCAGGAGAGAGTATTAGCACAACACCTAAGAGGAGAACAGCAGCAGACAGATGCAGTGATTTTATCTGAAAAAGAAAAGGACTTAACTGAGAATCTTTGTATCTGTGAGAGCTCTGGAGGACAGGTTGCACTGCTGTATTTTCTGAATGCTGCAAGAAGAAGGTTATGTAAGATCACACAGACAGTGCCCACTGGGGCATGCTGCGATCTTCTGGGTGAGCCTTACAGACGTGTCAAGCCAGAACTGGTCCTGGGTTTGAAGGAGAAGGCACAGAGCTACCTAGCCAGGCTTTCTAGGGCTTGGTTGACTTATGAAAGGAGTTGTCAGGTTACTGTCAGTAATACTTGTGTTCAGCATGGCCTATATCTTGCTTCAAAAATGTTCCTTCCCCTACAGGAAAGATAATTACTACCACAGAATCAGAGAATCACAGAGTTGTTTAGCTTGGAAAAGACCTTTAAGATCATCAGATCCAAACATAAAGCTAACGTTGCCAAGTCCACTGCTAAACCATGTCTCTAAGCGCCACTTCTACCCATCTTTTAAATACCTCCAGGAGTGGTGACTCAATCGTTTCCCTGGGCAGCCTGTTTCAGTGCTTGATAACCCTTTCAGTACCTGATAACCCTTTCAGTGAAGTAATATTTCCTAATATTTAGCCTAAACCTCCACTCATAACTTGAGGCCATTTCCTCTCATTCTATCATTTGTTACAGGGAGAAGACACCAACACCACTTCATTACTACATTTCAAGTACTTGTAGAGAGTGACAAGGTCTGCCCTCGGCTTCTTTTTTTTTCAGGCTAAAAAATCCCAGCTCCCATGCTGCTCTTCTTATTTGTGCTGTTCTTGAAAGATTTTTTTTTCTAATGAGATTTACAAAGGGTGGGTTTACAAAATTATTTGAAAACACTAATTTCATCTTATAATCATTCCCTTGCTTCTTCTGAAGACTTGAGTTGTTTAAGCTGAGTCGCCTGACTGACAATCTCAGCGCATTTGTGCATTTTTAAATGCTGCAATATGTTGTTAAAGGGAGATATACTTTCTGCAGACACAACCATATTCAGTAAGGCCATGGTAGACATTTGGAAATAGGTAGTAATGTTACTTGCTAGGTTTTTTTTCAAGGAGGGAGCAGAGTGCACCTAAAGCATTGCTGATCAATTCCAATAACTGCCATTTTCCATGGAGATACTCTACACAAAGCAGGCATCCCAATAACAGCAACAAAAGGCTAAGCCAAAGGGAAGCAAAGGAAATATTCAATCCATACCACTGTTGGATAGGTTTTCAGATATGGTTTTACAAGCCTCCTTTGTAATTGTTCAGAAATAGAACTTTGCAGAATATGACAGCACACATTCTACATGTTGTATTATATAATTTTTTTTGACTGTAAGTAGCCTACACTAAATTCATCCCAGATGAAAAGCACTGGATTTTTCAAAAGATGAGTTGATTTTAAGCTTGTTCATTCTCCTGGGGGACCTTTTTATGAAACCAGGCCAGACAACTTGCCAATGTGAACTAAATTTCCTGTCTTTGGAACTCAGCAGGTCAAGTCTGAATCATATTTTTCTGAAGGTGATAGCTTTGAAAGAAAAGTATCTAGTATTTCTGTTTTGCTGTCCCTTTGTCCCATTGCTAAAGAATTCTTCAACCTCTGTGACATAGTATTATGAGGGAGGTGAGCTATAGTGGTGTCTGCATGAAGCAGGGGGCCTTGAAGTCCAGGTTTCTAATCCTGCCTCTGAGAGAAATCAAACCAAATTAAAAACATCTCTGGGCTAGATAGTGCATAACGTCACTGCCTTGGCTTAGAAGCAGTGCTGAGGTGTGCAGCCCAGCAGAATCTCCTGGAGGCAATGTGCTGTCATTCAGACTAGCACAGATGCTGTTTAACTCCAGTGAGCAGCCGGACATGGTGCTCTGAGGATGCTTTCTGTCCCCTGTCTCTGGCTGCAAAGCCACAGCTGCTTTCTCTGTGCCTTTGGAGAGGGAGTAGCATGTGTTCCCCCCCAAAAAATTGCATTACTTAGTCCTTTCAGTCCTTTTTCTTTTCCTTTCCCTTTTCTCATCTCCTGCCTTTGTCTTTCAATGACCTGCAGCTGCTTACACCCACAGATAGGCTTAAGAGAGTGCTTACATTGTCCTGGAGTTGCAGCTTCTGGTTCAGAGCTTCTGCCATAGTTGAAAAGAACAAAATTCATCTGCAGATTTGGACTGAAAAAGAGGAATAAATCTAGTCTCACACTCTCTTGATCTGTGGTTGGTTGAGTGCCTGGCTGGTACCTCTGTGTACATGACAGCAGTCTGCAGGCAAACAACCTTAATTAATTTGCAACAGAAGCCAATGGTAGCAAAGGCAGCTGGACATTGCCAGCGCATGAAGAGACCTTGGATGCTGCCCAACAAGAACTCTCCCGGTTGTATGCCACTGGAGGATCCCCGTCAGCTTGGGTGATTCTTCTGCATGATGGCTGCAGATCAGCCTGGGTCTGCAGCAATGTGTTAGCTCTCTTTTTCATTATTATAATGGATTAGACTGAACAGCTCTAGGACACAATTCTAAGATGCAAGAACATTATGCTTAGCTGCTATGTTTAATTCATGTATGGGCTTGCAAATGTGACAGGCAGGTTTCATTGTCAAAAGGACAATGTCGCTGTGCTCTGAGTTCTAATTGGAGAGCAATAACCTGAAATGCTCATGTATGTCACATATTCAAAGGCTCGGGTGCTTGCAAAATTCAAAGACTGGGGTGCTTACTTCTACTTACAAAGGTTTAATTGGCCACTACTTAAATGGAAATCAGTGTATGTAAACAGATAATTGCAAGAGTAGGTTCAGCTCTGTACTCATTTGTGTAGAGTTTCTGTGCAAGGTAAATAAATCTAATCACTTCTAAATATAGAAGCTGCAATGTGGTAGAGTGTAGGAAGGAACAGAAAGTATTCAGGAATCAGGAACAGCTTAGATTAGAATGGACACATGTCCTAACTTAAGACTACTCTAAAAAACAAAAATCATGGAGTAAAACTATTAAATATGAAATAAAAATTAAATACTTACATTTTCATATTTCTAGTGCAGGCTACTAGAAAAATTAGAAGGGACAAAACGTGCGTTTTACTACCTTTATTTTCCTTGCATTTATATGCAAGTTTCTGTGGGATTAGTTGCTGTGCTTGGCTAGCAGTGAGTAAAATTATTAGAATATGGTCTATTGAAACTGCTTCTAGTTGAAGTGAAGTCAGAAGTTCTTAATGATATTTCATGAACAAATCTGCAAAACTTAAGACACTTAATTCACTTAGAGATAAACATTTAGCACTGAGTGTTTGATTGAAACTCTGAAAATTGCCTGTTAATCACTAATATTGATATAGTATCAGTGGGTGGAAAAGTGTTCGTAATCTTTTTATTTATTTCTGCATTTTCTGCATATAATTATTTAGATTAATTTGTCCCAGAAAGCAGTTGTGTTTCTGTGTTTCCTACTTTCCTTGAGAACCTGCACTTGCTTGGTATATATATCCTTTACATTTAGAGCCTGACATTAAAGTGGAAAATGACATACAAATAATGCAAAGGAGTTGAGGTTAAACAAAGTGATTTAAAAATATAAATCAGTTCAACTTAGAAACCTAAAGCCCTGGGCCATTTTGTCTCAGCAGCTTTTACATTATTCCAAGGCTTGTCCTCAGGGGTTTTTCCCTATCAGTTTCCATGACTGAAGTTAGATGCTGAGCAGTGACTACTCTCTCGGAATATTCTAGTGGAGGTAAATGTAGAACAGCTTTCTTTTCACCTGCTGGACATGACTGCCCCCACCCCGAGTAGAAAGAAATTAGGAACTTTTTTTTCTGCTGCTATATCTCTCTTTATACGGAGAGATATGAATTTTTCACATTTTTTGGTACTCGGAGAGTTCTGTTTAAAACTCAGAAATTTCTAAGGAATCAGTGCCTCTGGTGGGAACCAACTTGGTATCAGTTATTTCTACTGGAGTGGGGAAGAAATCCATGCTTGAATCAAGGGGTCATGAGGCACTGTTTCTGTGTTTTACTAAAATGATTCCCATTATGTGAAGGAAATGTTTGTCCCTTTCCTCTGCTGTATTTTCATAAAGGTTTTAAGTAATTCACTTATTGATTCAAACTCCTTCCATTCCTACTGTTGATCTAAGAAACATTGTTTTCCCAAGCAGGCTCTGTGAAAAGAACCACACATTTCATCATGCATTTCTGACACTGTTTTCAAAGCAGATGTTCAGAGAGAAGTATTTATTTTGAAACCTGCTTTGTTAAAAAGACTTGCTAATAAGGAAAGGATATGTTCTGCCTGACTAAAAAGCAAATCATTTTTAATAATGGACAAACCACAATGTAAGTCCATGAAGACAGATTTAACCATTACAATAACAACATGGAAGCTTTAGCAGAAAGCAGCTTTTTAAAAATTCAAACTTAGTCAGTTTTGTTTGGCTATTCTTTATCCAAATAAAGGCTCACACTTTAGGAAGATAATTTAGTTTGTCTTCTCATAATTTACTAGGTCTTCTGTGGCACTACCCAGACATTTAAAATGAGGCTGGTACTCTTACAGGGTAAGAAATAGAAAGTGGGTTGCCATGTGTGGCATTAATTATCTGCAGAGTCTGTGGCAGCACTGAGAATGTTTCCTAATAAAGTTGAATCATCTTCTCCCCCTCTTTCACGCATTAAAACCATAAGAAATGTTATGCTGCAGTCTGTTTTTTTTTTCAATAAATTTCATAAAACATGTATGTAATGTGTTGCTTACCATTTTAACTTTTCTGAGCACAATGGGCATCACAGATGTTCTCCTTTAAACAAAGTCTTGATAGAATTAGACTCAAAACCAGACAAATTTGTGTCTCATTTCAAGAAACAAAGATGGGAGCCTAGTGAAATACATTAATATGCTCCCAATTAGCACATTCATTATGTAGTGTTTTGAGCAAAGTAATGAACTTTTTGATTCTTTCATAAGCTAAAATTTACAATGCAAAATAAGTAAGTAGAGATAGCATTTGTCACCAAATTATAGAGCTGTGTGAATAACTCTAATAAAAAATATTTTCTACCTGCTCAGAAATGATGGATTTTATTCTGCGGAACTTGAATAATAACATTCACTGTAATGCACTTCTTAGCCCTCTAAGTGGCTAGTAAAAATTTATCTTCGACAGCAATGAGCAGTACTGGGGTGATTCTTCTGCTCTAAGACTGAATTACTCAAATATTAAGACCTTGTAAAAGGGAATGGAATATGCTACGTCCTGTTTACCAGGTGTTTCAGGAGCAGTCATCACGAAGGCATGGAACTGTAGTCATCAAAAAATACAAATGCATGCAGAGGAAAACCAGTGGGACTTATGAATGAAAAGATTAATTTACAATTTTTTCTAAATATTATTGTTTTGTTTTATTCTAATAATAGAACAAAATTGAATATGAAGAAACTGCACTTGGACATTTCTTACTACAATTGCTAACACACTCCAATATTTGAGGGGCTTTCATATTTTCTCTTAAAGAAACTGAGGACAACCTTAGTCATAAAATCATAGAATCATAGCATCATAGAATAGTTTGTGTTGGAAGGGACCTTAAAGATCACCTAGTTCTAACCCCCTTTTCTATAGGTTGGGATGTGTCTCACTGCATCAGGCTGCCCAAGGCCCCATCCAGCCTGGTCTTGAACATCTCCAGGGATGGGGCAGCCACAATGGGCAACCTGTGCCCGTGCCTCACCACTCTCATGGTGAAGAAATTCTTCCTTCTGTCAAGCCAAAATCTACCCCTCTCCAGTTTATTCCCATTGCCCCCATTCCTATCACTACAAGACTTTGTGAACAATCCCTCCCCAGCTTTCCTGCAGGCCCATTTCAGGTACTGGAAGGTCACTATAAGATCTCCTTGGAGCCTTCTCTTCTCCAGGCTGAACAAGCCCGACTCTCTCAGTCTGTCTTTGTAGCAGAGGTGCTCGAGCCCTCTGATCATCTTTGTAGCCCTCCTCTGGACCTGTTTCAACAGTTTCATATCCTTCTTATGTTGAAGATTCCAGAACTGGACATAGTAGTCCAGATGAGGTCTCACAAAAGAGCAATAGAGGGACAGAATCACCTCCCTCGACCTCCTGACCACGTTTCTTTGGATGCAGCCTAGGATATGCTGTGAGGGCACACTGCTGGATCATGTCAAGCTTATCAACCAGCATGCTGAAGTCCTTCTCCACAGGGCAGCCCTCAATCGCATCATCCCTCATCGTGTACTGATATCGGGAATTGCTCTGACCTAGGTGTAGGACCTTGCACTTGGCCTTCTTGAACCTCACGAGATTCTCACAAGCCCACTTCTCCAACCTGTCCAGGTCCTTTTGGATGACATCTCATCCTTCCAGTGTGACAACTGCACCACTCAGCTTGGTGTCATTTACAGACTTGCTGAGGGCGCACTCAATCTCGCTGTCAGTGTCACTGATGAAGATATTAAATAGCACTGCTCCCAGTACAGACCCCCAAGGGACACCACTTTTCATGGATCTCCATCTGGACTTCAAGACATTGACCACTACTTTCTGAATACGGCCATCCAACTAGTTTCTTATCCACTGAACCATCCACCCATCAAATCAATATCTCTGCAATTTAGAGAGGTGGATGTTGTGGGGTCCATGTCAAAGGCTTTACCCAAATCCAGTTAGATCACATTCATTGGTTTTCTCGTGTCCACTGCTGCAGTTACGCTTTCATAGAAAGCCACTAATTTGGTCACACAGGATTTGTCCCTGGTTAAGCCATGCTGGCTACCATTAATCACATCCCTGTCCTCCATATGCTTTAGCATAGCTGCTAGGAGGATCTATTCCATGATTTTCCCAGGCACAGAGGTGAAGTTGACAGGTCAGTAGTTCTCAGGGTTGTCTTTTCTACCTTTTTGAAAATAGGCAGAACGTTACCCTTGGTCTAGTCACCAGGGACTTCTCCTGATTGCCATGGCTTTTCAAATATTTTAGAGAGTGGTTAGGCAATCACATCAGCTAATTCCCTCAGGACTCTGGGATGCATCTCATCAGGTCCTGTAGACTTATTAATATTCAGATTCCTCTGGTGGTAACACACCTGATCCTCCTCTAGTGTGGGAGGAGATTTACCCCCATGCTCCCCATCTTCTTGTGCCATGACCAAGGAGGGGTGAGGAGTGCAATTATTGGTGAAGATTGAGGCAGAATAGTTGTTAAGTACCTCAGCCTTCTCCTCATCTGTTGATACAAGGTCACCGTTCTCAGCCATCAGTGGAGGTACTTTCTCTTTAACCTTCCTCTTCTGATTGACGTACCTGTAGAAGACCTTGTTGGTCTTCACCTCCCTTGCCAAGTTTAGCTCCAGCTGCATCTTGGCCTTCCTGACCTCATCCCTACACAACTGAGCAGCGACCCTAAACACTTCCCAGGTTGCCTGTCCCTGCTTGCACTACCTGTGCAGTTCTCTCTTTTCTTTCAGGTCTTGATTCAGTCATGCCAATCTCTTCCCTTTCCTGCCTGACTTTCTACATATGGGGACTGAGTGCTCTTGTGGTTTATGGAAAGCATCCTTGAGTATTTGCCAGATGTCTCTTGGACCCATACTGTGATAGTAGCTTAGAAGTGCTTATATCTTCTCAGTAGGTGGAGCTTATGACAACTCTGCCCCTGTTTAGGCACAGACTTCATGCACGGAGGAGAGGACAAACTGTTTTTTTGGGTGGCATCCTCATATGACACATTGAAATAATGATGACTAGAGAGTATATAATGTTTACTAATGAAAACTGAGACCAATTAATCGTGGAGCTAATGGGATGATGAAATTATTAGCATGGTTTTTTTTACTGTTAAGGTCACGGTTGCCTTACACAGTGTTGACTTGTCAGAAAGAAAAATAAATGAGCTATGTGAGTTTTTAATTTAAAACACTGTCATCAGAGCTGGTTGTCCAGGTACACAACCTGGTTGCATACTGGTTGTTTGCACAGAGATGGCTTATACACCATTGAATCTGAATGAGCAAACCTTAGCTGTTTGCTATGGGAAGACAGAAAGGAAGACAGTAAAGAAAGGGAGGAAAAAGGTTGCAGTGGAATTCTGTAACTGATAGCATGACTCTTTCACAGCTGCTCATATAAGAGGATACAGGACATAGTTAGCCATTAGTTGAATAAGATCCTCTCTGGATGTGAAAGTGAGAGAGAAAGAATTCAACTAGGAGTTATCTATACTGGTTTTAGTTGGTTTATTTTTTTTAAGCTCCCTTCTGCTTAAATAACAATATCTTTTACAATGTCATGCTGGAAGAAAGGAGAGACAGGGATTTCTTATTGATACAATGGCTTTTAAGAATAGAAAAAATTAACCAGATTTAAAATATTCATATACTTGCTGCCAGAATATCCTGCCTCATTTGCTATATTGTGGCCACTGAGTTGTTAGTTGTGCTTTGTATCTTACATATAAAGATAAAAACCAATCTACCAGTCTGATGTCTCATTAGTAGTATTAGTAGTGGTAGATTAGTAATATATAGCTGAAAAGTAATTTCCAGTTATTCTGTTTCCAGCAATGATTTCTTTCAGTTCTGAAAAGCCTTTTGCCTTTTCACTTCTTTTGGAAAAATAAGGGGGAGGAAGGAGTAAGTCTGCTTTTATGAATTTTCTCAATTTCTCTAAAAAAGGCTGTCTCTTCTGCAATCACTGATATGGTTATTGTGAAATGCTCTGTAGTTATAATGGACTTGTTCCAGAAGTTTCACTGAGCTGGTCCAATCCCTAATCCCTGCTCTAAATTGTTTCTTTTGGTGCCACATCACAAAATTAATCTTTCCATTTGCTTTGCCCTGAATCATTTAACAGTGTGTGAATCCATATAAAGAGCCATGAGGCAAAGCTTTTGATAAAAGGTAGCTAGAACTAAATCATCCTGCATATGGTATTCAGGAATAAGAAAATAAAAGTTTCAGGAATGACAGATTTGGCTGCAAGTCTTAGATGTTCTCCATCTCTGCTAACAGAATATACAATCTATTTAATAGTTTCCTTCGGTTTTAATATATGTTCTGTGTAATCAGGTGATTCTGAGAGATGACTAAACACTGGTCATTGTGGACCATTGTGGATGTTTCTACTGAGGATCTAATTGTGGGTTTATGTAACATGTTGTGTCAGTGTATATAAAAGTACTTTTGATATAGCACCAGTCTTTGGGAAAAGTTTTATACTACAGGTAAAGAACATCTTACCAATC
Organism: Coccyzus lansbergi; assembly: GCA_033558105.1. Taxonomy (NCBI): domain Eukaryota; kingdom Metazoa; phylum Chordata; class Aves; order Cuculiformes; family Coccyzidae; genus Coccyzus; species Coccyzus lansbergi. The sequence continues at coordinate 405,901 of JAUMJK010000168.1, forward strand.
CTTTGAGTCAACTCCTAATATAGTAGTAACAGTAATGATAAAAACTGTTTCTTTCCAATAGCCACTAAAAAAGGCTACACAAAATTATTAGACATGGTCTTTGTTGAATTCTTGCTCTGTGAGAGCCTATCTTATAACCTCTACTGCAGTCAAACAGAGGGACTGAAAGACTCGTCACTATTCTCAGTAGGATCTGAGGGATTAGTGGAAGTGGGGTTCCAATTCTGGGAAAGTTAGACTAAAGATGATGAGCTAATCTGCAACTTGAATAAGATGAAGTAAAAAGTCTTATATACTGGAAAGTTTCTGACCAAATTGTCCCAGCAGTTGCTTTATGTTAACTCCCCTAGCTAGAAAAAGGAGAAAATAAATTGTAGTTAAACTTAATTGAAGTGGGAATCATCTTGTCTAACTTTCAGGGTGTAATTCACTCCAGAGACAGTCATCTAAACTCAGTTATCCATTTTCTATCTATATGTTGCTGAGATATTTAAATTCTCACTCCAGTCAGCATAGGATGTATACTGCTAGCAGAACATCACAGCTTCTCCTAAGACAAAAAATACTCCTTACTTTCATACTTAACTCTCTTTGGACTCTTAGGAAGTCCAAGGAGCACTGAGGAAGTCTCTTAGGACTTTTCTTTCCCCCTCTAGGAATTATAGGTGGAAAACACTGTTGATTGATTGTAGATCCAGAGCACACAAAAGATTTTGAAATGTTGTCTTCTCTCTTGCTTGGGAGTGGGCTGCACATGTAGAACTCCTCATGAGCAGGGACACCTCTTAAGGTTGCTCTTCAAGGCCTAGAGAATCATTATTGGGTCAGATATTTGATAAATGTATTGGGAATAAGTGCATTGAAACTCTGAAATCTTAGCTAAATGATATGAAGCATTGATTGTATATATATAATCCTTCAGACATAAACCACTCATCAAGTCTGGGACCAGTCACAACTGGACTCCTCTCTGAGAAGGAGGTTAGAAAGCAAGGAGATCCTTTCTGAACCTTGTGACTCAATGAGAGGGTCTCACTGACAGTTTTACCTGACCCTGTCCTCCAGGTAGTAGACAGTCAAGAGTACCTTGACATTGAATCTTCCCACCACCACATTTACTATCAAACTTTATTAACCTACTGTTTTATATTAATAAAGTGTATTGCTGCTTCTCTTTTACAAGGGTAGTGCATCACCCTATTGCTCCACCTGCAAGAATGGGTGCATGGGTTCTAAAACTAGGAAAATAACTATCTGCTTTATGTAAAGCAACAGAGTTAATCTCTTTGTCCATATGTATTAACTGCTTCAGCAACAGTCTCAGGGGCATGAAAATACTTGGATGTGGATCTAACCTTTCTCTCTGTTTTTCTTTTCCTCTCCATTCTGTCTTTATGAACCTGCAGTATCTCACAGAATTTTTTTCTTTCTTTGTTTTTTTGTCTGATGTGTCTTACAACATAGTTACTTAATTTGGTGCTAATATCCTACTAGGTAAGCAGAAGTCCTGAGGCAAATTGGACCAGCTTTTCTCCTAGGGCTGCTCTTACAAGTTCAGTTTCTGGAAGAAAAGGAAATCTGGACTTAAGAGCATGTCTGGGGGGAGGTGTGGGTAGAATATGTTTATGAAAACACATCTGAGGTTTTTTATAATTACTTGGTTTTATAACTTTGTTGGCTTACATTTCTAGATTGTCCTCTATAAACAGAGCGGCAATATATTTTAAAAGTCCTAAATTCTTCTATTCAATTCCAGAAGCTGGGACCTCCAGATCTTATGATGAAACTTAATGTTATGAGAAATAGCTAGAATTTGAAGTAATATTACAGCATCGGGATTAGGAAGGTAAGAAATTTGAGAGGGACTTTGTATGAATGTCTTGATTCATGACAAATTTTTTTTTTATCTGATTCAGTATTAATCATCTTTCATTAGCAGAAATCTTAAATCAGTGGGGGAAATTTCAGCCCCATAGAGGCTCTGCGTGGAAAAGAAGGCATCAATTTTTAGGTCCTTTTAAACTTTTTCCTTTATGGATGCTAAAGCACCTGTGGGAGATTGTCAGGAAAGTGCTATATTATATTGTTTTCTATTTAGAAATGAATTTATATAGTTAAAGCCTTGTCTTTTGAGCTGCAAATTAATTCCTTGGGGCATAAATCTGATGCCAGCAGGAATGAGTAATTTAGAACTTGAAGCCTGTACTTCCTCCCAAGAGGATGAGGGAGAAAGGTAAAAGTGTTTTAAAAATTATCCTTCACATTTGCATCTAGAGGAAAATACAGCAGTTCCAATTTATTTGATTTGTTCATTAATTGCTCAGCTAATGCTTAGGAAAAAAAACACAACAGGGACAAAATGTAACCATGCAACTCACTAGGCGATATTGTGAAAATTTGAGCTACCAAGAGAATGAATATAACACAGAAGCTGTATTGCATATTAATCAAAAAATAAACAAGAAAGAAAAATCAATTCATATTTAGGCCTGTAAACTTTATCTGTATTCCCTCATAGCATATAGGAAGTAATGTGTAAAAATGTACATATGTGGAACTGGAATGGACAGGGAATTTTATGAATGCATCCCCTATTTCATAAAGTGCATTTGACTTATAGCTGACAAATTTCAGACAAATATTTGTCCACCCTTTCTGCTCAGATCCAAGCGTGAATTCAAAGAGGTGACAACACCATCCAGACATGTAGCATGGGATTTCCAGTTATCAATCTATTTTATTTGAAAGGCTACTTTCTCAAAGAAATCCCACATGTAAGTTTTCATGTCCTGCTCTCTGTTGCTTGCCTTGTTTCTTCTATAGCATTCCCATTTAGCTTGAAACTGCATGTATAAATGCAGCAGCCTAACTTGGGATCACAAATAGCTTATTCAAAGACCATTTACAGAAAGGCTATGTCACACAAGTTTAATGATTTCTTTGCCTCAGTCTTTAACAGTAAGGTAAGATATTCCTTGAGTACTCAGCCTCATGAACCAGAAGACAGGGAGGGGGAGCTCCCATGATCCATGAGAAAATGGTTAGAGCTTTGCCTGGCCAATTAGACCTTCACAAGTCTATAGGACTGGATGGTCTTCCTTCCTTCCTTCCTTCCTTCCTTCCTTCCTTCCTTCCTTCCTTCCTTCCTTCCTTCCTTCCTTCCTTCCTTCCTTCCTTCCTTCCTTCCTTCCTTCCTTCCTTCCTTCCTTCCTTCCTTCCTTCCTTCCTTCCTTCCTTCCTTCCTTCCTTCCTTCCTTCCTTCCTTCCTTCCTTCCTTCCTTCCTTCCTTCCTTCCTTCCTTCCTTCCTTCCTTCCTTCCTTCCTTCCTTCCTTCCTTCCTTCCTTCCTTCCTTCCTTCCTTCCTTCCTTCCGTTAAAGAAGGGAAGTCCGTAACAATAAACTACGAAAACCCATTCTGTCAAATTGCATGCCCTGCTGCTTCATCACCATTATTATACTGAGGTTTTACATTAAAGTACCCTGGATTTTAAATTGAAAGTCAAATATAATTTGCTACTAGAAGCATGAAGTGAGTGACTAGAAAAGCTGATAGCTAGGTGCAGCATGACAAATTGGTATCTATCTATTAATGAGCCTTACAAGGTCATGGATCACTACGAACCTCTCAGTTTTATGTAAGTAGAACTGGACTACATTGTGTCAATTGTTGTTTCAGGGGAAAGGGCAATATATTTTAGATTAGCCTGTACATTTTTCAGAGCTAAATCTGGAGAGGTACAATATGACCCTTTGTCTTAGGAAAAAAAAAAGGGAAGATGACAGAGAAAAGAGAGGGGGAGAAATTTTGTAGATCCACGCACTCACTTTCACCATAAATGTGGACAAACTGTTCCAGTGTATAGGTTTAAGCTCTAGAGAGGGAAATTCCCAAAGATTTATAAATAATTTTAAAACATATTTAAGTAAGTGGTAATATAATGGGATTTTTAGGGTAAATATAAATAATGAAATTAATTTTGTATGTATGGCTATATGAAACAAAAATAGGAGAGGAACAGCTGGGTTCCTACAATAGAAGGAAAGTTATTAATAGGAGATCATTAAAACATCGAAACATTCAAACCACTTCTCTACAAGTATTAAGCACTAGTGTCCTAGTGGAACTGATAGAAGCGTGACTATTTCTACCATGAGGTAGATGGTCTGATAGCATCATCCCTTAATGACATATAAACAGAATATGTGCAGCTGGCAAATGTTGTCATTTGAGACTCACACTCAGCAGAGATGAATTACTAGGAGTTGTTCTTCTGGGACATAAAGACCTTTATCAATTTGTCTTGTGACACTGCTTTTATGTGCCTTTATGAGAGACTGCATAGGCTTCATGTGCCATAACTTTGGCACCTAAAATGTAGTTCATTGTTCCAATTTCCTTTGCCTCACTGTAGTGAAATAGGTGGATGTCATTGTTTGTAGATGTTGAACTCTAGACGAGATTATTTTATTGCCAAACAGGTCTCTGGGACAGTTGCTATAAGCTAGAAGGGCCTCTAGCAATGAAGAGATCCTAGAGTGGAATTTTGGCTTCATCACCTGTCCTTTAGATGTCTGAAGCTGGATAAGGCAGTTCCCAGAACATCTGCCTCTCTTCTTATCTGTCTCATTTACCAGGATGATTGAAAAAAATTGAGGATTGAAAACTAATTGTAGGAAGAAATATGTATCTGTGAAGGGCAACGGCTGGAAGGTGTGCAGTGGGAGCCAAAGTGTGACACTGAGTAGAAATATGTTTTAAGAAATTGTGCAGCTGATAGGTAGATGGAAAGCCTTGGCAGGCAAATGTTATTATGACCCATACTGAATGATTAAATACAACAGAACTAACTCAAACCACCCATGTGCCTCATTTGGTCAGACCAGTGGCCATATTACTTTTTTACAGAGGACTTTAAATTTTACTGGGAGAACAGCTGTGATTTGCTGTTCCTCTGTCATCTTTAAAATATGATAGTAGTAGCATTGACAAAATAACAGATAGTAAAATGTCTCCCTGTAAAGATGCTATCCATTGAAAATTGAAATTCAGAAGTTGTGATCATGTTAACAGTTCTACTATAGAGTTTGGCTTTATAAAGCAGCTTGTTTAATCTCTTTCCATGTTGGAGGTCTCTTCTTTAATCTCCACTGTGTCAGGTAAAAGGGAGGCAACTGCAACAGCAGTGGCCTTGAACAACCCACAGCACATGCAATTGTTACAATTTTATTTCCTGGGCAATGAACCTTTCAAAATGCTAGGAGTCTGTTAGGTAGAAATCAGTGAAGTTTTTCTGTAATTCACAAAGAGGACATGTTGTGATTAGCCTCTTGATTCTTCTAGTTATGCTGGTTTTCTTTAACCCTTAATAAAACCAAGTGTGATACACAATACATGGGAGAAATAACCCGACCTTTGGTACAATGATTTAAGCTAAATTTTACTGAAATGAAAAGACTTACTGATTACTGCTGAGACAGATCCCTAACCTAGTACTGGGCCCCAAGAATAACATACTGCTCAATGAGTTTTCTTTTGAGGGGGCAAGTAGTCTAATCAGAGTCAGTGTGTGGAAGAACTATCCCTTACAGGCACAGCATGGACCCAGGAGGATCAAAGAACCATAAGGAATAAGCAGCTTGATTTATGAGAATAATCTTATGAGACAAATGTGATTACTTCTTCTGATAGCATTACCAAATAAGAAAATGAAAGGAAAATGGCAGACCTAATCTAGTTTGACTTCAGTAAAGCATTTGATATTGCATCCATGAAACATAATACAATTAATTCAAATTGACAAGTACGCAGACTGTCACATGGACAGAAGATTAGCTCAAAGGCCATAAACAAAAAATATTGATGGATGAAGTTGAAGGAAGATACACTGGTATTTGCTGCAATGCTGATACTAAATCAAGACTTTAACATCTTCATTCCTGATTTGGAAAGGAGAATGTGTCAGCTCATTAACAAAATTTACCCATGTTGTAAATTGGGAGGAGCTTTGAATGTCCCTGTGGGGAAAGAATAATGCAATATGTCGAGCATTGATGTGATAAAGTAATAAATAAAGTATAAAAGTGTAGAGTATCACTACCTGGTATACTTTGAAGGAAATGCTGAATGAGAATTTAACAATCTGGAAAAGATGAGTGGATAAAATATAATTGTGCCAGATAATAGTACAACTTGAAAGGGCAAGCAAAAGGGAAAAGTGAAGTTATGGGTGTATATCTATTGTTGCCTCGTGGAATAAGGCAGTACAGTAATATCTCAGGAGAGTAGTTAAATTTTTAGCACAGAAACAGGCCTAGTCTATACAACTCTGGCTCTCAAAGCTTAAAATTGGATTCTTGGAATGATTAACGAAAGGAACTATAAGAAACTGAAGTACTAGCCAAATGGTTAGATCCAGCGAAGAAAGATTAGAATGGATAAACTATAATGGGCTAGATTAAAACCACTGAATCTGTACATGTATTGAAATACCTTTCTGTAATTGAATTTAGTTATCAATATGAAGAAGCTTAGAATATTTGATAATACATCTTTCCATGTATGCCTAACTAACAAATAAAAGAGTACCTAATAGTCTCCAAATGTCAAAGGAGTGCAAGTTTCATGGATGCAGAGGATTTCTATGTAATGCTGGAGAGTATAAGCAAGAAAGACAGGAAGAAGTTGAGAAAATACTATTAAGGTCATTGCAAGCAACATTTACTTGCCGTATTAGAAGGAGACTGTGAGCGAGCAATACTGACTTTCACCTTTGCAGCAATTTATTACGCATGTAATGAATTTTACTTCAAATGGAAGTTTTCTTTAGTAGGAAGGGTTGTAGAGAGACAGAATATTTGGGATCATACCATATCCCATATGCAGAGTCTTTACCACTCCAGATGGCACGCCAACTGCCAAGTCCTAGAAATACTACTGAATTATTACCTTGCAAACATGAAGGAGACTAAACCAGCACAACATATAATAGATCCCCCCACGAATGCTTCCAAAATTAAGACTAGGTGCCTCTTTTTATATACAAAGCCCAGATGGTATATACAAGCCAACTGTGAATTACATTGCTGGTGTGATGTTTAAATCTTACAAAAATGTTTACTAGTATAACAAATGGCCTGTATTTACAAGTGGAAAGCTGAATAAATGGAAGAGATGCAAGGGTTTGTAGGTTGTATTGAAGACATTTGGTGGTCCCAAGCTCAGACAGGGGAGATTTAGGCTAGACATTAGGAAAAATTTTTCACAGAAATGGTCATTGGGCATTGGAACAAGCTGCCCAGGGAGGTGGTTGACACGCTTTCCCTGGAGGTGTTTAAAGGATGGGTTGATTAGGTGCTAAGGGGCATGGTTTAGTGTTTGATAGGAGCTGTTGGACTTGATGATCCGGTGGATCTCTTCCAACCTAGTTGTTCTATGATCACTCTAATATGGCCATTCTTAGATTAGAATTAGATGAAGAACAAGTTTTGCCCAAATAAGAATGTTTAAAATGAAAATATAAAATCTAACATCTTAGTTTGTGGAAATCTAACTTAAATTCTCATATTCTCACTTGAGGTCAATCCCTCTTTTGAAAAAATAGAGGAAAAAAGAGTAGAAGCAAGGAAATGATTTTCAGTCTAACATTTGGAGCAAATGAGGTCTTTGTGCTTGCATTAGTTTATCAGACTCCCTTCTCTTCAGTATCCGTGAAATGTGTCAGCCAGTTTTAAGCAAGAGGTGAGGAGCTCTAAGGATGAACGCTAAATAAAAGAGGAACCAGGCAGATCCCTGGTTTGCCTTGCTCCCACCTTATAAAGTATCCTGCGCAGAGAGTGCAGAACAAGAAGAAAAGCTCTGATAGTCTAGACACCCAGAGTTAGTATGTTTTCTTTTTAAAAGTCTTAGCTAGGAGAGTATTCATGGTGATATGATTTTGCAGCACTCTACACCTTGTTGCCTATTGTCAGTCATTTGTCAGCTGGCATGATTCCTCTTTGGCTTGCAGACTGCATTTTACAAGATGCGACTACCCAGCGCATACAAGGGTCATGCTTAGTATTGAGGTCTAGGCATATTTCTCCCCAACTACATGCTCATCTACTTTCTCGAAAGGTCACCCAGTCAGGGGAGCAAAAGGAAGTCTAGGTTACTGAACAGTGGAAAACTTTGAAGGATCTGTGGTTTTCAGAGGTATATAAGAGAACAGAGCTCCTCTCTGGCTCTGTAATCATGGAATCATAGAATCATAGAACAACCAGATTGGAAGAGATCCATCGGATCATCGAGTCCAACCATTCCTATCAAACACTAAACTATGTCCCTCAGGACCTCAGCTACCCGTGCCTTAAACACCTCCAGGGAAGGTGACTCAACCACCTCCTTGGGCAGCCTATTCCAATGCCCAATGACCCTCTGTGTGAAAAACTTCCTCCTAATTTCCAGCCTAAATCTGCCCTGGTGGAGCTTGAGGCCATTCCCTCTTGTCCTGTCCCCTGTCACTTGGAAGAAGAGGCCAGCTCCCTCCTCTCTACAACCTCCCTTCAGGTAGTTGTAGAGAGTAATGAGGTCTCCTCTCAGCCTCCTTTCCTTTAGGCTAAACAACCCCAGCTCTCTCAGATGTTCCTCATAGGGCCTGTTCTCCAGCCTGTTCACCAGCTTTGTTGCTCTTCTCTGGACTCTCTCCAGAGCCTCAACATCCTTCTTGTGGTGAGGGGCCCACAACTGAACACAGGATTCAAGAAGCGGCCTCACCAGTCCTGAGTACAGCGGGAGAATCACCTCCCTGGTAATACTTGCATGTAGAACGGAACGGTAAAATCACTGCTGCTCATATAATCCCTTGTGATGGGACTGGCTAGAATTGTGTCTGCCTTTCTGTCACAGGTTTAGATGTGATCTTTAAGGATTATCTGAAACAACAACTAAAGTCATAACCACCACAATGGGGTAAAAAAAAAAGGCTCAGAAGAAGCAATATATTACTTGGAAAATCTGAGAATGCAAGATTTTGAGTTCGATAGGAAAGCTTTCAGGTCTGGTTTATCTGAACTTATGGACTCAAAATGGGTCAACTTTTTTTTTTTTAACCAAGCTTTTTAGCGCTATAAAAAGATTTATTTGTCTCAGCACAGTTCTACAAGAGTAAACAGAACTGTTTCTTGTTCATGCATCCTGATTAAGGGTCTTTCCATCAGTTCTGTTTCTCTCTGCTGAGGCTTGAAGTGTTGGTATTGAGTGCTTGCTACATCATCATAGTACAATTTCTCTGAAATTGAGCTTGGAAAATGCAGAACAAACTGACAGGCATTCTGGCAAGTTCTGAATTGCTTTTCAATTCAACTGTGTTTACCTTCTAAGGGAGTAGTCTAGGAGGGAGATACAATTAGGAACAAAATAACCTGGCTCATTTTAATGGTAGGAAGAGGGTCTGCAGGACCATGACAGTGTGCAGGTCCATGAAACTGAGATGACCAGTCACCCCCTTTGAATAGCAAATAATACATGCTGAACAGTGAAGGATATAATTAAATGAATAGTTCACAACAGGCAAGCTGATCAAAAACTGTTTGTAAAAAGCACTTCAGTGATTTAAAGAAAACAGAGACATTTATGAGGATCACAATATTTTTATTAATAATCTCCCTGTGAAAAAGTAGGATCTAATTAACTAAAACGCTTCCCAAGAATACTTTGCCCAGGTCTAGTGTGAAATGACATATTAAATTCAATTCCATGCTGACCCATTCCTTTGAAAGAAAATTATATTCAGTCAGTAGAATATCCCTGGATAATCACAGAGGTCAGAGCAGTGACCTTGTTGTGTTACATTCCTATTTACAGTTGCTCCCACTGCAGGCTGTCAGGCTTTAAGTATCTGCTTTACTTGAAGTACAAAACAAGATGCCTTCATAGTTGACATTGTGAAAACACCAACCACTTCCTTTTCCTCTGCATTTAGTCATATGAAAAGGTTCAAGGTTTATGCATATCCTAAGGTGCTGAACTCTTAAACCATACTGAACTGCCACATTGTTTCACCAAATTTTCCTGTTTCATGTGCATCTGTTCCTATTTGCAGAGTTTACTCATGTTTTAGTACTGAATCTTTTGGAGAATGCATTCTGGTCATTTCTGTCTTCTAGTCCTCACAAATGCCCTCATGGTTGGTGATTTATTTTTTTAAATGAATGTGCCTTTCTTTCATGCTCCTCCATTTAATATAAGCAAATTTGATAGCTATGGGCATTTTATTTTATTTTTACCATCTGTTTTCCATTTTTATTAAATAGTTATAGTTTATTGTTAATTGAAATTGCAAATTGGCCATATTATGTTTATACTATAATAATAACATCTGGTTTTAAAACTGTAGGAAAGATTGCTTCCCAACTGTTCTCACTATGTGAGGGCCTAGAGCCCTAAAATTACACCTGTCCTGTGGGGGATTTCTTGCCCTTTGGGTTGTTGATGTCTTAAATAGTTCAGGTTTTTCTTGAAAAATTAAAACCTTTCCTTTCTGTTCAAGAAAAGAAAGGTTAAAACTCCAGTACAGTAGCATCCAACATTTTAAAATAATAAAGATTCTTGCAGTGAGATGGGATCTTTTAGGGGTGAAACCTCTTCCTTATTTCTGAAAAAAGCCCTGTAAGAAACATATGCTGAATTGCAAATATTTTCAACCAGGCTTAGAGAGATTTTATTCGGTACTCTTTGTCAGTCCAGAATACTATTTCTAGGCACCTTAGAGAGGTATTAGTATGTCTTGAGGGACTACTGATCACTGTAAACTTCCCCAATGTATCACAATTACAGCAACACCTGTTCTAAGTAACATTTTGCTGAGCCACCACGAGAATTCAGTGCTCAATAGTCCTCAAAATTTCTCATTTCTTTCCTATGGTGAGGTGCTTTAGAGACTTCTCTTTGGACCATAATAGAAAACTCTTAAGGTCAATGGTTCAATATCTTTTAAAGACACTTCAACCCTCCTCCTCCTTATCTCTTATTCTCGACAAACTTGTGATTTTTTTGATACCAGTGTCTATTTCTTCAATTCTTTATTTTTGTTGTGCAGAGCTGAGGAAGCAAGGATATAAGTAGCAAGTTAGTTGCTGCTATAGTCTACATTAAAGTACACAGGTGCTATAAGGAAAGAAGGACAATTTATAGGAGAGAAAAAATGTACAAAAACAGTGATAAAACAGTCTTTTTTGGTGTGAGGTAAAAAGAGAAATCCGGTAACAAATACATTATTCAAAGATACTAGGAAAAAATTCATTACAAAACCATCTGCAAAGAGTATATGGGATAAAGGAGACTGGTCTCTGTTCTCATGTTATCTTGGATGAGATGTTCTGGGGTTTTAGTCTTCTCATCCTTTGTCTTTTAGCATATTTGTGCTAAAAGATATGGGGAATGACTGACTTTCTGTGTGTTTGTACACTATCACACATAAATCTTGGTCTCACGATGCAATTTTGTAGTTAGTATGTTATATTACTGCATGAGATGCATACCAATGGGTAATGGAGGAAAAATGAAACAAACTTTGAAAGATGCATTAAACCCAATGAACGAGAATCCTTGGTGGGCACAAGCACCTGCTTCTTCTCTAGTGCATGACAAAAATCACTTATTCTGGCAGCTATAACTCTAAACTTAAAGTAAATGGGCTCTAAACTGGAGATGGTTGAGGTAAAAATAGAAGCTTACACAAAAAGTGTCACCTTTTTTTCTCTTCACAGATAATCTGTGGAAGAATCTGGATTCTGGTTCAAGTATTCAGCACTTCTAATAGTATGAGTAATGTTTTTTAGTGAGTCCCTTTGAACCGATAAGGGTGTGAAGGGTTAGGTAAATCGCCTTGCCTTGTTCTTTTAAGAATGGGAGTGCACATCAGATAAGAATACTGATGTGTAAACATCTCCAAAATTCGTGTTCAAATGGAAAATAAATGTTTTCTCAGACATTCTTGTCCATAAAAACTCAACAGTGAAGATTGTGAAGATACGTCCTTGGACAGGAGAAGCAATAAAATCAAGAAGTGTGAAGTCTTAATTCCTTGTCTTGACAACAATGATCCCCAAAACATAGGCAGTAAAGAACATGCTGTGAAAAGAAGTCACTTTCTCTAAGTTTCTATGAAAAGATACCAGACCAATTTACTTATTTTTTAAAAGAAATTTGTCATTTATTATATTAATGCAAAGACTTCCCATTGTGCCTGTGAGGGAAATGATATGTATTCCTAAATTACCGTACATTTTTTTCAGTGTTTCTGTTATGCAATGTGCCACTTGAGTCATCTTGAGTTACAAAACAGTAGTCATTAAACTGTAGCATGTTTTAGACTACTGTCTCCTGGAATCCACTGATCTGTACAATTGCTGTCACACTGGAGAAGGCAATCTTTGGCTTGACATTAATTTCTTGTTCTTCCATATTGTATATGACATACTGTCTTTCTCTTTGATTTTTACTTGCAGGATTATGGCATTTTGAAGAAACAGAAAAAGTCTTGTTGGGCTGTCAGTCATTGACCAGTCTTGGAAGACTTTTCTTCTGTTCAGGGAATCATAACAGCCACCATTTCAGGCATATTGACTTTTCAAGGACTTCAGCCTAGGTATTATATGAGATTTCATCTGGTTTCTCAATGTGCAGCAATATGGGAGTGCAGTGGAAGTCCTGCATGTGTAACTTCTCTCAGGGAGCAATTGAGCTAGTAGCCAAGATCTCAGTTAGGCTTTTTAATTTCAGGGTTCCATTTCTACCTCATACACACATTTTCTGTGAGGCTATCATCTCCTGCCTTTCAATATTTCTGGGAGAGATTAAAAATTCTATAATTATCACAGGAAAAAATTGCTTGCACAACTCTTCTCTCTAAAGAATAAAACAGTTATCTGATGAGTGTTAGTCTTTATAGGGATGAATAAGAGATCCATGACGAAGCAGCTCTTCTTTCCTAGCCTCCATAACATGGGAACAATCATTTTGTATGTGAGAAAACAATATGATGATAAAAGCTGGGATCTTTATAGTGCCTATGTTGCATTCTTTGTTAGTTTCCAAACTTTTTTAGGCTTCTGTAAAATTCCAATCCGAATTCATTAGTGCTCAGGTCTGCTTAGAAACAATAGTGATAGGAAGTAATATGGTTATAATTCAACATGTCTGGGGTGGGGGGAGGGTAGGGAACACTTTTAATTTCCCTTTACTGCTGGTGATGGATTTTTGCAGCTTCACCTTTCTGTGCTACTTATCCCAGCAGTCCCAGGTTCTAAACAACAAACAGCTTTACTTGCAGAAACTTTCCACTCCCTCTGGGGAGAACCACAAACTTGCAGCATATTTTAAGCTGTTGTTCGATTTTCTGAGGGGAAAGAATTGTCTCTAGGCACAAATTAGTGCTACCAGTGGAAGATGGAGTTCAGCTGTTTATGTACTAATGCGAAGCAATTATGATAAAACAAAACTCATTCTGAAATTCTGCTGTAACTATGGTAACCTACATTCAATGTATTCCATTAAAAATATAAAAAAGACTCCCCAGAAGGAGAGAGTAAATATTATCTATTATTGATTGATGAAGGTTCCAGATGGTGAAAAGTGGTTAATATATTTCTGCAATGAAACACATTTGTTAAACCTTTGTTTTTATTGATGGTTATTGTCTGTTTTAATAGTATCTGATAGTTATCGTTAAATTTTTCATCTATTTTGAATCATTTACTTCCTTCATCAGAAAGTCTCTGTTTTACAAAAGGTCTCTGAGAAATTCCTTTATTAACTTTCTTTTATCTGATTTCCAGTCTGGGACACTTCCATTAGTATTTCACTGAAACTTGACAAAGGGTTTACAACCCCAAATGCAGTTGGAATGCTCGGATCATTTTAACTTTAATAGTAATAAATCCTCAAGGATTTAGATGTTTAATGAGAAAAAAACCAAGTCATGTAGATTTTCTGTTGCTTTAATCTCTAGTTGTTATAGCTTCCAAGTTATTTAAGTTAAATACTGTAAATTATCCATGAAATAAAAATGTCAAAATTCATATAGCAACAATAATGTCAAAGCATAATGATGTTCATGTGGATGGGAATGAGAGAGAAAAACATGGCAACATTGGGTAGGTACATTAGCAGAACACTTCCTATGCCTGGAAAGGCTGCTCTTTTCAGCTTTCTGCTTTCTCCATCCATGGGTGGAGGTGCTGGAGAAAGAAGCAGGACAGACATGCTATGCGGTAGCCCTCAAGGTGGATGAGACCCAGGACTTGAGCTTGATCGTTTCCTATGAAAACTGTTTCCTATACAGAGCTAGTCCAGCTGTCTCACAGAACACTTCTTCACTAATTTAGAGAAACTGAGAAGGATTCACTTGGAGATTTGAAATGCTAGATGTGTCTTACCTCATGATGCAGTCAGTAGAAATTTAAACCATACAGTCAAAGGAGCCTAGGAAACACTTCAGTTGACTGTCAAGGTTGCAATATAGCTGCTTACAAGTGTTGAGTCTGAGCTGTTTGAGTAGCCCTTGATTGTCTCACCCTCCAATTGCTGGTCTAGCAAAGCATTTCTTTTCTGTGTATAGTCTGACATATTTGCCAAGTCTTTGAAGCTATTGCAGGTACCCTTAAACCATTTTGAAAGGAACTGGATACCTGTATGAACCGTGACACTGACTGCAGCCCTAGATCTCTGCTCAGCATAATTGGAGCTTAAAGATGTGAGTGACCGATGACACGCAGCTAAATACTATTTAATTTCAAGCCAAACTCCACTGATGTAATACATTCCATAGATTAATGGGCATGACACAAGACAACAAGGGTGGTATGCTCTATACCATTGCAACTTCCTGATAGAGACGACATTCTGGCTTCTCTTGTCTGTATTTAAACCAGATTTTTCATTCACCTGAAGTGTTTGTAGGAACACCATTTGGTCAGGTGTATCAGAATTGGAGAATTAGTTAAGTGATAACATGTTAAGTATCAACACTGGCTGGTCTTGTAGGAGAGAATTGTAGAAATGCTTAGTTGGAAAAATACCTCCAGGGATGATGACTCAACCACCTCTCTGGGCAGCCTGTTCCAGTGCCTGATAACTCTTTTGGTGAAGAATTTTTTCCTAATGTCTAATCTGAACCTCCCTGGGCACAACTTGAGGCGATTCCCTCTCATCCTGTTGCCGTCACTTGGGAGAAGAGACAAACACCCACCTTGCTACAACTTTCTTTCAGGTAGTTGCAGATAGTGGTACGGTCGCCCCTCAACCTCCTTTTCTGTAGCCTAAACAACCTCAGTTCCCTCTGACACTCCTCTTAGAAGTTGTTCTCCAGCTCCTTCATCAGTTTCGGTTGCCCTTCTCTGGACATGCTCCAGCACCTCAATGTCTTTCTTATAATGAGGGGCCCAAAACTGAACACAGTATTTGAGGTGTGGCCTCAGCAATGCTAACTACAGGGGCAAGATCATTTCCCTGGTCCTGCTGACCACACTGTTTCTGATACTGTCCAAGATGCCACTGGCCTTTTTGGCTATCTGAGCACAGAAATGAGATCAAAAGCAATATTGAAAAAGTGTCATAGAGAACTACTTTCTTATTTTTAGATCAAGACTGAAATCACCGACAGAGCTCTCTAAAAATCACACAGTGATACTACTTCTCCTGTAGAATAAGGCTTATGTTTTCAGTGATGCATCCCACAACTTTTCACAGATGATGGAAACAGATTTTCTCTTGAGCTATACTTACAGTAATGCAACATATTCATATTCAGATCTACTTAGCTTTATCTGTAACATTTTACTTCTGCAAAAGGAGAGAAACGATGGAAAATAATGATGATAGAATGGAAAAAGCAGGATTTTTTTTTTTTTTCCTATTCACAGCCAGAACTGTCTACTTGCCTATTTGGTTTTCTTGTACGAACTCACTCCAAAGTGATGATATGGATTACCACACTGTTATACTGAATAAAAACTGCTGTCATTAATTCTCTTTTGCTGCAGCTATGGGCCATTATTTCCAATAGCTGTAGCTGTCACTTCTATTACTGTGACCCATCGGAAAATCTCTCAGGGAAATGAAAGAGTTTACACAACGGCCTGGCAAGAGTATAATTTAGAGGGCAGCAGAAGGTGCAACTGCCTACTGATCTCAGATTTGTTCCTCATTCCTATTGCAGAGCTTGAATAAATAAAAGGAGTTGATCTTTTCTTGCTATTGAGCTGTTCTCCCAGCACTCCACAGTGAGCTCCAGAACCTCAAGACTGTATATCCTCCATTCATTATCTGCCTGCTGGTGTTAGATCTTGTGTCAGGTTTGTAGCCTTATGCAGGGCACTGGCAGCATGGCAGGCAGGAAACACCCGTCACCCCAGGGGGATAAAAATAAATATGGAAAGCATAAAAGTGAAGGAGGAATTTGTGTCTGGTAACAGCAGATATGAAGGAGATGGCAAAAATAGCGAAAAGAAACAGAATCTGGTAGTGAACGTCTGCAGCTAGCTATACCAAAGATTGACTGAATTTTTATTAATTTTATTTTTCCTTGAGTACTTTCAGAAAAAAATAAAATCTTTTTGGTCTCTGATTTTTGTATCCACAATAATATTTTCAGAACTATTAGTATTTTTACTCCATTGGGAAATATTTACCTACTATATAAGAGCTTGTGCTGTTTGTGCTCAGATAATACAGGTGATGGAAAGAGCACTTGTACTTGTCCTTCTGATTCTGGGAAATGATCCTCTGAAGCTGAAAGGCAAGTTTATTACTGTTGGGATTCCCAGAGGAGGACAAACATCTTGTGATTAGTATCTTTCTTAGAAAGCTTTGTCTTTCTTTCTGTTTAAATAATCTTTAAAAAGGTTATGGGGGTTTTTTTTGTCTTTCTTTTCACCATGTCCATGTGTATCAACTATTCTGACATTTTTTTGAGTATTTAGTGACTTCTGAAGAGTTTGTTTTCAATACGTGAGAATCAAAACAGTGACCTTTCAACTGGTCCATTCTTCACTATCTGTGTTCTTGTTCCTTATATCGGAATGTTAGAGTCAGTTTTCCAGTGCAAAATAAAAATATACCTTCCATAAACACTCCCTTGTATTTATCTTTTAGATACTAGATGAAGCTATGCAGAAAATATTTGCAAAACGAGGTATAATTAAAGACCAAACTAATTTACTCCATGATACTACTTACCGCCCAATTTTTGTCAAAAATTTTTTTCATCTGTTTATATATATATTGTGGCTGTAATGTAATGGTTGGATCTGAATTGATTGTTTCTGCTGTCCTAATGTATTTGGATTAAAGAATGGAACATAAAATTGCCAACTTCTTTATTTTCTTATTGCTTCAATTGATTTGGATAATGGCTCCATATACCTTCTCAAATATAAGTAATAGCTCCTAGTGTTTAGGCCTGTATCTGTGTTTACACTAACCTCATTTAAAACATAACGGATTTCTTTAATACGTCTGTTTGGTTTGGAAATCTAAATGTTTCTCTACTAGAATTAACTCCCACCTAGTAATGTAATTTTACCAGCTCTCTTGTTTCCTCCTTCCCACATTATCTAGTACATTTTATTCTGTCTCTACAGTGCTTCTGTTACATCTGAAGAAAACTCATCAGCTATGCTATGTTATTGTACTATTTCTTTTACACACAATTAAGAAATTAAGAATTATTAAGAAATTAAGAATTATTAAGAGATTCTGTAACATTAAAAAGTGAAGAAGGAGGAACAGAATTAAAATTACAATGAATCTTTGCAGTGAATTTACAGAACTTTTGTAATAAACACGACATGCTGGTCTCAATAGACTACAGAATAAAATATTAAGGTGATAGTACACAGGGACAATAATTATTAACTTAGCTGTTAGAATATTTAACAGACTGAAAATTCTTTGAATGAGAGATTGACTTTAATTTTTCCAAATAATGCCTGGCACCTCACGATACTCTTAAAAAATAATGTCTAACATCAGAGAATGAAAGCAAAGCATAATATGATCAAAATTAAAGAAGAAACAGGTTATTCATTTCCACTTATAAAGAGCACAAACTGGTGGAAAGCTGAGTGTTTCTGCCCATCTAAAGATCTACAAGAACTGCAGAGGAAGTGAAATTAGCATTTTCTTAGGATATGTCAGAATTCTAGCTTTTTAAAGTAAGTCACCTATAATATAAGTTCAAATGTATTTTGCTTTGCAGTCTGGTTCAGTTTTGAAATTTTGCATAGCATCAGAAATTAACAATTTATGAGAGGCACTTTTGAAACAAAAGTAAGTATTATGCTTGAAATGGTAAAGAATTTCCATTTTGCTCTTATTTATCTGAAGACTTCCCATCTGTCAGTTTATAAGGAAAGGTAAACAAAATGTCTGTGTTTTCACAAATAATTTTGTCTTTTTCCAACATTCATTTTCTAATGAGAAACAGTTCTACTAGTAGACTGCCAGAAATCTTCTTCTGCAGCCTTCAGCCATAAAGAGGCTTAAGGAGTGAGGGAAGGAGCACACATCCCCAGATAAATTTTCCTCTTATTGCTACAGATTTGAAAATAAGATGATATTAGCTATTGTTATTCTATTCCTTCAGATATGGGGGTTGGAATTAGATGATTTTAAGGTCCCTTCCAACCCAAAATATTCTATAATTCTATGAAATATGAAAGTCAAACTTCACCCCTACAGGGACGTTTCACAACCGAACAAAATTTATTCTGGAGAAACAACATTGTCAGTGTGGAATATCAAGGATATCACCAAAATTCAGGAAGGAAAGTCAAGCTATGGAAGGATCCTTCTGGGTTTTTAACACTGTGTATTCAGGCCTATATTGTTACTGAAAATAACAAGAACTGTTATGGTTTTGCCCTGAAAGTGAAAGAGGCATAACTCAAAGAGCCTCAAGTGCTTTTGAATTGCCAAGGATTTTCTGATAAGTGAATGAAATATAATTGCACTCTTCAATAGGTGAGACAAAATTTATTTTAGACAAAGAAAGGAAGATAAAAAAGTACATGAAACAAATTAGTTGTGCTGTATAAGAGATCTGACACGAAAAAACTGGGACTATACCTGTAACACTTTTTATTCAACAAGTTAAGAAAAACAGCTATGGGCACTTTCAAAGTAGTTCCTTTCTGAGTTCGCACCTAGGTGCATGAGATATCACCAATGTTCAAAGGAATTCTGCAGGTCATTTTCTGAAAGGCTGTTGAGGGTCGCCATCCCTTTTGCTTTTGCATCTTCTACAGACAAAAAATAGGTTCCTTTGAACACTGACTTGATCTTTGGAATTTCTTAACCATAGGACTCAGTCAAGCTGGGTCTTGTCTCACTGTGACAGGTTAGAATGTGTTCTATAGCCATCTCCTTGTCTGTTTTTTTCCCAAAGTACAGGATCAGTCTTTTTTTTTTTTTTTTTTTGGTGTGTGTTTATTGAACCTTGTATATATCATTAGGAAGGAGGGTAAATAAATGCATATGAAAGTAGGAACCCAGCCAAGCTTTTACTGTACAGCTGAGGACAAGCCTAGTTTGATATTAAAAAAAAAAAAAAAAAGAGAAGAAAAAAAAGAAAAAACAGATTAACTTCTGCTCGTGTTGTTATATTACTTATTGCTAAATCATCAAGAAGATTGCAGATGAGAGAGAGTCATCTGATCATGCAGGGATATGGGTGAGTGCACATGCATGCACACACATACCCACCCCTGAAGATAACACCCCAGGCCTAATTTTCATATGTAGGAATCATTCCCTAAGGCTGAGATATAAGCCAGATATTCAGCAGAATGTGTTCACCTAAGGCACAGTACCTGACTGTTTTGCTTTACGTGTCTTTTAATGGAGTAAAACACAGAAAAGTAAGTTACTTTCACTAGAAAGCCCATTTACTTCCCATGGTTTAGCTCACTGTGGTATTCTACAGTAATTTAACCATGTTCATGCTATGTTACCAAGGCTTTTGGTGTTAAAACATTTTCACCCTGGAATTCAGATTGATACATTCCTCTCGCTTAAAGTACCGTTGAAGTCAGCGGAGCTTTTACACATTACTGCTTAGCCCCTCCAGTTTCATTTCTCTGCTTACAGACACAGAGTAGAAAAGTAACTCCCACAGACCAACATTAACTGATGTTACTGGGCTGAAGTCAGATATATTTGAACATCCCACAGCAGGAGAAATTATTCACAGGTTAGTTACATGTTGGAATTGCATTCTACTATAGACATGATTACCTTTGATTATTTTGTCCTCACAAAGATAAACATGACAGAGCCGTTAATATAATTACAATATGGTTAAGCATGATTATGATAAGAAAGAAAAATAAAAGAATATTTTATTTAAGGATGATTAGATTTCAAAGAGGTGTCATTTTAAAGTAAAATTTACATCAGAAAGTAGTATGCAGATTGAAAATCTTAAAATAAAAATTAAAAAATGACTTAAAACCACTTAGGAAAATGAATAAAATTTATGAACTGGAATTTAGTGAATGCATAGTTTTCTCAAATGCTTTTTCAGTGCCAATAAAAACAATGAAGGCTTCCTACTGAATGTAATTTGAATCCTAGAACCCCAACTGAGGGGAGGAAAATCTCTCTGATACACGGACCATATAATTATATAGATCATACTCTTTAAATCAATTTTTTTTCTCCTTGGTCTCTTCCCCAGATAATGACACAACGAGTAAAAGCTGTGGTAAATGTGTGCAGTTTCTCCCTCATTTATATATAGGAACTATTAATAAACTATTTGTTTGAATAAGTATGGCCAAACTCATAGACTACAGAGGCATAACAGTCAATATGTTATCTGGTCCAACCCCTCTCTCCTTTGCTCAAGTAGGACCACCTAGAGGCAGTTTTTTACAATAATGTCCTGAAGGCTTCTGAATATCTTTAAGAGTGGAGATTTCAGAACCTCCCTGCACAACCTGTGCCAATACTCTGTCACCTTCACAGGTGAAAGTGTTTCCTGATCAGGAGGAGCCTCCTGTGTTTCACTGTGCCCATTACCTCCATTTCTGTCACTGGGCACAGCTGAGAAGAGTGTGGCTCTGTCTTCTCTATTCCCTCCCATCAGGTGTTCAGATGAGTAATATCTCCTCTCAGCCTTCTCCTTTCTAGGCTAAACAGTCTCAGATCTCTCAGCCCACTCTCAGTGTGCGGGTGGATGAGGTACTGAGAGGCATGGTTTAGAGATTGGTGGGAGTAGTTGGACTCGATGATCTGGTAGGTCTCTTCCAACCTGGTGATTCTATGATCCTACGATTCTATGAAAAATACTCTAGAGTGGCCTAGCAATGAAATTAGTCAGCTTCCTCAGCACTTGTGGTTGCATCCAGTCAGGGCCTATGTGCTTGTTTAAGGTCAGTTTGTTTAAGTATTTCCTGACGCAATTCTCTTCCACCAAAGGTAACTCTTCCTTATCCTATCCTTTACCCCTGGTTTCTGGGGTCTGGGATTCCTGACATCTGGCCTTGCTAGTAAAGACAGAGGCAAAGTTGGCATTCAGTACTTTGACCTTTCCCACATCCTGTGTAACCAGGTCACCAGTCTTATTGAACAAAGGGCCCACATTTTCCCTAGTCTTTCTCCGATCATCTATGTGCTTAGAGAAGTTGAGGTATATTGCCTTTGACATCCTTAAGCAGATTCAGTTGTACTTGGACTTTAGCTTTCCTATCTTTGGCCCTGGATGCTTAGACAATGTTTCTTGATTCTTCTTAGTTTACCCATCCTTGCTTCCATCCTCTTTAGCCTTCCTTTTTGCTTTTAAAGAGGCCAGTCTGTTCTCCTGGACCCCAGAGATGTGAGCTTGTTTTTCACCCTCCTCACTGGGGTGATCCTGATCACCAGGAGGATCCTGAACTCCACCATCTCGTGTTCACTGCTGCCAAGACTGCCTTTGATAGGCACAACCCCAGTGCGTGCCTTGTTGTTTGCAAGCATATGGTCCAGCAGTGTACCTCTTAATGACTCCTCTATCACTTGGAGGACAAAGTTATGATCAATGTGCTCCAGAAACCTCCTGGATTGTTTATGTCCAGTTGTGTTATCTCTCCTGCAGATGTTGAGGTGGTTGAGGCTCTGAGGACCAGGACCTGTGAACATGAGGCTGTTCCTGCTTACCTGTAGAGGACCCAATAAAGTAAAACTTATTCAGTCACAGAACTCCCCGTTAATGATATACATGAGCTTGGAGAAAGGGCACAGTGAAAGTAAGTTGCTGAAAAGGCATGAGATAAAATGTTCTCTGAAAAAATGCTGTTCTCTACAAGGCAATTCAGAAATTTCATTTGAAAGTTTCAATGTCATTAAGACACATGCTCTACTCATACTACAAATAGGTTTCACACTTTGATGAAGAAAACATTACTTTTGTGATTTAACCCCCCTCCCAAATCCCATATCGTTCATGTAATTTATTCATTCCGGCAAGGCGAGTAAGAAAACAGTCTTTAAACTTCGATGTAATAAGAGTGGAATCCAGTGTAAAAATAAATTGGAGACAGAATTTAATTATTGCTTTTCTCTGCATGATTTACTCCCTAGCCCCTTTGCAAACTTTCTAACACTTATTTAAATTCTTCTTTTATCCTTCATCTGTTGACATTATTTACATACAGAACTCCGATGTGTTTACCATACAATTAGAATAGATCTTCATTTTAATTAAATATCAATTCAGGATCACAGCTTCAAGCAATTTGTCAGTACCGATAGTGATCAATAGAAGGAGAAGCTGAACAAAAAAGACAAATAGATTTTCTGAGTAGTTAAATATTTTACATTTCTTCACGTACAACATTTTTTAATAGAGGATGAAGAGATTAAATTTCTTGCATCCTTTTAGTTATTCTGTGGTGTGCATTTAGAAAGCTGAAATCAGAAGCTAATTGCCATATCATTATGCCTAATTGGCATGCTACCTTTTTCTCTGTAACTTACCATGACAGCTTCGTTTAACTGCAGTGTGGTGACTGTCTGTCCCAGGAGTGAAAATTTCAGTAGCTGTGGGCAAATTCTTAAGAATAAATCTCAGTTAGGAACCTAAAATTCGCACCAGACCCTTTGGGGCCATGCCTCTGCTTTCTTGCCATTGCAAAGTCCACATCATAGAGCCTTGTAATTTTCTGCTTAAGTATGTACATTACTCATTTTGCACTTGCTTATTTTTATATTGACATAATTTCTGAGCTTCTTCAGTTCATTCACCCATTGGCATCTGTCCCTTCATGATGTGCTTATGCTCATATCAGTCTTTTACTATTCTGAATGAGGAAAGCTCTTTTTTATTCTTACCTCTTGAGGTACTGTTTGGTTTGTACTCAGCATCCTAGTAGTTCTCTGCACCTCTTAAGCATGGCTTCAAGGGGAGTAGACCAAATTAAGCACATGGCTACTTCCTTATCAACAGTGAATGTGTTTTAGCTTATGTGTGCTTGCAACACAGTTGCCTTTTTACATTTGCATAGGACTGGAAACAAGTTGGACAAGGTGTTATTGAATATTATATTGCATGCCTTCTTTTAGGTAATTTTTAAGTATTTGCTTTCATTATATTGTAGAAATTCTCAGTGTTGGTACCAGGATACATCATCTTTCTTTTATATTGCTAGACTGTACCCATCTCATAGCCCTCCTTCCCACTCTGTCTCTAGCTCCTCACTCTCACTTCCACCTTCCCCAGTTTCCC
This sequence comes from Coccyzus lansbergi, assembly GCA_033558105.1. Taxonomy (NCBI): domain Eukaryota; kingdom Metazoa; phylum Chordata; class Aves; order Cuculiformes; family Coccyzidae; genus Coccyzus; species Coccyzus lansbergi. Next base: position 429,642 of record JAUMJK010000168.1, read on the forward strand.
CTTCCTTCCTTCCTTCCTTCCTTCCTTCCTTCCTTCCTTCCTTCCTTCCTTCCTTCCTTCCTTCCTTCCTTCCTTCCTTCCTTCCTTCCTTCCTTCCTTCCTTCCTTCCTTCCTTCCTTCCTTCCTTCCTTCCTTCCTTCCTTCCTTCCTTCCTTCCTTCCTTCCTTCCTTCCTTCCTTCCTTCCTTCCTTCCTTCCTTCCTTCCTTCCTTCCTTCCTTCCTTCCTTCCTTCCTTCCTTCCTTCCTTCCTTCCTTCCTTCCTTCCTTCCTTCCTTCCTTCCTTCCTTCCTTCCTTCCTTCCTTCCTTCCTTCCTTCCTTCCTTCCTTCCTTCCTTCCTTCCTTCCTTCCTTCCTTCCTTCCTTCCTTCCTTTTTCTCCTATTACGACTTCATTTGCCTGTCCACATCTAACATTACCATCCATATGAATAACAACTGTAAAAACCAGTATTTCCGATAAAAGTTTTGTGCAAAGTGAATTCAAGTAAGGACAGTATTGGGTCCAAAGGGTTGCTTCACAGATTTTTGCATTTAAAGTATTGCAAATAGTGATTACAGCTGCGTATGCATGAAAGATAGTTCTGTCACAGTTTGGAGGACATTATTCCTCAGCAACTAAGTTACATGTAAGTACTGAATATCAAGTCTCAACACTACTTCAGTTTAAAATCTTAAATTTCAAGACATAAAATTTAAATTGTGAATTGCATTTTTAAAATTCTTTTATTTTGCAAGATAAATGGGCTGAGGAACAGAAGAAAAGGAAACACAGAAGAGGTATTTTTAATAGCATCCTATTGGTCTATCACACTCAGGTAATCGAAAGAGAACATAGCTTTTTAGAGACGTTGGGAGATCAAACAGAAATGAAGTTGACTGATAGAAAGGTCTCTTTTCCTTGTAAATTCAAATCTATATTAAATTTCTAGACTGAGACATTTTAGAGCCATTTGTACCTTTAACAGGCCCAAATTTTAACAGAATATTTCTAATAATTTATTTGTATTTTACTTCCATGTCTACTGAGTATCAACTTCTACTTCATGTATGCTGTTCTAGTAGTGGTATCCATTTATAGCTGTAACATGCCTGTGTACAAATGCATGTATAATTTGTATATGTGTAAGTGGATGAATATACATGTGCTTAGAGATGTTTATTTATGAAGTTCCATATTTTTATTATCTAGGGTTTTAGGTAGTAAAAATGTAATGGATGTGAAAGAAGAATTGAAAAGATAATTGAATGAAGGGGTAGAAATAATATGTTAGTTAGTAACTAACTAGACTAAATATTCTCCCTCTGTACTCTGCACTGGTGAGACCGCACCTCGAATACTGAGTTCAGTTCTGGGCCCCTCACCACAAGAAGGATGTTGAGGCTCTGGAGTGTCTCCAGAGAAGAGCTACAAAACTGGTGAAGGGGCTGGAGGACAAGTCTTTCAAGAAGTGACTGGGAGAGCTGGGGTTGTTTAGCCTGGAGAAGAGGAGACTGAAGGGAGACCTTATTGCTCTCTACAACTACCTGAAGGGAGGTTGTGGAGAGGAGGGAGCTGGCCTCTTCTCCCAAGTGACAGGGGACAGGACAAGAGGGAATGGCCTCAAGCTCCGCCAGGGGAGATTTAGGCTGGAGATTAGGAGGAGGTTTTTCACGCAGAGGGTCATTGGGCATTGGAATAGGCTGCCCAGGGAGATGGTTGATTCACCTTCCCTGGAGGTGTTTAAGGCACGGGTGGATGAGGTCTTGAGGGACTTGGTTTAGTGTTTGATAGGAATGGTTAGACTAGAAGATCCGACGGGTCCCTTCCAAACTGGTTGTTCTATGATTCTATGAAGTTCCACCAGGGGAGGTTCAGACTCGACAGAAGGAAAAAATTCTTTGCTGAAAGGGTCATTAGGCACTAGAACGGTCTGCCCAGGAAGGTGGTTGATTCGCCTTCCCTGGAGGTGTTTAAGGCACGGGTGGATGAGGTACTGAGAGGCATGGTTTAGAGATGATCCGATCATGGTTGGACTCGATGATCCTATGGGTGTCTTCCAATCTGGTGATTCTATGATTCTGTGATAAATTTTCATTTAGCAAACTCTGGCTGAGGAGCTGAAGATCTTGTCCTGCTATGCCAAAGAGTATTTATTCCTTAAAAATGTATATTTGATGTAGCATATGCAGTGATGCTGTGATTGGGACTCAGTAGTATATATACGGTTCACTCTAGCTGCAAAGAATATGATTGAAATTCTGTTATGGCTCATTAAATAGCTTCTATAAACCAACTCTTCTATCTGTGTCAAGCGGTATTGCCCTTCTCATATATATACCATGTTCTTATGTGAATATTTGCATGTCCATGTTTATCAGTCACATTTCCATGAGCATCCAAGCATGTGAGCTAATAATTTTCCAGTGCAATTTTTTTACAGAAAGCAGATGTCAGAATTGGAATGTCTGAAATAATCCAGATAAGTGAGTAAAATCACAAGAAATTAATTTTTAATTCTGCAATATTTGCCCAGCTTCAGAAACAATAGCACTTAAGTCACACCACACTGATTCATATTATGTAATTATTTCTGAAGATATACAAAATGGACCTGTTGAAATGAAGGGTGAGTCAAAATCCATTTCTTCATATAAAAAATTTTGTGAAGTCACACCTCATTGTTACACTGTTAGTAAAGATCAAAGTTGTTCTTTTGTTAGTGAGTACTGTTAAATGTACTCAAATACTGTTAAATGTATTTTTTATGCATAATATGAGAGGACATAAGTGATTAGGAATGTTCCATGTTTAAAAGTTGTATATAATAATCCAAATGATAAGCAAGTTGTCTTTATAGATCTGGTGGGTCTCTTCCAACCTGGTTATTCTATGATTCTATGATTCTATATATGCTAATTCAATCGGAATTTTATCTATTCAAAAATACTCCTGAAATTTAATTGCTAATAAAGTGTTTGCTATAGAATTTGAATTTATTTTTTAACTCTGTAATTTTGAAATGTACTGGAGCAGTACAAATGTTCATATGGATTTAAAAATAAACTTTTAAAATAAAAAGAATCACATTCCCATTGTTAGGCAACTGAAAAATATCAACAATTAAACAGAAGTGGGACTTAAATATCTCAGAAATTCTTCAATAAAGGCATTTACACTAGATTGCTGGATTTTCTAGTTTTGAGAATCATCTGCCTTCCATCTTGCCAAGTATTTTTTATATTTTTCTTATTTTTCTTTTCTTCTTTTCCTTTATTTTAATATGTTTTTGCAATTTCAGACCTGGTTTGAGAAGGACTCTCAGGACTGCCTAATTCCAATCTCATCAGTATCTCTTCCTCCCCCCTTACATCCCTCAGCTTTCATACTTTTGCCTCATTTCCCGTGGTTCAAGTAACATATCACAAAAAGCATTATAAGCATGAATTGAAAAATTACTTTTCAATCTATGTAGTATCATTCAAGGATGTAGGCACCAGTCCAATAAAGTATTTAGACTCCTTACTGTTATTTAGGCTTCAAATGTTCTTCTGAAATCTCTTTCTCTGACATTTATTACCTCACAATTGGGGTGGACTAAAAGCATGCCCACAGGCAATTAAGGAAATTCAGCTAATGGCTGATAATTTATTAGGCCACTGTAATTCAATTCTGTACTGTTATGTGGCTCAGCTCATAGCAAGCTCTTTCAAATGAAGTTAATTCAAAGGCTTTGCTTAGTATATTTATGGTAGCATAGACATGGCCTTATCAAATGTCTCAAGGATATGTTATTACATAACATTTCAAACAAAATTATAGCTTTCCTCCCTATTCATACGGACCAGAAGTGTCACCTAATCCTATTATAAAAAATCATAAAAATCATTACAAACTCACAAAAAATCATAAAAATCATGGTATCTCTATTATAAGGGCAAGCATCATGGTTAGGGAGAGTGGCATTTAAAATGCTATCTTCCCCATTCGTGGTGATTCTAGGTCTGCTAAATAAGCATTTGAAACATTTTCCAGAGTTTCTTGCATGTGTGGTACATTCATCACTTGGCCAGCTGGTGGGTAGCAACTGGTGATGTGCTCTGGGCCCAGCTCAGTCAGCTTTTGTTCCCATGAATCACTCTTACCTATGTGACTGTTCCCATGGCTGCTCAGAATTCCTGCACACAAAAATTGTACAGATTGTTTCTGAGCACCTTTTGCTGAAGTAGAAAATCTATTCTCCAAGTGGCGCCCTCCTGAAAAAGATGAACATTAAAATGCCAAATTCAGCAAGAACAAAGATGTGGGTGAGTGTGACTCAAGTACTAAATTACTCACAGTGAAACAGGTTGGCAGTGTCATTTACAGAGAAGCAGGTGTGGTGTTACAATTAAAATACTTCACTTCTCAGTCCCACCCATCACCTCTCTGCAAGAAACCCACCACCTCCTATGAGAGGCTTATGCTTATTAAACACAAAAAACCCCAACAAGGAATCCAGAAACTCAGTTTGAATCAGACTTACTTCTTGGGAAAGGCAGAAAAAGACTAAGGCAGGGAAGCACTCTAGGTGGTTAGTATATCAGTGGTACTTTCTAGAGTCATCCAAAGGATGGAACTATGATGTTCCCATTAAAGAGTTTTTGAGCAGGTGGTGAATAAGAATGCATTTTGTTTTCAGAGCAATGAAAAGCCAAAAATGTCTGCTAGCACTCAGAGTTGTAAGCAGTTTCAAAGTACAGAAGAAAATCAATAGTAATGAGAGTCAAAGCATCCATATTTATCAGAAGTAAAATAGCACAGTAAATTTTCTGCAGTTTGTCCTCCTTTCTTATTTGTTTGGAAAGACATTCTGCCATAAAGATTGTTTCCATCTTTTTTTGTGAAAGTCAGGAAATACAGCCTGTGTCATGATAAAAATACTACCCTGAACTGAGGTCTGAATATGTTGTGTACACATTTTTCACAGGGAATCACGGCATTGAATAACTGTGGAGTGAGGGATAAGATAGATGTATGAAGAGGGTTGCTATATACCAGTGACAGAGATTGTATTTCAGCAATGTTAAGCCAGACCAAATAGATCTCCTTAAAATAAGTGCTAGCTGAGAACTGTATAGCTGTAAGAAGACCATATTGAAAACTAAGTCTGTTGTCTGTGAGGCTGTCTTGTACAACTATTGATTTTTGTCCTTTATATCTGTCTACTTGTGTGTTAAGAGAAAGAAAGATTTACATGGACAAAAAAGAAATGAATCAATCACCTAATACTTGCAAGTACTTGCTAGTTTTTTTCAAGAATTAGTTTCCATGAGCAAACAATATGTTATTCCAAATATATATTCATTATCAGTTCAGTTCCAATGGAGAGCCAAGTGATATATTATTCTCATGGAAGAGCACAAGATCTGAAAGATAAGTAAGATTCTGGTGGCACAAGGGACTATAAAAACACATCCATTGTACAGTGAGGGATATAAACTTAATGTTGAGACTATTTTATAATACAAAAACATATTTTCAGAGAAATCTCCCTCCTCTGAGGCAACTGAAAAGGTGATAGACCCTTGAAACAATGTGTTTTAATGACTGCAGCAGTTGTTTACCTTAGGCAAGTCGCTGATGTGCTTCAGGAAGCTACAGTTACCTTGGTTAGGACTTAACCCTTACATTATAACATCTGCGTGCAGACAATTATGTGTTGAGGAAGCTTAAGACAAGTACCTAAATGTGAGCCTCTGTTGCTGTGCTGGGTTCTCCATCTGCCAGTTTAGATGCATAGGATCATCTGAGGTCTTGTGCCACTTCTGGAAAACCTTGTTTAGGTATCTCAGTTGGATCTCATATCTCATATAGCATCTCAAATGCAGATGTGTATTTATGCAAGTGTTATGTACCCTGGGTGACTAAAGCTTCATTATAAATAAGGGACATACAGTCTGTAAGAGGACCAGAGCCTGGAAATTTGACTGACTATGGATAGTTTCTTCTTTTAAATTGAGCAAGTGCCCCTAACCCTGTCAATAAGATATCAGCTCTGTTTCCTGAATGCAGATGTCTTGTTGCACTTTCAGATGCCATAAAATATTCAGAATATCCACATAAAAAACTACCCTTTACAGGGTAGGGCAAGAGAGCTGCAGTTCAGACTTTGTTGAGGCAAGTGCTTCAAGTACTGCTAGGTGTTTGTGCTAAAATGACCTACAAGATACCTGGAGCTCTTCTGTTGAAAACAGGAGCTTAGAAACCTAGCAGATGTGAAAATACACACATGTAGGAGTTTCGAGTCCAGAGCTGAATCCTGCCCTTGCGTTTTGGGGTTATTTTTTGGCTCTGCTTCCAAAACTGATTATATCTTCCATGATTTATTTCCCCTGTTGATGTGAAATTAAAAGAGAGCTTTTTAAAAGATAGAATTTGGGCCTGTGTTCACAAAGGATACTTCTGGCACAGCAGTTTGCACAAAGATGGTATTTACACAGCACTCAAGAATATTGTTTGAGTATTGAGTATTGCCTTTTCTGCTCATAGCTAGCTTTTAATTAATTGACTTTTTGCAATGTTATGATAATGGTAGTGTGAAGAGGCAGAACTGAACCCTGGTTATAGTATGAGTATGCTTTTCACTATACTTTTCACTATTATTGAACTATTTCTTGATATTAGCTATTAGCCTGTCCTGAAATAATAATCAGGTCCTGTAGCCTAAAGCCTACTGGAAAATAAGGAGAGAACAAAATCAAAGTTTTTGTCTTAATTAGGAACAGATGTGGACTTCTGGAAGATCTTTAAAATGACAAAAAAAATTTTTTTTGGCCTTTATAGACAGGATTCCCAAGGAATCTTTAGAAGAAATATATAGGGTCTATGCCTACTGGAGATCCTGAGGCAAGGTATTTGGTCTTTCCATGGCATGCCTTCTGCCAGAATTAATCTTCTCAGGAGGATCAGGTGATGCAGAGAGATATAAATTATATATAACTGTACCACTTTGTGGAAATATGGTCTCTGCTGTCAACTCAGACCACTCTGGAAATTTCCTGTTCAATTTTATTACCTACTAAACTGCCTTACTGTAAGGCTGGAAGCGATAAGTTTTTTGATACCAGAACTCATGGGATAATACCTTCTTGAATGTCTCACAGCTGTGTGAATGATGATATTGTCTGCTACAAAAGAAAAATCAGAGATACGGTCAGTGTTTGTTATCATGTCATTTTATACATCATTTTATCACTTGCATTATCTCCAGCACTAAGAATTGTCTGCTCAAAGCTTTTACCCCTTTTCTGTAAGTTACTGAGTTATTGCTAGTGAAAATTGCATTTCCTCTTGAAAATGTGTAGTGATATAGTTAATCAAAGTAAACAGTAAAGGAATGCTGAACTCCACATAAGCTAAGGGTCTGATTCTACCACCTATAGTTCCACTGAATAGCTCTTGCTGAAGTGAGTATCCTCACAGAGGATAATTGAAGTATTCAAATGAAAAAAATGTACCCACTGTGTACAGGCATTGCAGAGTTTGACTCTGTATGCTAGGTGCTGCAGAGAACTGACAAAGAACCATGAATTACAGTAAACAGAAGTGATAAGTGATTATTTTAAAGCTCAAATAACATCAGTGAAAGTTTTCCTCTTCCTTTTCTTAAACTTTTTTATGTGTGTCACGTAATGGTCAGCAAGCAGCAACTGTACTTTCCTGGTGATACTGAAGTGTCAGTCCAGCTTGTCCCTTTAACAGCAATGTGGTACTTTTTAATAGACAGTATTAGCTGTTACTGAACTTTACGTGTCCTGTAGAGCGGATGGAGAGATGATTTTATGAGAAGCACTGACACCTTTGAGTCTGTTTTTATGATACTTTCTTTTAGCTGGTACTGACAAATGGCTTTGCTGCCTGCATATGTGTGCAAGGCAAATTGGATTTACAGCACATATACATTTCAATATTTGAAATCTATTGCATGAGGTTTCTTGATTGTTGAAATAAAATGTGGATTTCTGCCAGCATATGTTATAGTTTCCAGAAGCCATCTCTTAAATTAACAAGTCACTGAGTTCTTCAAAACTTTTCAAGTGCTGATTAACAAGGCAATGCAAACCTTTTACAACTTTTTGCCCTTTCCCTTTATTAAATGCCTGACATTTAGCAAAATTAGTTGATAGAATATGATGAGTCTTACTACGTGTGCTGTGTGATGGAACACAATGCAAAGCCTAACACAAAATTTGAACTGAAATATTGCCATTAGTTTGGACACCTACTGTTTAATATGGTTGGTGCTTTTATTTTCTGAAGAAAATTACTCACAGGAGAAAAGTGTTCCAAGACGATGTGGTATTGCAGGACAATGGCACAGCACCACGTTAATATTTTTGTCCAATTAGAACCTGGGAACAGATCTGGTGCCTGGAGGGCTTCAGGATTTCCTCAAATGTTACTTCGTCATTAGCAAATTCAAGGGATTTACTCACAAAACCATATTTTTTCTCCAAAGGAGTGAATGTGAAGGTGGAAACAAGAAACAATTCAAATACATCAACTCTAATGCAAAGAAGCAAGGCAGCAAAGCAGAGCAGACAGAATTACCAGAACACCAGGTATATAATAAACAATAACAGTTGTTAGAAATATAGTGTAAAAATTATCCTGAGAAAAATGAAGATACATGTTTTAGGGGAAAAACCCCAGAGGTAACTAGGGAAGTTATATAATAATTTTGTGTATTGATGATGGATAAAGACAGGAAAGAGGAAAGAGTTGAGGAAATATGATCTGCTATGGTATTAAAACGTGACCTGAATGCATTTCACAATCAGTTTTATTGAGATAGTGTTAGGAAAAAAATGGATGGGTATACTCTATTGGACAAGTTGGCAAACTAAAATCCATATTAGGATACAAATTTGTATTTCAATCATAAATACGTTTGGAGAGATTCAGATATAGAAAATTAAAAAAAAACCTATAGAAAATAAATTTGGACCTAGAACAGGTTCAGTTTACATCATATGGACAGAAATAAAAATTAGATTGTTGTTGTTTCAAAGAACCAGGTTTGGCATAATAAGGGAAATGTTAGTCAGTCAACTAGACTGAAGCACACCTGATCTTAGAAAAAACTTGATTTGTTTTAAATTGCCAGTGGCCCAAAAATTATATGAAACTGTAATGACTCTTTATCTGTTCTTTTAATATTGGTTTTGGATGTGATTTCCAGACATAAATAGAAAAACAACCACTACAGACAGGACTTTGGTGATCAGATAAGTGTTGAGAAAGAACAGAAAAAGAATATAATCAGTAGAGAAAGCTGCAGCTTAGAAATCCTAAAATATAAGATTTGACGTAATTCAAGTTTATTTAGTAATTTTTGATGAAATTAAAAGAAACATTGACTAGTTTAAAAAAAGGAGGAGGGTCTAGAAGTGTGGTATTTTTATTGGATGGGCAACATATAGCTAATATTCTAACCACCTGTGATCTTATTTGCCTGAGTATTAACAACAGATTATAATACATTAGGATCAACACAGGATGGCCTGTGAAAATGAGATATGGAAATAGAAATGTAAACATTTAATTCAAATAATTTAATACAATCAATGGAATTATCTTAGTAACAGATTACCTGTGAAAACTAGCACATAAAATTAGGTAATGAGGATTCAGATAATGAGTCTGTTCAGTGAGGAATGCTACTGTTCTCCACAATATGCCAAAACAAGTTGTGAAGGATATGAAAAATTGAGCAAATGAGAATGCCAAGCAAGCCTAAACTACTTTTTAATAAGGTAGAACATCTTCACAAAAGGGAATAAACCAAAAGAATCTCTTTGATCTTCTAGAAGAAACAGATATGCCACATGGCAAACTATTAATTCATATGGAGAAGATCGCTGTAATTATGTGAAAATTAAAAAAATAACCAAAAGTTGAACAACATGGGATTATGCTAGGAAGTGAAACTCCTGGTCTGAAAGGAAATTGTCAACAGAGATTCTCAAAGGGATTTGGAACTGATATAAACATTTTTTTTAGATATAGAATCATAGAACAACCAGGTTGGAAGAGACCCCCTGGATCATAGAGTCCAACCATTCCTATCAAACACTAAACCATGTCCCTCAGCACCTTGTCCACCTGTTCCTTAAACACCTCCAGGGAAGGTGAATCAACCACCTCCCTGGGCAACCTGTTCCAATGTCCAATCACCCTTTCTGTGAAAAATTTCTTCCTAATGTCTAGCCTAAATCTCCCCTGGCAGAGCTTGAGGCCATTTCCTCTTGTCCTGTCCCGTGTCACTTGGGAGAATAGGCCATATGAGAGGGAATGTGAAGATGCAAAGCTGAGAGGCACTGTAGGCTGATCTATTAACAAAGAAAGAACTAGATGTTTGAGGACAGAATTATAAAATGGCATGAAATTCAATTGCATGTCATGCAAAGTCATGCACGTAGATACGATGAGGTGCAAAATCACCATCTGTAAATGGTAACTTAGTGGATGAATTGCTATAAGGATGTCTCAGAGTCATGAATGAGATGTAGTTGTCATGAAGATATGATAGTTTAAAGATGATGAAGAAAGCAGAGAAATACTAATTATATAATATAAATTGCAAATAGTGGGAAGCATATGATCTGTAAAGAAAGCTGCCAAAATAACAAAGGTAACTTTATCAGTTAACTTTTTGCATTAAGCTTGCAACAGGAGAAGCCAGACGACTTGACAAACAAGACCAACTAGTGCCCTATATCCAGCCACCAGTCAATTATTTCAGAAATGTAAAGACAGAGGGAATGCAAAAGCGTGCCCAGTTGATGTCATCTCTCTGAAAGACGTGTCACATCTCATCTGATAGTGTTACAGATGTAGTAGGAAATGCTGAGAAAATGTTACAGATTCCTCTTTCTTTACTGGCAGAGAGACTTTACTACCACAGAGATCCACATGCAACTGAGACATTAACTGAGATGCACTTACATCAAGTGAAGTTATGTTTTAATTATCATGTAATTTAATTTAGGGATTATGAAACTGAAAACTCAATGATTACAATAGCTGTAAGAGGGAAACTGTCCTCAGCTATTTTATTTCTTAAAAATTTCCTCTAGAATGATTCCCATCAGTTAAATTAGCTGCAGACTTTCTCAGATATAAGAGTTCCATAACATTAACTGTGACTACAACCAGACTTGGAGCCTTCATGAGTTCAGAGACAGAAAAGATTTTATGTGATGTGTGATTTCTTTAATACTAGGAGTCCTGCTGGTAGCGATGGGTGAAAGCACAGCAGTCATTTTAGACAAAGTAAGCATTTGTGTATAATATAAGTCCTTGTGTTCAGTCCTGGGAATAACAATCCTTTGAAACTCCTTCCAGCAACATCTTCCGCAAACCTGAGAAAGCATTAACATGCTGAAGAGCTCTTCTCACTGGCAACAACACAGGTCTCTAATTTGAAAAGATTCGTAACCTCTTGTTTTCCTGCTAAATCTGGTCTGCAGATGTCATAGTTTTGTTCCAACAACAGCACAATGAATCTTTCTGTGTAACATGATTGAATACGGCCTGCCTGACCAAGAAACTGTCAGATGAACCAGAGTAAAGTCACTAAGGTAGACACTGAACCAGCATTTATCCATGTCTTCAAAGTATCAGAGTATGCTGGAAAAGTAGCACAGCAAGCTGTAGGCAATCCAAGAGACTCCTGGAGTGCACTGAAGATAATTTCTTAGTCCAGCTAATACGTATCCTCACCCCAGTGGATTCAATACTGGATCTTATGGTCACCATTACAAGTGAAATCATCAGTGACATTAGTATTGGAGGCAGTCTGGGCTGTAGTGATCATTCATTGGTGGAGTTCAAGGTCAGAGGGATATGTGACAGGTGAGGAGCATAGTCAGGACCCTAGATTTCAGGAAAGAAGACTTCCAGCTCTTTGAGGAGTTACTTGGTAGGATCCCCTGGGACATGGTCCTCCAAGACTAGGGAGAGGAACAGAGCTGGAAAATATTTAAGGATGCTTTCCACAAAGCACACGAGTGCTCAGAACTCGTATGTAGGAAATCAGGCAGGAAAGGGAAGAGATGGGCACGGCTGAGTTGAGATCTGCTGGTCAAACTCAAGAAGAAGAGGGAACTGCACAGGCAGTGCAAGCAGCAAGGGATAAGCTGGAAAGTCTATAGGGACACTGCCCAGTTGTGTAGGGATGATGTCAGGAAGGCCAAGGTGCAGTTGGAGCTAAACTTGGCAAGGGAGGTGAAGACCAACAAGAAGGGTTCCTACAGGTGCATCAATTAGAAAAAGAAGTTTAAGGACAATGTACCCCCACTGATGATTTGGAATGGTGACCTTGTATCAACAGACAAGGAGAAAGTTGAGGTGCTTAGAAAATATTCTGCCTCAGTCTCCACCAACAACCATTCTATTCATCCCTCCTGAGTCATGGGACAAAAAGATGGGGAGCGTGGGGACAAGTACCTCTCAGTGTAGGGGAGGATCAGATTTGTGACCACTAGAGGAACCTGAACATATCTGTCTATGGGACTTGATGAGATGCATTCCAGAGTCCTGAGGGAATTAGCTGATGTGATTGCCAAGCCACTCTCCATGATATTTGAAAAGTCATGGCAATCAGGAGAAGTCCCTGGTGACTAGAAGACGGGTAATGTTCTGCCCATTTTTAAAAAGGTAGAAAAGACAACCCTGAGAACTACTGACCTGTCAGCTTCACCTCTGTGCCTGGGAAAATCATGGAATAGATTCTCCTAGCAGCTATGCTAAAGCATATGGAGGACAGGGATGTGATTAATGGTAGCCAGCATGGCTTCACCACGGACAAATCCTGTCTGATTAACCTAGTGACTTTCTATGATGGGATAACCACAGCAGTGGACATGGGAAAACCAATGAATGTGATCTAACTGGATTTGGGTAAAGCCTTTGACATGGACCCCACAACATCCACCTCTCTAAATTGCAGAGATATGGATTTGATGGGTGGATGGTTCAGTGGATAAGAAACTAGTTGGATGGCCGTATTCAGAGAGTAGTGGTCAATGGCTTGAAGTCCAGATGGAGATCCATGAAAAGTGGTGTCCCTTGGGGGTCTGTACTGGGAGCAGTGCTATTTAATATCTTCATCAGTGACACTGACAGCGAGATTGAGTGAGCCCTCAGCAAGTCTGTAGATGACACCAAGCTGAGTGGTGCAGTTGTCACACTGGAAGGATGAGATGTCATCCAGAGGGACCTGGACAGGTTGGAGAAGTGGGCTTGTAAGAATCTCATGAGATTCAAGAAGGCCAAGTGCAAGGTCCTACACCTGGGTCAGAGCAATCCCCAATTTCTATACACAATTTGAGGTAATGTGGTTGAGAGTGGCCCTGCAGAGAAGGACTTGGGGGTGCTGGTTGATGAGAAGCTTGACATGATACAGCAATGTGCCCTTGCAGCCCAGAAGGCCAACCATATCCTAGGCTGCATCCGAAGAAGTGTGGTCAGGAGGTCGAGGGAGGTGATTCTGTCCCTCTATTGCTCTTTTGTGAGACCTCATCTGGAGTACTATGTCCAGTTCTGGAATCCTCAACATAAGATGGATATGGAACTGTTGGAAAAGGTCCAGAGGAGGGATACAAAACGTTCTGAGGGCTGGAGCACCTCTGCTATGAGGACAGGCCGAGAGAGCTGTGCTTGTTCAGCCTGGAAAAGATAAGACTTGGAGGAGGTCTTATAGCAAACTTCCAGTACCTGAAGGGGCTAAAAGAAAGTTGAGGAGGGACTTTTTACATAGGTATTTAGTGATAGGACTGGGGGCAATGTGTTTAAACTGGAGAGGGGCAGATTTTGGCTTGACTGAAGGAAGAATTTCTTCACCATGACAGTGGTGAGGCACAGGCACGGGTTGCCCAGGGGAGTTGTGAATGTCCCGTCCCTGGAGGTGTTTAAGGCCAGGTTGGATGGAGCCTTGAACATTCAGATCTAGTGGGACATGTCCCTGCCCATGGCAGGAGAGTTGGAATTCGATGATCTTTAAGGTCACTTCCAACACAAACTATTCTGTGATTCTATGGCTTTACGATTCTATGATTTTTTTTTTTTTTCACTAAAACTTTAATAGATCTCAGTACACAATGCCTTTGTTAAGTGCTACTCTCCCAAATATATGCAGAAAACTTTGTTACAATCAGTCGAGGTTTTTGTCTCTGACCTAGATTGTAAGGAGGTGACATATTGTGAACTGTTGCGCCCAGATTGGTTACATGGTCTGAAGAGGAGAGTCAACCATAAATTGTTAAGCTTGCAGGATTTCATGGCTGAATTGCTTCCTTGATTTGCTTTTATTGAAGATCAAAAAATTTAACATTTAGATAAAGTGGTTTGGAATATTGGACAACTGATGATGACATTTTCCCAATTAGATGATATACAAGAGGTATGATTGATTTAATCTGCTTTTAGTTGTTAGCAATGTGTTCTTCTGTCTTAGTTCTGTTTATCTTAGGCTTTCTTTATATATGGTAAAAAAAATGCAGTAACTGTTAGGCATATAATTAAACTGGAAGTTTTGAGAAAAAACACTCCAATTTTCAGTTTTTGAGTTAGACTTACTATTCTGTTGTATTTTCATTTAATTTGCTTGACATTCTGCTCTGTATTCAGCACAACAGCTATTTGCTTGAGATGAATTTCAATTACCTTCTCATCAGTTGTTTGTTAAATATTATATTTCCTCCTCTTCTTCAGGAAATTTCTCATACATTATAGAATTCCAATCAAAATTCATCAGAGCGCTCAGCTTTCTTTCACCGTTCTCTTTCTCAAAGTCAAAACACTTTTAGTACACAGCATTCTCTCATGAGTATTTAAAATGTGATGGTAAGCTGATAAGCAAATCCAGGATGCTCTGTATCTTAAACTAGATTTCTTATATTTAGCTCATTTCTTAATATCAGGCACGGAATTGCCTTGAACTATAAAACTTGTTCAAGGAATTATTGGAAACAAAACATAAGTCTACATAAGAATATGTTACTTTTAAGAATTTATTATTCTTTATAATTACATTCCTGTTACCCTAATCAATATCAGAGTAATTTAAATGCCTCATGATCAATGTTTCTGCCTTGCTTGGGAAGTGTCTCTTATCTCTAAAAGGTTGCCATGATCTACTTTTTATAACTTCACTAAAGGTTCCTTGCCAAAAGTCATTTAACTCCATATTTGACTATAAATTACACTTAAACTGCCTCTATTGTCAGATAAAATTGTACAGTTTTTCCTTTCATGCTACACAGAATTGCTATGTATTTTCACTGCAAGAATATCTTAACTTTTTATCAGGTACTTTTATTATCCCGAATCTAATATTCTTCAATCCAACTTGAGTTTTTAACCACCCTTTCTGTACTTGCCATCTCTATCTGCTAGCATTTAACTTGTTGCTTATTGTGAGTTGTGTCAGGAGGTAAAGTATTGCAGTAGGGGCCAATGGAACTCCACGAACAAATCAGTATGATTTCAGATGAAGAACATTTATTGAGAATCAAATCCCTCCTTATATAGGATAGCAGGCCAAAACCTCAGGTAAACACCAATTGGTCCCCCTGCCCTTGCAATAAGCCTATTTTTGGCACTCGCCCATCCCACATAACATGTTGCTAAGGTAACACCTGTCACTCCCACCTGCAGGTTTACTTCATTAACATAACGCAACAGAGTCTTTTAAAACCTTTGTGACCTTCCTGCCAGGCCACTTAGCGAGGCAATCGCAACAATAAAGCACAACCTTTCAACTCATATAAAATTTGGGTGTCTTTATCAAGCTGTATACTTGGGCAAAAAGTTTGCATGGAGTTTATCTGACTTAAACTAGGAATCCAAATGTTAGACACAAAAGGGTAAGCCAGTTACATGAAGCTTCTTATCTGGTCAATGCAGGGAGCTACCCACTTTAAAGAGATACTAACTTTAGCCTCACAGTGGGATGTGTGAAGTTCAGATGATTCATTCTCTAGAAATACATGACATCAGCAGCACTCAATTATGTGAAACTGATCCCACCCATGGACTTCCTGTAGCCTCACAGAATCAGCTAGATGGCATGATCATCATGTCAAACTAATGTCTTAGAGATCCTGGTCTTACTCCTTTCATCTGCTTCATCTGAACTCCTTACTGTATCCTGGCAACTACAGTGGATAACAAGTGACATCTGGAGTCCAGCCACCAAATCATTTTAATGCTCTAACCACAGCTGCAACCATTACAGTGTTCTTTGGTGGCAGAACACTGAGTAAAAGCCACAGTAATATTTCTAGGAAACATTTCTAACTTCTCTTGACAGTGGTACCTTTTTCACCAGAAGACCATGCAGCATAGGCATACCAGGTGATTCCAATTTTCTAACATATTATTAACTTTTTAGTAATATATTTAGCTTTTGTAGACTGGTTCTTCTCCTTTATCTCAGCTTACTTGGCAGAACTGACTATCTATGAAGTGCTCCATTGACCCTTCTATTATTAATACATCTCTATTTTTACGTTCAATAACTTCCTTACAAGTTCAGTTACCCCTCATCCCTAGTCTATCTAAGGATTGCTTATGTTAAGTGCCTCTGTTCTCAGAGGCTATTATTCCACTCTTCTCTTCTGAGTACTCTGCTCAGACTTGCTTCTTTCCCATTTACCTAGTCTTTGCTTTTCTACTGCCTTACGTTTTTAGTGCTGTGCTTCAGAAGTAGTCTTTTTGCTGTGCATTCACAGCTCGTATGCCTTTCCCGATGTTATTGCTCCCTTTGCATTTGAGACTAGCCGCATGTCACCTATTATTCTGTCATATTCATTGATCTACACAAAAAAATAAACCAGTTGCTCTAATTTGGCAGTCTGGTCTTCTAGTACCACAGCTAACTTACACAAAAAAAAGTATTTTTGAATGTCCCCAGCTTGATAGCCAGGAACATTTCACAGTCAAAATGTTCCATTATATATATCATGAACTTCACAGATACTTGAAATAATTCACAAATAATCTTGGCTTAACCTCTGAGAGGATAAAATAAAGGCAACTGAAAGACAAGGATTTAAGATACTTTGCAGGCAGTTTTCAACCCTTTTGTGTAAACGTAATGTCTTCAATCTAGAGGAAAATATAAAAGAACGTTCTTTATTCTTTTAACTATTAAACAACTGACCACAAACTGTTTGCTAGTCTCCTGTTCTCAAAGAATGCTGAAGAACCTAGATCTGTGTACTCAAAATCTGGATATAATTGTGTTAAAAGTGTCAGTAGCAGAGGCAGTCATTTGCTGCATCGTGTGAGCTGAAGTTGAGTGCCCAGGCATCAAAACTTATCATAAGACACAACCCCCACCCCCAGCCTCCTTCTGCATAAACTGGGGATAGTAGATTAATTATAAACAGTAGAACTAGGTAAACCAAGGAATTGGTGGCTAGAGTCTTTGCATATTAGAATTATTGATGCTTGAATGGCTTGACTACCTAGTCTTCATCTTAAAATAACAGCGTGTATGTTACAGCTGCATAAACTTATTGGTATAAGTTTTAAAACTCTCTGAAAAAAATTTCAAAACTTCTTTTCCCATTTTCAAAACTGCAAAGGGACCAAATATTTAATTTAGCAAATATACACACATAGTAAATAATAACTTAAAAATCTGGCCAATAGTCTTACCTTATTTTTCATTTGTTCTAACTCCCTCTACAAGAAAATCTAAATAAAATTAATGTCCTAAAAGACTTTTCTATTTACAAAAATAAAACATATATGACATGTCTAATTTAAAATACTTACAAGACATGTAAACTAATTCATCAGTAAGTTTTCAGTTCTCAAAAAGTAGATTCTTTTTCTAATAAATTTAAATAAAAAAGCAATGAGAAATAAAGAAATTAACTTCCTGTGGTTTTGAAATTCCAGTATTAAGATTAATTATTTTTCATTACTTTTGTTGAAAAAACCTTTAGGAAGCTGCAGACTAGTCCTAAAAGATAAACAAATCATATATCAATGAGCCAGATTTTTGGGTAGACAGCATTTCAGAGTCGAATCTCCTGTCAGATACTGGGCTCCTAGAAAGGTAGGCATAAGCCTCCCATCCAGGTTTAAATCATCTTCTCTGGTGCCTCCTCTACCTACCTTGATTTCTGAGGTCTTTTAAACATGTTGACAGATTTAAGAGTGACAAGATTTTATCATCATGCACAAAATGCGTCTCCCTCATGCTGCTCTGCAAGCACCCACAGACTTCTTCGGTATGAAATCCAGTTTCCACACCAGTTAGTTTAATGCTACATCTTTCACAGAGTAGTAGTATTATTAATAAAAAATGAGATATTTTGCAGTTCCTGCATGATGCATCATAAACCCCCATCTTTTTCACAGATTTGTAGATTTTGAAGATGACGTACATAGATTTGGAGAGACAACTGTGGCAAAGTTATAGACAAATAGAAAGTGTGTGGAGATTGTCCAAATAAAATAATATATTTTTATTATGATAATATCTGGAGATGTACCTTAGTTGACAGAGTTTTTGGAATGATCTCAGTTAGCCACAAACTACTATTTTCAGGTAGTGTGCAATATCATCAGTGTGATAAAGTCTCTGGTAAGCTTACCAGGACCAGAAAGGTTAAAAGCTTTGCAGTCAATACAAAACACAGACATAATATTCCGTTTTAGCAGATTTCTGTACTTACATTTTATCCTATTCATGTTATATGTATTTTTATGTACCTAAAAGATTTGTTCTGTTGTAACTGCCTCTCAGTTAGTTAATTTTGCATCAAATTAAGGAAGATTCAGATTAGGTGCTAAGAATAGCTTATAAATTCTAATTCTGGGGAAAAAAGTGGCTTGTTGAAGGTCCATTGCTGAAAGTCTAAAGATAGCTTAGATAACTATCTGCCTTATATAGACTGAATTGATCCAGCCTTGGGTTACAAAGATGAACTAGATGACCTCCCAGGAATTTCTGTGAAGCAGTTCAGAAAGGGGCTGGAAATTTAATCTTTGAAACTTGCAAAACACCTGAAAACACTGTGAAGTAGATTCACACCTGATTTTTTTAGCGATATTAGTTTCTCTGGAGTGCTTCTTTGAGGCTGCTATGAACCTCTTTTGTTTTATGTAGTACCCAAATATAATCAACACTTAAGTAGAGAAGCTAAAGTTTTCTAGTATTAAGGTTTCACTTCTTGAACTTTATTTGCGAGTTTATTTTATGCCACAGTCTACACTGGAAAATATTCCTGCTGACCTATATGACAATCAGACTACACTCTGAAGCATGACATTCGATTACCTTGTCTTAGCCCGCAGAACTGCAAATGTTACTAATGGTCATAAAATTATCCAACCCTTTTAAAAATCAGACACAGTATTTGACTTGATGACCTTCTACAGTCATGAAATTCACATTCAGATTGAAATCGTATCAGTCTGGAGGATCTGATAGAGCTCTGGTGCAAGTGTCACAGCTCTGCCACTGATGTGGAAAAGAATCTTAATGAGCTGTTATGTAGGCAACGTAAGTACCTTTGAGTTTCACTGTTTTCTGATTTATTCACTTAATATAGACCATAAAGTATAAGTTTGGGATACCCTGCATTTTCACTGGTAGTAAACAGGTACTGGGTAATAATTCACTATCTTACTTGCTCTTTAGCAGCACATTGTATCCATGGGACTAGATACCATCTGTAAACCGGTACAGTGAGCAGTATGGAGGTACCAAGGAGAAGCGTATTTATGCGCATCTTATAATAATTTTCATATGGGATATGAAGAGTTTCTTTACTGATTTTTTTCATGTTTTAAGAGCAGAAGGAAACTTCCCTTTGTACTAAGTGTTCAAAACAGGAGTTGCCAGAGTGGCTAGTATTGCTTAAGTAGGAAAAGGGATTCCTCTTTAGTTTGGAAACCTGATGGCAACATGTTAACACTATGATTTCTTTAATTGTCAATTATCTGAAACATCTGTTTATCCCTCAGATTTAAACCATTTTTTCATATGGCCAACCCCAAATCTTGCCTGCATGCTACTAAAACTAAAAGCCTTCAATAACATAATATCATAAAATAATTTGCTTGCAGCATCAGAATCGGCAGCAATGTGTCAATTTAAGCATTTGTGATGGAAAATGGTTTCCAGCATGGCTATTATGCAGAAGGTTGGTCAGGATATTTTGACTAAAACAACTACACATCCAGTCACTTAGTAAGCGTTCAAGCTTCTGTATAGCTGGAGACAGTCCCACTTTCTGTAATGCAACTGTTTGGAGGAGGCTCAGCTTTTTTAATCCAGTGAACACATGATGTTAGATGAAACTTGATGCTTAATGTTTTCTGCTGGTTGTTTCTAGGTTAGTCCTGCACTTCCTACTGAGGAGTAAATATTCTGCAGAGACAACGCAGTCAGTGGGGAGTGGTAAACCACTATTACCTATGAAGGAACACAGGAACGTACATTAAAGCCTCAAAATTCCTCAGTTCTGTAGCACACAACTGTGTCAAAGATGCTCACATGCCTGTGAGATGTGTTCTGGGAATAGAGGCCTTTTTAAAACTTTTGATGACAAACTAAGTGATTGATGTGGGCAGTTGGCATAAGGCCTCAGACGAAAAGCATCAAGTGTGTTGCAGCATTTTTACTTCTTATTTCCATTTTCTAAGCTGTCTGAAACTGTTGCAAATTCCTCCCCTCCAAGTCGAGCCTTTCAGCAGAATGTGAATCCAGATTAAGGCAGAGTTCACAAAAGGCTGCAAACGCTTTCTCTTCCTTGCATCCTGCTTCCTTCTTTTCCTCACAAACTCTGAGAAACTCTGGTTTAGATACATTTTTTTTCTGTACACAACTTCAGCTCACAGGAGGGAATGAATACTTCAGGAGGATGAGGGGTGACCTTATTGCTCTCTAGAACTACCTGAAAGGGGGTTGTAGAGAGGAGGGAACTGGCCTCTTCTCCCAAGCGACAGAGGACAGGACAAGGGGCAATGGTCTCAAGCTCTGCCAGGGGAGGTTCAGACTAAATATCTGAAAAAAATTTTTCACAGAAGGGGTCATTGGACATTGGAACAGGTTGCCCAGGGAGGTGGTTGAGTCACCATCCTTGGAGGTGTTTAAAGGACAGGTAGATGAGGTGCTCAGGGACATGGTGTAGTAGCAGGCAGGAATGGTTGGACTTAACAATCCAAGGGGTCTTCTCCAACCTGTTGATTCTGTATTTCTATGATTCTATGGTTCTTCAGTTTGACATCATAATTTGAGCAGTTTTCTTTTTATACTGAGTCACTATGGAAGATCAAATATATATTGCAAAAGGGCTATTCTCAACAGGCTACGGCTCATAGTAGTGTGCAATGGTAAACACCTCTATTCTGGGCATTTGAAAAATGAATAAAAGGCAAAGAGAAATGAAGCTGAAGAATTACGTTTTTACCAAGTACAACCATTTAGTCGCTGCCTCAGAGGAAAAAAAAACCCAACAAAACCAAAACCACAACAACAACTAGGTATGACAGCCCTAGTCACACAGATCACTCTCTGCAGGCAAGGCTGTTGGTGACTCTCTGATTACATGTTACATATGAAATGGCTCCATGTACTCAATCTTTTGATATTCCTATCTGCTAAAACTTCCTAATTTGGCTTGGCAGGGATTAGGTGTTGTGGGATCTTCCATTGTGAACCGAATTTCTCAGACTCCCATTAACATTTCATTATTAAGACTAGTCAGTTTGTTATTTGTAGCTGTGGCCAAATTTCTGCATTTGAACTTTAAAGATATTGTTTGTACAATCTGCAGCATAGTAGAAAATTACAAAAGAACCTAAATCCTTTGCAAATTACATAAACTAGAAAGGTCCAGCCTGTTGCTGAACTAATATGATCCCATTTCTGTATTATTGCAAGCTTTACTCATTTGCTCTTTATAAATGTCTGCAAAGTACAGTCCTGCTGAAAGTCACTCTGATTCATTGGAAAAGCTGGGAGATACTAATGGGTTTAATTTGCTTATCAACAAATAGGCATTGAGTGTTATTTGAGACACCAAAGTGTCCCAGAGGACACTTAGGGGCTACTCCATGAGGTCACAAATTTCCCTCAATGTAATGTCAGCCAGTACTGCATCTCTGGTATTCTAAGACATCTCAAATGGCACGTAATGGCACTTGTGTGCAGTTGAATTGAACTCCTACAAGTAGGATTCATGTTGAGATTGTAAGTACCTAATTTTAGATGTCCAGCTGTGGGACAGAGGTACAGGATGGGATTTTGTTGCCTAATGTAGTTACTTAGGATCACTATATGATAGAGTGTCTGACATAACATCTTGGGGGAGTAGGATGTAGCACAGGACTTACAGGTTATTCATGTGCTTCTGGAGAGGCAGATGGAAATGTAGTGGGATACCCTGGGATGATGCTGGGCACTTCAGTTTAGGCAGCTATAGAAAGTCCAAGCTATTTGATGGCAAGTTTATTATAGGAACAGCAGAACAGCTAAACTGCTAAATATGTTATGGATTTAAATTTTGCTAGTGGAAAAAAAAACCCTATAGTTTTGTTCCTATTTCTGTTCTGTCTGTGAACTTTTTCATCTCTGCTTTTTAATTGTTTTACCTGTGCTTATATCCTTTCCCACTATAATACATTTATATATATTACATACTTATATACATTCCCACATATAATACAAAATACATGGATTGTATTTTTTATCTAAGACATGTATTCTCTTTAAGCATGACGTTTCTTCAGGCATATTGCTATATTTGTGCCACATCAAATGTTGATATGACGCAGGAGAAAATTTGTTGTGACTGCTTGTTTATTTGTGGATTAGTACAGCATGTCAAGACACTCTAAAAAATCCTATTCACTTTTGTATCAGTGAAAAGCACTTGTGATCCTTGGAAACGGGAAAATAACATGTAGATGTCCATGGTGGATGGCAAAAGGTGCTGTTGGAGAGGTTTCCAAGCGAGGAAGGAATAATTAGCTTTTTAGAGTTTGATTTCAAAATGCCTGAGCAGCTGTGTTCCAGGAGGATTTGTTCTTTGTTTCCTGTGGTGATCTTCTTAGTTGGGAAGAAACCGATATTCACAAAAGCATTGCATCAAGTATGGTCACGTCCCTCTCTCCACTCATCTGCTGGTGTGCATCTTTGTGGAAGAGTTCTTTGTTATTGTTTGTGTAACTGCCTAACATCTATGGCTAACTTGGCAGATGTATATCAGCCATGCAATATCCTTTTCATAGTCCATCAGTTAGCCAAGAAAGCCCTGGCATCAACATGAAAAAATGTGAATTTAAGCAGTGAAAGGTATTTGTACTCTCTTTGGCCCAGTGTTATTTGTCAGCTTGTCCCTAGTTAGGGCCAGCTGTTCCATGCTATGGGTACTCTAATAACAATTAGAAAGTATAAAGAATGTTAGAATATATAAGTAAAAAAAGAAAGATTCCCCCCACCCCCAACCCACCAATGTTAAAATGTATTATCAATCTTCCAAAACGTAGGCCTCAGTACTTCTAGGGGAAATCAAATACTTAAATCTCATGAGATTCCTAGACAATACTTTGTCAATAACTCATTCATAGACAGTGCGGCTAGCTTGAACGCTTCCCATGATATATCACAAGTGTGATAGTTTGAGCCTGGGAAATATTTAGTCTGTGGTATAATGTCCTCATAGTTTCTAGGGATGAAGTCTTTGAGCAGGTCCTTTCCAGAAAACGAACGTTTTCTCAAAAAAGCCCTGATTTTTGCTTGGTTATGCTAAAACAATCTAGAAGTGTGGCAACAGAGTGGGAAAAATGGTACTACATGATTCAGATGTTTAAATATGTGTGTACAGAGTCTCAAAACAGTGACTGTCAGTCACAACATACGCCTACAAAAACCACAATGCTAAATGTATTCTACTATCACAAGCATAAATGCTTTCTGAAACTTATGGTTGACAGGAATAGACAAAAGGAAGAGGAATAGAAGATCGATTTTCCACATGTTAGTGTAGCCCATCTCTCTTTAGAAACATTTTGACATGGCAGGTGTTTTTAAAACACTGTGACCAAGGGCTGTAAATATCTTTTGCCATGTCCATGACGTACTTGAATAAAAAAGCAATGTGTTTTGCCTTTAGGGTGATGGACTTTCATGTTGTCAGCCTCCCAGTTGTCTTGGTTCATTGTCTGCTCTCTTTTAAACTAGGACGCCTATTGTATAGCTGGGTATAAAGAGGAGGATATGTTTCATCTTTTATAAGGAAGTCCAAAAGGTAGAGTCAAAGACAAAAATAACTAAAGATATTTTGTCTTCTGATGAATAAGAATCAGATCCCAGTATCATACTGTCATGCTGCACCACAACTATCCCTTTATTTAGGTTTTGTTCTATAGCACAAGGACTTCAAATCCTCTTCATCCTTAACTTCAAGGGAATATACTTTCTTTATCAACAAACAGAACAAAATGAAACCAAATGTCACATTCATTTGGAAATCCTCAACAAATTTCATGATAAGTATTAACTCTCTAGTGGGATATTTGAACTCCGTAAGAAAAGGAAGAGGCAACTTACATGTGACACACAGCTGGAAATGTCTTCCCCTCCTACCCTCATCTTTCTTTCACTTGCATTGTCCAAAATATAAGCAAATTTGTAAGTATAAGTTTCGGAATGCATTTAGGTGGGTTAATTCCCTGGAGCAGTCAATATTCTTCAGTGAAGAAAGCTATCAAAAGGCTATTTTTTGCTTCAGTGCCTGAGTAGGATGGAATCATTCAAAGGTTCAACTTTTATAGCATTGTAAGTCTATTTTTTTTTGTCCTGAAACTGAAATGAAACAAGACAATTCTGTATATTTTACACTTTTAGTAGTATAATGGTGCAAGGTTAAGTTGTGCTCATGCACTGGAACTTGAAATTTCACCCAAATGTAAGTCGCTCAGTACCTGGATATTTTTTGTTTAGTGGGCTTTTTCTCACACCAAGACACATATGCTGCAGTTCAGGACACAACACTACCTGTAAGGAAAGTATAACACTTCAGCTGTGGCAGAAGAGTGAGTGCCACATAAAGTTACAGGTTATTAACAAAATTTAATGATATTTCAGATTTGGAAGGTATTTTCAGTACAGCAGAGGACTGAGATATTATGCAACGAACATCAGCAGCATCTTGAGAACAGCAACGGCAGAAATGAGATCAAATTTCATAGAATAAATTGTGAACACCCGATTTTAGGGAGTAATAATAATGTGGGAATGGTCATAATTTAGAAATGGAAGACAAGAAATATCATCGTATACTAGATGAATGGTATGATATGAACTGTTGATCTGGTGTTTGTTAAAAAAGTTACATCAGTTCTAGGATATGTCAAAGGGAAACAGAGACAAGAGGGACTTAATGCTGTGATGCTGTGCTCTGATGGAACCTCAGATGCTCAGTTCTGGCCACCAAACAAGGTGCATTTAGAGTCACACAGGAGCATAGGAGTCCTAGAAGCATATTAAAAGAAGAGGAGGCTATGTTTTAAGGGAGGATATGACTAGAGCTAGGTTAGCCTGCTGATTGTATTGAACTGAAAACAATGAAAGGACATGTTGCTGGTCATCAGTATATCACAGGGTAAAACTTCAGGCTACAAGCATTATTAAAGGTGGTGTTAGCAGAAGAATAGATGAATACATTTAGCCTAACATATAGAGAAAATATAAATAAAATAAACACATTTTAATTTGAAATGTAAAATACTATAAGCACATGATATAATTTCTTGTTTTCAATAGTAGAAAACTGGACACAAAACTTGCATGTTCCCCTCAGTCTTAAATGTGTGCAAGATGGTGGCTACCAATAGAAAAGATCAGAAGGCATTTAAGGAGCTTTTTACTGCAGGGGAGATAGGGAGGCAGATAAGAACTTGCAGATAAAAATGAAGAGAGGTGATATACTGATGTTTTTTGTTTGCACATGAGAGAGACATACTCTTGAACATAGGTGGCTGAGTTCTCTGTAATTCAACATGGTTAATGGCAATAATAAAGGATGCACACTGCTATACTCCAAGATGGTTCTGAGGACTATTACATTAATTATCCACAAACTACCTGCATTTTTTATGCATGGTGACTTTATTCTGTTATGATCATATGTCTTTTGAGGGGTTTAAAGAAACAGAAACACACCCACATCCAAGTTGAAGAATCACGCAAACTTGATGATAACAGGTATGTTCTGACGTGCTGAACCTCCAGCTTTACAGATGCTACAGAACTGCAAAACTCTAGATGATAAATATAATTTTTGTTAATAAATCTGACAGTGTAATATTATGTACTCCCTTTCTTTTTAGTTTGCATCTTCCTCGTGTGACCCTCGTTCTTGAGTCAATGAAAGTGCAAAGATAAATAAAAGCAAAACAGTACAGCTACAGAATCACTGGAGTTTCAGAAACTTAATATCTAAATATTTGTAATAAATTATGCAATGAATAAATAAATAATCTAATTAGGCAAACATGTAATAAATTAGGGATTTGAGACAGATTCACTTCACTTCTCTTCATATCAGCTTCCCTGTCCCCTGTCTCTCTCCTTCTCCCTGCATCCTTCTTCTCCCTGACGTTTACAGTATCCACAGGGAGGACATCAATATGAAATAATCTAGAGGGAAAACAGTACATGTTCTAACTTGTGCCCAGGTTTGATGATAGTGGCCAAGAACCGAAACGTATTGACCATTTAATTTTAGATGCAACCTTTCTTCTACCCCCGAGAGCTGTCTTGGGAGGTCTGGGCTACATGTGCAGTAACAGAAGAATAAAGATTTAAACTTAGTGGTTTTGACAACTAATATTTCAACTTTTTTTTTTTTTTTTTTTTTGTATTTTAAATATGGTTCACCTCCAGCAACCTCCTTTTCATACAAGAAGTAATCACACTTTTAGCCATTGCTCCACAGATATTGTAAATTGAGTTGACTACAAAATCTAGTCTACTGCACGGCAGCTACTTTCAGGAACAGTCTCATATACCATAAGTAGTGTCTGTCTTGTTCATTTGCAGATAAAAATATCCTTGCCAAGTTTACCGAGCAGTTCAGAACTTTATTATTTATTAGCTTCTCAGTATTTTTGATGTTCAAAATTGAGAAATTTTGGGGTTTTTTTTTTCTTGGTTGTGAAAAAAAGATTAGCTAGCAAGGAACCTGGAACTTAACCTTGGAAAAATCTTCAAATAGAATGCGCATACCCTTAATAGTTCCAAATCTAAAATTATGTTTGAGAATTGTCTATTAACTATTTTTCAAATTAATGTCTAGCACCCTGATTTTGTGTTGTGTAATTTCTTACTAACAGTAGTATGTAGAACAAAATCAAATTCTCTACTGAAACTTATGACTAACCTCATACCTCTGTTATAAAAAATAGATATCTCATTAATTTGACAAATTCAATTGTCCATAAGCCATGTTAGACGACATTAAATATGCTACCTTATATCCTTTATTAATCATTTTCCCTATCTGATGTTCTTTTATTTTGCCTAAGACAGATGCAGGTTGACAGGTTTATATTTACCCAGACTACCCCACTTACTTTGAAAGCAAAGTACTGACAAAATTCTTACCTCCTTCCAGTGCTCAGGATCTAACTCATCAATCCATGATTTATTACAAATAATAATAAATGGTCTAATAAAGCTTGTTAGGCTTTTGTAACATTCTGACTTTTTTTTTTAAATAAAAGACTCTTAGACTAAAGAGTCATCTTCCAGCAGTCCTGGAAGACTGAGGAGGTACCTCTGGACTGGAGACTGGCTGATGTAGTTCCCATTTACAAGAAGGGTAGCAGGGAGGATCCCGGGAACTACAGGCCAGTCAGTCTGACCTCAGTGCCAGGGAAAGTCATGGAACAGGTGATCTTGAGTGCTATCATGAAGCACTTACAAGAGAACCGGGTGATCAGGCCTAGTCAACATGGGTTTACCAAAGGCAGGTCCTGCCAAACCAACCTGATCGCCTTCTATGACAAAGTCACTCGGCTGCTGGATGAAGGAAAGGCTGTGGATGTGGTCTTTCTGGACTTCAGTAAAGCCTTTGACACAGTTTCTCACAGCATTCTGCTACGGAAACTGTCAGCCTCTGGCCTGGACAGACGCACACTCTCCTGGGTAGGAAACTGGCTGGATGGCCGGGCCCAGAGAGTGGTGGGAAATGGTGTTAAGTCCAACTGGAGGCCAGTGACAAGTGGTGTTCCCCAGGGCTCAGTGCTAGGTCCAGTCCTGTTCAATGTCTTCATCAATGACCTGGATGAGGGCATTGTGGGTATCCTTAGCAAGTTTGCAGATGACACAAAGCTGTGTGCAAGTGTCGATCTGCTGGAGGGTAGGGAGGCTCTGCAAAGGGACCTGGACAGGCTGGACCACTGGGCAGTGTCCAACGGCATGAGGTTTAACACGGCCAAATGCCGGATCCTGCACTTGAGGCACAACAACCCTATGCAGAGCTACAGACTGGGAGAAGCCTGGCTGGAAAACTGCCAGGAGGAGAGGGACCTGGGGGTGTTGGTCGACAGCCGACTGAACATGAGGCAGCAGTGTGCCCAGGTGGCCAAGAAGGCCAATGGCATCCTGGCTTGTATCAGAAACGATGTGACCAGCAGGTCCAGGGAGGTGATTCTCCCTCTGTATTCAGCACTGGTGAGGCCGCTCCTTGAATATTGTGTCCAGTTCTGGGCCCCTTACCACAAGAAGGATGTTGAGGCTCTGGAGCAAGTCCAGAGAAGAGCAACGAGGCTGGTGAAAGGGCTGGAGAACAGACCCTAAGAGGAGCGGCTGAGAGAGCTGGGGTTGTTTAGCCTGGAGAAGAGGAGGCTGAGAGGAGACCTCATTACTCTCTACAACTACCTGAAAGGTGGTTGTGGAGAGGAGGGAGCTGGCCTCTTCTCCCAAGTGACAGGGGACAGGATGAGAGGGAATGGCCTCAAGCTCCACCAGGGTAGATTTAGGCTGGAGATTAGGCGGAGGTTTTTCACGCAGAGGGTCATTGGGCATTGGAATAGGCTGCCCAGGGAGGTAGTTGAGTCACCTTCCCTGGAGGTGTTTAAGACACGGGTGGATGAGGTCTTGAGGGACTTGGTTTAGTGTTAGATAGGAATGGTTGGACTAGAAGATCCGATGGGTCCCTTCCAACCTGGTTGTTCTGTGATTCTGTGTAACTGCTGTTTGGCATATGCTGTCTTTGTTCCTTTAAGTGTAACGTTTCATCCCTATCTTTATATGATATGACTATATCTGGCTTTTTTGCAGTTCCAGAGCTGAAATACTTATTCAACATTTCAGTCTCTTTTGCATCATTTTCAACAGCTACATCCTTTCCACTTAACAATGGACAAACACTTCTGTAAGATTGCTTTTGATCCATAAATATATTTTTCATGTTATTTTAGTGTACTCAATTCAGTTAGCCATTGAATTACTTCCATCTTCAGTACCAATTTTCCATTATTTCCCTTTGTACCCTAAATTAAAATGATCTAATCTATTCAATTTATGCCTTGTCCCCAATCTGTTTATATCTGAAATTTTTCATTTCTATTATTTCTCTTTTAAGCTAGACTTGTCTAGAAAAGATTTTGCCTTGATTGTAGTTCTTAAATAACCTCCTAGAATACTTATAAATATCTTTATTATTGTTTTCATATTTTTCCCCTTTTAAATTCTTCCTTTTATTGATTAGGCACAAAAGTATATACCTGTTTGAAAGTAGCCATTTTAAAGTAAAAGGTGAAAGAATTACTGGTTGTGTTACATTCTGTTTACACATAAGGAATGTAATCAAGTCCTCACCTTCACTTAAGAGACTACTAACTTTTAGTCCTAGGATCAGTTTTGATTTAGCTGTCAGGATGACATCTAGTACAAAATTCTCTGAGGAGAGACATAAAACCTTTCGATTTAGGAAATTTCTATGAATGATTGTTGAGAATTTCAAAGGTATTTTATTACTGAAAGTGTCAAACCTGTAGAGATGTCTTTCATCCTCATATTCAGGACTGTAAAAGCTTTTCTTAAAGCTCATACAGTATAGATACTTTTTTATCTTCCTCTCTATAGACATTGCAAGTAGTGGACCGGTCATCCTTCTTAATAGCACAGTTTGGTGGTGCGCAGCTGCCTGAAACTAATTGCCCTTGTCACACTCTGCATTAGGAGATTGATCTGTAAACACTGAAAGCATTTAGTGCATAGTTGTCAGTGGGTTGAAATTGCTTATTGCCATGTACTCCCTCTTCTCTTTTCTTTCCTATAGTGAGGGAGTTTAACATTCCTGTCACAGAAATATTTCTTCAACTTCCAGTAACATAAAGCAGGTAAAATTCTTTCTCATAGTACGAGTGGTTCCTATTCTTCCTGCTTACCACACAAGCTTCTGCCATTCATGAATAGGCAATTAAAGAATTTATTTTCTTTGTGTCATTCAGTATCTTGATTAATTTTGTTCTTGACAACTTGACTGTGCTAAATGAGTGTTTCTTTGCTGCCCCTTTTTAATCTTCCCTTTTGTTCTAAGTTTAATACCGTTATTACTAGTCTAGTCAGCTTGTCCTCTGTAAAATTGATTTCCCCTTTAATGATCTGGAAGCAGTGCAAACCACATAACTCCTGAGTTAGAAAATGGATCTACAGTCCACCAAACTAAAGTCTTGTCTCCCTCTTACACCCATCTAATTAGTAGTTTATTCTTAAAATCTCCTGATTCATGTGTTCATTTCTAGGACATGAGCAATCTCTAAAAAGCTCCTCTGTGCATTTTCATTTTTCATCAGCTTTCTGAACTCTTTGAAATCATTCATAACCAGTGGGGAGACAGGCCAAGCATCTTCACTGAAGAAGAGATGAGTCTCTGTAACAAGGAATATCCTAAAAACCTTATCCTTTGGGGAAAATTGGTAGATTTGACTGTAATTAACCTGTCTAATACTTTCAATTATATAAGGTTATTGAAAAATTCCTTGAGAAGTTTCCCTTGTTTGCAACCAACTTCTGATATTTTGCAGGAGGAATGCTTTAGGGCAACAGAAATATCTTTTATCTATTGCATGAAATTCCTGTCAGCTTTTGCTCCCTGCAGGTACCCTTTCATACAAGTGCATGAAGAGGAATACTTGTGTTGTTGAGGAAAAGTAAAGCATACTGTTCCCATAATATCCAAGCTCTCAAGGTCTGTTGAATATGAAAGGAGAGAGCAATAGCTGGACTGACTTCTTCTCCATGACTAATTCTTTCACTCAGTGTATGAAGCAGCTTGGTGTCACCTGTTTGGGATAACACTGTTCTGTAGCTGCCATCTAGTAGGTTAACATGAAAATGGCCTATGGTGCTGTGCTGCAAGCTCAGAGGTAAAAATCATGCTATATATATAAATGGGTTGTTGAAGTTGTGCATTATTAATTTTATTCTTTACCTTTGCCTTTAAAGAACACGAGTGTTTGATAGGAATGGTTGGACTCTATGATCCGATGGGTCTCTTCCAACCTGATGATTCTATGATTCTATGATTCTATGAGAAGCATATTCATTGAATGGTTAATATTTTAGTGTAGATTTTGCAGAAGATTTTAATACAATGTTAAATACTTGGAAGTTAGAAAACAGTCTTAGGTTGCCCACCTAAGAACTCTTGCAGCAAATTGCTAGGAAAGGGGTTTGTACTACATTTTTAAATGTTGTATCTTAATTACAATACAGAAAGGAATCACATTAAAACTCCATGAGAGCATCATTTACTGACTTTTATGTAATACCCCCTTAGTAACCTTATTTATCACAGTCTTTGGATGGTTTGGGTATGTCTTTGAGTACAGATAAAGCTGTAGTGCCCCTGGTAGTAAAATCATTTGTTGTTAAATTTATGTATTGTATTGAGACTACTTGTTTCCTCTGTTATACCAGGGCAAATGATGGGAAGTCATCATACAAGATAAAAGGGAGAAGTGCTACCCAGAAAATTTGAGCTCTATACCAAGAAACTCTGTGTTACTTCATGCACATCTCAGGTCTCAATTTTAACACTGTAACTTCCCCTAAATGGACAGTCTAAAAGCCCTTATCCATTCCATAAATGGCCTTCTGAACAAATCATAGCTTGGTATGCCCAGCTGGGCTGCTGTTTTGACTGTGGTTGGGGTCAGCACAAAAGACACAGACATTGAATTGAAGAAGAGAGCTTATCTTTACTTATGTTTCACAGAATCACAGAATCACAGAACAACCAGGTTGGAAGGGACCCATCGGATCTTCTAGTCCAACCATTCCTATCTAACACTAAACCAAGTCCCTCAAGACCTCATCCACCCGTACCTTAAACACCTCCAGGGAAGGTGACTCAACCACCTCCCTGGGCAGCCTATTCCAATGCCCAATGACCCTCTGCGTGAAAAACCTCCTCCTAATCTCCAGCCTAAATCTACCCTGGTGGAGCTTGAGGCCATTCCCTCTCGTCCTGTCCCCTGTCACTTGGGAGAAGAGGCCAGCTCCCTCCTCTCCACAACCACCTTTCAGGTACATGTTTAAAGCAATAAAATAATAACTGAATTAATAAACAAGAATAAAGCAAAACAAGGTAATGCACCTAACAAGAATAAACCAAAACAAAATAAAGCACCTAATCATACTACATATTTCTTACTATAGGGATTAAGAAAGATACATCACCTACTGACCTAATAACCATCCATATCCTCAGTTACAGCAAGGATTTGGAAAGCATTTCATGGCAATTGGGAGGTCCTACGCAGTGTGCCTATTTTAAGTGAGGTCTCCAAAGTCTCTGCAAGAGGGTCCAGATTTATATTATTGAACAAACAAACTTGTATAACTTCAAATGTGGAAATATCTGGTTTTGTTCTCCCTTCAGATGCCATCCGAGTCCTGGCCTGGGCTTAAGGACGAACCAAAGGAGTTTTTTTCATCTATACTGTGCTGACTGCATATCTCCAAACAAGGCCAGACATCTGGTTTCATGGCTTTGACAACCTGCCTGTAAACAAGATAAGATAGAGAATCATAGAATCATAGAGTCACCAGGTTGGACCCTGGATCATCGAGTCCAACCATTCCTATCAAACACTAAACCATGCCCCTCAGGATCTCATCTACCTGTGCCTTAAACACCTCCAGGGAAGGTGAATCAACCACCTCCCTGGGCAGCCTGTTCCAATGCCCAATGACACTTTCCGTGAAATATATAGATCTATCTTCACTATATATATATACATCTATCTTCACTAATGATTATATTTTCCTCTAAGCTACACTTTTCTCTAATAATATTGCATATTTTGCTAATAATCATACGCATTTTGCTAATGATCAGGTACTGATATTATATGCTGTTTTGTTAGGAGTTTATCTAGGGTTCAACTTTTCTTCGGGACCTGTTGCTTAGGCCTCAGTACTTCAACTGCCCAGCTTGGCAGTTATGCTATAGTGCCCTGAAGGTGACACTTGCACCATTTTGTATCCTTTTCCTTTATGCATTTTAGGACATCAGTTTCTCTGGACTGAAATCAGCAGTGCACATAATCCATAGAGGAAAGAAATGCTGGAGAGAAACCTTCTATTTTTCACACAGATGAGAACGCAGGAAGTGGGCACGTGATAATTTTACCTCTAGTAAGCAATTTACCCACCACAATTGTGAGTAATTTTATACATTTTAGCATTGAAAGGCTCTTTTTGAAACATGATTCCAGTTTCACTATGACTCAGTTTCCTTATGTTTAAACCAGAGATGAGTCCTACTTCAACAAAATATTGCCAGTAATGTTTGTGAAGTTGTGAAGTGTTCTATAATTTTCACATGCCAACTGCTCTATCTTCACTACAGTTAATTTGGTTTGAATTGCCTTGTTTTGTTTTCCATAGACTAAGAAGTTTAGAACTTATTGTAAAAAAGATGGCAATGAGGTTTCAAGTTGTACTTATTTGTTTCAAAATACAGTTGTGGTTAAACCTAATCAAGTTCCCTCTATTGCCTTTCCTGCTGCTGCTGATTAGTTAAGAAGTAGAAGAAAACATTACACTGTGAAACATCCATTATCTACAAGTGTCAAGTTCTCCTGACATGATGTGCTAATGCAAAGTGCATTAGGCATGAGTAGCAGTTGCTCAAGATCTAACAGTTTCTAGACAGGCATTAAGAGACCTCGAAGGAATCAATGTCACTGTATGGTTTAACCTAATGCTAACTCCTTAGGGCATCCCCAACAAATGTGAGAGAAATGAAGTTTTCAAGACTATTCATCCTAGTGACTCTGCATTAGAAGAGCACAATGTTATGTGTCCCAGGTCTTTTTGTCATCATGATATTGTGGTAAAATGTGAAGTATTCAGTATTCCTGAAATTCTTTCTTCCATCTACTTAAGGATGGAAGATTTTTTGTGATACATTTATGCTGAATTGTGATACCTACCAGCTACTGTTGGTAGGTTGTTGCTAGTACAATGAATTTCTTTTTTTTTTTTTTTTTTTTTTTTTTTACCTGGGTGTTTTTCCAATATTCACAATGCATAAGAAGTAGAAAAAAACATATTTAGAAAACAAGCTTTGAACTGAAAGGCATCCTAAGTAAACAAGCAGCTAACTCTGCCCCGAGACAGACACCATTACAACACATCTAAAAGGCATTAAATCAGAGTTGAATCTAACACAAGGTGTTAGCTACTTTTGCCATACTTGTTATCTGAAGCTGCTTTATTTCTAAAGTGATAGGTGTATTGTTCAGTGTTTCTTAACTTGAAGTTGCTAAGACTTGGGAATAATCCTGTTGTTTTAGAAATCTCTGAACCAGAGCATGGAAAGGTGTCTCAGATAGCTGGTTGTTTGGCAGCAGCTGCTTCAAAGGGTCTGGCAGATGAATGTGAGCAATTCAGGTTTTACTGGAAGTGGTGACAGTTACACAACTTCAAACTCTTGCCGGGGTCTGAATTTGTACATTTCAAATTCACTTTACATGCATTCAGTTGACAAAAATTGTCCAACCATCACATTGCCACACTGGCAGATGGTCTGGCTTCAACACCTACCTCTGAATAAAATGCAGTTCCTTTAGCTAAACAACCCTGCTTTGATATCTATAAAAATGTTCATGGGATACTTAAACTAGTAAAGTGTTTTGAAACCTTTTCATGAGAAGTTATAAAACTGTTAGGGTTTTTTATTACCTGAATTGCATAACAGCAAAGATACATGGTCTACAGCGTGTTCATTTGTGCACATGTATATATATATATATCTGTGTGTATGTGTATCTGTGTAAGATAAGTGTGTACAATTAGTTGGTTCCAAGGAGCTAGTCAATATTTTAAGATTTTTCAGGATGCTATGAAATAAATTGTAAACATCAGACTTTGGTATTTATACACACACAATCCTATTTATTTGAAAAGAACCTGGGGGAAATTATGGACTTCTGAACATAGTAGGAAAACCCAGTAGGAGCACAAGAACAATGTGATGGCTGTTCCAAGCCAGAACTGATGTCCATCTACCACATTCTTTGGCAGTGGCCAAAACTGGGGCTATAAAGTAGAGATTAGGAATGGAACAAGCATGTTTGATACTTCCCTGTGTACTCTCCTTCAGAACAGTAATTTGTGGCTTAGAGTCAAGATTTACTTCAGAGATTTCTCTTCTGTGAAGTTGCCCAACTGCTCCCTGAACCCGTCTATAGCGAGGGCTGTGAAGCAAGGGTTTTGGCAGTTTAAAACCACAGTATGTGTAGAATCACTTTATTTAATTGGTTTTTGAACTTGCAACTGCTAGTTTCATTTGATTACCTGTAGATCTGCTATTAGGAGAGCTAGCTGTACCTATTCTATATCCCCTATCTATACCACTTGCTGTTTTATAGATTTATGCCATATTATATCCTCTTTTCTAGCCCTGTAAAGAAGTTATTCCGTACCTTTGATGTGCTTTTCATGTTACAATGAGCTTTTCTAATAATTAGTAATTTTCACTTTTTTCCTTTCCCTCAACTACTACTGAGCATTAATGTGAGATTATCCTGGGTCTATAAAACCAGGATGTTATAATCTGTAATTATTAGTCATCTCAGAGCTCATTCTTCAGTACATAAAGTTAGGAAGTTAAGACCCTTTTCCCCTCCCATGATCGTCCCTTTAAATTTGCCTATATGGAATTTCACTAGCTCCTTGTCTAGTTGCCTAGTCCTTCTCGATTTATCTTGGTAAATTAATCAAGGCCACAAAATAGTTTCAAGCATTATGTCACTGGGATTAGCTGCAGAGTTTTCACAGCTTCTGTGTTCAACTTCATCTTAATCTGCATTGGTTGAAAACATGTAGGGGACAAAGCACACATTTGTTTGTTTCAAACGAAGTATCTCCATAAAAACAGCTTCAGTGTTGAATTGTTTACTAGTTGCATCTTATATAGGACTAAATGGAGGCTACTGAGACCATAGAGGTGTTTAGGTATATATTTTAACTGTCTAAGTTTGGTACCTACAGTTCAACATAACTTATATAGTGTAAAGCTTTCAGTCACAGAGACCACTCTACTAAAATTAATAATAAGTTACAGTTGTTGTGGGGTTATTTATTATTTTTTAATAGAGACCTAGTTCAAAGCCCACAAAAATCAACAGGAAGAAGTTTTCCCACTTACATCATTGATTGGACCATAGGGCAGTGATACACACACATCAGCTTTAGACACTGTTAAAATCCTTTGCATACTGAGTTGAGAAATATGTAGTAAAGATTTCACTCTCAGCTGAAAAATTTCAAGCAAGAAAGTCACCATAGCATTTCCCAAGCACAGAAATAGAGAAAAATCCAGCATAATAAGTAAATAAATAAAAAGAAATAAAATCTTACAGAAGAATCCACATGAGAATTATGAGGAAGAGCTAACTCATTCCATTTCCTCAGTGGTGAAGTACTACTACACAATTATATTGCTAAGGAATGAAAAGCCAGCTATAGCTATGTGCTCAGAGAACTTTTTCACTGAATACTGCATATACTTATGCAGAATTCCTTAAAACAACCAGCTAACAGTGGCATGAACATGCTTTTAGTTACTAAAAGTAAATAGTAATTGAAAATCAAGTAGTGAAACAAATGTCCACCTCTCCCAGACGAAACAGTTTAAGTGAAAACAGCTCCAGGGGACTTCCCTTGCCACATCAGACCCATGACATTAATTAGAATCCTTTATATGTGAAAGGATATAGCAAGAGGAAATGCTTCCCTCAGGATTCTGGAAATAAGCCTGTTTTTCCCCTCTTGTATATATTATTAGCATCATCTTTTCTGTACTTCCTAGTTACATCCAACTTCTTCCTTATGCAGGATCCTGCCACTAACTCACACTGGGTTGTACATATTCTCAGGCAAAGGTTTGCTTTCATTACTCCCATGGAATCAATGTAATAAGTGCTCCTCTACTTTACTGGGAGTAAGAGAGGTAGACTAGGATTTCATACAAATGAGCTTGTCACATGAAGCAGCAGCAAACAATAAGGCAACTTGCATCTGGCACCTCATCATCATGAATTTTGCATCAATTTTTTGTTAATCTTATCATTAAAAGGCTATGCAGATGGATATTAAAACTTACTGGAGTAGCATGCACTGTAGCAGAGTGCAGGTACCCATCTGAGAAAACATGGTAAAGCACAGAACTATTTGTAGCTTTATTCACCGGAAGCTAGTAAGAAACATACTCAGAGCAACTATTAGATGTAAATGAAATCATGCAAATATTGTCCTGTGAGCCATAGGTTTCATTCATAGAACCAGAGACTGCTCCCTTCCTGCTTTGAATGTTAGAACATTCTGTTCTGTTGCAAGTTCAGCTTGCAAGTAATCATTTTACAAGCAGAAAAGCAATTCTAGGAAAGCATACTTTTTTGTTCAGTGTCAGAAAGTTTATTTTTAGCAGTCCCTTAAAGCTCTTGAGTGGCTGGGAATATAAGACAGAAGGGACAAAGCCATGTGGCCAATTGTACACAAATCACAGTTTGAGAACCTCTGATATTGTAAATGCCAGTCTGCTGCATATATTTATTTTATCCTTTACTACAAAATCAAGAGTAAGCTCTTTAGGGTAGGGATCGTGTCATCTGGGAACAAAATCAGCAAGATGCATTATGTTTGTTTGTTAACTTTCAGCTTTAGGTCACTGTTGGATGCAGGATATTTGACTAGCTGGAATATTGACAGTTAGTCCAGTATGAATTGCTCTAAGAAAACTGTCAACAAGCTGATGATTTCTGACCTGTGAAATGATGCCAGAATATGTTTGCAAGGCACACGTTTCCAACCTGGCATTTACTTTAGGCTGCCAAAGATAAAAGGTTTCAAACAACAGAAGACTTTAGCAGTGTCAAGAATAATTCATTACCCAGCACTATGACATTCTCTAATGAATATGAGTAATTTAGCATTGCATCTTGCTAACATCTCTGTTTCCGACATTGCTTTGGACTTTTGAAAAAATTGTTCACATGCATAAAGCAATTACTAAGTCATAGCATTGATTGTGTATCTGTCTCCAGTTTTATGAGTCTTCCACTATAGCTCTGTGATGTCTATTAGGCTAAATTTTCTGAACGGTGTTCTTTCTTTGCTTTCTTTTGTTGATTTACTTGTTTTATTTTATTCCTTGGATAATCAACTCTTGGTCTGTGTGGAGCCTGTCTTGACATCTGTACAGAACAAGTAATCTCCAGCCTTCTCAGGTCTTGAATTCAGTTCAGTAAAGCAAACAAGCAAGAGTATAAATCAGTAACCCCACGGTGTAGCCCGTAGTCCACAGGTTCAGCGGTATGTGCTCCAGGGGTCAGGTTTGTAAAGCACAGCTATGTGACCTTGGCTCAGTTTTACTGAGTAAAATTGTTGTTTTGCTGTGAAAAAAATACATAAGCTAAAGCCAAGCAGGAAAAAATAACTCAGAAATAAGTGAAGTTGTTGTGCTAGTAATTGTAACTCAAGTACTCAGGAGAAGACCAGACATGAAAAGGTCTAAAACCCTGACAAAATATGTATAGAGATGGAAGATAGCAGCAGGGTGGAAACTCTACCTGATCTGTAGGGTAAAAGGGGCTGATGCTTCTTCATGCCACCAGATGGCTGGCAGAAACTCACCTACCTCATACACGTGGCAGGAGTAGCAAGTGTGTTACTGATCTATCCTGCCTGGATCCTATTAACCGATAATTGTTATGCATTCATTAAACTGTGTATTTTTGCTTCTAAGCCTCTACTCATTGTAAAAGATGCCCAAAAAAAACAATGCAGCAAAAAGAAGGTTATGGTGGACAGTCTGTTGAGGTAGAAAAGGGGCAGGTTGAGACAT
The DNA here is from genome assembly GCA_033558105.1 of Coccyzus lansbergi. Classification (NCBI taxonomy): domain Eukaryota; kingdom Metazoa; phylum Chordata; class Aves; order Cuculiformes; family Coccyzidae; genus Coccyzus; species Coccyzus lansbergi. The sequence continues at coordinate 469,061 of JAUMJK010000168.1, forward strand.
GACAAGATGAAATAAGGTATGAAATCAAGTGTGCTATCAGGTTCATGAGCACCTGAGGAACCTGAACAGATGTAAGTCTAGGGGCCTTATGATACTCATCCCAGAGTTCTGAGGGAATTGGCCAATGTGGTTGCAAAGCCACTCTCATGACAGTCAGGGGAAGTTCCTGGTGACTGAAGAAGGAGAACTGTATGCCTGTTTTTAAAATGATAGAAAGGAGGATCCTGGGAACTACCAACCTATCAACCTCATCCCTCTGCCTGGGAAGATCACAGAACAGATCCTCCTAGAAGCTATAACAAAGCACATGGAGTACAAGGAGGAGATTAAAGATGGTAAGCATGGTTTCATCAAGGGCAAGTCCTGTATGACTAACCCAGTGGCTTTCTATGAAGGGATAATCACACCAGTTGGCACTGGAAAAGCAGTGGCTGTGATCTATCTGGACTTACGTAAAGCCTTTGACACAGTTCCCCTAGATATCCTTGTTTCTTAACTGGGGAGATATAGATTTGATGGATGGACTGTTCAGTGCATCAGCAGCTGGTTTGTTGGTTACATTCAGAAAGTATTGGTCAACAGCTTGATGTCCAGACAGAGGTCTGTGACAAGTGGTGTCCCTCAAGGGTCCATACTGGGACCAGTGTTGTTTAATAATTTCCTTCATGATATAGACAAGATTGAGTGAATCCTCAGGGAGTCTGAAGATGACACCAAGCTGAATGATAGAGTTGTCACATCAGAAGGATGGGATGTCATCCAGAGGGACTTAAGCAAGCTTGAGAAGTGGGCCTATATGAGCATCATGAGGTTCAACAAGGCCAAGTGTGAAGTTCTACTCCTGGGTCAGGTCAATCCACAGTTTCTGTACAGGACAAGGGATGTGACTGAGAGCAGTCCTGTGGAAAAAGACATGGGGGTACTCATTGATGAGCAGCTTGACATGAGCCGGCAATGTGCACTTGCAGCCCAGAAGGTCAACTGTATCCAGGGCTGCATCAAAAGAAAAGTGACCAGCAGGTCAAGGGAAGTGATTCTTTCCCTCTACTCTGCTCTTGTGAGATCCCACCTGGAGTACTGATTCCAGTTCTGGAATATCCAACATAAGAAGCGTGTGGAATAGGTCCAGAAGACAACCATGAAGATAGATGATCAGAGGGCTGGAGCACCTCTGCTACGAGGAAAGGCTGAGAGAGTTGGGGTTGTTCAGCCTGGAGAAGAGAAGGTTCTGGGGAGACCTTATAATGACCTTCCAGTACCTGAATGGCACCTACAAGGAAACTGGAGAGGGACTTTTTATAAGGGCATGTAGTGACAGGACAAGGAGGAATGGCTTTAAATTGGAAGGGGAAAGATTTAATTTAAACATTAGGAAGAAATTCTTCGCAATGTGAGTGGTGAGACAATGGAACAAATTGTCCAGGGAAGATGTGGATGCCCCCTCCATGGAAACTCTCAGGGCTGTGTTGGATTGGACCTTAAGTAGCATGGTCTGATGGGAGGTGTCCCTGGCCATGGCACAGAGTTTGGAACTGCATGATCTTTAAGGTCCCTTCCAATGCAAACCATTCTATTATGAGGACAGTAAGATATGATAAGGCATCTCTAGGTACATAAACCGGTGTGTATTCCTGCATTTACTTAAAGATATTGATTGAAAAATATATGATTATTTATTTTACTTCCCCTTCCTTGTCACTTGTGTGTTTTTATAGAAATTGCTGTAATTATTTCTGCTAAGCTAAATATGTACACAGTGTTGACATGGAGATTATACAATGCAGTTACTTTGTGCAAGGAGTTCTACCTGGAATGGTTTAGTACAACCAAGGAGTGAAATAGGGACTACATTTGAACAGAAGCATAATGTTCTGGTATCCAGACACTTTGTGTGCTTCGTTGTGTCAGTATCCAGGGTCTGGCAGCCATGGATGGTAGCCAGTCTGAATCACTTGTTGCTTGCTTGAACTTTGATGCCAGAGCAGCCTCCTGAACAATTTTTACACTTATCTATGTCATTCAGATAAACTCACTCCTGTTCCAGTAGAATAAAAGAAACAGAGAAGCTTTTCAAGAAAAATCACAGTTCGACAGTATCTTTAAAGAACATTTATTTTTCATTTTGTTGAGAACTTCCCACTTGAATAAGGTATTATGAATCCTTTCCTCTTTAAATATGGTTGCACTGTGTGGAAGAGGAAGTACTTTTTTCTGGGTTTTTTCAAAAAAAATCCTGATATATATCATAGAGATCATTTACAAAAAAAAGGAGAATTCCTCAAATCAATAGATGGTTTGTTAAGGAAAAGTATGATTCTCATTGACAGCAGAGATCTGTGGCATCAGAGAATAGCTGTGGTTAATGTTTAAGTTCACTTAACTAACAAGAATGTGGAGAAAAGGCTCTTGAAAGAGAGGCTTTTTCCCTAGGATGCTTACTGTTACAGCAGAAGCCTCTGAAATGGCATTTGTGTCAGCTAAGGGGAAAAAATGCAGCACATTTGCGATAATTTAAAGCATGTATCGCTAACGAAGATAAAGAGAGCAAAGTATTTAAAGCTTAATGATACAGCAATAGCAATTGCCCTGTGATAATGAACAGTGGAGATTATCAGGCAAAGCTTAATGAATGCCTTGCTTACAACAAGTTTTTTATAAACAAATACTGGTTGAGTTCTCTTCCAGAATTAGCACTGACATGAAAGTGAAATGATTTAATTAAAATATGCAAGATAAATAAGGACTTGGGCAAGGCTGCTGCATAGCACAGTCGTGAAAGTGTTTGCTGACAATAGGCATTCCAGAATTGCTAGGCAGAGCATACAGCGTGTATCTGGTTTGACACATAAAATAATGTTAGCACTCTGAGGACAGACGATGGCTCTGTCTGCACCTCTGTCCATGTCCTAAGTGGGAGGAGATTCCTTTATTTCTATCTGCTGGATTGTCACAGTTTGGAGGTACATACCTCCAGGAACTAAAATGTTGATTGCTTTCCCTTTCAGTTGCCAATGGGAGAGATGAGAAATCAAAGTAGATATTAGCACCCACTGCGGAGGTTTGGTGTAGCCATGCTAGTGTGAGGCTAGTTGAGTGTTTTTGCTGATATGATTGTCTTCAGCATCTGAATTCAGGGACTGGCAGAGAGGAGAGGAAACATAAGTGCAAGGCTTGTCTGCTATTCACACGGATTCCTTTAGCTACTCATCAGTTTACAGACTGACCAGGTCAAGAATGATATCTGAAGTTAAAATGTAGCCCTGAGGTTTCTTTTATTAATGCCTCAACACTGTGTAACCAAAAGCATTTGCAGGTCTCACAAAGATGTGTGGAGCATTAACAAAATGTGCACATAAAGCTTCAGATTTTCTGTAATGGTTCTTTCCTTTGTTAGTCAGTGTTACTGAGTCATAGAAACACATAACAAGTGAGGTTGGCATATATCTCTACAGATTATCTCATCCAACCCTCCTGCTGAATTAGTGTGAGCAACAACAGGTTGTCCAGGACTGATCAGTTTTTTGACTGTTTCCAAAAATGGAAATTTCACAGCCTCCCTGGGTTAACCTGTTCCCATGCTTGGTCATGCTCTCAGCAGAAAAGTGTGTCCTGATATTCAGATTGAGCCTCCCGTGCTTCAGCTTGTCTCCATTGCCTCTTGTCTTGTCACTGGGCACCACTGAGAAGAGCCTGTCTTTGCTGTCTTTGTTCACCCATCAAGTATAAATATATATTGACAAGATTCCTCAAAGCCTTGTCTTCGCTAGGCTGAACAATCCCAGCTCTCTCAGCTTCTTCATCAGAGATGTTCCAGTCCCTTAATTGTCTTTACACAAATAGACACTGCTGACTTGCGTTCAACTAGTTGTTCACCAGCACTCCTGGTCCATCTATGCAAAGCTGCTTTCCAACTGGTTGGCCATCAGCATGTGCTAGTGCCTGGATTTATTCCTCAAGGATTTGGTATTTTCCATTATTTAACTCAATGACTCTCCTTTTTACCCATTTCTCCCATCTAGGGAGGTATTTTTAAATGGCAGCACAAGCAAGTCTGATGTATCAGTCACTCTTCCCAGATTTATGTTGTCTGCAGACATTTTGAATGTGTACCTGATCCCATCATCGATGTCATTAATGTAGAGGTTAAATACAACTGACCTACGGGGTACACCATTGTTTCACTGCTCACAGCAGGCTGAACCTGGCTATTTAGCCAATTTTTGGTCCACATCACTATCTACTTACCTAAAATGTATTTCGTCAACGTGTCTGTGAGGATGTTATAGGAGACAACATCAAAAACCTTACTGAAGCCAAGATAAATAATTTCCATTTATTTGTGGAAAATGGTCTTCTCTGTCCCACCAAATTAGTCACATTGTAGAAGGCTATCAAGTTGCACTCATTTGTAAATCCATGCTGATTGCTCCTGATCACCTTTTTGTCCTTCACATATCTAGAAATGGCTGCATCACCTGTTCATTTATTAATATGCATCGACATCTGCTGCTGTGTTCAGATTTTGGTTGGTACTGCAAGCAGAACTTTTTTTGAAGGCTGATGTCAGCCAGGTGAATATAAGGTAATTGATTTAATGATTACTTAGAACTCAAATTACTTTATGGAGAACTAATGGCTAGTTGGAGTCATCAGAGCAAGGCTACAGAGAAGATTCACAGGATGATTCTTCCTCACCCATTTGAGAAACATGATTCTAAAGATGCATTGATATCTGACAACCTAGAATGTTTAAGATATTTTTCTTTTATTTTTCCTCCCTGATAATATATGCAACTTCATTAATACAACACCCCCCCCAGCCCCCCCGCTGCCCCCCATACACTAACTAGAAACCGTTCAGCACTTGGAATTTATTGTAAGTTATAAAAATCAGTCCTATATTTCTCTGGGCTTATTGGTTATAAAATGAAGTCAAAGGCTTTAATAAAAAGACAATCCTTTACTCAGTAACAAATTCTGTCTATCTTTATGTTAAAAAGATTCTAGTACATTGGGGTCAGTCTGGTATACATAGCAAGACTGTACAGAATGTTGAGCCTGTGGACTGTGCCCATGGTGAAATGCACATGCCTCTTTCTGTCTCTGTCATTATGTGAAGAGACATGAAATGTCATATTAATCCCAGAGAATTTTGGTGGAGTAGATGTTAGTTAGCAGGTGATTTAATGAAATGGAAAGGACTGGAGCACTGGGGGGAAACATGGTTAAAATGCAGTAGGAGTAAAATATCCATTCAGCCTCTGGTTTGCTCCCTTCCTTGTAGTCCCAGAGGGCTAGCAGGATTTTTTAGTGTTTTCTATTGTTTAAGTCACAAAACAATTTAATTTCTTTTGACGTCTGTCTTAAACAAAAGATCACTAGCATGTCCATTGATCTCAGGATGACCTGTAATAGCCTAGAAATCTAGGTCTAGCCTGGCTGCTTGCCACCAGCAGCCTCTAGCATGACAACACACACACAAAAAGAGCTTCAGGTAAAAAATGCTCAAAAGTGAAAGAGAGAGACTTCTAGGAAAGAAAGACTTCTAAACTGCAGGGGCTGTAGCTTCAGGAAGAATGAAAAAAATTACTTTTATCTCAAAAACCTTTTTGTAGTTCTCTAGTACTCTGAGGGACATGTGCACACATGTAGGGAGTTCAGGGTATACAAAACACACTGAATAGAAGGGGGAAGAAAAGAGAAAAGCTTTTTAAAAAAAAAAACCCAAACACACTCACATACATATACATGTGTCAAATCATAAAATGTGTAGTGAGCTATGTGCTCATCAGGTCAGCTTTACTGATTATGCTACTTATGCAATAATATGTTAGAAGAAGGTCTGGGAGGAGGGGAAAAAAAACCAGAGGCATTTTGTAGTTGAGGGAATGCTGTTCTTCTAAAACACTACAAGAGCCATTACTGATAGCTGAAAGTGGAGGAGAGAAGCTTAGGGTTTTTTCCTCTCAAAGCAGACCTGTGGAGATGATGGTAGCTCCTTACAATTACTCTCTCCCCTCCCACAGGGCACTGCGCTGCAACCTTTGAGGTTAAATAAGGTGTTAAAATTTTTCTCATTCTGACATGGAGATAAAGTTATGCTTCTTCCACTCTGGGAGTCCTCTGTCAACGGTTTCAGTATTGCTGGATGAGAGATTGCACAGAGGAAATGTCTTTAGAAGTCATGTGTGAGTTTTGGGGAGTTTTTGTTGCTTGGTGTTTTGTTTTAGTTTTGGTGGGAGTTTTACGTCTAGTTTGTGAGTATGTCCCTATGTAGAAGCAGGTTAGTCTTCTAAAATGATTTACCAATAATAAAGGAAGCAATAGTAGGTTCAGCTATCACTGTTCCGCAAGCAATATTTATTGCGTCTGAATTCTCTCTAGTTATGCCCACCCAAAACATGGGGCTAAATTTAAGCTTTTCTACACCGAGAAAAGTGTTTTTCGCTGGAAAGTAAAGGCAGACATGTGCAACAATGATTCTATAATAGTTTCCCAAAGAGACCATATTTACTTCAAGCTCTTTTGAAAGCCACAGAGCCCTTTCAGTATTTTCAATTGAGTCAAAAAAACCCATAGTGTGCATATTAGCAATTTTAAAAACGGTGTTTTGTGCTGCTCTTGTGTTTATTTTTTATACTCATAAAGGTGCACTGCAGAGCTCCTAACATAACACTGCTGGTAAGAAAATCAGTTTGATACTAGTCAAAGTAGGAAACTTTTTGTAGGAGAAGAATCAAGAATGAGAGAGTTTAAGGACAAATTGAAAAGAAAAATTATGACAAATTGAATTTTTACATCTATCAGTTCTAACATTTCCACAAAATCCTGTGCACTAAGTCCTAAAGTTAATTTATGAGACAAGTAGAAATGGGACATTTGAACAATCTGCTGATCAAACACCTCTACTCTGCCAAGCAAAGGGTGTCTGTGAATTATTTACAGTTCAACTGTGGACCACAACTTTTTTTTTCCCAGATTTTATTCATTTAAATTCAAATGATAGTTAAATTAAAGACTAGTTCCTGGACAGTCAATGAAAAGGAATGGAAAAAATTATATTCATAAATAAATTGCATGTGAAAAGCTTCTTGCTTCACAATTAAAACAGGTCACAACTGGAAAGCTTGGAAACAATATTCTCAAATCAGTCTGCATGAGAATACATCCCAGAAGAAAAAAAAAAAGTTCAACTATCATAAGTACTTCTTCCTTAAAAATCCCACTAGTGAGTATACTAGACCTTGCAAAACTGCTGTGTCATATAGTCACAGTTTAAGAAACTTCTGAGGGGGGAAATGTCTAATTAAATGAATGATCTGTCTTTCCCATGGGGCAAATAGTCATTTTGCAATGAGATTGCTCTAAAGGTTACACATGCATTGACAATATTGATGCAGAAAGTGCAGAGCCTTTATCCATTTAAAGATGTGTTTGAAGAGTTGGGCTGTACAAAAAGCATCAAATTAAAGTTCCTCAGCTTGTGAAGTGCTCACCTCTCAGAGCACCATTAGTATTAAGGGATCAGATTAAACACAATTTAGATCACATTGAAAGACTAAAGTCAATTTAGCAGGCATATAACCATGCATGATAATGGTCTCTAAATCTACAGCAACACGGTGAGGATATGCTTGGATATGCAGGATAAAGATGTGAAACTGAAATAATTTCCTTTGAGGACTATAAAAGAAGCAATGGCAAGGAGGCAAGTTTTAGATGCTAGTTTGTTTAAGTATGTAAATTCAATGGACTGATCTGGAAGGGAAATAAATCTGATAGCAGCTTTATATATGGTCTGCAGGGTATTGTGAACTTGACCTTTCTTGGCATAAATGGGTTCTTAGCTGAATGGCATAGTATTTCATTATTTTTTGTATACTGATAGCAGCATGCAATATAGGGGAGACATAAAAAACTTTTATGAAAAAGCATACGATCATCTAGTCTTTTTTCCTCTCAAAATTTTAGGTGTAAGGTATTTGACAGTGTCTGTGGGTTGGTTTTTTTTGGTTTTTGTTTTCTTTTTTCCTAGTGCTAGATCCTTATTTGTTGCCCATTATATACTAGAGTGTATAAGAGGCTCACAGAAGAGAGAAAACTTTAAACTGCAGCAAATTTACATTGTGAATTAAAAGATATGTTTATCTTGGCAAAACTTAGTCCCAAAGAACATGGAAAACTTGAGGAATAAAATTCATAAAAACTTTAAATTTGTCCAGTTCACGGATAACAAGTGGGCTTAGAAAAATAAACAAGAAATGCAGCTGCCTACAGAAGTCTTATTTGATTACATTGAAAATGATCCAAATTCATCTGCATGGCATAACTTCACAGTTTGCTCTTATAGACATAAGTGAAACATGTCATTAGGCAGTTAATACTCAGTCTGAGCTACCTAATGAGGATTCTTAACTTTTACCTGAACTTTAGGCAGAGAAGCAGGATAGAAATCTAAGAATCATAGAATCATTATGATTGGAAAAGGCCTCTAAGATCATGAAACCCAACCATCAGCACAACACCACCATACCTACTAAAGAATTTACTGTCTACACAGATTTTTTACATGTCTACACAGTTTTCAAATGCCTTCAGGAATGCTTACTCCATCACTTCCCTGGGCAGCCTGTTCCAATGCTACATGACACTTTCTGTGAAGACATTTATCTTAATAGCCAATCTAAACCTCCTCTGATGCAACAGGAGGCCATTTCCTCTTGTTTATCACTTTTACTTGGGAGAAGAGATGAGTTTGTTACTTGCTACAACCTCCTTTCAGGTAGTGGTAGACTATTCTGTGGTCTCCCACAACCTACCTTTCTCCAAGCTAAACAATCCCAGTTCCCTCAGCCACTCTTCTTAAGACTTCTGCTCCAGACCCTTCAACAGTTTCATTGCTCTTCTCTGCAGATACTCCAGCAACTCACTGAACACAGTAGTGGAGGTGTGGCCTCACCAATGCCAAGTACAGGAGGAGGATGGTTTCCCTGCTCCTGCTGGTCACATCGTTTCTGATACAAGCCAGGAAGCTACTGGCCTTCCTGACCACCTGGCACACTGCTGACTCAACCAGCTGTCAACCAGCAATGCCAGTTCCTTTTCAAATGGGGAGCTTTCCAGCCATTCTTCCCTAAACATATAACACCACATGGGGTTGTTGTGACCAAAGTGCAGGGCCCTGTCACATGTGGGACACAAGTCATGGACAGGTGAAATTTGGATATATGCAAGTGACTTCAAAAGGAGAGTTTACCAATCTGTTTAATCCTTTCACTGACAGTGTTGCAAGGGCGAAACACCCAGCCTGTCACTCAGAGCAATGATGGAAGGATAACCAAGATAATATTATCCAGCTTGCTCTATCACATATAGATTCCACAATATCGGAAAGACAATAAATCTTGTCTAGCTTTTTAAATTCAGATTAAAGTCTCTTTAAATATCTCTGTAAGATTTCTGAGACTTGTGTATATATAAACCCAAGTCAATTTCATTAAGAATAACTGATTATGCAGCTCATGACTTAATAAGGTTTGGTAGTGACTGTGGAGAAGACCTTGCAAAAACAGATTCAACAGTCATATATATGACCCAAAATCCAAACACGTACAAGAATGTGACAAACGATGATATATGCATAACAATGACACTCAGAAATAAGTAAAGGTAACACATAGATAGATGACACAGAGTTAAGGTTAAAGTACAGAGAGATACTAAGAATTAGTTTGATGTTAATTAGCTTAATATTATGATATATATGTTTAGTGCACAGAATATAGAGTGCTTACCCTCCTGGAATCCAAGGGAGGAGGGTGTATGGATTCATCATGGCATGGGTTAATGGATTAACGCAGGTGATGCCCTTCCATCTCCCAGTGGCAAGAGCAGATGTGCTGGACAGCATGTCTGGACCTGCTAAGTAGGTGGCATGAGAGCACATTACCTGTTTTATCACCTAATCTGGTGGGAGGTGGGGACAGAGAGTTTAAAAATCCCCATGAAATCCTGCATCGTTATGTCTTGACGTGTTGTGTTGTGTGTGGACACCCACCATCCTCTGGACCTGCTGGACAAAGAAACACATGTCGCAACATTCAGGACTTCCAAGGTGGTGACTATTTCTTATCTTTTCTATTGTAACTATTTCTCTTTCTCCTTTCCTCTCTTTTCTTCTTTCTTCCTTTTTATCTCTTTCTCTTCCATTTCTCTCTGCAACACATGTGGCTGCAATGGACTGTAGCTGGTGATTATGTTTTGATTTTGATTTTGGCTCTGGCAGCATTAGGGCTGTCCCTGCTGTTTTTGCACTTTGGGTTAAGCAGGTTGTTACTGAGTGAGGTTCTGGTAACTTTGGCTGCTGCAGTTTTTCTGGTGGTGCTCTGTTGGGTATGGGTTGTTTTAAAGGCACGCATCTTATTTAGCAAGAAGTATCACACCCTGCTTCTGAGTGATTTCTGATTGCCTTGTTGGGATAAAGAGCTCACTTCTTTTAAAGTGGGCTGTGACAGAGGGGGTTGGAGTTCAGCCTGTTCGCTGATCCTTAGAGTTTCAGTGACATTTTTCCCCTCCTAAATTTTCCCTTTGTTTTCAACTATTTATTGTAACCTGCACCTTTAGGGTCAAGTTTAGGTAGAGTTTGAGTGATTGAATGCACTAAATCAAGACCAGATGACTGGCAGAGAAAGAACTCTTGCTTTGTGTGGCAAAATTCAACTGCACAAGCCAGTGGATGGGGCCATGGGAGTGATTTATAGAATCATAGAATCACAGAATCAACAGGTTGGAAGAGACCCACTGGATCATTGAGTCCAACCATTCCCACCAATCTCTAAACCATGCGCCTCAATACCTCATCCACTCGCACCTTAAACACCACCAGGGAAGGTGAATCAACCACCTCCCTGGGCAGCCTGTTCCAATGCCCAATGACCCTTTCTGTGAAGAATTTTTTCCTTATGTCAAGTCTGAACCTCCCCTGGTGGATCTTGAGGCCATTCCCTCTTGTCCTGTCCCCTGTCACTTGGGAGAAGAGGCCAGATCCCTCCTCTCTACAACCTCCCTTCAGGTAGTTATAGAGAGCAATTAGGTCTCCTCTCAGCCTCCTCTTCTCCAGGCAAAACAACCCCAGTTCCCTCAGCTTGTCCTTGTAAGACTTGTTCTTCAGCCCTTTCACCAGCTTTGTTGCTCTTCTCTGGACTCGCTCCAGAGCCTCAACATCCTTCTTGTGGTGAGGGGCCCAGAACTGAACACAGTACTCAAGGAGCTGTCTCACCAGTGTGGAGTACAGAGGGGGAATATCTTCCCTGGACCTGCTGGTCACACCGTTTCTGATACAAGCCAGGATGCCATTGGCCTTCTTGGCCACCTGGGCACACTGCTGGCTCATATTCAGTCGGTTGTTAACCAACACTCCCAGGTACTTCCCCTCCAGGCAGCTCTCCAGCCAGACTTCTTCCAGTCTGTAGCCCTGCTTGGGGTTGTTGAACCCCACGTGCAGGACCTGGCATTTGGCCGTGTTAAACCTCATCCCATGGGACTCAGCCCAGTGGTCCAACCTGTTCAGATCTCTTTGCAGAGCCTCCCTACCCTACAGCACATTGACACTTCCACCCAGCTTAGTGTCATCCAACAAACTTGCTAAGGAAGCGCTCAAAGCCTTCATCTAGATCATTGATAAAGACATTGAACAGGGCTGAACCCAGCACTGAGCCCTGGTGAATTCCACTTGTAACTGGCCTCCAGCTGGAGTAAACTCCATTTACCACCACTCTCTGGGCCTGATCATTCAACCAGTTTTCCACCCTTGAGAGTGTACGCTTGTCCAGTCCAGAGGTAAAGTCACCTCCTGCTTGTCAGCGAGACCCTTTGAAGGACATGAGCCTAATTATTTTCTAAGAAGATAGATTACAGCTGGTGCTTTGACAACCAAGCCGTCCAACACACCTCCCCATCTAACGCTACCGACTTCCTCCCCACCTCTGAATCAATGTCTTTATCAATGACCTGGATGAAGGCATAGAGTGCTCCCTTAGCATATTCCCTCCCACATTCCTACAGACCCCACACCTGACCTTGTTGAACCCTATGCAGCTGGCTTTGACCCATCAATCCAGCTTGTCCAGATCCCTCTTTACAGCCCTTCTACCCTCAAGCAGAACAATACTCCCCATTTGACTGTCATCTGCAAATTTACTGAGGATGCACTCAATTCCCTCATTGAGATCATTCATAATGATATGAAAGAAGAGGGGAGGGGAGGAGAGGGAAGGGAGACATGTTCAACAAAAATGAAAATATGACGGCACGGCTTTCCTTTTCCTTTTCAAATCATCTAATACACTTAGGGAGATATAAAGATGTTGCAGGTAAGCTGTCCTTGCATGTAGTTATTGAGTGTACTGACATTACAATGCAGCCTTGCCTGTGAATTGTCTTCTCAACTTGTTAAGACATATTGTCATGAAATGACTGAGGCTATGCTACCACCTTCTATAGGCCTCTCTTCATCCCTAATGGACCCGTCATCAGGGAATATTACCCAGGCTAACTCCACCGTCAAACTGCCTGCTTCCTCCTTGGTCCATGCCTGATTCCACCTCCACATGAAGTCTCTGAACCAGCAAGTCCTTAGATTCTCCCCAGACTCCTAACACCATGTGTTGTGACCCTGTCGCACACTCCTCTCTGTGTGTTTTGTATTTATCAGGACTTGCAGTAAACAACTCCAGGAACTGCAAGACCCTAGTGCTGACTTTATGAGCCTAAAAATATACACTAATTTCAGGGGCTCCTCATTGACTGAATAAGGTGGGTCAACATCATCTGCTAGTGAAGAGTTATGGGAAGTCTTATTTTTGTTCATTTCTGAAAGACTGTACTTTGAAAAGAACAACATAAAAACTGAACTATTATCTTTTATAAGCTAAACAATAAAAAGCCATGGTCAGAAAAAATTAACTATGGTCTTCTTTTGGGAATACCTATAAAACTATAGAGTTGGTATAGTACTCACCTGGCATAACCCTCCTGTTGCTAGCTTCACTGAAACAATTAAAAAACAGCTTTAAGATCATGTAAGCATCCCAATATATATATTCTGCTCCAATTTTTACTCTGTGCCTTTAACCATGCTTTAATATGTGTTCTGACCTCCTGTGCTGTTGATATAATTCTTAACTCTTTTACAAAGATAATGCAAAAAGCTGCAATATTGTGAATTATATCCTGATTAAATTAGGTAGTAAACTGTGTGCTTAATTGAAAGCAGTAGTAAGGTTGTAGCAAATGAGATTTCTTGCAAGCACTAAATTAGAAATGTACTTAAATATCTTGCTTAATTTCAGCCTAAATTTGCATATTGCATTGGTCTGAATAAACAGCCTTGTATTGTATGTCAGGGTGCTACATGCCTTAAGCACACAACGTTACATGCAGTAGACTGAGCAGCATTGCAAATGAGAAAAAAAAAAATCCACCTTTCTGTACAGAAAGCAGGGGGTTAATCAAGGGCCCAATCAGGTGTTATATTTAGAACAGAACACAAAATTAAGTATAGGTTGCATGGTACATTAGTGTGTCTGTCAGAGACTGTGGCTTTGGTCAGGCAATTAAAAGGGGCGAAATATTCTAAATTAATTTTTAAATAGCTTCTTCCAGTCATTAAGCACAGTTATCACATCCATATTTTGTAAATGTAAAACACTGAAGTTCTCAAAAGTCCTTTCTCTGCAGTAGTTTTTATTGATGAGCCATCAGAGCTTCATTTCCTAACTGAAAACCCTTGTCGGTCAATTTATTCCAACATAACACTATTTGGTTGGGTAGTTATTAATCCTGTAATTGTTCATGGCATGCCAGGAATAATTCAGCTAATTATTACAATATGTCTTACTTTGCCATGCTTCTATATGTCAAAATGACTTCTACACATATTGGAAAAAAAAGTCCCCTAATTTAACTGAAGATATAAAAATTGATTATTAATTCGCAAAGAAATGGAAAATTACAGTTTTTTCTCAGTCCCACACATAATTTCTACTGATCTGGATACATTTTTGACAAATATTCTGCTTCTAACTTTAATTGATCCATGAATAGCACTGTGGAGCAAAACCTAGGAGTGCTACTTGCACTGAACATTAGTTTCAATTATAGGACAACTGTAACAGAGCATGCTGAATCATAATAGAAAAGGATATCATTTTTTCTAGTTCATCTTAGATTAAAAAAAAGTACTACTGAAAAGGTGAGATTAAGAAATCAGTTATCCTGGCAAAAAGAAAAAATATCTATACCTATGTACTCTATTAATTACAGTGCACATGCTCTAATGTAGTTTAACTGATTTGATTCTGTGCTGGTCAATTCCCATCAGTAAAATGCAGTATGTTGATCTTTGTATATTTCATGTCTGACAATACATCTGATTTTGCTGAAGTCAATCTCTCTTCGGCCTAATAAGAATAAAATAAGACCCTTCTTGAATGAAATACCTTTTTATTTCACAATAGATGCAAGCAAATGGAAAGCACAGTGAGTATGAGAGTATTTGCTGTTTTATTGTTCTCATTAGCACATTTCCATAGTACAAAACAATGTTCTTATATTGTATTCTACTGGGGCAAAGAAGATCCCTAGCTCCTAATTAATGAACGACACTGTGTACACTGACGAGAACAACAGTTTACGCAGTGGAGATCCATGCTGTGATACACTGAAGCAAGACAGGATATTTGAAAATGATAACCACAGAAAAGGCAGTAACTTTTATTCTTGTGAGAATTGTCTCAGAACATTGTTCTCCCTGTGAAATTCCTCCAGAGAAAATGTCTCACTCAAGGTTTCATTTGTTGTTTATGTTCCCCTCAGAGATTTATCCATAGAGGCAAAAATAAAAAGAGATGGATAGTGGGGGTTTATTTGGGGAACTCCAGAACTACGATGATAAATGTGAATGTGCCAGGCTCAGAAGCAGTGATTTTCATAGAATCATAGAATAGAATCATAGACTAGTTAGGGTTGGAAGGGACTCTGAAGATCATCCAGTTCCAACCACCCTGCCAAGGGCATGGACACCTCCCCCTAGATTGGATTACCCAAGGCCCCATCCAACCTGGCCTTAAACACCTTCAGGGATGGGGCAGCCACAAGTTCTCTTGGCAACCTGTTCCAATGTCTCACCACTGTCATGGTGATTTTAATAACCTACTTTGCTCTAAGAAGGATATGTAACCAGCAGGATCCAATTGGTTTCAGTGACTAGATACAGTTAACACAATTTTTTTTTGACAAATTTGCTATGTCACAAACCTATCTGAACCCCTCAGTTGAGTAAGTTTTTGAAAAAGCTTTGCAATTCACATTTATTTTTGACACACACAGGCAGAGAATTGAGATATCTGCATGGTTTATCTGAACTGTACAGATCCCGAGTTTCTAAAATTAGATGGGAGTGGGCTTTCTTCTAAGATTTTGTTAGGTTATAATTGCTGGCTCCAAGTGGTGTCACGCTGGGAACCACTGTAGTGATATTGTGGTATTTATTGTTGTGAACAGGAACAAATACAGCAAAAAGGCATCAACCCTCAAACAGAATAACACAGAAAAGCCAAATGCTAGAAACCAGAAAAATTATTAGGAAGAAAGCTCAAAAAATAGAAAGCCATGAAAGCAGTCTGCCTCTAACTGAGCAGAATTCTAAATGAGACATATTAAATGTTGTAGTGTCCAGACATTGTGAATGCTGTGGTTAGGTCATTTGTATTTATTTTCCCTTCCCTACAATTTTTACGTTTCTTTTTCTAACTAAGGATATTATGTGCTGATGTAAAGATGAGGAAGTGCAGATCTATAACTGCATATAATCCTCAGCTTCATGTAGCACAGATGCTTTCACTCAGTTAAACTTGTAAAGTGAGAAAGCACTCCTAGGAGGATTTCAAAAGGGAGCTGTCTAGAAAACAGTAGAAAATATTCCATTCCTCTAGGCATTTTGATACTTTCGTTTAGTTTCCTGATCTAAACTAAAAAATACTTAAATTTCTAAATTTCTCATGAATTGTGAAGAAAGCAGGTATTTGTCTGAATGTTTGACCTTTAAATCATTTTATGTTTGATATGAAAATATGTAGCTTAAAACAATATTAGAAAGTAATATTGTTATTAATAATCATAGAGTAAGATAATTTAGCAGATAATATAGGATACAATCATATATTAATAAAACTTATGACTTGTCATAACAATGGTTTAATACTCAGTATTTCAAGTAATATAAAAATGAATGCAAAGTTAAAGCCTAAATTAGATGGTTAATAAGGCTATCAGTTGTTTAGATACAGTAGAAATGAACTGAGTAAGTCAGAATAAGGTCTGTAAGTTTCTCTATTCGTTTCTTTGTAAACTATGTTTCCACAAAATAATTCAGTTTAATCAAAACCACATTTTCTTTTGGAAAAGTACTGCTGAAAATGTTTCAGTTTCTTTCTTCTGGAGAGCTCTTGATGTTTGCAAGTTCAAAGAAAACAGCAGTCAGGTCAAATAAGATGCTTGTTAGAAGTACCTAATCTTATCTCTGCTTCAAATTGATCATGTTTTTTCCATGAAAAATGCTCTATTATGAAAGCAAATTGAAAAGTAGGAGACAGCCCATCTCATACTTACACTGTGTTTGAATGGGACACAGCACTCGTTGGTTTAGATGAACTAAACCGGGGTCTTAAAACTGACTGTGGCAGAATGGACGTGGGAAATGTTCATGGCTATAATTTCCCTTGCCAACTTCATGCTGCTACCTACTGCAGCCAGTTCAAATCATTGCTTATGCAGTTACAGAATAATAAGTGCATGTCTATTTGCATATAGATTGTGTATCTGCCAAAGTGAAAAACTTAAAAGAATAAGACTAGCAATTTCTACTGTGCAAATTACGGGAGAGCCTTTCATTTAAAATAGAGGCCTAAAAATTAGATAGAACACTGGTCTGTTCTTTGTTTTGCCTTAAACTTTCTCTTTGACCTTGAATAAACAATTTCGGACTTTTTTTTTTCTTATAAAAAGTATATGTCTGCAATTGTAAATATGCTACCGCTCTATAATGTGCAGAGTTTAAAATGTAAGATCCTTCCTTTTCTTTTCTTCATATGTAAAATAAGGATTAACATCACTCCACTTAATTTGCTTTGTAATAACTAGGATGGTGTTGTGATGATTCATTAGTTTATCTTTCTGTGCAGTGCTTTGAAAACCACAGTTTTTTGACAGTTATATATAATTATCATCAAAGACAGGTAATTTTTCTCCCTTGATCTATTCTGCTACATATTTATGCCATTGTTTTTATGATGATAGCAGGAAGGAAATGGAAATTTTTTGTGTATATAGAGTTTATAAGGAACTTCTGGAGCATTTAGGGAGAGGGAGTGCTACCTTGCTCCTGGATCAGGGTGCACACCATGACCTGATTGCAGGTCTGAACAAGACCTGAATAGGCTCTCATTTCACCCTACCAGGTTTCTGTCCTATCCTATAACAAAATATAACCACATGGCCTGAAGCAAGCCATGTCAAACTCCAACAGATGTGTTTGTTTTAATAATCAGAGAGCAAACACTACAAAACACACCATGGAGGGCATCAGCTCCATTAGGTTTAGGTAGGATTTCCAGATAAAATACACATAGTTATTTGTAAAGGACCCCAGTGGGCAGTGGTAGACAGAGACTTTGGAAACCTGGTTTCTGGCTGGCTGAAGTAATCCAAGCAATTCATTTGCCATCCCTGAATTCTGATGTCTGTAAAAATGGACAAATACCAGTGCATCTGAGGAACTGAGTAATGAAAACCTCTATCAATCAATATTAATGTTACTGTTATTGTTGCTATTAGTTGAATTCTGGGTTAAGAGCTAGAAATTCTCGGAGGTGGTGAATCTGCTGTAATGCCTGTGCTGATCCTGGAGCCATTAGGTGGGGTCTCTGTACTGCAAAAAATAAGTACAATACATCAAACACATAGCCTGTACCATAAACACTAGATAGTGTTAGACAGATTCTTCTATTCTTATTCAAACTTCAGATATTGCACCAGAGGCAGTGATATTGTTTGGAAAGGAAGTTCAGTGTTAATATGAATAAGTATGAAAAACTTCGGCCTTTCGTTGTTAGTGCAGTTATTAAACCATATTTTTCTCATATGAAAGAAAAATGCAGGTTCTCAGTTAATGTGCCAGAAATACCTGAACTGCAGTTATCTCTAGCACATGTACTGACTTTATCTAACCTACATTATAAATGTTCCCATATTTTTTGTCCCTGAAAAGCTTCAGGCATCAACTGTGTTTGTGACCTAAGTGTAATATCAAACTTGGTTTCAATTATTTGTAGCCCAAGAGGCCTGGACTATATAAACCTAGTTTGAAAACCTGAAAAAAACCCATGGTTTTTATTTTTTTTTTGTTTGATCCAAGTTATACATTAGAGGCATTTCAGGGCAGAACATTTGTCTCTAATATCTGGCAGTCCAGTATTTCAGTTTTTATGTACTAGCCCAGAAGCATTGTTGAACTTGTAGATTATTGTTGTAATTATTATTTATAGCTTGTATTTCCACAATACCTTGGACAGTCAAGCTTCATTTCTGCTAGGTACTATAAAAGAAAAGCACAAAACCAGGCCCAAGCAAAGATCCCAAACCCTAATGTGGTGTGGCCACTTCAGGGTTTCTTTCCTATTCTACATGATACACAGACATCGAGGATTCTCTAGAGCAGAGACAAGATGCACAGTCACGATTGTGTGCAAACTTTTAAAAAGGTGTAAATTGACACTATTATCTGCAGAGGATCTGAAACTTCACTTTGTTTTAATTTGATTGGCCTTCTTTTTCAATTGAAATGCTGAGGTTTTCTGTGATATTTTTATTGACTGATGTAGTAAATAGGATATATTGTATTTCATAACAGGTTTTTATGCTTGCCAAAACAGATTGTAAAAAACTTAATGGTAAGTAGAGATAGTTTAGTTCTGTTTTCAAGATAGAGTGCTAAGAAATTGGGTCCATCGCTGTCATTTTTTCTCAGAGATCCTTCTCATCTGTCACAACACAGTAGTTATGAAAAATGAAACCATAAATTCAATTTAGAGGGCAATTTGCAGCTAATCTTTGGAGTAATTCCAGTATGAATAATGCAGTAATTTGGATGCATGGTCAGTCAATTCTGTCTCTGATTTATTAGGATTTAAGAATATTATTTTCTTTCATTAATGGTAATTACCAAAGAAGAAAAAATAATTTCTCAAATATTATCTGTCTTCACATCTGTGGTTTCAGTTTTGAGAAAAGCTGCAATGTTGTTTAAACTTATTATTACAGGAAGAGGAAAAACATTTAACAAAAGATATATGAGGTATTCAAATTCTGAACTGTATCTCTTTACAGCACATGTGTGAACTGATCAGTACCAGTTTATGGCTGCTTTTATATGACTCCCATTAGAGCTAACATTTTGAATATCTCAGCATAAGGACATTGGGATTTGCTATTGATTTTCCACACTTCTTACACCTTGAAGATTGCATTAAAATCCAGCTCAAGCAAGAGTGACATTTTTTGTTCCTGTTTAAAAGTCAAATTTATTATCTGAGACTTTTTCTGTTTATTAAATCCCCACTTTCTCTAATAAATTATTTATGTATATTTTTTTCTAAATCTTTCCTTCAGTTCTCAAGGTCTTCCTGATTTTAACAGACATCTACAAGAGATGCATACAATGCATATTATCCATATGTTTGTGTCTGCATGTTGCTAATGGTATGTGTGGGAGGCCAGAGGGAAAACCAGCTCATTTAATATTGGCTTTGAGCTTTAGTCAAAGTTTTTAGACATCTAGAGAAGTACTTCTCATGAATTAAGTCCCTTTGAAAAGAAGATCCCAAGCCAGATTTCTTGACTTGCTGTGTCTTCAAAGCCTCCTGCCTCTCTTCCATGCTGATGAAGGAATGAGCTACTTTACGGGTGCTTGCCATAGAGCTACCTAGAGAGTAGTCACTAGTCAGAGAGATTGAAGCCTGTCCTTGGTCTTCACTCCTAATACACAGCCTTCTTTATCAGCTTTATGTCATGTATCTCTACTATCACAGCATTGCTCTTTGTGGGGAAAATATTTAATAATCAGGGCCAAGGAGAGTGAATAGGAACTAATATCATCCTCCAAACAGATCAGGATGCTGCAGAAGGCTTAGCTCAAGGTCAAAGGTTTTTTTTACTTCTGTAAAGCCTTTGACATGGTCTCCCACAACATCCTTCTCTCTAAATTGGAGAGATATGGATTTGATGAATGAATGGTTTGGTGCTTAAGAAACTGGTTGGACAGTCATGTTCAGAACAGCTTGATATCCAGATAGAGATCTGTGACAAGTGGTGTCCTCAGGGTTCCGTACTGGGACTAGTGCAATTTAATATTTTCCTTGATGATATAGACAGCAAGATTGAAAGCACCATCAGCAAGTCTGCAGATGACACAAAGTTGAGTGGTGCAGTTGTCACCTGAAGGATGGGACATCATCCAGAGGGACTTGGACAAGCTGGAGAGCTGGGCCTGTGTGAGCATCAATGACATTCAACAAGGCCATGTGCAAGGTCCTACACCTGGGTCAGGGCAATCTGTGGTTTCAATACAAGATGGGTAATGACATGACTGAGAGCAGTTCTGTGGAGAAGGACATGGGGGTGCTTATTGATGCGAAGCTTGACATGAGCTGGCAAAGTGCACATGCAGCCCAGAAAGCCAACTGTATCCTAGGCTGAATAAAAACAAGCATGACCAGCAGGTCAAGGGAGGTGATTCTCTCTCTCTCCTGCATTGTTGTGAGACCCGACTTGGAGTACTGATTCCAATTCTTGAATCTCCAACGTAAGAAGTATATGGAACTGTTAGAATGGGTCCAGAGGAGGGTCATGAAGATGATCTGAGGGCTGGAACACCTCTGCTATGAGGACAGGTTGAGGGAGTTGGGTTGTTCAGCCTGGAGAAGAGAAGGTTCTGGGGAAATCTTATAGTGACATTCCAGTACCTGAAGGGGACATACAAGAAAACTGGGGAGGGACATTTTACAAGGATGTGTATGGGAATGGCTTTAAATTGGAAGGAGAAGATTTAGTTTAGACATTAAGAAGAAATTCTTCATAATGCAGGTGGTGAGGTGTTGGAACAAATTGTCCAGGGAAATTGTGGATGCCACGTTCCTGGAGGTGTTCAAGGTCAGGTTGGATGGGTTCTTGAGGAGCATGATTTGATGGGAGGTGTCCCTGCCCAAGGAAGGGAGCTTGGAACTAGGTGATCTTTAAGGTCCCTTCCAACCCAAACCATTCTATGATTCCAGGAATACTGAAGCATTGTTTTGCATATGTATTGGTAGAATCTGCCAATTGAAACACTATGTTATTAAGTATTTTGAGTATTTAAAATGTGTCACTAAAATTCCTGCTGCCTTGCTTTTATTCATAGTTGTACTTAGCTAAATCTTAGTTGAATTTTGCACCTGACAGTAGACTTCTTGCAAATATGGAAAAAAGACAATTACCTTTTTTCACACATTTCCTTACAGTAGCCTGTGTGCCTTTCAAAACAGGTTTGTAACACTATGAAACTAGAAATGTTTTTTGATTGCTGAAGAATATGTATATTTGCCTTTTCCAAGCACATCATCTTTTTATATCTGTCAGAAAAGTCTAAATTGACTTCACAGAAAAGTCACATATTGATAATGATTCTCAAACCATGATACCATATTGAAAAATAAAATATTTTTCTTATGTTTTGTTTGAGTAAATTCCATTTTTATGTTTGAGTAAATTCCATTATTTAATTTTTATTCCCTAAATATTTTTTTAAGAATGTTCTTTGCTTACCTTTTTTTTATTCACAGAATCATAGAACAATTTGGATTGGAAGGGACCTTAAAAATCGTGTAGTTCCAATCCCCTTCCACAGGCAGGGACACATCCCACTAGATCAGGCTGCCCAATTTTGGCATTTTTTCCTCAGATTTTTTCACACATACCTTTTAGTCTTATAACGTAGTGATCTTTTCCACTTTTCCTCAGCTAAAGGTCAGACCTATTAACAATTCTCTATGTGAAGATGCTAGAGAACAGTATTTTGCTCAAGTGGCAGAACACTACAGTTTTAAACCTTCACAGATGAAGGATTCTGTGTAGCCTTCTTAATGTTGCAATTATGTTTGATGATTACTTCAGACTGCATCACAACTTCCACCATAATTACAAAAACATCTTGGCAAAGCAGTATTTTATTAGTCTATCGTTTAAGAAGTTTCCCTGTGTATGTCTAATTAAGATATGAAAAAAATAAATCATTTTTATTCAGTTCCAGTTTTCTGAACATTTCAAATTTTTTCCCATGTGAAGATAAGTTGATGATCTATCTGTGAAGTGGGACCACTTCTGAGGTGGAACCACTTCACTTATTAACTTCTAGAAAATGTGAATTGTTTTTTCTGCCTGTAGCTTCTGTGACTTCTGATGAATTATTTTGTTCACAACTCCTTGATGAACACATGATGACTACAAGGCAATTGTGCACATGCAGTAAGTACAATATAACCTGAGTATCTCAGGCTTGATGAGACTGTGCAGTGAACATTCATCTAGCAACTCCGTGAACTTCCTTATGAAGCCCAAAGCTTAATAGTAATAGTAATAGTCTGGAAATGATAGGAGAGTGACCGGTATGTGCAGGTGTGATGTTTTTTGTAAGAATCTAGTCCTACCCAGAGTGGCCTTGACTGATCTGCTGGGACCCTTGGATGGATGACAATCTACACAGATTGACCATCAGTTCCCTTCCACAGTACCTGTAGACTACAGCTAAGCAGAGAGTGGAAGCTGGAAGCAGAGTAACCCTTGAACTGGTATCTCAAGACAGGTAATATGTTATACAGCCAATCTGCTAAAGATCTGGGACTCGTGTTAATGCTGTAAGAGAAAATAAATGAGAGGGAAAGAAATGCCACATAATGTTTTTTAGTTTAATTTCTCTCTCCAATACATGTCACCAGCTAGGTTAACTTTTTTCTAGTTGAAAACCTTTTTTTTTTAAAAAAAAATCCAACAGGTTCTATGGCAAACTACCTCACAAGAAATCACCAAAGCAGGAAATGTACTGCTTCTTTCAGTTCCATGCCAGTTCTGTGAGGTCTGAAGCAAGCACAGCATGCAAACTCAGATTTATTGTGTCTTCGTGCATTGTGCCAGTTGCTGAATAACCTCAAATTGCTTTAGGCAAATGCTTCTG
Source organism: Coccyzus lansbergi (assembly GCA_033558105.1). Taxonomy (NCBI): domain Eukaryota; kingdom Metazoa; phylum Chordata; class Aves; order Cuculiformes; family Coccyzidae; genus Coccyzus; species Coccyzus lansbergi. The sequence goes on from JAUMJK010000168.1 coordinate 492,381, forward strand.
GGAACATTACTTCTTACTTCATTTATTGAGGGGTTTAAAGTCTTCATTAGTTAAGGGATAAATACAGCTGTGGCATTAAGTTATCAAATTAATACTTGTGTTGTTGGGCTGCATTCTTTAAATTAGTTATCTTAACAATGACTTGAGGTGTGTAGCCTAAGTGAATTTTGCTTACAAAAATACAAGAGTTCTGTAGACACACAGTAGGCTTGAGATGGAGTCACAGTGTGCGTGAAATTACATGCAAAATTAAATTATGGATGGTAATATGTGCATGACATTCTCAGCTGAGTGTCCTTAAGTGTAAAATATAAAATTACATGGGTTATTTTATTCAAAAAACACACATAAATATGGTGGTTTGTACCTAGACAACTGATTGATTTTAAGGAACTAGAGGAAGTATTTCTATCACTCCCTAATAAAAGCTATGCAAATTTACGTATGTTAGCTAAAAACAGTTGTTCCAAACTAAGTATTTTTACTTTGCATGAGGTACTGAGATTTTCAGTTTTCCCTAAGTATGATTTTTTTAAAAATCAACGTTTTCACCAAAACCATTTGTAAAGTAAATTATAATATCGTAAAAATTTTCACTATGAGATTAAAAGTCTCTTTCAAAGCCTGCTTTTGTTTTTGTATCTTTTATTATATCACAACACGCGAACGGAAATGCATGATATTTTGTTACAATGTGCAAGACTGCATTCAGGAGATGTTGATTTCTTCTACATTTGAGTTGCAAGCATTCACAACAGAGATTACCATTTAGAACCCCTTTGGGACTGGAAGAAGAGACTGACACTTGCTGCATTAAACATCTCTCAGTTGAAGGTAGACAACTCCAGAAAGTCTGATGAATTGTAAGGCACCTACCACGCTCTATTGACTCTAAAGAGAATCTAGACCAGTGTGCCCAGGTGGCCAAGAAGGCCAATAGTATCTTGGCTTGTATCAGAAACAGTGTGGCCAGCACAACCAGGGAAGTGATTGTGACCCTGTACTCAGCATTGGCAAGGCCACACCTTGACTGCTGTGTCCAGTTTTGGGTGCTTCATTACAAGAAAGACATTGAGGTCCTGGAGCATGTCCAGAGAAGAGCAACAAAGCTGGTGAAAGGGTTGGAGAACAAGCCTTATGAGAAGCAGCTGAGGGAGCTGGGGTTGTTTAATCTAGAGAAAAGCAGGATGAGGGAAGACCTTATTACTATGAACAACTACTTGAAAAGAAGGTGCAGGGAGGTGGGTGTTGGTCTCTTTACCCAAGTGACAGGTGATAGGATGAGAGGGAATGACATCACATTCCACCAGGAGAGGTTCAGATTAGACATCAGGAAAAAATCCTTCACTGAAAGAGTTACTGGACACTGGAACAGGCTGCCCGGGGAGGTGGTTTAGTCACCATTCCTGGAGATATTTAAAAGATGGGTAGATGAAGTGCTCAGGGATAGGGCTTAGTAGTGGACAGGTATGGTTGGGCTTGTTGAGCTCAAAGGTCTTTTCCAGCCTAGTGATTCTATGATTTTATTATTCTATATACAGAGGTACCTGATATACGTAGTATTTATCAGGCAAAATGTCTTATTTCAAGCATCCTCAGAGACTTGGAAGATGAAAATAATGGAAAAAAAAATCAGATTTATGTTCATCTTATCTAACCTAAAATATCAAACCCAAAACATCTAACTCATTTTACTTAATAGTTATGTTAAATCTTAATTGCCTCTGTAATCAATGTTGACAGGCCTCTCTAGAGTCACATTTTAAGCTGACTGAATAATCCCCTGGAGGTATCTCTTTCTCTTAGTGACTTGAAGGTAGCACAGAATAACAAGGAACATCAGCTAAAATACCTGAATATTGGGACATAGTTTCCTGAAACTCATTTAAGCCCCAGACAATTTAATCATCTAGACTTTCAGGACTACCTAAGCTTAAGGCTATATCTAAATTTAGTAGTTACCTCTGTATTTAGCTTGAACCTCTCTGGGCACCTAACTTTAGGGACCTATGGATGTTAATACTTGGGAATTAAGCACCTATTTCCCACCAAAATTCTTCTTCAAATCATAACCAGGCATCTAAGCCCTATCTACAACTCAGGAGCAACTTACTAGAGGAACCCGGACTGTTAGATGTGGTTACCACCGATTTCTACTTAACTGCTAAGCAGTTAGACCTTCATGGAAATCGGAGAGTTGAAAGGTAGGATCTTCTTAACCAGGAAAATGAATCCACATCATTCAAACTGTATGAAGGTGTATAACCATGTAGTAACTGGCCATCACAAGTATATGAATTTGCACCCTTTGAAACTGAGAGATCTGAACAGGCTGAGTTGATAGGCGGAGAACAACAGTGTGAGGTTCAACAAGGCCAACTACTGAGTTCTGCACTTGGGACACAACAGTCCCATGTAATGTTAAAGGCTGGGGGAAGAGCATGTGAAAAACTGCCTGACAGAGAAGGACTTGGGGTTGTTTGACAGTTGGCTGAATATGAGTCAGCAGTGTACCCAAGGAAGCCAACAGCATCTTGGCTTGTATCAGAACCAGCGTGGCCAACAGGGCCAGGGAAGTGATTGTGACACTGTACTTGGCAGTGGTGAGGCTGTACCTTGAATACTGTGTCCAGTTTTGGCCCCCTCACTACAAGAAGGACATTGAGGTGCTGAAGTATGCCCAGAGAAGGGCAAAGAAGCTAGTGAAGTGTCTGGAGTAAAAGCCTTATGAGTTGCGGCTGAGGGAAGTGAGGGTCTTTAACCTAGAGAAAAAGAGTCTTAGGGGAGACCCTATCATTATCTGCAGATACCGGAATGGAAGTTGTAGGGAGATGGGTGTTGGCTTCTTCTGCCAAGTTATAGGTGATAGGACAAGAGGGAATAACCTCAAATTGCTTCAGAGGAGGTTCAGATTAGACATTATGAAAAATTCTTCACTGAAAGTTTTACTGGGCATTGGAACAGGCTGCCCAGAGAGGTGGTTGAATCACCATCCCTGTAAGTATTTGAAAGATGGCTGGATGAAGAGCTCAGGGATAGAATTTAGTAGTGGACAGGTATGGTTGGACTCTGTGATCTCAAAGGTCTTTTCCAGCCAAACAATTCTATAATTCTATGACTGGATCAGAGAACACAAGTAATTTTTATTTTCTATTGGTTTCTTACATTTGTAGAGTAAAGGTGTGGACAACTTTTACAAGTTGATCTGCTGGAGACTCTAGATTTGTAGGAAGGAAGACCTACCACAATTAAAGGATCTTTGTCTGTAGGTCTTCAGATGTATTTATCTATTTCTGTTGTCTTCATAGAGTATATGACTTTAAAGAATGCTAATTTTCCCCTGAAACCCTTCCTGCCTATCACCCTACCCAGTTTAAAGGTCTATGAAAGAATTTACAAATTAAATTCTCCACAGATCCCAATTTAGGACTTCCAGTTTTGTGCCTAAGGTAGAGGCCATTCCCTCTTGTCCTGTCCCCTGTCACGTAGAGGGCAATGAGGTCTCCTCTCAACCTCCTCTTCTCCAGGCTAAACAACCCCAACTCTCTTAGCTGCTCCTTATAAGACTTGTTCTCCAGACCCTTCACCAGCTTTGTCACTCTTCTCTGGAGACACTCCAGAGCCTCAGCCTTCTTGTGGTGAGGGGTCCAGAACTGAAGACAGGATTCGAAGTGGGGTCTCACCAGTGCTGAGAACAGAGGGAGAATAACCTCCCTGCCAGCAAGCCTGCTCCAGCATGAGCTCCTCTTTCGACAGCTTCATAGGTCCTGCCAGGATACTGCATCAGCATGGGCTCTCCATGGGGTCATAGTCTCCTTTGGGCACACCTACTTGCTCTGCCATAGAATCCTTTATGGGCTGCAGGTGGATATCTTCTCCACTGTTTAACTCCATGGGCTGCAGAGGAACACAATGCCTCACTGTGGTCTTCAACACGGACTGCAGAGGAATCTCTGCTCCAGTGCCTGGAGCACCTGCTCCCTCTCCTTCTTCACTGAGTTTTGTGTCTGCAGAGTTATTTCTCTCACATATTCTCATTCCCTTATTCTGTTTGCTACCAAACTGCAGTTTTTTCTTAAATATGTTATCCCCGAGGTGTTACCACCATCATTGAGAGGCTTGGGCTTGGCTAGTGGTGGGTCTGTCTTGGCACTGACTGGCATTGGTTTTGTCATACACAGGGGAAGCCACTGCTATCTTCCGACAGAAGCCATCCATCTAGCCCCTCCCACTACCAAACCCTTGCCATGCAAACTGAATAGAACAGCAAAGCAATGACACATAGAACACAGTAATCACAAGAAAATGTGATAACAGCTGCATATACTAGTCCACAGTGACGTCTGCGCTGAGGCTGCTAAATTGCACCCCTGGAATAAAATGAAAGGAATGGTACCCAATATGGCTTCCCTTCTCTAAAAATAAACAATATTTTTAACATAGAAAACTGCAATCCTAGAAATGAAGATTTTTAAGGCATCTGTCATGTCTGGATTCTTGCAGTATGAACCAATAAAGGAAGCATACCCACTATAAGAACTGGAAAACAATCTCTTGCTTTGCCATTAATATAATTGCAGCACATGGAAGGTTTTAGAACATGTTTTGCATTAAACTACAACTTTAAAAAATGATGATAAATAGAAAGTAGAATAGGCTTGCAGAAGGGCTGTTAAGATGACCAAGGAGACAAAAAACCTTTCTCCTGTAAGAAGAAATTTAAAATTTAGCCTGTTTATCTCAGTCAAATACATCAGAGACAAGTAAACAGCAGGGGAAAAAAGAAGAGCTACTTAACCTCAGGTACAAGCACAAGTGTAAGTTGGCCACAGATAACTGAGCTGTAAACCAGATGAGTGTTTTTTGATCAGAGGAATGATTTTTAGAATGCCCTTCCAAGTGGCTGCTAGGTGACCTAGCAACGTCAAAAATCCCTCCTCTCTCCTGTCATTATCCAAAGGTTTAAAACCAGAAAATGATGAATTTGTGAATCAGATTACCTGCTGTGATAGGCTATGGCAGCAGACAGTGAAATCCCCTAGCTGCCTTCTTACTGCTAAATAAAAGAGGATCAGAGCTATATTGGCATGGTTTGGCTCGTCCCTTCATTGATGAACTTCATTCTTGTCTAAATTCACTGCTCACATGGCATGGTACTTGTTTTTTGTGTCATATGTAACCCACAAGAAAATAAAAACTACCCTGTGTGAATCTGGGTTTTTTTTTCAGTTCAAAAGAACACAAATAATCTGAGGGCTGTGCTCTAACCCACCGGAATGATGTTTTATAGCATGAAACAGGCATGTGCTGCACGCATAGGAGTTCATTATACAGTACTCTGTACCTGAAGGTACAAAGCCTACTGATTTTTTTTTTTGGTTAGTGCTCCTTTTTTCTAGTTATGCTTAATTAGCAAAGCATATCTTGAAGCTTAGTACCTCAGTGGTAAACAGTTCAGTGACAGAAAACTGAGAACCTCCACATTTTTGCCAATGACTACTTGTGCAGGACATCATATGCCTTCTGCCAGAACTGGGGTGAGCGTGTATCTTCCAGAGGAACATGAGTGGAGAAAACAAAGCCTGCTACAACCTCATCCTTGTCTCTTGGGTGTGACCCGGTGTGAAGGATACCCCAAGACTTCTCTTGTCTTGGAGACAGCTAGTTGGAATAGCTCAAAGTGAAGAGGCTGAGGAAGCTCACAGCAAAGCAAAGTGGGTGATTCTGTCTGTAGTGTTTAATTTTGTTCCCTGGTTCTCTTTCCTACAACTGTGTTATAATAATCTCCTGGGTGAGACTCCTTATCCTCAATAGAGGTGTGCTTGACAAATTCAGAAAAAAAAGTTTAGAGGATGCAAGTAACCTGGTAACCACGGCAAGTCTAAAGTGGTACAGAAAGTAGTCTTAAAAATAAATGTTCCTGTTAAGCACCTGCCATGGCTGAGTCAGTAGCTAAATTAGTAGCTAGCCTTGCTTTTAGTCTCAAACCCCTCCTCCTCCCAGGAATGGGAAAAAGGAAATGAGAAAGACTTGCAGGTTGGAAACTAACACTAAACCGACTTTAATGAAACAATAAGAAGGAAAGGAAGATCATAATTATAAAGAAAAAATAAATTATATGCAAATATACAAAACTAATACAAATTCCCTCAATGACCAGTACTTCACTGCTGATGCTACAAGGCAGATGAAGGGAAGGTCTTCAACTGGACTTTGCTAGATGATCAGTCTAAGAAGTTTTATGGACGTACTAATGAGATTGAGAGTACTCCTTGCAAAACATATGAACTTCTCAAACATGGATGTTGACTTTCATTGGATTTCAGCACTGCTTTTGGCAACAGAAGTGACTATGAACTCTGCTTTAAAGATACACTGGCTTTGTTGGTTATATGTTGTTCCTTCTGTGCAAGGGAGGAGCATATTTTTCTTTTTGCTCGGACAACCTAAAGCTGTGGGCATGATTTATGTTAGCAACCCACTGATGGCTTGAATTTGAATCTGCTCCAATTGGGACCTCTGTGGGATTGCCCTACATTTTTCTCATGGTCAGTTCTGTCCACACAGCTGGCATGTAACTGAATGTAAATGACAACAAGGAACAGTGCTAAACACTGTTAACAGAGTTTGCCTCTTTGTTTTCTCTTTTAGTTTCTTTATTTTAACAAATATCAATTACATACATCTACAAGCTATATTTGTAAATATATCATATATATCCCTCAGAAATAATCAAAGAATTAAAAGAATCAGTTATGCTAATTAGGTATTTCCTGGGTGGAAAACTGGTTGGATGGCCAGGCCCAGAGAGTAAGTGGAGTTAACTCCAGCTGGAGGCTGGTCAATATGTGGTGTTCCACAGGGCTCAATGCTGGGTCCAGCTCTGTTCAATGTCTTTATCAATGACCTGGATGAAGGCATTGAGTGTTCCCTTAGCAAGTTTGCAGATAACACTAAACTGGGTGGAAGCGCTGATGTGCTGGAGGGTAGGGAGGCTCTGAAAAGGGATCTGAAAAGGCTGGACCACTGGGCTGAGACCAATGGCATGAGGTTTAACAAGGCCAAATGCTGGGTCCTGCACTTGGGGCACAACAACCCTGTGCAGTGCTACAGACTAGAAGTCTGGCTGCAGAGCTGCCTGGAGGAGAAAGATCTGGAGGTATTCATTGACAGTCGACTGAACATGAGGCAGCAGTGTGCCCAGGTGGTCAAGAAGGTCAATGATATCCTGGCTTGTATCAGAAATGGTGTGACCAGCAGGTCCAGCAAGGTTATTCTCCCTCTGTACTCAGCACTGGTGAGGCCACTCCTTGAATCTTGTGTTCAGTTCTGGGCCCCTCACCTCAAGAAGGATGTTGAGGCTCTGGAGTGTGTCCAAAGAACAATGAAGTTTGTGAAGGGTCTGGAGTACAAGTATTATGAGGAGTGGCTGAGAGAGCTGGGTTTATTTAGCTTTGAGAAGAGGAGACTGAGGGGAGACCTTAGTGCTCTCTACAACTACCTGAAAGGAGGTTTTGGAGAGGAGGGAGCTGACCTCTTCTCCCAAATAACAGGGGACAGGACAAGAGGAAATGGCCTCAAGCTCCACCAGGGAAGGTTCAGAATGGATATCAGAAGAAAAATTTTCATGGAAAGGGTCATTGAGCACTGTCACAAGCTGCCCAAGATGGTGGTTGAGTCACCATCCCTGGAGGCATTTAAAAGATGGGTGAATGAAGCGCTGAGGGGCATGGTTTAGTGATTGGTAGGAATGGTTGGACTCTATGATCCTGTGGGTCTTTTCCAGCATAGTGATTCTGTGATTCTGCTTGCAACAAGAGATGTTCTATATGTGAGTATGAAGGGTAGTAGATGTTGGAAAAACTATTTCAGTTCTAACAAGAGAAATAAGGTTTGTATGTAGTGCTGTGTATCCAAGACTAGACATGAAAACAATATCCAAATAAAGTTTTAATAAATGTATTAGGACCAAAGATGGAGATGAGTCAGTTTATATCACTTCTTACTGGAAGAAAGATGGCCTATTTTTTTTCAGGGGAGGGAAAGTGTGAGTACAGGAAGAATAGAAAAAAAGAAATATATATTTTTTAATGGAGATGATGAATTCATGAGAGTGAAAAATAGAAGAAACTTACATTTTTGTGATCTGAGTACCAAATTATGGCAATAAAGAGTAGAAAATTATTGCATTAATAACAATAGCTCACAGACCTGAATGAATGGCTGCAGAGATTTGTACAGTTGCCTGGATTATGTATACCGCCACATAGAGACTCAACAAAGTCAGGAGTATTAAAACTGTTGGTAATGTTGATGGTGAAACATAAAGCTTGTCTTAAAACTGAAATATTTATCAATAGGTTTGCTAAGGTTCATGAGCCTTTTGAATGAACTTGAACAGAATTATGACTTTGCAATGACATAATAAGAAATCTGTGGTGCAATAAGTAACATGGTAAAACTCCTCACTTACAGAGGCAATGTTTAGCCAGGCAGCACTTAATATCTTCTGCATGTTGGTGAGGTAAACATACCACAGCCCTCATGCCTTTGAGAATCTCTTATCTTCAAATAAAACACATGCTGCAATATAAAGCTTCTTTACATCTCTGCTCTAAATGGCAGATAGTAATTAGTGTATAGAGCGTGTGAAATGTGACGTGGGGAATCTGCTGTGTACAGATCACAAATTCTGATTAATTTTGTAAAAAACTCTTTCATTTGGTGCCTCCATATGTGATGAGTCACCTAGAGCTGGTGAGATTCCTGACACATATTGCCTGTCTTGTCTAAAATATATCACATATTTATATCAGGAAGGTTGTTAGCATTAGGGATGAAGAAGTGGTAAAAAAAAATGTATATTAAGGAAAATAAGTAAGAAAAATCTTGTTTGACAGTGCTATCTGAGGGAATGTGAGTGGAGAAGTACAAGTTGGAATTCTACATGAGAACAAAGACCAGAAGTGTAAAAGCGGTTTTAAAAGGATGAAGGCAAAAAATCACAAGATTATTGGTAGCCAACTTTTAACTCAGCTCACAGACACTGAAATAAAATCTGATTCAATATAATAGGAAGCTAACTAGGGTGGAAATGCATATGAACCAATTAGCACTCCAGAGAAGTTATGAGAAGAAAGATTCAGGAAAGGAGACTTTTGAACTTGAAAACATATGACACAAATCTGAAATTTACTCAGGATTTGTAAGGAAGCTGATGTATGGAATGAGGAATAAGTATTTTACTGCTTTCTCTGGAAGAAAATACATACACCCATATTTCCTAAGTAGACTGTGATTTGAAGTGATTAGTTTTACAGGCTTTGGCAAATTTTGTGTGGTGTGCGTTCAAGAGTCTCACCTGCTAGAGAATATAATCAGCCGTATACATCTACAGGGAATATAGCTACTCCTGTTTAGTATGAATATACATGAAGAAATGGATTCCCATACTTTAAAATATAAAAGTACTGCCAAGGAACAAATAGTCAAAACAGAATCATCCTTTTTGTGAAAGTAGGGGACAGAGGCAAACCCCAAACAGTTTCTTTATGACAGAGCTTTTTGTATGTTTTCCATCCACTCTGCAGCAATGTTGCTGAATTATTATGATGTAAGGATAATCCTTTCCTGGTGGTGCCTTTTCATTTAAATTCCGTTACCAAAGAGTTTCCCCCAGGACTCAGAGTTTTTCATCTGATTGAGTACTTTTCAAAGTATTCTGAAGTAAATTCTGTCTTTCCTTGAAATATTTTTCCTTTCATTATCTCAACATTAAATATCTTTGCATCACTCAGTCTTCAGCCCTTACTAACAGGTCTCTGCAGAAACCAGCATCCTGAATATTTATTTCTGTATTCTATTCTTCATATGATACCAGACAATACTTGCTTGATGTGCCATGACCATCTTTAAAAGAAATGAGTCTTGGTTAAAGTTTTCAGTGTGGTTCTTCCCCAAAGAAACAGATAGGAAATGTGGGAACTTGGTTGTGAAAAATCTGTTGAGAAAACAGAAGTAATGAAGAGATTTAAAGTAGTTGGGATCTATGAAGAGAAATCATAAAAGAATTCTTTCTCCCCAAAATGGAGTGGCAGTAGCTAAAATGGAACACAGAGATGCCATGCGTGCTTATTAAATATACCCTTATGGAAACTATTGTTAGACTAAAAGTAACCCTTATATTAGAACAAGATGGTTGTCTTTGCACTGTACAGTCTGATTCTGGCCACTGGATCATCTTAAACCTCAGACTAGAATCATACAAATCATATTAGGTTATGCAAATCACGATAGGTTTCTTGAAAGTAGATTTTAAAAATATGGAACTTTGATCTGCTCATACTATCATAGGAAATTAATCCTTCTTGACAATTGTGCTATTTTTTTTATTTCCAGAATGAAATTCCAGGAAAACGGACCTGATTTTACAAGAGTTTTGTTAGAGTTGCACATTCTGATGGAAAATAACTCCTTGGGAGTGCTCCTGAGCAGCTCTGGTAATGAATTTGTCCATGAAACATTTGCTGAACAGGTAATGTCTAATGAATTGCATTACTGTGCTTCCTTTATAAAACACTGATATTTAGATTCATGATTTCATTTGTTTACTTTCATGTTTTAAAGCTAAAGAGAAATTAATCAAGGAATAAAAAAACCAGGATGGAGCAGTATATTGGCATGCAGTTTACATTTTCTTGTTTGCAGATCTGCAAGCTTTTCAAAACTAAGGTAATAGAAAATTAACTGTTCTCTGGAAGGATGCTGGGAATTGCTCTCACTCTTTTGAAACATGGTTGGACTTCAGTTTTTATTATAATTAACTCAATAATAGAAGGAGAAAAAAAAATACCTGTCAAGAAATTAGCTCTAAGACCAGCCATCTCATTACAAATAAATAAACAAATAGATAGATAGAGGAATAAATACCAACCTTTCAGTATCTGCAATATATCACAAAGGGGAGAAGAGATTATAAAGGGGAAAAATAAAGTGATTCCTTCGATTCATTATAAGTTGGTGTAGTAGATTTTAGAAATGTTGTGTTTCAAGTCATGCTAACAAAGTAAAAGCCACAAGTCAGTCATTCACATAAGCACATTCTGGATATTTCAAATTTAGCTGTTGTAAGAAATGTGTGGCTTTGCTATATAACTTCTTATCTTTTTCATTGCCTTGAAAAAGTACAGCACTGAACTGGTAGGGAAGAATGTATCAGAAATAATTAAAGAAGTAATCCTCACTCTGGCATAAATGCCCTTGTGATTCCACTACAAGATACCATCATTTCCTAATGGGGAATTCTTCTTTAAATGTGTGTTAGGTTTTTTTTTTAATCTTGCCTCCTAAGCTTCCACCTCCTCAAACTACTCACTATTGTTTATGTTGCTCCAGCTGTAGGCAGATAATTGCATGCTGTGTGGCATGAGAACAATGTAAGTACAGCCTCTGCCCCTGAAACATTCTCTTTGCAGGGACAACTCTCCGTGGGGACAACTCTCTGTGGGGGCCATTACAGTTAGGGTTAGTCTTAGGGCTAGGCTCAAGGTTAGAGTTAAGGTTAGAGTTCATCCTATGGGGAGCTGTCTGGCAGAGAGACATGGAGAGGTGAGTTGCCCTAGACCTATGCAGCTTAAACATCATAAATTGTTTTCTGACAGGAAAAGAAGAATTTTAAAGAAGGGTTTCAAGCAGAGCGTGGTTTTGGTATTTCTATGTTCCTATGTAATCTGCAGAGCATCTGTATCATGGGAATGTGCAAAAACAATCAGTGAAATTAAGGTGTGTTCTGCATTTTGGAAATATATCTTAACTTTAATTAAACAAATGTGCTATAAATAGAAAAGGAATAATCCAGCATCAATGTCCAGGACTGCACTTTGTTAGTGGCACAGAAGATTTCCACAAGAGGAAAGACTCTTTAACTTTACACTAAGGATAGAAAAACACGAGAAAGGGCAGCTGTGGGGTCACCATCATAGGAATTTATTTCCTTTTTTTGAACTGAATAGGCTAAATACCTGTCAGAAAAAGTAGATACTGTATAGCAAGGAAATCAAAATGTGGAAAGGTGATCTCCTAGGCCCATTTCAAGAATATCTTCTGTAGTTCTGGGGCAGTGATTTTATGAACTTGTAGATGAGAGCAGAGGGGAGCCAGTTCTTCCAATCAAACTGCAGTTCCTCCTCACTAATCAGGGTTGCAGCTACTTCCCAGGTCTATTTGAAGGAAGTGTCCACTCCAGGCATATAGTTGATACCCAGAGTAGACGTCTCTAAATAACCCAAATTTGTTCAAATATTTCAGAGATTTTCCAAAGTGGGTCTATCAATGGCATGTAACACTCATCCCTGTGTCTTTTCTTTGCTTTACATGGAATATCTCTAGCCTGAGGACATAGACCCTAAGTTTTCTTTGCTGGTGCAGGCATAATACTTGTACTGATCTGACAGTGAGAATGACCTGGAGGGATCAGAATTTTGACTAGTTTCAGAGAACCTGAGATATAAATGACCGCTAAGTATGTGGAAAACATTGAATTCAAAATCAACCTGGCTGCTAAGCTTTATAAAACTGCTGCCTCACACTGAAAGGCAGATTGCTTTTGGCTGGCACAGGCTCATGGAAGAACAGAGTCACTGCTCCCTCCAGGGACTTCCTGATTTAATTTCTCTGAATGGGGCTCTCTCAGCACAAAAGGATTAGGGATGTTGAATATGGCCACTATAGGGTTACTTATGCTGAGATCCCACTGCAACCCATTCTTCTAATCGCCTTCTTGCCTCCCAAGTGTGATAACGTATTAGCACTGTCATTTTCTGGACAACTTCAATGAAGCCAAGGTCTGTAACAGAATCAGCTAAGCCTCCTTATCAGTATGGGCCTTTAGCAGCAACTTTAGTAATTTGGAATAATATGAATCTCCTGAGACAGATGTTAAATATTTTCCCTTAGGTTACTTCAGAGTGGTATTATGCCTGTAGTATTTGCTAGGGAGAAGGTAGGATAACTTGTCGTTCTGTGTGGTATTTCAGTCTGCATGTTGGGTTTCCATATGGTGTAAATACTATTGCTCTGTTGACTTCACAATCATCTCCTACTGAGACAGCTGCATCTCCTGGCTGTGTACAGCAAAAATTAAGAGTTCATGAGAAGTATATGAGGGAAATTCAGCTACCGTAGGAAGTAATATCAGTGGGCCAGGGCTAACAGCTTTCAGGAATGGAGTGCAAGGGGATATTTATCCTCCCAAACCAGAAAATTACTAAAGCTAACAAGTTGAATGCCTTGCTGGATCTTAACTGTGTATTCCTGGAATCAGCATATTGGGCTGCAGATGTCCTGGCAATAAAGGCATAGGATTGAGACTTTATTTCCCATCCCCCCCACTCTCCCATATTTGGTTATGAAGCTGCAATCTATTCTTTATACACTTAACATTCTTTTCTTGCCTCTTGCACTTCCAGGTGAGGTGAGGTGAACTTAGTTTTGGGGTGACAGTGAGAGTTTAGGAATATGTACATCATCTAGATTTTCCTAATGAATGTTATAATGAGAACCCCAGATTGGACACTGTCTTTGATTTTAGTTGTGGAAGAATTTCCTGTTGATAGTGTTTCTCTGACACCTTACACCACTTAGACTGGAAGTATCCTACAGGTCACCCTTTTTACATTTCTTTGACTTGGTAGTTTGAGAATAAGTGATTTATTCGGGTTTATAGCTCCCACATATATTTTCCAGGGACAGAAGCACACAATATTTGTAAAAAGATCCTTTACTTCTAGAAGCATTCCTTTTTATTTTCTAACAGCCCATACATTTTTTGACCTTCAGAACATGTATCACTGATTTTTTGTGGTTCAGTGATTCAAACAACAAAAAAGTCATTTTAGGTCAACTTGAAATGAGAATTTGTTTGTTTGCTTCTCTCTCAGCTCCTAAGAATCAAAACTGAAAGCTGTTTGGACTGAAGGAAATACCTTGTTTGACCCCAAATAATGTCAGATAAATTTTATGCTGTTTTAGTAAAGCAGAGAAAATTTTGGAGCATAGTATTGAATTCACAAGAGAAATTAATTACAAACAAAAAAAGTGAATGTAACATGTGACGTTCTCTTGTTTACCTTCCTTCTTTTTGCCCCCTGAATCCCCATGTTTCCAGCAGCTTTGGGGAAAGTGGGAAATGCAGGTTCAAAATCCTGCCCCTCAGATTTTATATATAGATTTTCTTTCTCTGTAGCATGCCTATTGGTGCATTTCAGTCTTGCTTGCTAAAGTGGCTTCATTTTTTGTAAATAATTGAGTATACATTTTAACAGACAGGGAAATAAATGTTAAAGCTTGGTCCGTTACCTTGCTGCTTATGACATTTTAGCTTAGAGGTATGAAAGTCAGTTGAAGTCCTTGCTTCAGCAGTAGTTTAACTACCTTGCTGGCTATGAAGGCTTTGAAAAGAGAGCTCATCATTACTAGAAATACTGGAATGCCTAATGGTAACAGTACTTTTTGCTAACAAGGGAGACTCGGAGTTCAAGCTCTAATGCACATAGGGTACAGAAGAAGTAGAAAACAGTCACCTACCCTCCAGCTACAAGTGCCCTCATGAGGGGCAGTACTGCTCTGCATTAGTTCTCTTGGGACTGCTGTAGTGTTTCTGTAAAGTTTATGAAATGTTATGCTGCTTTGTCCAACTAATAGTGTTTGTCTAAGCTGAGCCGAACCCACAGATGCTTTCAGCTCCTCTAAAATTCATCTTTTGAGGAAGAAAGACATCAAAGCAATGTCTATCAGTCCTAATTCAGAGCTCGCCTTAGATCTAACTGATAGGATTTTTTTTTAGGTAGTAGTTCAGTGAAAGAGCCTGTATAAGGAAATTATCAGTGTTGCAGCTTGAGGGGGTTTTCTGTCTAAGTGAATAATTGTGTGTGAATTAAAAATATTCCAATTTCAGTCAGTGTCATTTTGAGACAGTTATATTTTATCATTAGAAATAATAATATAATCAGAAAATGCTTATAAGCACTTTGAAGTTGTAAACTGCTAAAAAATCCAAACCGAAAATAATAGAAGTTCTAAGGTCATGTCAATGGAAAAGTCTGCATAAGTTTGATTGTTTGACATTTTCCACTTAGGGTGCTCCTGTAAGTGACATCTCAGGCTTTCTTTTAAAGGCAAACCAAGGAAATGTTGAATATGCACACTGATCAATTTTTCTAAAACAAGGAAAACATTTAAAAGAGGGTAGAAAAGAGCCTCCTGAACAATTATTTTTGCAGTAAGTAACAAGTTCAGAATATTTTTCGGAGAACAACTGTTCAACACCTAGAGGACTGGAAAAGACTACATGGGTCTATAGATTCCGCTCCCTAGCAGTCATATTGAACAATAAATGTATGATATTGAGGCGAGGCCCAGGGAACTCTTACTTCAAACATATTTATACTTGTTATCCAAAAATGCCTCCCAACCTCCTTATATTAATTGAGACCCATCTTACAGGCTTACCACTCCACAGGTTTTAACTTGTGTTCTGTTTTATAGGGAAATCAAGATGGATGTATTTTGATGTTGTGGTCCATTCCTCAGAGGAAGGCAGAAACACCAGTGGTTCTTATCAATTTAACCTGAAAAGAAAAAGCCCACTGAAATCTGATGGCTTATTTATGCCTGAAAACATGAATGGAACTACAGATATAGAAAGCACTATAAAATCACTTGCAAACGTGGATCGTGTTTTATCATACTTTATTTTAGGTGTATACCATGTAGAAATGTACATGTGAGCAAGTCATAGAGACTATCTTAATAGAAAATGTACAAGAATAAGAATTTCTGGAAGACTTCTGTTCTTTTAGTGCCTACCATACATTGACATGGACTGTACACTGGAAGCAACTGTAATGGAGACAGTTGCTCTCTGTTGAAATGCAGGTATCAGTACCACAGGTGTCTAGGTTTGGACTGACACACTCCACCCATTTTAATAAAGTTTATTTCATTGCATAAGAATGGCAGAAGCTCCACCCAAGATGTTTACCAGGCACAACCGAGCATCATCCTTAAAGTTTATCATTATCATTAGTGTTCTGCCTTCATCAGTTTTGCCTCCTTTATTTTGAACATGTCAGAGTGTAGCATGCAATGAAGGCAATGAAAGGGTTTGTTTTACAGGGCATTGATTCTGAGAAACTCTACTGTAATACAGAAAGAAAAAAATGAAGAGAAAAAAGGAGAAAATAGAAAGGGTAATGAACAGTCAGCTGTGTAAAATGTCCTATTATGAGATTTAAGATTATAGAGAAATAATAATCTTGAAGCACAAAATGTACTTTTTTGCTTTATTGCTGAGAAACCCCAAATTTATCTGTTCTAGAGTTTAAAAAGTCAATTCTTTAATGAACAAGAAGCCCTGCTGGTGTTATATTCTCTCTCTTGTATTCGTAGAGCTATACACCAAGCTGTTTTATTAAACTGAGAATGTAATACAACACTATTTAAAATTTTGGAACCTCACTTTATTAAATCTAACATTCATAGCTTATTGGGAGAATGAGAAGGCAATAGTTTCAATTGCCTTAAAATAACGGTAATGTTCACTCCAACTTCCTTTTTAATTCTTACCTTACCAGAACCCTTAGCCAATCAAGAAAAACTCATTAATCCAGTTAACAAGCATAGCAACAGCTTTTCTTGTGGAATCAAGTAGGCAGAACTCTGCTACACATTGTCCATTAGCCCAAAATCTTCTGCCTTTTCTTGTAAGAGCTTATAGCTCTGGTTGGTATAATACTTCCTTGAATATTTCTCTTAAGGATGTGATCCTGCACCATAGTGCAGCAGTAAAGAAATGGGCTTTTTGAGATGTTTACATGGTGTCTCTGCATTCTGTGGGCACAGACAGTATTCCTTCGTTATGTCTTTTAAGAAGAAGAAAAAAAGAAAACATGTCAAAGGTGTGAAAGATGCAGAAAGGAGAAGAAACTATTCTCTCACCTCAAATATCAACCGACAGTTCTGGCCGGTGGGGTATGGCTGACAATGGTCCATTAATTAGAGGGATGTTTTTTTTGCACACCCCATAAGTATGTGAGACATGGTCCTCCGCTATTACAAAGACTCCTTATCACCCAGATGAGGAATTTCTCCTTGAATCTGTAACTGGAAAGTAAGAATGAAGATTTTAAAGTACTTAAAGATATCGGACTTCAAGTCTGACTGCCTTTCAGATAGATATAGATTGCTTTATGTAGAAGACACTTCTCAACATTTTTCCTGTGTGCTTATTTCTGGCAAAATTGTATGCAGTACCTCCAATTTATGCAGATAATCTTCAGAAGTACTATCCATCATCTGCAAAATTTTTGTTATTGTGACAGGCAAAGACTTCTCAGACACAGAAAGTAACTGTTCTTTAATATCCATCAGGACTTGAAAACACTCTGTATTTTAACTAGAGAGGTCAGAAAATATGGCTACAGAGGTTGATACTAGTGATTTCCTCCTTCAATATCATATGAGTGCAAGCTGTAAGCATATTGTTGAAGTTGCTTGCTCAGCATTTAATAGATTCACATATTCAAATTTCCCTTAGTGGGTTTTTCTTCCAAAGACATTTGAATAATTGAATTCTACTGGTAGGAAAACAAATCACGAAGTTGCAAAAACAATGCTGAAATTCATGTACAGGTGTACTCATGCACAGAGTATATAAATATCCACCAAAATGGGGAAATTAAAATATGTCACATGCTTTAACATACCAATTACTATGTATCAACACAGATCATGTTGCAAGCACTGCGTATGACAAGTTCACAGGCAACTGTTCAGGCTTAATCCATAGCCAGAACGTATTTATCATAGTTAAATATCTTTATTGACGATTTGGATGAGGGGATCTAGTGCACTCTCAGTAAATTTGCAGATGGCATCAAGTTAGGTGGGAGTGTTAATCTGCTTGAGGGCAGGAAGGCTCTGCAGAGGTATCTGGACCAGTTGGATCAATGGACTAGGGTCAAACATACGGGATTCAGCAAGGACAAGTGTTGGGTTCTGTACCTGGGTCACAAAATCCCCATGTGATATTACAGGGTTGGAGTAGAGTGTCTGGAAAGCTACAGAGACAAAAAAGATCTGGGGGTGCTGGGTGGCAACTGGCTGAACATGAACCAGCAGTGTGCTCAGGCGGCCAAGAAGGCCAATAGCACCTTGGCTTGTGTCAGAAATAGTGTGACCAGTGGGGTTATGGAAGTGATCATCTCCATGTACTTGGCAGTGGTGAGGTTGAGCCTTGAGTACTGTTCAGTTTTGGGTGCTTCACTATAAGAAAGACATTCCAAAAGAAGGACAATGAAGCTGGTGAAGGGGTTGGAGAGCAAGTCTTATGAGATATAGATGAAGGAACTGAGGTTGTTTAACCTGTAGAAAAGGAGGCTGAGGGGAGACCACCCTAAAACTCATAGTGAGAAAAGTGTTGTTCTCTTAGCCCAAGTTACTAGCAATAGGACAAGAGGAAATGGCTTCAAATTGCACCAGGGAAGGTTTAGTTTGGATATCAGGGAAAAGTTCTTCACCAAAAGTGTTGTCAGGGATTGGAAAAGGCTGTTTAGGGAAGCCATTGGGTCACTATCCTTGGAGGTATTTAAAAGACATGTAGACATGATTTAGGGATGTGTTTTAGTGGTGAAGAAGTTGGCAATGTTAGGTTTGCGATTGGACTTTGTGATCTTAAAAGTCTTTTCCAACCTAAACGATTCTATGATTCTATAAAAAATGTTCACTAAAAGTGATCAGATGATGTTATTTAGCAAACAAACTAGAAAGTAGATTTACTAGCAGATATTCAGCAAGCAGAAAATGAGGTTACATTCAGCAGATGAATTATTCATTGTGAATTATTTGCTCAATTCTAATAATTACAGCAGGGAAAAATTAATTAATGTTACAGCAAATACTTTAATTTTTATAATGCAAAGATTGATCATTGAAATGAGTCTCAAAAAGAGATTTCTAAATGGAAGAAAGAATGAGGCATGATCAAAAATAATGTGAAGCTTCAACCTGAATAAATTTATACCTGTGGGTGATTTTACATAGATGCAGTAATATACAGATATAGTTTCAGTAAAACACTTGGACACGTGCACATGTTGACAGTAAGTTTCTTACTTAGATCTTTTGCATTATATTTATGAGAAATGTCCTTTTCTTAACCGTGGTTTACAGGTATATTCAGAGGATAACCTCCTAATTGTATTGAGTACAGGTTTGGTTCAGATTATTTTACTGACAACTTTATCGCATTTCTTTCCTTCTTCCAGTCATGGTTCTGGAAGCTTTACTGGTTGAAGAGATTCTCAGTAATGAAGCAATGAAGAAATTTGATGATGGTATGGATCTCAATGGAAACTCTCAGTAGCCTGGTGATGGGAAAACTTTGCATTGTCATGAAAGGAACACACTCAGTCTTAGAGAGAAGTAATGGAAAATAATGACAAAAAAGGTTGCTTTATCTCAGCTACTCTCTTTACTGTTAAAGCTTTTAAAACAATAAATAGGTTGCAGTAGAGAAGGGAATGTCCATGTGGGAACAGTTTATAAAAGGAGAAATGATATTTAAGAGAAAGAGATTTTAATTATTGTATCAGTAGCCTTACAGAAGGATTGTTGAGTTATAAAGATTAATTTATCTGAAAACTAATGTACTGAGGCATTCACAACATTTCTTGAAACAAAAGCTGCCTTTCTATCAAAGTGAAAATTTCCACAGAAAAATGTGGCAATGAAAATATTCATGTTGTCATGAAAAGATTAGGGGTTTTTTCAAATTTGGTATAAAAAAGCGTTAAAAAAAAGTTATGTTTTAGAAGAAAAACTGCAATAATAATAAACCCCCCCTGTTTCATTTAGGTTTATTGACCTTTTTATCAAGTGCAAAAGCTTTAAACGACCAAGCCTAATAGAATCCTCTTATAATTTCTGTACGTTGTTTAAAACTTGAATACAAAATGCCTTTTTGCCAGTGTAGGGCTAATTGGAAGGAATACATTTTTTCCTCTACTGTGTTTTTAGCTAACAGAACTTCTGTGCCATAATATGTTATTAAACTCATAATTTAAGACTATGTTCCAAAACCACGTTGTGAAAACATGGGTTGTGATCAGCTTCTAGCTGCTTTAGGGTTCAGTAACAATTTTGTGCTCATGACTAAACAGGGTGAAAGGCAAGAGCAGCATCTGTCAACATGTGCATACTGAAAGCTGTCTCAACAATACAGTGGTAAGTGGGATTAGAGATCCACTATGCTGAGAAGCCTACCAATTATTAGGAAGGAGATCCATTCCCCAAAGACTTTTTTCACTATGTTATAACCCAAACCCACAACATTGTCCCAAAATGGATAGGTTTAGCAACAGGGGGCAGGGCTCATAAGACCTTATAGGTGTAGCCATGCAAAACACTTAACCTGTTCAGTTTGGTAGGATTATGTTTTAAAAGTGAAAAATACATGAGACACAAGGAATATTGAAAATGTCAGTATCACTACTGGCTACCTGCCTAAATGTTAGTCAAAGTGCTTATTAGTGCAGCGTGAATTCAAAGGGAGGCAGAAAGCCTCTTGAAATCGGAGTTCAAACAAATGTAAGGCAGAAGGACTTTCTGCAAACTCCCTTTCCTTCTTCCCAGGTAAGCTCTGGCCCTTGGGTCTGCCCAAATATAGAATATGAGAAAGTAATAAAATTATTTTTCTTCTTCTTTTGTGTGTGTATTTCCTGTTTTTTGTCCCTCGTGGAGCAATTAGCCTCGTCTGAGCACTGGTACAGTTTCCCATGGCAGATCTCCACAGCAGTCTCTGCAGTAGGTCAGACATCTGCTGAAATCATTTGCTTCTTTGGTTTTCCTTTAACCCTTTTCTTTGCTGTATGAGGCAGCCATACAGCTGGGCACCAAGAGGAATCAGGATCATGGGTGTTAATCTTACCCATCATGGTTCTTTACAGAGCTTTAGATGTGATGCTTTAATCCTCTGAGCCTCATTTACTGTGTATGCCACATGGCAATTCATGTTTTCAGTTTGAAGGTAGCATTTGGGTTCAGCAGCTCTTTTAGCCCTTTACCTTCCTCTATCTGCCAGCCTTCTCTGCCAGCAGCGTGTGCCCTGCTGGGTTCCCTCCTCCCTTCCATGCTCTTGTGAAGCATGTTGAAAGTGTCTCTCCCTGTCTGCTACATTTCCTTTTCACATCTTTTTTCTTTTCTTTTTTTTTTTTTCTCTTTTCTTAGTGTAATTTTGCTTAGCCAGTGGCAGCTGTTGGATCTTTAATTGACAGCGTAATACCTCTCAAATTCCAAGACAATGCAACATGTAAAATATCAGTGTTTCTGTAATACTGTGTCGTGGCAACCAATACATAAGCTAGGGAAGTTTGGTGACATCAGGAGCTGCAATTCATCCCTTTAATTTTCTTTAAAAACATAGATCTTGAGAGGTGAGAGTTTTCAATCACAAAGCTACACATTTCATTAGTATTCTCATTACAGTTCATACAATTTATTTATGGAGTGCTCAGTAGCGTGATAGATGCTATATAGATTTGCAGACCTTAGAAGCAAGCTTTAGATATGACAGGGCAAGTGAGACCTGAACAATAGGTGAATCAGTCAATTTCTTTTTATATTTATTGGATCTAGGAAGAAAACAGAAGGGGAGAAAAACCCGTCTGTGATTTAAGTACCTCCAAAACTTCTGCCAACTGTAATGGCATTAGTATCAAGGTCTTAACTATAGCCTTGTTCTCTTTGAGGAGCCATGACAATAATTTCTTACTAAGTCTCTGTAAAATCTCCTTCTTATTTTCTTTTCTGCACCTTTGCTAGCAAAATTTCTCTGTCAGCTTCCCAAGCATGCCCAGTGGGGAAAGCCTGATTTTCACTTTCGGTAGACTGCTGATGCCTAACTAACAATAAGAAAAGCAGCTTGTGTCCCTGAACTCTCCCAGGAACATTGCAGCCTGAATTGGGTGTTATGCATTGCAGCTCACCCTTTCAGAAGAGCCTATGGAACTTGTCAGCTGCTGCTCAATTCTTCAATTAAAATGCGAGCTGTCTCTTTTATCGTTCTGTGTTTTGTCTCCATTTCTTATTGCAGCACTTCTACCTGATGCAGGTTATTTCAACACTTGCTTTCTGGCAGCCAGTTATATATTGATGATTTTTTGTCCTCTGGGAGGTGTGCTCTGTTGTTTTGATTGATTTTCACTCTTTTTATTACCTGCAAAATACTAGATTCTGAAAGTAATAGCAACCATCGTTAAATAGTATAGGAAATAAAAGATACTTTAGTTGTCTTAAGGCTGTTTCAATCTCCTTTTCCCTTTCTACAGAGGCACATAAGTTTGTCGACGACTTGGCAAAAAAAAAGAACATTTTTTCAATGTAGAGATTTTTTTTTTTGTCCTTTATAGGCAAGCTTGAAAGGCTATACATTGTTTGAAGAGAATAAGAAAAATAAGTTGAGCTTCAAGAGTCTGCTTTATTCTGCCCACTACATTTATTCCTGCTGTTAGTAGGATTAAAATTTCCTACTAGAGAGAGGCATAAATAAAGACATGTTCTTGGAAAATATATGCAAATGCAAACACACCTTTCAGAACCTCATTTGGCAGTTCAGATGCCTAAGTGCCTGAGCTAGAAGCTACTGTAAAATTGAGTGCAGGGTGGAGAAAATGCATACAAAGTAAGCCAGAGGCAGAACAAGGCTGCAATCCAGGTCTATGGAGTACCAGTCCAGGACAGCATCCTCTAGGATATGTTGCATGTATTTGCCTCAGTTATGCTTGTGAGAAGGCATTTATCTTTTCAGGATGGTTAAAATTTTCTGGCTGGTGAGCTGGATCTGTATTTTAGGACATAGTACCCCTCTTAGGATTTGCTCCCTGCCATCCTTCCAGCAGTGGTAAATAACCTTGCAGGATGTGCTAGGGAAAAGTCAGATTGCTGCAGGGAGAGAAGGGAGGCAAAGGGCAAAAGCTGCTTCTGGGAGGGGTGTGCAACAGGTTGACAGCATCATTTTCCATATCTGGTCCCAGGCGAAGGAGCTAACTGAGGGAGGGCTGTAGAGTTCGAGTTACGAGTCTTCCAAAATCAATAACATACGTCTGTATTCAGCACCAGGATTTTCCAGTCAGGTAATTTAATATGGCTCTGAAATCCTTCTGCACAAACATCCCAGCTGTGACTGCCTGAAAATTGCCTGACACATCAGGCCTTGACATGCAGCATTGTTAGGAGCAGATTTGCCAATGATCACTTTAAATCACACCTAGGTAATTAGCCCCCAGAAGGCTGGGGGTGCCTTTATCACAAAAACTATAGGAGCTCTCCATGCCACTCCTGAGTCCTGATTCCTGGGTCCTGGTTCCTGCCTCACTGGTAGAGATATAACCTAGGGAATGGTGTGGTGGTTGACGTTCCCCGTTGAAAGGATGCTTGATCTCTTTTCTGGGCAGCTTGCAATAATAAAGGCTGATGTCATTTAAAACAGCCTGTGGTCTACTCAAACACAGCCCAAGGGGATGTGTTTCACAGAACAATAGACCTTTTGCACAACAGCCTCAACATATGCAATTTGATTGCACCTGAGAAACTGACCCTTTGAATGACAAGAACAATGACACGAACCTAGCTTAAAATAGACCAAAAGCTGGTTTTAATCCTCCTATTATTTCCTCCCAGAATGATTTCTAATCAGAGGGACCAACCTGTGAAAAGAGTAGCTAGTTAGCATATATTTCATTCTTCCTTATGTGTTTATTGGCATTGTTTTCCAGGCATGTGAACGAATGATGAGAATAATGCGGTCTGAATGCTTCAGTGACTGGGTCTTTTAAATAAAACTGAGAGGGGATTGATCAGTGTCATGAAGGAGCCAAAGAATCCCTTAAGCAGCAGCTCACATAACTGTGGGTTGCATAATTCAAAGCTGTCCTGGGGCATCTTTAAATGATGCATAGATTTTGTTTTCTTACTTTACATTTTTGAGAGGAGAAAGTTAGATGAAAGTCTCGCAGTGGTCACAGGGTCGCTGAGCAACACGAAGAGAAAGAAGATACCTTGCCTGCCTGCTTGTTTAGAGTGATGGGGGAAATTATCCTGGATGTGCTCAACAAGAGACACCGTCTGAGCGATGCTTTCTCCCTGGGTAATTAAGATATGTGTTGAAAAGGCAATATAGGGAAACAAGTTCAAGCTTTTTAAGACCACTCTTAGATGCTGTTAGAGAGGATTGTGTGAGCAGTCCCGCTTTGGTGGGGAGAGGATTTGCAAAGCAAATTGTGATCTGGTGCAGGAGAGATGCCAGCGCCTCGCTGAACTCACCGAATGCTGCTCAGCGCAACAAAACCCGCAGCGTTCGGCATCAGATGGTGCACAGCATAAGGTACAGCGAAGAAACCCAAGATAATGATTCTATTTGTTTGGAACATTTAGTTTTTTGGCTTTCTTTTTTTTTTTTTTAAAATTGGCAAATTAGGACAACGTGATTAGTTGACAACAGACCGTGTTATCATAGCCTGTGAGTCTGAAGAACTGAAGCACCATTAAACTAGCACCTGTGGGTTACCTTTAATTACAGCATTTTTGAGACAGAGGTACACATTTTGATTTTTTTTTATTATTCTTCCTTTTAAAACCGAAGTCAAAGTTTAACAAGTTGATATTTACGAGAGAGGAGGTTTTAATTGGCGGTGGAAGCCCATCTCGCCCACAGCAGCAGCTGCAGCAGGAGGAGCAGGAGGCGCCTCCCGGGTTCTATCCGAACACCACTAGGTGGCGCCGCCTCCTCACTGTTGGCTCCCGAGCTGGGGCAGGGAAGGGGAGGAGGGGGGGGAAGGCGAGAGGAGAAACGAGCAGTGGGAGAAGCTGTGATGGAGGCGATGAGAACCCTCAGGCAGGGAGCCTCACTCTTCACTCCCGCCGGCAAATCGGAGGTGGAGACCCTTGGTACGAAGGAGAAATAAACGGTTCTTGTAAGCGATGGTGTTTGGTGCAGGGGTGGAGGGAGAAGGTGTCTGTGTGCTCTTGCACCACCGTCCTCAGATATTATACTGTGTACAACACTAGCGATGCAGCATTCACTCACCGACTTGCTTTCAATCTGCAACTCCATTGACATGCTATTTGTTGACTGCATAATTTTTGCCAGGCTCTGGTAGTTGGCTTCGATAGATTTAGGCTGGACATTAGGAAAAAAAAACAATCATAGAAAGGGTCATTGGGCACTGGAACAGGCTGCCCAGGGAGGTGGTTGATTCACCTTCCCTGGAGGTGTTTAAGGGATGGGTGGACGAGGTCCTGAGGGACATAGTTTAGTGTTTGTTAGGAATGGTTGGACTCGATGATCCAGTGGGTCTCTTCCAACCTGGTTGTTCTATGATTCTATGATACTGTGAGAGCTGCTAAATCTCTAACCAAGAAAGGTGGAACAACAAAAATACAAACCAAACCTCTACGCCCCCCCCCCCCCCCCCCCAGCTACTGTGCATAACAGTTTTGGGGGGGGTTTTTTGTGTGTTTTTTGTTTGGTTTTTTTTTTTTTTTTTTTTTTTTGCATGCTACAGGGCTATAGCAAAGTGACACTGATCACAGAGTGATTGGTTCTTGAATGTCCTTTCTGTAATCACTTTGGGACAGAGATTGGCTTTGTTTATGTTCAGGGCACAGTGGTAAGTGCGCTGGCAGGGCTTAAACAGCACATGCTATTTTGTAGCAGAGCCTAATTTTAAGTGTACTTTAGCGATACACTGCCAATAGACTAACATGGGGGATCCCACAAAATTATACCCTGCAGCTTGTAATAAAATCCATTTTCTAAAGCAATATGCATTTGAAGAGAGGAGGGGATGGCAAATGGCACTTGCTTTTTTTTACCAATTTAAACAAAAACTATCCTTTCCTAGCATGGAAAGGAACTTGGCAAGCGATCTGATGGAAAAAGCAACATTCCCTGATATGTAAGGAGATTGCTGCCCTGTGAGTGGGGCTATGGTTCCCCTGAGGAACATCCTCTAGATGCACAGAATCTCCTGCATCTCCTTGGATACAGGGGATTTCTAGGCACCTCTGCATCTCTGTGCTGCCTTATGACAGTACAGAGGATACCCTAGAAGAAGCGAAGGATCCAGGGAAACCTCTGGTCTTTTGTAACAGTTACAGTGTTCCTGGTGGGAGCTCACAACAGAAGCACAATGAACAGGCTGTCAGAGAGCAGCACTAAGAGTTTCTGCATAGCAAATTGGGAGGGTGATTGAGGCACAAATAAACTGGTTGTCTTCTCAGGGGTATGGGGCTTACTGCCACATTGAACAGCCCTGGGGGGGGTGTGCAAATCTGTCTTTCCCCAAACAAGTAATAGGGTATCACTCTCACACTGTTGCTTAGTTCATGTCGGTATAGGATTTTAGCCTCTATTCTCTGATCTTGAAGACTATATTGCAGGTGGGTTAGGTTATTCAAGTACAGACAAGAAGACAGGTTTGTGAAAAAAAAGACCTCTCCTTTACTTCATCAAAGATTTGGGGAAAAGATGAACTCAGGGCTTGTGCACATCTACAGTGCAGTGGCTGGCACAATCCCACCATCTCTACAGCTATCAAATATTGGGGTGACTGGAGTATAAGGGACTGAGTCTGGTACATGTTCACCTAGACTTTATACAGACCTCCCATTTCCAGGGTATAAGGTACTTTGGAGCGAGTTCAGTCTTCACTCTTGAAGCTGCTACTGGGCAGCTGAAGATGACAGTATCCCATGAGTCCCCAAACACAAAAAAACATCACTGTGGTATGGACCAGAGGTTAGTGTGCACACATGGCAGAGGTTGTCTTTTAATTGCAGATCCTCAGTTTTTTCATGGTTTTTTTTGAAATGTGTATGTTAAATATTTCACACTGCATCATGGACAATTATGGCAACATGCCAGGGTCTCATGAGAGCATCCCTGGCTGGAATACCACAGCAATATTCAGAGAGGAAGTGAAGGACATGAGAAGCTGAAAATCAAACCTTCCATTTGTGTGGGAGAAGAACTGTAGCCTAGAGCTGCTGGCAGAGCAGGCTCCTACCATAAAATACCATTGCTCATTGGTACATTGGAATATGTTTATAAGGATATCACATTCACTAAAAAGTGGTTGCATTTTACTGTGTGTGGCTCCTGGTTTCACACCACAACTTACTGCCTTGTAATTAAGGAATGCTCTTTTTTTGAATATACGTATTTATTTTTTTTAGCAGCCACACTAGTATTTCATTCGTTTGAGCATAGGATTTCAACTTGTATTTCTTGATCCTGAAGACAAACCATCCTGGATAGTGTGAAGAGGTTAGGCATATATCAGTCAGGAATTAACAGGTTAGTTAATTTCAAGTGATTGAGCTTTAAACGGCGTTTGGATTATCCCATGCAAAAGCACCTCAACTGTAAATCACAGTGGTAAAACACAGTGATTCCTGAGGGCATATCAATTGTAAACCTTCGCTAATGATTTTAAAATCTCCCAAATGAATTAGTATATTGACACAACTCTGTCCACACCGGGGAATATTTGTAGTTCAGCTGCTATAAATCCTAGAATTGTTGAATAATCTTACACTAAAACCAACTCTGTAAATGTTATACACATCCACTGTATGTTCTTCAACTGCATGAGCTTATTTAATAGCTCTAGCAGAGCAATGCTACCTACTACTGCTGTCTCTGCTGGCAAGCTCTCAACAAGGGGGTATGCATCTTGGAAACCTAGAGCCATTCCAAACTTTTTGTGAACCAGGTACAGATTGGTTGTGTAGGCACCTGTCTTGTGCATGCTGATGAAGGTGCTGGCTCCCGTTTCGGCTCTTATGGGGAGAAAAGACATGAGTTTTTATATAAATGTATTGCTTATCCCCTGTCTCTTAACAATTCACCTTTTCTGACTGAGCTCTTTTGTTTTTAAACCAGAGTCCTGATGTAGAAGTAATTTTGGAGGAAAATAAAAGAAATTCACCATATATTGACAGCTGTTAATTTATACTGTCTACAACTTGAGTGCAACTATGTGCGTGAGAAGTACTGATTGTATGAAAGAATCCTGACTTTGATGGAAAGAGGATGAATTTACACTGGAAGTTGAGGTTCTCGTGGTGCAGTATTCAGCTATGGTAGTGGCAAGTGTTGATAGATTTAAAAGTGGCATCTTTCATAGTGTGAGTAAATGTAACATGCTGCATATGGCTGTAAGAGAACATTATTTCTAATGAAATTGCATACATAATTAATGCAATGGACCTCTTTATGCATGAACAGTGGAGTTGTTCTGAACTGTTTGAGACATCTGTCTAATCAAATCAATGAAAAGTCTTGGCGATTTTCACTAAAGAAACCTCTTACTGTGCGGATGTAAGATTTTCCTGTAATAAACAATGATCTTGTTGCTGCTTTTAACTTTTGTAGAGAGTGAATTAGTGCAGTAATGGAATGATCAAACTTCCCTGCATTGTGATTACAAAGATCTGGTGGGGGGGATATCCTTTTTCTAAACAATGTCACATCATCTTATGCTGATCCCTGATCCCACATTCAATATATCTAGGATTACCGTACTGAACAGTACATAAAGCAAACATTCCCTGCAATCAATACTATAAAGGCCTCTCTGAGTCAGCTGCAAGTGCACTTTAGAAACTGCCTCTTCTTAAATCATGGCACAGTATTGGAGATCAAACAAAACACTGAGGATGCTAGTCCCTAAATTTACATCTCAGGCCTTCATAAAAGGGAACTTAGAGTGGGAGACTGAGGAAAAACATGCATAACCTATACCATTAGAGAAATGACGATGTCTTTTTATTTAGCCTTGTACTCAAATGGCCTTATCCAAATTTCAGTGAATTTCATGAAGAGACTCTGAGTCAGATTACAATAAGTTTTGGATTAGATGTTTATTAAAATAAGTGTAAATATTTCTGTTTTGGTAATGTAAAATTGATGTCTACGTAATTATATCTACCAATTCCTCAAGAGGCTGGAACTTAAGGGTATCATCAAAGTTTATGAGTTAGTTTTTGTTCTGAGAATGTAGAGGCATTTTTGTTTTGTCTGTCTATGATTTTTGCTGCCTGTCTATGTTCCGTGTAAATAAAGCCCATGTACACAGACACTTAGACATTTTCTACTATTTTCACTTTACCAGTAAGAAACACAGAAGACATCTTGCTCTTTCCTTGTCTTCTCCGATTTTATTCTTCATCATCTTTATTTACTGCGTAATAGCAAGAAATAATATCTCATTAATATCTTCTGGGATTAAAAGACACAAATCTCAAAAATATTTATAAACAGAAAGTAAAAATTGTGTGAACTTGAATTAAAAACATGGGAAAAAAATCAAATGAAGCATGCACATCTTCACAAGATCATATGTCCTATTAAGGGAGACAGTTACTTACCCTACTAGTACATTGAGGTGGACCTAAAGTTCTTTACATTATCTAACACTGGTCAAAACATGGAGCTTTCATCGCAGGGGAAATTCTTTAATTTCAAACTGTGCATTACAAAGTTGAAAACTCAACTTTATTTTTAGTCATGGAAGTACCAGAAAATATTTACTAGAGTACTAAAAGCTAGTCTCCTTGGAGTTTCCCCTGAGAAGGGTTAATTTACATGCCTATTATTCAGACTGTAATTCCCTCCCATGGGCTAGGCTTTCCAAAGCAATGAGAAGCCTCTAACAGTTACTCTGAGCTTGTCTTCTCCACTCCCTCTGCTCTTGGGGGGATGAAGCTTAGTGAGGGATCCCAGACAATAAAAGAAACAGGCTGTTGACACTAAAACTCTCATGAGGGGCAGCAGGAGCCGGGACAAATGCAGCTTTTAATGTATTCTTTACCTCATTTAGGGGTGATATCTTGGAACATTTTTAGCCTTCCTCCTTAAGAAAACACATCTTTTATGACTGTTTTACCATTGTCTGTCTACCCTTTCATCTTGCAGTCGTTTCCCCAAAAGCAGTAACTTTTGAACATTTCTGGCAGTGTTTATCTTAGCATTAAATATTATACAAAATAAAATAAAAATAAGTACCTTAATATTTCTTGAACATAGGCAGCTTTGTAGAGAAAGTCAGTGACACAGCAGGAACATGTTGCTGTGAGGTGAATGGTTACACGCTCTGTTTCACCATGAGGATGCCCATCACTTGTTAGTTAGAACACATGCTAAGTAGGAACAAAACTCTGTGAATAGTTAAAGGTACTGTAAGGAGAAAGTAGGTAAAAATCAAAGGGAAATTAGGATGTCTGTAGGAAAACACTGGGGGTATGGAACACAGTTCAGGATTTTAAAAGAACATGTTGATATCTTATGAAAATGACTGGGGAATGTAAGAAAAGTATGGAAGTATATTTCAGTAATCTGTTTACTCACTTCTCATTGAATATCGTGCTTGTTTGCTGGATCTAAAGCAATATATTAAAATCTAAATGTATGTATGTTTGTTATTTTGGATCAGATTAACCCAAAACATGGTTGTTTTCGGGTTTTTTTGGTGTGTTTTTTTTTTTTTTTCCTTTTTTTTTACAAACTACAATATGTCACTATAGATGAGTCTTGTCTGACCAAGTATTAACACCTACTGTGCAGAATTCACTATCAGCCTCAGCTCTCTGCACTCCCTTTTTAATCAGTGGAAGCTTTAGACCCTTCTAAGGAATGATTCATGTCTCAGACATTCATTTTCCTAATGGAAAATTGGAAAGCTTCAGCACTCTCAAAACTCCCTGTCAGGCATTTAGAAAACTCGCAATAAACTCCAGTTATATCTGTGTCCAAGGTAATGGTTCTCTGTATACTTCATTCTGAATGTGGGGTTTGTTAGAAAACGCTGAATTTCTAATGGCAACAACTTTATGTTCAGAGTGACATTCTTTAAAGTTCAGAGGAGTAAGATCTCCATTTTGAATAGCAAAGGACTATTCATAGTAGATTGGTGGCAGCAGAAACAGGAAGCCAGGCAGCACAACTGTGGAAAACAAGTGAATAATAGGAACAATGTCCAGAATTCCAGGTGAGACAATATCTCATAAAAATTGATGTAAGATGGATGAGGAGATGCACTCACCAAACTCAGACATGAATCTACACAGAACTGCTGCTGTGTTCCACTTTTACAAGATCGGCAGTATGTTATCACTTCTGACCTATACCTGCGGAAGAAATAGCACCTACACCATAAATGTTCCATATGAGAAGAACATACATTATCTTGGCATTTATTTCTACGTTTCTTGCTAGACCTGCTCAATTTGTTACTGGTTACAGATCGCGACAGCCTGGATTTTAGTACTAGTTCAGGCACTGCAAAAGCACTTGTCCCTCCCTAAAACAGCCTTGCAGAAATCCTCTTTCCAGAGCAAACATGTTCATATAAGACAATACAAAAGTAAAACAGAAGAAAGGCAGCATACTCTAAAACAACTTTCTTATGATTCACTTCTTATTAGTTTCTTTAAAAGAGAGCTCAGAGTAGAAAGCATGTTTGCTCGAAATGTGATGCATGATATTACATAGGTTTTCATTAATACCAAGACAATCTCCAATGACATACTTTTCTCCACATATTTCTTGGTTTTAGCTGAAAGTAATTGAGCATTAGAAAGGTGGTGAATACTGTAGTTGCAACCAGAGTGAGCATTTTCTTATTCTTTAGAAGGTTTTCTTATTCTTTAAAAGAAAAATTTCAAATATTATTGTATTCCTTATATTCCTCCAGCAATTCTAATAAATTATATTAATGTGTTATGAGCTGCTTTTCTGATTTGATTCAACATAATCACACTAATTTGGTAGTATTTCCATATTTCAGTCTCTAATTCCCACTTAAATGGCTAATATTTCAGTGTTTAGCTGCTCGATGTCTTTGGTTTTCTTCTGTGGGAGTCACCTCTTGGCTGTCTGCAGAGAAATACTCCCATGCCCCATGAACATACATAGTATGACTGGCATATACTTTTCTACATCAGGTGAAACATATCTCCCCATGAGGCTCACTGAAGATGCTGGCCACATTTTCATTGTTAGTCATAATCAATGCCAGCACCAAAGCCTTTTATTGTCATCAGCCACAGGGGAAAGTCTTAATAATTAATGGAGTCAAAGGTCTCAGTTACTTGCTCAGGATCTGTCTATATGCACACTCAGCTTTCATTCCTGTTTGCGAGATCTTAATGCAGGTATAAGCTGCACGCAATCCAAGACACCTGCTATTATCAGAGGATGTAGAGGAAAACTCTTCCAACACATGCTTAAGTAGCATTTCCAGAGACCTAACTGCCATTAAATCTTCCTGCTGCTTCCTGCTGTAACCACCAGAGAGAGGACATTGCACTTTTCACAGTCTTCTTTCCTGTGGAGGACTTAGACTTTATGCAGATGTTTCATCAACCCTTTACTCTGACCTTAAACTGCCATCTGATCTGAATAAGTTAGGACTGCAGGACCAAAAGCATTCTGAATGTTTACAGTTTTGCATGGACTTTAGAAAAGAGGTCTGCAAACGACATTACTCTCTACAAGTACCTGAAAGGTGGTTGTGGAGAGGAGGGAGCTGGCCTCTTCTCCCAAGGGACAGGGGACAGGACGAGAGGGAATGGCCTCAAGCTCAGCCAGGGTAGATTTAGGCTGGAGATTAGGAGGAGGTTTTTCACGCAGAGTGTCATTGGGCATTGGAATAGGCTGCCCAGGGAGGTGGTTGAGTCACCTTCCCTGGAGGTGTTTAAGACACGGGTGGATGAGGTCTTGAGGGACTTGGTTTAGTGTTAGATAGGAATGGTTGGACTAGAAGATCCGATGGGTCCCTTCCAACCTGGTTGTTCTGTGATTCTGTGATTCTGTGACACTTCACCATTTCTCCCATTCAGAACATAAATGGCTTCCAGCATTACTGAGATTTCACTGCTGGCCTAGAACTGGAAGAAGACCAGAGTCTAGATTTCATATTAATCACTTGTTTCTTCCATTGATGATATACTGATAGCGCAGAAATATCCTGAGTCCAAACATGTGAGGTAGCTACCAACCTTGAACATACAGATACTGTGGGGAAGTCCATGATATCAGATTTATTCCCTGCCTTGCTCCATGCTTTGAGTACCAGACCAGCTCTGCTCTGTGTCGCATCACCATGTGTTTGTGCCCTTAATCCAGTACTTTTTGTCACCATCATGAAGAATGAAGTAAATTAGGGTTGAACACATCCTCTTTTTCACAAAATTTGCCTCACTCGAGTGAAATGCTGGCGCATACCTGCTGTTGGTCCCAGGAGGAGAACATGTGGGGAAAGGAAGAATATGGGCAAGGGTAAGAGCTGAACATGGACTGGGAGGTAGTCCTTATGCTGTAACTTTCACATTAGCATATATTTCCTTCAGAATAGGGTGTGACTGCCTGATCTGTACAGATTTATTGTGGGGTAGTAAACCCCATTCCAAGCCCTCCAACACCCTACATATTCATTTGGCCAAAGGTTTACTGTGATCCCTGACATTGTCAAGAGTCTCTTCAGGTTACATTATCTAGAAAGACTTCAGTAAAATTGCCCATCACTTGTAATTTTTTCGTAATTATCAGATTGCAAATTTGTTATTACCTTGGCCTCTGACTACTGTGCTTTTAATGCCAAATGGCTCCTTTTTGAAAAGTTTGCTGTGGCATTTAGCTCCACTATCTATTGCGGTCTGAAAGAATCTGGATGGTGCTACCTGTCATCAGAAATGTATCCAGGATTTTGTAGGATTTGAGAGAATTTGAGTTTGAGAATCAGGTTTCACCTGTTAGCGTGATCCCTAGGTGCCAAAGTCTGAGTTTAGAGCTGCTGTTCTTCAAAGTTTGGCAGTATTTAAAATGGATGTTTCAGGCCTAACTCTGCTTGTTATATTTCCCAAAGCTTTCCTGCCATTGTACATTCAGTGCTATAATAACCAATGCTCTAGCACTCGACTGCACTACTTATAATGCTCCCAGTGCTACTTGACTCTGCTACTAAAAATGCACCTGATGATAATGCCACTTGCCCACTACTTCCTAATGCACCACCGGCTGGCTCATTACTGGATGCCTGGAGGCGAAGTGAACTGTCCCAGTCTTTCCCTACACGTTGGCAAAGATAAGGGTAGCATAATAAATACTACTCAGCCATTTGATTTCCCAGTTCCACTGAGTTCGTGCATTTGGAATAGGCTGTAAATTCTCTTGAACACAATCACCCATAGATTATCAGTTATGCACATACACTGAACTTTGTGCTCTTTATTTCAAAACAAGTACTGTCTTCAGCAAAGCAGCTCAGCTCAGCTGCTTTCCAGTCTTCATGTGCAATAGATTGTATCTTTAACAAATTATTAATGTTCCTATTACAAACTGATTTGATTTATATTTTTGCTGCTAGCAATGGTCTAATTATTTTCATATTACTGTGTGGTCATAATGATAATTGTCCTCAATTTACACACTGACTAAGCATTTACTTTCACAGATTTGGAGACTGTGAGATTACTTATGAGAAAAAACACAGAATGTAGAAGTTTAATATAATTAGTTGTAAGGGGAGTCTTTAATAAGGGACCATAAAAACTCAATTTTCATTGAAAGGATCATTTTACATGGTATGGTTTTTGTGTTGGCTTGTGGGTTTTTTTCCCCCTGGAGCAGAACAAACAGATCTTAACTGCCATAGATATTTTGTCTGATCATCCTATTTATATGTCCTTTGTAGTTTTTTTTTTTTTTTATTTTCAACTTCTTATGGAGGACTATGACATTAGACATAATGTCATATAGAGTTTGATGAAATATATTAAGGACTAGGATCCAATAATTCTGTACTTTTTATGATATTTAAAGGAGAGCAAGAAATTCTGGCTCTGTCATCTTCCACAGGGCCAGGGTTTTGCCTTTGGATTGGTAAGGTATGTATATGTGCATAAAGCATCCACCAGGGAGAATGGCAGGGGGTAAGATAACAACAAAATAAACAAATTATCGCACAAGAATTCTGAGCTGTCTAACAGCTTGTCCATTGTCTGTAAGACCTGCAGGTTTCACAGGGGAGGCATGCTGTAAATAGTGATTTGACAGTAATTACATGGATTTGTGAAAGAATGTTTGCCATGCATATTGAAGGTAGCCAGTTAAATCCTGAGCTCATCACCCTGAGGTCCTTTTATAGTTAATGGAGAGACAGAAACATCCGCGAAGAGGAATTCACCTAGACTTTGCTGGATTTCTGTCTGAGCCTGAGTACCAGCCAGGAGATGTCTACTGCTCTCCATTAATTCTAAGGGAAACACAAGAGAGTTAGACTGCAATTAGACAACTAAAGTTTACATGCTCAGTTTAGGCAAGATCAATCCCAGGCATGGAGGGATATTACCCACCCTCACTCATATAACAGGATAAAAGACAATGAAAGGAAGTGCTTTTTTCAACACTTTCTGAGAAAAAATGCAATCATACCGTTTGAGAGTTGAAAGTTTCAACTAACTGTTCTGTCCCCATAAAATGGAATTATACAGGAAAAAGAATTGCTTTTATGTAAATGATTATTCATTCTACACAAGAAGAGCGTTATTTCTACTACATTGTACCTACAGAAGAATCTGAAATCATGCATGATTATGATCACTGTGCAAAAAAATATTCAAAAGATTTGTGTTGTAAATCCAGCATTTTGTGCTTATTCTGAGAGGTTTTGAATATATTTTATTACATTATCTTATGTTCACCTGTAAATTCATAATGGTAGATTTTCAAATGCACAAATTTTGACCATGTGACATCAGAACCACTGTATTTAAGAAAACAACAGTCTATGAAGGAGCAAGTGGTTGCTGCAACACAAATAACTCCATTAATTAGAAACCTAGTTTGACAAGTTATAAACCTTCTTTCTAATTTTGATTCTACCAGGTGGATCTGTAGGAATGAGTTATTAAAGCTGATATTCTGAAATGCCACTTAGGTCTTGTGTAATCAAAGAACTGTATTCTCTCAGAAAACAAAGGAACCCCTAGTGTAAATTTGTAATTTACATGCTAAAGGGGATGTTTCCACCCATGTACTGAATGCAGCTGTTGGGCTAATAAACAGGCACAATGGATTCATCCTTTCAGCGTGATCAAAGAATACATAAAGATACAGGCACACAGAATTTTGGGAAGTGTGGAGTCATTGCTTAGCATAAGTTTATATCAGAAGAACGATGTTAGATCTGTGGCTTTGGATGTGAATGATTTCAGAAGAGAGATGTAAACGTCTTGTCTGGACTAGCAGCAAGACGCACTGTGTAGCATTAGACAAAAGATAAGGTAGCATCTTTGGTACAAGTGACATGTGGCACCACCATGCCCTGCTGGAAAGATTGGGAGGACTCCTGAACTAACAGAACTAGTTATAGCTATCACAAAGCTTTTAGGAAGAGATAATAACTTTTATCAGACCAACAAAACAGCTAGCTTTCCAGACATAATAGTCTTTCTTTAGGTCACCTAAGGCTCATGTTGTTTGGTGGCTTAATTTCTCTTTTTTTTTTTAAGTGTATCAGCTGGTAATAAAAGATATTGCCTCCATACAAAAATTGTTTTTCTTGTGCTGTTAGGACATCATGGTTACTATATATGCCACCCTAATGCCTGCCTTAAGCAAAGTATCCAAGAATGTAACTTGCCATGTCTTAGTTATGTTCCTGTAAAATTTAAGTTGACACAAAAGTCACTGAAGTTTTTATCAGAAGGTGAACTGTGGCTAAGGGGTGGCCTCATTTAGCTATCTTACAGTAAGAACACTGTAAAGATAAAGAGCTCAGCTTGCCTGTTAGATTTGAGAGTAGGATGGCTTCTCTAGTTAGCAGGTGTCCTGCTGACAGAAATACTCACCATTTTTCAATAAAGGTACAGACCAAAAGTGATGATGTGAAGCAGCACCTACCAACAGCTTGTTGTGTTGCTGTGACCTCTACAAGAAGAAAAGGTCTTGTATTTATAGAATATTAACAGTAGGTTAGATTAATGCTTAATAATTGGTCTAAGATTTAGTCTAGGAACAAAATCATATTTAGGCATACTTAGGCACATAGAAGTAACAGTACTGTTGAGCTCTCCAGTTATTTTTAATCTTTGTTCAACGGATACTTGGCTATTACCAACATTTGTAAAAAGAAAATTTCCAGTCTAAAAAGATGCAGTTTCTCTCTTTACAATAGTAAGCCAAAAATATTCTGGAAGTCATGTTCAGTACTTTAACTCTTGACCCTTGTGCCACGGTTTAAAGCTATGACCTCACTTTAAAATATCTACTAGTTATCAAAATAAGAAATCTATAACAGAACACATACTGGAAATAGGGAAGGCTGATAAATTCTGATCTTAGCTGAACAGTCAGCAAATGCCTGAGAAGTAAAATGTTTGAAAACTTTCATAAACAGAAGCCTTATCTATCTATTTACCAGCAATCTAGCTAGATAGTATCTTTTTTTTTTTTTTTTTTTTTCAATGTGGAGCTTATTATCACAGAATCTGAACAACTAACACTCTAAACAACACGGAAACTGAAGAAACTGACAAAATACTTGCCTGGAACATTGCTAATCTTGCTATTTTGTGCTTTGTTTCCATAACTCCTGCATGAGTGCTTCCCCCATGTTACAGAGGTTTTGTTTGTTAAGGGACTGAGGATAAATGGGGAAACATATATTTTGTGACTTGAACTGAAAGTGTAGAAATATTTCCAGTATTGCACACTGCAGTTTATTTTTTAGTTTTTTTAAACGTAAAGGTTCATGTTAATGAATAGGAGTCTGTGGACCTTGTTTTCTATGTTTTCCAAATCTTATTTTATTTATTAATAATTAAAATGTCGTGAAGCCTCAGTTTGCTACGTGAGACATTTCTTCTTCTGAAAAGAAAATCATGTGATTTGTTAAATTATCAATTCAGTTGGTTTATCTTTGAAACTAAATAGACCAGAAAGCTAAGAGGAGCCTTGGGGAATTCGTAGTAAATCTAATCAGATACAAAAGCGTTTGTAAATCTCTGTGCATCTTCATGTTATTTTTCTTTGTGCTAACTGTATTTTCAGGAAAATTGTTTTTGCATACTGTTGCAAAACTGTGCACAGTAATTCCTTATGCTCTAACTATGAATATTACATACGTATACACACACTCTCTCTGTATGTACTGTTCTCACTTTCTTCCCAATATTCACCACTCATTTTGGTGGATCACATTATGGCCTTTCTTAAGCAGAATTCACTCTTGAAGTTATATTCAGCTCCTGAAATTAAATGCAAAAGATGTATCATAATATGATAAATGCCACTAGTTTGAAACCCTCCAAATTCTGTACCTTTTAAGTTTGGGAGTATTACCTGCTGCAAACATTTTGGCTAGTGGGTGCTGCATGCTGCCAGGAGAGCTGTGGTACTTGGCTTCTACATACTCAAGCTGTGAAGCTCAAATGCTTACCCCCTCTCAGGTTTCAGCAGTTATGTACTTCAGAGTCAACTTCACACCACTGGAGAAGAGGAATCTTCTTCAAATAGTTCTGCCATCTGTGAGATCCATTTATAAGTCATTTGCCTCCACTGTTTAAAACCCATCAGCAGTTACACACGTGGACATTTTTATGGACTGGGCACATTCTGAAACTTCAGCAATGTAAGTAGAAAGCTGTTTGCAGTGAGAAGGCTTTAGCCTTTAAGATTTTCTGTCAGGGACTATGTATTTTGGATACTTTTTTACAGCTCCTAGCACATCCTCCATTTTTTTGATCATCTTTCCTTCCCCAGTTCTTAAATGTCTCCCTGGCACAGGGATGAGTATGCCTAACTCAAGAGCCAAGTGAGTTTGGCACCAGGAGTGTTTCGACTATTGGCCACTTAATGACCAAATGTTGCAAATGGAACAAAAGTAGAAATTGTGGGTGAATACATGGAAAGTAGAAGAGTTGGGGTTGTTCAGCCTGGAGAGAGCTGGGGTTGTTTAGTCTGGAGAAGAGGAGGCTGAGGGGAGACCTTATTGCTCTCTACAACTACCTGAAGGGTGCTGGCCTCTTCTCCCAAGTGACAGGGGACAGGACAAGAGGGAATGGCCTCAAGCTCCACCAGGGGAGGTTCAGACAGAAGGAAAAAATTTCTTCAAAGAAAAGGTCATTAGGCACTGGAAGAGGCTGCCCAGGGAGGTGGTTGACTTGCCTTCCCTGGAGGTATTTAAGGTGCGGGTGGATGAGGTACTGAGGGGCATGGTTTAGAGACTGGTGGGAATGATTGGACTCCATGATCTGGTGGTTCTCTTCCAACCTGGCGATTCTATGATTCTATGATTGGAGAATTCTTGTCTGGCCCCACTGTTATTCATGGGCAGAGAGTAAAGATCTGTGTCTGTGACAGTTTCATTAGTACTTAACAGCAAGACAACTGTTTTTAAAATGAAGACTGAGAAATGTCATTGCCTGTTCATAATATCACATCAATTCTATCTAGTTTTTTATGGAATATGTAAATAAAGTTTGGGATTTTGATGTAATCTAAAAAATATGTGAAAATGCTTTGTTTCTATTTATTTTGTTCCATTATCCATGATAAGATGACATCCCTGAATTGCAAAGCCATATTAATTAATAAATAGTCCTATATTTTCAATAACTGCTTTTGGAAAGATGGGTTTTATCCAAAATATGAACTAAAAGCTTCATTGGAGTTTCATTCATCTCAAATGGGAAAGAAATTTTTAGTCTCCACTCAGTGCACACTCTTTTCATACAACTGTACTACCTCCTACAGAGCTTCACTCTCAGGATGTGCCTTTCATCAGTTATTCTCTGCTCTGCATTTATCTTCCCTGTCTGTACTGACAGCACAGGGCCAGGTCAACCCATCCAGAGGCAAACCCCACATCTATAGGATGAATCTCTAGCTGGGGTCACCCTACACAGTGCCCTCAGCATCTCTTCAGGCAGCATGGTGCATGCAAGGGGCTGTATTATTGTGGTTTTCTGTTTGTAGGACTGAAGGAAGGGCAAGCTCTGGGGAAAAGATAATGCAGCTTCAGTTTGTTGTTTCCTAGGAGATTCAGTTGAGAGCAATGAGAGCGCCTGAACCTGTTTGGAAAGCCTAGTCCCTTGCTGAACCAGCAAGACCTGCTTACACACAGCTCTCCCTTCAAAAGTCCAGCAGTGCTGGAGCTGCTTTTGTGGGAAACCTTGCTGCTCAGCATGATGGGTTTAAATAACTGAACTTCATGGACTTGGACCACAGGACCACCTGGAGAAGAGAATGGCACATGAAGTCACACATCTAGAAGTATTGACTCTGTCTTTTGGTAGAGTTACAGAGCACAGATAGGAGAAGCTGTGCTTGATGTATCTAAGAAAAGGCTTACGTGGCCCAACAAACCCAGTAATTGTACCTTAGTTGTATATGAAGCTTAAGTACAACTTCTGAATGATATTTAAATGTATGGATATGAATGAAAAAGCGAGTACAATGGCCCATGAATTAACAAGGGGATGGTGTTTGACTGAACTTCAGTAACTGAGCCCCTCTGAGGAGATAATTTTAACGCTTAATCTACTTGGATTCAATGCACATGGAAAATGATTACATATTTGGAATAAAAGGTGGATTAGCACAAAATCATAATGTATGAACTACAGAAATTTGTACTGAAATAAAAATGAATTCTTGCTGTAATTCCTCAAGGATCAGTATTGGACCCAGTTCTACAAAAAATACCAGCAATATCTTGAGTACAAAAACTGGGAATGTGTTAATGAATTTTTTCAAGAAATACAACTGTAGCAGACATTAACAATATGGAAGGTGATCAAAATCTCACACGGGAAGAAAAGGATAGGTCTGAGATCTGGGACAAAGTATGTGATTTAATTAGTTTCAAATGTGAGGTAATGAATATGGGGAGCTATGAGAATTTCTTCAGTTAGAACTTCTGTAATCATCTGAAAGCCCACTGGATGAAACAGGAAGACTTAGGGATATTAGTCGGTCAAAGAATTATTATGCACCACCTAGGTGCATGTAGAAGTAGAAAGTAGAAATACAATTCTCAGATGTATCTAGTGAGGCTTTTACAAAACGAAAGCATTAAGTATTAATTATAAGTTGCACTGGTGAGACATTATTTGGTATGCAGTTTAGAATTCCAGTCATAAAAGCTCAACAAGTTAAACTCCTAACAGAGTAGGTGGAGAGAAGAAAAGAGTTAATAGTATTGCTATAGGAACAGAAAGCCTGTTTTGTGGCCAAAACTTATCAATTTCATTAACGTAACAAAATAAAAACTTAGAGTACTTTTGGTCTGTTTGTATAAAGATATGATAAAAATAGATGGATAAGGGAAAAAGATGACCCATGAAAACTAAGGGAGAATTTTGACATAAATAGGACATAATAAGTGTGGCATAGGAATTGAAAAACAAATGTTCTAGAAAAATCTTACAGTAGAAGAAATGGTGATAATAAACTGAATTGGTTTCAATGCATAAATTTTTCACTGAAAGAGATTTGATAATGTGATTGATTATGATAAAGGAATACTGGAGTCAATGATGCGGAAGTGTCCCAGAGCAAGCAACCTCATGTTGGAGCTGGGAAAATGAATCCGAAAAAGATTAAGATCCTGATCCTACCTTGTTTTTATGTATATAGACCTATTGTCTTGAAATCAAAGTAGCATTTAACTGTATGAACAGCAATGTGTAACAGCAAGCAAAAAAACCCTAAGCATGAGAAAAGAAAAAAATCCTAAAGAAATTATTCAATGGAAAATATCTGCTCTAGTTTGCTGTGTACAGATCTGTGATACATGTGAATATACAAGGTCTGCTACGAAAAAAGTCTGTGCCTGTATCTCTATTTATTTAACAAATTAATAAAATCAACTGTGATTTCTTTCAAAATAGTTTCCTTCTGAGCTGACACAGAGCTGCATATGATGCTGTCAATGTTCAAAGCAATTACACACGCTTTTGAAGATCTCTGTAATTTTTGCTTTCACATTTGCTACTGACAAAAGATGTATTCCTTTGAGCACCAACTTGATCTTTGGGATCTTTTCACCATAAGCCTCAGTCAATAATTGAAAATTTTCTGTTGCAGATTTCTTCACTTTCACAAGTGATGTTAATTCACTGTTTGCTCTTACAGACAGCCATTTTCCAACAGAGAGTGAGAAAATGTCTGTGTTTGAACATACAAGAAGGTTAGTCTTTTTTTTTTTTTTTCCATCAGACTTCGTATACCTGTAC
Source organism: Coccyzus lansbergi (assembly GCA_033558105.1). Classification (NCBI taxonomy): domain Eukaryota; kingdom Metazoa; phylum Chordata; class Aves; order Cuculiformes; family Coccyzidae; genus Coccyzus; species Coccyzus lansbergi. Next base: position 534,735 of record JAUMJK010000168.1, read on the forward strand.
ACAGATATATAATTATATTGATCTAACTATTTATGTTGATTTTCAGGCCCCCATGGTCATCACTCCCCATCCTGGGGGCTGGCTGCCTGGGCTGAGGGCTAGATCACAGTGTAGCTGCTTATCCATGTCCCTGCTTTGCAGGTATATCTAGGTCACTGTAGGACTGCACCCTTGCTGGGGAGGACACTGCCCCTACCTGCCTTGCCACCACCTGACCTCCTGGATCTCCTTTCCCTGCAGAGCAGCCCCAACTTTAGGAACCCTAAACTACTTTGATGATCTGATATTCTTTCTGCTCTGACGAACTGGGAGGAATTGGCTGTTGTTCCTTTCTAACACCTAAGCCCAGGCTTACTGGGGAACAGCAGGAGGTTGATGGAGCAAGGGGTCTGGATCTTGGTTGGATGTGCAGAGAAGCCTGGCAGCGGGGAAGTATTCTGCAGCTCTCTCTTTGGCAGCTGCCTGCAAGACAAATACTTGGTTTTTTTTCTGTTAATATCGACATGGAAAATATCTAAACAAGTGAAATACTGATGCTCTCTTATAAGTGTTCCACTGAACCAATTAGTAACACTGAAGACAAAAGTGCTAAAGCTCTCCCTGACATCCAGAAGTGCTGAAAACATAGCCCTACTGCTGATGAAGTGCTGGTGTATGTATCAGGGTTAGCAGAGAACACTGCAATTCCTTTGCAGTTCCATGAATTGCAATGGTGTATGTGTTGAGTGTTCTAAATTTTGTTTTGGATATTCCACATGGCTCCATTTGATACAGACTCTCCTGCAGTAGCAGTGTCATTTCAGCAAAAGCAGTTCAGAAATGATTCACATTCCTAAGTAATTTCCCTCTGCACTGCTGCATAGAGCAAGGAAAGGGAGTTAATTTTCCTTTGCAGTTACCAACACTTGAGACCAACCAACTTAAAACAAAGATTTCTTTTTCCTTCTCTTTTTCTCTTTTCCCTCCTGGAGTGTGAAAAAGAAATTGTATTTCTGAAAATAAACAGCATGTTGCTATAACACTTCCCGGTCCCCAGCATTTTCTCAGACTGCTTTCCCCCCACGAAGATCTACAACACTGTTCTGGTGTGTTAGAGATCTCCCCAGGATTTCTGTATGTGGACTACATTAATGAGTTCCACGTAGACTGCAGACTATAGAATATTCTAAGTATGCAGGAAACGTTTTAATGCATTCTCCAGAAACAAAGTTGTCTTTAAATGGAAAGTGACTGAGTTCTCAGTGAAGTAACTTTTACAGCTCAATGTATTTCATTTTTTTCTGAATTCACAGTTGTTAGCATCTGTGTGCATTTTGTGTTTTTTACTTGAATGCACTCATAATATGTTAGTATCTGATTTATGTTAATGAAGATGGTAATCGCGTGATAACGAAAGAGGGGAAAGAGGAACCAACATCAAAAGAAAAATGCTGCAGGGGGAGCAAAAGATCAAGAGGGTTGAATCCATTTCAGGAGTGTTTCCACTGATTTCAAGAGCTTTAGCTCTTGTCCTTGTTAAGAAGAAGAGATTAAGGTTCATTAACAGCTATTATTGAACTAAAATTCTTACAAAGAAATGTACAACTACCACCTTCCAGAAAGCTATGTTGAAATAGCAAAGAAGTTACTTGAAGGTAGTTTGTTGGTTAGGGGTTTTTTTTTAAATGCAAATAATTTGAAACCAAACCTCTTTTTCCCCAAGGTATGATCTAGAGCAGACTTGAACACACAGCACAGATACAGATGAGGCACTGCATTCGGGGAAAGAGAGGTTAGCTATGGAGATGCCAGCTTTGCCTTGCCACTTCCTCTTACAGGGAGAGAATGGATGCTTTGACTTAGTTTATATACTAATATATACCTCCTGTGAGTCCTGAAAACTAAATGCTTTACACTTGTGACAACTTTTCTGTGTTCTTACTACCAAAACTCATGGCTCTTTTCGTATTGGTATAACACTAATGATGCCAACATGGCAAATACTTTGATAGGTCTGATCAGAGTAGTCTGTACTGACATAGCACTGATTATTTATTTTGAGACATATTAAATATCAGTTCTTTTGTCTTCTGTTATTATCAGTATTTACACTTACTTTGTTATTTTTATATTCACAGAAGTGGATAAAATGAAGCAGACAAGAAAATGTACAATAAGGATGAAAAATCTAGAAAACTGGGAATACATTCCACCGTAAACAGATTTTAAAATATTGTCCTCTTGCCTGTAGTGTTATTTAAAAAGCAGTGACCACACTAGCCTCTCAACAAATACAGGACATTTTCTAGACCCATTGGTGGAGAGGGGTATCTACGTGATGTGGAGTTTCAGGAGTGTGGAGAGAGGGACTCTGATCTGACTCCCCTGGCATATTACATGATGGTATATCCTAATGTAGAGAGGGTAACTACTTGGCTTTTGGCTTGAGACTTAAAACATTAAGATCTCATAGCTAAGGAGTCATTTTATTTACAGTAATTTTTCTTCTTTCTTACTCTACGGCATCCTTACATAGCTTTGATTGTGAGAAGTGGATATCAGATGCAGGGCAGAAAAAAGCACTCATTCTCACAGAGCTTTGAGAGTTAAATTGAAGTTCACTGTTAGATAAGAGCCTCTGCAACTCTTAATTCCAGCAGCTGTTCTGAGATGGATCCTGCATTGTCTGTTATGCCTAATTTAGATTGCAGATGTGAAGGTAATGTATAATATTTGCAGATGGAGCAAGAAAATAGGAAAAATGGGTGCGGATGAGTTACCAAGTAGTTGAAACCTGGTTTAATTACTAAATGCAGAAATAATGAATACTGTTGCTTCTATCCTAGGTTAAGTGCGGAAGTCTAGATTTTCAGGGGCTCTCAGAGGTAATTCCTGTCCCATTGCTCAGTTTTACACTCTGGATTTTAGAGTTAAGCTGCAAGGAGCTTAATACCACAGCCAACTAGGTATCAAATTTTGTAGGACTTCTGAATGATGCTTACTAAAGCCACATTTTGTAAGTCTACTCCTGTCCAACAGAGCTCTTAAGAAGATGAAATCTACCAGGCATTACCTTTGGTCTCATTGACTTTATCTCTGTTCATAGAATCATAGAATCATCAGGTTGGAAGAGACCCATCGGATCATCGAGTCCAACCATTCCTATCAAACATCAAACCATGTCCCTCAGCACCTCATCTACCCACACCTTAAACACCTCCAGGGAAGGTGAATCAACCACCTCGCTGGGCAGCCTATTCCAATGCCCAATGACCCTCTGTGTGAAAAACTTTCTCCTAATTTCTAGCCTAAATCTCCCCTGGTGGAGCTTGAGTCCATTCCCTCTTGTCCTGTCCCCTGTCACTTGGGAGAAGAGGCCAGCTACCTCCTCTCCACAACCTCCTTTCAGGTAGCTGTATAGAGTAATAAGGTCTCCTCTCAGCCTCCTCTTCTCCAGGCTAAACAACCCCAGCTCTCTCAGACGTTCCTCATAAAGCCTGTTCTCCAGCCCCTTCACCAGCCTTGTTGTTCTCCTCTGGACTTGCTCCAGAGCCTCAACATCCTTCTTGTGGTGAGGGGCCCACAACTGAACACAATATTCAAGGAGTGGCCTCAGCAGTGCCGAGTACAGAGGGAGAATAACCTCCCTGGACCTGCTAGTCACACCATTTCTGATATAAACCAGAATATCATTGGCCTTCTTGACCACCTGGGCACACTGCTGGCTCATATTGAGTCAGCTATCAACCAACACCCCCAGGTCCCTCTCCTCTTGGCAGCTTTCTAGACAGACTTCTCCTAGTCTGTAGCTCTGCATAGGGTTGTTGTGCCCCAAGTGCAGGAGCCGGCATTAGGCCGTGTTAAACCTCATGCCGTTGGACACTGCCCAGCGGTTCAGCCTGTTTAGGTCCCTTTGCAGAGCCTCCCTACCCTCCAGCAGATCGACACTTCCACCCAGCTTAGTGTCATCTGCAAATTTGCTAAGGGTACCCTTAATGCCCTCATCCAGGTCATTGATGAAGACATTGTACAGGGCTGGACCCAGCACTGAGCCCTGGGGGACCCCACTTGTCACTGGCCTCCAGCTGGATTTAACACCATTTACTACCACTCTCTGGGCCCGGTCATCCAGCCAGATTTCTACCCAGGAGAGTGTGCGTCTGTCCAGGCCAGAGGCTGACAGTTTCCGTAGCAGAATGCTGTGAGAAACTGTGTCAAAGGCATTACTGGAGTCCAGGAAGTTTTGTAAGGCAAATGATCCAGTGCACTGCTGGGTGACCTGATCTCTCACTGGAGTCGGGGTCCTGTTAGATGTGACAAGGCACTAATGCTCGTGAGTGGTCTGATTACAGAGAAGTACATGCACTTTGGGTTTAGCCAGATCAAGCCCCTTGACTTTATGGGGGTAGAAAGCGCCAGGTCCCTTGGAGGGCTTGGCCCTGAAGACTTGGAGTTCATGCTGACTTACACTGGTTGTGCTGGGGAAGGAAGGCTGAGGACTCCAGCACATCATGGTGCCAGAACAAAGAACTGTCTATTGTCTATTCTCAGCAGAGGGAATAATGCTGCAGAAAGGCTATGAAGCTGCCCTTCTCTTGCAGAAGTTAAAGCAACAGCAATTCAATCCAGCTCAGTCAAGTGTTCTCAGGACCCACTTCAAGGAAAGCAGACAATGATAAATTGAACAAAGCAGGTGGTCTGGTGAGAAAGAACAATGGAAAAAAACAACCTGCAATGGGGCAGAGCAGCCCTGCAGCTGTCTCTGCTTTGTCTCCTTTGTCCAGCAGTCCCACTTGTGGAAGAACATGCCTAGCACTCAGGAGAGGTTGTAATTCTGAGCATTGTTTTGCAGAAATGTTTTTAAGCTCCTTTCTTTCTCTTTCTCTTTCTCTTTTGGGTTTTGTTTTGTTTGTGTGTGGGTTTTTGTTTTTTTTATTGACCCCAACCTCAAATTCTAAATGATCTTTTAATATATGAGGAAAATAAGCAAAGCATTCACAGTCATGTCAATTTAAATGAAAGCCATTTCCTTGGATTTTAATTTTTTTAGCATTTTGCAAGTATTATTTTATTGTTTCATTTCTCTTTTAATCCCCCTTTGTTTCATTTGGCAGCCACAACAATAGATTCTAGCCTCTGGCAAGGAAAACAGATGAGCAAATATTCTCTGTCTTGGAAGTTAAATGCACCACCCCAGCGGCAGGTCTCTCCTGCTTTCCAGCTACCATGAGCCCTGAGCCTACTCTTAAATTGGTAAGTCAGCAGCCATGCCAGCACAACACATTGCCAGAATTGTTCAATCAGGCCAGTCTATATTGATTTAATTTTAAATGTATTCAGCATCAGTTCGTCTGTTTTCTGTCAGTTAGCTATACTGTCACAGGCTTTGATTCACCACTCCTTCTACTGCAAATCCTGTGAACACATTATCAAGCAGCCAGTGCACCTCGGATTTGAAACTGACAATACAGGATCAATGCCCCAGGGGTTCAACCCTGAATTTCAATAATTCAATTAAATTCCTTGAATACTGGATTCTGCATTGCTTGCACATTCACATATGAGGCATCCTCCACAGAGAACCTGCACATAGTCCGGTTGTCGGGGTATAACGAAGGGAAAACAGAAGATATTGAACTGGAGGAAAGATAATCAAGCGTTGAACTTGCTGAGCCTATTATGTGAAAAAACTATTCAGGAGGATGCTGCAGCAACCAAAGCCACTGGAGGATATTGTATGTAAAATTGGGGTTCTATTAAAAATGTATAAACATATCCAGGATTAGGTTTTAAAGCTATTGCTACAGGTATGAAATGAGCTTTACTGAGAGCTCCTGGGTTCCCTCTAGACTCATTTACAACTAACTGAGGGAAAAAATAAACTCTTTTATTGCTTGAATAATTCTATGCTACCTATAACAGTAGTTAATAGTTAATAAGGATTTATGCCTCTCATGACTTAAAGGTGTATCTAGTTTCAGCAAGTGGGAAGGCTTATGTTACAGTTAGTAGTAATTCATAGCCCATTACTTTGTTCACAAACAATATGTGAAGAAAGAAGTAGAAAGAGTGAGTCTGTGCAAGTGTGTGTGAAACCACAGTTTATTACCACATAGAAAGATTCTTTAAAGGAAACCCTAACTTCCAGGCCCAACCACAAGCATCCCAGGAGCTATTTCTTTGGATGCAGAAGTCTACAATATTATAGTGCCCTCAGCAAGTAGTTATTTATACCAGGTGTAAGTGAAAAAGCCTCCATCCTATCCAACAGCAGTTGAAAATCTGTAACTGCAGGATGTGCCGAGTAGTGATAAACACTCCTCCTTAGTCTGCAGCTGGAAGCTCCTTGGTACCCTCATTATCTCTTGGTGGGTGTTTGTGCAATGCTCAGAATGAGAAGTTATGGTTTTATTTTAAGAAATAGCTTCAGCCCTTGCTGCAATGGAAGAAGGTAAAATAGCCCTAATTGATAGTAATAAAAGTGTGAAATCAACCTCCCGGACAACAGAAATATTCCCATGGGTAGATTGCCTCTGTGTTTAAAATAGGTCATTTGTCCTTATGGTCTAAATAACAGGTAATTTTTCATTGACCAATAAAGGGCAAGTTATTTCCCTTTTGACAATTTTACTGTCACTTCAATTGAGAAGATTTCCAATTGTTTCTAATTAAGCAGAGTGGTTATTGAACATTTAAGCAAAACATTAAAAAATGTTCTGTGGCCAATGGTCCATATAGGACACAGCATTATAATACCCTGGAATATAAACATTTATGGACTTTTCAATAACAATATTTGCCTAATAGAGCTAGCAACAGTGAAACAAAAGAGCACCGTAATTTTAAATGGAGCCAACTTTTACATATATATATATAAGCTACAACCATTTCAATTCCATAGGTTAGATTCCCGTATGACTATTTTGATTCTCATTCATTTATTTGTTATAGTAGCAGCCTAGAGACTCATTCTGACTTGAGGTATTTTCCAAACACCCAGAAAACAACAATAATTATTTTTACAAAATATCAATGAGGATCAACAAAGGTTTAAAAAGATAGAGCTTGGGGTAAATACCACTATGAGATAGGTAAAACCACTTACATATACAAAAACAATCATGGTGAGTAAGAGCTTTATATGTTGCTATGAATATGATGAAGGAGAGAATGATAAATAGATGGCTATTGTGTTCTTTTCAAATGAAGAATGATTTTTTATTTCTTTTTTTTTTAAAAAAAATCTGCTTTCTAACTAGGAAAATAGTCACATTCGGTTTTTAAACTGCTTTATTCCTTTTGTTGACATCTTCTCAAACCACAGTGAAGTTTTCATTGACATTATCTCCAGGGATACCAGTTTAATATCTTTTGACAGTGAGGACCTGCCCTCTGACTAGCTGGGTCATTGATGGTAAGTCTCCCTTCTATACCATCATTCACCATACAGGTCTATTTCATTTCAATCATTAGTTCACTGGACTTCTTGAAATTTGTGTGGTGAAGTTAGAACATGCATCTCTCTTCTTATTTGTGTCCCATAAAATGAATTATAAACTTACTACTAGTAATAATACTTTTTTGAAAAAGATTTCAGGATCAGTCCCCTAATAAACAAGTAAAGTGATACAAATATTCTTGTGACACAGACTGTTGTCCTTTGTAGCTGAAGCAGAGCTAATCCAATTAATTTGTTCATGAAAGACAAGCTGGTTTTAAAACAGGGTGTAGTGCAAAGAGGAAAGGACAGTTTTTTATTAACTTTCTCCCTTGTCTCAAGACATATTTATTGCTTTCTGCTCAAGCAGAAATAATAAAAGCCTAAGACTATGACCACTTGCATAAAAAATCTTTCAGCTCCTGTGTACGTAAATAGATCAGACTTTTGATTGAAAATACTCTATGCATTTCTTAATGCTGAAACTTTAAGGACTTATAAAATATCCAATTTGGAAAGATAACAGTATGTGCAAAAGAGTGACTTTCATAATACATGGCAGCAACATTATTAATTAAAGAGGAGGACACTGAAAGGATATTTCAAGGCAAAATAACCTTCAGCTAGCAGAAACAGACTGTGCTATAGGTCAATTTTATTGTATTATAGAGGCAGGCACTGGTTTTCACATTGTGTTGCCAGAGGTACCAGTGGGATATTCAAGACAAGGTTTTGCTAAAAAGAGATACCACACAGAAAGCCTCAGAACTGACAAACAGAAATCATGTGATGATATAGGAATATCTTCTGTTCCTCCATCTATAAAGACTCTTGCCAGTGGTGGCCTTTATCTGTCTGTCTCTGAAATGAAAGTTGAAACACATGAAAATGGAGTAAATTCACCAGTTAAAAGGGTTAATGTGCATTTACTAAGGCTCCAAGGGGCGATATTGGTTGTTACTCTGCTGAGAGACCTGCAAGTTGGGTTGCAGACTTACAACCGTGGCAGCCACTCCCTTTCTGGGTGCTGAGCACATACTCCCCTTGGGCTGAAAACCTCCAGGAGTATTCTGTTAATGAAAGATCCTTTTATAAGTAATGAAAATAAAGACAAATTTGAGAGTCTGACCAAAACTGACCTCCATATTATGCAAGTAATAATTATTAGCCGGTCTAAAAATCTTTACATATGTTTGCAAAGTAGGATGTGCCAGTCACCTTTGTTATACTAGGACAAAAGTTGGGGCAGTATTCTCAAACTTATTATTGCACTGAGAGATGGAGTCATGCTCAGAGAGTTTTATTATCTGTCTAAAACACCTGCCTTGAGAAGTATTTGTCCAGTTATGAGCAAACTGGTTTCTCTAAGACTTACGGTCCTTCTTGACCTTTATGTATTGCGGCTATAAACAGAACAGATCTTCACCTGGCTTTATTTGTCATGGGTACCCTGATGTTCAAATACCTCAAAAATTTTCTCCAGGCAGCATCTTCATTTCTATTTAAGACATATTTCTTTTGCACAAACAGGCTATACTGAATTGCACTGCAGTACTGACTAATAATACAGTCCAGTCTAGAATAGTGCTAATTAGCAGCTGCTGAAAACATCAATTGGTCGATACATGGCTTTCAGGGAAAGTTTATGCAAACCCACAACACAGCCTGAATTATGCAATGTTCTGCTGCCTAGAATATGATTTGGAGTCAGGTTGCTTTCTCGTTATGATCTTTTGACCTGTATTGGGTACATTAAGCAAATAATAACAAGGATATTCCATACTGGGATAATCTTATCGTCTATTATGTGGAATTCAACATTTTCAGTTGAGATTGAAAGCATTCAGAAAATGGTCTTGACTTGGAGGCAATAATGGAAAACCAAAACACTAGAGCTAATTAGATCGTCTATATCCGAGCATAATACTCTGATCTTTTAAAAATGAAAGGAAACAGGACAAAATTCCCAGAAGAAAATAATTATTTAATCAGTTTGTGGCATGTGAAAATATTTACATGTTTTTACAAGTTGGAATCAGAAATACAGCAACAATACAGAAGTTGGGAAAAGCTTCAAATACACAAGCTTCTCTGTGGTGGTGCCTCATTTGCTTGATGATTGTCCATGGGTTGAGAAGACCTTGTAATCACAAGCAGTTGGTCTTTTACCTGTGGGCATTTCTGCACCTGTTTTGGGGGCCACCTCTGCACCCATTCACACATCCTCTTGCTTGGCTGAGATTAGTGTCTTTCGGATAAAGTGTGAGAAAAAGTAAATGCCGAACCTGCTTTGCAAAACATTTATCCAACTCTGCTGTAGCATGCTGTGCAGAATCAGTCCTGCACATGATTCATTCCTGTTGTGCTCTGATCAGTGTCACTGTTGCTTTTCATTTGCACTGCTCGCTGAGGGTCATCAGCCACCGATGATTGTTGGACATTCATTTTTTCTATGCCTTCTATAGCAGCAAACAATGTCCAAAGGTTTACAGCAATGCATTTTTCCAGCAAATGTGTCTCCTTCTCTCCTTCTGTGGACAGGATGTGTTTGAAAACAATCTCTCTGCTCTTAGCTTTGCTTAGAACTGCAAAGGTAAATACTAAGGTTTGAAATGTTTAGAAATTTTTCAATGGTTACCCTGGATGTACCTCATCAGTGTTAACATGACAATCCTTCTTTATCTTATTTCAGGAAAGGCACTTTCCTTTTTACCTTCTTGCTTGCTGTCTTGCTTCATTTTATGCATCTTTTTTTCTCTCTTTATTTTCATCTATAACAACTTCTTAGATCCTTCATGTACAGATTTTTGGGAGCATCTATTCTGACTGCCTTCAAGACATATAACAAAGAATGTAAGTACTAATTACAGAATCACAGAACAACCAGGTTGGAAGGGACCCATCGGATCTTCTAGTCCAACCATTCCTATCTAACACTAAACCAAGTCCCTCAAGACCTCATCCACCCGTGTCTTAAACACCTCCAGGGAAGGTGACTCAACCACCTCCCTGGGCAGCCTATTCCAATGCCCAATGACCCTCTGTGTGAAAAACCTCCTCCTAATCTCCAGCCTAAACCTACCCTGGCGGAGCTTGAGGCCATTCCCTCTCGTCCTGTCCCCTGTCACTTGGGAGAAGAGGCCAGCTCCCTCCTCTCCACAACCACCTTTTAGGTACTTGTAGAGAGTAATGAGGTCTCCTCTCAGCCTCCTCTTCTCTAGGCTAAACAACCCCAGCTCTCTCAGCCGCTCCTCATAGGGTCTGTTCTCCAGCCCCTTCACCAGTCTCGTTGCTCTTCTCTGGACTTGCTCCAGAGCCTCAACATCCTTCTTGTGGTGAGGGGCCCAGAACTGGACATAATATTCAAAGAGTGGCCTCACCAGTGCTGAATACAGAGGGAGAATCACCTCCCTGGACCTGCTGGTCACACCATTTCTGATCCAAGCCAGGATGCCATTGGCCTTCTTGGCCACCTGGGCACACTGCTGGCTCATGTTCAGTCGACTGTCGACCAACACCCCCAGGTCCCTCTCCTCCTGGCAGTTTTCCAGCCAGGCTTCTCCCAGTCTGTAGCTCTGCACAGGGTTGTTGTGCCCCAAGTGCAGGACCTGGCATTTGGCCGTGTTAAACCTCATGCCGTTGGACACTGCCCAGCGGTCCAGCCTGTCTAGGTCCCTTTGCAAAGCCTCCCTACCCTCCAACAGATCGACACTTGCACACAGCTTTGTGTCATCTGCAAACTTGCTAAGGGTACCCTCAATGCCCTCATCCAGGTCATTGATGAAGACATTGAACAGGAAAGTGGGAAAATGTCTCTGCTCCAAGAAGCTGACTCTCAGTTGAGATCACGTACTGTCTTGGACGAGTATGAAGTGATCGAGTTGTAACAGGGAATAAAATTGCACGGGAATAATAGAGTGTGAGGGAAAGTAGGATCTGGGGAAAAGCGTTACATGACAGTGTAGCTAGCGCTCTGTCTTGTGATTTTGTCCTCTTTGTACTTCCTGGTGAGCCTAATTTTTTGTTCTGTGTTTGGGTTTTATTTCTTACCTATTTTTGGTTTGAGTGTTTTTATTTTTAAGCCTGTTAAATGCTTTGTGGTTCTTAATATTCTTAAATTGGGACTTCTCAGTTTTGCTCTCTGCAGGGTAAAAAACTAGCTAGATGGCCACATCCAAGTAGTTGTGGTAAATGGAGTTAAATCCAGTTGGAAAACAATCACAAGTGGTGTTCCCCAGGGCACTGAAAGGGTTATCAAGCACTGGAACTCTTGTAAATGGTTACTTGATGTGATGCATATTTTCACTTTTTCTGATGCTATGCATATAGTGTTCACTAAATACAGGAATACTCTGTTTATATTTTATGTTTGGGAAATCAATCTAGCCTCAAATATACTCAATTTCTTCTCGTGTTTCTTCCACAGAGAACAGTTGACAGACTTTGATAAGATTCAGATGAAGAACCCATCTGGTCCTTTCACCATCTTACCCTATAGCCAGATGAATACTGGAGTAAATTTAGTACAACTTAAGTTGTACTAATTTATATTTGAAGAAAGTAAATAATCTGTCTTCTGGTTTCTGTGTCACTTCACTGGAGATATCCAAGACATCGAGATATAAACACACTTAGAATCATAGAATCATAGAACAACCAGGTTGGAAGAGACCCATTGGATCATCGAGTCCAACCATTCCTATCAAACACTAAACCATGTCCCTCAGGACCTCATCTACCCACGCCTTAAACACCTCCAGGGAAGGTGAAACACCTCCAGGGAAGGTGTGGCACTTAGCAGCATAAACCACCAAATCAAAACAGCATACTTTAAAGGAACGCGCACAGCCACTATCTTAAGAGTCCTCTTCCATACTACTAGCTTGCAATTGTACCATTAGCACTCAGACTTACCAGGTTAAGTGTAACATTGCAATGGATCTGTAGATACTGAGGTGTAGCCTGTAACACAGAGATTCCTTAAGACAGCAATAGAAGCTAGAGTCATGAATTGAAATTGCTTGATTGCTTCCTTTAGACAAAGTAATGTTACACTCATTCTTCTACCTTTTCTCAAAATATTTGTCGTCATACTGCTCAAGGGTCAAAACTGGTTCACTTTCTACAGTTTGCATGTAAAAGCTAAAGCGGACAACATAACTGGACATTCAAACCATCCTCCCATAGATACTGAAGGCAGCAGCAGAGTGGTTTCTCCACAATATAAGGATGTGATTTATAGCTCTGCTTTGCTCTCTTGCACCAGTGCCCTGGCTGTGCCATGCTTTGCTCTCACGCAAACAGTAATCTCAGTAAACTTATCTTTTCTCATATTATTAACTACTCTATCCATTTACTTCTAGCTTTGATGGAAGCAAATTTAACCATAGAAGAAGCCCATGAATGTGAAAGGTTTTCCATAGGTTTATTTTCCTTCCTAGAGGCCTTATACAGAGATAAAAGTGTGGCAGCCTTGCAAAAGGACAAGAATTTTACGCACTGCTTAATGGAATTAAAGCAGGTCAGACATGAGCATGAGGTATCTGTCCTGCAAATTGTTATGCACATCAATAATTATGTAATTATATATGAATATATTTCTGCATGTATATCAAACATACCAACTGCTTTACTGAAGCCGTTGTGTATCTACTTGTGTGACTAAGATTTGGCTCTGCAGGTCCAGGGAGGAAGAACTGTGCTGTATCTTTTATTGATGAGAAATAAGAGACATGTCTGTAATCTCAAAATAGCCTATGGAAGAAAAGCAGGATGAATTACTAGGCAACATTAAATTTCTTTTTTGTTTCTCTACTCTTTGTTTGTGTAAAATTTCTTCCCAACTCTCCCTCATCTCCAAAGCAACAGGAATAATCTTAATTTGCTGCACTACAAGAAAGAATGTTTATGACCTTGACACAGAGGTTCTTGCCAGAGAGTGGCAAGACAGATCACAGTATCACTAGGTTGGAAAAGACCCACAGGATCGAGTCCAAATATGATGCTGTGAGGAATTCCTATTTGTGGTTATGAAAACAAATAAATACTTCTATTAAAACCAGTTAATTCTAAGTCCAATATGAACACATGAAGAGGTTCTGGTTATACTGAAGAAGAGGACTTGGCTCCCTCTTACTGATAGGGTGGTGAATGCTGCTCTCAGTATAGAGAAATGTAGTTTATATTCCACTAAGCAGTGATTTGATCAAAAAACTGCAATAAGTGAAAAAACTAAAAATTAATATTCCTCAGAGCTAAGCACTCTATGCCAGAGTGCTTAAGACTAGAGTCATAATCTTTCTTAACATATCCTTTTTTTTTTCCCCCCTTTTGGAGGTTTGATCCCTTGCGTTCATTGCAGATCAATTTTGTCTACAAGAGAGGTAGGGTCTAGTTATTTATTCAATATACCCCATAGCCTTGGACATACACATTATGCAGCTTTTTAACACTCTCAGATCTAAATCTTAACTAAAACAGTCTCACATTTAGGGCATATTTTGCAGTGAAAAACATTGGTCTCCTATGCAGGTACCTGAGTGGTTTTACTTTCCTTTAGTTCTCTGTGTTTGCTTCTTCTCAGAACAATAATGATGCTACATTTGTTTTCTATTCAGCTGTAGAAGTATATTATTGCTATATAGAAATAGCAATTGCTGAAATGAGAATTTTAAACTCTATGTGGTAACGTTTGCTTTGAATTACAGTCATTCACTCTTGGAAAATATCAGCGTTTGAGCTGTATGTCAAATTCTGACATTCCTATGTCATAAACTAAATATTTGACAGGCACAGCTGTAAAATGACATAAAAACCATGAGTTAATTCTTATAAATCATATTTTTTTTTACTACTAATCCAAAGGTTATTTCACTGTTTTTATAATGTGCATCTAACACTCATTTAGGAGGCTGGTCACTGACCATGTAATGTTGATACATGTTTTACACTTAATAATCAGGACTACAAAAAACCACTGACGTAGTTTGTGTTTCAAACAAGAATTCAAGTATTTTTAACAGTCAAATGCAAATTTAAAATTTTGTCAGTTCAAATATTTCTTTGTAAAAGAATTTGAACTAACATATGACTACAATAAAGGCTAGACAGATATTGCTGTCATGTTTCCAGACAAAGAACAAAAATTGCAGAAGAAAATAGGACACATACATTGCAAATACTTAACTGAGAAATTCAAATAAACATACAAGAACATCTGGGCTTAGGCCATTTTCAGAGAGAATTCTAGGACTTTAGCAGTTTCATACATTCACTTTATTATTCTCTTACTCTTGAAGAGTGGTATCATTGCTAAATTATACCCCTTTTTAAACAAGAGGCTAGTTGGAGAATCAGTGTTTTTCCTTTTCCCAGGAAGGATTTGGGAAAACTAATACTAATTCTGTAGAGCTGCATTTACCACTGAGTTTAATTGAGAACAAAGAAGCAAAGCACCCCTGAAAACATGGTCTTGCAATCTGAAGTTTGAAATAAGTCCTGAGGTAACCAAATTTCTTGGACATTTCTAGTGGTCCTAGCCCATTATTTGAATGCTGATAATACAATATAAAAGAAAGAAGGGTTTTGCTATCAGTCTGTTTTATTTTAGATCTGCATTTACCAACTACACTGAAAGATTTAGAAACAATGAAGCAAACAAATAAAGTGCTTAAAGATAGACTCCAAGGAACTTTACATTAACTTCAATGGGATCTGGTTGGAATTTAGCCCTTCTGAAATTTAGACTATTTGCTTAGTATGATGCTATGATTTTAAAAACTTTACTTTAGGCTTGTTCTTGTGAAAACTTTGTCCTAGATATTAAGTTTGCATTTTAAGGTATTTCTGTAAGTTGAGGGGAAAAAAAATTATGAAAATTAGCCAAGATAGCTGTCTTATCAGGCAACTAGTTTAAGCAAAGTTTTAAGGTAGTGATGCTTTCAGAGCCAATGTTTTGCCTACAGGAAAATGCTGTTTTCCTTAATAGAGAGTCAAATATGAGAGTTTAGCAAATCCAAGATTTACAAACAATTTTAAATCTTTCTTTCTTTCTACCTTCTTAGTGCAGCATATTTAATTTAATTCGTAAGGAGAATTAAGAGGTAGCGATGTTGTAAGCTTGAGATGCAGTCTAATTTCCACCATATGGTGTTTTTGTTTTAATCACCATCTTTGGAACAAAGGGTAGAACTTCCTAACTTATTTGGTTTTATGCTAATTTTGCCTGTTTTTCAGAAGGTCTAAATACTCAGCTTAAATCCCATAAGTTTCATTACTTCTTTCCCTTATTCTTTTTTTTTATGTGAGGCTTTCACATATTCAACATTGCATAAAATACCCATTTGTAATTATATTTAACCTTTGTAAAGCCTCTGAGTAAAGCCTACTCATTAATCTCTAACCTGAAAAGCCTTGAGGGGTGTGGAATTGGCACAGCCATGTATTAGAGGCTCAGAGACCATAGACAAGAGGTACAAAAGGCGTAATTAAGAGGTGGCATGAAAGGAAATGGAACAAAACTAAAGGGATAGGATCATATTATGGTACATGTCAGACAGTAGGGAGGACAATGGAATGCAAATTCCTATAGACACAAAACAAAACAAACAAGGCAGCACATTTTTCAAAACAAAATAATTTAATGGTCTCCTTTCTTAGTCAAGCACAGATAACCTTCACTAAATTAGATCTCAAACATTGTAATAATCATACAGCATGGAAACATGGTTAGTTTTTTATAGTGTGACCTGATTTATGTTATATTTGTTTGTTCTTAATAAACATCCTGCCTCACAGTAACTGTAAAAGGAACAAATTAGTAAATCTCAATGTCTCAGCAGAAAACAATGTCACCTGTGTAAGCTTCATCCTGTAACCGAGAAAGAAATCCTGCCACTGGCCACCAGGCTGTGAGGAATGCCTGGCTGCTGGGCAGCTGTTCTGTGCTGATCCCAGCTCTCTATGGGCTCATAGATGATCATCAAAGTGGTTTGGAGAGTATGAGATGTGTGGCATCTCTGCAAAAGTAGTCAGTGCCAGGATTCAAAACTTCGGCTCTGATGAGGCTTTATGGCTTTTCCAAAACCTTGTTAGGGAGTACTTTGAAATTGTGGAAGCTGCTCTCTCTGCTGTTTCTAAAGGAAAAGGTCCTGTAATCTTTTTGACTGCACACTGGGACAAGTGTCTAATTTTAAGTTCATGAATTATTCCATTGACCACAGTTAGACTCTTCATTTGATTAGACACCTGACTTAGCACTTTTTTCAGTCTGATCTCCTCTGAACAATCTCTAACATGGTGATATTAAGTGGTGATTTTCTTCAGTAATTCTGTCCCTGTGCATACAAGGAAAAATCCCTATGATATCAAGCATACTAGAGTGGTAGTTTTGACAGATCTTACTTGGGGTCTATGGTTACTGAGGTAGAGGCTTATTAGAAATCAGTCCTATACGTGCATATATATCTAAGTGACTTGTGAACATTTTAAAGTGAAAGTATTACAGAAATTAATTTTTAAATCCCCGAGAATGATAAAATACAATACTTCTACTCTATAGAGGGAAAAGTCTTAAAGGGTGTGTATTGATGCTGTACATTTCAATGTGTTTATCTAGCTAATCGTGTGGCTAAGGGAATGTAGAAAAGTTGCATGACTGGGTGAAGGAAATAATTGTAATAGTGGAAAGAATGCATATTGATTTTCTTTCTCAAAGGTATATGCTAGACTTGCAAATATAATTAAATCTCCTTTTAAATAATGTAACAGAATAATGAATTATCTGGCAGAAGATTTCACCAGTTTTGGAAGGGGTGGCATGACACACAATGTGGGAGTGGTCAGCTTTGCACAGAGTGCATAGAATATCAAATAAAAAAACCACTCCAGTCTAAAAATAGTAGCAAAAAGTAAAGATTTAATGTTTTGGATTAATTCTGCTCTACTGCTTGCAAGAGGGATGGTTAACTATAGTAAGTGGGTAGAGGACAAAATACTACTTTTTTTTTTGTTAACGTTCAACATCATCTCTCTGTTCGTTAAGTTATAGGTCTCGAAGATCCTGATCTGAAATGCATATTAGGAAGGCCCTCTTGTTATGGCCACTTACTGTGGAAAAATAGAATTATAGAAAAAAGGCTAGGAGATGCTGTAGAGCCATTATTTTAAGTTTCATTAAGGATGTAAACCTCATATGCTAGGAAATGAGCAACAAAGCTGGTGAAAGGACTGTAGAACTAGTCTTATGAGGAGTGACTGAGAGAGCTGGGGTTGTTTAACCTGGAAAAGAGGAGGCTGAGCGGAGACCTTATTGCTCCTTACAACTACCTGATGGGAGGTTGTGGAGAGGAGGGAGCTGGCCTCTTCTCCCAAGTGACAGGGGACAGGACAAGAGGGAATGGCCTCAAGCTCCACTAGGGGATATTTAGGCTAGACATTAGGAGGAAGGTTTTCACAGAAAGGGTCATTGGGCATTGGAATAGGCTGCCCAGGGAGGTGGTTGACTCACCTTCCCTGAAAGTGTTTAAGGTGTGGGTGGACGAGGTACTGAGGAGCATGGTTTAGGGATCGGTGGGAATGGTTGGACTCGATGATCCAGTGGGTCTCTTCCAACCTGTTGATTCTATGATTCTATGAATTATCCAGTTCTCTTGGGTTTTATGAGCTCCCAAGCTTGCAGAGTTTCATTACATTTAAAGAGTTAAATCAAAATGAAACCAATTTAACAACGCAGAGAATCATGCCCTGTTTTTTTGAAAGATCAATGTAAATAGGAATAACCCTTCCTCTCCTTTCTTCCCTTAACCTAGTACTTTTCATTCCTTAATGAGAGAGAGAACATGTGTAGGTCCTACTTGTAAGATTTGCTTATCTTTCTTAGTCCTTCAGGGCTCCCAAGAGGAACTAAATCAAATTTAATCAAACAAATTCTTACTAAATTTAACAAATAACTAGGAGATACTGAAGCCAGAATAATGGATGCGACCAATTTGTGAACTCAGGATATAACTCTAAGACAATTATGGGAAAGAAAAATAGGTCAGAAAAAATAAGGCAGAAAACGCTGTGTTTTTAATGCTGTATTTATTAGCTGTCTGGGTCAGCTACTTTATCTCTTTCTAATCATCTGTGTAAATAAGACTAGCAATGTCATATTCTTTTATTCCTGCACTACACTGACAATTTTCATTGCTTAATGAGATCGAATGTTTCTAGGTTCTACATATGTATACTCATTCTCTTCAGCCCTTCAGGGCATCTTCCTTCCCATGATGAAAAAAAATCTTTAAAGAATAATAAACAGTTTGTAGTGAATTCAGCAAATAAGTAGGATAAACATGTAATACTTTAAGTTTCCAGTTATAATAAAATTACACTCAAACCCCATAACTTAAATCTCTACTTGATGTGTAGTATGTCATGAATCACTGCACTGGGCATTTCCTCTGGATCTACAGTATTGGTTGTTGTTGCTGGATACAGAATATTGCATTTAATCTCATAGACTATCATAGAATCATCAAGGCTGGAAAAGGCCTCTAAGATCATCAAGTCCAACTGTCAACCCAATACAACCATGTCCCAAAGTACCGTGTCTACACGTTTCTTTTGAACACTGCCAGAGTTGGTGACTCCACTGCTTCCCTGGGCAGCCTGGGCCAATACTTGACAACTCTTTCAGTAAAGAGCCTTTTCCTAATATCCAATCTAAACCTCCCCTCACAAATCCTGAGGCCATTTCCTCTTGTCCTTATAAGCATGCATTGAATAACACAATAATAAGTACTGTGTTATCTCAGACAGGAGTAATCTTTTTAGACAATCCCATTGTTTATATTGATAAATACCTATAGTGATGAGTTTTTAAATGGTTAATACAATGCATAGTGTATCAGTACTCTTTCCACTCTGTTCTTTTCCCACATTCATGCAAAGCAGCATATGTTTAACTTTGTTATGCTTGATTCTCTTATCCTCCTTAAAGTAGTGATCTCACTGATAAAGTAATTCTGAATCCCAATCCAAAGAAATGGTAAAACCATAAAATGCCAGCCTAAACCAAGAATCTTTTCAGGAATCTAACATAACGTCCCCAGAATAAGCTTAATGTCAAACCAGCACTATATTTGTTTGGGATGGAAGAGAAACAGAAGGGGAAAAAATTAAGACCCCCAAAAAGGCACACAGAAAAAAAACCCCACAAAAAACAATCAGAAATCCAGGAGCAGTGGCACTGGGACCATTCCAAGTTGAACATTCATTTGCAAATAGGTATAACCCTTAGGTGAAATGAAGTTTGAGCAAATTCACAAAGTGCCCACTGTCTACAAGGTAGGAGTATAAGCATCATGGGGATGCTTATATTTGTAGTGGAGGGAGGAGCAAATGCTGCCTATGTTGGTCTTAGTCTGATAGAATAAACAAAATCTCTTGCAAACAACAGAAAATGTGAATAATATATTGAATTTTTCACTTCTAAATATTAATTTGTGGAAAGTCTCTGTAACACTGTAAAATGAATTTGGGGCATTTTTGCCAGGAACAAATACATCCTGCCTTTGTATTAGCCATTGTAACCTCCATACTGTTACATTTTTAGGTTTCTTAAACACTATCATCCAGGGCTGACTGGGTACTTTGAAATCTACCTAGAAAATGAATACGATTTTGCTGTCCTTAGTCTACTTTTTAATTTTCCTTTTCAATATTTTTTTATTCACATGGATCAGCTAAATACAGCAAAAGAGAATAATTTGTCTCTGATGATCCTGATTAAGTTAATGCATATTTCATTATCACATTTTATACATACCTTTTAAAGCGGTTTTACACACTCATATACTAAATGACTGTGACTTCGAGATTTTGACCTAACTCCTTACTCTGGGTTTGTCTCTCTGCTCAGCTGAGCAAGGTGATGTGGAGTTCTGACATCTCATTGTTATATTGCTGCCAATTTCAGCTTTACATGACCCTGCATGATCTACTGTCCTGCCCTGTCACTGTTTTCACCCCTCCTCTTTTTCTTCTGTCACTGTCAACTCCATCATCACACTGCTGATCACTCAGCTCCATAAATAACCCATTCATTCCCCTCAACTGTTCCTTCTCTGTGGATTTATACAGGCACACTACTTCCAAGTCTGCTGTCTTCCATATTCATAACATTTCCAGAATGTGGATTCCATTATTTCTACCTTTAAGAATTTAAGAGCTGGGCATCTAAGCCTGACCTGGTCACCCTGAGATCTTTTTAAATCACTAAGACAAAAATGTATATAAAGAAATTGATTCCTCTCATCTGTCTTGAACATCTACTTAAGTCACGGATGATTTAACCCCAGGTAGTATCTATTCCTCTCCATGTACTTACAGGAGTGTTAGATGACCTGTTCAGATTCAGAGCATACGGCTCCTAATCTTGTTGAATTTATTGCTCAGTAAATTGCTGGCAAACTTTGTCTTGCTACTATGCTATGTCAGAGACTGTCTTGCTACAAGTAACTGTAAGTATATTTGTACTGGGTTAGTAATAGGGTTACTGTCCCATCTCAGCACAACAGGCACCTTTCTGTAAACATGGAATGACTTCTCTTGCTGTTAGATTTGTTTCTACAATGCACCCTCTGGTTTTGGCTCCTTGATTGTATTTGTGTTGCCTTGGCTGTGGGTGGCAACATGAGTTCAGCTAGGTGGAAGACATAGCCAGTGAATAACATCTTTCATCCGCTGGGCTTACTCTGGACCTGGGCAGCTATATTTTGTTGGAGCAGACTCTATATGGTTGCCACTAGGCAAATTGTTTTCCTGGCTAGCAATGATAACATAAAGCAATTTATAAAGCACATTAATATTAGTCTATGAAATAACATGTTAAAATTATAGACAGTTTTGGACAGTGAGGTGACCAGGGATGTGGTCTGAAAACTGGCTGAACTACATGGTTCAAAGATCACTGGCATGAAGTTCAGCTGGAGGCCAGTGAGCAGCATTGAGTTGCAGGGGTCAACACTGATTCTGATATTATTTAACATTTTCATTAATGACCTGGACTATGGGACCAAGTACACTGCCAATAAGTTTGCAGAGGGCACAAAGGTGGGAGAAGTACTTTATAAACAATATGGTTGTGCTGCTATTCACAGGGACCTATACAGGCTGGAGACACGGGCAAGAGGGAACCTTATCAAGTACAACAAAGGGAAGTGGAAAGTCCTGCATCTGGGGAAGAACAAGTCCATGTACCTATATATGTTGCGGGCCCACAGACAGGGGATGAACTTTGCAGAAAAGAGCCTAAGGATCCTATTGGAAAAGCTGACCATGAGCCAAAACCATAACGTTTCAGCAAAGTCAGCCAACAGCCAGAAGGCTGACAGCTGCATTAGGAGGAGTGTTACTAGCAGACCAAGAGTGGAGTCTTCCCTCTTACTCAGACCTGATGAGACACATCTGGAGTCATGACTCCAATGTAGGGCTCCCCAATACAAGCACATTAAGGTCATGCTGTAGAGAGTCTAGGGAAGGGTACTGAGGTAATTAAAGATCTGGAAGATCTTCCATACAAGGAGAGGCTGAGAGAAATGTAACTGAGTAGCCTAGAAGTAAAAAGGCTCAGGGAGGTCTCATTTATTTGTATAAATATGAGGCAGAATGAAGAAGGCACATCCAGATTTTTCTCAGAGGTACACCATGACAGGACAAGAGGAAATAAGCATAATTGAAACTTATGAAAATCCTCCTCAATCAAAGAAAACACTTTTTTTTTTTTTTCCTGTGACAGTGCTCAAGCATTGTATAGCCTTTCTAGGCAACATGTGACATGTGACAACATTGTCGCATGTTGCTCAGAAAGCCTGTATAGTCTCCATTTTTGGAGGCATTGAAAAACCACATCAGACAGGCATTGTAAACCTCATTAGATGCAGCCCTGGTCAACGTGCTCTAGTTGACCTTTCTTTGAATGTAGTGGAGGCTGGAATAGATGATCTGCAGAGGTCCCTGCCAACCTCAACCATCTTGTCATTCTGCAAAATCACAGTAGGATTTTTTAACATTAAGTGTAGTAAGTATAATATCTCATTTGCCCTGAAGGAACAGGTCATAACGTTACCATATACCAGTGCTATAAGGACATTTGATTTTTGTCATTGTTCAGATAATTACAAAGTGCCTGAAGTGGTAGTGTTAGAGTAAGCGTCTTAGATAACAGGATGGTTTTTGCAATACTGCTGAGAATACTTTCATTATTTTAATTCTTTGATACTTAAGATATTAACAGCACTATTGATCCACATACTGTTTTGAACTGAGGCTTGTATCTTGTGTGCTGTCACAAGAGAAATGAGCATAGGAGATTTATTGCTTTTATTAATGGTGTAGAAATAGATATATTTCTTTCAGGTATGCATGTCTTATTCAGAACATGTTACTGTGAGGAGGTATGGGTGATGGTCTGGACAAACCCCTCAACTTTGATTTTAGTAACGCAGAACTACTCTTTTTTACTTAGTTTGCTTGTTATTTATAAGATTGGAACACAGAAGTTGGCATTGCAGAATAAGCAAGTGGATTATCGGTATTTTTAACAAACACCTGCCTCAGCTGTAACACTGGAGTTTTTTACAGGCATGCTGATGGATACGGAAGCTCATAGGATCATACCTAAGGATTGGGTTTGATTGTGCTCTTGAATTTATAATTCCCTCCCACCCTTTTATGTGTAATGCAGATAGAGCTACAATAATGAAGCAAAGATTGTCCTTTCTGGGCTAATCCGCAGAGGCTTTTGCAAAATCATTCAAATCCCTCATGGCAGGCTTGATGTTTATGATTAATCATGACCAAAGAAAATGTATGCTTAAGTACAAGATCACTTCAAAATTGGATCTATACATACTGCTAGTCTGTGACTTAATGTTCCTGGCCCTATAACCCTCACCTTCCCTCTCTTTGCTCTTCAACTACTTATATCTTTTCACAACTTAGATCCTGACTCCTTGCTGACTCTTCCCTTGACCTTGGACAATGTCAATGTTTGGTGCTACTGTGTACTGTTATTCTGCAAGTAAACAGCAATGAGTATATAAGATGTATGTGGCCTATGTTGTGCAGCTGAGGAGTTCAGAATCTGTTCTGGAGAGAGTTCATGAGCTTTTTCTTCCTTTATGCTCATTTGTGCTAGTCTATAAACCTTTATTTATGTCTGAAAGTGGCCTTACCTCTGCAAAAATAGGGTTGCAGTGCACAAAGTTATGAGTCAAGTGATTTAAGAGGATCCTTTTTCTAATCAACAGCCTTATGTTATTTAAATGTGAAATGCAATTAAACTAAAGATATACCTTTGAATCTTCATTTCTCATTTTTTCTGATGGTGGGTGGTGAGAACTAATAGGATTTCTCATTCTCATCCATCAAATTGACCTCTTAGCTAATTAATGAGAGTGTGAGAATCTACAGAACTTGTGCCTAATGAGGATTTTTCATTTATTGGTGTATGTGAAAACATTCACCACATTAAAGCATCATTCCAGATGAACTTAGGTGAATGTTTGGCAGACAAATTCCTCCTAAATGAACAGAGCAGAACAGTACCATTAAATCACATTCCCACTTCAACACTCATCTGCAACCTCATGCCTCATTGCATTTTAAAATCTTGATGTTGCCGCACTCTTGATCTTGATTGAGGACAGCAGTACAAAGGCCAGATTCCTCCTATGCAATTCAGGTAAATAATCAAAGCAGCTAAGACAGAAGAGTGTTGTCTTGTGATCTGTCTGTGGACAACAGACGGAGGGATGCAGTTCTAGAAGTCAGACCTCAGGTGTACTAAATCACCCTCTGGTACATCCTGTTCTCTTATGTAATAGAGTCATAGAATCATAGAATCATAGAATCATAGAATCATAGAATCACCACGTTGGAAATGACCCATCGGATCATCGAGTCCAACCATTCCTATCAAACACTAAACTATGCACCTCAGGACCTCGTCTACCCGTGCCTTAAACACCTCCAGGGAAGGTGACTCAACCACCTCCCTGGGCAGCCTATTCCAATGCCCAATGACCCTTTCTGTGAAAAACTTCCTCCTAATCTCTAGCCTAAATATCCCCTAGTGGAGTTTGAGGCCATTCCCTCTTGTCCTGTCCCCTGTCCCTTGGGAGAAGAGCCCAGCTCCCTCCTCTCTATAACCTCCTTTCAGGTAGTTGTAGAGAGCAATGAGGTCTCCTCTCAGCCTCCTCTTTTCCAGGCTAAACAACCCCAGCTCTCTCAGCCGTTCCTCATAAGGTCTGTTCTCCAGCCCCTTCACCAGCTTTGTTGCTCTTCTCTGGACTCGCTGCAGAGCCTCAACATCCTTCTTGTGCTGAGGGGCCCAGAACTGGACGCAGTATTCAAGGAGCGGCCTCACCAATGCCGAGTACAGAGGGAGAATCACCAACCTGGACCTGCTAGTCACACCATTTCTGATAGAAGCCAGGATGCCATTGGCCTTCTTGGCCACCTGGGCACACTGCTGGCTCATGTTCAGTTGGCTGTCAACTGACACCTCCAGGTCCCTCTCCTCCTGGCATTTTTCCAGCCAGGCTTCTCCCAGTCTGTAGCTCTGCATAGGGTTGTTGTGCCCCAACTGCATGATCCAGCATTTGGCCTTGTTAAACCTCATGCCATTAGACTCAGCCCAGAGGTCCAAATGAAGATTAGGATGATTTTGAAGGGCCTGATTCAACTTTATCTGGACATCACAAGAACTTTGTAACCAATAGGCCAGTGGAACTTGTCCTTACCTCCTTCAAACACCCTAGCTACTGTGTTGTTACAGATGTTGGGAACAGCTGTCTATTGTTGATCGGCTAACAATGTTGACTCATAGGAAGGAGGATGCTGTGAATCCTAATGGAGACAATGCATCCTATCATGACGGTAACTAGCTGTGGATGAACAACTCCCATAGCTGTTTATAACTACTCATTATATTTCCCAGTTCCTAGTACAAAACTGCTTCATCTTGTATAGTCAATTATAATCGGAAAACTAAAAGATGCAGTTCAAATTCTTGCTCACAGCACTTTCTAGAAACTTTTGGTATTTTTAGCCTTCAGGTCTTTCCTCTTGTTGATTTTCTTTCTCCATATCTTAAACAACTAGCTCCATTCTATATTAGCTATATTCACCATCTACTTCAAATCTGTAACGTAGATGGACAGAATTCTGGCTATCACAGGGCTTTACATTTTACATTAGCATTTGTTCAGAAAGTTGTCTTTCAAAAAAAAAACACCAAACCTCTGAATAAAAGAAAACCGAAACCAGTCTCAAATATGTAAGTTATAATAGAAGGGAGATTTTTATTATTATTATTACTATTCTCTGAGTAAAACCTGTGCTCTAAAGTGCAAGAGTCCTGAGCAGGGGTCCAGAAATGCCTTCATCTTTTCTTCTTTCAAATCTGCATTTTTTTTCTTTTGTAAAATTAGTACAGTCTTTGAGTTAAAATTTTCAAACAAATTATCCACATGGGAGAAAGTTTTCGTGTTCTAGTAGGTAAGAGCAGAAAAGACATATTTTGCTGCTATTTACTATAACAGTTATCCGAGGTCAATATTCATAATACATATAGGAACAAATCAGGTCATTTAGGATATGTCTGCACTGCTGGATGCAGGTAAGTGCAGGAACTTTTGTTTATGTTCTGAGCTGCAAGTCAAGAAGACCTTGAACTCTAGTCTTCTGTTTGAATCAGTGTATTTTGCCCCTCCAGAGGACATATTATAATAAGGTTATATGCCTTCTAAAGTGGGGTTGAAGTAAGTAGAGTGACACAACACATGATCACATGGCTATATTTGTCATGAAAACTCAGGACCTCAATGATGTCCTTAGGTACCACTAGTTATTGCCATATGCTGAGTTTTTGATAATACATAGAGTAGTCCTATGTTCCTCATATGCTAGCAGAGTTTGTCAGAGGAAAAAAGGAAGGAAGGGAGGAAGGAAAGGAGGAAGGAAGGAAGGGAGGAAGGAAGGAAGGGAGGAAGGAGGGAAGGGTGGAAGGAAGGAAGGGAGGAAGGAGGGAAGGGTGGAAGGGAGAAAGAAAGGGAGAAAGGAAGGGAGGAAGGGAGAAAGGAAGGGAGGGAGGAAGGAAGGGAGGAAAGGAGGGTGAAAGGAAGGACAGAAGGAGGGAAGGGTGGAAGGGACAAAGGAAGGAAGGGAGGGAGGGAGGGAGGAAGGAAAAGTTAATTAGAGGAATATTGGTATAGATGGTTTAAAAGTTATGTATGTGAGGGGTTGTATGTGTTGTGTATTAAATCATATAAACACTGATATTTTTGTGAGTTAGAAATAACTCAATGAAAAGCTATCCCATAAACTGACAAGTTTTTGCACTTACCTCTGAAACAGTGGTAGCTAAAGAGTATTTGAGATGATCTGCCAGATGAGGTTTACATTGGATATTAGGAAAAATTTCCTTCCCAAAAGGGCTGTCAAGTCTTGGAAATGGCTGCTCAGGTAAGTGGTTGAGTCACTATCCCTGGAGGTATTTAAAAGGTGTGTGAACACAGGGACAGGGTTTAGTGGTGGACTTGGCAGTGCTAGCTTAACCATTAGACTAATGGTAAAGGATGGTTAGAAGTTCTTTACAGCCTAAATGATTCTATGATCTACTGATTTAAATAAACTACTAGTCTGGTCTTTTGAGAACAAATAATTAAGAACAACTAACTACTTCATTTAGTTTTCAGCTATTGTGACAAAAATGACAAATAATGTAAAGCAAGACTCTAGTTCCCAAAGAACCTTTTAACATTGCTAGCTTTCTTCTTGACAGTCAAACCCAAGTGGAAGAATCCCTTATTGGCTAGCAAGTGCTCACAGAAGGATGTGGGTGAACAAAACAGTATATGGCGCTTATAGTACTTTTTGTTGATTGGAGGGAATGCACAGTTTTGAAGTTCTGTAACAAGCTGCATCAACTTGGCATTTTCTTCTCTTTCAATTAGGCTTGAGTAGGGAAAAAAAGTTGGGAAAAAAAATGAAGTAAAACATGCTAAATTATGAGATTTAGTAAGATGGGTACACAGTCGTTTACAATGATGCTGCCATATGATTTCCAAAGTACAGCATAAATAACTTCTTCTAATTGAGTTAGACAAAAGTCATCCATATCTTGTGCACAGTTAGGCGGCAGCTGGTGTTTTAATTTTGTCTATGTGCAGTTACTGGCGTGGCCAGAATATTTGTTAGGGGAAAAAAACTATTTAGCTTACATATTCCTAAAATTACAGAGTATAGACTTCCTTGAAAAAAGAGAAGTGAGTGCATCAAGGAAGAAAGAGAAAAAATTATAACAATGGATAGTAGCAAATGATTCTACCAAAAAATACCACCACAGCAGGGACAGGCATTGGATGTTTCATGTCTCATGCCTCTTACTGTGTGACTCAGCATAAAAGTCTGCCTTGCAACATTTTCTGCTCTCATTACCTTTAAAGCAGGAAGTAGGTTGAAAAAAGTTGCACACACTGCTATGGATCTTGACCCACTAAATGTTGAAATGTTGTGATGTGCTTTGGGAACAAAGATCATAAAGTCGTAAACTTTCTTGATTTCTGTCTTCCCTTGGTCTTGGGAGTTAGGTAATCAATTGCCTAGTTAGATTCAAGCTGACTTCAGGTTCCACCATCCAGAGTCCATTTGCACTGTTCTAGACTAACGAAATACTTCCAGATGTGAAGCTCAGATTTATCACAGTTATTTATAAATGACTTAGCAAAAGTACTTAAGTTAGAACTGTTTTCTTCATTTGCATATCACCACATACCACTAAAGAGTGACTGAGGTCTCACGTAACTGCAGTAACCATGCATGCAATCTGAATCAAACTCCACAGAGGAAGAGGATGGCTCCCACAGCCCAGAAACATTCTGTAGGCTGTACCATCCTCAAAATGACCTCTGAGAAATAGAAGAGTGATTTTCTTGGTGGATTCCCTTCTAAAGGGAACATAGAATCACAGAACCACCAGGTTGGAAGGGACCCATCGGATCTTCTAGTCCAACCATTCCTATCTAACACTAAACCAAGTCCCTCAATACCTCATCCAACCGTGTCTTAAACACCTCCAGGGAAGGTGAATCAACCACCTCCCTGGGCAGCCTGTTCCAATGCCCAATGACCCTCTGCGTGAAAAACCTCCTCCTAATCTCCAGCCTAAACCTACCCTGGCGGAGCTTGAGGCCATTCCCTCTCGTCCTGTCCCCTGTCACTTGGGAGAAGAGGCCAGCTCCCTCCTCTCCACAACCACCTTTCAGGTACTTGTAGAGCGTAATGAGGTCTCCTCTCAGCCTCCTCTTCTCCAGGCTAAACAACCCCAGCTCTCTCAGCCGCTCCTCATAAGGTCTGTTCTCCAGCCCCTTCACCAGCCTCGTTGCTCTTCTCTGGACTTGCTCCAGAGCCTCAACATCCTTCTTGTGCTGAGGGGCCCAGAACTGGACACAATATTCAAGGAGCGGCCTCACCAGTGCTGAATACAGAGGGAGAATCACCTCCCTGGACCTGCTAGTCACACCATTTCTGATACAAGCCAGGATGCCATTGGCCTTCTTGGCCACCTGGGCACACTGCTGGCTCATGGTCAGTTGGTTGTCGACCAACACCCCCAGCTCCCTCTCCTCCTGGCAGTTTTCCAGCCAGGCTTCTCCCAGTCTGTAGTTCTGCATAGGGTTGCTGTGCCCCAAGTGCAGGACCCGGCATTTGGCCATGTTAAACCTCATGCCATTGGACACTGCCCAGCGGTCCAGCCTGTCTAGGTCCCTTTGCAAAGCCTCCCTACCCTCCAACAGATCGACACTTGCACACAGCTTTGTGTCATCTGCAAACTTGCTAAGGGTACCCTCAATGCCCTCATCCAGGTCATTGATGAAGACATTGAACAGGACTGGACCTAGCACTGAGCCCTGGGGGACACCACTTGTCACTGGCCTCCAGCTGGACTTAACACCGTTTACCACCACTCTCTGGGCCCGGCCATCCAGCCAGTTTTCTACCCAGGAGACTGTGCGTCTGTCCAGGCCAGAGGCTGACAGTTTCCTCAGCAGAATGAGGGGCCCAATCTTCAGACCAGACCCACTGCACAGGGAGGTCTGCTGCCTGCCTGGGGCATCTGTGAAAGATCTCACAAGAAAGCTTCCTTCCCCAATAAAGTCTACAGATTATTACCCTCTGTTAGTGTTCCAAGTAGGGAATAATAATATCAAGAGGAGGAAGCTGAGGGCAATTAAGAGGGACTCAGACCTCTGGGGAGAATAGTGAAGGGCTCTGGGGCACGAGTAGTGTTTACCTCCACCATTCCAACAAGGAGAAAAGAGGGAGAGAGCAAGAAAAATCAGTCAGTTAATACCTGCTTCCAAACCTGATGTGAGGAGCAAAACTTTGGGTTCTTGAACATGGACTGGCCTATGAACTGATGGGTTAGATAATCCAAGGACCAGTCATTTGGGAATGAACACTATTGCCTTTATGAGAGCTGAGGGTTCACCAGCCCAGCTGAAGTGCATTTACACCAATGCATGCAGCATTGGCAATAAGCAGGAGGAACTGGAAGTTATTGTAGGAGAAGGAGACTATGATGTAGTTACCATCACAGAAATGTGGTGGGATGTCTCTTATAACTGGAGTGCAGCTATGGTGGGGTATAAGTGGGATAGGAAAGGCAGGAGAGGTAGTGGGGTAGCCCTCTATGTTAGACAGTGCTTTGATACCCTTGAGCTTGATTATGGTGATGATGGGATCAAGTGCCTGTGGGTTAAAATCAGAGGAGCCCACAAGAAGGCAGATATTGTGAAGGGAGTCAGTTTTAGATCACCTAAGCAACAAGAAGAAGCTGATGAGCTATTCTACAGACAACTGGGAGAAGTCTCAAGATTGCTAGCTGTTGTCCTTGTGGGAGACTTCAATCTATCAGATGTCTGCTGGAGGTACAATGCAGTGGAGAGGAAGAAGTCTAGGGGGTTCCTGCAGTGTGGGGAAGGTAATTTCCTCACACAACTGGTGAGTGAACCGACAAGGGAAGGTGCCCTCCTGGATCTGCTGTTTGTGAACAGAGAAGGCATTGAGGGAGATGTGACAGCTGGAGGACGCCTTGAACATTGTGACCATGAGATGGTAGAATTCACAGTTCTAGGTGAGATGAATAGGGGGGTTAGCAGAATGGCCACCTTAAACTTCCAGAGATCAAACCTTGGACTGTACAGAAGACTGGATGATAAAGTCCCATGGGAGGCAGTCCTTAAGGGCAAAGGAGCCCATGAAGGCTGGATGCTTTTCAAAAAGGAAATCCTGGCAGTGTAGGAGTAAACTGTCCCCATGTGCTGGAAAATGAGTTGATGAGTTAAAAAAACATCTTGGTTGAGCAGGGAGATCTGGATGGGCGTACAAAAGAGAAAGAATATCCATGAACTTTGGGAGAAGGGACAGATGTCTTGGGTGGACTACTACTAGTGAAATCATGCAGAGATAAAATCAGGAGGGCTAAAGGCCAACTAGAGATCAGACTGGCCAATTCAGTGAAAGATAATAGTAAAAGGAGGACCAGGGAGAATATTCAGTCCTTACTGGATGCAAAGGGAATCACTGTGTCAAAGAATGAGGACATGGATGAGGTACTTATTTGCCTCAGTCTTTAAAAGTAAGGAATGTTGTTCCGTGTGTGTACATTCCCAGGAAACAGAGGAGCAGAACAAAGCTCCCATGACCCAAGACAAGGTGCTTGGAGATTTGATTGACCAATTATACATTCATAAACCTATGAGGCTGGAGGGGATCCACCCAAGGGTATTGAGGGAGCTGGTGGATGTGTTTGCCAAACCCCATTTTATCATCTTCCAGCAGTACTGGCTGACTGGGGAAGTTTGACTTGACTGGAGGCTGGCTGACGTTGTACCCATCTACAAGAAGGGTCACAGGGAGGATCCAGGGAACTAAAGGCCTGTCAGTCTGACCTCAGTGCCAGGGAAAGTCATGGAACAAGTGATCTTGAGTGCTATCATGAAGCACATGCAAGAGGACCAAGTGAACGGGCCTAGTTAACACGGGTTGATGAAAGGCAGGTCCTGTCAAACTAACCTGATCGCCCTCTATGATAAAGTGACTTGACCACAGGATGAGGGAAAGGCTGTGGATGTGGTCTTCTTGGACTTCAGTAAAGTCTTTGACTCAGTTTCTCAAGGCATTCTGCTTAGGAAACTATCAACCTCTGGCCTGGACAGTGGTGGTAAATGGTGTTAACTCCAGCTGGAGGCCAGTTACAAGTGGGGTTCCCCAGGGCTCAGTGCTGGGTCCAGCCCTGTTCAATGTCTTTTATTAATGACCTGGATGAAGGCATCGAGTGCTCCCTTAGCAAGTTTGCAGATGACACTAAGCTGGGTGGAAGTGTCGATCTGCTGGAGGGTAGGGAGGCTCTGCAAAGACCTCTGAAGAGGCTGGACTGCTGAGCAGAGACCAATGGCATGAGGTTTAACACGGACAAATATTAAGTCCTGCACCTGGGGTACAACAGTGCTACAGACTAGAGGAAGAAGGGCTAGAAAGCTGCCTGGAGGAGAAGGACCTGGGGACTGACAGTCGACTGAACATGAGGCAGCAGTGTGCCCAGGTGGCCAAGAAGGCCAATGGCATCCTGGCTTGTATCAGGAATGGTGTGGCCAGCAGGTCCAGCAAGGTTATTCACCCTCTCTACTCAGGACTGGTGAGACTGTTCCTTGAATCCTGTGTTCAGTTCTGGGCCCCTCACCACAAGAAGGATGTTGAGGCTCTGGAGTGTGTCCAGAGAAGAGCAAAGAACATGGTGAAGGGGCTGGAGAACAAATCTTATGAGGAACAGCTGAGAGAGCTGGAGTTGTTTAGCCTTGAGAAGAGGAGGCTGAGGGGAGACCTCATTGCTGTCTTTAACTACCTGAAAGGAGATTGTAGATAGGAGTGTGCTGGCCTTTTCTCCCAAGTTTCAGGTGGTAGAACAAGAGGTAATGGCTTCAAGCTGCACTAGGGGAGGTTCAGAGTGGATATCAGAAAAATAATTTTCATGGAAAGGGCCTTTGGGTGCTGGCACAAGCTGCCCAGGGAGGTGGTTGAGTCATCATCTCTGGAGGTATTTAAAAGACAAGGGTAAACAAGGCACTCAGGGACATAGTTTAATGACAGATGGCAATGGTTGGACTTGATGATCCAAGATGTCTTTTCCAACCTGGTGATTTTATGCCCTCCACTGTCACAGGAAATAATTTTTTGTTGAACACCCAAACCAGAAGTACAGAAAATGCAGGTTGATCCTAACTATACACATACATTATTTTCAGTGTCCTATTTCTTGTGACAACAATATGTTATTAAGGCATATAACTAAAGTGTATAAAATAAAATTTGGTAAAACTGTCTAAAAGTATAAAACAACAGGTGAAAATCTCTTGCAGCATTTCAGTTAAAATTCTATATTTACTGCTAATAAAAGAAATAGTTTTAAGTTTATAATATAAAAAATACATAATATAACATTTTTATATTTTATAATATAAAAAAATACTAGAGTACTCCCTCTTATCTTCAACTAAGTTACAAAGCTAGAAGGTGCTGTTGGGTAGTTGTTAAATGAGTAGATTATAGGAGCTTACACTGAAATAAAATGAAAATGACATGTAATTATTCCCAAACATTCCTAATAATTACAGTACACCTGTCTGTATTGAGAGCTGTTGTTTTGTATTGGTCATGATGAACTTGAATTTTGCTTTGAATTTTCATCTCATAAAGCTATTAAAAAGTAGGAAGGAAGTACTGCAATTCAATAGTACACAAGACTGGAATATGTAAGCTAGTGAAATACAAGCACCTGCCCCAGAAAATAAACTTCAGAAATATTTCAGGTGCCTTCTAGTCTCATTGTATGCTCCAATTTGGCATGAACACCTGAAATATAGTGTCAGATCATGGCTAAATAACTTGTGGACAGGATTGTCAACATGATCCTTCTCAGAAAATTAATGACTTGAGATTGATGTTAAGAGAGAGACTCACTAGATTGTGTTCTCCCAACTGGCACTTTAGCTTTTAACCCTTGGTTTGTTTCCACTAATTACATCAAGTTTTCAAAATATCTTTGGTGTTGGGTGATAAAATGAATATGATAACACAGGCTGACCAAGTTTTTTGTGCTAGTCCTTAGTCAATATATTTTGCATATTTAACAATGATTTGAAGATTGTTGATAATCTATCAATTTACATCTAGTTATCATGTCAAGGGATTGCATAGAAAAATACAGCAAGGAAGAGATGTGAAGGATGGATTATGAAGAAAGTAGAAAAAGTAACAGTGTTCTTACCCCTAGCAAAAAAAAAAAAGGCTACTAAAGGATGCAACATCTGTCTACAAGTATTTGAATTGTGTAAACACCTAGGAGGCAAAGGATTTGATTAGAGATGTCCAAGGGAGCATAACTAGGAATAACAGAATGAAAATGAACTAAGAAAAATGCAGACTTTACATCAGAAAATCTTCCTGTGTGGTCTATTAGTCTTTAGTAATCTCCCTAAGGAAGTACTGGAAGCCCATCACTTGAATAATTTAATACTAGGCTGGGTAAAACACTTGAGAATATACTAGAGGGAACAATCCTGTACTGATTTATTAGAGCTTATAGATAAATAAATTATGTGCCCACGTTGCACAGAGTACACATGGATTTGAGGGACAGTCTGTTCAATGTATGAGAGGACTATGGTCTAGAAGGCTATACCAACTTTTCAGCCTGCAAAAAGGTCTCTAGGTCTTAACACAAATGCTTACCCTATAACTATAGATAAATTATCCATTCCAAGGTAGGAGAAATGTTATTATTTTTTGATAAATTTACTTAGGTTTTTTTTTTTCCCTTGACCTCTGAAATGTCAGATGGATGAAATTAAGTGTTTTGTTAGGATGTTCATATAGTTAACATGTGAACTACTGATATTACAGAGTTTAGTAAAATTCAGGATAAGCTTTAGTTAAATGTTTACAGTTAAATGTTTACAGTTAAACTTTGATAAAGTCCCAAGCTATGTCCTGGAACTGACATGGCAAAATTAACTGTGTTTCTAATACTGCAAACTCTATGTGCTTATTGTAAAAATTTCCATTTTGCATGTTCTTATAATCTGGTATTTATTTTTATCATTGTACATAAAAGACATAGAATAAATGTAGGTTGCAGTCATTGTTTCTGTAGGCGGTACATATCTATAAAGTTATTTTAATTTTACTGTCCAATAGCAACAATATGTTTGGCCTTCAGTGGTCTAACTTCAACTGTAAACACACTTAGAAAATCTTAGTCCCAGCTTAGTTTTTAGGAGAATTAAGAAGACAATGTTTTTGACTTGGGAATATACAGTTCCAGTAAAGCAATATCACGTTAGAGGCAACGGGACTAAAAAATATATTCTTGTTCTCCCCTACCACAGGCTCCTGTGTTTTATAGGCTGAAACGACCACTGGGGATGATATCAAGGATATGTTCAATGTCTTCCACTCCAGCAGTCCCAGGCTGGTGGAAGGGTCTTGGAAGGACAATGTGGCTCGTGTGACTTTATGAAGGATCAGGGAACTGTGACTGCTGTGACAGGGAGGTCAAGTCCTGAAGGTCTTGTCAAGAAATCAGAACAAAGAAGCAAACTGAAGTGCTGCAAAAGCATATTTACAGTTCTAGTTTTGAAATACTTTTGGGAAACAGTTTAATTTCAATAAGAAGTGTATCTTCCACTCTGTAGGAGAAATAGCTAAATATTGATTGCAAAGGGTACATCCAGATGCGCTTTGGCTCTTTGACATAGTACTGTCTGTGAGGAGACTGACCTACTACCTTCTCAGTTCCCAAGGAAAATTCCATCATTTTTGTATAGGCTTTTTTTGTCTGCCTGTACTTTGCAAATGAAGAGATTACAGGAAGAAAGAACAAATGGCTACTTTCTTCTCTTGGGAAGAGAGATCTCCATAGACTTGCTTGGTGATATTCAACAAGTCTGCTTGTTCTATTTTCTCTAAATCTCTATGCATTAAATAAAGTTGATAATTCACGGAACTGTGTGGTGTTTTAACTCTGCTATACAGTTCAGCCCCACACAGCCACTTGCTCACTCCCACCAGTGGGATGGAGGAGAGAAACAAAAACATGAAAACTTGTAGATTGAGATAGAGACAGCTTAGCTGGGTAAATCAAAGATACACATGCAAGTGAAGCAAATTAAAGGTTTCATCCAGTACTTCCCATTGGCAGGAAGATGTTCATCCATCTCCAGGAAATCAGGGCTCCATCAAATGTAACAGTTACCTGGGTCGCCCATTGCAATTAATTTGAATGTCCCCTGCTTCCCTTCTTCTTCCCTGCAGCTTTTATTGCTGAGCATGTAAACACACAGTATGGCATGTCACTTTGGTTCATCTTGTCTTACAAACCTGTGGTAGCTTATATAAGATTTTATCGTTATTTTCAGATGAGTTTGTAGCATATTCAGAATACTCAGAAACCAAACAAAAGTTACCCCAAGCAGGGTGATTTCTTTGTTTCTATCAGATCTTGGCAAAACCAGTGAATTTCAATAAACAGTACATTTCTCTAACTGCTGACAAATTTGGAAATTCCATTATATTCTCACTCAGGCTGTTTAATTTTCCATTATACAGGAAAACATAGCACTAAGTTGAATGAGACAAACAAAACCAAAACTGCCTATGTTTTAAAAAACTTCCTTTATTTATGGAAACATTTCTTGGATTTATTTTCTTGGTAGATTAAAAAAGTTTTAGAAACTGAGATAGGCATTTCTTTGCCCTAGTTTCTTAAGTGTTCTCTAATGGTTACAGATCTACTTGTAAAACTCCTTCCTCATATGGCAAGAAAAGTCTGTTTCTATGAGCAAGAGTTTGCTGGGTCAAAGCTTATAGTTGTAATAGAATACTCAGGCAGAACTAAATAACAAAGAATAAAGTGAAAAACACCACTAAATTAAAATAAAGCTGGAATACACTCAATTAGCTAAATTACTATTGATATCTGTCATTATAAAGTACCCAGGGCTGTATAATTTTGTTCTAATCCCCTAAATGCGCAACTAAGCAAGTGAGAACATATATTCCTACAACCCCCAGTGGAGACATTGAGATTATGCATGCTCTCACTAATTTAAAGAGGGACTTTCACACTGGGATACATTTTAAAAAGAGAACACTTAAATAAAAAGCAATTTGGTCTGCCTGTAATTGTATTCCCCTTGCTGTTATTGCTAATTATTGAAGATATTTGTGCTTGCATGGGTGAAATGCTTTTTTTCTTTTTAATTTTAAACAGCTCTGTTTTTGCATTCATTCAATCCTGCTGAAATCACAGGGTCATGGTCTCTCTTTCATATTCCAGTTTACCAGTGTCAGTCAAAAGGCAAAGTCAGCATGCTCAAATGGAGGTAGTCATAAAAATGCTTTGCTAATATCTGAAGCCAGTCTAGAAAAAGACATAGTCAAACTAGACATATGATAAAACCCCCAAAAGTTTGAACATAAAGGTCATAGGCTTCCAGAACAAATTCCTCAGAGAATTAGCAGATCCTTTCTCTTTCTGTATGCCCCCATATAAAGACTGGATGCTTTTTTGATCTCAGTCTTTTCAATCAGTTTGCATATCACAGAATCATAGAATCATAGAATCACCAGGTTGGATCATTGAGTCCAACCATTCCTATCAAACACTAAACCATGCCCCTCAGGACCTTGTCCACCTGTGCCTTAAACACCTCCAGGGAAGGTGAATTATCTACCTCCCTGGGCAGCCTGTTCCAATGCACAATGACCCTTTCTGTGAAAAACTTCCTCCTAATCTCTAGCCTAAATCTCCCCTGGTGGAGCCTGAGGACATTCCCTCTTGTCCTGTCCCCTGTCACTTGGGAGAAAAGGCCAGCTCCCTCCTCTCTACAACCTCCTTTCAGGTACTTGTAGAGAGCAATGAGGTCTCCCCTCAGCCTCCTCTTCTCCAGGCTAAACAACCCCAGCTCTCTCAGCCGTTCCTCATAAGGCCTGTTCTCCAGCCCCTTCACCAGCTTTGTTACTCTTCTCTGGACTCGCTGCAGAGCCTCAACATCCTTCTTGTGGTGCGGGGCCCAGAACTGAACACAATATTCAAGGAGTGGCCTCACCAGTACTGAATACAGAGGGAGAATCACCTCCCTGGACCTGCTGGTCACACCATTTCTGATACAAGCCAGGATGTCGTTGGCCTACTTGACCACCTGGGTACAGTGCTGGCTCATGTTCAGTTGGCTGTCAACCAATACCCCCAAGTCCTTCTCCTCCAGGTAGTTTTCTAGACAGACTTCTCCTAATCTGTAGCTCTGCATAGGATTGTTGTGCCCCAGCAACCACATACATGCTATTGGACTCAACAGAGAGATAATGCTATTATTTTTAATATATAGGAAGCCATTTATTGGCCCTTTCATTCTTCAGAGTAGGCTAGTATAAGCTTTGACCTTACTTTCATGGAACAGAGGGATGAAAAGAAGTGCATTAAAATCCTGTGATAGGAGTACATGGCACAGCCATCAACAGAAAGTCTTGACTCTAAGTCCTAGGTGTTTGATAATGTGCAATACAAAGAGATGATTAGGGCAAGGTTTCTAGGCTACTCCCCCCGACACATTGAGGTTGAGTCACAGAGGACTTCATAATTCTTCAATGTTGAATTACTCACGGAGGTCCCTTAGTATTATTCTGAAACCTGGTATAGTTCTTATATTTTCCAGACACATGAGGGTTTTCAAATGTGGTTAATAGAATCAGAAAGCCAGGATGTCCTCCAAATTAATATATCTGAAGGCTGAATTTCAGAAAGCATATTTTGAATAAAATATTTCCTAACTGAATTACCAGATCTAGCAATGTGCTATCATGCTTTTAAAGACACACGCTGCTTTGCATACAGCTACAGTGTCCTTTAATAAATGTCATTGTTTATCGTAGTATGTTTTTCGTATATGCTACACATCTGAACACTTTTGTAATACATTCTTACTAACAATAGTAATTTAGTAAATTGCCTTGTATAAGTAGATACCTCAGCCAGTTTTAGTTTTCTGCTACATCAGCCATTAGATTATTTCATAATACTGCATCTATCTTGTACTTCTGGTTACGTGGCGATTGTATGAACAAGGTATATAAACAAGAATTAGGTAATGTGGAATGAAAAAAATGTCTAGTGGTAGATTTGAAACAGTTTGAAAAAGTTGTTTTTAGTACAAGACAGGAGTAAACTAGAATTCTTTGCTATGGTGGGATGCTCAGGCTAGATATGCTAGATACAAATATACCATCGTTTTCTGGCACTGGGGCTTACTGGCAAGGAACAGCTAGTATTTGCACTAAAATCTTGTAGCCTCCAAGACACAGTAACTGCATCCAAGCTGCCTATTGGGAATGATCCTAGCTTGTGCCTTACAACTCCCAAATTGAGCTTGGGAATTAGTTGAAAGAGTTCTAATTGGTACAAGCCAAAACTGTGCTAGGGACAGTTACAACAATTTAACAGATGAACAAGTTGCAGGTTTGGAATTATTTCCTGGCTCTGTTTCATTTCATGCCACTGGCATAGCCTACAGATGTTAAAATCATAAAGAGATAAAAAAAGAAAAATTCAACAAATAGTAGA
Organism: Coccyzus lansbergi; assembly: GCA_033558105.1. Classification (NCBI taxonomy): domain Eukaryota; kingdom Metazoa; phylum Chordata; class Aves; order Cuculiformes; family Coccyzidae; genus Coccyzus; species Coccyzus lansbergi. The sequence goes on from JAUMJK010000168.1 coordinate 573,881, forward strand.
AAAAGGTCTATTAAATACAATGATACACACAAAGTAAGGACTATATATTATCTACAAAACCATGAAAGAAGACTCTTTAAGGCACAAACAGTTGAAGACTAGAATACCACTAGATGCTTACTTTATTTTTCCCTGGGGATCTAATCTTTGCTATTGTAAAGAACAGAATGGGAGGATGCACTAGGAAAAGTAGATCGTAGGTTTTATGTTCAACAAATGCAGAGGCAGGTGCAAAAGGTAGTTGAACTGAAGGTGGTTGTATGAAATGGATTTTTTTCAGCGTCAGGGCATTTGTTAGTTAAGAGGACAGAATGGAGTTTAAATTTGAAAAAAACAATCTATCCTATACTCCTGGGAAGAAATTCTGCTTGTTGCTGATTTATTGCATCCAGTACAGAAGATTGTGGAGTCAGGCAGATGTTGCCAAACAATGCTGGGAAAGTGAATTATATATATGCCACAGGAATAAAACAGGAGACAAGACATAGTAGGCAGTGTGTGAGAGGGAATTAAAGGTTCATGGCAAATCTATGCCTGGAGCTCTAGAAAAGCAATTATACAGGTGAGCTGATCACTTCTCATTATAGATGAACTGCTATAGCACATAACCCTGCCACTCTAATACTTTAAGAAGCAGCTGTATGGAAAATATGAGATAACAAGTATATCTGGTGACTAAAGATATACCAAATACACCTAGATTTTTGAAATACTGACATTAACTGCTCAGTCTTTTGAAAATGTAACAGCTTTGGAAAGTGCATTCTCTCTCTGTCTGTATATACACATATGCATGTTATGTTTGTATACAGCTACATATCTGTCTCTCTAGATATAACATGTGCAGCTAAAGCCGAAAAAAGCCAATTGATTTAATATGATATTGTGTGATTGCAGGATGGGGTATTGTGCATCTTTCAGAATTTCAAAGACAACTCCAGATTCTTAAATGCAATAGTTGCCCTCCTTGTCTTTTAGGTAAATATTACATTTTCAAATTATATTTGTGTTTGCCTTCAGATGGGGTACTCTTTAGTTTCACATTGACGTTCTCTTCTTTGTCAAGCCATTTAGTTTTCTCATGAAAGAAAGCACCTTTGTTTTGCACTCATGAGCACGTTCATATTTTTGTGTCGAAAATAACATTGCATGTTACACTAACATATTGAAGAGCAATTAAGACTACAGAGTAGTCCATGCTACTGGCTCAATTCCCCTCTGCCATTCGTGTAATGCTCTCAAACTCATTATAGCTGCACTAATCTAAAATCTGTGTGCCTCTGATCAGAACCAGTCTCTAGAAGAGAAACGTAACACTATGAAATATTGCAATTTCAAAGGTATCTTTATTAGCTTCCTTTGTAAAGTCAATGTCTTTACTACTGATATAATGGAGAGAAGCAGTTACACTCAGCAGATGCAGACTTAGCAAGTGCGGATGTTTTGCAAATTCCACAGCTACATCTTGTGTTATATCCAATACAAACGGTTCCATCATATATGTTCTGTACAACATGGGATTTAAGTTTTCTGTTCCAGTTGCATCTCTCTTTTCAACACTGACTTAAAATTGTGGTAGTGTTTACCTTTGATTTTTAAACTGACAGGTATGAACAGGTAAAGTACATTGTTGCTCAGGGACTGATAAGTGTGACTAAATAACCAGAGGGGAAAAAAAAACATTGCTGCTTTGAGACTGACCAGTGTTAGTCTTCATCCCAATTGCATGATCTTGGATGTTTCAAGAATGTATCTGCAATGACTCTCAAAGGAGACACTGCACATTTATTAAATATGAGACAGCATCATTACAAATCAACTAAAACTAAAGATCTGCTGAACATTTGAAACTATAATTTCCAAATATCTTTCTTTTCTATAATTGAGGTTTGTTCTGCTGGCAGATGAATGCACCCTCAGCTGAATTTGAATAGAACTATTGCAATAATCAGTGATTCTACTTGAATGAAAAAACACATACCCTGGCTCTCTGCATGTCTGTGTTGAGCAATGTCTCTCAGGCAGACCTGACTCCTACTTTTCCTAATTAAAAGTGGTAACAACTGCTTTATTGGATCTAAATTACACTTTTATTTGACAAACTTGATTTAAAGTGTGACCTATCAACTTAATGACATTTTGAGGCTGGGCAAAACTATACATAAATTAGAAGAGAGTGAGACGCTTTGCAATAAAGAGGTAAACTGAAAAGAGGTAAAATAAAACCCAAAATACAAATGAAGGGTAAAACCACATCAAAATGTTGCAGCTAATGAGATCTGCAGTTTGGAATGTAATCAGAACTAACTCTGCAGAACATTGCTTACCAGGCTAATGGCTAAAATAAAATATATGGAACTTTTAAGTTTCTGATAGGTGGGATTTGATTTCTGAATTATGAACGCTGGAAGTTTTAAAATTGAATTTGCAAATAAAGAATGAAAAGCTTCCCTTATCTGTTAGAATTCTAGCAAGAAAGGTATCTCCCTTTTTCATTTACTTTTCAACCATAATCCTTTTGGCACTTTAATTAGACAGCTGAGCACCTTCATCAATATTGTCCAGATGAGGGACTTAATGAGATCATACTACAAACTTGACAAATATTTGAAGTGACACCTAAGAACCTGATAACATTACATCCCATGAGGGACAGAGATACTTTTTAGGTAGTGATATCCTTCACAGCTTCTCAGGAGCAGAGGACCAGGGCATCATCTGCCCTTGAGTTAAGACTGTGGTAAGGCCTAGACTACTAAAGTCAAAATATCCCTGACAGCACAAAGGGCCTCCACAGATGAAATGAAAACATAGGATGGTAACAAATGTTTGGAGAAATTGTTGGGAAAATATATGTTGCTGCTTTATCAAAATCTTAGGCTGAGTTGGGTTTTTTTTTCAGGAACTGCAGAATCATTTGAAATAGTCATGGAAACATTTCAATACATTCTCTGTTTCAAAGCAATTTCAGGGAAAAAATGTTGAAAATGATCCTACTGTGACATTTCAATGTATGTTTTAAGTTTGAAGGAAAACTGATTTTATTTTTTTCATTTCTTCTTGAAAAAGTAGCCTCATGTAAGATAAAAAAACCTGTAGGAAATTAGAAATTATCTAAATGATTTTTTTCAAGTACTTGAGCTACAATTTTGAGTGTGGTTTGATTCAGTTTGTTAAAAGATTTTAGGTTTTGATTTACTGCTTTGAAACATGAAGAGGAAAATGCTTACAGTTCTAAGTCACTGAGATGCGATGCGACAGCCCACGTCAGACTGTAAGGCTAGGTTGACATGATAGTAAGCAATCAAATCACTGTGTTTCAACAAGTAAATTTTGGCTGGAGTAGCTGTGGCCTCTGGCTGTGTATGTACTGTTATGCCTTTTACTTGAAGTGATTCCAAGAAGTATATTATGCATTGCCTTTGCCATAAATGATCAGACTTTGATTGTACAAAAAGTACCTTTGGAAGTATAGAGACACATCTTGAGGAGTGTTGGAAGACAGCATTGTGGTTTTATTTCTCCAGAAAAAATAATTTTCCCAGGTACACATTGATACTCTAACATGGTTGGTACATCTCTGAAGAATTTCACAGAATCACAGAATAGCTTAGGTTGGAAAACATCTAAGGAAGTTGTCAAGCCCAATCCTCCAGCTCATGCAGGGTCACCTAGAACAGGCTGTTCAGGACTGTTTCCAGTAGGGTTTGGAATATCTACAATGAGACTCCACAACCTCTCTGTGCCAGTGCTCGGTCACTCTGACAGTAAAAGCGTGTTTTCATATGTTCAGGTTTAGTTTGGTATGTTTCAGTTTGTGCTAATTGCCTCTTGTCCTGAAGAAATAAGACAGGCTGAGAGACCTGTGGGGTTGTTCATCCTGGAAAAGGGAAGGCTCCAAGGAGACCTTATAGCAGCCTTCCATTACCTGAAGGGGACCTATATGAAAGATAGGGAGGGACTGTTCACAAAGGCTTGTAGTGATAGAAATAGGGGCAATGGTTATAAAGAGGAGAGGGGAAGACTGAGACTAGACATAAGGAAGAATTTCTTTGCTATGAGGGTGGCGAGGCAGTGGAACAGGCTGCCCAGGGAAGCTGCAGCTTCCCCATCCCTGAAGGTGTTCAAGGCGAGGTTGGATGGGGTCTTGGGCAGCCTGAGCTGGTGGGATGTCCCTGCCTATGGTAAGGGGGGGTTGTAACTAGATGATCTTTAAAGTCCCTTCCAACCCAAACTATTATATGATTGTACAATTCTATGATTCTATGAAATAGCCCTATAGTGAACTTTTAACAGTACAGTGATAACAGATTGATACAATGCATATATCTCCCTGGGAAGAATAAAATTTCTATAGTTTCTGTCAATGACCAAGTTTACATATTTTTATGGCAGGTTGAAACTGTACAGTCAACAACAGCAGATGAGTAAAAATGTTCTGGGAAGTATTTGTCATCAGACGAGAGAAAAGCTTCAAATCATCTAATTATTATCTTAAACTTTGAGCTTGTGTGGGAAGGATTTGTAAATTAAGACAAGCAAAACAATTGTATTCCTGCTATGATCTGGAAGTAGTAATTAAGTTATTTACAAAACAAAAAGGGAATGACTCACTGAAAGTGACACATGGAGCTCTTAAAGGGCTTGAGTTTTTTTCTCCTTTAGTCAGAACACGTGTTCTTAGTCAATTGTATAAAAACAGTTAGCAAAAAAAAAAAACCCATGAAAATACATGATGTACTTATGGTGTACACTGTATAATTTGTCTGTTTAATCTATAATATCTTTTTCTGAAACTTGGAAAATATCTTTTGTACTCTCTTCAACTTGGGATGCACACATACACACACAATCCCATTCAATAAATACACAAGGAATAACATCCAAGAAGAACATGTACTTACATTTCTTTCCTTTTAATATTGCCATACATTGAAGTCCCAATAACCAACTGAGCTTATCTCGAGGGTACATCTGTGAAATCTGGGATCAGTGATTACTTATATGAATGAAACCTTAAAACCTACAATGAGTCATGACTGCAGCAGTCTCACATCTCAGTTCACACACATTGCCTGAAATATCTCACTCTGTTTTTGTCTTGAACAAGTTCCTTATGAAAACATCATCCCGTTCAAATTCTCTAGGCTTGCTTTGAAAGCTCTGTCATCTAAATCCCCTTTTAATAACAACAGTGTGTCCCAGCCATCTTGGTTTAACTCAGAAGGAAACGTAGTGAGAGACTTAAGAATTTATATCTATAACTCAAATTCAGCTTTAAAAGAAAGTAATTAGAAGCGTTCAAAGGACATCTGAGGGGTGGGAAGCAAAGGCAGAGTGACTTCAACAGACAAACAGAATAGATCAAATTGAGGGAGGGACTATGATGGATTAAATTTGTAGTTAGTTGTGAATTGCCACTTCCTATTTTAGCCCCCTTAAGGCAAGATCTAATTGCATCACAGTCTTAAATCTGGGTATTTAAGATTTCCCTATGAAGAAAACAAATATCCTATATATTCTATTGGTTTGGACAACACCTAACCTGGACATTAAGGAAAATGTGCTGATTACTTGGATCCTCTGTAGGGAAATTCTGTGGAGAATAGGCTGCTGGACATTATGGATGGAAAAAAACAAAGAAACAGGTGTGTTTTCTAGTTTAAAGCACACCCATGCATCCGTGGATTCCTTTCCAAGAAATGTAGAATGCTGAGTACTTCTAAAATACTATTAAAAAAAAGCTAAAACTATGAAAAAAAAGCTTAGACTTCATGATTTAGGGTTTCTAAACTTGGAATGCAGTGCCTACAGCACTAATCTGGATTGATTCAAAGGTATTCCAAATCAATGAAAAACACTTCCCTTACACCAGAAGGAATTCACCAATGGAAATAACACAGTCTTTTTTATTCTTCTGCAGTAATAGTCTTATAAATATTTGTTTATTACGTATATTTCAGAGGTTTTCTGGTTTGTTTTGTTATTTGGTTTTGTTTTATTTTAAAAAGAAAAAAAACCTAAACAAAACAGACTAAAACAAAACCCTACAATATTGCATTGGAAAGATTTTATCATCCTATTCACCATACTGCAGAAGTAGCAAGTTATAACTCATAGGTATTGTGTGGATTAGTGGGTCTTCACCACTGTCACCCATGTCATTTATATATTTATTTGGAAAATTACAGACTTATTTTTACTTTTACTGTCCGCTGTAGGCTTTTGACCATGTTTTATTAAGTATAGGGCAGTAGACAAATCCTTGCATACTAAAATTAATTGATGGCTCCAATAAACCAATAATTGTAAATGTACAGACATCACCGTGGTTTACAGTGCTAGCAAATGAGAGATCATTTCCTCCTATACATAATAAGACAACCCTATGAGTAGGATGTTTGAACAGTCCAGTAAATCAGGAAACAGGGAAGTTTTATCACAGGAAGAGTATCAGTACCAAGTGGGATTTAAATTACTGTTCATTACACAAGCAGAAATCCCAGCTCCCCAGCTGAGGAAAAGATTGAAAATAAAATGAAATGTAATAGAGAGGGTTTTTTTCCTGGAAAACTTTGAAGACAAGAAAATGGAAACTAAGTATGTATCTCTGTCTCTTCCTTTGTATCTTTCTTGTTCATATGTTTGCATGTAGATAGAGACATTAAAAAAAAGAATAAGGTAGTGTAGATAATATCACACTTCCATCGGTATACTTTGAGGAGGGCAAAGCTGGGATTTAGTGGAAGCAGATAATTATGCTCTCTCTTCCAATATGGAGTCTGTGGTAATACTTGCAATATCCTGGAAATGTAGCTTGTATTTTTGTGTGTCTAGTATTGGACCATAATTACAGGTATCACGACAGACTGAAATAATAGTTCTTTACAGGGGAAAAGAGGAACCTCACTCCTTTACTGGCACACTAAGAAGGCAGATCATACTTCTCTAAACAGGCATGTGTATATGATTCCTATTCATAGAATCATAGAATCATAGAATCATAGAATCATAGAATGGTTTGAGTTGGAAGTGACCTTAAAGATCATCTAGTTACAACCTCCCTGCCATGGGCAGGGACACCTCCCACCAGAACAGGCTGCTTAAGGCCTCATCCAGCCTGGCCTTGAACACCTCCAGGGATGGGGCAGCTGCAGCTTCCCTGGGCAGCCTGTTCCACTGCCTCACCACTCTCATTGTGAAGATTTTCCTTTTTATGTCTAAACCTTCCCCTCTCCAATTCTGCCGGGTGCTATCACTACACACCTTTGTAAAAAGTCCCTCCCCAGCTTTCTTGTAGCCCCTTTCAGGTACTAGAAGCTTGCTTTAAGGTTTCCTCAGAGCTGTCTCTTCTGGAGGCTGAACAACCCAAATTTTCTCAGCCTGTCCTCATAGCAGAGGTCCTCCAGTCCTTCGATCACCTTTGTAGCCCTCTTCTGAACCTGTTCCAACAGTTCCATATTCTTCTTATGTTGAAGATTCCAAAACTGGACAGAAAATTCCAGTTGGGGTCTCACAAGAGAGGAATAGAGGGGCAGAATCACTTCCCTTGACCTACTGGCCATGCTGCTTTTGATGCAGCCCAGGATACGTTCAACCTTCTTATATAAATTCTATATGTGACTATGTTTATACTCTGGGAAGTAATTTTGACATTTTAAATTTTGTTTCTTCCTTAACTTTAAAATCCAGTGCAATTTCTACAAAATTTATGACTAGAATTACCATATATAGATGTGTGTGAGTGTGTGTGTGTGCGCACGCTCGTGTGTGCATGTATATGAAGATACACTTTTTAGATATTTAGTGGTGCTAATAGTTTCATAGGCTTGATTAGATCAATGAGTGTTAGTATCCAGTATAAACCACATTTCCGATTTACCTTCTTCAGTACTTTGTTAATATTGATCCTGCAGAGCCCTGCAGTATTTCATTCAGTTGTGTATTCTTTGTTCCTCCTCTTGACATAGCAGCAATATGAAAGTTTCTACCATGATGTAGTATTTGCTCTTGTCTATTGTTAAGTGTGGCTTTGCTATTGCCATTCTTCTGCAGGCAGGGACAGATGCTCAGGTATTTTTTCTCAGCTGCTTTTAGTTATAAAGGAACTCAAGAAAAGATATTCATGCTGTTAACACTCAAGTATGTGACATTGTATTTGGTAAAACCTTTCTTAAAGCTTAATTCCTAAGTGACTACTCACTGTAGTTTCTGATCCATCAATAACCTTTGTATCTTTGCTGCCACTTGGAGTGTTATCACCCACTTCCTCTGAGGTGGCAGACCAAAGGGCCTCACTAGCACACCATCCCTCTGACATTGGAGTGTCATTCCCAGGGATTTTTTTACCAAGCCTCGTTTTGACCCCCTCACCATTCATATCTAGTTTAAATCTCTACTGACAAGCCTTGCTAAGTTCTTGGTAAGCATCCTTTTGCCCCTCAGGGAGAGGTGTATCCCATCCTTTGTCAGCAAGCCTGGTGTTTTGTAGACCAACCCATGGTTAAAAATCACAGAGTTTTTCTTCTCACACCAGGCTAGGATATTTCTAGGCTCTTCCTATACCTTCCTTCATCATTTTCTGTAACAAGAATGACAGAAGAGAACACTACCTGTGCACCTATTTGTCCCAAGGCCCTGCAGTACCTCCAAATTGCCCTCAGGTTTCTTGTTGGATTTTCATTACTGCCTATTTGGAAAATCAATACTGGATAGTAATCTGTAGGCCTGATCAGAGCTGGAAGTTTTCTTTCCACAACTTTAACCGAGGTCCCAGGAAGGCAGCAGACTTCCCTCTGTAATGGGTCTAGTCTGCTTCTTCAGCAGGAAGTTCTCTATGGTTATGACTCATCTTTTCTTCTTTACAGAAGCCATTTTGATGGATGGCCTAGGTTGTCTCAACCTAGGGTAAACCATCATCCACATTAAGGTTTGGTTTCACTTGCAAAGCTGCATCCATCATGCAAGGTGATCTGGGAGGCCTAGGTTGACACAGGGGAGACATGCCTGCTGTCCTGGGCAGGAGCCTGCTACCTTTCCCTTTTGTCTCCTAAATTTCTCTCTTCAACTAAATGGAGAGAGGATGAGGAGTCCTCTGTTCCATGAAGCATGTCTGCCTGTCAAGTCTGAAACAGGGAACAGAAGGTGTTGTTCCAGTTATTTCCCTCTCACACTCTCTGATGGACTCAGCCTGCTCACCTCCCCACTGAGTTCTATTATGAATTGGAGGAGTTCGTCCACATGAGCACACCTTCCACAACTGAATTCCATGCTGGTGTCTGATACCAGTGCAAGACGGAGGCACATCCTGCAGCCTGGCATCTGGGTGGCAGGATGTACCTACTGGGGTTTTGTCTGGGAGGCTGCACCTGTCACGTCTGATGCAGAGCCAGAGAGGCTTGTATTTTGTGCCAAGTGGACACCATGATTCCTTGGTACTTCTGGCTGAAGGGCAGAGCCCTGCCCACACACCCTCTGTGTGCAAACTGCCCTGTTGTTCCGCTCCTGTTCACTGTGCTCTGTCACCGGTGCTCCTTAGGGGCCATTTAAATGCCCTGCTGAAGCTTCTGGAAATGCTTCCTCTATGCCAGACACCCATATGTGGGCTGCTGCTTCCATGAGTCCAGAATTACCTGCCTCATACTCGCTCCTGGGCTTCACTCACTCTGGGAATTGCCTATCTTACTCAAGCGAGTGCTTGGCTGCACAACTTACCATCCCTGCTGCTGATTCTTACTGACTGAGTGCTGCTACTGGCTTTGCTGTGTTTAAATCTCCCTTCAATGCATCTGGGAAAACACCTTCCATGTCAGCTGCCCAGGTGTGAGCTGTTGCTTTTGTGAGTCAAGAATCGCCTGCCTCAGACTCCCTCCTGGGCTCCCATCGCTCTGGGGTCCACCTGCTTGCCTCGATCTAGCACTGAGCTGCAGAGCTTACCATCCCTGCTGAGGTTCTCGCCAAAGGAATACACTGGAATATATTGCAATATGATAGAGGAAGTGTCTCATAATTTCACTGTTGTGTTTAATATAATCTGTGAGGAGCATGCAGTGAAACTAAGTTAGTAGACTTGCTGCAAATATTGCAGATGTATTTTTCAGGTTAAACTATGTGACTATTGTATTATAATGGAGGTGGTATAACTCTATATATGTTCCTGCATTTGTTATGTTTTACTTCAGAATCCTTTCCAACTCAAACCATTGTATGGTTCTACGAACCCCAAGTCTACCTACAGTAACTTATTTAAACCAATATTAATTAAAATAGGTTTTCAGAAATCCTAACAAGACTTTTGCCACATGATGAAATTACTTTTTGTGCACATAGTCTCCAAACAGCTTGCTTACCACTTTCATTAAGTCACTACCTTAGTTAAAAATGCCTGCCAGTCCTTTTGAGATTCATGAGATTTTATTAGAGCTTGCTACAAGGTACTTCTTGTGCAAATGTCAGTGGTTAGTATATAACTATGTTAGGATAACTTATAGCAAGCTTGAAGCAATTTATGGCTTCTGTGTGAGGGGGTGATATAGAATCTTATTATGTAAATTTGTTAAACCATATTTCACTTGAAAGTTTTTCCTCCTCCCATGACCAGCAGACTGAGCTAGAGAGAGAAGCATGCCCCTTTGTGATGCACTTGAACGTGATGATCATATTGAACATGCAGTTATTTCAATGTGATCTTTTAATTTCCACAAAGAAGGAAAGTATTAAATCCACGAAATGCAACGCATGGAGAAAGAAAACATTTGTATGTGCAAAGCACAAAAAAGGACTTCTAACATATCTCATTTTCTTGGTTCTTTTTTTTTCCCCCAGCACTTGATTATTTGAGTTTTATGCTTGCCATAACTCATAAGTAATAGTTAATTGATTTGTCCAGTTGTCTCTTACTGCTGTGGGCATTCTAATCAATTAAGGATCTTCACTGAACTGTGGCCTCCTAGTTTCCCTCCAACTTTCTTCCATTAAGTCTCTTGAGCGTGACTGTTTGCCTACTTGTATTTATGTATGGATGTACTTGTTTGTTCTTTGAACTTAAATCAGTTTCTTTCATTTTCCTTATCGTAACGTTACTTATCTCCACCTGAATTTCCTCAAGATCCTGTATACTGTGAGGCTTGCTTTAAATTCCAGCTAACTGAAAAGCTGCTTGCACAGCATCTGACAGCATAAACAGTATTTCTGTGGTGTTTATCAAGCAATCTTGTGATATTATTGCATCGATATATCTATAATGATTCAGTGTCATAACCAATGTTATCATGAGGCAGCAAGCACCTAAATAATCCTCTAAGATTCCATAAAGCCTTTCAGGGTATTTTATTCTTTCTACGTCCCTAAAATTCAACTGGATAACTAAACTTCACAGTTTTCTTTCTTCCTTGCAGAATACTTTTTTCTTTTTCTCATCCCATATATTTGAGAAACTAGCTTTTGGTTTTGATTTAATCTCTACATACTCCACACAGAGATTTACTGTGTTAAACTCTAATTGTTAATGCCTTTACTGCTGGATTATTGTTGTCCTTGACATCTTGTGTGCAGAATATTTTAAGTTGAGGAGTCAAATATGCTTAACCTTTGGCCTCTGCATTTGAAATACGTTGCACTTCAATAACTATAAATTAGAATAAGTTGCTTTAATGCAGTAGCCTTTTTCTATAAGCAAGGAAAGGAAATAATCTTTGAGGATTAAGTAGTTTGATCTTCTGCTGTGAGCTAATAGAGTATTCTGTCTACCATAAAAATCTCTTGGGCTGTCTTAAAATTTTTCCTTGCATGAAGGAAATATATGTAGCATAATTGTTCCTCAGTATTTTTGTAACATATACACCACATATTAAAGGGAAGCCTGCATGCAGCTACATCTTTAGCTAAAGAAGTTGCATATATTTTTTCAAAGGCAGAGCACAGTACTGGCCAGTAGACACTAGAAAACTCTCTTAAGAAATGGCTCATTCCTCATTTTTTCCTTATTTAACACCTGGAGTCAGAAGAGGGGCTAAACTCTTGAAAAAATAGGGGCTTCCTAAAGCTCCTAGTGAGGCAACATTTTTCTGTGTCGTGTGTTGTTCTGCACTTTAATCTTGCACACCTAGATTCAGGCAGTTTTCGGGCTGAAAGTATCTGAAGGTGTTTAACTAGGTAACTTGCACTGGAATTTGCACTGGATCAAAGTCTTGGCATTCCTCAACACTGACACCACCATTACCTCCATTTTCTTTTTAGCATCCCCATGGAAATGTTAAAAAGTATTGCAATGACAACCTACTGGCTAAAGCTTTTTTTCCCTCTTGAATGGATGGCATTAAAATCTTTCCCCAGGGATTTCTGCAACTGTTAACAATAATAAAATTTATCTGATGCTCCTTTTTTTTCCTTTCTTTGCTTTATAATTGCTAAGTTAGTAAGGAATGATTTCTCAGTTCTTTTCCTATGAGTTTTTTTTTCCCCTCTCTGTTCTTTCTTTTGATAAAGTTACAGAGAACTCATGGAATACAAGAAAAGACCTGAAAGACTTAAATTATTTGACTGAAAACCATACTGTATTTCTGTTTCTTCAACATCTCAAGGAAAAAGTATCCATTTTACTTTTATGGAAGATAGCATGATACTTACTGGATTAGTATACTTTTCAGTTAAGAACACTTGTATCATTAATTGAATAAAAATCAAATATATTTGGCAAAAGCAGAAAGAAATTTCATTCAAAGTTTAGAATTTTATGCAACAGTTGTTTCCTTCAAATTTAACCAACTGCTGAATCCAAGATCTCTGCATATACACAGCAACTGAGAACAGACTTTGGCTACATATGACTTCAGTGGACAGTCGTGGTTATTGTAAACACCATACTTCTGGATGTTCTATTTCATAGAAACTGGGGATGATGACAGAGACTCTATGACAACTGCATATGTCTTCATAATCTTCCTGTATGAAGGCACTGCCTCAGTGTTTGGTGAGAACTAGTTATTAGAGTGTTTTGGTGGCAGCTCAGCCCAATATCTAGCCTCTTGTTTCTTTAATTTGTCAATGTTTGTTCTGGCCTTCAAATGGCTTTAGAAGCATTAGAACAAAGTGGTCACTGACACGTGAAGCTCCCATATATACTGATACAGGTAGGATTTCTGGGTACTACCCTGCTGATTTTAAACCAGGAACAAAACCCAAAAGCAACCCTCAAAAAACTCATGCTTTTGAGCATTTTTAACACTTTCTACTTGGAGGCAAGACAGAGAAAATCCATCCCTTCTTTAGATGTCTATCATGTGTTATAAAAAGAAACATAAAGAACATTTCCCTACTTATATTAGTTTAAGATAGGATTTATCTCACCTAAATTTGTCTGCCTGAAAGTTAGGCAGCACCTTGTAAGCTAGCCATCCAGAATCATTCTATAGGCAACAGGAAAAAATCACCATTTCCAAGGGTCCTGCCTACCCTGTCTAAATGATGGCATGACTAGTGGCCCAATGGCTTCTGTATTAACATTAGAATTCTTGAAAATTAACTTTACCTTGATGCTCAAGTTTTGGGCAGATGAATTTAGATGAGATGAATCATACTGTTCGTCATTATTTCAAGTTGAAGCCACCTCAAGGTATTCCATATCTAATCGCAAATGTCATTTAAATGACCTTCATGCACTGACCAGTTATTTAAGACCATTGAGTCACCCCAGAACATTTTACTCTGCATCAGCTAACTAAGCTCTCATGTTCCTCTTTGTTTCTGGGAAAACAGCAAACTCAGGAAATTTTAAACATAAACCAGAAAATAGGAGACTATGAAAAGACAACTTAAACCAAACATAATAACTATGGCAAATTAATAAGTAATATGTCCTTGTCTTGTCACGTATCAGACTTAATGTGCATATCTGACCAGGCTAAGACATTATCTTATAGCATATGTAATATGCCAGTGGAATCAAACCGCACAGTGACAGAGTGGTATATACCAAAACATAGTGATGAGAACTTTGTAATTTTATGAGTCACCAACAATTCTCCAACTACAGAATGAAAAACCTCAACAGGCTTTGTGCCAAATTTAGGATTCTCTCCAGTTAGGAGCAGAGTTGTGTATACTTTACCTTAGCTTAACATAAACCTCAAGCCTGCCTCTGTAAAGCTGTTGTAGTGTGAGATCTGAAAACAGGAGCGGAACAGGGTATGATTTGAAGATCAAATGCTTAAAAGCAAGCAAACCACTTCAATTATAAAAAGAAAATAAAAATATAATTAAACTCAAACAGCTGTATTAGAGTTCTTTGACAACACAAATTTAACTTGTATTTAAATACTGATCCTTTACACAGAAATCCATGTATAGCATAAGTGAGAAAAGGTGTTGGAGTGGATTACTGTCTTTTCACTGAACAACACAACTTTTACAAAAAAAGACAAAGTTCAACGTCCAAAAACATTTCTGCATCAACAAAATGTCTTATTTTGATCTTTATTAGGGTCTGTTGTAAAAGAATGATTTTTTCCAGCATATGCTTAAATGGCATAATTTCAAATGTGAATATTTTACACACAGAGCATTTAAAGCATTGTGATACATGTAAATGAAAGTACAGCCTTTTTTTAACACAAACTCCTTGAAATTTAGTCCAGCTTCTGAGAAAAAGAAATCATTTATATTGTATATCAAATAATTTTGGGACAGAGAAGAGAGAAATACTTTGATTGCTTTAACCTAAAAAAAAGATTACTGAGTTTGGGTTTTAAAAAGTCCCCAAACCACCTCCTTGGTTTTTGATAAGACCAAGATGGTATGCTACTTTTTTGGTTTTATAAAACTGAAAATGTCAGCAACAATTACGGTTTACTTGATAGATAACTTTTGTTACCATAATACAGAAGTATGCCAGGGTTCCCTTTGTGATTTGTCAGACCATAGACAATTGGTTCTCTCTGTTTATATAAATACATTGGTTAGATTGCAAATCTAGTTAGATATTTGGAGTTGCTGTCTGAGGACTTGAAGCTGCTATAAAAGAAGAGCCTCAGCTGTAAATATGTTGAGGCTCTGGAGCGAGTCCAGAGAAGAGCAACAAAGCTGGTGAAGGGGCTGGAGAACAGCCCTTATGAGGAACAGCTGAGAGAGCTGGGGGTGTTCAGCCTGGAGAAGAGAAGGCTGAGGGGAGATCCCATTGTTCTCTATAACTACCTGAGGGGAGGTTGTAGAGAGGAGGATGCTGGCCTCTTCTCCCAAGTGACAGGGGACAGGATGAGAGGAAATGGCCTCAAGCTCTGCCAGGGGAGATTTAGGCTAGATATTAGTAAAAAAAAAAAAAAAATCAGAGAAAGGGTCATTGGGCACTGGAACAAGCTGCCCAGGGAGGTGGTTGATTCACCTTCCCTGGAGATGTTTAAGTCACGAGTGGGTGAGGTGCTAAGGGGCATCGTTTAGTGTTTGATAGGAACGGTTGGCCTCGATGATCTGGTGGGTCTCTTCCAACCTGGTTGTTCTATTCTATGATTCTATGTAAGATTAGAAAGAGCATTGCTGCAACTTGAAGAAATCAACAGACTGGGAGTTTTTGCATGAACCTGGGAATATGGCAAATCTGGGACATTCACGCAGAAAGGAAATTCCTTTGATATATTTAAGAAAAAATTAGAACAAAACCAAAAAGGATTTCTGAACAGTTTAATTAACAGCCTATGATAAATATACACCTGAGACTGAACTGGGTAACAAGATGCTCCCTTTGTTCTATAAAAAAATATTTTGCTGCTAGGAAAATGATTTTTAAAAGAATAATCAGCACCTGAACTAAACTATTTGCTGAATACTTGCTCTCCTGATGTCTGATGTTAATAACTGGGAAGGGCAAAACTTACCCCTCTTATATCCGTCAAAAATATAGTAGGTTTTATTTGTTATTGATTCTTAAGGTACAGTGAAGTGCTGCCTCTGGAGTACACTTGCTGACATGGCAGATGGTCTTTATTACTCCTAAAGGTCTGTTTGGTTAATGACACTTTAATTCTTTATATCTCCATCTATCTACCCTTCCCTTCCAATTAAACATTACTAATACATTTTTATGGCCTCTAAAGCAGCACAAATCAGCATCAACTATGGACACAATGGAGTAATCCACTAATTGCAGTCTGATGACTAAATTGAAGATACATAGAAGATATAAGTTTTAAGTTTGGAGAGCTCATGTGAATGTTAATTTAATATAAAGAACATTTTAAATCTAAATATTTTATGTATTTCAAAACCTTCCTTACAGGCAGTTACAAGAAATATTGGAAGAGTAGTTTGTCATACACATATTGTTGAAATTTTATGAGAAGTCCGTATCTTGGTGGTCAGACTGTAGAGACCTATTTTAAACAGGCATGTGTAGAACAACTCTCTTCATATGGTACAGAAGCTAAAATTCACTTCATGGACATCCAAGCAGGGTCTGAACCTAAGCATATTTAAGTTAGTGTAAGAATTAACTTCCTTCAGGGTATCATAACTCTGCAGATTGTCACTACACAGTCCCTTAAAGTTTCACACCCAAGCATTTTTCATCAGAACTGGCTATGTTTTAATTGAATTAACTTAGTTGACTAGAACTGTCATGAACTGTGACTGTTTTGTTATATTGATAGCTCTGTAGCTGTGTTTAAATGTCATATTTTCACAAAGCTTAATTATGTCTTCCTACTTCCCAGAAAAAAAAAAAACAACTGAGTTTAAGAGTGTTATCCCCTTTTCTTCAGGTGAGAAAACTTTGAGGGAGTGGACTTTTGGTTTTTATGTTGATTAATGTGGTTCTGTCAGCCTTTAAAGTGAGCTTTTAAAATCAGATTGTACACTCTGAAGACTTAAGCTAAAACATACTGGATGCTAAGTCAAATCTAGGACTCACTTGCAATATTGTCTCTCTTGTGCCTCATCCATTAGATGACACTTTTAATGCTACCTGAGCATGATGTTATTGCTATGTCACACCATTACTGAGATTATAGATCACTGGACTTGCCCTTTATGTTTGCCATTTTATGTTTTTACCTAAGCTTCCAAGATTGCCCATTACTGAGAACAGGACACTTGTTTAGAAGGAAGCTTGATCTGACTGAGAACATTATGCTCTTAGCTGTGCTGCTCAAAGTAAAATGAACTGATGTGGGGAAGATCATAGAATCATAGAATCACCAGGTTGGAAGAGACCCACTGGATCATTGAGTCCAACCATTCCCACCAATCTCTAAACCATGTCCCTCAGCACTTCATCCACCCGCACCTTAAACAGCTCCAGGGATGACTGACTTATTCCCTTTTTACATGTTATTTGATCTTTGGTCACAAATTTCTTGTGACAATTTTCCTTCTAAATTGCCTAGAAAATATTTGCACAAATGGGTAACAATGCAAATATATTGATAGATTTTAAATATCCTGGTGGTATTTAAAATATGGGTAGAAAAGGTGCTCAGGGATACCATGTAGTATTGGTCAGGAATGGTTGGACTTTGTGACCTGAAAGGTCTTTTCCAATGAAATGATTCTATGATTCTGTGATAATTCTATCACTGACACTATTCAACTGAGTCGTTTTAAGCTCTTATCAGACAAATTCATACTGAAAATTCTTTGCTTTTGCATTTATCCACTGATGTTCTAAATGAGGATGTATCCTGTATTTATACATTGCAGGGCTCTAGCTATAAACCTCATAACGTTTCTCTGGAAAAGGAAACTATTTTGCCTGTTAATATGTGCATTCTTGAACAATATCCTTTAAAAAAATCTCTAAATTCTTGTGAAAAAATATAGGTTTTAGTAATATAAAAGAAAATATTAACTTCAAAGCCTTACATCAGTTCTTACGCATGCTCATCTATCAGTTCCTTATATTTGTAAAAGAAATGTCAGTGTTCATGTTTTTCATTGCTTTGTACTGTTCAAGTTTTCTTAGCCTAGTTTCACTTATTGCTTTGAAAGTGGATATGTATTTGCTCACAACTTCTCACCATTTTTTTGTTCTTAAGTTTTTGAATAAAATACTCATAGTCCCCTATTTGTCGGCAACAGCAAAAATTATTAGTTTCTTATACTTTTCTTATTCTTTCTTCACATATTGCACAATAAATTCAGCACAGTTAGGTTTTGTAAGGTAAAAAAATGGCCTGTCCGGATGATATATTAGCTAGCTGTTAATATCACTCTCAATAATGCCATTTCTAACAAATAACAAGTGAAACACTTGGGTTTCAATGTATTTATGCAGGGTGTTGATCATTTACTATTTGCCACTTAAATGAATAGTCATCCAGGTATATTTTTAAGGACTATCCCTGGCTTTTTTATATTAAAAAAAATATTTTCTTTCCATATCTCATCCATTGGGTCTTAATAATTTGAACTCAAAAAGAAGGAAGTAATGACATGTTTGAAAGGAAGACATGAATATCTCTACTTTTTTTGTTAGTATTACTCACCATCTCCTAACTATATATAAAGATTTTTACTATTTTTCTCTTTCTACTTTTTGAATAAATAGAGTTTCCTTGATTTTTCAACAGAGTCACCTTATCCTTTGAAGTACAAAATAAAGAACATAATTAAAGAACTAGCAGAAGCTGCAACATAAAGGAGGGTCATGGCAAGATATTAATTTAATAGCATTCTATAGAAAAAATGTCACCAAAAAGAAGGATGAAACTAACTGTATGGGTAGTATGTAAGATGATATTTAGAAAGTAACTTGGAATGAAAAATCAGTTTCTTGCTTTGTTTCATCAATATCTATGACTATTTTAAACAATGAAATAAAGTGTGTACTTTTAAGTGCCATTTTTCCTGGTGACACTCTCATTTCTGCTTTTTGTGCCATACATTATGAAGGATCACAGAATCACAGAATCACAGAACAACCAGGTTGGAAGGGACCCATCAGATCTTCTAGTCCAACCATTCCTATCTAACACTAAACCAAGTCCCTCAATACCTCATCCACCTGTGCCTTAAACACCTCCAGGGAAGGTGAATCAACCACCTCTCTCGGCAGCCTATTCCAATGCCCAATGACCCTCTGCGGGAAAAACCTCCTCCTAATCTCCAGCCTAAATCTACCCTGGTGGAGCTTGAGGCCATTCCCTCTTGTCCTGTCCCCTGTCACTTGGGAGAAGAGACCAGCTCCCTCCTCTCTACAACCTCCTTTCAGATACTTGTAGAGAGTAATGAGGTCTCCTCTCAGCCTTCTCTTCTCCAGGCTGAACAACTCCAGCTCTCTCAGCCGCTCCTCATAGGGTCTGTTCTCCAGCCCCTTTACCAGCCTTGTTGCTCTTCTCTGGACTTGCTCCAGAGCCTCAACATCCTCCTTGTGCTGAGGGGCCCAGAACTGAACACAGGATTCAAGGAGCGGCCTCACCAGTGCTGAATACAGAGGGAGAATCACCCCCCTGGACCTGCTGGTCACACCATTTCTGGTACAAGCCAGGATGCCATTGGCCTTCTTGGCCACCTGGGCACACTGCTGGCTCATGTTCAGTCGGCTGTCGACCAACACCCCCAGGTCCCTCTCCTCCTGGCAGTTTTTCAGCCAGGCTTCTCCCAGTCTGTAGTTCTGCATAGGGTTGTTGTGCAGGACCCGGCATTTGGCTGTGTTAAACCTCATGCCATTGGACACTGATCCAGGAAATCATACAATATATGTGTCATTTCAGAAACTTAGCACTGTTTTCTGAATATCTGGTTTTGAGGAAAATTTAATTCCTTGAGTATTAGATTTATGAGTAGCACAAAAGGCAGAAAAAAATGCTTGTTTTTAATTCATTACTGCATTCAAATGAGTATTTATAGTACATTTTATCATTAGTGAACCATCTTTATAAGTTAAGGACTGAACAGTGGGGATTGCAAAACTCTACAGTTAGTCAAAAACTAATTTAGAAATCTTTACTGCATTACATAAGCTTCTGATGAACTTACACCTTTTAGTATGATATTTTCTCAGCATGGCCACAACTTACATTAATATTTCCTGTTCATCTTTAGCAGGTGAGATCCACTAGCAAAAAGCCAACATCATAATTTTGGGTATTGTTTTTCTGAACACTTTAGGGTTTACCCTACTTTGCATCTAGTGAAAGCCCTGGCCTTTACAGAAGATGAATTTACTGGAACTGGTGTTTTATACTGTGGAAAATCCCGTGACAATGAAGATTCTGATCACTTAAGGTTTTGTTGCACTTTAAGGAAATTTACGCTTTAATTTCAACTGACATGGGTTTGAGCTAAAATACTATTTCAATATCAGAGGCTCCAGAGTTCTCAAAATAAAGTATTTCCTCATTAGTTCTGTATGTCTTAAATTACTTGTATTAGTCTGCATGATTCACATTTTATGACATTTCTCCATCATGCCTTTATGCATTTACCCTTATGAAAGTCTTTTTTCTGTCCAAGAACTTAGAATTAACTTTCACATTAATTCTCATGAATGGTAGCTAGAATTTAATATTACAAACTGACATTATTGCATACTATTAAATATTAATTTAAATCTACTTGGAGAAAGGCAAGTCTCTTCCTCCTTTGCATTCATACCCTTCATTTAGTTTCTTCATGGAAATTAAGGTGTTTCCAGAATAATTCCTGTGTGCTGGTCTCATTACACAGACACTCGTGCTCACAAGGAACATTATTTATGAGAGTATTTCTTCTGAAGTCTGTGGGACAGCTGTCTGCTCTCAAGTTGCATACAAAGGGTAAGATGGAATTGAGCCTACAGACTTTAATGATTACCAAGCATCCTAACTTAGAAAGCAGGTAATTTGATTATGTAAATCAACAGGAGATTTACCCTGCAGTGAATTTTTAATAATACACTAATTGTCTGATAAAGAAATCAAATTAGACATTAGTGGTAAATCTTCACCTCAGCATGCAGAGAGTTCCATCCCCAAATCTTGTTACTAGTAGAAGAACTAGACATAATTGTTCTCTTGTACAAGAACAATTTAGGTTGGATTTTTCCCTGTTTTCCCCTCTATGAAAAGAGTTAATACTGAGCTTAACTCTGTCTCAGCTGTTCTACAATGATCTTGAGAGTGACCCTCAACTGCCCTTAACTATTAGCTATTGTAGTCGCCTACGGCTTATGAATTGGTTGTGGGACAAAATAGTCAAGACCTTTTCCACAAGATGGTTTTCCTGTGGAAGAAAAAGCTGTTTTAACAGAAGAGAAATTCTGTGAAACCAGTAGAGAAAATTCATCTTGAGAACAAATAACTACTCTAAAATTCTGTAAAAATTCACCTGAAAGTTTTAAAATTGCACTTTACATTCTCATTTCACAATTTGTCTTTAGTTATAACAGACATCCAAAATATTCTGCTACTGGTATGTCACAATAAAGAAATATGCTATTTGTATAATCATTTCTTTTTTGTAGCTACTACTGATAGAATCATCATCTGCAGATCAAAGCATCTTTTGTTCTGTTCTGAAAAAAGCTTCAAAATGCTGCTTGAAACTTCTTGAAAAAAACTTTTTGAAGATACTGGCTTTCATATACAATCTCAAAAGTATCTGGCTCTTCATCTGAAACCCTGAAATTCTTAATGGTATAGATGTTATGATTTTCAGCCAGCTAGTCAGTATTAATAGCAACTGTTAATTTATGATTGAAATAATAATATTAAGAAATGTAATATTAAAACCATAAATGAGGTGCAAGAAGATCTTAAGACATGCTTAAGGCATCACAAAATGTTTAAAGAACAATTTTTGAAATCAATTACCTTGCAGGCCTTTAGGTTTGTTTTGTTTTATTTTGTGGTATCTTCTTAACAAATATAAGATTAGAAATGTCTCTTCTTGTTGCCCGAAAGCTGAATTTTTATATGACTCCAGGAGACAGAGCCTTAAAAAAATAAAAAAATCAAATATCATGAGAATTATACTAGGATTATTAGTAGTCACTGTGAAGCTGGGAAAAATAAGTTGTTATAAGTTAGATTTTACTCATCTACTCTCTGTGTTTAGTGCTATTCCAGCACCACGGCATCAATTACTATTTATTTCAATGATATTGCATAATAACAGAGAACTCAAATAGGAAACAATAATTGGAGTTTGGTTTCAAGATACTTGTAAAACTTGAATTATGCACCATGATAAATACCTCCCTGATTCACTTTATGGGGATTTATAAATAAAATTAGCTGAGACTGGTAACACTGTTCAGATATTTGGACTAAAATGTAGTATTTGATTTCATAAAGTTCTCTAGTTTTGCACTTGTTTGGTTTGTTTTTACAAAGAATATGGTAAGATCTATTATCATTAGTGTTAATTTACATTTATACTCAATTTTCAAGAGAAATATGCTATTACTATGCAGGAGAAACATCAGTTATAAATGCCCTTTCCTAACAGAAAGATTTAAATTACTCCTTCCTTCCTTCCTTCCTTCCTTCCTTCCTTCCTTCCTTCCTTCCTTCCTTCCTTCCTTCCTTCCTTCCTTCCTTCCTTCCTTCCTTCCTTCCTTCCTTCCTTCCTTCCTTCCTTCCTTCCTTCCTTCCTTCCTTCCTTCCTTCCTTCCTTCCTTCCTTCCTTCCTTCCTTCCTTCCTTTCCATGGGATTAAAATATTTTGTTTACAACCAACTTGAAGAAGTTCTATAATTTTAACAATTAATTAGTAAATTGTCTCCCTGTCATGGAATTTGATTTAACCAAATCAGACTATGCATGAAGTGGTGGCTGCAATATTATAGCTTTATTGAACCGTAAACATTAATATCTATTCCAAAATTAAATCCTCTTGATAATTCACCTGTTTTCATTAGGCAATCATACTCTCAGTCAGAGTCTGTACAAAATAATCAGTGTGAACTTTATGGCAGTTTCTGTTGCCTTTAACACAAGAAGCAGAAGATGTTGTTTTTACCAGAAGCTTAAAAAAATGAAGACTTGTGGCTCTTTCACTCCTTTTTCTTGCATTTGTTTTATGTTCTGGAGCTTTAGATAATCTCCAAGCAGCACAGGAGCGGTGACTTACAAATTAAACAATTATTTTGACTTGTAAAGTCCTTTGACATATATTCGCATGGCAGTTGTGGCTCATGTAGCAAATGAAGTCCTAGATATGTTTTAAGTGCATAAGATCATAGACCCAACCAAGCCTTTCTTCACTGGTTTCTCATGTGTTGATGTTCAAAACGCTGTCTCTCCTCAAGCTCTGAGTGGAAGCTGACAGCAGTACTGAAAGGCTCTCTACAAGCCTCTTTGGATGGGCTCCAGTATTGCCCTGCTTTATCCTGTTGTCTCTTCTCAAGAATTCTATATGCTTTGGTAGTTTACTCTCACTGTAAATGAAAACTGTAATTGTCATGATATTGTATTCAATAGTCTGGTCTCTAAGAAGGAAAGGAGAGGCTTTTGAAGAGAAATCAGAGAAATTTCCTCAGAAATCACAAGGCGACCACTTAGCAATAAATAGAATAAAATTTGATGACCTACTTTTGCATATCAAGGTAATGATTTGCATTCAATTGAATATTAGGAGAGAACATCATCTGATGGCATAATTACACTTGGATTTCTGTTTCTTTCTCTTTTGTAGGATCCAGACCAGAGGATCTGTTGTCTTCCAAGGTTTGAAGTTTCCATACATAAAGTGCACTAGTTTTTTTGTTTAATATGCATATTATGTACCAAAAATAAAGAGGCCAAAGCCAACGGGAACTATCGAATACCTTCTAAACCAAAGGAGCAAATCTGGATATATAAGTATATACACATTTGTATACATACACACAGACATGAACAAGCATGTAGACATATTGGCATGTGCCTCTCTATATACAGGACACACACATGGCTTAAGCTTAAATAAAACAAATTAATAACTGTCTTAATTCTTAATATAAGAGTAATGGAAGAGAGTAATATAACACAGTCTGACAAAAAAAGCATAGAGTACAGATACTTGAAGTAATTCTGAAAATGGCTGAAGTTACATTCCCTTTTTATTATATTTAATTTCATATATCTGAGCTTGAAATTGTTCTGCAAAATTTTACAATTCTTACATTTCGAAAAGATAGCATTGCTGCTGTACAATAACCAAAAGCATGATTTTGGATTGAATTTCTTTAATACATATCCACAATCATGATGAGTCATGAGAAACAAGAAATAATGGGCTTTTCAGTGTTTTCTCTGTAGCTTGCAAAAGGACACATATCTCAAGAAACCTGAATTATGAAGTAACCTGAAGCTTCAAAATCACAAAACATGTCCCCTAAGAACAGGCCTACAAGAATATATGGGCAATATTTGCAAATGCTCCCGT
This sequence comes from Coccyzus lansbergi, assembly GCA_033558105.1. Classification (NCBI taxonomy): domain Eukaryota; kingdom Metazoa; phylum Chordata; class Aves; order Cuculiformes; family Coccyzidae; genus Coccyzus; species Coccyzus lansbergi. The sequence continues at coordinate 598,213 of JAUMJK010000168.1, forward strand.
ACTTGTTTATGTTAGAACATTGGTATTTTTCAGAGTAGTGACTCACCAAACTGCTCATTTCCCAAAAGCTTGACTTTACATTTTATCTATTATAGCACCAAGTTGTTTCTCAACAAATATATATTTAGATAGATAGATATAAACAACACATTCAATATTGCTTTCAACAGCATCACTAGCAAGAATGGAAAACATTCATGTTTTTTATGGGAGATGGAGATACATTGAATGTTTCTGAATTAGTGCTGCTTTGCAGTACAGATGTTGAATGTGCACAGACAAGAAGAGCACTAACACCCTGTGTTGCTGCTGTTCAGAGATATTAATTTTGCAACTTTGCCATATGCATATATTAAGTGTAATGGTTCTGAAAGCTCCCTTTCACAAATCTTAATGATATTCTATCCCTCATAAATTGAAATGAAAGAGGAAAAAAAAAGACAAAATGAATCAGATAAGCTTCTTTGCTATTCTTATTGAATCCCCCCTTTAAATCTCCTTTTTGCTGTGATGCCTACAAAATACCAGCTGCAGTACTGAAATTCCATCTATCATGCTGCCAAATATACTCTGTATTCCTTTAATGTCACTGTATCTGTGTACCTGGTACAGATTATCTGATTGTAAACCATCATTTACAATGCGGATGACCATTTAGTTCTGTGCTTAACCCTGTCTGCATTTAATCTAATCTAATTTATACTATATGCAGATATGCCTTCTCATTGACTACTGCTGAGGGAAGTTGTTGTCTTTTGGTTAAAGTTGTTAAGTAAGTATTCCTTGTCTGAATGGATAACATTTTTTATATTTATTGTCACAGGTATAATGAAAATTTTCTTGACTTTTTTTTTTTTTTTAATTCAGACTGCTTGGAAACAGTATGGACAATATTGTCTCAGTGCAGAGAGTTTGGTCCTGTTTATATTACTGAGTAGCAGTCTAGTGATCTCTACTGTACTGTGGAAATTGTATTGCTCATATATCGTGTTAAGAACATGAGAGAAAGCACCAGTTTTTGAACTGTTTCTCTGTGGACCAGAAGTCTTCGTATTTTGCAGTTTCTGCCAAGGAAATAGAGAAGTATTCTTTCCTCACACAATGACTGAATATTTTTAAAAAGTATATAATATACATTATTTTTATCCAGATTCATATGTTTGTGTGCCTTACTGTACTGCCAAACTGTTGCTAGTTATAGGATGAACTAATCATTTAACCTTGTTCAGAAAGATAATGTAAAAAATGAATGAAAGTGTCAGAACTGAATGACTAACTACAAGAGACATATTTATTTTGTTCACGATCATTTCTCTCCAGCACTTTTTTAACTTCCTTTCCAAACTGCTTTTTCTGTATTTTCTGGTTTGTAAGGCATACAGAATATTTTGTTATTGTTTGACCTTTGGAACTTTTTCTCTTTTTTCAGTGATACTTTTTTTTTACCAGTCAACTTAAATAAGACATCTGCCAGTATCTCTGTGTTTCAGCACAGTATCTCTGTACATCATTGTCCTTTACTGCTATATCTCATAGGGTTTTATTCAACCTTTAACTCAGTTTCTGCAAATTTCCACTTGATAAGACCTTTATTCCATGTTAAATTTTTCCTCTCTAGATCATTCAACTTCCAAAATCTAGGGCCTACTTTTTTATCTTTTAGTCAAGTATTTACTTCTTGCTATGTAGATAATTGGGGATAATATTTGCACAAACAAATCAAAACCCAGAATCTGATTAAAAGACTAGAAGGAAAAAAAAAAACCTACTATTGTGCTGCATAAAGGACTGCACTAAATGTAAGAGATACCAGTTTTTGCTAATGATAAAACATATGACCTCGTTTTCCACTCATTGATAACTTACTGAAATGGATAACTCACTGAAATAATCTCCATAAAAGCAAGATTTATTTTTGCCGTAATTTTGTATTGTTCATGGCTACTACTAAGTGTTTCCCATGTGAGAAATTATTAGAAACCTGGTTAACACAAAGAGGTGTTCTGTATTCTGAAGTGCTGGTAGGATTATATTAGTGAAATCTTTGTTCCTATTTCATAATCAATACCTTTGCTGATTACAAAGTAAATGTGTTGCTTTTTTTCCTAATATAGTACTTTAGACAGATGAATAACAACCTCCTTTTAAAAAATATGTATCTCAAGGACATTTATAGATCTTCAGCCTGAATTACGCTACTAGCAGAAAGATTTGTTTAAGAAGAAATTACTTGCTTTCACACATTAAAATGTGTGACTTTATGGAAAGACTTCATAGAATTTTGTGTTTTCATAGAATTTTGTGTTTCCAGAGAATTTTTCTGTCCACTGCTTGCCTGCATGTTAGGCACAACAACGACTTTTCTTGCTGGTGCACAGGTTTCATGTGTGGCAGGAGTGGTGAACATAAAGTTGGATGTGCACAGGCTGTGAACTGAATACTTAATCTTAGCCAGGGAACACTGAACATCTTGCGGATACCAATGACCAAGGCCGCAGCAGACAAATTATATATAAACCCTTCAGGTTACAGACACTGAATCTAAAGCAGCACATGGCAGTAGCCAGCTACAAATCCTACTTTTCAGGCTTTGGAACCCTGAGTGTGGCATATGGGTGCTCTGCAGTTGCCAGCTCTACTCTCAGATAGCTCAAAGATCGATTCATCTGCAAATGAAAAAATAGGCAGAGGAAAATGAAGGCCAAAGGGCCTGTGTGCAGCCTGCTCCTGCCAGCTACACGAGGAGGGAGTGCCAAATACATCTTTAGAGAATTTTAGTCACAATCATGTTGATAATGTCCAAGGGTTTAAAACCAGATTATTGTCAGAGAAAACCTGGGTTGTATGCATTTGTTTTATAAAAAGAGTATTAGGGATTACATTTTCAAACACAGCATGCTTGAAACCATTTTCAAGGCTACCTTTTCTACCTATCCTTGGCCAATTTTGTGATCAATCATTTCACTGCTTAGAATAGATGTCAAGCAAGTCATAAGAGATTCATGTCAAAAAAATCAATAAAGGTTTGAAGAAAAGAGTCAAAGCAGTTGTGAATATAAAAAAGAAATTCACATAAATTCTGGTCCTAACTCCACTAACTTTTTTTCCAAAAAAATATAAATTGGCTGGTACCAAGAATGTTATAATAAACATTATTAAAAAGACCAGGTGTTCTAAACTAGACACACAGGATAATGCATCTGGAATGTGTGAGAAGGCCAGGCTGAAAAAAAAATACCTGGGAATGAGTGAATTGTAGATATGACTGAAATCAGTCATGAGAGTATAGAACAGACAATCCAAAACCATCCTGTTTGTCTGAAGTTCAGAAAACTGAAGAGTTGAATAAAGTTCTGCCTAAATTGGAGAAGTAGTAGTACTTTCTTAATTTGTCTCCTGTGTGCTGTGCTGATTAAAAGAACATGCATAGAGAAGATTACAAGGTCTGTCTCTCCTTCATTGTCACACTAAACTGTTCCTGTTGACCAAACTACCCAAGAAAATAGCAAAGAGCAGGATTCTAGGGACATGCCCCTTGAAATATATCACATAGGATCTTCTCTGTACCCAAGCGTTAGCTCATGCCTCAGAGAGCACAGCTGGTCCCTTCATATGGGACTGCATGAACTGGGAGAGGGTGGAAAATGTTATACTACTGTTGCTTTTGAACATGCTAGTGAAAAAATACATGAGGAAATACAAAAGACTTTTTGCAGAATACTAAAACAGAAAAATTGTAAATATGATCTCTTCTAATGAGCATATCAGTCAATGATTAAAGAGTGGATTAGGATTCAAAATATTTGACTCAAATTTCTCTATTCAACCTGGAGAAAAGCAGTTAATCTTTTTTTCTGCTTCTCTCTAAAACCAGAATTCTCTCTTTCTTGTCGTTACACATTAAAAATTATCTTGAAGCCAATTTTTACTTTAATATGGACAGGTCCATCATCTAGAAAATAAAGCCATAACTTGATTTGTTTCTCTTGCTGTCACTGCTATTTAGATACCTAATTCAGAAATTTATCTGAATAAAACATCAGTCTAGGTACGTCAAATTTTATTTGAATAAAGTGGGAATGCTCTTATTCAGGCTTGAGATTTAGGCAAGTCATCTAATCAGTACAGAGATGGGCTCCTTTGTAGGAAACTTGACTGTTTTGTACCAATTTCTCAGAACAGAATTAAATACCTTGACAGGGTATTTTTGCAAGGAATATATAAACCTAGACTATTGGTTTATTCTGAATGTCTTCCCTCCAGAAAGCCAACAAGAGATGAGATTCAGTTTGGTTATAAAATCTCACAATGTACAAGGATGGTCTGGAAAGTATTGCAATACTTAAAATTTTCTGCTAGGAGTAGTAACAGTGGAACGAAGTCTCTGCCAAAAAGCATATCTGAATTTAGAATTCTGCGCTGAGCTTTGCATCTCATATCCTTAGTAGTATTCATTCAATCGATGTGACAAATCTGAGCTTTTTCCAGAAGGAAATAATTCATAGAACAAGGACGTTACCTGTAGCTATGCAGTAGTCTCTCTATACAGTATGTAGTCACTGAGCAATTTGCCCTAAGAATTTCAGTTTGCCAACTGCTGATGAACTACCTAACTTAACATTAAATAGTAAGTAGATTAGTCAACAACATTATTAGAAATTCTGATGAAAAATGCCCCCTTTTTAAAACAATATTTCCCTGGAATTTTCTACCAGTTGAAAAAGAATCCAATCCTCAATCCTTTTAATCTCTTTTCTTCTCTGCCATGTGTTATCAATGTCCGGTCCAGGAAGGGCTGCAGAAGAAGAGGAACACAAAGTATAAGTATTATGTGTTTCATATCAAACGTGAAAATTAGAATAACAATTTTTTCTAAATGCTCAGGGACAAAACCACAAATTGTTGCAACAGTGCATCGCTGTGGAAAAAAAAGTATGGCAAGTGCAGTTGGAAATCCAGTCTAAACAGAGCTTCTCTGTTTTTCTGGTATAGAATCACAGTTCATGGCAGAAAAAGACATAAATATAATATCAGCTAGACCACAGGCTCCTGAAGATGTCACTAAAACCTGTTAAACTGTATGGCAATTCGATGCTATTATTTGGGTTCACTTTTTGTTTTAATCACAAATTACTTGTGCCCAAGATACCAGTAACTCTCCTATTAGCTGATAGATTTTGGCATTGTGATATTCTGATCATTATGAGGACCCAAGTGAAATCAGTAGATCTATTACCCAAGTAATTTCCTGCTCAGTATAAACAACAGTACTGGTCCCCAGTGATTTTCACATCACATGTCTCGGGGCTTAAAAAATCTTTCTGCCTACCCTTTTTGTACACCACTGAACAATTCATTAGTTACATACTGTAGTCAAAGGTTTTATCTTCTCCTGAAGTAGTAAGCATCCTGTACACAGGAAGAATATAGAACTTATGTTTTGATCTGAGATACTACTGTCTGAGCTAGCTGTAAATCTACAGCATCAACTCTCAGCCTTGCATTCTATGTTTGCTAGAAAGTGCTTAAGATTTTAATTGTAAAAATGCATTTTATCATGCACTACCATGACATTACAAATCATTCTTACTTTGAATCTGTTTATCCTTTAAAAGTGATGCCAAAGGAAGGAAATGCAGCTTGAGACAGATGAAGTAGAAACAATGGGAAAATCCAGTAAAGCTCAGTATATATTCCGAAGAGACTTCATAGTGATGAACAATCACTTGCTATTAAAAAAGTCAAACATTTTTGTTTTGAAAGTAGTTATCCTTAGGTACCAGTGATGCCTAGAATGACGATATCACATTATCTCCTCTGACTGATTCTACTTTCCAAATCCTCACTTTCAGGTAATGTCTAGTTTTCACAGATTTTTTTTTTTTACAGAACATATCTAAGATGTGGCTTTTGCTATCTATCTGCACAGCTGAAATATCTCATGTCTCAGCTACTGCAATACTCTTTTTTCTCTGACTTTGACAAACACAATCTTACTCAGCTGCTGCGAAGATCATTTTCCTGGACTGTCATTTTGACCATTTCACCTCTCCACACCTCCCTCCTCCAGCTACTGCTTTTCTGCTGCTTCAAGCACAAGCTGCTTTGCTTCACCTTCAAATTCTTTACACAACCTATCCCCACCCCACAAATGATCTTTACTTTCAGTTAAGTGCAGATAACACATGCTAGTTATTGTCACACAAAACCAGTTTCACCAGACCTTTAATTAAGTTCCCTTCTCATTTTTCCTACTGTCTTTAATATTAAGATATAGTTCTTGTAAACATTATCCACATTTCCTTATTTCTTTCAATTGCATCATTATAATTTACCTTGCCATGATATCCAGAGAGAGCTAAGGACAAGGAATTGGCAGAAGTACTGTCTTTCATTCCACAATATCAGATCATTATCTTGTGGTTTTGTCTCTCTGAGTGCAAGCTTTTTGCAAAAGGGATGCATGAGGTTTATGTTTCTCCCACAATGGCTTCCTATTTAATTATTAAGATTCTCATATCTGAAAGCATAAAAAATGAGAGAGATCTCCTGTGAGCTTCTTGAATGCTTTTCCACACATTTTGCATTCAGAGCAATTTGAACAATACTTCTGCATTTCCTGCACCACCTGATCCTTGGATGTTGCTATTGTCAGCTTTGGTCTTCATCTTCATGACTAAATATTCATCCAATTCATTTGGAGCATCCTAAGACATCAGTCTGAACTCTGTATAAGGATAACTGCCAGAGCTGAGCCTGTCATCAACATTTGCACAGAATGGTCAGGGGCTTCCTAACTGTAGTATCTTCGGGGTAATGATGGTACCCGAAATAGAGATTTCCTCAAAAGTGATATTATATGCAGTGCAACTGGCTGGCTCTTTCTGTCTTGCATCACTGCTCAGATAAAAATGAAGTAGTTCAGGCATTTTATGGGAAGGACATAATGCCAATAAAATTTATTTCTCTCTTCACATGGTGAGAAAACACTTCGGGGTACACCAGTGAGCAAACTTGACTAGATAACAGGGAACATAGTACACTGTATGCAGGCCATTAAATAAGTGCTGCAGCAGGCAGAAGTGACTCTTGCAAATATTACATATTAACAAGTTTCTTCTTGTTTTCTTTTTTACTCTTGTGTTTTCAATCATACTTTAAAGCAATATCTAGGTCCTGTCACATTGATGAACCCTTTTTTTATGAGTGTGAGCAGAACATACAATACATACTACAGAAAAAGGACAAAATGCTGTAGTTGATTTGACTCTTATCCCAGATGTGCAGATTCAGAATGTTATAGCTATTGTCCTTTAAGGACTGATGCTGAGGATAATAAAATCTTTCTTTAGATAATATGAAATAAAAGATTAAACTGAAAAAAGGCTCCCACTGAGAACCAAAAAAACCATCAAATCAGAACAAAAACCACCATCCAAATCACCAAAATATCCAGTTTTCATGTAATGGTCTGAAGTCACTAGATGGGTATGTATGTACCTTGGATTTTATTTTAACTCATGTGACAGGCTTATGTAAATCATTGATAATGGTGTTTGAAAACTGCTGTGTACTGATGAGTTTCCATATTCATAGACTTCTATTAGTGACTTGATATTTTTAATTTTTTCCCCCTTATTGCTACTGGACTGAATAAGAAAGTGCATATTGACTTTCAGCACACATAAGTGAAAATTTAAGGTTGGAGATGAAGTTCATAATAGGGAATTGAGGTTTTTCAAACTCTCTTAACATCTTTTGATGCCTTACACAGTACATCTTGGCACGCTAAGGCTTCTGATCTTGTGGATAAATGACCTCTTATATTGTGTTTCAAAGTATGCCTTGCAGTGGAAAAAGGAGCAAGGAAATAAAAGGATATTGTGTGTACATATTTATATCAGTACAAAGACAGAGTACAGCCTAGGAAGAGACTAAACTAAGGGACAGGAAAACCCTTCTGACATTTTTGACGTATGAGTAACTTCAGTTCAGCAATGATCTCTGCCCCATTCATCTAAAATATATTGACATAGAAGGTGAAGTAAGCCTTACTCAGTGCAAAAATTTTTAAGATCAGAATCAGATTGCAGTTTTCTGACTGTGGAAACAATATAACATTTTACTCAAAAAAATTAGAATGTGCTTAAAGGCCATACTCCTTTCTCTTTACTACATAAAAAAAGTTCTTATTTACTTTTTTTTTTACATGATTAGTATTTGGTAGTAGTACACAGTCAAGACAACTGTGAGAAACTGAGTTTGATTATATTTTTGCTTGTGTGTCTGTTGCATTTGGTCAACACCATGCCCAGAATATTTTCTCTTATTGGTCATGTGCATCCAGAGTACAGACAATCTTCTATATCTTGGGTAAATTATAACTAGAGGTCATTTTAGGTAGAAATTTCTTGATATTGAGGCACTGAAAGATAGGAAATATGAAATTTCAAGATGAATGTCAATATTATCTAGTGAACATTTATTAGGGAAAAAAAGGGAGAATGATGTGTTCAGTTGCTGGAACTATGCTTAAAGATGCACAGATTTTCATTCAACTCCTGTTTCAGGAGGACAGTGAAATTATATTTCAATACAGAAAACTATAAGCAAGTATAGGAGGCAAGAATTCCCATCTAAGAGTAGGAATTTAGGACTGAATTATTGTTGAATTGCTGGGAAAATCAAAGAAACACAGGAAATTCTAAGAAATGTACTAATTAAAATTTTTGTACTAAAAGATCTTATGGAATATAAACAAAACATAAGTAGAAAAAGGATGTTTTTTCATCATCCCAGTGAGATAATGTTCTGTAATACATATGGATTATCATTCAGTTATTCGTATTATCTACTCCATGTTTGAAATTATCACAGACAACAGCATGATAAGAGTGTATCAGTGAGTGAGTGAGATTCATGTTATCCAGCTAAACCCTTAGCAGGAGGCTGTGTGAAAAAGATCATCTTTCTGCTGGAACACAACTGGAGTTCTGATGAAGTGAAATCTAGCTTCTGATGTAGGTCAAAAGTCTGGGCTGCAGCTCAGCTTGCCCCTTCTCTATAGACTGAATTATATACAACACACCAGAGTGTGTGCCACTGCTTGACATAGTTACTAGGGGCCAGACATGCCCAGACTATTTTTCGTACATGTATGACATGAAGAACCTTACTGTACTTTGCTAATTTATTCCTCACTGATCAAATACAAACAGATCCTGGTGTCTGCATCAGCGTCTGTGTTTTAGAGCATGTGTGAAATACTTGGGAAAGAAGTTAAACTTTTCAGCTGAACTGCTCATCACTTGTTCTTGGTGACTAGCTTAGAATAGAATCATAGAATAGAGTTGTAGAATCATCAGGTTGGAAAAGACCCACCAGATCATTGAATCCAACAATTCCTACCAAATACTACACCATGCCCCTTAGCACCTCGTCCACCCATCCTTTAAACACCTCCAGGGAAGGTGAATCAACCACCTCTCTGGGCAGCTTATTCCAGTCCCCAATGATCCATTCTGTGCAAAATATTTTCCTAATGTCCAGTCTGAACCTCCCCTGGTGGAGCTTGTGATCATTCCCTCTTGTCCTGTGCCCTGTCACCTGGGAGAAGAGGTCAGCACCCTCCTTTCCACAACTTCCTTTTAGGTAGTTGTAGAGTGTATTACTACCAGTCACAGTACATGGTGACTGAAGTTTCAACATGTAGTACTGATTCAGACCAAAATGTAAACATCATCATGTACATTTATGTTGTAAACACAGTAGAACCTCTCTTTAAGACAAATAAATAGCTATTAGTTGTCATTATTATGTGTTCCCAGCTGTAATAATTATCTACATAAACACTGGCAGAAATATTTTTCACATTTAGAATACAAATAATTTTCCTGATTTTTTTTTGTTCTGCGAGGCAAAAACACCTAGAATCATAGAATCATAGAACAATCAGGTTGGAAGGGACCCCTCGGATCTTCTAGTCCAACAATTCCTATCAAATTCCTATCAAATTCCTATCAAATTCCTCTTTATATATGGTGTATAAATTAATATGTTAGAGATGGAAATTTTTTTTGATCCCTAGAAAAAAAAACGGGAATACTTTGACTTTCAGAGACATCACAAAGTGATCTTTTGACCAGCTAATTAAGCATACTCAGTGGTTTTTTTGGTTCGGTTTTGCTTCCTGTGCAAATTGTGACTTTGACTTTACAGCTAGCCAATATGAATGACATGACACAACTTGCCAGTCTGTGTCAGAACAGTAAGCATATTTCTAAGTCTTTGCACAGCGCAAAATTACGGACTGCTGTGGAGACAGCAACAGTGTTTGTAAAATCATTGGAATAAGTCTCCTTTTAAAGAGGGTATCTGCATGTCACAGACAATAACAGATATAGAATACCTAAAACCTCTTTTTGAGTTTGGTACCAGGATAAAAAGTATTATAATTTCCTTAACAATGCACAGAGACATGTCATGAGAAGCATCTTGCCCATTCTTTACCACACTCGTTCCTTCAACACACCAAAGAATGTTTGTGGGACAAACATTCTGATTGGATGCTAAATGTACTGACAAATATTGACATAGTCCTACTTGAGGTGATTTTTCATATTCTTCTATAAATTATTATACAGAAATAAAAAACTCTACAGTTGTGCTCAGACTGAAAACCATGAGCATCTGCAGCACAACCCTCAGAATTTTTAAGTGGAGCAATTTAAGTTTGAGTTGTTTTTATGTAACTCAAACACAGTGCGCACACAATTTTTTTTTCCCTAGAGATGGTGTATTTCTCTTGGACCAATGTAAAACCCAGAATACACAAGAATTTTGGGTATGTTATGTTACAGCAAATGCTGGATGAATTATTCTTATGGAAATTTTGGAGAACAGTTTTTTCAATGCTTACTGATTTAAATCCATAACTGGAAAAGTGAAAATAATTAAAAAGATCTAAAATCCAAACCATGTGATCTGGGATAATGCCACTTCAGTTCTTCACATAAGATATAATAGAATTGTCTCAATTTCTTTCCCCTCCTCTATAGCAGACTTCATGACTGGAAGAAATCTGACACAGTTCACAGTAGCTGCTCTGACTTTTGGTTATTTATATTAGCATGAAACGGCAGGAATCTAAGAGAGTCTTACTTGGACCCACACTTAGAATAGGTACATTCAAAATATGTCTGAAGTCACTCTGGCAGAGTTTCTGAATTGGGACACCCCTCTTCTTCTTAAAAAAGTCTTTTTCATCCATGTGGTCATGCCCATAGATGGTTTAAAATTACTTTGTTTAAAAAAATATTTTCTTCATGAAAAAGGAAACTAAATGAGTCTTTGAAGGGAAAAGAATTAACAAACATGTTTGCCTGGTTCATATTGATACATCTTTTTAAGACTACATCAAGGACTCATAATCTGATCAATTGCATTGTAGAAATGATGACTGTTGTGCATTAACATTATGTATACTGCAGAGGATTTAGTTCACTAAACATTTCTATTGCTATTTTTTGGCAGAGGGGAAAAGAAAGGGAAGGATGGGTTTGTCCTGAGCACATAGTAATAATTCTTTTTCCTTTACTAACTGGGGTTCCAATTTAATTGTAAAAGGATAACAACACCTATTTTCTAAAAATTCATTAGCTGATGTCAGTTATGCCTTCTATTAGTTATGACCTGAGTCATACAACAACTCTTCCACTATTTCACCCACAAACTAGCCTACCTATAATTACTTGTGTTGTCCTATTTAGTCTTGTATAATGTTATATCATTAACTTCGCTCCTTTAATGAACATGGTGAAAGATCTTGTCTCTTCAAAGCATTTTTCAAAAGCTAATACAATCCAGGCTTTTACGGTTGTGAAGGGGAAAGCAATATGATCATTTTGGTGAATATTCTTTGTTTATATTATACTTAAAAGTGGAAATTCTTTGGTGTACATTCTGATGAATTCTTGAGTGTCAAAACTAATCTGGTGATGAAATACGCTATCTTATATCCTTTTTGCATCTGTTGACTTGAAAAAGAATTGATTTAATTTAAGGTGCACAAGGAAAACAAGGCTGAGTCTTCAGAAGTAATTTGCTAAGTTGAAAGTAAGTTCTAGTGAAACATTAGAGGAAAGAATTAAGTGCAGAGAAACCTTCCATTTGAAGCTGTTTAGAATAGATACAAATTATCTTTACATTCTGTTTTCCAGGCTTGATTATCTAGAGGCAAATATCACTGCTTTAGCATTCTTCACGAATTCATCTCCAGGGTTAACCATCCATGTTTAATCATTGCTGATAATGAGATTTGTAAACTTTAAAAAATCCCTTAACTAGAACTCTATGGATAGGTTTATGCATAAAGCGGACTGGGAGGAATTGGTTGTTTTTTTTTTCTAGCATGTACTTCTGAAAATTTAACTGTGCAAAGAGCAATGTTGATATGCCACAGTGAAAATAATAGAAAAGAAATGCAAAGAAACTATTAATTCTCTTTCAGAATCTGAATATTCTTCATGTGACATTGATTTCTTCTGTGCAAGCAGTCAGAGCACACATCTGTTTGAGGGTTTCTCAGATTGCAGGTCTCTGTAAACCCTAAACCCCACAAACTGGATTTTCTAGGTACCCCCGGTCATCTTGCCAAGATCTCAACAGATGCATTTCCAAGATTTCTCTTGTTGCAGTGATTTGTAAAGTGCCTTAAAGGAGAGCTCCAAAGCAAGCCAAATAAAACAATAAGGGTCAGAATCTGAAACAGAATTTCAAAAGTAACTAGCAGGAATGATTAATCGACCAAAACAAAGGAGGTAGAAGAGTGTGTGGAGCTGCATAGGAAAAATTTGAAATGGCTGTGTAAAATGAACCAAAGCACTAAGAACATCCGAATAAAGAAATGTCAAGAAATGAGCAGCTGAAAAGTTATATGAATAATGGAGCCATGAATTAATAGCATTATTTTCCTAGTGCTCTAATAAAGATGCAATCAAAATTAATATCTTGTGCTCTGTCTCATACTTATTTGAGGTTGCATCCTTGACTCCCATGGAACAGGAACAAAGACAACAGTCCCCCAAGTGCTCCACAAAACCTAGTCACAATCATTGAAGATTTTCTACAAAAACAAATAGAGCAACACTTGGAGTCTAGAGAAAAAACAAACTTGGATAATTTCTTTTCTAGTTTTTCTCTGCTTTTTAAGTATATTCAGCTAAATCCAGTCATCTTGAGTAGTTTCAGAAATTTTTTCAGTGGTAGTAGATCTAGATCAAATACTACTAGTTATCAGAAATAATTCTACACTTCTGTAGATCTTCTGTAGCAAGTTATTCTACCATCATGTACATTGAACCAAACCATGTGTGGAAAAATACATCCACAGAACCACAGAATCACAGAACAACCAGGTTGGAAGGGACCCATCGGATCTTCTAGTCCAACCATTCCTATCTAACACTAAACCAAGTCCCTCAAGACCTCATCCACCCGTGCCTTAAACACCTCCAGGGAAGGGGAATCAACCACCTCCCTGGGCAGCCTGTTCCAATGCCCAATGACCCTTTCTGTGAAAAACTTCCTCCTAATCTCCAGCCTAAACCTACCCTGGGGAAGCTTGAGGCCATTCCCTCTCGTCCTGTCCCCTGTCACTTGGCAGAAGAGGCCAGCTCCCTCCTCTCCACAACCACCTTTCAGGTACTTGTAGAGAGTAATGAGGTCTCCTCTCAGCCTCCTCTTCTCCAGGCTGAACAACCCCAGCTCTCTCAGCTCCTCCTCATAGGGTCTGTTCTCCAACCCCTTCACCAGCCTTGTTGCTCTTCTCTGGACTTGCTCCAGAGCCTCAACATCCTTCTTGTGGTGAGGGGCCCAGAACTGGACACAATATTCAAGGAGCTGCCTCACCAGTGCTGAATACAGAGGGAGAATCACCTCCCTGGACCTGCTGGTCACACCATTTCTGATACAAGCCAGGATGCCATTGGCCTTCTTGGCCACCTGGGCACACTGCTGGCTCATGTTCAGTCGGCTGTCGACCAACACCCCCAGGTCCCTCTCCTCCTGGCAGTTTTCCAGTCAGGCTTCTCCCAGTCTGTAGTTCTGCATAGGGTTGTTGTGCCCCAAGTGCAGGACCCGGCATTTGGCCGTGTTAAACCTCATGCCGTTGGACACTGCCCAGCGGTCCAGCCTGTTTAGGTCCCTTTGCAGAGCCTACCTACCCTCCAGCAGATCGACACTTGCACACAGCTTTGTGTCTTCTGCAAACTTGCTAAGGGTACCCTCAATGCCCTCATCCAGGTCATTGATGAAGACATTGAACAGGACTGGACCTAGCACTGAGCCCTGGGGGACACCACTTGTCACTGGCCTCCAGCTGGACTTAACACCGTTTACCACCACTCTCTGGGCCCAGCCATCCAGCCAGTTTCCTACCCAGGAGAGTGTGCGTCTGTCCAGGCCAGAGGCTGACAGCTTCCGCAGCAGAATGCTGTGAGAAACCGTGTCAAAGGCTTTACTGAAGTCCAGAAAGACCACATCCACAGCCTTTCCTTCATCCAGCAGCCGAGTGACTTTGTCATAGAAGGCGATCAGGTTGGTTTGGCAAGACCTGCCTCTGGTAAACCCATGTTGACTGGGCCTGATCACCCGGTTCTCTTGCAAGTGCTTCATGATAGCACTCAAGATCACCTGTTCCATGACTTTCCCTGGCACTGAGGTCCGACTGACAGGCCTGTAGTTCCCCAGATCCTCCCTACTACCCTTCTTGTAAATGGGAACTACATCAGCCAGTCTCCAGTCCAGAGGTACCTCCCCAGTCTTCCAGGACTGCTGGAAGATGATGGAAAGGGCTTTGGCCAATACATCCGCCAGCTCCCTCAAAACCCTAGGATGTATCCCATCTGGCCCCATGGACTTGTGGGTGTCCAGCTGGCCAAGCAGGGCTCTGACCACCTCCTCTTGGACTATGGGTGCCTCATATTTCTCCTCTGTTTCCCGGGTATCTACACAGAGGGAACAGCTTTCTTTACAATTAAAGACTGAGGCAAAGAAGGCATTAAGTACCTCAGCCTTCTCCTCTTCCCCTGTCACTGCTGTTCCCTCTGAGTCCAAAAGGGACTGTATGGTCTCCCTTGTCCTCCTTTTACTGTTAATATACTTATAAAAAGATTTTTTATTGTCTTTTGCTGACTTAGCTAATCTGACCTCTAGCTCGGCCTTAGCCCCTCTGATTTTTTCCCTACATAGCCTCGCTTCCCTCCTGAAGTCCCCCCAAGAGGCCTGTCCCCCCTTCCAGAGCCTATAAATCTTCCTTTTTTTTCTAATTTGACTCAAGATTTCCCTACTTAACCAAGCTGGTTTTTTCCCCTGCCGGCCCTTTTTCCAGAACACGGGGATGGCTTTCTCCTGAGCTGCCAGGATCTCCTTTTTGAGGAACTCCCAGCCCTCGTGGGCTCCCTTGCCCTCAAGTGCTGTCTCCCAGGAGACTTTGCCAACCAGCCTTCTGAACAGTTCAAAGTCTGCCCTCTGAAAATTTAGTGCAACCATCCTGCTTAGCACCCTCTTCGCTTCACCTAGGACAGAAAACCCTACCATCTCATGATCACTAAGACCTAGGCGTCCCCCTACTCTCACATCCCCCACAAGCCCCTCTCTGTTAACAAACAGCAAGTCCAGGAGGGCACCTTCCCTCGTAGGTTCGTTGACCAGCTGCACAAGGAAGTTATCTTCCACACACTCCAGGAACCTCCTAGACTGCTTCCTTTCTGCTGTGTTGTACTTCCAGCAGATATCAGGGAGATTGAAGTCTCCCACAAGGACAAGAAGCACTGACTTGGAGATTGACCCCAGCTGTTTGTAGAAGAGCTCATCAGCTGCTTCTCCTTGGCTGGGTGGCCTGTAACAGACTCCCATCACAAAGTCTCCCTTCTTATGGGCTCCCTTGATCTTAACCCACAGGCACTCAATCTCCTCATCGCCACAATCCATCTCAATGGTGTCCAAGTCCTCCCTTACAAAAAGGGCTACTCCACCCCCTCTCCTACCCTTTCTATCCCTCCTGAAGAGTTTATACCCCACCATACCCGAACTCCAAATCACTCAAACACGCTACATTTTAGTCATCATTTCTCTTCTTCCCTTTGAGTTTTCAAACTATAGGAAAAAAAACCCAAAACCTTTTGACTTTGAATTCATCTGGACCTTTTCAATTTGAAGGTAGGGCTACATGGAAAGAGAGTGTCTGCACTTTTACACTTTTAAAGGTATCAGGATAAATGAGCCATAAGCAAGAACAGAGACAATCCTGATTGACATGTGATAAGGGAGGCTGTGATAAAAACAAACCTGGACATTCACAGCTATTGGTATGAATATCTGGAGCGTGAGGATGCCTTTTTTTTTTTCCTGAGAAGACAAGGAAAGAAAAGAGAAGAAGACAAAAGCAGAGAGACATAAAACCCGACCAATTAGTGTTAACAAAGACTACAGTCAGAAACAAATTTGGACAGTCAAGGTTGTCTGGGAGTTGCAGGCAAACAAGGATTTCACAACTGGTAAGGATACAAATCTGAGCGTCCTGGGTGCTGCAGCGGTTTGATGGGGCCAGGCTGAGTGTTGAGGCAACATGCAGGAGAGGGTTAAACCTGCAAATAAGAAAATGGCATCCTGGGCAGAAAGGAGTTTGGGGCTGGGGCAGCTGTTGAAAATGGACACTTCTAGTATACCTTAACAGTAAGCTGCACACATCTGTCTATGTATAAAATATTATAGGAACACATCCAATCTCAGAATCACAGAATCACAGAGCAACCAGGTTGGAAGGGACCCATCGGATCTTCTAGTCCAACCATTCGCATGATATATAAGCAGTTAATTGATTGAAAGTATGGAGGCACACAATTAATTCTGTGCTCACTTTATGAAGAATAAGTATAACATTGTTAATCTGAATGCACTGCTCAGCTGGAGACTCTGAAAGCACTGTCCATCTCAAATGCTACTTACCTGGAAGAATACTGGCATCAAGTTCATGACATTTTGAATCGAATCTTAAACAACTCATTTTCTATACCTTAATTAATCATTTGTTGCAAAAAAAAAAGTATGTCACAATGAATACCTTTCAAAAGAATGGTCATAGAAAGAAACAAATTTATACATTTCCCTGATAAATCAAAATGGCCAATGTAGTAAGTGCATACACCCACTCTTCTCATTATTCAAGTAGTCTGTTCTGACAAAGAAATTAGCTTTATTTTGTCACCTCATTTATCACAGAGAGAGAATTTAAAAAAGGGAGAAATACTGTATCTTGCCCTAAACTTTTTCACCTACCTTCAAATTGTCATTAGAGTTCTACTTCGATGTTGCCCAGTTAAGTGATCAGATTCTCCTTTGCTGTTTCTTAACTTAATTAATACAGCTATAGCTAATACACATAATTCTGCCAGAACAAGTCTTCCTTGATGCATTTAATGGGTAATATTAATGCTGCCAAAGCAGTGAAATGCCAGTTGCTAGCAGCTTGTGATGTGTGCATTTTTTCAAGTTGAATTTATTTTCTTTTCTTCAGCTAAAGTTTTAGAATACAAAGGACTTCATTGCAGCATTTCTAGGCTCTGTTCTTAAGTTCTTTGAGCAGACTCCTTTGTAAAAAATAGTTGCAAAACTGTATTACCAACGTCTCTTGCTTTAGCCCAAGTTGCTAGATCTGATGCCAGTTGTATAATGTGACAAGACAAACAAAGCTACCTTTTATTTTACTTTGTAAAAGACCTTGGTTTTCCCTTCACTTCCCATGACAATTGTCATTGCAAGCTGCAGCCATGCTCTCCCCTTTACAGCCTCATCAATGACAAAAAGAATATTTCTGACTCTAAGGAGATCTTACACTCTCCTGCCAAGGGCCCCCATTATCCCTCTACACCAGAGTACCAAGCAAGACAGTCAACCCTCCTGTCAGGGGAGATGCTGCTCACACCCTGCTGCAAGCCCAGTGCTTGAGTTTCATGTTGCATCCGTGTACCAAACCAAAATGATTTCTGTTTTCCAGCAGAGATGCACAATCTAAATGCATTCTAGTGGTTGTACACAAAAAAGTGGCTAAGTTGAGGCCTGCTGGTCAAACTGAAGAGCAAAAGGGAACTGCATTGGCAGTGCAAGCAGGGACATGGAACCAGGGAAGAGTATACAGACACTGCCTGGTTAAGTAGGAACGGGGTCAGGAAGGACAAGGTGCAGCTGGAGCTGAATTTGGCAGGGGAAGTGACGACTAACAAGAAGATCTTCTTCAGGTACGTCAACCAGAAAAGGAATGTTAAAGAAAACTTATCCCAACCGATGGAAGCAAATGGTGACCTCGTATGAACAGATGAGGAGAAGGTTGAGGTACTCAGCAATGGTTTTGCCTCAGTCTTCACTGACAACATCTCTCCTCACCCCTTCTGGGTCATGGGAGATCAAGAAGGATACTGGGGGAAATAGCCCAGAGGGAATAGTAGGGAGGATCATTTTTTTGACCACCTGAGCACATGAACCTAAATAAGTCTATGGGACCTGATGAGATGCATCCCAGAGTCCTGAGGGAATTTGTCAATGTAGTGGCCAAACCACTCTCTATGCTATTTGAAAAGTCATGGCAGGCAGAAAAAGTCCCTGGTGACTAGAAGGAGGGCAACATTTAACACACTTTAAAAAAAGGGTAGGAAAGACAACCCTGAGAATTACAGATCTGTCAGCCTCACCTCTGTGCCTGGGAAGATCATGGAACAGATTCTCCTAGAAGCACTCTTAGCAAGTTTGCAGAGGACACTAAGCTGGATGGAAGTGTCAACCTGTTGGAGGGTAGGGAGGCTCTTCAAAGGAATCTGAACAGGCTGGACTGCTGGGCAGAGTCCAATGGCATGAGGTTTAACAAGGCCAAATGCTGGGTCCTGCACTTGGGGCACAACAACCCTATGCAGAGCTACAGACTGGGAGAAATCTGTCTAGAAAGCTGCCAGGAGGAGAGGGACCTGGGGGTGTTGGTTTACAGCCAACTGAACATGAGCCAACAGTGTGTCCAGGTGGCCAAGAAGGCCAATGGTATCCTGGCTTGTATCAGAAACGGTGTGACCAGCAGGTCCAGGGAGGTTATTCTCCCTCTGTACTCAGCACTGGTGAGACTACTCCTTGAATCCTGTGTTCAGTTGTGGGCCCCTCACAACAAGAAGGATGTTGAGGCTCTGGAGCAAGTCCAGAGAAGAGCAACAAGGCTGGTGAAGGGGCTGGAGAACAGACCTTATGAGGAGCAACTGAGAGAGCTGGGGTTGTTTAGCGTGGAGAAGAGGGGACTGAGGGGAGACCTCATTGCTCTCTATAACTACCTGAGGAGCAGAGAGGAGAGTAATGGCCTCTTCTCCCATGTGACAGGGTACAGGACGAGAGGAAATGGCCTCAAACTTTGCCAGGGGAGATTTAGGCTAGACATTAAGATGATTTTTTTTCACAGAAAGGGTCACTGGGCACGGGAACAGGCTACCCAGAGAGGTAGTTGATTCACCTTCCCTAGAGGTGTTTAAGGCACAGGTGGATGAGGTGCTAAGGGGCATTATTTAGTGTTTGATAGGAATGGTTGGACTTGATGATCTGGTGGGTCTTTTCTAACCCGGTTATTCTATGATTCTATGATTCTATGCTAAAGCATATAGAATCATAGAGAGAATCACAGAATAGTGAAGTGGAAGGGACTCTAAAGATCATCTAGTTCCAACCCCTCTGTCATGGGCATGGACATCTCACACCAGACTAGACTGCCCAAGGCCCCACCCAATTTGGCTTTGAACACTTCCAGGGAAGGGGTATCTACAGCTTCCCTGGGCAACCTGTTCCAGTGCATCACCACCCTCATTGTGAAAAATTTCTTCCTAATGCCTAGATTAAATCTTCACCCCTCCAATCCATAGCCATCCCACCTCATCCTATCACTACATGCCCTTGCAAAAAGCCTCTCTCCAGGTTTCTTGTAGTCTCTTTGGGTACTGTAAGGTAGCTCTAAGATCTCCCCAGAGTCATCTCTTCTCGAGGTTGAACAACTACAGCTCTCTCAAACTGTCCTCACAGTGGAGGAAGTGCTCCAGCCAGAGGGCTTGCAACTAGGTGATCTTTAAGGTCCCTTCCAAGCCAAACCATCCATTGATTCTATGATCAATTCTATAATTTAATCCTTTTGGATTGGCATTTATCCACTCAGGGAAGATGAAGAGGTAGAAGCACAGGCTCCAGTCCTGTCACCTCCCCTGGTCTCTAGGTGGTGGCACAGGAAACCCCTGAGAGGTCTAAGACCAAACCTATGTTGTGATTCCTGATCCCAGACAATCCTCTGCTGCCAGATGTCCCTGCAGGATGAGGCCCTGTCGAGTCTTGCACTGCAGTAGAGCTGGGCTCCTGGTTGAGTGATGTGGGGTCTGTGGTTTCCCGTGATTTTAACTCTTCTGTTTTCCTGCTTGCCCCCATTGATACACAACTAGTGTTTCTTCTGCCACCTCTTTCAGAAGTCACTCAGGAGAAGATGCATCTGTATAGGCTGACTGGATAACTCAAAAATTCCAGCAGCTCTGTCTGACCACAACATCCTGGGACTCTCCTTGGAGCCCTGGTCTATTTATCTGTGCTCTTCTTGCAAGGTATTTTACCTCCTTCTGCTCTGCAATCCATCATTGTACATGCATAGCCTGTGGCTGATTCATTTAAAATGTCACTGGGTAGCACTGTGGCTTGTATAATAATGTGGATGATAAATGGGAAGTTTATCCCCAGAGCCTTTTCTTCTAGATTTATAGACACTTTTCATCTCAAAGGCAGGGGTCAACACCCACTCCTCCCTAGTGCTTCTTCCTCCATCTCCTACCCCAGATCTTCTGGCTCAGGGAACAGCAGGCAGTATACGGCAGATGGGATAGAAGGGTCTGCATAGTGAGGGTGGCTGCTGGCACCAGAGAAGCAGGTATAACTGGATGTCTTCCCTTCAGCCATTCCACTCCTGGGCCTAGGAAGAGACACTGTGGAGAGGATGGCTGGTCCATTCTGGTTGAGTGCTGCAAAACGAGGAGGCTTGGATGTATATGTAGGGAATAGCACACAGCAGGAGTGGGAGAGTGGTGAGGAACATGGAGGGAGTTGCAACAGTCTAGTTGCTTCTCTGAGTGCTACCTTTTTATCCATTGTCTGCACACATAGATAATCAATGGGTTTTTTGAACACATTTGGAAGGAGAGCAGTGCTTTTAAATGTGCTGCTTAAGGATGAAGCTGTACCTATGAAAATACAGCGGATGGGTCTACTCTATTGCAATTTGCCCTTTGAAGAATGGTTCCAAAGTGGTTTCTTTGAAAAGGAGGGAGTTTTTCACAGAATGGGTCATTGGTCATTGGAACAGGCTGCCCAGGGAGGTGGTTGATTCACCTTCCCTGGAGGTGTTTAAGGCATGGGTAGACAAGGTTCTGAGGGACATGGTTTAGTGTTTGATAGGAATGGTTGGACTTAATGATCCAGTGGGTCTCTTCCAACCGGATGATTCTATAATTCTATGATTCTTCTTGCAGTCTAACTACTTGTAATTCTTGAATGAATTCAACTAATTTTGTCAATTGCACTTGCCTTTTTGGTTTGTGCTTGTTACCTACACTGCTTATTCACATCTTTCTGTTCTTCTATAAACCTTTCCCCAATTCTAAATTAGATACTTTTCTTCTGACTCACCATGTTACTTTTCCTCTTAATCACATACTTCTGTTACTGCTTTTATTTCCTTCCTTGTCTCCTCTTTCCATCTTCCTGCCACTACTAACTCTACTTTCTCTCATTTCTCTCTCCTGCTTTTCTGCTATGCAGAAACTTTCCTGTACTTTTTCTGCTGTTGGTGATACTTATTTGTCTTGATTTGCTTTTGATCCTTGCAAGAATTTTCTCACCTACCAGTCACTATTCCCCATTTCAGAATTAAGTAACACCTGCAACTTCTTCCTGTTCTCTTGCACTTCCGGAATGTCTGCTCACTCTCAAAATGTCATAAACTTATGACATTTAGCTTGGTGTCTTCCTTTCCTTTTTACAGTCTCTCCTTTGTGTCTCTGCTTCTCCTGGACTCTCTCATATGTCTGTATATTCAAACTGTAGCTACTGAAAACTTGCATGGTTTTTCCCCCTCATATAAAATTAATTAGGACAATGTCATATTTTCTGCGTGCCCTGCAATTGCATTCAGATTCAGTAGATAGAGCAGAATTGCTTAGAATTAGCACCTCTACAGGTTCATAACAGAAATGTCATGGTCTCTGCTCTGGCTTCTTATTAAAATTTAATTATTCTTTTATTGAACCCTGAATAGAATGAGTCCAGGCTTCCTTTGCTCTACAGTTGTTTATCTTCCCAGCAACTAAGATGACCTAAAGCAAGATTGTATCAATTTGGATAGTTATACCAGGGTGATATTGGAGGGCAAAAGTAATGTTTTTCTTAGCCTGGTAGAGATAGACATCCTATGCAGGGTGGAAGGCCAATCTATTTATCTAGAGATTTATTTTACTAAGGATTTAGGTAGAATATTTATGAGGTTTTTTGTTTGTTTGTTTTATTTTTTTTAAATTTTGCTGCTAGGATTGACTTTCTAAAATTTGTTGGCATTATACCTCTATAAGATATATATTCTCCTGTATTCACATGACACTATGAGCTGTTTCTTTTGTAAGAACTTCAGGATGGGGAAGGCAATTACAGGCATGACAATTAAGTCGGATTTTAAAGTTAGTAAAATGCATTATTAAAATGTCCACATTGAAATATGAGCTTCTCACTGCTTTCATGTTTGGTTAAATATACTGTGTATTTTTGTAGATTTTTTGTATTTGTGTGTATATATCTGTGCACAAGCATATCAATAAGTCAGATTTTGCTATATGTATGTATACATATATATTTACATATGTGTGTTTTTATACATTTTGGTTGAAATTCTGTCATGGAAAGGACAAAAAATCAGTCCCTTTCTCCATATTTCTCTTCTTTGATATTAGGAGAATTTTGTCTTTCATATGTTCCCTTCATTCTCTCCTAGTATTATCAAATAATGTCATCCATTGTTCATTCTATGGTAAGATTACAAATTCCCTTTATGTGTTCAGGTACTGCAAAATAATATTCTCCAGAATAAAAAAAAATTGTTTTTCAGTTACCTCTTTTAATAGTTTAAGTTTATAGGTTGGAGTATTAGTATTTTCAATTATTCTGGATATTTTCAGGAGATTCAGGAAATAACTCCTGTTATCTTGAGTAAATGTGCTTCAGTTTCACCATCCTTCGAGCAATCCAGACAGTCATAGATAGTCTCTCTACCAAAGCTCATTAGGTGGACATACACTTATTGCTAGGGTATTATTTAAATTCTCATAAAAACATCAAAGTATTTGGGAAAAAAATGTAAATTGACTACAGGTTTCAGAGAAGTCTTGAAGGAAAAAAGGTGCTTTACAAACTAAAGGCTATTCAGTTTATCAAAGAACAGCTTAAAGGGTGGGTTTGTTACCTTGTACATTAGAAAGAGATTTCTGATGACAGATTGTTTTTCATTCAATGCAGAGGACACAGAGATCCAATCAATGGGAGCTAATGAAATGCAGGCAAGAAATAAGGGACATTTTTCTAAAAAAGAGTTAAGTATTCATAAGAAGAATTCAACTATTGTAGGATAATTTTTTTTTCAACTGTTTAAATCAAATATAGCGTCTCATCTTTGAAGGTTCTTCTTTCCCTTTCTATTGATTGAAGAGACAGCAAGGCTCCTAAGCATCTCTAAATGTCCTAAGTTGGGTAAAATTCTCACAAAATATGAACATCCACATAAACAATAAGATATTCTTTAAGTGCTATATTCAGTGCTAAATTCAGTGACTTACATGCATCATAACCTACATGTAAAACAGAAGGTAGTTTATGGTCTGGATTTCAGAGGTATTTCTCATGTTGAAGGACACTTATACAAATTCTCAGGCAGAATTTCATGGCTCTGTTCTAGTGGTTAGTACTTCACCAATAAGAGTAAGAGCTTTGTGATCTACACTAAAGTTATTTGAAACACCTTAAAACTCTAGTCCTCACCTTTTCAGCATAATCTATAAATATTTTTTCTTGCTGCCCCCTGTTACTCTTTTTAACCAAGATCATAATTCATATTCTCATTAGCTAAATAGATAGCAATCTGAAGAAAGGCTTATAAATTTGATCTGAATTCTGAAGCAGAGGATTTGAAAAAGCTCTAGAGATCTTCTTATCTTTTTCCACTATTGTTAATCCTTACATGTGCATGCTAAAAAAATATAGGTAAAGAAACAATAGAGGCCCCTTTGGCCTTGATGTGAAAGCAACGCTGATAAAAGACAACCTGGAAAACAACCAAATTCTCACAGAAAAAGAAAGAAGAAGAAAAAAAGTACTAAGGAAAGAAAATATTTGCCCTTGGTCACTGTCATTCATAAACTTATCTAGAAATAGTGGTGTCCAGTTTTGTGTGGTATCTTAGTCACTCAGTGACTCGGGAATTGATTCAAGTGCTGTCCTGGGGAACAGTGGGTTGAGTTTGTGACATTCACCTGGTGTTTAGCATCCTCTATGAGTACATAAGAACAGAGAGCTTAAAAATCCTCTGGCTAATAAGTATCTAGAATTTGGGCTGGCTCTTTTTTGAATGTGTTCTAACTACTGGGGAATTATATAAATGAAATGAGTTCCTGTTGTACTCAAGACAAAACAGAAAACCAAGATCCTCCCACTGGACTATTATTCCTATTTAAAATTTCATGCTAATTTCAGTAAGGTTTTTATTGTGTTGCCATGTATTGTTAAACAACAATTGTATCCCACTGAAGAGATGGTTGCAGCTCAGTAATGCATGAAGGCATTTCTGGATATTGTATTCTGTTTGAATGATCCGTACAGCGTGCTAAGAAAGTGTATTGAAATCAATTTCTATGACAGGTGCTAGACAAAAGAATAACCTCTGTAAAGCAATTAGAATTTCTTCCAGATTAAATGTTCTGTATGAAAGTAAACCCTGATTTTGGTGTTTCTAATCAGATTATTAGTGCTTGGTGTCATACCTAATGAAGCTTCTGATTGAATAGCAAAGGTATTTGTGTACAGTTTTACTAAAAGATAAATTTTGTATTTACCAAATTGCTTTATGAGACAATGAGGAAGGAAAACTGATGGCTTTGTAAGAGTATTTACTTCTTTAAATTGTTACATTCAGAGGTGAAGACTGCCTGTGGCCAAATAATTTAAATGCTACACATCTCATTTTTTCACAGGTTCCTACCATCTCAGTGTCATCTTAAATAAAGTAGTGACAGGTGGCCATGCAATTAGAAAAACAGTGGTAGCTCTGAGCCCTGATATTACAGAGTTCACCTCATTTTTGCTCCCAGATTTTCTCTTTATACAGATGGTGTCATTTTACCTTTCAAAGTTTTACCTCTGGAAACTATTTTTATTTATTTTCTACAAGTGCACCTTCAGGCAATAGCAGCAGGGGGGCCAGTCCTTTGTTTTACACTGTCTAAACTGATAGGCTGTGAGTTATTCACATCACTTTGTGAAGTGCCAGTCTACAGCTTTGTATTTGGAGCAGTGTGAACCTCTAACTGACTCAGAAAAAGAAAAAGCAGTCTCTGAACTGGTAGCACCAGAGTGGATGTAAGTATGGGGGGGCAAAAAAAAAAAAAGGAAGGAAAAAAAAGCAACTTTATTGTTGCTGCTGTTGAAAGTTTTCTAATGAAAGGAGATGAATCAGGAACTTTATAATAATATGTGCCTGGAGACTTCGCTGTAGCAGCAGATCTGGAATGAAGCTTATTCAGCACAAGCTTTGGACCTTTCAGACCTTATGTATCATTTCTCATCTACTGAGCTTCTCCCATTTCTACAAAATAAAAAAATAAATTTAAAAACAATTTTAGTCCAAAAAGAATACACATTTTTAGCCATTAGGCTTTTAGGAAAAAGTTGGCACATGGTATGACTTTTTGCCCCCAAAGACAAATTATTTGTCTTCAGAGCCATCAATTTTAGAGACTGATACTCCTTTATCCTTTCTTTAAAATGTGTTCAGCTCAAAACAACAAACAAGAGAAAGTGAAAGAGCAAACTTTAAATAATGAGTCTGTAAAAGGAATATCTGCCAAATTTGTCTACTGGATGCTGGAAGACTGCTGAAACTTGAAACTGCTGTTATTTTCCATGCAGAGAAGCAACTCTTCAGGTCTTCTGACAATGCAGAGGCCTCAAGATGACATTTCTGGAACTGTTACAGCAAAGTCTTGTAACTAAAATGAATGTGTTCAATTTTTATTTTTCTTTAAGGGCTGAAAAAAGCCAATTTGGTTTACTATAATAGAAGAGAGTACTGAGAGGTGCTGAAAAACCTCTTCCAGCTGCCTTCGTACTGAGAAATGTAACCTTCCTAAATCCTTCCTTCAGGTTGAAGCTGACAGGAAAATCTGTGGAAAATTTACCATTTTATCTAGGGAGCTGCAGCAGTGCAGTGGAATATAATAGATTTCTATATGAATTTACAGCACAACGGCCGTCAGAGATAGATAACTTCATACAAGTCCAGCAAGCTTGATTATTCATTGTGTCTGAAGCACAAGAGGGCAACAAGCAAGACAAGCACAGACCTTGTTCTTTAAGTGACTTGTGCCAACACAGATTTCTTTCTTTGAATGTTGAATCAGGGAGACAACTTCCAGGTCCCAACTATAGGATTTTTAGAAGGTGTGTTGACAGAAGAGTTCACGTGTATCATAGTTACACATTAGCCTGAGGTTGAAAGATTTGCCTTGGTCAAACCAGCAGTAAATGGATACCTGATTGCAAAAGCAGGAGAAAAAAAAGCAACTACAGGAGACGAAAACCACTTTTCTTTTCTTTCTATTCTATGTTACAGAAGTCGGTGTGGTCACTGTGATACTGTCTGGATAAAGTATTTGGGATGAGGTGAAGTGCTGATTCCCTAAAAATTTTCTTTGTACTATTGTTTAACCCATATTGTGGCTGAAATCTCTTTGGCTTAACTATAAACTGTAAAAGTCTGCTTCTTAAAAGCAATCTGCAGGATTTTGTCCTTCCTCTGCTATATGGAGAATCAAAACAATTCAGAGTTATGATTTTTAAAACATGTTGGCTACTCTGATGTATAAAAGGGATTGAGGTTTTTTTTAAGTACTAACAGAGGAAGATTAGAAGGAACTACAGAAATACAAAATAAGAATTCTGTGTGGAATGGCAGAAACTTTACTGTATAGACATAGACACTAAACTGTTTATTTCTTTATGTTTATACACTGTTATACACTTGGTAAGAGAATAACAATCTTCTCTGGTCATAATTTTCTGGGGAAGGATGTTGTGGAACACTCTAAACTGAAACCTTATTTGGCAGCAAGTTTGAGAATGTTTTACAAATCACTGATGAAAACAGCCTTTGTGAATGTCCATGAAATTAGCCCTTTTCTTCTAGTTCATTTTGTTTTGAATAATGTTTAAGCTCAAAGTGCATGTACTTAACTAGACATTTATAAGATATTTAAAGGTGTAAAAGAGATATCTATTATGAAAACTTTTAAAATCCCCAAATTTATTCTGTTTCAGTTGCTCTGAAAATTCCAGCATAGTTATTTTGTTTCTAGAAAAAAAAAAAATTACAGAAAAATAATCAGCTCTTTATAGGCAGTGTTCCTAGTCATCAAAAGTCCTGCAGAAATGTTGTACCACGTTTAGGAAAAGTGATAACAGCACACCCATTGCTGTGACTTTAATAAGAAATCAGACAGACTCGCATCAACTGAATCAATATTGTTATTCAGAAAAACACTTCACTGATACATTTCAAACCTATTGGAAACACTGGTGCTTAACCACGTGCTTATGTTCTTTCCTACTAGAGATCTATATATCCTTAGCTATTTTTTGATTACAATTTTAACATACCATAAGGAAAAAAAAGTAGTTAAAAGTAACATTTGCTCTTAATGTGAGTATTGCTTCTACTCAATATGCATTACTGCTTTGTCAGTAATTTTAAAGGGTAAGAATAATCATGTTGAAGAAATGGGATTATAAAAGATGAGAGTACCAGGTTAAAGTGTAATTATTTGAAGTTATCATACTTGAAGGTGCTGTGATGACAGTAATAGGAAGGAATATTTATTTGGATAAAAAAGTCTGGTGTAATCAGTAAACAGTGAGGAATTTACATCTGATACTTTTATAAGTGACCTGGAAAGGAAATATGAATATGAACAGCAAATTTGCATTGTTTGTAAGTTGAATTAAGGTCTTTACTCCTCCTATTTTTAACTTGTTACAGTTAAAAATAACTCTTCAAGAATTCCTCAAGAAACATTTACTAGAAGTACTAGTAAATATGGATAGATATCCTTATTTGAATTAAGGAGATGGGGAAATATATCCATTTTACAGTTGTGTAGCTGAAGAACCGAGGCCAACTCACTTATCTTTTGTTCTGAAGTGGCTGGCATTCTCAGTTTTCAGCATTTCTGAGTGTTTTGGTTCAGGAAATCAAAAACCATTTCTTTGCTTCAAACCTCTCAGGATTTACTTGTGCAGTGATTAATTGCAGGGTAAATATTGGTCTGTATGTTGCCTACAGACAGAATATTTGTTTCTAAGTATCTAAAAATGCTAAAATCTACACAGTTTCAATACTGCTATCACACAGTGTTTCAATGTCAAAGTGCTCCATTCTGTATTTGAATGTTTGATTTCATTGTTCTTCCTAACTTAGAGTCCTTGATTATAATAATTGATTGTGATAATAGAGATACTGTGAACCAGTCCTAGTCACTGTTCTGTTTGACCCTCTTGTTCAAATGCCACGTGTGCCAGGTAAGTCATCTAGTTAAGTGGAAGTTTGATAACCTAATGTAGTATCGTTGACATTAGAGATCAGATAAAATCTTTTATGTGTCATTGGCTCACAGGAGTCTGCCTGGGCAGATGGTGTTGATTTTATAAGACAGACATACTTTACCCAGAGAGTTTCAGAGAAATATGGGCATTATTTTCAAGCTCTGGTAAAAGAGAAAGGTGTCATTTCACTGGCAGCCCCAGAGAATATTTCCCTGTTACTGCATACTTGACAGACGCCAGGAACAGATTGATATGTAGAGAAAGGCAAGGTACAAGGAAACCGTACATTAAAACTCATTAACTTTAGATAGGAAAACTCTACTGGGAGCAACTCTAGAGCATTTTTTGATGTACAGTGAATGTTTAACATTCTAAATATATGTGCTTTTTAATGTGTTGGGACTGCATTTACATATTTGGTGTAAATCTGAATGAAAATGAAAACAGTGACAAGATAAACACAAGAGAAAATGCAGCAGTAAAATGAATCATTTAGAATCTGAAGGAAAATGCAAGAAACATTTTCATCCTTCTAATTCTTGGTCCACCAGAAGCTATAGATGTGGTATTTGGAATGATGACTTGAATTTCCAGTTTTAATTTTCTCTGAAGGAAATATTCACTCTTGTTTATAAAATTCAAATCTGCTCTCACTTCAGACAAAATCTTATGCATAGCCTTGACTTTTACCCCTGGACAAAAGACAATAAACCCTTGCTATCTAACTTACTAAAGAAGTTAGTTCTCTGGCCAGCCAGTCCATACATGTTGCTTTTCATCCCACTGACTCCTTTTCACAGATACAACAAATTCCCATATTAAAGTTTATGATTTACTTGATTACTTTGTTTATTAGCTGTAAGAAACGTCCTACAAGACACACAGGTTGCCTGATAATGAACGTAGAAACACTGCATTTTTAATATGGAATTAAAATGGCAATATTACCTGTACCTAACTGGAATTACTTCATTATAAGAATAACTATTCTTATCCATAGAATAGGGCATGGATTTAAGGTGTTTTTAGAGAATATTGCATTTAGAAACACCACAGATTCACAAGGCAAGGAAGATGTATGTATATATGAATTATATAAGGATCCTTAATTTTGGTAGTCCTTCATTTGAGCACTTGACTTTTCAACATTAATATTCTGTTAAGATAGATCTCATTAGGCATTTAATTTATATAATTTCTGTCTTGATGTAAACAACTTGATGGCAATTTTGTAGATTAAAACAAATTCTAGAAACTAAACAGTACAGCTGAAAGAAATGTTTGAAAGAAATATTGGAAAGAAATTCAGTTTTCAATTCAAATGGAACAGTGTTTAGTGAACTGAAAAGTGGAAAATAAAAATAAATCATAGTATGCTCTTAGTGTGTGAATATCTACCTTTTCTGTATCTTCATGTTAAGTTTGAAGAGTTTTCTTTTAGACAGGTAGACCTTAATTGTTTTATTAGAGATGTATAGGTACTAAATAATTGAAATAATCATGCATAATTCAAATAATTGCTTCCAGTAGATACCTAGTCTGTTAAATATCTGATGGAAATGTAGATTGAATACTTTTTCCTGATTTGAGGACTTTTTTATTTTAAAATCATGTTGCGTTAATTTGCATAATAACATAACTGTCACAGCAGGTTACAGGTGATGACTTTGACTCTGATGTTACCTAATGCAAAATGACCCATCGCTTATTTGAGCTCGCAAGCTGCAGCTAATGAAATTCAAACCTATAAATATTGTGCAATTATAAAGATGAAAAGAACCTATCTTGAAATGCTGTAGCCAATTAATACTCATATTTCATTGTAATAAATGCAAATGCCTGGGTTAGAGACCGTGAAGGTCTGTGCTACAGAAGTTTATCAAGAGCTACTTTCTTATTCTGAATAAAATCGTGTCTGGCCATCAAAACAACAGCGTTTGATTAACTTCTCAGAGTACACTGAACAACATTATTGGCAGTGTCTGTTACACGTAGTTTGCTTTCTCTCTCACGCACATCCTCTCCTCAGGAGAAGAAACTGAACAGGCAGGATAAAAAAGAATTTGTAAGATAAATTTTTCTGTCTTAAATGTCTTAGATTTATGAGAGAAAAGTGAAAACTCAGAAAGATCCTTCTCCCATACAGTAAATGTTTACCCCATGCTTTTCCATCGTTAGGATTTAGAACTGGAACACAGTCTTTCAGGTACACAGGACAGACAGCATCAGAGCATCTTGGATAAGAACACTCCAGCTCCTTTATGGCTGACAAATGCTTAAGAAGAAATGCCTCTATCATCCAGTGGTTCTGTCTCTCTACCATCCAATGCTGGGCTGCCTCTGGTTTCATCATTCTGTAAGGTCTTCTTTTCCATTTACACATGTAAAACAACATCCCAGCTCTCTGGGTTACCTTGCTTTTTAATGTCACAGACTAAGACATGCTTTTTTTTTTTTTTTTTTTTTTTTTTTTTCCTTCCTAACATGCAGAAGCAGAGCTAGAAAAATAGGTTTTGTTGTTTCTGAAGTCACTTATTTTTAGATCTGAATGAAAAGGGAGAGGAACAGGGGAGAAAGAAGTGGAAGTTGAGGACTGGGTAGAAAACAAGGTAGTTTTTTTCAGAACTGAAAGCCCTTATAAAATTTTGTGAAATTGCCTGTGAGATTATTTCATGATATAAAGAAAAAATTATTAGTGTGATAAATAGTACTAGATATCCAACAGAAGAGTTTAGGATATATAAAGATTTGCATTTCCTTGGTGTATTATTGATAAGGACATCTCTTTATTGTTTATGTGAGCATGAGAAGAAAAAATTTAGAAATCCTAAAAGTTCACAGCCATGTGAAAATTCTACCATGGCTTTGCAGTTATAAGTATTCTAGATAAAACTGGAATCATTAGCTAAATCTGGATAACTTAAATGACTGAAGAAAGGTTTCAATAACTTTTGAAACCTGTTCAAAACTACATTTTTAAACTAAAGAAGTAAATAAACTATAGGTTCTGACACAATTCTTCTACGCTCTGTTCATTTTACACTTGATTATCCATATCTCTTGCCTAGGCGTATAGATACTGTTATTTTCTAGGAAATCCTGGAACTATACTATGTTTTGGATGGAGTTGTCAGGAAACTCAGAGAGGGAAGCTAATTTGCAGCAACCTAGTCTCCTATAATATTGCTGGACAGAATGGGAAGTCGCTGTATGGCAAATGAAATTGAGAAGGTTCTGAAGGTCTCTGTACCTCTGTACAAAGTATTTATTTTTTTAAACATAATTACAGTTGTATTTAATGAAGTAGCAGAACTGTAAAGCTGTCAGGAAATGCTGTGGCAACAAGATTTCTTGAAGGAGCATATTAAATAGTAATGATGCCAAACATCTGAAAGAGTGAGCAGACCTTGCATGCATAGTTTTCAACTCATCGGAAATTAAAAAGGAGTTGGAGTGTTGCCAGTTGACTGACTATAGGGAAGGAAAGAGACCTATAATAAGCAACAGTTGTAGTTACAATATTTGCTGAAACTAACAGACATTAAATAATAATGAAAGCAACCATCTAAAAATGCTGGCAGACTATATGGAACAGCTGAGCTAAAGTATCTGCGAAAAGGCTTAAAACAAAAAAAAAAAGAAAGAAATTGGTATATAGCCAATATGCTGCTGAAGAATACAGAGCTATGTTTGAGACTAAATGGCAAGATCAATATCAGACAAGTATTTGCAAAACAAAAAGTGTGAATAGAAAAGAGTGAATTCTAGACTGTGTAAATGACAAAGTCTTCACAGGTAAAGTGATCCCTTCAAAGAAGAACATATTTAAGTAGAGTTCTGAAGATTTTTGTTTTCTTGCAATTATTTGATTATGAAAAGATGTGAGCAAGGAAGACATTTGTTAGCACCTTGAAACATAACATGGTGATGGCTTTGTACAAGCATCTTACATGAAATTATTTTTAAAATTTATGGAAAAATTTAAATTTCCTTCTTGCCAAGAGAATTGTATTATTTTTACACTAAAGAACTGAAAACTAATAAACAATAACACTAGGATCTCATACTTACTTGTAAAAATTAAAAAAAAGAAAATCAAGAAATAGGATTAGATAAGGATTTTTTAAAAGATTCCATATGAATGTCTGCAATGGAGGTGTTGATTAGGTGCTATGTCTTTTTTGGCTTTTATCCTATATATACTCTAGCAAAGTATTAGACTAGTATAACCACTGGAAGGAGGGAAAAATCTTATTATTTTGTTATAAAAAGGCTGGATAAATTTATTAAAATTACAAGGATTTGACTGATGACAACACAACGAATTTTTATGAGGTCTTATGATTACATTCAGAATATATATATATATTCAAGAAATTATATGTTCACTGTTATAATGGAAATGAGGATTTGAAATGGACATTGAAATGCAAAATGTAGCTCTTCTCAGTTCTTGCTTTTCTGTTGTGCAGCAATGGAAGTGCTTAAATATAGACATTGCTTTCAAAAACAATTGACTGCCCCCCAGAAGCTACATATTCTGTTCTGGACACATTTCCATCTTGGTATGTTTCTTGGTGTCACAGTTCAGCCACTTGCCTAAGTTATGAAGACACTTAGCTTCCAAGCTCAGGTCTGACAAAAACCTAAACCAAAATGATTCCTGACTATGTGGAGGAACTTGTTCCTAATCTTGGCTCCGTGGACTTTGAGCAGTACTGTCTTATTCACTTCTCTCTGTTCTACATATTGTAGAATGAGCCTTAGGATTTGGGGCTCTAGGGTGCTCAGACCTGCAATACATAAATTTCCTTTGCAATCTTGTCTTTGCTATGTCATGCCCTGATCCACAACCTACACACTCATATGTGGACCTTCTTTCAACCTGCAGAGCTATCTATGTGGCAATCTGGAGACCAACAAGGTCACTCCTAGGGGGAAATAAAACCAGCAAAATCTATTCTGGCTTTGACCAAAATAAACAAACCAAAAAATTTAGGTGCACAGCCAAGATACGGAGAGAGGGGGGCAACTTCCTAAAGTTGCAGAAAATGGATTTCTATCTCATCAGATTAAAATTAAAACCTGATCCCTGAATACAGCCAAGCTCACTCAGATTTGATCTGACGCATGTTGATACCAGTCAAGCAAACACAGTAAGGTACATGAAGGGGTGGGGTGAGAGAAGGAGAGAGGGAAGGGAAAAGGAAAAGGTCTCCACTTCAGTGAGCAACAGCTGTTCCTTGGGAACATGTGGTCTCTCCAGCAGCAGCTCCAGCAGGAGCTACTTCCAGGCCATGTGGTCCAGTGATCTGATTGGAGTGGTGGGCATGTGCACTGCGTGTCTCCTTGCAAGTACTTTTATAAGGGCAGTCCATGCCCCACCAGCACGTGGCGGTCTTTCCATGTGTGTGTGCAGAAAATCCTTCAGGAGAGTCTGGGCAAGGCAATCAGGTAGAGTGGGTATAAAAGGAGGGTGGAGGCAGCACCCACCACTGCACCTCCACCACCAGCCCCATAGCAGACATCTCAGGACCATGAGCTCAGCCACACAATGAGTGGAGAGGGTGCCCTCCTCCTGCTATTCATTACCCCCACAACACAGCTATGCAGCCCTTAGACAATTCAGATGTTTAAGACACACAAAACAGTGAAGTCAGTGTTTACATGTTATTAACACTACTGATATTAATCTGAGGGTACTTTCAAATGCTTAGGTCTCTCTACCCTGCCTTTGTACTACTTGCATGTATGTCTATGTATAAACAACATGCATGTAGACCAAACTCCTCTATGATATGAATTCATAAGGCATCAGGACACACTCAAGGGGAAATCTGAATAGGCAAGATACTTGGTTTGGGAGGCTCTTTATTACACGGCCCTGAAGATCAGCCTGAGATGATGAATATGACTAATGTGAGGTCCCCAGTACTCCTTGACTGATCCTAGAGCCTCACTGTCTTTGCAGGCAGTCAGGCTTGATATCCTTTAAATGCTTATCTTCTATGATAAGTTGTTCAGTACGCCTCTTATCCCCTCCCCCATTTATAAGGTTAAATGATGCATAAAGCAAAGGATATGAAAAATAATTCTGTGTTTGAGTCCTCTACTAGAAGTCAAACTGCCTCTGAAAACCTTAAAATTACTCACAAAACCTTCTGAAGGTTATGACAGACCTCCTGCTTCTTTGTTCTCGGTGGTGGTAAACGCTGGACCCGTGCCCAGTACGGGGAACATAGTGTAAATAGCATTGCTATAGATTGTTAGTGGATTGTTCAAAGCATCAGATGGCTAGAATATGTTATTATCAACAAGCTGTTTACTGGCCAATCAATTACAAACTCTGATGGTGCACTAGGCATTTTATTGTAGGCTAGCCAAAAGGATGGAGGAAACATATGTCAATCTCTCTGTTACTTTAAGGGGCAAATCCTGCTCCTCTTCTGCTTCAGTATTTCACAAAATCTTCCACAATGGAACCACACAGATGTTAGTACAGAAGGGTAAGATCTTCAGCAGTGCTGTGGGAATCACTAGGACAATGCAGTTTTCAGATATTTGGGGAACTTTATGTCAACATACATTTGCATAATAAGAGTACAGCTGAGGCATCTGTGGGCAGCCCTCCTCTTAAAGGGGTTTTGAATGCATATGTTTCTCAGTTTGTGTGCAATATAGAAACATTTGGTTTGGCTGTTGGTTGGCTTTTACATTTGTATACGTTCTTACCTGAGGTGAAGATACAATTCTTTTGTTCTTCTTTCTCTCTGTTTCTTTTCCCAAAGTCTATAAAATTGAGTATCTGTTATCCGTATTCCCAAACTGCAAAATACTATCCATAATCAGATGATTCAAGAGGAAATTTTCTGGTTTAGATAGAGAAAATGATATCTGTTTGCTCACTGTACCTTAATCAATAATGTATCATTGGAAGGATCATTTTTTCATCTCTGCTACTTAGAATTTTTTTTTTTTTGGTTGTTTGTTTTTCTGGAGAAATCTATGGTTATATTAGTGGCAAGAAGTTATATATATCCTGTTTGAAGGGTCTTGGACAATGACTAACTGTAGTCATTCTATATGACTGTTTATGCCACAGTATCTTAGGAGCTTGCAGACAGTATTGGTAGTCACTGGAGCTTCTCACCTGCTAAAATTCAGCTAGAGGTGATGAAAACTGATGTTTTGAGTTGAAAAGGAGGAGAGAAAACTCTGCCTTTGAAACCCCATTAATTATTACATAAGATTTAATGGGATAAAAAATTAAATATTTCAAAGTGTTCATTCTTCAGAAACATATGCTGAAAAATAAGGTTAAATTAAGTGGAGGGCTAAGCAGGTGAACAAATCTTTCTTTTTACCGTCTCTTGGCTTCAAAACCAGTAATGTGCTAAGGTTAAAAGAAGTATAAAAGGGAAAGAATACAAATGAGAAATGTACGAGACTTATGTTCCAAAACTATCTGACTTATAATGTTAGAAATATTCAATAACTTCTTAGTGATTGTTCCTGTTGGATAGATTTTGCCACTTTCTATGAAGGTGAGCAGTAAGTCACTCTGCAAGTCATTCTTGAAAATAATGGTAACCAGCAGAATAATCTGGTCTACATTGAATATATCACAAGAAACTGGAAACCAATATCTACCTATATTCAAAAGAAAGAAAGGCTACCACCTGTGGAGATGATGAGCTCTGGAAGAAAAATAACAAAACCGAAAGTATACCTGCTCTACACTAAAAAAGGTTAATGGATATATTTTACAATGAAAAAATTCAAATACTTGTCCAAAACTCACTAGTTAGATTTTTTTTTTAATTGGACAAGAAGCAGCTAAGATTCTTTCTTTTTTTTCCCATTAAAAATCGCATGAAATAATTCTCCAGGTCTCCATTTTTTTTTTGTAAATCAGCACTGTTCTGTTGGCTCCAGTTGAGCAATGCCAGCAGGACCAGAAATGCTGGACCAAAGCAATAGAAAAATCACTGCCACTTTACACTATGCATCAGTAATGCATAGTTTTGAAATACGCACCTTATATTAATGAGATATTTTTTGTCAGAACAAAGCTGATGAAATGTGTTTAAATACATCTTGAGGAGGAAGGACGATAAAAAATTGTCAGGCATCAAAATGCATTTTTTTCAAAAAATAGAAACAGATTTTAGCTACAGTTTTTATAAAAAAATCAAAATATATAATGCAAGCAGCTCCCATCATACTTACAAATGAGTGTCTATTAACATATACAAGCCATGCTCTATAATCTGTCAAAGATGTGTTTCTTTCAAATAATTTTTTTCCCCAGGAATTATTATAGGGATGGATATATGCTAGGGTTTCAAAAATACATACATTTTAAATGTATAGGGTAATGCATAAGATGCAAAAGATGGAGAAGCAGGAATGGGTTTTGAAGGCCAGCTGTATGGAACCATTCACTATTCTGAAAGACCTCAGCCATTTTATCTATAAGATTGAATGCCTGATGCAAAATATTTAGTGTGACTGCTCAGGCTACCCTTTTCTGAATGGTTACATTTTCACTGATGTCATCATCTTCTTCAGATGAATTGGAACCATAAAATCATTCAAGGGTAAAGGATGAAAGAGCAAGGAGATAGTGAAGGTTGGTGGAGCAAGTTATTAAATAAATGGTAACAGGACTCTGAAATGATGGAAAAAGAGGCAATGGATAGTGACATGTGGACTGCTGATGGTCCCAGAACCACAAAGGTTTTTATGAGTGTGAGGAGGGCAGTTATTTGCGCAGCTGATGGAAGCTGAGGAACTAATATTAGCATTCCTAGCTTATAAGTCACTTCAGAAGTATACACAGAGAAGCCCTGTTGCTTGATGTGTCTCTGAAGTAGCCGATATTTGATCTTTTGTATTCTGTGAGACTTCTTAGCAAAAGAAGAAAGACTTGACTAACATCTCTCCTCCTCTCTGTGCTTCAAATTTTAAATGATAACTACTACAGGCTATGCAAGATTTTAAAGGTGGGGTACATGTTCTAAATTTCCTTTTATCCCTATCTTTATTACAACTGAGACAAAAATTTGAGTCACTGTGCAAAAGAGATGTCAATATGCCCAGAAGCAGAAGATATCTTACACTGAGCAGAAACTTTTACAATATAGTAAAAGAGTAGGGCAGATGCAGGAGCAAACTGCTGCTGATAACACTATGCAGCTCTGATTTTCTTCTTCAACAGTTTGATGTTAATTAATGCTATCAAGAGGTTTTCAAATTGAAATCAATGGGAGTTTCATTATTCAATTCAATAGGAGTGGGATGAAGCTCTAACTAGTAAATGGAGCAATGAAAATCTAAGAAAACAAGAGGCATGCTAATGTGTGTTTTGTTTAAAAATTCTCAGTTTCATTGGCTCCGTTTAACAAGCAATTGCAGGCAATGTGCTTGGGAGGGTGTGAAAGTATGCGTTTCTCATGGGAGTGGAGGACTATACACCTTTCCACTAATCCTGAATCGAGACAAAACTAGGGGAATGTAATTTAGCCTGCACACAGAAGGTGTTGGAACAAATGCCTTGTAAATAAATAAAAAAAAAAACCCAACCAAACTAAAAAAACAACAAACAAAAAAGCAAAAAAATAACAAACCCAGAAAGGGGCGTTAAGTGCTGTGCACGTTTTACCAGCTTGGGTTTTTGGAACTGTTAAATACAAATAGAATGAATAATTTAATATTTTCCACAGTATGTGCATCTTGCACCACTGAGTTTTTGGAACAATTTCACATAGAGAAAATGTAGTGGGTGCTTACCTTGCTGTTCTGTAATTTCGCTTTGTCCTTATTTCAATTACATACTCTTCCTAGTTGTGAGGTGAATTTTATTCTGCTGAGCTAGGGAGGGTTTTTTCTTATGGTTTCTTTGTTTTGGAAACTCAAAATATGAGATATGGGGAACAGAAGGAATATTTCTAATGATCTTAAGCTAAATGAAGCCCTTTTCTCTCTTTATTATTCTATCTAGACTCATTGGTGCATAAACCCTGTTTTACTTCACTCCAGGACAGAGTAAACACATCAGTGAAAGTGTGTTTACAGATGCTTTGTCTGGCAATAGCCACCTCAAAACTCTCATTTCTCATATCCTGCAGATGTTTACTGCTCCTTCTCTTCACGTTTGCACAATATCCACCTTCAAACAAAAATTTCTCAATAGAACTTCATGAAAAATTGCACCTTGACTATTGTGTTCAGTTTTGGGCCCCTTGTTACATGAAACACATTGAGATCCTGGAGTGTGTCCGCAGAAGAGTGAAGACACTGGTGAAGAGGCTGGAAAACAAGTCTTATGAGAAGCAGCTGAAGGAAATGAGCTTGTTTAGCCTGGAGAAGAGGAGGCTGAGGGGATACCTTATTTGTCTTCATAACTACCTAAAAAGGAAGTTGTGGAGATTTGGGTGCTGGTCTCTTCTCCCAAGGGATAGGTGATAGGACAAGAGGGAATGGCATCAAGCTATGTCAGGGGAACCTTCTGCATCAGAGCAGACCAGGATGTACATCAATACACTCTGAATCTTGATTATTAGGGGAAGAAAACCCAATACCACAGGCTGCATGCAAGATTGCTGCAGAATACTCTAACCAAGATTTGAGGGCAGGCTTTAGGCCCACATAGATCAGTGGGAGACACTTATCTTTCTCAAAGAGGCCACTAACTCACTACAGTGCATTAGAAGCAGGCAAAAACCAAAGACCTATTAGTTTGCAGGAATAATGAATCAGTGATCAGCTCTACCAGCCTTCAAAATCTCAAATATTGCAAAAATCCAGCTGTATTAAATGTTGTGTTTAAGTTTTTTGCACCAAAATAAAAATACCTGGTTTTCAAAAAAACATAGTCCATTAAGAGAAAATTAATTAAATAGCAATGAAAAA
Source organism: Coccyzus lansbergi (assembly GCA_033558105.1). Classification (NCBI taxonomy): domain Eukaryota; kingdom Metazoa; phylum Chordata; class Aves; order Cuculiformes; family Coccyzidae; genus Coccyzus; species Coccyzus lansbergi. Next base: position 638,092 of record JAUMJK010000168.1, read on the forward strand.
TTTATTAATGATAAAAGATTTAATGTTCTGATTTACCTAAGGCAATGTTCTTCTGCATGTTTTTATTTTTGCACATATTACTGAATGATGACTCTTTCACAATAATATCAGATTAAAAATTCTCTGCAGGTCTTAAAAAAATCTCTATGGACAGGAATGACTATTTTCATCTCTGTTCCACCATCAGTATTCTAAAAGCTTTTATTTTTCATGTATGCTAGCATGCTTTCCAGTGGCAAGGTTAAGTCCATTAACCTATTGTTGAGATTATTTGAGACAAGGACAAAACAAGAAATTGCAGTGGCTACTATGGTTTTAAAGAACTCTAAACTGTTTCTATCTCAAAGCACATCTGAGTATCTCCACATTTTTATTCAGAATAAATCACTACACTTAAAAAAACCAATGTATTCGGGTAATGTTTGAATATTTTTTTTCTGCCTGTAAAATGGTTGAACCCAGAGAAAATGATGCCATTAATATTTAGAAGCATAGAATCATAGAATCACCAGGTCGGAAAAGATCTCTTGGATCATCGAGTCCAACCATTCTCATCTACCACTACACCATGTCTCTGAGCACCTCATCTATCCACCTTTTAATACACTTCCAGGGATGGTGACTCAGCCAACTCCCTGGGCAACCTGCTCCAGTGCATGAAATTTTTTTTGCCGATATCCAGTCTGAACCTTCCCTGGCACAGCTTGAGGCAATTCCCTGTTGTCTATGCCACTGGTCTCAGCCCAGTGGTCCAGCCTGTTCAGATCCCTTTGCAGAGCCTCCCTACCCTCTAGCAGATCAACACTACATTCCACCTTAGTGTCATCTGCAAACTTGCCAAGGGTGTACTCAATGCCTTCATCCAGGTCATTGATAAAGACATTGAACAGAGCTAGACCCAGCACTGAGGCCTGGGGAATACCACTTGTAACTCACCTCCAGCTGTATTTAACTCCGTTTACCACCACTCTCTGGGCCCGGCCATCCAAACATTTTTCCACCCGGGAGAGTGTGTGCCTGTCCAGGCCAGAGGCTGACAGTTTCTGTAGCAGAATGCTGTGAGAAACTGTGTCAAAGGCTTTATTGAAGTCCAGGAAGACCACATCCACAGCCTTTACCTCACCCAGTAAGCTGATCAACCTTTCATAGAAGGTGATCAGGTTAATTTGGTAGGACTTGTCTTTCATGAACCTGTGTTGACTGGGTCTGATCACCTGGTTCTCTTGCATATGCTGTATGATAGCACTCAAGTTCATCTGTTTCATGACTTTTCCTGACTGGCAGACCTGTAGTTCCCTGGATTCTCCCTGCGACCCTTCTTGTAGATGGGTATAACATTAGCTAGCCTCCAGTCAAATGGAACTTCCCCAGTCAGCCAGGACAGCTGGAAGATGATAGAACAGGGTTTGGCAAGCACATCTGCCAGATCCCTCAGTACTCTCAGGTGGATCCCATCTGGCCTCATAGACTTGTGAGTGTATAATTGGCCAAGCAAATTTCTAACTGCTTTGGCTTGGATCATGGGAGCTTTGTTCTGCTCCTCTAACTCCTGGGGATGCACATACAGAGAACAACTTTCTTTACCAATGAAGACTGAAGCAAAAAAGTAATTAAGCACCTCAGCCTTGCCCTCATCCTTTGTCACAGCTGTTCCCTTTGCATCTAATAAGGACTGAATGTTCTTCCTGGTCCTTATTTTACTATTGATGTTTTTGTAGAAAGATTTTTTTATTGGCCAGTCTGAGCTCTAGTTGGGCTTTAACCCTCCTGAGTTTTCCTCTGCATGATTTCACTTCTTTCCTGTAGTCCACCCAAGATGCCTGCCCCTTCTTCCAAAGCTCATAGACATTCCTCTTCTTTTTGATATCCACACAGATTTCCCTACTCAACCAAGCTGTTTTTTTTCCCCACTGGTTCATTTTCTAGTGCATGGGGATGGCTTGGTCCTGTGCTGCCAGGATTTCCTTCTTGAAGAGTACCTAGTCCTCATGGGCTCCTTTGCCCTCAAGGACTGTCTCCCATGGGACTTTATCAACCAGCCTTCTGAACAGTCCCAAGTCTGCCCTCTCACTACTGCTCATTTCTCTCACTACTGCTCCAGGACCTATGAGTGCTACTGTTCTAATCACGGAGAATTCTAAATGAGTGACATGACTGACACCAGGAAAAAAATTCCTGTGCTTTTTTCTCTTTAACCTGGCATCAAAATTCTCTTCTATTCCACAACAGTGATTTTCAAGAGCTTGCTTTTTGCTACCTATAAGGCATCAGTGTAAACTCTCTTCACAGAATCACAGAATCACAGAACAACCAGGTTGGAAGGGACCCATCGGATCTTCTAGTCCAACCATTCCTATCTAACACTAAACCAAGTCCCTCAAGACCTCATCCACCCGTACCTTAAACACCTCCAGGGAAGATGACTCAACCACCTCCCTGGGCAGCCTATTCCAATGCCCAATGACCCTCTGCGTGAAAAACCTCCTCCTAATCTCCAGCCTAAACCTACCCTGGCGGAGCTTGAGGCCATTCCCTCTCGTCCTGTCCCCTGTCACTTGGGAGAAGAGGCCAGCTCCCTCCTCTCCACAACCACCTATCAGGTACTTGTGGAGAGTAATGAGGTCTCCTCTCAACCTCCTCTTCTCCAGGCTAAACAACCCCAGGTGTTGCACTGAGGTAGAGTGATACTAGATATGTAAGCACTGAGGTAGAGTGATACTAGATGTTAGCCCTTCATGTCTGAATAGCAAAGCAATCAGGCTTATGTTTACAGGTTGTAAACATGTAAATGTTTACATGCTTCTTGTCTGGCCAAGTCTCTCACCTGCTTCTTTTGTACCTGAAGCTGGGCATTTTTCTCTCACCTGGAAGAAATTAACTACATGTTGTACAACTTAAACTAAGGCCTCAAGCTCCACCAGGGGAGATTTAGGCTAGAGATTAGGAGGAAGTTTTTCACAGAAAGGGTCATTGGGCATTGGAACAGGCTGCCCAGGGAGGTGGTTGATTCACCTTCCCTGGAGGTGTTTAAGGCATGGGTAGATGAGGTCCTGAGGGACATGGTTTAGTGTTAGATAGGAATGGTTTGACTCGATGATCCGATGGGTCTCTTCCAACCTGGTTGTTCTATGATTCTATAATATTTTACCTTTTATTTGTATGAGTAGAGCGTAGGTTCAGCAGATTGGCAGTGTAATAAACTGCATTTCATCTGATACCAACACCTCATGCCAATGACAGACTCAGTGGACAACATTTGTGGTAGCTTTTGTCTCTGAGCTAGAATCTGTGCTTTGCTATGGTTTAAGTTACCAGATGAAACTCCAGGAATAAAACGTTTAAGACACTTACTTCCCACTCGAAGACCTGATAGAGTGAGTCTGAAGGAGGGCCACAAAAATGGTTAGAGGGCTGTAAAATCTCTCCCTTGAAGAAAGACTGAGAGTTGTGGACATTCACCCTGGAGGAGAGAGGGCTCTGGGTAGACCTTATTATGACTTTTTAATATATAAAGAGAGCTTTTGGAAGAGGCTGTCTTCCCTGGAGGCATTTAAGGTGTGGGTAGATGAGGTACTGAGGGGTTTGGTTCAGAGATTGGTGGGAATGGTTGGACTCAATGATCCAGTGGGTCTCTTCCAACCTTATGATTCTATGATTATAAGTGATTAATAAGTAGACAGGGACTGACCCAGACAGGCTTTTGAAAGGTCTTGATCTAGACAAAGTGAATACAAGAACAGAAAAGACTGAAAGCACCTAGTGATGAAAAGTGCCTACTGTTAATATGTGTTTGGAGAAAGCCATTGGAAAGGGATATCCAGTACAGAGGTTGAATTCATGTGTAATTGCACTTGCATGTGATAGAGGGATGAGCACATGGTTACTGCTCTTCCAAAGCCATTCACTGCTTTGAGGTCCTGTTGTAAATGCAGCTGGCAGGAAGAGGAGTGGGGCTGCAACAGCAGAAATGACAACTTAAAACACACATAGGGAGATGTGTATAGACCGTGCTGTTTTCACTAAAGGCAGGAGAGTAGTTTGTGTTTCAGCTATCAGTCCAACTGGTTACAGTGGCAAGTGATAACCCATTGTTAATAGAGGTAACAAGATGAATTACTTTTGGACTCAAAGTATCTGAAATAATAAAAGCCATAAATAGTCTGACAGTCGGTGTCCTGCTATTTGATATGAATTCTATCTTCTGAAGTGAATTTAGCATTTATTGTTTGGCAGGTTATGATAAGGGTCTTCATGGGATGTATTTGTGAGAATTCAATTAGCTTGTGTTGTGAGCTAACACCATTTGCATGGTAATAAATTATTTTTTCAACAAAGTGTTGAAGGAAAACACACTAATTAGTTTTTTGAACAGCACCTGATATTCACAGGGCCCAATAGTGGTGCTGGCTAACTGCCTGCATGACTGATGCCCCTTTTTTAGAACTGGCCAGCCTTTTTTGTCTATGAGCTTATGAGAAAAACAAGCAAACAGAAATCTCCCCATTCCCATAAAAGCTTCTTAAAATGATACAAAGCCAATTTAACAAAATTTGCCAGTCAACCTTGTCCTTCCTCTTTCTGGATCTCTTCTGCTGCCTTCTCTTTCCTTGCTATATCAAATGCCGTTTCCTTTTACTGTTATGAAGCTACATTACTTTTCTTCCTCTATTATTTCTTGTTCTGTACGAAAAGATGACTCCTGCCTTCTAGTATCCCTCTATGATACTCCATGCACTATTCACCTATTCTGTAGGAATCACCATGGCAGCAGAACTGCTGCCAATAGGCTGATCTCTCGTTATCCATGCAAGTGCCCTCCAAATTGCTGACCAGTGAGAGAAAAGGAGTTATAACAAAAGATGGGCTGGCACAGGTTACTTCCCTACTGGGGTTCTGAGAGCAGCACAATTGTATTTAGCTTTTCCTTGGGGAAGATGGGCAGGTGCCAACCTGCTCCACAATAAACAGCAGAGTAGAATAAATAAAGACAAAATATTCTTTCAACCGCCATCACTTACTTGGGAAAAAAATCATTTTCAGATCAAATTTTGGTCAGATTTGATTCCACAGTGTTTCTGACAGATTTGTCCATTATTCCCTCCTTCATGTTTTTCAAAAAATTTTATTCACAAAAGTTCTCACAAACTCAGATGCATTCAATCCAAGGGAAACTCGGAAACTGTCATGCTGGAATTGGCTGCCATGTCATTTTTTTACTATCTTTTCTTTGTAGATATTTCTTACAAGTAGGAAATATCCATGAACAAAGTAACTAATGAAGAATCTGCAACAGCTGTATTAAGTTACGTACCGTAGAAGGTTTGTGGCTTCATCAGAACAGGCATCTTTTGCACGAGTGACATTTATCTTACCTCACCACGGTTCACTGCTTTGTAGATGGTATCCTCTCATATGAGGACAGGCTGAGAGAGTTGGGTTTGTTCAGCCTGGAGAAGAGAAGTCTCCAAGGAGACCTTATAGCAATGTTCCAGTACCTGAAGAGGCCTACAAGAAAGCTGGGAAGGGACTGTTTACAAAGGCTTGCAGTGATAGGATAGGGGCAATGGGTATAAACTGCAGAGGGGCAGATTTAGACTAGACATAAGGAAGAATTTCTTCACTATGAGAGTGATAAGGCACTATGACAGGTTGCTCAGAGAAGTTGTGGCCCCATCACTGGAGGTGGTTAAGACCAGGTTGGATGAGGCCTTGGGCAGCCTGATCGAGTGGGAGTAGGACAGGGGAATTGTAATTAGATGATGTTTAAGGTCCCTTCCAACCCAAACTATTTTATGATTCTATGATTCATGGAAGAAAGGCACTGAAGGGCACCACGAGAAGACATAGTTGTGCTCTGACAGACCTGATCTAAGGCAGACCTGCAGCCATAACCCAATTCCACAAAGAAAAAGATGCAGCCACCTTGGATGCCTTCTCAGAAGATTTTCTTGTTACTACAGATCTTTTGAATACAGTGGTGCATACAACTGCAAGGGAAAAGAATATTTGCTATAATTAGGTATCGTTTGAAGATGTACAGTGATCTGATGTAAATGAAAGCTTGGATTATAAGCTTTTAGCTGAGCTTTTGAGTGCCCTCACAAGTCACTGTCCACAGTCAGTTAAGCTACTATTGTTTAGCTGATGGCAGTTAGCTGTGCCCTATGCTTATCCTTAACCCATATAAAAATTATCTAAACCAGATGTCCTGGCTGAGAGAAAGGAAATTATTCCTCCATTCATCTGGTAGACTTAGATAAAGAATCCCTTTTTTCCTATGGAGTATAGAACACTATTGCTTCTATTTTTTCCATCATACACTGATAGAATAATGCTTCTAGACTGGTTATCATTTTAACCTACTCTAAGAATACTATGACGACTCCTCTACTATAAAAAAAAATGGCTGTAATATGGCTGAATTAAACTTCAAGCCTATGGGGGAAGAGTCAGCCCTTGCTGAAGTGCTTCTTGCTGCAAAAACTGTGAGAAATGCTCCAAAGCCTGACTGCTGCCAGGAAGGTAGGTACAGACATCTGTGTATGAGTTATTCTTGTGTGTGTGCAGCAGCTCAGACAGCTGCCAAACAAGCTACCCACAAGCTGTTTGACTTTGAGTAGTGGTGTTAGGAGACTGATCAGGGAAAGAGAGTTCATAGCACAATGGGGAAGGCTGCTTTTATTATTGTCGTTCCAGTATTTATTATTGTTTTTGCACTTTATCTCTTCTCTTAGTGTGTGCATCATCTATTATGTAATTACTGTAACAGCTGAGGCACAATAATACTTCACGCATTTTCAGGGATGGAAATCCCTTCATTCCTTAAAAATGCCAAAGTCATTATATTTTTTATGGTAGTTTGGGGATAAATAAGCAGGTATAAGGCATAGTATATCCTTTCTCATCTGTGTTGTCCAGGCAGGGTCTAGGGCAGCTGTGCTATTCTGGAAAATCAGGCAAATCCTCTCTTGATTCTATCACTTGGTGAGCACTACCATCAAATCCCAGACCTTTTAGCCCTCTTTCAAAGTTAGGATATCTTCATGATAAGTTTAATAAAAGTCGACTAGGGAAGCAGGTAGGTTTCTACTAAGAGGAATTTCAACCTTTTTATTTCATTACTAAAACATTGATACCGTCATATTCAAGTGTTCTAAAATGACATTTTTTCTTAATATTTCATCCATAAAACTTGATATTGTTTTTTTATTTTTTAGTTTAAAGCTCCATTGGCAAAAGCTGTTTTGCACACTCAGAAATGTGTGTAGCCCTGATAAAGGACTGGAAACTTCACAGCTGCTCGCATCTTCTCTCTTTCACTTAACTCTTTTCAAAATAATAATAAGAAAAATGTCATTGTCCTGAGAAGCTCAGTCAGGCACAGGATTTTCTCTGTAATTTGCCATTATGAATTCGAGCATTATTTCTCATACACAAAAAGGCTGAAATAGAATTTAAATACTTTCTGTATGCTGAAATAAGTCAGGGGAAAAAACCCATATATCTAACCTATAAATTCTCTTTATTTAGTAAGCTGGTGATCCAGTCTGTGGAAATGAAGGCTACAGAAGATTGTGGATAATGAAGAAAATGTGGGTTCGTCTGTCCAAGCATGATGTGTTATTTTTATTCAGGATTTATAAAATCACCAAGACTACAGCTAGAAAATGAAGGAGAAATCGGAGCCATGCATAATTTTGATTTAAAAAATAAAAAGAAATTATAGAGCTTCTCTGTCCACGGTCAGAAGATGGCATGTTTCACAGTAGGGACTTCGATGCATTTTGTGGAGTTAAACTTCTTACTGAAAGCCAAGCTAATAAAAGTGGATGTAGTACCCTTGCTGGCAGGGTTATTATTTTGCTGTTTAAAATCCCAGAGCAGAAAATTTGAGGAACATGAGGAGGGACCTGTTAAATGTTTTATACAGCAGCTCAGGGAGTAAAGCTACCACACGAATACAAAGGAACTCCCTAGCCTAGGCTTAGACCAGTACAGAACTAACCAGAACGGACTTTATGTCTATCTGCACTCAATTTACCTTTTGTGTTCCACAGGCATTAATGAAAACAAAGAACACAGAAGAGTATTACAAAAAGCTTTGTAATAAATCGACTCTCACTCTTCCTTAACTGGAATCTTTGTGTGATTTCCCATGAACTACTGACATACCCAAACAACAGTTCATGACAACATGAGCTTTTGAGAGACCAGATATTTAAACGTTGCTTCAGAATTGTTTGTATAATTTTTGAAAGGCATTTATGTTGTACCTTTGCTACTAGGTACTGCAGTTTTTTACTCACATGCAGATGGAGAATGTCTCTCGTAAGGACTTTCTCTGTGTTCTGAAGTACACATAGAAACCTTCATGGAGTGCACTGTAATTACACACACACATAAACACAGCAGCAGGATCTGAGGTCTACTGATTCTGAAGATAAAAAGACATTAATTAAATACCTCCTATTCGTTACAGTCAAAGAAATGGCATAATACATCATTACACCCAACTGATCTGTCTCTGTAACCTGATGTCAGATCAAAATTGAACAATTTTTAGAAAGAAAACCAACCAACCAATCAAATCACAAGTGTTCAGAGATGGTGAATACTGTCTTTATTAATTGTAGGTTGGAGATCTTTTTAGCTAAGATTGTGACTGTTTTTGCAGAAAAGTGGGGCAGCAGAACTTTGCCTGTTTACAGAAATGCCACTTTCAGTGTTTCAGAATCAAAACCTAATGCCAAGAAACTTACAGAACTTAGCTTACGAAATGTGATATGATCAGCTATATATGGTTTTATGTAAAGTAGCATTTCTGTCTGGGGAACTAGAAGACCACTCAAGGTGCATAATCACTGAACAAGGTTACCTTGTGGTACTGAAGCTACTTACTTTTTTTACAGCATTCAAAGATTAAAGAATGGAAAGCTTTGTGAAAGAGTTATATATTGTATTCATTAGTTTACAGTATGAACATGGTTCTGAAAATTTTCCTCTGCTTATAAAGTGCTCGAGCTCCTTTTAATTACTAGGAAAATAGCTTTCTTTCAGATGGAGACGGGCACTCCTGTCTTTTTAAAACCTATTTCAGGGCTTAAAAAAAGATAACTTAGTTAAAAATGAATGAATACAGAGGACAGTTTAAAGGTGAAATGGATAAGAAAGTTAATAGAAAGTGACACAGTGACTTAGGCATAAAATATGTTTTTTTCAAGTAGTACTTTTTATCAAAATATAGTGCTACCAGGTGTACTCAGATTATTTCAAGTCAAATAGTTGAAATAATCGATCATTGAAAAAGGAAAATGGAAACAATCTTGGTAAATTCTCCCCTTAGAAATATGTACATGGCTTATAAGGGCAGAATTCAGGAGGTGTTCCTTGGCACTACAGAAAAACTCCATAAGTTAGGAAGGGAAATCAATGTGTCTAAGTTCAGGAATGAGTCAAAGCAGTGGTGAAGACACTTTCTCATCTTGTGGTGGAGTAGAGATGTTTTATCTAGGAGTCCTTTCTGGAGGAAGTTTGATTCGGAGTGAAATCAACATGAAATCGTATTTTGCTGCAGGCTTTCTTCCCTTAAGCGTTATCTACATTAGGATCTGTCTGATGACCTGATGTACTTTGTCCTAAATGGAACTTTCTAAAGTATATGTCATGATTTGGGCCTTCTTGAAACAGATTAGGCACAGTCTAACAGTACAGCTGGAGGTCACGTCCTGATACATCCTGAGTTTACTTAATACGATAAGTCCTACCTAAATACCTCTCACTTGATCTCTCTGGATCAATGAGGGTGTCTGTACTCCAGCAAAGCCTTCATGGCAGCTGCTGAGGAAGGGAGAGGACATTCATAAATGAGAGCCAGTAACCTTGCACAAAGACTCTGCCTTGCCCTGTTGCACTTTTGCACCTCTGACTGAGTGCTCCAACTACCCTCTTTTGCTTTGGAGTTGTACTACAGCTATGATGGGTCTGGGAGGGTGAATGCGGCTGGGGCATAGCAGATGATCAAAGAGGAAAAAAATATCCTAGAAGTTATTAGAAGCTAATATCATAAATTTTCTCTTCTCTCAGAACTGTTCTGAGGTGTAATATGCAGATGGTGTAATGAGACTTGTGTTTCAGCCAGCCTCTTCAGGGTCATCCATTGTGAGGAGGAAAAGGTATCAGGCAAAATCAACTTACCTGCTCTGTAATATTTCTTCTCAGGACAATACCCAGGATATACTGTTTATTAAAAGATGTCATCCCATCCTGTTTCGAACAGTATAAATACCACAAAAGCTATGAGATCCTGGCTGCAGTGAAATCAGAGGTCATCGTGCCATGGAGCTGAACGGTAATTGAGACTTTACCCCTGGTTGCTAAAAAACACTTAGCTTTAATTATGTCTGTTTCACCTACAGTCATGGTTTTGAATACTGAGATATATGAAATTGAAGATTTAATAGAACAACTTATACTGGAAAAAATGAAATTGTAAACATTTTGAAGGAAATATGTTTATGAATATTTAACATCTCTGATAACTATAAGAGAAATCTATTACTAATTTAGCTTAGAAAGAATAAAGAATTACTTAGGCTTAATAATTAATTAATTAATTAATTAATATTAATATTAACTCTCAAAGTACCTTGAAGCTAAAAAATATACTATATAAATTCTTCTTGGAATGGATACTGTACATCTGAGCAGTAATTATGTCTATCTGACATGTACAAATGTGTATATGATCATAGCAAAAAACCTATAATTTCCACCCAAATAATTTTTAAAGTGATAATTGAAAGCAATGCTATGAAGTTGAGTTAAAGTTTTGAGAAAAGGCTGGGAATAAAACAAAATTTCAAAACAGGATTAAGCATGTAGAAAAATGTTTCTGTTGAGTGATATTATTTTAACTTAAATTTAAGTCTTTATATCTACAGAGAATTTGCCCAAAAACTACACTTATAATTGCATGTAAAATATTGTTTGAATTCAGTCCAGGATTCCTCACTTTTTTTGCCTAGAAATGGAAGCATAGTTCAATACTGAATGAATTCTGTCATGCACGGATTACAGGATGATAAGTAATTTTATCATATTTCATTTTATGTGGCAGCTTTAGCTGTAAATCCACATTTAAGTAGCTAAAACAGAGCTTGGTTTTGAGAAATCAAATAAGACATCGCTTAAGCACACGTCTGTCCCATTGACTCTACTGGAATTTCAGTACAAGCTTGAAAGCTCAAAAGGAATTTGAGTGCTATTTTGAATAGGAAACCTTAAAAGGTTGGTTTAAAACTTAGAAAAGGAGGGATATTTATCATTTACCACAGCCAGTTTTTAATATTTAAGTATATCAGTCTGGTTTTTTGGAGGAAAAATACAGAGCAAAGAAAATTGAAAGAACTAAATAGACAAACTGCCGACTTTAGGATTTTAATTTTACTGATATGGCTTTGAAGTTCACAGCTTATTTAGATGAATGGTGTTTGGGGAAAGTGTTAGAGCACACACGATGAGATGAATGAGATGGGGACATGTGAGTTTACACATTTGTTGATTCTACTTGGTTGTCTACATTTGTTCTCCAAAGTTGGATTGATAGGACAAAAATGTCTTTGAGTAAAAATTGTGAAATAAGACCCTGTTCTCGTGCCTTCTTCTTTCACACCTCTTTGACAGTGTGAAGAGGCATGTGAGTTGGTGAAAACAACAGAGAAAATTTGGGCTCATTAATTACTACTGAACATATTACACATTCTCATGAGTAATTCCACTGGAATCGGGGTATAAATCACTGTGCTTGGCTGTAAATGTTTTCAAGACTGAGAAGTCTTCTGAGCCTTCTGGGATATTTCACTCTGCGTGTGTGCCAATTACACTTTTACAACTCATCTCTCTTGTGTGCATTTTCCCAGCAGCTGCTCCCTTTCCTGCAAAGCTATGCTGGCCCAGCAGACCATGGGATGTGCCTGTTAAGCAAGATGCCAATGGGTTATGCTTAGAAAAGTCTTCTTTAAAAAAAAAAAAACAAAAACAAACCAAAAAACCAAAATGGGGTTTGGAGGCAGTGTATGGAGGTGTAACAAAACCTCAGTTCTCCAACTCTGTCATATGTTTATTGAGTAACCTTGCCACTACACCCATTTCCTTTCCTAGCCTATAGAATCATAGAATCATAGAACAATCAGGTTGGAAGGGACCCATCGGATCTTCTAGTCCAACCATTCCTATCTAACAACTAAACCAAGTCCCTCAAGACCTCATCTACCCGTGCCTTAAACACCTCCTGGGAAGGTGAATCAACCACCTTCCTGGGCAGCCTATTCCAATGCCCAATGACCCTTTCTGTGAAAAAATTCCTCCTAATCTCTAGCCTAAATCTCCCCTGGTGGAGCTTGAGGTCATTCCCTCTTGCCCTGTCCCCTGTCACTTGGCAGAAGAGTCCAGCTCCCTCCTCTCTACAACCTCCTTTCAGATACTTGTAGAGAGTAATGAGGTCTCCTCTCAGCCTCCTCTTCTCCAGGCTAAACAACCCCAGCTCTCTCAGCTGCTCCTCATAGGGTCTGTTCTCCAGCCCCTTCACCAGCCTCGTTGCTCTTCTCTGGACTCTCTCCAGAACCTCAACATCCTTCTTGTTGTGAGGGCCCAGAACTGAACACAGTATTCAAGGAGTGGCCTCACCAGTGCCGAGTACAGAGGGAGAATCACCTCCCTGGACCTGCTGGTCACACCATTTCTGATACAAGCCAGGATGCCATTGGCCTTCTTGGCCGCCTGGGCACACTGCTGGCTCATGTTCAGTAAGGTGTCGACCAACACCCCCAGGTCTTGGATACTTGCATTGTGCTCCTAGGGAGGGGTGTAGTATTACCTATTGGCAGAAGTTAGGTGGTGAGCAGCTTCCTTCTATTTCAGATACATTTAAAATAAGCTCTTCAGACCAAAATTAAAATGTTGCTCCCTCTCTAGAGAAAGAAAATAAAAATGGAAAATTCTCACAGCTACATCTGGCACTCTACAATCTCATCAGAGGACTGGAAAAAATCTATTCATTATTAGGAAAATTGTCTATTGTTAATAGAGTAAGCAATGTATTCCTGTTCTCATCTCAACTGGGAGTGAAGTTGGCTTGCCTGTTTGAACAGAGGTGACAAAAAACATTTCTTGATTGAATTCACAGAACATCTGCTTGCACAATCAATCCAGAATATCTTTATGCATAATACTATCTTGATCTGGATTGAATTATTTTTCTGCATCCTGTGCCAGAAGAACTTATCATCTGTACACTGACAGCCTATCGCTGCATATAATGTGAACTTGGGATGTATTCATAGAGGACAGATGCCTTTTTACTTGTCTTTAACCATCTTTCTCTGTTTTTCAACTGAAGCAAAATTAAAAAATCAGAGTTTCTATCTTTACTGAATTGATATGCTTCAGTAGTGCAAAACCAAATTCACATTTGGGGGAAAAAGTTTTTCTCAATCCTTCCTTTTTTTTCTCAGTTCTCTTTTTTTCTTTTCTAAAATACTTATTACTGTTCTCATTTTATTAGGAAACCTACAAGTGACTGCTAAATTTACAGTTGGAACGAATATGTTTCAGAAGGTTTTCTGACCACCCAGCATTTCATTGCCGCAGCCTGTGATCTATGTTCTGTTTGTTATATCAAAGCCTTAGTTAATTTCACAGTGAATTTTAACAAGTAATTAATGTTATTTGAATAGGGATACTTAAAAAACCCACAAATATACTTGTCCATACCTTCATGTAGTATCAGCTAGCAGTGCTCTACTGTTGTTTGGAAGATACAGAGTAAACAGGGGGATGTGTTACTGAATGATCTTAATTGTAGTACACAAATAGCTGGTAACTGCAAGAGACAGATGCTTCTCTGCACGAGCTACAGTACAAAATGGACGGTACTTACAATTTTTAGCTCTTAATTAAATAAAGCAAGACCAATTAGAAAGAGAGCAGTCATAGACAAGTGTAAATGTGTGTACAAAGGCATTCAGAAAATCAAGACCTGAACTGTGAATAAAACCTGTTTCCTGAGTTTCTGTCTGTCTCCACTCTGTGATGCTGCCTGTAAGGTAACAAAATGTGTGTAGATCTGCATACCTATTTTTCCTTTCATATTCTTCACTGTGTGACACGAAGGTTAAAACATTCTCAGCGGAGTTCTCAGTTGTGCCTGGTCTAATATTTAGGAATGTCTGCACATTTATACAGACAGCAGAATGCTTGATTTGCAATGGGATATCAGAGAATATAAATAGCTTGTGAGATGCAAAACACTGTCAGTGCATGTAAATACCAGGGAAGCGTGCAATCAAGGTGACTACATGAATGGCATAGATACACTGTTTTGCAGGTGCAGTTTTGCAAAGCCAGGTGAGGGGAAAAGTCACAACACATGAATCATTTTAGCTCATGAGTATAACCCTCTGTTGTCAATTCCAGTTCTGCTTGTCATCAGACAAAGACACTCAAGACAGTAAACCATTACAGCTCCGCATTCTTCTATCCCCAAGGGGGCCTTTTTAAAGAGGCAAATTGATTTTTGCCACCAGGGAGTGAGTCATGCATACGAACTAGGAGAGTACTTACGCATCCCTATATTCATTTCCCCATGGTGGTTGGTAAGGTGAGTTGTTTGCTTGATTTGTTTAAGAATAGATTTGGGGAAAGAAACAAAACAAAGCAAGACACAAAACCCTAATGTTTTTAACTCCTGCCTGAAGAACACAATATATCTATCACCATTCAAATAAATGTTGTCACTTCCTATGGAGGGCTTAAATTTTTGGTTTACACAGAATTGATATGATCAAATGGTTTGCCACATGCTGTGTATTAGAACTTTTTTCAACAAGTCTTTACCTGGCTATTTTCAGGAAGAAAAGGGAGAAGAAACTAACAAAACTCAAGTAAGAGTGATGGATTCTGTCACATACACAGAGGTAACTAATGCTTTTTGAGACACTTTAAGATTCAAGGTGCTCACTGGAGCTGTGTAAGACCTATATCCTTTTAGAAAAGCAATTGGATCCCAGGTGGGGCACCAATTCCTACAGAATCTTGTGGCTGAGGGGAGATTTGGACTCAGTCAAAGAAGTGGAAAGCAGTTAAACTAAATGTATCTACTCAAAGACAAAAACTGAATATGTCCTACCCTTTAAACTTAGGGATACTGGATTTGAATAATTTGCAGTAAGGGTCTTTGGTTTTGTTTCTTTTACTATTTAGGGTTACTTTTCAGTCATTTAAGATATGATTTTTAAGAAGTCTGAATATCAGAGAGAAGTAAATGTTACATCTTTAGCTTTCAAGTCAGGTCTGTGAGCTTTCAGAGCACAAAAAGAGTGAGCAAAAAAACCACCACCTAAACTGATAAATCTGCAACACACACTGAAAGTTGTATCTGTTGGTAGCAGATGGAGCAAATTGTGCTTGTAGAAGAAAACAGGTGGAGTCTGGAGAGAATGAAGTTTACTTTTTGAAGGCTTTAATTGCTTTTATTTTAGTAGTTCATGCCATAAACTCTACATGTCCTTGTCATCCTCCTTTCTCTTTTTTTTTCCATCAATAATCACTGAATACAGATAATGCCAATATACAGAGATAACGTATTTTAACTTTTTCATTTCCCTGCAGCAGTTTGCACTCCATCCTGGGCTGTGCTTAGTTTTTAGCCAATAGCTAATAAAGCTGTATAATTTTTACCCAAATTTCCCCTGCCTTTCATATAAAAAATTCCTTAAATTGAAGCCAAATGCACATCTCTGTCCGTGACCTCACCCCAACTCCCACCTGGTAAGAGTGCTATAACTCATTTCTTGGAACCTTCCTTTATCCAGTACAGTCAATGGAGTTTACCGAACATTTAAAATTACCAGTACCTGAATCCTGCCCAAGGTGTGTACAGTGTCATGTTGATTCTCAACCTTAACGCCTACAGTCAGTGAAATAAGCACTGAAGCTAGTAGATCAAAAAAAGGGGTATCATAGAGTCATAGAACTACCAGGTTGGAAGAGACCCACTGGATCATTGTGTCCAACCATTCCTATCAAACACTAAACCACGCCCCTCAGCACCTCGTCCACCCGTGCCTTAAACACCTCCAGGGAAGGCGAGTCAACCACCTCCCTGGGTAGCCTGTTCCAGTGTCCAGTGACTCTTTCTGTGAAAATTTTTTTCCTAATCTCTAGCCTAAATCTCCCCTGGCGGAGCTTGAGGCTATTCCCTCTTGTCCTGTCCCCTGTCACTTGAGAGAAGAGGTCAGCTCCCTTCTCTCTACAACCTCCCCTCAGGTAGTTGAAAATAGGACTGTATACTTTGGGGTTTGTACCTAAAATATCAGTTATTACATTTCAACACATAAAAAAAACCAAATAAAAACCTGAGTATGTTTATTGCAACTCCCAGTTTATGTCTTAAATAAATGCATTAACTTATTCTCATTTGCATGCGTCCAAATTCTGAAGTCATGAATAGAAGAGGAAAGTATGTCAAAAAAGTTGACTTTAATGTATGGCTGAAATGCATATCTTAAGTAAAAATTATGAATACTGTGGTCTGTTATAAAAATGTGAAAAATCTCAATATACATTCATCACATGCTATATAATACATTTATATATATGTGTTGTATATATATACAGTTCTACAAAAGGGTTAAAAGAGTTCTTATTTAGACTGGACACAGAAAGGAAGGTTTTAGCCCACCTAGAGAAGCTGGTCAAATGTGAAAAAAGCAAACTGACTGGAGAAGAGCTATTCAATGGATGTAAACCACCAGAGCTCTCTTGTCTTCAGCCAAGCCCTAATGATTCATACCTATTGAGTATCTTGGATAAATACATAAGTCCAGTTGGTTCGTCACCAGCTGGCAAATACAATGTCCTCAGTGTGATACAGCATCCACATTTCAAATGCCTCGTTATTTTTGCATTTGCTTTAATGGGAGATGTACTTCACAACACAGAAACTTTCCCACAGGACAAAGTAGTAGGAAGTGGGAGATGTGTATATAAATCACACAGTGTTCTCTGGAAATGTAAGATTCCAGAGTGTCTATCTTTCTTAAACTTTCTGTGGCTAACACAGAATACAAGCCTTCGTTTTTTCCTTTCTTCTAGATGTTTAATATTTATAGTCTTTCCTGTATTCACAATGATCTTAAACATTTTGAAATATTTACGGATCCTAAATCTCAACTAAGTGCAAAACATAAACCTGTTACAAAAGTCAAAGACAGCTTTGTAACATGAAGAAGGCAAAGTTTTATGTTTACTGGTATAATATTGGCCCTTGAGTTTAAGTAGACATAGGAATACTTCAAAGAATGACTGACTGATGGAAAACACTGAAATGAGAAGCAGAGGAAGGCAAATAAATCTATAGATATCTATCAGTGAGTTGTTTAAAAATACAGACAAGCAAATGGGATGGAGAAAATACAGTGAGATGAAATTGGAATAGAGAGGGTGAAAAAAGAAGCTGCTGCTGAGGCACAGAAAGGGGGCAGAGTATGTAAAGATACAGAGCAGTCAAGAAATTAGGGAATAATTAATGAAGGGGGAAAATATAGATGTTGCATGCTGCAGAATTCATTCTTATTAGAAAGATATAGCAATGATGTGATCATGACAAAGTAGAAACCAAACCAAATCTTCAGCCCAATTTATGCCATTTCTTTGAGAGTCAGTACTTTTTTTTTGTTGGTTTTTTTTACTGGGAAAAGAATGCACTGTATGTTTTTGATTAGGATTGGAATATGAAGCAGGATAATAACAATAATCCAAGGAAGGCTCACCCCACCCTGCTCTGGTGTTTCTGATAGAGGTAGGAAGTATGAGAGCTGTAAAAAGGAAATTACCTATGGGACTGGAAGTAGATAATGGAAGACTAAATAAATAAAAAAGAATGTAATACTTTGTATGAAATGCATTTATTCGTAGTTGAGTTCCTAGCAGGAATTTGTCCATATTAAAGGTATGAGTAGCACATAGATCAAGAATGATATGAAGAATTTGTCCCCCATGAGAGTATATGCCAGGTTTATCAGCTACTCCTTGCTAGCCTGGGGACAGCTGGAAGAGGTTGCTTTGCTGATGCACATGCTGTACTAATTCTGAATTATTATTGTGTTTCATCTTGTAGTATGTCCAAAAGCAATCTACTTTCTACTGCGGTTGTTCAGTGAAACTCACCCCTAGGACATCTCTTATTTACTTCTTTCCTCTCAGAAAACAAACAAACAAACAAACAAACTCTTATATTCTTAACTGCCACTAAATTCATACCACCTGGTTCTTGTGGTAATGTGACATCTTCATGTTCACTCTAAGATTATGCATTGGAAAAGCCCTGCTTTTCACAAGACCATCCTAGGGAACCTGCATTTTCTTTTTCCCAAGAAACAATGATTCTGAGGGTTTGTGGTAGGTTGACTCTGGCCAGCAGCTAAGCACCCACTCAATCACTTGCTCACTATGCATACCCCACAGTAGGATAGGAACAAAACAAAAGCTTAAAATTCATGGGTTGAGATAAAGAGAGTTTATTAAATGAAGAAAGCTGCAAGCACAAGAACAGTGAAATAGAGAATTCATTCACTGCTTTCCATCAGTAGGCAGATATTTTGGCAAGTCTTCAAAAGCAGGGCCACAGCATACATAACAGTTACTTGGGAAAACAAACGCCATAGCTCCAAATGTCCCTCCTTTCCTCATCTTGTCCCTTAGTTAGCTTTTATTGCTGAACGTGATGACATACGATACAGTTAGTTTTGGTCAGTTTGACTCAGCTGTACTGGCTGTGTGTGTTCTCAGCTTCTTGCCCCTTCCCAGCCTACTTGATGGGTGGACTGCATGAGAAACAGAGGGAGCTTTGACACTGCACTGTTCAGCAGTAGCCAAATCATTGAAGTGTTGTCATTACTATTTTAGTCACATATCCAAAATGTAGCACCATATGGGCTACTATGAAGAAACTCCATCCCAGTCAGAATAGTTCTCTTGTAAAGTATAACTGGATAAATACTCTTGTCATTTGTGCCTATGTTTTGTAAATTATTCCTATTCAAATCTGTGGGCAATTAATTTGGATTTATTCAGATATAAGTAGCCAGTAGCTGCTTTTGACTGATTAATTTTAATACAGACAGTAAAAAATTAGAGGAGAATTAGTAATAATACTTTTTTCCTTGTTGTTCTTTAGGCAGAAATTTGCTCAAATTAAAGTATAAGACCAGAAACTGCTTTAGAGAAACAGACCTAAAATAATTCCGGTGATTTTCTCTTGTAGCTGGAGAATATTTTTCTCTTCTATTTAAGCTTTATGAAAAAAGAGAGATGTATTTATTACTGTAGGTTAACATTATATTAAATTCTAGCATTTTGCATGTTTAAGATAGATTTTGCAGCATTTTGTTACCCAGAGAACTGCATCATCTTCTGCTTGAATAGAGACAGATTACTGAGTTTCGGTAACTAACAAGGAAACTAAATTTCGGGTCTTTGCTAAGAATACAAAAGGCTGCTGATAAATAAAGTTTCCAAATGACATAGCCATTGTTATAAACCCTTGCAATATGTCAGTATTCCTAAATTATGACTTCTAACATTTGAACAGAATCTACAGCATTAATCTGATAATACTTTTATTTTTGCACTAAAGATACATATAGAACATTGGAAAAAAATGGATCATATCTAAGGGGCTGGTTTGATCCTCTGAGAAGAACAGTTATAGAAAATGTCTGTGACAATATTTGTCATGGTTTATCTCCAGCCCAGTTAATTTCTGTCACCAAAACTGTGCAATTGAGCTTTCAACTCCCTTCCCCCCACTCTCTCTCAGGAAAAGGAGAAAGGGAAATGAGAGGAAAAAGGACTTGCAGACTGGAAACTAAAATTGAAGCTTTAATTAAATGATGATAATAATCATAATTACAGTAATTGGAAAGCAATAAAATATATATAAATACATGAGATTGCACCCCCACCTACCCCTTCACTATATTTTACCAAAAATACTGTAGAGTAGGTGTGAGGGAACTGGTCCACAGCTAGGAGGGAGAAGACCTCTGGAAATGGATTTAGGAATGCAAGGATCTTGGATCAGGAGCAATGAGACAGATGAGGTTCTCACTGGCCATTGGTCATTGCAGAAAACGGTAAATCCTTGTCTCTCAGTTTTATACTGAGCATGACATACATGGGGTGGAATATTCTGTTGGTCAGCTTAGAATCACCTGTCCTGTTCACCCCTCCTTCCAGGTGTGGCCTTTTTCCACCAGATTGAGTATTGCCTTGGTTAGTATACGGATAAGTACAGACACTGGCCTTTTTGAATACCACTGCCCTGTGTTATCATTCCTACAGAAGAACATTGTCTCAATAATATGCAGTTAGCTTTCAGAGAATGAAGTTACTTAAAGCAACTAAGTTAGCCACAAAACTGACTCTAATTTAGCTCAAGCCACAACAGTATTCAACAAGTGACAGAACAAGTCAGTGGAATGTAATATTTCACTCTTTGAAATCCTAACTTATAATTCATCTGCATGATAAATATTCTAGGAGATACTTGGCCAGTGCACCTCAATTTTGGCATCTGCACACAACAAGGCAGTAACTACACAAGATTGGTTTGTACCCTTGTTTTCATTAAGAGAACAAAAGTTTCTTTTATCCGAAGTATATTCCATATTTTTACTCACATGCTTACTGGGATGCCTTTGGGTTGATATATAAAAGTTTGTAATTCTTTTTGAGAATAAAGAATCTTACCTAATGTGAAATATTCAACCTTTTATCCAACAGGACCCTCATGTTCTTTTCTGAATTCCTGCTTTCTAGCCAATCAGCTCCCAGCCTGTACAGATGCACGTGATTTGTCCTTTCCAAGTGCAGGTCTTGACACTTCTGATTGTTGAATTCCAAGAGGTTCCTCTCTGTCCATGTTTCTGGTCTGTCAATGTCACTCTGAATTAGACACAACAACCTGGTGCATCAGCATGGTGGATTGGCCTGGCTTATATCCAGGAACCAACACAAGTCACTTGCTCACTGACCCCTCTCAGCAGCAAGATAAGGGAGAAAATAGAATCATAGAATCATAAAATATCTCAGATTGGAAGGCACCCATGTAAGGATCATCACGTCCAAAGCTCTCCACCTAACTGGATGGCATAAGCCATATGACTAAGAAAGTCCAGATCCTCCTTGAACTCTCACAGGCAAACAGGAAGAATGAGAGTGAGAAAACTCATGGAACAGGGAGATCACTTACCAATTGCTGATGCACGTAGTAGATACTTAACTTTAGCAAAACTGACTTAGTTGTTTTCTACTTAAAATAAATATTTATGCAAAGATAAAAAAAAAAGTGCTTCAGGAAAATACTTCTCCCCTGCCTTTCCCAGGTTCAGCTTTACTCCAGACTCTTCTCCTCCCACCCTGCATTGTAAGCAGTGGCAGCGTTTTTTGCTGCTGCTCCTCCCCTCTCACTCTTTTCCTGTGCTCTGGTGTGGGTCCTTCAGAGCCTGCAATCCCTTTGAGGAATAATTTGCTTCTGCATGGGTACTCCACAAGCTGCAGTCCTTGCTTTGCCATGGAGTACCTCCTACTCCTCTGACCTGGGTGTTCCCTGTTATTTCTCTCTAATCCCTCCCTTCTCTTTCTCTCTGATGTTTCCTGGTCTTTCTTAAATATGTTTCCACAAAGGCACCACCAACTTTGCTGATGTGCTCCACTGTGTCCCGTGGTGGGTCTGTTGTGGATCTGGCTGAAACTGGCTGTAAATATTTGTGTGCAGCACAGGGTAGCCACCAGCCTCTTCTCATAAATGACACTGCTGCAGCCTTACTTCTACCAAACCCTTGCAACCTGCCCTTAACAGTATTAGCCAATCTTCCCAGTTCTGCATCATCTGCAAACTTGCATAGGGTTTGCTCTGTCCTATGATTCAGGTCTTTAATGAAGACATTAAATACTAATGGCCCCAGTACTGTTTCCCCTGCAAGTAGTCACACAAGTAGTTACTGGCCACCAGTTAGACTTTGTGTCACTGATATCAATCTTTTGAGCCTGGCAGTTCAGTTAGTCTACTCTGCAGTTCAGTTGCCTAGATTATACTTAATTTCTTCAATAAGGAAGTTACAGGAGGCAATACCAAAAGACTGAAGCAGCTGCATCATACAGAAAAAAAAACTTCTCTTCAAATCTAAATGGAAAAGAAAGGAAAAACAAATGAGAGAAAAATCAAAAGAAAAGGAATTTACTGTCTCTCTATCATGCCTTGGGAGAGATTAGGTGAATTTCCTAAAATCTCTGAGGCAATCTATAACAGAGGAAGTCATTAAGCCCATGTCCCCTGAATCAGTTCTCACATTACAGAGGAACTTTTTCATTTTGTAATAATTTTCCTATTTATTACCTAGTCTGCCTTGAAGGTGTTGTGATTCAACTGTATTTTGAAGCTATTCGTATAACTGGCCACTCAAGTCTTGCAGTTTCTATGGTTCTGGAAGAGCCTAGTATCATTCTTGCTGCTCTCTTCCCTATCATACACAAAGTGAGCTGCAGAAGGTGGAACGTATTGCTGAACTGACAAGCTGGAGTTACTTCTGACACTATAAAAACAGGCTTCCCAAAATGTTAAAACCTATATTTTTGTCAAAGAAAAAAACCCCAATAAATTATTTGAACTGTACTGTCTGGAACAAGTCTTTGGGATAACATAGAAAATCACTTAATCATTCAAACCCCAACTTATTATCATGGAACAGGTGATCTTGAGTGCTATCATGAAGCACTTACAAGAGAACCGGGTGATCAACACAGGTTCACAAAAGGCAGGTTTTGCCAAACTAACCTGATCGCCTTCTATGACAAAGTGACTCGGCTGCTGGACGAGGGAAAGGCTGTGGATGTGGTCTTCCTCGACTTCAGTAAAGCCTTTGACACAGTTTCTCACAGCATTCTGCTGCGGAAACTGTCAGCCTCTGACCTGGACAGGTGCACACTCTCCTGGGTAGAAAACTGGTTGGATGGCCGGGCCCAGAGAGTGGTGGGAAATGGTGTTAAATCCAGCTGGAGGCCAGTGACAAGTGGGGTTCCCCAGGGCTCAGTGCTGGGTCTACTGAGCCCTGGGGCTTCCACATTAGCAAGTTTGCAGATGACACAAAGCTGGGTGAAAGTGTCGATCTGCTGGAGGGTAGGGAGGCTCTGCAAAGGAATCTGAACAGGCTGGACTGCTGGGCTGAGTCCAATTGCTTGAGGTTTAACATGACCAAATGCTGGGTCCTGCACTTGGGGCACAACAACTCTATGCAGAGCTACAGACTAAGAGAAGTCTGTCTAGAAAGCTGCCAGGAGGAGAGGGATTTGGGGGTGTTGGTTGACAACTGACTGAACATGAGCCAGCAGTGTGCCCAGGTAGCCAAGAAGGCCAATGGTATCCTGGCTTGTATCAGAAATGGTGTGACCAGCAGGTCCAGGGAGGTGATTCTCCCTCTGTATGCGGCACTGGTGAGGTCGCTCCTTGAATCCTGTGTTCAGTTCTGGGCCCCTCACCACAAGAAGGATGTTGAGGCTCTGGAGTGAGTCCAGAGAAGAGCAACGAGGCTGGTGAAGGGTCTGGAGAACAGGCCTTATGAGGAGCAGCTGAGAGAGCTGGGGTTGTTTAGCCTGTAGAAGAGGAGGCTGAGAGGAGACCTCATTACTCTCTATAACTACCTGAAAGGAGGTTGTGGAGAGGAGGGAGGTGGTCTCTTCTCCCAAGTGACAGGGGACAGGACAAGAGGAAATGACCTCAAGCTCCAACAGGGAAGGTTTAGGCTAGACATTAGGAAAAAAAGTTTCACAGAAAGGGTCATTGGGCATTGGAATAGGCTACCCAGAGAGGTGGTTGAGTCACTTTCCCTGGAGGTGTTTAAGGCACGGGTAGATGAGGTGCTGAGGGGCATGGTTTAGTGTGTGATAGGAATGGTTGGACTTCATGATCTGGTGGGTCTCTTCCAACCTGGTGATTCTATGATTCTATGATTCTATTTTAACTTTTATATAACCATCTACTCATGAAAGTCTGCATTACATTTCAGGAGCTATTAGGTCTGGTAGTAAGACTGGTGGGCTGAGGTTGAGTCAGACAATCCAAGGCATAAGTAAAAGTCATAAGACCAGGAAGAATATGTACTTAGATTTTTATACTCTCTGATAGCAGCAACACATATATTTCCAGTTTATTTCTAATACAAATGAGTAAACTAGTGAAAAAAAGTGTAATCAGACTAGTAAATACATTTTTTAAAATAGTAGTAAATATACTGACTCATCTCATTTTAGGGAATATACCATAAAGGCAGTTGTGCCACATAACTTTGAAGTCAATTAGACTTGACACTTTTTCTCATGTGACACATTTAGTGGAGCAGATTGATCTGTTTTGTGCAAGGTAAGTACTTACAATTAAGTTTTGATTTTATTATGTTACCAGCAGTGAAATAAAGGAGTAAGAGATGAGAAGTATCATCCTACTTTAAACTATCAAAACCTTATTAAAAGATTGAGTCCTGTAATTTTATAAATATAAATAAAAACTTCAGTCCTGATCCAAAAAACTGTATAACAAAATGGGTTTTTTATTGGTGCATATTTTTAAAAACTGCTGAGTCAACTCGATATAGGCAGATAAAGAGTTGTCGTTCAAGAGGGCATGTAATATATAAAAAGTAACGGAGCTAAGTAAACTGTAATCTGATAGTCATGAAATACACTTCTTTTTCTTAGCCTAAGGATCTGTCTGCACTTAATCAGATTTCTAGCCAGTTAGTGACATAACTTCTTCACAAAGCATTATTACACAATTTGCTGAGAGGCTGAGAGTCAGGACACAGCCTTGGTTCATGTGTGAGAATGGGAGGGGGAGGAGGAGAAAGGTGCTGCATGAATGTAGCTATATGCAAAACAATGAGGTCATCTTAGAAAAACATTGGTATGGACAGCTCTGTACTCCTTGCTTGAGGCACTTTCTATTAATTTGCAAATGCTCAGTTTCGTTACAGACCCTAAAATAATCTATTTTTCTATACATTTAGGAGTTTTTGAAAAAAAGAAAACAAAATATTCTCAAAAAGTAATTGTTGAATAAAAATGACCTTACTGTGCTAAGCAAACTGCATGGGGGTGGTTGCTTTTCTGTGCATCCCAGACTTTGAAACATATGCCATGGGCTTTATGTTTCATTCTAATGGGGGTAAAATGGAACCATCAATGGAAAACAATTGAACAGACACTTCGGTTGTCTTTTTGTTGGATTGAGTGATTTTAGTTGCAACAGCTTTATAGAGTCTGGACATTTGCATGCGCCTCATATTGAGCATTGAATATTATTGTATGAAAAAGCATTGCTTCCCAAACACAGTACATACCTTTCTCTACGCTTCTGTACCACCCAGTATTAGGAACTTATGAAGCAGGAAAAGCAGAACTGACAGAAAGAATTCATTGTGAAATATGACTAGACATCACATTCTTTCACTTGAAACAGAATGAAACAACAATAATTGAAATGTGACCTGAAACTGCAGAACAGTATCCAGCTAAACTCTAATATAATGTTGGCTTAAAAAGGGTGACTTTGGAATTTACCAATTCTTTCACCTGAATCAGCACATGAAATTATCTTCTTCTAAGTCAATTACCAAGAACTTTTGTTACAAATGACAGACAAACTGTTGAGAACTTTTGCTCTTCAAAGGTTTATTTTGAAGACACCAGCTGCTTAAGCAGAGATCTGATCTCCAAGAATTTTCTTCTTTCATAGCTTTATATGTATTTAAATTTATAGTGGTTAAATTGATTTATCACAATACTTCATAATCCTGAACTGGAATAAATAAGAAAAGAAAATAGTGTTTTTCTAAAAGTTTTTGTCAAAATCAAAGAAGCTGTAGCTAAAGGACTGAACGCTTTTGCTTCAATTCACTTATATTCTTATCTGGATGTGTCACATGCGTTTGCTCTGGAGTTCAAAGCAGTTGCAAAGCAGACTCTTAAGCATCAGATTTTATAAAATAAATAATTTCATAGAGGGATTCAGCAAAATGGCAATCTCTGGGAAGAGAGGCTGACATGAACAAAGAAATCCCCAGACAATTATACCCTTACTGACTATTTACCTGTCCTTCATGCAATGGTTTGATCCAGTAGTAATAGTTGGGTCTGAGTCTTCTCATTCCTCATTGAATTTCTTCTCTATCTTCAGGATCTTTACCTTGTCTTAGTGCAGCTGGTGTTGATTTGTATCCTCAAAGCCTCTTTATTTGCCTGTTTTTTACTGGCTCAGGAGGCTATGTTTTGACTACAGAATTTGTATACACTGAGAAAGTTTTTATGTAATCATAGAATCATAGAATAGTTTGGTTTTGAAGGGACCTTAAACATCGTCTAGCTCAAACCCCCTTGCCGTGGGCAGGGACACCTCCCAGTAGATCAGGCTGCCCAAGGCCAACCCAGCCTGGCCTTGAATACCTCCAGGGATGGGGCAGCCACAGCTTCCCTGGGTAACCTGTGCAAGTGCCTCACCACTCTTAATTTGAAGAAATTCCTCCTTCTTTTGGTGCAGTCCAGGATACAGTTGACCTGGGCTGCAAGCACACATTGCTGTCTCATGTTGAGCTTCTCATCAATCAGCAAACTGGAAATTCCCAGCTTGTGGCCTAGTGCTTCAGCAAATCTGGTTACTCATAGTAACCTAAGCAAAATTAAGCAAATGGCATACTAAATCACACAACATTATAACTCTACATGTTATATTTTACTTAAAATATTAGTTATTTGAACTAAATAGCTAACCTCTGTTAAAGAAGAGAATTGCCTGGTATGCAGTCCAGCTGCTGTCCAGGTAATGTTCAAATGGGGCTAATCAGTGATCTGTCATTGGTAAAAGATTGCATTGCTTTGAGGAGCACCCTTGAGAGATGTTCCAGTGCAAAGGGGACCATCGCCCTGCAGCCGCACTGCCCAGCAGGGGAAGTTCAAAGGCAGCTTAATGAAGTCCGTCATATTTATGGGATAAAAGTAGTTGACTCATAGTCAAATTGCATACAACAGAGCTATGGACAAGGCACCTTATCAGTGCTCGCTGTGTTGCTGTGCTCTTTACAAGTGTCCTAGAGGAGTTCATGGCCTGGCTGTGAATAAGCAGATAGAAGAAGAAGAAGAAAACTTTTTAACTCATTGTGTTGAACTTTGTATTGGGTCCTGAGTCACTGAGTTATTTGGAATTGAATAAAATACTTTGAATAAAATAAATGTTCGCATCAAAGCCACATGCAACTTGCCTTGCATTGGATGGATCCAGTTTTTAAACTCCTTAAATACAATTCAGAGATACAACAATATCTGTTATGTGATAAAAGCTCAGCTGCATACCTGCAAAATAACACAGAGAGACAATGTTAAGTAGGAGACCCCAAATGTAGTTTCTCTGTATATATTATTACTGGAAATACACCTCCAGGCTCAGCATGAGTTGGTCCTGGTGGTATGCAGCTGCAGCAGTTCCCACTCTCTTTTGCTGTTGGATCTGACCTAGTACAATTTCCTCTAACAAACTGAAACAAAAATGGCACTGTAGTAATGATGAAAGAGAGAAGTTCATTATTTTGCCAAAGATCATCTCAACTTTATCCAAAAATGAACTTTTTACTCTCTTGGGCAGTTAAAAGATATCTTATATTTTTTTCCACATTTCAGACAGAAGCATGTGTGAACAGCAGCTTTATTCAGTTCTGAATTCTGGAGATGCAATTTCAGCAAAAGCCAGTGAAAAGGAATCTGCAGGGAATGTTGACTTTTTTAGCCTGAAATCTTGTTTGTTTTATTTCATTGTCTAGTATTGATAAATTTAATTACATTTATTAGGACTAGGGTAGGAAAGATATGGATATACCTGTTCCTGCCTCAAGGCAGAAAGTTGCAGTATGTGACTTTTTTGCCCATTCCAGTCCATGTTTTTTTCTAATAATGACCTTTTATAGTAGAAGTACAACTAATTTTCTTTTTGAATTCATATTTTCATTGCTTTTCATAATTGTGGTCATAAATAAATATATACATTGGAAAAATATCACCTAGAAGAAAACACATCTGGAGATCTTGGAAATTAAATCCAAGTAACATGACTAAGATTTATATGGTCTCTGGCGAGAGCTTCAGAACTAGGTCTGGATTGTTCTCAACTAATGGGATCTATTCTGCTGATTCAAAAGGGAACCGGCTTCACTTCCAAGCAGTTTAATTTCTTCTCCATTTTGAAACACATGCTAAGTGTTTAAAGGAGAAGATAATTTCAGATTTGGTACCTAGCAGTGGTGTTTGCAGGGTAAAATAGAAGTGGTTACAAATGGCTGCAAGGAAAAAAAAAGTTAAAAATAAGTTAAAATAAAACCAAATCAAACCTTGAGGTTTATATTTTTAGGAAGAACTCATTTAGCTTATATCTTGTTCTTAACAGCAATATCACAGCATGATTTAAAAATAAAAAAGACATCATGTTACTCATATTCATGCTTTGCTTTAGTCCTTCAGTGGTAGTATAATTCCTGTTAGTTAATAAGCTTAGGTGCCAGTGATAAATACAATTTTATGGATAGCATACTGATGATAGCAGTTGGAAAAAAACATGTTACCAAATGAGACAACCAAAAAGAAATATTACAGTCCACATTGCATATAACTATTTTTTTTCTCTGTGTGTAATCAGGAATCAAATACCATATAGTTATTTTCATCTCTGTGTTTACTGTAAAGTAAGAATAATAACTCCATTCATACCAGATGCTGGTGACACAAAGCTGCACACCTGTGGAGACTAGGATGTTATAATCCCACTGTGATTAAGAAGATGTATGTTTACTGCTCTGCAAAGAGGATGAATTGTTTACTTTTCCTATTAGGTCTGTAATTAATCACTCAGCTTTGATCTCTGTGATACCAAATGGATTTAGCATCCCACATTTCTTAAATAGCATGTTGGTTTGTACACTACCTATTGTTTTGTGCTAAGAGATACCTCCATAGAGCACACTGCACTATTTTTTTTTCTTACATAACCTCTATTTATTTGGACAGAAAATGGCACTGCTGTGAATAGAGAGAGATAACCAGAGAAAATATGCCTGTGAAAAAATCCCCAAACCTACAACTTCTGAGTTACTATTCCTGCACGGAATAAATAACTTCCTTTTACATAATGTCTTTATGTTCTGTATCTAAAAGTGATTTAAATAAGAAATAAGCAAGTCTTAAAGGAACACAATGTTAAATCTTTTTTGTATTCTAAGAGTGCTTTGGTGGAAAAAAGGAAATGTCAGGTTACTTACACCATTTACTCTGTCTCTGTTTTGGAATAGTTCATCTCTGGTGGAGCAGTGAACAGAACTCATATCCAGCTGGGCCTAAGCTAAGGTCATGACTGTCACAGTCCTGTACTCTCAGACCAGGTTCTTTTAGATATTCCACACATGGAAAATGTAATGTTTAATATTAAATTTACTTACTTGAAGATGGTTAAAGCCACATGGGATGTCTGATTTAGCAAATTAATACAAAGTATAGTGAAATCACAACACAAATGACAACTGTAAGTTACAAGTAGCAAAATATAGTATTTGCAATGCACAGTTCAATCACATTACCAATTGATTTCTGTTACTAGTCTGTTGTATCCTTATTGCCATGACTCTGGACATCCACAGTCAATGAGAAGAAATATGTGGATTGAAGCCAGCTCAAATCTGTTTTTCTCTGCATAACTTTCACTAGTTGTCTAGTTTTCAGGCTCTGTGTCAGGCTAAGCCATATATTTACTTTCCTCATGCTGGTCTGTCTAACTCAGGGAGTTATTCACACTCTTTTAATGAACTCAGGGAGAAGCACTTACACCACCTGCTGATCCACTCAACTGTTGATAACTAAAACAAAAGCCACCATCTGTGTTGAGATAAAAGTCAGATTCTTTGCAACAGCTGTGGTCAATCACACCCTGCATTAAACCCTGAGCTTCATGGGCACATTGCCCTTGCCTGTCTTCTCTGAACCTTCTTCCATTTTAAGGGTTTTATTAGTCAGTTGCCCTGAAATGTTCTGGGCATTCACCTGACTACTGTGAGGATCACCACTGTGTTGCTGAACTGCTTTTGAGAAGTTATTAAGACAGCAAGTGAAGATCGTTGTCTGTGGTTGTCTTGACTACTTGCCTAGACCAGGAAATGGATCAATGGCTTTCCATGAAATACAAAGGAGAAGTAACCTCTGAGGTCTGGTAACCTTTAAAGATCTTGTCTTAAGTACATAACATTTCTGTGTAATCTAAGTCATCATGGTGGATTATTTAGTACATGAAAGAAGGCTATGAAAGTTGGAAGCACTCAATATTTCTTTACTTTTGTTACCCACTTTACACTTTCTTTGCTGGGTGTATCTGAAGAACTTGAAGCTTACTTGAATCTGGGCTGGATACTGTATATTTAACTATAATAATTCACTTCAAGATGGCAAAATCATCCTCAGAAAAGTAGAGTTTTGGGATTTTTTCTTTTTCAAATAATTACAACAAGGTAGTTTTTTCTTAAGGAAATATATAAAAGAAAATTCTTTATTGAGCCTGTGTTTCTTGTCTGTTTGCTCTCTTTTATGAAGGTATTAAACGGAACCATGGTGTGTCAGCAGTACAGTCAAGTAAGGCCTTATTTACCATCTCAATTGCTTAGTCCAGGCACTTACTGTGCACATGCCTCCACCCTCCCCTACCCATAAATCTGAGATTTCATTCTTCACTCAAGAATGAAGTTTCTCTTTCTCCCAGGTCTCTAAGTCTGGAGTCATACATTGATGTACAAACAAAAGATTGCTTATATGAGTGTGGAGGTATGTTCTGAAAGCATTTGACTCAATTAATTATTTCCAATGCATCCGATAATCTTTTATCTCTGAAAATTTCAACATCACCTGAAATGATACTTTAATTTCCTGTATTAGAAAGGAGAGAAATCATCACTGATTTTCATATGCTTCTGTGAGATAAATTTGCATTTTCCCCAGAATTGACAGGTCTTTGAATTATCACTGATGTTTATATATTTTCTTTAGTTGAAACTGAGGCAATCATTGGAGTTAGCTATTACATATACCATGGAAACAAGACAGATCAGATGATGTGTACAATTCTATGTTGAACAGCTAAATCATAGAATCATAGGATAGTTTGAGTTGGAAGGGACCTTAAAGATCGTCTAGTTCCAACCCTCCTACCACAGGCAGGGATACCTCCCTCTGCAATGATGCATTTTGAACAACATCTCATTTCTGACAACTTTTGGGCCAAAGTCAGTTTGCAGGACTGGAAAATTAGAGAGACACCACCCCTTTAGAGTCATCCATCCTCTAAACTGACTTTGTGTTATGTCAAAATGTTAGAAGCAGATCCCCTAAGTTGCACATGAAGTGAAGGCAAGATGCTATGATGTTGATATTTGCAAATATAAAACAAGAATATTGTACTGGAAGTATTTTTTTCATCATCCACTGATAATGAAAAACCCATGAAATATTTGGCTAACTGAAATGAGAATTTCAAGCAGACTTTCAAATATAGAGTTTCAGGGAAAGAGAGAAATTTCACTGATAGCAGAAAAATGAAGAGAGAGCAATGTGGCAATATATTAGTCTTATAAAATGCTGACTTACTACCAAACAGCTCCTTTACAGTTGATTACGGTGTTAAGAATCCTGCTACATTTTTCAGAAGGATGCAGATTTTAAAAACTAGTAATACACTTACACTTGCTTAGATGATGTGAACTATGACACTCATTGCCTAGGAGAAATATAAGGTATATTTTAAATTTGTAATTTAAGACACATGTTTATTAAAGCCAGAGACAGGTTTTAAATCTAGGTCTTAAAAGAAACCCCAAAACACGAGTAGGATGAGTCAATGACCTACATTTTTCTGAATCCTTTATGGAGTACCAGCGTATTTCTGTCATACTGTTCCTTGTCATGTTCTCTTTCCTTGTACTTTATTTTCTTGGCCCTTCAGGAAAGAGTGAGAAATTCTTGTATTTCCCACTGAGTACACAGAGATATCTGATTCTTGTCTCATTGCAATATAGATGCTGGTAGATTTGCTAGCAGGTGTCTCAGAAATTCCTTGTGTGAATCACACTACTGTTGTCGTACAGTTGTTTTACAGGACAGCAGAACTGTTGCTGTTGCATGGAAGTGTTAACAAGCATTCAGTATGAATCAGTGAAGATGCTCCCTGAAGTTTTTGATGCTGCAAGGCCATTTCATATTTGTTCCTCTCCTGTCCATTGACTAGAGAAGATAGTCCAGGTTTGCATCACACTTTTGCTATGTCCCTCTGGCTTATTGAAGAGATTTTAAAGATGCATCAGGTCATGTTTGAGCTATTAGAAAGCAGCTGAGTCTAAACACAAAGGGATGAGGAAAGAATTCATTTAGGGATATGTACAGTCCACTCATCACTCTACTATCAACAGTACTGCAATTGAAACTGAGTGTTAATTTCCTGAACAAAACTAAATTGCATTATTTGGTTGTTCATTTTTAAACCACAAATAATTAAATTAAATATTTGGCTACCTATTTCAGAGTCCTCAATTAAGTTGTTTGTCTCTCTTTTCCTGCAGCTCTGGGGTAGAAGTGGTGAATGGGAAAGATTGGGGATTGTACATCCCAAAGCAATCACTAACTCACTAACAATAGGAAGGCACATTTGAAGAGGTGGGTCAGATGAATATGTGCATGTGTGCAACCTTGTATTTGTGCAGCAATAGGGTGAAGGGGCTGAAGGGACTCTTGAAATCCCTCAGTAAATATACACCTTTCTTGACTGTAGTTGCTGCAGGGGAAAAGAATCAGAATAGAAGTCTAAATTGGATTCTCAGAAGTGCACCCTAGAGATTTATTTTCTTCTGCTTTGACCAGGAAACATAAACTTCCAATTTCAGAACCTAAAATTAGGCTATCTAAATCCAAACTCGAGACACCAAAATCTACATTTTTAAACCATGATCTTTGGCCAAGTGTTAGACCTGAAATATTAGCTACTCTTTTCATACTTGTAAAGGAATCAGACTCATCTGTACAAATCCCTGGATGCTAATGGGGCAAGGAATAAAGAGATTTTCCCCTTTTTTATTCATTTTGTCTTTTTTTTCCCCATATAACTTTAATGGGTAGATTTGTTCATGTACATACAAAAAAACTCACACTCAAACTGACTGCTTGTGTGGGATTTCATGGATAAAAACACTTCTTCCATGGGGTTAAGAATAATCGAAGCTGTATCTCTGTCACAGAGGTGAATCTTTATTCTATGCATTGTCCTGATGATCAGCAATCCCTGCAGTACAATGGAAATAAGCATTTTGCCCCTGCAATGCTACCCATCAGAAATAATTTAACATGTTACAGATTTACTGAGGTATCACAGATACTAGGAGGTGTTTTCCAGGAATGTCTTCAGTTTAACAGCAATTATGATGTCATTTCAGAAGCAACTTGCCCTACAAGCAAAAGAACTGCAAATAGAGACACTGACTAATTAAGATTAGCAACTGATACTTAGTTATATATACACGTTCCCTTAATCCACTGTGAGTTCGGAGGTTTACAATGAATCATAGAAAAACCAGGTTAGAAGAGACCCACTGGATCATCGAGTCCACCCGTTCCTATCAAAGGAAAGACAATTTAAAGACAAGCTTCCAAAAAAGGGAGTAAGACTGAATCAAGAGATCACTGACTGTCCCCTATTCACTTCAGCAGGTTTTGTCTTTTGTTAAATCACAATAAAATAAAGTCTATTTTCTTTGCTTCAGTGGGTAGTACTAAGCAATCTACCATATTTACTCTCAAGATGAGCCCATCTACAGGAATAGGCAAAATGCACTGGAAAACTACATCCGCACCTTTCCTCATAAGATCAGGATTGCCTTTTTATGACCACGTAACTGTATCATGGACCTCCAGAACACAACTACCAAAACAGCTGCTGCCCTTGAAGTCACTGGCATACAGAAGAATCAAAGAAAACATTTTTTACTTTTTTCTTTCTGATTTTGGAAGTGCTAGTTTTTACGACTAAGACAGGAGGACTCCAAGTTGCATTATCCAAAAGGTGAAAAGCACACTTCGGGGGAAACTATAATCCAGTTTGAATCCTGACAGCATACACTGAGCTAGGAACTGAGTCTCACTCTCAGTCTACCTCTTCGTTAGGGATGGAGATTAGGAGATGTATTAAGCCCAGCCTCCTGTTTGATTCACCGTTAATATCAGACTTCCAGCACTGAACATTATCTTGTCATCTGATTACTTAGAAGTAAAGTTGTTACAGAACCCAAAGGTTCACTAAGTCAAGGAGTCCAACACAGGAGTTTTTTTCAAAGTATTGCCTATAGTATCTTTTCTGGTGTTTGACCTGTGTAGATGTTGAACTTTCCACAGAAATAATGCCTCAACTTTATTTTGGAGGACTGTCAGTTATGTTACAAATCTCACTATCCAAAAAGAACATATGATTAATATTTTATTTAAATATTCATATGCACATGTAAATATCACATATTTTTCATGTTATTCTGCTTTTGGCTTGGACAGAGTTAATTTTCTTTCTGGTAGATGCAGTTTTGCTATGTTTTGGTTTTGGGGTGAAAACAGTGTTGATAACATACCGTATTCTTAGCTGTTGCTAAGCAGTCAAGGACCTTTCAGCTTCTCATGCTGGCCTGCTAGCAAGAAGGCAGGGAGTGCATGGGAATTTGGGAGGGGACACAGCTAGGATAGCTGACCCAAACTAGCCAAAGGGTTATTCCATGCTGTATAACATGCTCAGTATATCAGCTGAGGAAGTTGGCCAGGGGCCAGCAAGAGGTACCTGGGAATGGGCTGGACGCTGGTCATTAGGTGATGAGCAGTTGTGTTGTGCATCACTTGTTTTGTATATTCTATTATTAGTAGTAATCATTACTATAATTATGATTATTATTAATCTTTCTCCCTTTTGCTGTTCTATTAAGCTGTCTTTATCTCAACCCACGAGGCATTTTTTTTTTCATTCTTCTCCCCATCTCATTGCATGGAGGGTATTGGAGTGAGTGACTGCATGGTGCTTAGTTGTCAACTGGGGCTAAACCATGACATGTATATTTATAGAAGTAGCAGTGGAGAAATCAGTACTTTCCAAAATTTTAATAAATTTGAAGTATTTAAATATTTTTAGTATCTTTAGATAGGAAATACTTAAAAAACTTACATCCTTAAGGTTTTGTGCTTCATGTGAGCATATTATGGTTGACCTCTGTGAGTATGAATCCTTCATTCCATTTGAAATGCTTTTATACATCCAACAAAATCCACTTACATCTACTTATACATGTATTTCCCCTACATTTACAGAGATAAATTTTGATATTTACAAAAGAGAGGAGGGAAAGGAAAAAAAAAAATCCCTTAAATTATAAATCTGTCTTTTGAAGACTAGTTAGTTAATCTTTATTTCATTATATGAGATCATTCTGCTGGATGTCAGCCACTGTTTTTTGTTATCTGGATTTTTCTCAGGTTCATATTTCAATGCAAAACTAATTACATTCAGCTGGCATTGACAATTTTTAAATCCACTTTTTGGACTGTCCTTGTAATGTTCCTTCTGTTTCAGAGGAGTCTTTACTGAATTAGGACATATGACTGCATTCCTTTATCTTTTCTGTAATGATAATATCATAACTCTGTATCAAAACAAATGTACACTGCTTATCATTTTCTTTTCTACAGACAATTCTGCATGCTTTATGTCTCCTTGGGAAACAGGAGAACAAATTCCTTGTAGGAAATGCAGTGGAGCAGTTCACCTCAACCAAAGTGCAGCAGTTTCAGTTAGTACAGAAACTATTGGCAAATTGGAATTAGAAGAGTTTTGGAAGTGGAACTGGACAGACGGGTTAAACTGGTAATTGAGCTTAAAAGTAAGCTGTGATGGGAAAAAAAAACCAAAACACAAACCAAAACATCACTCCAGATAAAAAAAAGTAGCGTTCTTTACTGCTTATTTGCTATGCTTTATACCCCCAGAAACCCTCAAACTTTCCTTGTATCTGCATTTTCTCCAATCTCAGGTAACAGAATTACTTCTGTTACCTGAGATTACTACTGCTTCCTTGAGGATAGCAGAAAGAAATCCCTGAAGTATTTATTCAGTGCTAGCTGATGAAACCTCATTAAGCTGTAACGTGGACATTGAAATCCTGAGCAGTGGAAATGTAAACCTTTATATCATAAATATATGGCTATAGGTAGGTGGTTGGTCCCACTGTATGAGGGATGCGATCCATGCTGAGCTTGCTCAGATGAGCAAATGTGATGTAATTCAAGTGGTTTAGCAAATTATTATTCCCACCCAAAAGTTACCACCTTGAGTAGACGACTCCAAGTTCTCTGATTGTATTTCAATGCGAGGTGTAACAGATTATTGTAGACTACCCTTAAGCTTAGAAATTATTTCCCTAGATATGATTTAGCTGTAATGATATTGTCTGACATGCTGTTTAAGTTGCAGTCAAGGTACAGTATAATTTTGGTATGACTATTCACTCTGAAAAGCAAGTGGATACAATGTAAAAACTTTGAGGTTACTTTGCAGGATTGTGTTCTTTTAACATTGCCTCTGCATAAGATCATCTGAATAATTCACATTCACAGTCATGGATACTCACAGAGAGAATATTTTAAGCAGATATTCCTGAGAGTGCTTATGGATATATTACACATCTTTTTTTTTTTTTTTTGTAACAAGGAAGATTTATTTATATACATGTACTTACATTGAATGTAATATTAAAAAATGAAGTATCAAATCCTTGCACCAAAACCTTTGCTGCAGGAAATTTAGTAAGATCCATACTTCAGAAATAGTCTTATAGACCCAGGAGAGGGCAAGCTACAGTTTTTGGAGGTTCCCCAAAGTGTTCCTAATTCTCCTTGTCTAATACATCTGCCTAAACTGCTGCTTTTCTTCCCTTGTGCTTATTAGGAGTATGGTGAACTATGTAAGCCATCATCTTCCTGGTTGTAAGAGTGGAATTTATTTGAATGGAGACAAGAAATTGTATTGAAAGGCCAATCCTAATTTGATTAAAATAGCTTACATTTTAAATGTGACACATCAAAAGCTATACAGTTCAAACATTAAACACAGTCAAACAATTATGATCATTTCAGAAACAGTCCACCAAAAATGCAGAGAGAATAAGAAGAGTTCACAAATGTTGCCTGCTCCTTGATTTTAGGTGAGGGTAATTCATAAGACCCCCAGTATTTTCAAGACTTGTGATAGTCCATGATTAATAGTTTTCGATTCTGCCGTTGGCACAAACTATTGATTCAGTAAGACAATCAAAAGTTATGGTATGTGCATAAGGAAGGTCAGTTTTACACTAATTTTGCTATCGCTCACTGTCATTCAGGAAACCATTCAGAGTGGTGGCCTTCAGATGCTAATAGAAGAGAGAAGAGGCAATTGTAGTATCTTGTGGGTCACCTCCTTTATGGTGATCTTTACTTGAACTCATAGATTTTCACATTCAAAATAAATAGCTTTTTTTATAGAAGGATGCACAGTGATATAGAAATGTCAGCAGTTTTGCTGTGGCATTTCCTATGCATTTCAGTTCCATATATTATGAGGAAGAAAACCTGTTGAATTATTTACGAAAATAAACATTTACCAGAGTAAAGCTCTTATGGAACAATCCTGTAGCTGGTGCCAGGGCCATGGGGGGTGTTGATGGACCTGTTTGTCCCCACCCACCCCTTGGGGCTCCTTGTACCCTGTCCAAGGTTTAGAAGCTCATGCCAACCCTCTAGGGCCATAGGCCCACGCCGCAGCATGGTCACAGCAGAAAAAGTCAGAAGCTCCCCAGAGTCCTGCCCTGCCCAGTTGTGGGTTCTGCTGAGCCAGGCACACCTACATGCCCATGTCCTTGCCCAACCTCATTATGTTCTTGTCCGCAGGGAGGTGCCTGATGCCTGGGATTGGGATTATCATGGTATCTCCCAGCTGCCCTGCTCCTGGCTCGGACAGTGGGAAGGGACACGCTGCCAGGTCCCACCTTCATGATGAGCCCTCCTGCACAACCTCCATATCACTGGTCCCTGAGACACCCTGACCCATGCTGTGCCCTGCCAGTTGTATGCTTCCAACATCAAACTTACCTATTACTAAGAGATAGGCTACAAGATATGTTATTCTAACAAATAAAACACTTACAGGACTATTTGCTGGCTCTGAGGGCCAATGTTGTGGTCCTGCTGAGGTCTGTACAATTCAGCTGCCTCACCTCCTGAAACGTGGGAGCTATATCCAAACTGCACATTTAGGAATATTCTCCCTTGTTTCTGCTACCACCAAACCACATGTTGATGCTGTCTGGGAGAGTGCTAGCTAACCAGGACAAAGCTACATGAGGAAAACCGCTACATAGCAACAATAAAATTAATTCCTTTTTTCCCCCAAGACATTAATACAATGTTGTAGCTTAGTTCTTGCTGGATATTAAAGCTGGATGCACCCGAAGACAATAATTAAAACAAAAACAGAGCCCAGTGGCAATGAATGCCTAATGCAGTGATGTAGCTTTCCATGCCAGAGTAAATCAGCTGGAATATTCGCTAGCAATGGTGTTAAACAGGGATTAGCAGATGAAGATTGTAATGGTCTTCTAAGTGCAGTAAACCTAACAAACAACAGGGTAAAAGAGAAACTTGTATAATTCAGGAAAACTTCACCAGTTGATACATGCAATTGGCTACTGGTCCCCCAGCATGCTATATTCAGATATACCTGGGCTAACTAGTCTTTAGCCAAAGGCTCTTCTCTTCCAGTCTTCAGATGGAACACCTTCAAAGCCTTCCTGGTCTACCATTACTCATGTGATGATCTGCTTAGACAATGAAAGACTACAGAAGGAACAAGACAAAAGGTGATTAATGGAGTTAGACATGTCTGGACAGAGCTACCTGTAACAGTTCTTTATCTCTGTGTTAGAAGGTCTACTGCCTCAGTTTCTGTAAGAAACTTATCTTTCATGCTGAAAGGAAAATAACAGAGAAGTACTGGATAGGGAAATTCTGCTTTCCAGAGACTTCAAAAAATTTTAAAAGATCCTAACCTTACTTAAACCAATATTTCTGTTAAAATTGGGTTTTCCTTTCCCTTTTGCCTTAAAGGCATCCTTCTGGAAAGCCACATGTAAATCCATCCACATCTTTCATATGATAATCCAGGAAAGTCCATTGGGCAGACAATTCTGTGGTTGAAACACAATTAGCATTTGGGAATCAGATTGAGAGTCTGTCATCTGATATGTCAGATTTCATTTGTAAGAAAACATTTTTGATGTTTAACTTCCTGATCATCTTAACATTTTGACTCAACAGCTAAAGATTAGACAGACTTCTGTTCAGGTGGGCATAATATTGCTGTAAAAATAGTTTAAAGAGGGCTAAAACTCCATTGTGGGTATTTAGGGTTTAGCTTAGCAGGTTACGGACTCTACTGATCTCCATGCTATTCTCAAGGAACCAGGGTAGTTGTTACTTTCTGTCTTTCAAAGAAGTGAGAAGCTACCAAGTTTATTTTCGCTATAACATATGAAATGAGCAAACAGAATCACAAGGCAATATCGCATCAATATGCAACATCTATTTTGATTCTTGGCAGTTTGTCAATATTCAAAAAGAGTAGGAAAGAAGCATTAGGTTTCACATGGGAACGTCTGGAAATCACCACAGTCTGTAGGAGTGAAGTGTTCTTGCTCTTTTAATGCAAAAACACAGGGGTCAGTGGTGAGGTCCAAGAGCCTACCAAGGTCAGGTGTTTAACAAGTGAGATATTCTGCCAATGTTGGCCAATATGTTTTCTGCTTGGCTTTTAAATCTCATCTTTTTTTCACTTTTTAATCTAATAGGAAGGAGAAGCCTGCAAGATTTGATTAAAGGGAAGATGCCTAGTGCGAGGAAATAATTTTTATATATCTGCACAGATGAGGTGTGGTTGCAGTTAGAAGTGTGATGAGTCACCTTGGGGTGCAGATTCCCTTATCCTCAGCTTGCCTGACCTATTAAGCAGGTTGGATTGTATATTACCATCCTTTACACTGTGCGAGGTTTGAAAGCTTATTTCCTGATGTAGCTGATACTTTATGTCATGATTTTATAGACTTCTGCCAGGGAAAATTCAACAGCTAAAGTGATTGTAAGTCTTTCAGTACTGTTTTCTGGTTTTGTATCCTTGAAACTGAATAAAAAAATTTAAAAAATCAATTGGTTCATCTAGACTGAAGAAAGGAGAGAGATAGAAGTCTATATGAGCTGGAAGGTAAGAAAGGCAAATAGGACTGCTTCCCCCCAAGACTGTTTTTGAGATGTTAGAGAGAAGACATAAATCATTACCTTACCTACCATTTCACTATGGAGAAACATAGCTTTTGAAGTGCCTGGAAAAGTATCTTTCCCTGAGCTGAAGCACAACTTGTTGCCCTCTTTAAGTGCTGCAATGATTTCACAATAAGTTTCCTACTGTGGTAGAATTTTAGAATTACAGTTAGCATTTTGTTATACACAGAGCCAGCATAAGAATGGATGACTATTACAACATTCAAATTTCCACAGCTGTCTAAAACTTTGTCTTTGTGAAGCTTCTTATGTAAATTGTAAAAGCACTATAACCAAGGTGCTATGATCATTTATATTAGCCAAGGGCTGCTGCTTGGATAAAACTTAAAAAGAGGGGAAAAAAACACCCACTCCTAGTAAATTGCTTTAATATTCCTGTCACAGATGGCAAACCAGTTATTAAAGACTGAAATAAATATGTAACAGAGCTCTGAATTCTAAAGAGGTTCTTGTTTCCTCTTTTTTATACATTTGATTAATTTCTTAAAATCAGGAAAATATTTCATAAACAACATAAATTGTGTATGTGTAAGTCACTCTGGATTTGACTGTAGTCCTACTGACAGTTATTTTGCTGTGACTTTCAACCTTTGATTCCTTCCTGACCTGACTTTTATGTTTTATGTTTGATAATGACATTGCAGACTTCAGAATGAAATTGATAAAGATGTTAAAGATTTGATATGGATTTCTTTTCAGGCTGAAATCTTCTCAGATATTAAGGAAACTCCTTGGGAGCTGGACTGCAAAAGAAAAATTTCTAATTGTAACTTTAATATTTTTTGTGTTGAGTAGCATTCCTCACAGGGTAATTTAAGGGCTAGTAGTGTTTAACATCTTCATCAGATAGATGGCTGAAGGATAGCACCATTGTCAAGCTCACACAGGACACAAAATCAGTGCAAGCAGTCAGTTCACTGCAAGGCAGGACTGTTATTCTGACGGACTCTGAGAAACTGGAGTAATGGGCTGACATAAGTCTCATGAAGGTCAACGGTGACATGTATTAATTATGATTTGACACATGACTAGGTCCTAATTCTAGTCTAAGGTGCACTTCTCCATTTCATTTCCTTGGAAATTCAATGGATACGTGTACAAATCCCAGCTGTCTCAGACATTTATAAGGACAAACTTAGAGTTATGTAAGAGTTTAACCTTTTTCATTTCTTAAATATTAATTTTTTAAAACACTATAAATGTGAACTTTTTCTTTACTTTCTTTCTTTTTTTTTCTTTTCAGTCATCCATCCCACAAGGTTCATTAGCAACTTTGTGGCAAACACAGTGACTCCTGTGCCTAAAATGATAAATCAAAATACTTCTTTATAATTAGAAACATGCAAACCAACTTTCAACTAGGGTAAAACATTACTTCTGTATTCATGTGAACTGAGTTGCAGTGAGTTTTGCCCTGTACGTATTTCACTGGCATGAATTTGGATTTTTTAGGTTCAGAAACTTTAAGGTCACACACCACTACATTATTATCCTATTATTTGAACCTGCTTCAAACCTTTCTCTGGTATTTCCCTCCAGTTCTTTAAATCTGAGAGTGCCTGCTTTCTTAATTTCAGATGCTATTCACAGGAACAGCTATCCTCGGGAGATTTATACCATTTTGACTCTTGGCAATAACTGCCTTGTTAGTCTAATTAACTTTTCTAAAAGATAACCATGAGCAATAAGCAGCTTGATTTGTAAAGAATAGATCTTACTGGTCTCGCTTTATTTGCTTTGTATTGCACGCACAGAATTTTTAACTTTGTGGGTGAAGTGAAATGTTGGATGCACTGCAGTTTGATTTTAGTAAAGCTTTCAAATCTCTTGCAAAATCTCACCCTCTGATTAATTTGTAGAAGCTTGGGTATGAATACTGATACATGGATTGAAAAGGAGACGATGAACAGTAGGTGAGATTTTTGATAAGCAGCAAATAATAAGGCGCCAAGGTGGATTCTAAGAGGCTACCCCAGAAGACCTACTGGGTCAATGTGTCTTCAGTAGTTCAGAGGTGGAAATCAGCTGCAGACAGTGCAATGCCCAGATGACATTTAACCAAGACAGGCTGTGAAAGGTAAGGTGTTAAGTCAATTTGACAGTCTGTGGACAGAAAAATGCAAATTGATACTACTATTAAGCAGAAAATAAATAAATTAGTCTAAGTTAGATCTGAGATGTATGTTCATTTTAGAGCTCAGGAAGGTAAGAAGAGTCTGTGTATAGGTAGTTTAATGCTATTCATGTGGAACATTGCCTGTAGGTCTGGACACTGCATTAACAACATTCATGAATTGAAGGTCATTCAAAGAGACAACAACAATTAGGACAAAGTGACAGGTAGTGGCTTACACATTAATTACACATTAATGGAATAAAATATATTAGTTTTCGTTAGGACCAGCCATAGAAGAAGATTAATAAACTATGCATATCTGAACTGGAACCATAATCCTGAAATAAGAACTTCTTAATAAATATAGATTTTTTTATAGCTAATTTATTGCCTAAAGTTTGTGACTTATTCTCTCTCCAGTCCAGAGGAATAACACAGGATTGAGATTTACTATTATGGAGCATTTCTATTTCTTTTCTATTTTTGCAAACAAATTCTTTTTAATTTATATATATATGAACATGACTATGTGGAGGCAAACAAAGAAAAAAATAGTATGAGGTGAATTAGAGGGAAGTACAAATTGAATTATATGGATTAAAAAATGTAATCTTTGTTAGTTACAGTTGTGAGCACAAATTGCTTAGAAATGTAGCAGGTGAAATCTTATTTTTAATTTACATAAGCAAACACTTTAGAAGATTGCCTCTACCAGATGTGAGAAGTTTAGTCTTCTGTAATATTGAATAAAATGCAAATATAGCCAGCTTTCATCACATTCTGTAAACATTAAAATTAAGATAGCAGGAGCAGAAAAAATAGAATATTTATATTTTTGAGAACCTTCATTTTCAGCCCGAGACTAGGATGAGTGGTATCACATCGTCTTGTGTCCTGCTTAAAGGGCTTTTAATATAAAGAAGTATGGT
Source organism: Coccyzus lansbergi (assembly GCA_033558105.1). Taxonomy (NCBI): domain Eukaryota; kingdom Metazoa; phylum Chordata; class Aves; order Cuculiformes; family Coccyzidae; genus Coccyzus; species Coccyzus lansbergi. The sequence continues at coordinate 681,706 of JAUMJK010000168.1, forward strand.
AACTCGCAACTTTAACTGAAATACGGTCTCTCCTGGGGATTCAGTCACCAGTTGATTTAATTTTGTCTATTTAATCATATTATAAACTACTTCAACAAGATACTTGTGTAATTGACTTCTTAGCAGAAAAGGACAAAAAGCATACCTTGTAATTTTGGTTGTATTAAAGAGGACGCAACAGTCCTATGAACACCAAAAGGTTTGTCAGCACTTCCATTATCAATCCCTTTTTTCAAGAATTAAAACCATGTCCATAAAACTTTTCTACTACCTGAAAATTCCCATATGAAGTCTCATCCTGGGAATAAGCTCCTTCTCCTCCCCCTCTGCCTTCCTAGATATTTTGTTTAATTTGTAATGCAATACTTTTTTGTGGGCCAAATACAGATTTTCCTATTCATCTTTATCTACTATTTGTTGCGCTGTAGCAAAAAGACATAAAATTTTGTCTTTATAGATATCACTAAGTGTACGAGTGCAGCTTGGCACTATTCATTTTTCTTAAAAGAAGATGAAAAATTCAAGGATATTTAGAAAATGGTGAAATAATTATGACTGGAGATAAATTGATTTAGAGTGTTTTTCAATCATTTTATCTTCTTTAACTAGTAAGGACCAAACTAGTTATTCATATTTGAAAAAGGAAAATCACAAGATACCAAAATCTCATATAATTCCTTCACTATTGGTTTATTGGTGTCAAATTCTCTTTTGCCTGGTAGCACGGTATAATGAATGCCTGCCCTTGCTTGCTTCAGATATGTGAAATAGTTAAGTTGATGATTACTGAAACATTCTTTATTAAAGTAAAATGGTTTGTCTTGCTGTGTTTATTTATTGAATTTCATTTGTTGTTCAGTTATCTTCATTTGGGGAAGCAGGAAGGGGATTTAAGTAACAGTGAAGTGAGGAGAGACAGATAGGGAAGGCAGCAACGATTTCAGAGACCCTGAAGAGAGCCATTCTTGAAGAAGATGCCTTATATGCTTTGAGACATTTCCAGGTCTGGAAGGAAGGAATCCATGAGTCTTTGAAAACGTTTTGTCGGTCACTGGGGAAGATCTGGTTTTCTTTGGCAAAGTAAGGTTTGGAACCTTGAAGTATTTTTTTTGGCCTCAGAAACAAATCTTCTTGTCGGAGTCTCCTCTTGTCAAATCTGTGTTGTTATTAAAATACTAGTACTGCTCTCTCCTGCTTTCTGGAAAGATTTCAGAAGAATTATAATATTTCTGGAATAGCATCCACTTGCTATGGATCACATAATTCAATCAGATCCCATTGCACTTTCCTCTCCTTACATTCAGCAAATATATCTTAAAAAACCTGTACTGACTTTCCTCCTTAATAAGTCTAAAAAAATGTAGCTGATTCAAACTTTCTGTTCAGTAATAAGTTTCTTCCTTCTTTGCTTCCTTTATCTTCCTGTCCATACATTCCCCAGCCTATAGCTGACTATGACAATATCTTTAAGAGTCTGGAATGCTAAGTTAAAAATACACAAACTTGACTATATTCTCAAAGTTCCTCTAAGATCAAACAGGAATTGAAGACTTGTTCTCCCACCCTCATCCCTCTAAAGTCAGAAATTGCACAACTTTGATATAAGCTCATGGTAGAGTGTTTATTCCAAATGAATATTCCTATAACCATCTCAACGAAAGTGCAGGTCTCCACAGTTCTGTAGTTCCCACTCCACTGATTTCCTAGTCACTCTTTATGAATGTCTTGTCCATTATCCTTTTCTTCTTTTTTTCCTTCCTTTTTCTTTTTGACTGCTTTGTTATTTTTTATCTGAGGAACCTTCTGTAAACTCAGATGCAAGATCCAGTTTGGTCTGGTCTTGAAATTGTTAAAGAACATGGAATTTTGTAGTTCTCCATTCAAAAAATAAAATTGTTTTTAGTTTAAGTGGAGGCATCTATCTCCCTTTTCTCCCTCCAACAAAACAAGGCCTATCAGATGAAAACCATTATCCATTCTTCTGTGTGGTGGAGAAGATAGCTATAACACTACTTACAGTCTCTACATTCCTCTTTCTGGTAGCAAGAAACCTCCTCAGCTCATGAAACAAACGAACATTGCATGCAATCTTCACTCTGCCCATCTGTTCATACCTAATGTAGGTAAAGAGTCTGCTTTTGTTTCATTTGCGTATCTGTTTGTTTTAAATCCAGCATGATTTTCTTGAATTTCCTGTTCTGTAATGCACAAAGACTTCATTTTCTGGACAGTCCTCCCACCACTGCTGAAAACTGTGCTGTTTTCTCTTCTTGAGATTCATGGAGGTGCAGGTGGGATCGAAGTCATTCTTCATCTTGCTGAAGTTCTTATTCTCTGTTTCATGTAGGCTCCTTCTCACCTTTCTGTGGCAACCTATGTAATGAGAGGGGAGATTCCTTCATCAGAAAAGGGTATCTGTTTAAATGTGCACCATAACTCTCTCTACCATATCTGTGTCCTGAGAGAAAAATTGGCTAGAATTAGCCAATGGAAGAAGCTGATATTTTGGATGGAAGTTTCCAAACTGTGTCCAGTGAAAACGCTGGTGCAAATCCTTGCAGCTCCATATACTCAACAGCAATTTAAAAAACAACAAAACAAAAATAAAAAAAACAATACACATAGTCCTGAGAGTAAAAAAGAAATAAAAATGGGAATCCCAATGTCTTTTTTTCTTCAGTGATATGAGGCCATGGTAGCATTTTTTGTTACACTGCCTAAGGTAGCTTAGACATATTTCAACATTCACTTCTGAATGGCAATCATAAATACGAAGACAACTTTGTGAGTAAGAACTTTTTCTCAACAGATAGGTCTGATTAAATACATTTTTTTCGTATGTTATAGTACTTCATGGCCCACCAGACACAGGGGACAACAATGCCTTTCATAACATTATTGTCATAGTTAATGAGCAAAATATTCATAGTACCACGTTCTTAGCGCTATAGCTGGTATTGTAGCTGTGTTACTTCTTCTACATGTGCTGCTATAATGACAAAACTGTGAGGTAAAGGGATTAAAAATATTGTGTTCAATGAAGATATAAGATGAGAGGAGAATATGTATTAGGTGGGAGCTTCACTCAGATTTCTTCAATCCCAAATCCGTGCCTTTCCTCAAAAGATGGAGCTGTTGAAACAATTTTTGCCAGAAGTTACATCATGAAACTAACCTCTGCAGCCTGCAAGCCAATAGAACATATGGCCTATTGAATTTAATGGGAGTCTTGCAGCTGAAAAACCTACACAGAGCCTTGAAAATTTACTGCTACATATCTGACTTCTATTCATAAAAGAAAAGGTTAGAATTAAAGTTAATTCTCCAGTATACGTATGTCCATAAGAATCCTCATTAACATGTTGTTTACAAGTTAAAGACTTGTAAGTCCAAAGTCTGCAAGCCAGCAAAAAGAACAATTGCTTACAAACATCATGTCAGAAATCTGTAAAGTAACCAAAAACACCTGCTTGTCATGCTATGTGCTTTACTTGCATGAGACATAAAACCAGTGCCACACTGAAGAGCCGTAAACTCTAAAAATAAAATAAAATGGTTGTAGTCTGAGGAAGTATGCTCACAGTGCTCTGGAAATGCCACCTCTGGCAATGGAAAAAAAATTGAGGAAGCTTAGATCATCTGTCAGTAGCTCTAAGTAATTGTTATGAGGAATCCATAGTTCAGGATGACAAAATGCAAATTCTGCAATGGGTGATTAAGCAGGCAGAGGCCATCTACAAGCACCATAAGGACTGTGGCCTTCTACTCAGGCTGTGAAACGTTCAGAAAAATTGTGTTCCTTCACACCAAGGTCTTTGTCTCTTACCTTTCCCAACACAAAGGTCACCCTGCATTTAACCCTACAGGTTTCAAATGTCTTACCACAGGCATCACAGCTGTCAGATTGTGCATTAATAAAGATGGATTTTAAATATCCATGCCTTGGTGCACATAGGCCATGGGTGAAGTACTTGTTTTATCAGAGAATTACATAGAACTATCCATGACATCAATAATTTCTCTATTTATCTATTTTAAATTTTCTTTTCCCCTGGAAGAAGTGCCTTTCAGTTCTCAACTGAAACTAAACAGCAAACAAAATAAATGGTCTAATGAAATTACTATTTTTTTCTTGAGAAATCAGCATATTAAAACTTGTGGAAAACCTGTGTCAGAACCTGCATTTAAGTATGAGCAGAATATGATTCAGTTCATTAGCTAATGCAAACCCTTTTGGTTTTGGTCCATTTTTTTAAGTTTACATGTGTTTCACTTTTAAAATTACAAAATGCCAAGGTTTACTCATCTATCTCTTCTGGGTGACATGGTATGCAGAGACAGTAGGAAGAATAACTGTGTTCTGGAGTCTGTAGGAGGTTTTAGTCAAAGTAACTGTTTTTATTTGCACTACTGGGGATCACAGATACAAATTTCAGTATGAGATAGTATAAGCCTAATGAGAGTGAAAATTGTATGTTCCATGAGCTCTCCAAGTATTCCCCCACAATGGACTCACCCTAAAGTATTTTAATTCCATTTTGCAGGTATTGTTTTTGAAATTGAACTAAATATTTTTAAATATTTTGAATTTGAAAAGCTAACTAGTTTTGTTCTTGCTTACTTGATACTTAGGCACTTGGAATTTAATTTCCCAATACTAAATTTTCTGTCTAGGTGCCAAATCTTTCCTATCCTCCCCATCCTAAACTTTCTGGAAAAGATCATGAGGCTTACAAAGCTTCCTTCCTCCATGAAACAAACAAACAAGAAATCAGGCATTTTTTGAACAACAAATGCAAGAAACTAATTCTCATTCTTTTGAATGCTGTGAAATATATTTAAATTGTGGATACTTTAATTATAGAATCAGAGAACGGTATGGGTCATAAGGGATCTTAAAGACCAACTTGTTCCAACCCCTCTGACAATGGCCGGGACATCTACCTCTCTTCCAGGGTCATTTTCCACTCTTCCACAAAGCCTCATCCAACCTGACCTTGAACAATTACAGGGAAGGGACATCCACATCTTCTCTGGGCAATGTGTTCCAGTGCCTCATCACCCTCATAGTGGAGAATTTCTTCTTTATATCTAATCTGTGTCTACACTGTTTGACTATAAAAATACTTGAGAATTTACATAAATGCGTATTTTCCCTCTGCCATGAAACAGATAATTTCTTCAGATAAGTAAAAATAGAGCATACTGTCAATGCATTTTTTCCCTGAGTTCTTCCTAAACCTAATTGGAAAAGGAAAGAAATAGTCCAATAATTTATTTTTAAGGTGGAAAATAAAAATCTCTTAGCTCCTTAGAGCAGGAAGCAAATCTTTGCAACTGTAACACTTTCTTTATTAAGGTCTTTGGACACTACAGCAAGTTAAATATAAAGAGATAATCCAAGGGATGACAGCATTTTGCTGGAGGCAACTACATGTTATTGCTGTGGAAGGAGGGCTTATCAGAAATGTGAATGCATGTATGCATTCTCTATTTTGAAAGAAAGTTTTTGTAGGTAGTTTTGAAGTGCATATTCATTAAAACCTAGCAAGTGCTAGAGATAAGTGTATAGATTTTGCAAAGAGAAAATAAATTAATTAATTTGTTCTTTTATATGTTCCCTCTTTCTCTTTGCCTGTTGTCTGCTAGGAAAAAATGTCACAAGTTTGTAAATACAAAGCAAAAAATAAAATGTTGCCTCTAGAGTTCTAATCAAAGACTAGATCACACCAAATATTCTAATGAGAGGTAAATGAACAATGAATTAAAACACGATAACAAATATGCAATGAACTAAGGACAGCATAAATCCGTAATTGCACTCAAGCTCTGTGGAAATTACACTGTCCTAGATTCTAGCAGGAGACAATTTGCTGCAGTATTTTGTGAACAGAGCTATCCTGTGGGATCTGCCGGCAGAGGACATTTCAGTGGGAGGAAGAGAGCAGTAGGAAGAGCAGTATGATTCATGTTCAGCATCTCAAGTGGAGGATAGAGCACAAGGATTGAATTATGAAACAAAGCAGATATTCAGCATGCCAGGAAGGTTTCTGTTAGAGAGCTGTTAGTATTATTTAAAAAGGTTAGTCTATGAATAAACATGCTTCATCAAGGTCTCTTATACATGCAAAGGAAGATGCTAATGAATAATAAAAGAGTAATGGGGACTGATGGAGAAATTAATGTTAATCTTATCCAAAGCAGATACAAATTAATATCGGAGAAACATTTTTGTAATCACTTCTCAAGGCAAAAATTCAATTAATGTGACTGAATCAATATTTCAGATCTCAGTCCCTTGAAAGTATGCTTGTCCCTCTTCATATCAGCATGCTCTCCAGTGTGATCGGCTTGTGCTATTCAAGTCAATACCTGTGGAGAATTCCTAATGGTCTATTCGTGAGAAATTTCATCCAATTTATAAACTAGAATGTTGTATTTCAAACTTGCTTTAGGGTATCTTTCTCTTAGAAGAGTTCAGTTTACATAGGCTAATTACTCTATAGAAAATAGATATATGAGTTTAGGATAGTTTTGCCTTGACCTTCAGGCTTTTTTATTGTTACTTTTCATCTCAAAAAGATTAGCTAGAAGCCTCTCTTCGCACAGGATGACATGTCAGTATACATGACATTACATTTCAGTCTATGTACTGAAAACAATATCTTTTATAACAGTGTGTTAGTTTGGGCTAAAGCAGAACACTTTTTCTCTGATTTTTCAGCCTGATAGTTATCACCGAGGCAATGGACCGCTGGTGTTCTCAGAGGACTGCTCACACCTATTCCTATGTAAATAAAGGCCATCCCAGAGATGCTGGAGAAGGGGGCTTGTGTTTTTGGGGAGGGACAGGACAGGTTACCCACCTTGGCCAATGAAATATTCCATGCCATTCACATCATACATGCTATAAAACCTTAGAGATTAAGAGGGTCATGCACTTTTCTTTGATGGCTTACATTCAGTACCTGTTACATTTGCCTGCCTCTGAACTCATTCACGTGTTTCTAAATCCAGCTCCGGCATCCAGTCCTGAGTCCAGTCCAGGACCCTTCCATGCCTGTGCTACAGTGTCATGAGGTCTTGAGGCTTGAATTGTTATTTAAATAGTTGCATATATTTTATTATTTTCTTATTAATATTACTATCTTCTTCTTACTATTATTGTTTAATTAATGCTGTCTGATGTTATTTTCCAGCCTATGAGTCTTTTTATTTCCTTGTTGGTCTTCCTGAGAGAGCTGATTCGGACTTAAAGCTACCCAGTTTTAGCTACTGACTTGAGTGAAGGGGTTGCTAAACTGGGACAAACAGATGAAAAAAAGGAGGGTAGAAAAGAGGAAAAAAATCCAGGATAAAAGAAAACAAAACTTTTCACTTTATTAGAAATAGAAATTGGTTCTTCAGAAGAAATAACTGTATATGCCTCAGCTTCATTGCAGCATGGATCACTTTATACATCTTTGATAGGTAGCCTTATTCCTTGCATATAACTGGACTTGGACTGCAAAGATATCTTCAGAAAGATCACAGGAATTATGACCTTACTGGTGCACTTCAACAATAATACAAAGTTTCACAAAGTGGTTCATGGTTTCCATTACTTTGTCTTTTCTGTCCTCATTGGTAAAGTCACTAGATAAGTTTTTTTTTCACACAGTAAGTGATCTTTCTTGTGTACTATACAATATAAGTGCCTGTCATATTTTGTTTAAGGTGTCAGGGAATTGGGAAGAGTTTATGAAACTAAATGGACTCCTAGAATAATAGTTTTGCAGCTCTGGTAGATTGTACTGTTTATGTTGTAGTGCCTTGACAGGTTTACACAATCAGGGGTTCCGAAGTCACCATCTCGTGATAGATTGGAATTGTTCGCAGTATTGTGCACTTGAAAAATAGACTTGTACGCTTTTGTTTTCAAAACCAAATGGTGACTCGCTCAGAATCATCCTGCTAAAATAACAGCATGGACAATCTCACTTCTGTACTTTTAATAGCTAGAATATCATTCCCATAATGAAAGAAACATGAAATGGTTCCATGCTGAATGAGCTCCCTAGAGATTCTGGGATTTGTCTCATTATATATAAAGCTTTTCCATCACCATTGCAATGCCTCTTCTCATCTTTGCTTCTCGTCTGAGTGGAGAAATTTCTGTCAACAGCTTTACTCTGAGTAAACCAGCATAACACTGAAGGGAGGATATGCAGTAGATAAGATTACCTTTTTTTTCCATTTATATAGAAAATTATACACAGTGTCCCTGCTTTAAAAAGGATTACTATATGACGTGTACAGCATTCTGCATTCTCATTAGGAGAGACAGACTACAATTTTATTTCTCTAAGTAAGTCCAGTTTAGGTAAGGAGATCTGTAATTTCAATGCTGCTGCGTTCACAATAGAAAGGAAATCATCACTTGTGTATTCTTATCAGAAGCCTTGGGCAACTTCAGCATGCAGTACTGATCAGAATAACTCCTTGCATTCTGCAACCTACCACACACCACAGTAATTGTATATCCAGGATGGAATAGTAAAATAATAAAATAAAATGCTATTAAAATAATACTACTAAGGGAACAACTTTAAAAAAACCCCACAAAAATCCTATGATATTTGGGGACAAACCTTCCTCAAAAATGACCTGAATTTTCCTCTTTCTTACTCCCTTTTTTTCCACAATTTTTAAACTGCTTACAGGTCATATATGATGAAGATTTAATTCCAGATTCTAGGATGTGATTTAGCATACAGCTCCTGGAAGTATGTGGCTAACTGTAGATAAGTCAAGGGGGATTCTCAGGTTCAGCAATAAACCATGCATGGGGAACTTCTTTGGCAAAGGGCCAAAAGGACAAACATCACATACATCTCCTGCTCTTTCTAAATTTCTCTATTTCTGTGACACTGAATGAAAGCAAGTATGCAATCGAGAGTTTCTGTCTATGAGAGTCTATAGCAGCAGGGTCATGTATTTTCACTGCATAGCAGAAACCAAAATATATGTCGGCAGACTCATTTTGTGCAGACCACAATGTAAGTTAGGTGACTAAAATCAGGTGCTAAATCACATAACTCAGAAAAATGTTAGTTTTCTGTTGGATCCAGCCCCTAAATCTCTGGTTTATGGATTCAAGCTTAAATCTTGGGTCATTTTCTTTACCTTTTTATGAATGGAATGGAATTGATCTAGGTTCCTTCCTATCTTCTGGATCAGTATTAGTGGGTCAGAGTTTCCTGACATCAAAGACCCTTCAAAGCAATGTAACAGTATTTCTGATGATACTTTCTGCTCAAGAAGGATGTCATCATGTGTAGGTGCAGAGAAATAACAAAGGTATTTTACAGGTGGAAATGGATTGGGAAGAGGAAAAAAAAAATCAAGCATTTTTTTCATCTAAACCAGATTCAACCATTGGCCTTTAACAGCTACTCTTAAATTAAAAAGAGTTCAGAATCCAACACATCAGAATCCAATACAGCCAAAATTTTGTGTGATATTAAGGTATGCTACTCAGAAACCCATTCAGAATATTAATATGGCTTCTTTTACCTTGTTGAGAATACTGCTGAGTCTTTCATACCACAGCACTGTGCTTCAGCCATTGTTATGTATCATGCCATTTCATACTAAATTCCCATTTGGTGACTAAGGACAGTTTGCCCTGATAAGATATTTCCACAGCAATTATAATCAAATCATAGGAATTATGAGAACTAGCAGAGTTTGCATGGAAACACAGCAATTAATTCTGTTTGGAACAATGACAAAGTCGTCTAGAAATGTCTGAAAGAGAATTATATAGAAATATTTTATTTGCAAGTCTATCACGTTTTGGAGACCACTCTGCTATACCGTATTATGCCTCTGCTCTGATAACATCACAAACAGGACTATTGAATATTACTGAGTCTAAGCCCTAACTTCTGTTAACCAACTTGAGCAATGAGATGCTCAGGATGAACTAAGTCATAATGGGTGACCTGGGCTATGACCCAAGTATTTACAGTACTTGTCAGGTTCTTTTGACCCTTCTCTCCCTTCCCACTATCATGGACTTGTCTGTTTTTTTTATTGAACTTCTGTGAATGTTTAACATACACAATGTCCAGTGGAACACAGTTCCAAAGCTTAATCAACCATACAGTATTTTGCTCTGTCCTCCTGTGCTGGTTTTATTCAGATCTTATATTGGAGGAGGCAGTGAAAAATCATTCCAAGTTTACTGTCTCATATTCTGCATGGTTTCACAGATTTTGTTTCCTTTCTTCACCTACTTTCCAGGATGAAGAGTCTCATATTTTGATCATCCTTGTTCTTTTCTCCTTTTACTAGTTCTATTATATTCCTTTTGAAGATTAGATACTCACAGAACACAGTATTCAAGATAAAAGCACACAATGGATTTATACAGTGGCATAACAACACTCTTTGTTTTATTCTGTGTTTCTTTCCTATCCTGGTTTTGGCTGGGATAGAGTTAATTTTCTACAACTTCTCATACTGACTTGCCACTGACAGTGTGGGGAGTGCAACAAGCTGGCAGGAGACATAACCAGGACAGCTCATCCAGGGTTGGCCAAGGGGGTATTTGATTGTATGACATTATGCTCAGTATGTAAAGGGGAGTTGGCTGGAGTGAGGAAGATCACTGTTCAGGAACAGACTGGGCACAAGTTTCTGGGTGGTAAAATTGCTCATGCATTACTCGCTTTTTAAGGTTTTTCATTATTATTGTTATTATTTTTCTCTACATTTACTGTTCTATTAAATTGTTTATCTCAGTCTATGAGTTTTTAATCTGTTTTCCTCTCCAATTCTTCTCCCCGTTCTACCAGGACTGAACGAGTGGCTATGTTGTACTTAATTGCTGACTGGGGCTAAATCACATTTCCCAATAATTCCTACTATTTGATTTCCTTTTATTTTTGACTGCTACTGAGCATTAAGTTGATATTTTTACAGAACCATCTATAATAACTCAAGATGTATTTCCTGAGAATAATAGTGACCTCAGAGCCCATCATTTAGTATGTAAGACTAGAACTGTTTTCTCTCATGTGTATCAGTTTACATTTATCTACATGGAATTTATTAGATTAAATTACACTGATTAGAAACGTGACACAAATGTTCAATGACACATGAAAAACAGTGAAAATATAGCTTAGCCAGAAGACAGCAAGTTGTTTGGATCTTGAAAAATATGAGACCCAGATGAGTACTTGAACAGTAAGACTTAGTTTACTTGAAACTCTTCCTTCAATTATAAATGTGCTTGAAAGTATATACAAGAATAGACGGCAATTAGGAGCAATTACAACTTAAGACTGAGTAGTTCCCTATGTATTAGCACAGGGTTGTGTGTCTTTACAGATGTTTATGTCTGCAAAACTACTACAAGTTTTAGAGCGTTAGGCTATTGATTGACTTCTGAAGTTAATTCTGCCACCTTTTAAATGTGATCAAAATTGATTTTGATGAATTAACCTTACGTGAAAAGTGCAAGCCAATATAAGTCAAGAAAGAACAACTGAAGCAAAAAGAAGTTCCATATCCACCATTAAGTGAGTCATTTCAAACCAGATTGGAAATTAGAAAGCAATAAAAATGGTTTATAATAAATAATTTTGACTTACTCTGGGACAAACTGTGTGACCTAACAGACAGTTTCTCTGTGTTTCTTACGACTACCTGAATCATGAGGTATATCTAAGATGGCAGATCCTTCCAGTATTTCCAAGACTAGTAGTATTTATTAAGATTCACTGCAAAAACTTGCAAAAAAATCTGTCTTCATACCACAAATTAAACAAAATCTGTAACTTTTGTTTTAAAAGCAATGAAGTTCACCTTACAATACAGCTATAAATTGAATATATATGATGCTGTCCCTACAAAGTATCTCAAAGAACTTTATATTAAAAAAACTCAAACAAAAACTTAGAATGATTCTGAATTCAAAACAGAGAAGCAAGTCTTGAAATTACATTGAAATGTTTTGGGTTTTTTTCCCCTCCAAGATTGGTGCTGACTTTACAGTTCTGACGTCTGATAGAAGCGAATCTTACAATCAAGGAGTGTAAAGAGCAAAAGCCAAAACCAGCATTGAGAGGATTTAGGTTAAACTAAGGGTCAGTCAGCATCCCCTGAACAGAGAATTTAAGTACAGTGTTGAGGGGAATACAGATTCTTATAACTGAAAATGGATGAAAAGCTAAGGTCATGAAGTGCTTTAAAATGTAATAGGGTAGTCTGATGAAGCAGAGAGGGCAAAAAGTGGACAGGAAGGGATCAACAAAAAAGTTATCTAGAATGAAGTTAAACCAGGAGAAATCAACAGCACAGCATTGTTAAAGAATTTTAGCTTGAATGGAACAGAATAAGAAAGCATTGTTTATTCTTTCCTTCCCCCTCATCATCAGGATGGAATAGTTAAGAGTAAAGGAATTTACTCATTTCCTAAAACTATCCCCCAACTGGAACCATGGCTAGGCAAATGTTTCCTTGTTAGATGAGTGACATCAAAGTATGAACAATGACTAATAAAACAGCTGGAAGGGAAGAGGGGCTTAAGAAAGCTGACTAATATTCAAAAATCACCTCCTTCAAGCTCAGGGTCAATGTATACCAGCAAAGAATTAGTCAGGCAAAAACACCGGGAGGCCTGCATGGATAAAAATGAAACTCTTGAACCAACTCAAACTAAAAAAGGAAGTGTACGGAGGGTGGAAGAAAGTACAAGTAGCCTGGGAGGAATGCAGAGAAATTCTATGAGCAGGCAGGGATCAGAATAGGAAAGTTAAAGCTCTGATATTAATTTTATGGTCAAAGACATCAAGGGCAACAAAAGAAGCTTCTATAGGTACATTGGTGATAAAAGGAATATTCAGGAAAATGTGGGCTCCCTTCAAAAGGAAAGAGGAGACCTGATTTTCTGGGATGTAGAGAAGGCTAAGATATTCAATGGCTTTTTTGCCTTAGTCTCCACTGGCAAGTGCTCAAGCTGTACCACCCAAGCGGTAGAAGGCAAAGGACTGGGAGAATGAAGAACTACTCACTGTAGAAGAAGACCATCTGAGGAACCTGAAGGTGCACAAATCTGTAGAACCTGATGAGATGCAGCCACAGGTCCTTGGGGAACTGATGAATGAAATTGTCAAGCCACTATTATATTTGAAAAGTCATAGTAGTCTGGTGAAGTTCCCACCTTGTCTCTAAATTGGAGAGATGTAGATTTGACGAATGGACCACTTGGTAGATGGTTACACTCAGAGTTGCAGTAAAGATCTTGATGCCCATGTGGAGACAAGTGACAAGTGATGTTTCTTCGGGATCAACATTGGGACTGGCACTGCTTAACATCTTTGTTGGTTACATGGGCAGTGGGATTCAGAGGAACCTCAGCAAATCCGATGATGACACCAAACTCTGTGTTGTGGCTGACATGCTGGAGGGAAGGGATGCCATCCAGAGGGACCTTTAGAGGCTTAAGAGGTGACGTCATGTGAATCTCATGATGTTCAACAAGACCAAGTGAAAGATCCTCCACTTGGATGGGAGCAATTTCAAGCACAAGTGCAGTCAGGATTGAGAACAGCTCTGAAGAGAAGAACTTGGTGTATTGCAACGTGTGCTTGTAGCCAAGAAAACCAACCATTGGGCTGAATCGAAAGAAGTGTGATCAGCAAGCTGATTGAGGTGATTTTGCTCCTGTACTCTACTCTTATGAGACCTCATCTGGAATGCTGCATTCAATTCTGGAGTCCTCAGCAGAAGAAGGACATCAGTTGTTAAAGTGAGTTCAGTGGACGGCCATGAAGATGATCAGAGGGGTGCCACATCTCCCCTTATGAGGACCGGCTGAGAGAGGTGGGGTTGTTCAGCCTAGAGAAGAGAAGGCTCCAAGGGAGACCTTATAGCAACCTTCCAGTACTTAAAGGTGTCCTACAAGAAAGGCTGTGGAGGGACTTTTTACAAGGGCATTGACAGGATGAGGGAGGAATGGCTTTAAATGGAAAGTGGATTTAGATTAGATATAAGGAAGATAAGGATAGATAGATAAAGATATATTATATAAGAATATAAGGTAGAATTTCTACACTATGAGGGAGGTGAGGCGCTGGAATGGGTTGTCCATCCAGAGGAGCTGTGAATGCCCCAACCCTGGAAGTGTTCAAGACCAGGTTGAACGGGGCTTTGAGAAACCTGGTCTAGTGGAATAGGTTCCTGCCCATGACAGAGAGGTTGGAACTAGATGATTTTTAATGTCCCTTGAAATAATTCTGTTCTGTGGTTCTATGAAAAATGGGGACTAAAAGGGGAAACAGATATTGGCATAGATGAAATGGATATAGAGAAAGCAGAACTGTCTCATGAATTAAGGAAAGCTTTTATTTGGACCAGTAAAATAATTCAAATTCTACACCTATAACTCTTAAAATTACTGCAGTATTTCTCTCCAAGGGTTGATACTGGCAAGGCAGCAGCACCCATGAAAACTGACATACTTTGACTATGTAGATTACTGAAATGATCTTTTATAAAAGTACTGCAGAGAAGAGCACATGTACATTCATCATATACATTGTGTTTTCATGTCCTGTCTACAGCTTGTAAGCAAACTGATGTGGTAATGAGTTTAGAAAAACTTCTGCTATTTTTCATAACTTAGCTTGAGCCAGGCAGTTTATTCTTAAGGCAAGAATTGAGTTTGTGTCAACAGATATCTGGATTTATGTTCTGAACCTGACTTTTTCAGGATGACGCTTTGCACCACACTCTGTGTGCGTATTTTGCTTTGGACCTGAAATAACAATGCCAATTTATTTCTGAATGAAACCCGAGGATCATACCTTAGGGGCAATAATCTGAGTACTCCTTCTGGTGAACAGTGTTTGAAGTTACGGAAATCAGGGAGAAAGAGACATAATATTTAAGTTAGATTTTTCAAGAATTAGAAAGGTATATTCAAAATCCTTTCAAGTGGCTGTTACTTAGCATCTCTGAAAATCAGATTACTTTTTATGTAATTGTCTAAATATGGGTTTAGTCAATGAGTTTAGATTCTTTACACACTACAGGTACACAGTGTGATTAAACAGCTGAAAACTTAGGTATAATGTATACATGCATAAATAGTTTTCTATAAGAAATCCATCCAGAGAACAGAATAAGGCATATAGAATGAACAGGATGGGCAGGAGGTTTTCAATTAGGCCTGTAACCACAAACTGTAGGGAACTGGCAGTTGCTTATCAGTCTGCTTTCCCACAATATCGTGAAAAAATTAGTAAGGCAAATGTACTTTAGAAACAGCTCATTCTTTACTTTGATTTTTTATATGTACCTTATGTTTAACTTGCTTGATTTTTACATTTCTATTTCTCTTAAAACTTTCCTCTGTAGGGAAGATAAGAAACAGTATTTTGCCAAGTAAAATGTAATATGAATACTAATCTTACAAAAAAAAGGAAATTAGGGATTGAGCCTTTCTAGCATGGGACAAAATACACAACTGGTTAATCAATAAGAACGCTCATATTCATGAGCTCTCTAACCAGCAGTGTAGATATCACTGGCAACTTTCTGGGTGTGGAAAAAATTAGCTTCACCAGCGCAGTGACTCTGTGTACTTCTGCACTGTATTGTGTACTCACCCTCATTCCTGTGAAATCAGCCTGAGTACCTAACAGCTCTGAGAGCAAATCACATGTACAATTTTTGTGTGTTCAACTAAAGTATTCTCTTCCTCTGAATAGGATGGGCTCATCTGTTCTACATATTTGGAACAGTTCCTGTACTGTGCTAAAACTTAAAAGGTGCTCAGATGTTTTCTGGAAGACTGTTAGCTGGTATATGCAAGCAGGTGGATTGCAATTAAGCAGTATGGATAATTACGTCCCATGTTCAGCTTGCAATTCATGAACTGCCCAAATTGAATGTACTGTAACATACTAGCAATAATGTGCACGTCTGTAGGGCACAGAAGCAGTTTTAATGCTCTCTCACTTAGCCATAGATGTGTCATATGTATAGCACTGTAAGTGGCCACAAGAGTCTTCTAATTATCAATCTAAATATCTCTGCTTTAAGCTAAATGATGTCTAGAGAAATGAATGTTATAATGATGGGGTCTGGTTCTCTACTATGACAAGTACTATGCGATTTTTAAGGGATTTGAGAAAAACAGGAAGAAAATTTGTGATGAGTTGGGTACTGCCTGAGGCCAAGAATAGCATAAAGATGCCCAACAAGCTGAGAACTATACTCAACATATGGGAGAATATGCATGTTAATGCACAGTCACTACACTGTCGGGAAGAAAAAATTAAATATATTCATAGCCAACTGTGAAATGAGAAGTGAGAGGTAGGAGTTGTCCAATGTTTGTCTGTTTAGATAAGGTACACTGTACTGAAACCCTGCAGAATCAAGAGATATTGATGGAGTATTCCTCCATACAACATATATTAACACATACATCTGCTTTAGGTTGCAGTTATACCATCAGTTCATCAGTAAAAATCTATACAACTCTTTTTTATTGTAGTTTTCTGGATAATGTAGTCCTATTATCCATATTTTCTTTAAATGTGGTATTGCTTCATAATATCTTGCAATGTTGTTCAGGAGAAAATGCTTTAAATATTTAAAGTAACTAAACATATTTTCTTGATTAGTTCAGATATATTGAGCAAATCTAGGATGGCATAAGGCACAAATCAAAGAATCTAAAAATATTTTAAAGTCGCACTTTTCTAAAGTTGCACCTTTCCGTAACTAAAAGAAGACCAGTTGGGATTGTGGCATAAATAATATAAACCATATAGTACTGTGCTTTAAAATACCACGATACAGACATTTCCCTCTGGCCAAAGACAGAAAATAATGTTTTGTATTAAAGAAAGGGTCATTGGGCATTGGAATAGGCTGCCCAGGGAGGTGGTTGAGTCACCTTCCCTGGAGGTGTTTAAGGCACGGGTGGATGAGGTCTTGAGGGACTTGGTTTAGTGTTTGATGGGAATTGTTGGACTAGAAGATCTGATGGGTCCCTTCCAACCTGGTTGTTCTGTGATTCTGTGATTCTGTGACATTGTATTCTGCTATGTAAATGAAGTATATGTTACTGATAATGGCCACAACCTGTCACAGTATACTCTGAAACTGTCTAAGTGTTCAGTTGTAAAGTCAGTATAAGAAAAAAGGAAGCTGGAAAGCTAAGTTTTCTGCTGAGACTGACCAGATTCCAGGATCTGGGGAAGATACTTTGCTTTCTGTAAATGGGTAAAGTAAGTTCGGGTTCAATGATTTGCACCCTTAGATGAAAATAAGCTGTGTTAATGTTCTGTTAAGTCTTGAGGCACAACAGCCACTCAGGTCCCAGTGCAACTATTGCCTGGCATACCTCAGGTTTATTTTGACTGAATTTCTCTTTTTTTCCATTGCCCCAAAACACAAATGGCAGTACAAATGAAGAACACTCCCATATCTCTGTGACTGGTTACCTCCAGAAAACGTGTGCTGAAGCACAAGAAGACTTGTGCTGAAGCACAAGGTTATTTCCTGACAATGACAGGAAACTAGCTCAAAGGGACTGTGTATTTTTAGGAGGTGAATATAGGTGAAGAAACCTTCTTGAGAAGAGATTAGTAAACCTCCAACCGGAGAACTAATATTTCTTTTATTGTAAAGACTTTTTTCACAGAGTTCTTCAAGAGAAAACCATGCCAAAACAACAAATCAACTATGGAAAGATATTGACAGGCCTGTATGTTGTAAGCAAAATACCTCCAGAGTGACAGTGCATGAGTGACTAGCTGAATGTCTTGGGCAGTGAATAATGGAAATTTATATAAAAATTTGACAAATATGAAATTGGGGAAAAATTATGCATGCTTGAAAGAACTTCTGTTATCTTTTCAGTATTAAAATTAACCTGTCTCAAATCTACTTTGTAAATTTAAGAACAGTGCTTACTTTGGACTGCCTCTTCTCTTCCTTGATTGTGGGTGCAATACAATTATCCCATTGAGAGAGCAGGAGTGGAGCTGAAAGTCTGCTGAAAACTTTATTTCATCCAGTAAAAATATGGTAATAAGAATGAAAGAAAACCATGAAGAGCGAAAGAAAGACTTAGGACTCAAAAAACCTGCTCCAATAACAGTAGGTGCAGAGAAGGAAAACAAGGACAGAATAACATCTGCAAGAGAGAGGCATATGGAGGCAGGAACTCTTCATCGTGAAAAGTGGATGAGTTAGAGTTATAGGAGGTATTAAGGTGACTGCTAGACCTTAACTACTCCCTGTCTCTTCCAGAACTAAAGGAAGAATTCATTAAATGCAGTTACCTTATGCAGATTAAGAATCAAACAAGAAAAAAACCAAAAAACAAGAAAAAAACCAAAAAACTACAAAAAAACCAACCCAAAAAACCCCAAAGAAACCCCCTCTCCCAAAAAATTTCTCCAGTCAGTGAAGGTAAAATGATATTGTGGATGCAAAGAATTTACACTAGTTTATAGGGAAACTGAGTAAATACTTGGAAGAGAGATCATTTGGGGATAACTAGGAAGATAAACATCAACAACCTAATGTAGAAGAACATCTTAAGGAGTCAAACACATCGACTCAGTCTTACCTAGGCGTGTTTCTGTGATTTAGAGATGCAGATAAAACCATGATAAACCCTTGGGCTAAGCTACTTCCTATATCATTCAGCCTATTCACCTCTGAGCAATACTATGAAAGTGCACCTGTTGAATTACATTCACCCCAAATTATTTACATGCCTTTAGTCTCCCTGCTCCCTCAGATACAGAGTGGCAGAACATAACTGTAGCAAAGCAGGATGGGAAACTGAAGCCATTCATCCATCTCTAATATTCACCTTTGGGCTCTTTCCTTACCTGTTTTATTTAATTACTAGTCTGTGTTCCTCTGTTTTCACAGTAGGGTTCTTTCTGAGTTTGTTTTTAGGGGTGTTTTCTTTTTTTTTTTTTTTTTTTTTTTTTGAGGGGCAGGGTAATTGTTTTTCTCCCTGATGATTTCATTTTTGCAAATAGCTCTAATCTGCATTCCTTAATATGCTCATTATCTTTATCAAATTCCCTTTTCTTAAGTTTTATTAATTCTTCTTATAATCAAAATCCTGTCCCATTTATTCCACATCATCCCAGGGAAATTTCTTGGGGAATAAGTGGAAAGGCTCCACAAAGCATCATTGGAGCTATTTGGAGAAGAATATCGTTGTACCAGCCACGGATCTCAATTCAGCAATATCACCCTTTATCTAAGAATTTCTTCTCCACTCAGATTTTTGTTCACTTAGTCCCTCTGTGTTCTGGTGACTGAACTGAGACTGAATACTTCTATAGAGAAAGAAAATTTGAGCTTGATCGTTTCTCAGAGAGTCATGAGATCATTCTGCTCCGATAGCCACCTAGATTCTATAGGCTCAGTAATTCTTTGTTAAACCTGATTTAATATCTTGCAACAAGGCTTATTATAAGAAAATCTCATTCCATATTGGACTTCAGTGCTTCAGGTTCGCTTGAAGCTGTTCAGAGTTAGCTATATCTGACTATAAAACATTGTAGACAGACAATTCCATCTGGAATAGTGAGGTACAAGACTGTTGTATGATCCCATGTAAAAATACTCTCCTTACTTTAAACAGACTACTCTGTTACATGGAAGGGTTTTTTTCACCTTCAGATGCTGAGGAGGGATTGGGTCTCAATGGAAGAAAATACTTTCCCACAAATAAACATGTCTACTTTTGGAAAAATTTTTAGAGACTTTTTCTTCCAAATCTCTTTTAAAATATTGATGCAAATGTCCAAGCTTATATTTTGGGAAGAAAAGGAACTTAGATCTAAAAGCATATCATCTTGCAGACAGGCCAGTTAAGAATACTGGTAATTATTTTTGTGCACATTCTAATAAAATATGTATGTGTCACTTTAAATTCAAATAGCGCTTCACAGAGATTTTAAAAAACAGACCTTTCCACCCCAGAGTTTACATCAGACAATATATGAGGAGCAGAGATAAAAGAATGTGAGATGGGGTGAGTGCTACCATGAAGATAACAAGAGTCTTATTCCATTGTAAATGAAATGTGGCAATGCTGATGATTTAATTTAAGAACACGTGGGGCATGAGGGAGAAAGCAGATAATGTCAGAAAGTTTAAAAGGAGGGATTTGAAAGAAAAAGAGAGCATGTAACCTTCTGTAAAATATATCTCATATCAAAGCAGCTCCTTTGAAGTTGCTCAAGTCATTAAACCAAGGCTAAGGATGGCCTACAAGGCCTAACATATAGCTGTGACAGAAAACCATGGCCCAAGGCAAGGTTCTGTAAGTAGGTACAGCCAACAGGAAACTCCAGAATGCATTGGATATGCCCATATTGTCTTCTGAGAACCTGAAAGTACAGGCTAAGTTATGGCCCAAGGGTGTAGAAGGCTGAGTTTCTAGACAGACATATGCACGGTAGGTTCATTCTTTCTGAGTCCTATAGGCATCTTTTAATGAGAATGATGGTTGCACGGGTAAAAAGGGAGGCTTGTTTTTGAATGTCACTTATACAAAAGGCAGTAGCTGCTATTCTGCTTTTTAGTACACACACATTCCCACTGTCCATGTCTGTGGAGATGGGTACCCTGTGCCTTTCCTATATTTTTGTTTTCTCTTGGGAATCTTATACTTTTTGATTACAAAAGATCATTCTGAGAGGACTGAGATTCTCTTTATGCAAATACCTCAGTAAGATTCTCTGTGTTTTCTTATCTTCCCCTTGCTCATATAATTGACCCTCAAATAGAGAAAGACAAAACTCAGAGATTGTTGAACAATGCTTCCTTTACAGAGGATTTTAGGAAACATTTTATTACTCATCTTTATTTTGACAGAGAAATAGAGACAAAGAAGTTCAGTCAATTATTTCAAAGAAAATAATGTTCTTTTAGAAAAGCAAAACTTTTTGTTTCTGTTAGCTATAGAGTGCATTGATACATATTTCTGTCTTTCAAGTGTGCAATGAGTTTCACAATTCTAATAAAATATGTTTTTTTTAATATTCCATTGCTTTTCATTTATTGAGCTCATATATTGTAACAGTATTTATTGTGATGCATTTTGTTTTCACACACTGCATGAGCAACTTCACAGTTCAGTTGTGTGAGTGGGTGGTTTCTTACAAATGGTGGATATATTTGACAGGTTTTTATGACTCTAGCTTTCTTTATTTATGATAGACATATGATGGTAATTGGAGACTGTGCATATACGTGACCACACATGCAAACATAGAAAACACTTCTAATATGCATTTCCCTCTCTATATGTATGTTCTCCTCTACCCCGGAGGCACTTGGAAGGGTCTCACTAGGGCTAACAGAAAGTGTTTAATTCAACTGAAAGTACTTGAATTCTTGCTCAGTTGAATTTGAGCTCAATTTCATGAACTATTAGTCAGGCATGAATCATCTCTACATAAGTATTTAGGCTCCTAAAACTGCTTAAATACTTGTTTTCACCTTGATTCATGTAAAAGCTGAGTACTTAAAGCACAACTTAGATGAATTATTATCATCCAGGAAAATCTGTCAAAACTTTACAAGTCCCTGAAAAGACGAACCAACTATGTTTTCTGGGAAAATTTTCCATATTAGTGATTCTGTTGCACATGCTCCGTGATAACACTACCTTTAGTGACCTGACAGGCTGATATTCTAGGTCCCCTTTCAAGTGCTCTAAGGCTTAGTGTGGCAACACCTAAAAAAATGTTTCCAGTGACTGATAACTGCAGATGGTGAATTCAAGGATCTTAACAGCTGACATACATGAATGCTAGGATGTCAGTAAGGCACACCATGTATCAGGAAAATTCTACACCTTGTCTAGCTTTAAAATCTCTCTTACAATAGCATGCAGAAACCTTGATAGAGCTGAGATATAAAAATTTCATTCTATTAGTAGATGCTGACATCAATATTTTTCTTTACGGTTATAGCAACAGTACCTGACTCATATAGTAGGTTAAAGCACTCAGTAATGAAAAGGGAGTCCTAACAGTTAGCCAAAATTCTTGGCTTAAGGAGAACCATGCCTCTAGGTCTCACATTTTTATATGTCACAAAGCTGTGGAGCACTGAAGATGAATGGATATCCCACCCGTTGAAGATGAGTCCTTGAGAATGTAGAATTTCTGACTCAAAAGAGAATAAATAAGTCAGACCCTTTCTGTGTTCTTACTGTTTAGCTACCTGCATAGAAGGTGCTAAGAAAAAGAAAAAATAGCTTGAGTTTTACTCCTGGGACTGTTAATGTATTTTACGTGAGACAAATACTGAATTTTAATTCTACAATTAAAAATTGTTGGTTTTTTTTTTGGTTTTTGTTTTTTTTCTTTTTTAAACAACTCAGATTTTTGATCACATCTTTCATAGGTTTACAGAGGCAGCACCTTGAAGATAATGCTGAAGAAGACAGACAAGAAAGGTAGCTACTCCTTTATGCTTGATAATGTCTGGGAGTATTACAGAACGTGTCCTGAATCTTGGTGCCACCATCTACCACATCACTGGAAACCCTGGTGGAATACGGGAAGTGTATCCAGGTTATTTGATTTTGAGATGAAGGTACAGGAGACTGGCATATATTAAAGTCTCTCCCCAGTATGCAGTTAGACTGCAGAAAAACTTACTTGGATGAAGCATGCCTGTCTACTTTACTAGGAATGTAAGATGTGTTTGTTGTTCATCAGTTATGGACCATCTAGCCTACATATAAGGCCAAGGGCAGAAAAGATGAGTGGTAGAAATGTGATGGATTGCAATTATGTCATTTACCATTCAAAAGTGTTAAATGACTACGAGTATTGGGTGAGTATCTCACCCCCTTTTCCTCCTGCTAAAGTATTGTGTTTCAGAGCTCAACATGTTCCATGCCATAATAAAGAGAAGGAGCTATTTTTTTCATCCCACTGCTGGTCAGTAGGTATTCCTATCAAGTCCATATAACAAAGGTATAATTTTTATTATTAAATTTCAGGTCTGATTCTATGTCGAAAACAAGAAGAAGGTTAGAGAGTAAAACATGTTCTATGTCATAACATATTGAGACACAATATACATCATAATATATCTATGCCATAATTCATCTATGTCACAATACATTTAGGTTTAATTTTAACAAAAATGAAAGTGCAAAGGATGCTTCATTAACCTTAAGTTTATACATTTCAATAAAGATGCACCATAGGACTAAGAAAAAGAAAAAAAATAAAAATGTCCCATAAAAAGAGAATCGTATCTCTGGATTAGGGACTAAAGCAGCATAGATTTTAAGAGTGAAAATGCATATGCAGGTCTTCAGAATTCCATTCATCCATGGAAGAAAATACTATGTCTCTGTGTATTTAAGACACTACTAAGCTTCTAGAACTTCACTATAGAAAAATTCAGACACTGAAATATTTTCATCAACTGATTATATTTATAAAATCCATATCAAAATGCAAACAGTCAAGGGAAATCTTTGGGATGTCTGAAGGTATAGGGAAAATTAATTAAGGACTCCAGCTTAGCTGTTTATTTAAGATTTGAGAGAATAAATTTATCTTCTGATTTATATTGTTTGCTCCTGGGACCAATTTGTCAACTTTATGTCAACTTCTAAATGTATTAAATACAAATACTAATGTGGCTGAGAGTTTTAATTGAGTAATGATGGAAAATACAGAAAAAATTAAGAAATGGCATGTACTGGCAGACCAGACCTGCAATAAGAGCTCAGGAAAACATAGTGTTCTGTGGAGAAACTGAGCCAGAGAGCTACTCCTCATTCTTGTCCCTTACTATATGGACGTTAGATGCTCTTCCTAGATGCTCTCATACACTTAATCAATAACATAGTACTGCTAAGCAGTAAGCTTGACCCATCCATTCTGATCTACATAAAGCAAACACAGAAACAACAGGTCCTTAGTAAATGCTCACAGAGTTTTAAAGTAATACTTTCAAGAAATTAGGTGTTACTAGAGAAGCTTTTCAGAAAACAGAATATTTAAAGTGAAATAAAGTTAATATTTTTCCTTGAAAATTCAGTAATGTCTAGACTAGAATAGACTATTTCAGTTGGAAGGGATTTAAAATGATCATCTAGTTTAACTGCCTGACCAGTTCAGGGCTGACCAAATTTTGTATATTCTTAAGGGCGTTGTCCAAATGCCTCTTTACCTATGTCCAAAAGCTGCTCACAGGCTTGGGACATCAATCACCCATCTAGGAAGCTTTTGCAGTGTTTGGTCATTCTCTTGGTAAAGAAATGTTTCCTATTCTCCATTCTAAATCTTCCCTGGTCCAGCTATGAACCATTCCCATGTGTCCTATGACTGGATACCAGTGTCCTATGACTGGATACCATCTCCACTTCACTTCCTCAGGAAGCTGTAGAGAGCAATAAAGTTACTGTAAGGCTCGTTTTCTCCAAATTCAACAACTCTCAGGTCCTTAACCACTTCTCATAAGAATTACTTACAGCCCTTTCACAAGCTTTTTTGCCCTGCTCAGGATGCTTTTAAGAACCTTCATGTCTTTCTTAGGTGGTTTGGCCCGGAATTGCACACTCAAGGTGAGGAACACCAACAGTGAATACAGCAGGATAATCCCTTCTTTTAGTTGATGCACCTGAGGATGGAGTTTGCCCTCTTGGCTGCCAGGACATACTGCTGGCTCACGTTGAGCTCTATGTTACATGCAGAATCCAGCGATTTCACTTATAATTTTATCTCATTAATCATTGCCCAGTGCACCAATCCATCTAAATCCTTCTACAAAGCCTCTTCTCCCTCAACAAACTCAACAGCACCTCCCATTTTGATACTATCAGCAAACTTGCTAATGGTGCATTCAATCCCTGCATCTAGATTTTCAATAAATAGGTAGAACACAATAGACCCTAGAAGTTAACCTTGGGGAACACCGCTGATGACCGGTTGCCAGGCAGACATAGCCCTGTTCACTACAACACTAGGAGCTCTATCTTTCAGCCACTTCTTTAGCCAGCATGCCATGATTTTGCTCATCACGGTTGGACTTGAAGATCCAGTGGGACTCTTTCAACCTGGTTGTTCTATGATTCTATAATTCTATGACCCCACAGCTGGACAACCTGTCCAGAAGGATGCTGTTATGGATAGTATCAGCCTTACAAAAATCCAGAAAAACCACATCCACTGACTTCCCTTCAACCACTAGGCAGGTGACCTTATTGTAGAAGAATATCAAGACAGTTAAACACAACTTTCCCTTTTTAAACCCAAAGGTCTAGAAGTTGTTTGGATATTTTAATAACCTTCTAATAGCTTATTATAAACACTTTATTTATAGACAAACAAACTCTGGAAGTACATAAGAAGACAAGACGATTAGAAAACTTAATGTCTCAAGAAGATTATAGTATATAAGTTGAGGCACGAGAGTGATGGTGCATGAGAATGTATAGCGCAAGCTAACCCTATACATTGGTGGATTTGTAATTAACTGCAACCATTTAGAGAACAGTTTTGGGTATCACTGGAGCAGTTAAATGAAAACCTGTGTTCAATGCTCTACAACTACAAGAGATACCTGAAACATGCACAGTTGTTTGAAGAGTAGGATGTAGAATAGAACAATACTGTTGATACATATTTCAAAAATTCAGTATTCGGTGCTGCAGTGTTCATTTTAATGTGAAAAGATAGAGTAGAGAAGAAACAGTTCAAAGAATGGATATAAGAATCCTTATAGGTTTAGAAAACTTCTATTGAAAGAGAGATCAAAAAGATTAAATCAATTTAGTTTATAGAAGAGATGAATAAAAGGTGGCAGACTGTAGTTATGTATATAAAATAGTAATGGTACAGTGAATGGCATCCATTTGATCATATGCCTATCTCCCTTTCAGATAACTTAAGAAAAAAAATACCTAAGAAGATTAACACCAGTGGAGTAATTTTGCTGCTACTTTTTAATTATTTGTAGTGCTCACTAGGTTGTTAATTTCATATGTTTTTCTTGTAGGTTTCGATGTTTTTCCTGACAGAGTAATTTTGATCTAACTGAAAATTTACCCCAATGCTAATTACCTTTTTGTGACCGATCAGCATCAGCAATGAAACTTTAAACTTTGCATTTTGCAAATAGCAAATATTCAAAGCTTTTATTTGTGAAGGAAAACAAAAGTTAATGTCATCTTAATCCTAAATAGATGAAGCAGGGGCAATGAAAACTGAAAAGCAAATACACAGTTTAATAATGGTCCTCTGACAGCTTGCTCTCAGATTGTTAAGAATTCATTAAACAATGGTTGAGCAGAACAGACAATTAAATTATCTCATATGAAGTATCTATCCATATTATGAATATTGCATACAACACTACACGTTTCTGAAGGGACGTAGTCAACAAATTCTGTTTCAGAGAATCAGCAAGAGTTTTGATTTCAACTTCCAGATAAACCCTTCTTTGTTTCTTAGACAAAATAGTTATAATAATAATAGCAACAATAATTGGGATACTGATGTATAAACAGAGTTAACATACAGAATCATAAGAACATAATGTAACCTTACAATAACTGTAGACAGAAGCTTATGCCAGTCACTTGACAGATATTTCACATGCACATTTTCTGTGCACTTATAAAAAATATGGGAGAAGTTGGTAAAATGTTCAAAGAAGCATTAAAAATAGTCAAAGAGATTAAAAGCCAAAACCAAAGACAAACACAAGTAGAATTTACACTGCTGTATATCATGATATGGAATGAACACCAGATAATATAAAAAATTATCTTATATTAACTTCTAATCTTACTGTTGGATTTTGCTAATTTTAAACTTGCCTTTTGACTTACGTGCACTAAAAGAAAATGGGTATAATTAAACAAAATTTTTACTTTACCGTATCATAGAATAATCAGGTTGGAAGAGACCCACTGGATCATCAAGTCCAATCATTCCTATCAATCACTAAACCATGTTTCTTAGCACCTCATCCACCCGTCCCTTAAACACCTCCAGGGATGGTGAGTCAACCCCCTCCCTGAGCAGCCTGTTCCAGTGCCCAATGACCCTTTCTGTGAAAATTTTTTTCCTAATGTCCAGCCTAAACCTTCCCTGGTGGAGCTTGAGGCCATTCCCTCTTGTCCTATCCCCTGTCACTTGGGAGAAGAGACCATTACCCATCTCTCCACAACTTCCTTTCAGGTAGTTGTAGAGAACAATGAGGTCTCCCCTCAGCCTACTCTTCTCAAGGCTAAACTGATCATCTGAAAATATTAGATTTGTTAGAAATAAGCCAGGTCAGTGAAAGCCACTGGTAAATACTAAATTGCTTATCTCAGATACATTTTAAGAGAAATTTTGAGTCCTTTAAGATGAGAAGTGGGAATGCAAAAGACATTTAATATAGTGTATAAAACTAAAAATAAAACTTCTTACTGGTGATGATAATTTTGTAATCATTAGATTACCATTAAAATCAAGGTGACCAAAAATAATATAAGTAACATAAGTAGTGTAATAAAGGAATAAATTTAAACCATCTTTGAGATATGTTCCTAAATCATTATTTTTAGAGGAAAAGCTACGTTAAAAATGCAGATTTGTCTAATGTGCATATTTGTTCCTATTGTGCCCAGATTCAAAGTGTTAATAAATACAGGGATGAGACTGTTACCCAAACTCTGAAGTTTGGCTTTTCAGGTTATAATTCAAGACATAAATGGTGTGACCAACTGACAACTTGATAACATAATATTCATAAAAACTCTTAAAAGGCTAGAGGCTGGACCTAGCCTATGGAGTGTAAAAGTCTACGCTACAGCTTTATTTCAGATGTACCAAGAAAAATAATCAGGTCATTGACTGAAGACAAACAGTGAAATGTTTCCTACTCTGTTGCACGTTCTGAGAACTGCCTCATCAGCTTCACTTGATGCCTCCTCTTGTTCCTTCACCACCCTTTTATGCTTTTATCACTGTCAGCTCTCTGGATATTCAGCAGTGTGTAACCACAGTAAATCTTAGTATGTTCTCCCAGCAGCCTTTATGGCATAAGAGTCTCACTGAAATGCTAAGGAGTTACAAATTGGCCACTTCTAATTTAGATACTGATTTTCTGACTAAGTTCTAAACTTCATAGAATCATAGAATCACCAGGTTGGAAGAGACCCATCGGATCATCGAGTCCAACCATTCCTATCAAACATCAAACCATGCCCCTCAGCACCTTGTCCACACGTGCCTTAAACACCTCCAGGGAAGGTGAATCAACCACCTCCCTCCGCAGTCTATTCCAATGCCCAATGACCCTTTCTGTGAAAAACTTCCTCCTAATGTCTAGCCTAAATCTCCCCTGGTGGAGCTTGAGGCCATTCCCTCTTGTCCCATCCTCTGTCACATGGGAGGAGAGGCCAACTCCCTCTCCACAACCTCCTTTCAGGTAGTTATAGAGATCAATGAGCTCTCCTCTCAGCCTCCTCTTCTCTAGACTAAACAACTCCAGCTCTCTCAATCATTCCTCATAGGGTCTGTTCTCCAGCCCCTTCACCAGATCCGTTGCTCCTCTCTGGACTCACTCCAGAGCCTCAACATCCTTCTTGTGGTGAAGGGCCCACAACTGAACACAGGATTCAAGGAGTGGTCTGACCAGTGTCAAGTACAGAGGGAGAATAACCTCCTTGGACCTGCTGGTCTTGCTGTTTCTGATACAAGCCAGAATGCCATTGGCCTTCTTGGCCACCTGGGTACGCTGCTGGCTCATGTTCAGTCAGCTGTCGACCAACACCCCCAGGTCTCTCTCCTCCTTGCAGCTTTCTAGACAGACTTCTAGTCTGTAGTTATGCATAGGGTTGTTGTGCCCCAAGTGCAGGACCCAGCATTTGGCCGTGTTAAACCTCATGCCATTGGACTCAGCCCAGCAGTCCAGCCTGTTCAGATTCCTTTGCAGAACCTCCCTACCCTCCAGTAGATCAACACTTCCACCCAGCTTAGTGTCATCTGCAAACTTGCTGACTTGCAAGGCTTTCCCATTTCTTTAATAAATCTAAAACTCATTAGATTATTTCTTGTTTCATTATGAATAACATTATTGTTCCCAGCCTTCACAAATGCAATATTGCCCCAGTTATATCCATTCTCAATGATTATTTTCCTGGCTTGTCACTTGATCATACCATGACCCTTATCTTTGCTGGTGCTTCTCTGCTCTGCTGAGTTAAGCTCCTTCCCCCATTCCTGCCTTTATTTCATGATAGTTTTTTTGCATTTTGCTACTCTGTATATTGCCTTTTATTCAATATCATGCATTAAGGTTTAGTCTATCTATTGGTTTATACTCTCCTTTTCCATTATGTGCTTATTATATTTTCAGAAAAGCACTTTAGCATGTGCTTTTGCCTTCAGGATGCAAGGGTGTATCAGTGTACAACTAAAAGTACACTAGCTTTTTGGCTTTTCTTGACTGTGTTTTAAAAAGTTCAAGTGTTCTAAAAAGTTTTTATCTGGGCTGACTTTATTTTATATATGATGATTATGTGCTGTTTCTACTGAGGTAAGTTGGCATCAGGCACAGAAATATGCATGCAGCTGTGCAAATGTTGTCTATGCTGGTGATACATTCTTGTTAAAGAGAAAAAAAGCATCTGTGCTCATCAGAGCTAGAACGCACTGAGCAGGCAAGGCAGGTTGATGTTTTTAACCTGGTTCAAGCAACCAAGAAATTCTCTCATCACAGTGGCTGGGTGCATGCCAAATGTTGGAAATAAAGTATGCCTTGTGCTCTTGTGTCCTCGCTTTGCAGAGTGACAGAGGAGAAGGAATGTGATTCTTTATTCTCTGTACGGATTTGCTGTGGGGTAGGATCAGGTAGGAAAGTATAGTTAGCCTATGGATTCATACTGCTTGGTGTGAAGTGTATGCTCACCCACTGTGTGAGGCAATTGTCGATGTGTAGCTTATCCCTCTGGTGGGAGGAAATTTTCATTCTTTTCAATTAACAGCATCTGATCTTAAATCTTAGGTAATAGATTCTGTGTTTATCTATGAGGGAAGGAATTAAATTGAGAGTTTAACCCCTTCTTCAGGAAAATAAACAAGGAGGCATTTTTATTCTTGACAGAGGTCAGAGGATCAAATATGTTAAATCTCACTGCTCTTTGACAAAGAATAGGCCTTCACAACCAGCTCATGTACTCAATTTGGGCTCCCATCATGGGCTTTCACCACAGGCCAAGGGAGTCTGGATAGCTGAGGAAACTCGTCTTGCCAGTATAAGAATGTCTGAAAGTAGTCATTAAATATCCACATATGAAAATTCTGGAGTAGGTCCTTAGGAAGTATTAGTGGGCTGAACATCTCAAGGCTTTTGAGGCAAAGAATTTTCTCAAAAACAATATGGAGAATCATAGAATGAAAGAATCACCTAGTTGGAAAAGTCCTCTTGGATCATCGAGTCCAAACATTCCCATCTGCCACCAAACCATGTCCCTGAGCAGTTGCATCTATGTGTCTTTTAAATACCTCCAGGGATAGTGATTCAACCACCTCCCTGGGCAGCTTGTGCCAGAGCCTGATGACCCTTTCTGTGAAAATTTTTTTTCTGATATCCAGCCTGTAACTCCCCTGGTGCAGCTTGAGGTCATTCCCCCTTGCCCCATCCCCTGTCACTTGGAAGAAGAGACCAGCTCCCTCCTCTCTACAACTTCCTTTCAGGTAGTTTTAGAGAGCAATGAGGTCTAGCAATGAGGTTGAGCAATAAGGTCTCCTCTCAGCCTCCTCCAGGCTAAACAACCCCAGCTCTCTCAGCTGCTTCTCATAAGACTCGTTCTCCAGCCCTTTCACCAGCTTCATTGCTCCAGAGCCTCAACATCGTTCTTGTAGCAAGGGGCCCAGAAATGAACACAGTACTTGAGGTGCAGTCTCAAAAGTGCCTAGCGCAAGGACAGAATAACCTCTCTAGACTTGCTGGCCATGGCATATCTGATACAAGCCAAGATCCCATTGGCCTTCTTGACCACCTGGGCACACTGCTGACTCATGTTCAGATGGCTGTCAATCAACATCCGCAGGACCTTCTCCTCCAGGCAACTTTCTAGACAGACTTCTCCTAGACTGTAGCTCTGCATAGGGTTGTTGTGTCCCAAGTGCATTTGGCCTTATTAAACCTCAAGCCATTGGTCTCAGCCCAGCAGTCCAGCCTGTTCAGATGCCTTTGCAGAACCTCCCTACCTTCCAACAGATCGACGCTTCCCCCCAGCTTAGTGTTGTCTGCAGACTTGCTAAGGGATCACTCAATGCATTCATCCAAGTCATTGATAAAGAAGTTGAAAGGGCTGGACCCAGCACTGAGCCCTGGGGGCCATCCAGGAGAGTGTGCACCTGTCCAGGCCAAAGGCAGGCAGTTTCCTAAGCAGAATGCTGTGAAAAACTATGTCAGATACCAGAGCAATCAAACAGTGAAGGAAGTTCCCATAACCAAATCTTGAATGAAGTTATTCATCTTTTGTCATCAAAACAGAAAGAAAGAGTGATGTTCTCAATTCCATAATGAAGTTTTAAAACATAGTATTTATTTTATTGTAAGGTGTGAATAAAAGCATAAACTTTAAGATATGTGAAGCAATCCTTCTCCCTTAGTTAGGAAGGTATCTGCTGGAGTACTATACCCTAGTTTTGGACCCTGCTCTTCAGAAAAGGAGTTGTTTCCACTGGACTTTTTCCATGTGAATATTCAGAGCTCTAGAAATTAGGTCTTCTGCAAAAGATTGTGATATTTTAACTTAAAGACACACAATCTTAAAGCTGACAGAGGTAGGACATGATAGAAATATTATTTTCTGTCCAGTTAGAAGAGGGATGGTAGAATGAAGGAGATGATGAGGGAAATGCAGGACTGTTACCTTCCAAATCCTGCAATATTGGAACTAGGATACTCAGTGGAAGTAATAGGAGACCAGTTAATATCATAAATGAAGGAAAAGTTTTCCATGAAGGCTAGTGAATTCCTGGAACTTTCTCCCAGGAGATTTTGGTGACAGGCAAGATCAGCATGTTCACAAAAGTACTGAACAAATTCCTGGATAGCACATCCTTAAAGGGATGCAAGAAGGACTAATCTACAATATTTGTAAAAATAGGAGAAATATAACAGGGATGGGCTGCAGAAAATGAGCAGGCTTAAAATCAGTCTTTAACCAACATTTCTCATTGTAATTTTTTGAGACAGATTATGGGACTAGATGTACTATTAGTCTGATCTAATAGAATATTTCTTGCATTTTGAGGGTAGATCTTTATTTCATCTATAGGAGGACAAAAAAGAAAGTTGAGCCTTCCTCCCTCTGCCCTGAAAACATAATGATTTTCATGATGATAAGATAGTTTTGAAAAATTTGTACCAGAGAATGTTCAGATGCTCCTTCTGGGTATATACACAAAGACAATGAGATTAATATTTTAAATTTAATTTGTTTAGACAGTTATATTTTGAGGGGGTTTAGTTTTGTGGGTTAGGGCAAATCAGACTATGGAACCCGCTGTTCTTTTTCTTTCAATTTTATTTAAGGCTAGGCAAGCCTTGGAGGTCATTAATCTTCTGTGAGTCCCAGAGGGAAGAGAACACATTTTCCAGGCTACTGGTGGGATCCATCTATCTCTGCAGAGGAGATTTTTCATTGCCTATTCACTGAACAGTCTAACAAGGAATCGAGTGGGCTGCAAAGCTATCAATGATTCTGGAACTGTGCCTTGCCCAGAAAACACATTTAAGCACCTTTTGATCCTCCTGCACAAAAAGTAGAAATTCCTACAATACAAATTTTTAACAAAAACAAAGTGGTTTTAGGCAGAGATATATAGATCTGCAAACTGATCCCTGCCCCCTTTTTGGTATCTATACTGGACTACCTACCATAGCTGATGTACGTAAGGAACTTTTCCAACTACTGCAGCCATTGGAACAGAGAGTCTGTAGTGGTTTGTCCAGCATTTGAATATTACTAAAAATGCAATGCAATCATCTAATGTACCAGAACCGTGAAAGATGAAGCATGTGTTGTCATTGCTTATGAAAAAAACCCTATTGAGTTACTACTCTAACAGAGAGAGAGAATTTATTTAATCTCTTTATAACTGCAGCATCTGGAATTTCAATTATTAATTGTATAGCATGTTGTCTTCTGCTATGCCTGTACTCAGATTCAGGCTGGAACTAGTAAAGCAAAGAAACTTTTACTAGTGTGCATACTTTTTGGAGAGGAAAGCTGAACAAATGCCTAACCTATGCCTAGACTTTTTCTTCTTAGAAAGTAATTTGACTTATCCAGACTACAACTGGGATGTAAGCAAAAGCGTGTAGCAGGTATGCTCAAGGAGTATGCCTCAATGGCAAGCCACAGCTTGAACTCAATTTCAGAATGGTACTGTTCATTGCTCCAGCATGTGTCCTTTCCACAGGATGTAGTCCTTCAGGAACAAACTAGTTCCTTGTGGGTCCCTCATGAGGTCAGAAGTCCTGCCAACAAACCTGCTGCAGCATGGGCTCCCCTCTCCATGGGGTAAAAACCTGCTCTGGGTGCATCCACCTGTCCCAGCATGGGGTCCTCTGTTGGCTGTCCCATCATCAACCTCTATAGACTGCAGCAGGACAGCCTGCCTCACCATGGCCTTCTCTATGGGCTGCAGGGGTATCTCTGCTCTGTTACCTGGAGTAACTCCTCCCTCTCCTTCTTCACAGACTTTGGTGTCTGCGGAGTTGTTTCTCTCACACATTCTCAGTTTTCTCTTCCAGTTGCCATTGCATGGAAGTGTACCACCCCATCCCATGCCCAGTTCCCCCCACTTCTTAAATATGATCTACCACTGCTCATCGGTTCAGCCTTGGTCAGCAATGGGTCTTCCTTGGAGTCAGCTATCATCACATTCAGCTCTGCAGATGTGAACGGTGCTTCACCCCAAACACTTCTACTTTGGTAATATGAGTCTGAGGGTGCTGAATGGCATTATCAAAGTGGCAGCAGCAGTGGTAGATAGGGAAGCACTCTGCCCTGGTGACTGATGGGATGGTAACCTGCATTGTCTTTTATTGCTTTTAGTGTGATGAGAGTATTTACTGGCCAGAGCAGCAGGGCACAGACAGTTCTCCTCTCCTTACCTTGTCATGATGTGTGCAAGTGTCGATCTGCTGGAGGGTAGGGAGGCTTTGCAAAGGGACCTAAACAGGCTGGACCACTGGGTAGTGTCCAACGGCATGAGGTTTAACATGGCCAAATGCAGGGTCCTGCACTTGGGGCACAACAACCCTATGCAGAACTACAGACTGGGAGAAGCCTGGCTGGAAAACTGCCAGGAGGAGAGGGACCTGGGGGTGTTGGTCGACAGCCAACTGAACATGAGGCAGCAGTGTGCCCAGGTGGCCAAGAAGGCCAATGGCATCCTGGCTTGTATCAGAAATGGTGTGACTAGCAGGTCCAGGGAGGTGATTCTCCCTCTGTATTCAGCACTGGTGAGGCCGCTCCTTGAATATTGTGTCCAGTTCTGGGCCCCTCACCACAAGAAGGATGTTGAGGCTCTGAAACAAGTCCAGAGAAGAACAACGAGGCTGGTGAAGGGGCTGGAGAACAGACCCTATGAGGAGTGGCTGAGAGAGCTGGGGTTGTTTAGCCTGGAGAAGAGGAGGCTGAGGGGAGACCTCATTACTCTTTACAAGTATCTGAAAGGAGGTTGTAGAGAGGAGGGAGCTGGCCTCTTCTGCCAAGTGACAGGGGACAGGACGAGAGGGAATGGCCTCAAGCTCTGCCAGGGTAGATTTAGGCTGGAGATTAGGAGGAGGTTTTTCACGCAGAGGGTCATTGGGCATTGGAACAGGCTGCCCAGGGAGGTGGTTGATTCACCTTCCCTGGAGGTGTTTAAGGGACGGGTGGATGAGGTCTTGAGGGACTTGGTTTAGTGTTAGATAGGAATGGTTGGACTAGAAGATCCGATGGGTCCCTTCCAACCTGGTTGTTCTGTGATTCTATGATGCTGGGGCCACAACATGCACCTGATAGCCCAGGTGTCATCCAGGAAATGCAAGTGTTAAAATTAGTTGTCTCTTCATAACGGGAGACAGGTTTCTAAGATTTCATTAGAACCAATGGAATGGGACTCAGCTGTATTATGATGTATCCAAGTTAGTCTCTAGACAACTCTCTGAAATATGGAGAGTTTCAATATGTACTATATAATATTTGTCAGTTTTCTGTAGATGTTTTGAAAATTCTAAGCCATTTCATATGGCACTGGGAGTTTTTGTTTAGATAACTGGGAGTGACTTAAAATATTCAATGTCTAATGTTCTGCCACAAGGTTCATTTTAGTGGCCTAAACATAGGTTTCCACTGCAATTTCAGAAGCTATTGAATATTCAAGACTTCTGAACATGAGTAGCAGATATGAAACACAGGATCTGTGGGAGATTCATGCCCATCAGAAGTACTCATTAGAGGCTAGACAAGATATGACTGCTGTTTGAAATGGCATAGACTTGTGTTGAGGCTGTAGAGTCAACCCCCTGAATGTGTCTGTGTTAATTTCAGATTGATTCCATCCAAACAGGCTACATTTAGAAATTTAATTAAGTAAACTGATTTGCAGAAGTTACTGAGAAACCAGCATCTCCTGCTGAATCAGAGTAGTATTTGGAGGTGAGGAGAGGATCTGATTAGTAAATGTACAGAATAAAAACAAAACAAAAAAAAAAGGTTTCCTATCCAGGTTTCTTACCCTCTCTCTCTAAAATTAAATAAGAATTAAAAATATATTGAAATGCAAGAAACATTTTTGGGGAAATTGTAATTGCAGGGCGAGAATACTCAGATTGCATGAATATTCACATTTGTAGATTATTCTGCTTTACTGATGTTTATGTCTCTTAACTAACCTGAATATCTTCAGGCAATCAAGTTTAGCAGGCAAGATCATACACATAAGTAAATTTCAAAGTCATAAGTATTTTCACAAACTGATTGGCACACAGAGGGATTTCTGACAGAATTGGTTCCATGCTCATCCAAACACGAACAATGATGTGCAATTTTATCTGACCTCTGCTAGGGAATGAATTTAAAACATGAATACTGATCCATGCTGTTAAAGAATCTATCTAAAAATAATAATCGTGACAGCAGAAATCAAATTTCATGTAAATGTTTCCACTCTGCTTACAGATATTACTGGCAGAAAACAGGCTAAACTGATTTTATGGATTTGTTTCCAAATAGATACTATTTTGTGTTTGCGATACGCAGAGCTAATGACTACTATGCATTGAATGCAGTTCAAACCAGTTTTGGTCTGCATGAAGAGTCAGCTGCCAGAGTGGAGGTTTAAGGAGTTTGTGCTTCAAAAATATACATCTGTTAGTGCAGATTACAGTATATAATGCATGTTGCATGGCAACAGGATGCCCCTTGCACTGTAAAGACACTCCTACGACCCTTGTGAGATATATATGGCTTTATTTTGCTTTGAGTGGTGAGGCCACTTGGTGTATCACGCTGACTTGCTTCTCTTACAAATGCTGTGCTGTAGTGCAAGGGCTAGAGCACCTCCCATATGAGGCCAGGCTGAGAGAGTTGAGGTTGTTCAGCCTGGAAAGGAGAAGGCTCTGAGAAGATCTTACAGTGACTTCCCAGTACCTGAAGGAGGCCTACAAAAAAGTAGGGGAGAGACTGTTTATGAAGGCTTGTAGTGGTAGGACGAGGGGCAATGGATATAAACTGGGGAGGGGCAGATTTAGACTAAGGCATAAGGAAGAATTTCTTCACCACGGTGAGGCACTAGAACAGTTTGCCCAGGGAAGTTGTGGATGCCCCATCCCTGGAGGTGTTTAAGGCCAGGTTGGATGGGCCCTTGGGCCGCCTGGTCTAATGGAAAGTGTCGCTGCCTATGGTAGCAGGATTGGAACTAGATGATATTTAAGGTCCCTTCCAACTCAACCTATTCTGTAATTCTATGATATGGTCAGCCATGCTGCACCATTTTTCTCTTTTGTGCTAGAAGTCTCTCTTGTGTTCATCTGAGTATGTATTGGGAGTATCTACCAGAGTTAAGGGTTGGGGGTGACATGTGTGAAAAAGGCTGGTTCTGCAGCTGGGATCTCCAGCTCACATTGTTTACACACAGCAGCAGGTGCTAGGGGGATGAGATAAGGGTAAGATACTCTTGCAAGAGGCAAGGGGGTAAAGGTGCTCAGAAAGACATGGAAAGAAGTTCTTGGAGGCCTGTTAATGGGAGAGACTCTTGGGAAGATGCATAGGAGAGACATTCTTAGGAAGACAGATAGGTGAGAGGCTTTTGAAGAAACATGTAGGTAGAGGCTTTGAGGACAGACATGTGTGGGAGATGCTGCTGGAGGCACATTTGCAGAGAAGTTTTTCTTAAGATACATCGAGTAAGTGCTCTGAAAGATGATCTTGGAGATACCCTGGTGGCGAGACGTCAGGGGCAGATGAGACAGGTTGCATACATATATGAGACACTCTAGAAATACCTGACGGAGAGCCCTAAAGGAGTTCCGAGAAGACTGGAAGAGAAAGCACCAAAGTGACTTTCAGGGCACCTCACAGCCTAGACCCAGGACTGTGCTGCTCAGCTGGCACTGCTGAGCTAACCCACACAACCTTTCTCTAAGATCTTGCCATTTCCCCTGCTACAATATAGGAAGGTTGTGTAATACTTCATTCTTTCTGCCGTCATTGACATAGGATGTCTTCAACTGAAATCCTGAGCAAGTCTTCGGTCATATCACATGATTCACTGTGAAAGCAATCTGGTACTGTTTTTTCTTATGTTCTCCCATCATCCCAAAACTGTGAGTATTGAATATGTTTGCCTTAGAAACACAAAATGCTTATGACTCCTTTGCCAGTTCATTCTTCATATTCATCAAAATTGTTTTGAACTGTTTCCTGAATGATAGCCATTAGTCCAACTCTATTTCTTCATAGCCTATGACTGTCTCTGTTGTACAGTCCAGTAATATCACAACAAGTCTTTAAACTTACATAAGCTAGGATCAGTTCATCAATATCTATGGAACCTGCACAATTATTTATTTATTTCAGTTATTTAGAAAACATGGCCTAGTGGTTATTATTAGATGTCTGCTTTCCCAAACAAGCTATTTAGATGCTGTTAAACTATTTTTTTTATTTTGTTACTAAGATTTTGTTTTTACATTTTACATATTCCAGGAACTATCATGCTTAACACCTCATGTATACACTGTTAAAATGTAGATTAAAGGACGTTTTTGGTTGCAAGTGACCTTTTAAGTAAAAAGCCATCAGAGATGGTCTCAGGTTTTCAGATGGCCTTCATTATGTTGTTGTACCCCTTCACACCTCATCACTAGTTCTTCTTGTCTTTAACCTTCAGATAGTAATTGACTTTTATTCCATCATCATAAATCTACTTTCCCTTCACTCTGAACCACATGATACTCCTGTCACTGACCTCCTCATGCCTCTTTTAACTAATTGTTATTCTTTTCCAGCATCCCAAACAAATAAGAAAACCATTTCTCTCTTTATATGCATATGCTTTTTTTCTAGGGTTTATTTGGAAAGTGATTCTTTCCCCATGGAAGAACTACCTTGCTTCCTCTTATATTTTCAAAATGTTTACAAATCTGTTTCAAACATACCAAATGAGTTCTTTACCTTTTTATTGGGTTATGTTAATGTAAATTCCATCTGTTGGGATTTTTTTCCCTACTATTGATTTCTCAATTGTAAGCTGACTATTTTATGTAGCAGTATTTGATTTTCTCTATTTGTTAAGTTCAATGGCAAAAATAAGAATAGTGAAAATATATGAATTTTAGCAGGGTTGTTTTTTGGCTCTGCATATTCAGAAAGCTTTGCAAAGCATCCAGCTAGTAAGTTCAGTAAAAAATGTATACCATTTCTATAACTATATTGGGATATTTTATCTAAAGTATGCTGTTTGAGATATAGTTCCTGGAGCACTAGTTTAATGCTATATGTTTATTAGCCATCTCATTCTGTAGGATCCACCTAAAAAACATATGCGTATTTGTTTATACATATTTCTGAACACCTCTAGATGCCTATAAGGTCCAGAAAACTTAGGGGATAAAAGGAACAAGGAGCAAGATAGGGGTATATGGGTTACAGTCTGCCATGGTGTCAAATGGAGCAGCATCAACTCATAAAAAAGAAAGAATTTCAGATTCCTTATTTTTCAGAATAACTCTAGTTGTTAAAGCTTTTCCCCCATAAATACAAGGCTGTGATCCTAGATTTGATTCAGAGTATCCTGGAGTTCACATCTCCTGTATGGGAATTTTTGAGGGTAGGTATTTTTGTCTTTTTCTGCTGAAATATTATGCAGCCAGGATGACAGCAATGGTATGGTGCCATCGATAGTGCACAGGTCATGGAGAAGCAGGTAGAAGGAGACTTCTTCAGATGATCAGGATTTCAAGTAGCTTATTTTTCCTATTGTAGACTTTTATCTGCATACTTATAAGCTACAACTTCTTCTAGTTGAATTTCTGTAAGGATGGAGTATCATCATGGTTGGACACAGATGTTGAATGATGTGTGAAAGAGAGAAAAGACAAGAGAAAAATGTGTAAGCAATATAGTCAACATAAAGCATGTTTCCTGACATAGCTACAAGGAGAGTATTGCCACTATTATGCACAATGCATAAGTTATGCACAGATATAGCCTCAAATCATTACAGCTTCCATTACTGGGTTAATTAAGAGCTTAGAGATATGTCTTAATTCTCAATTTGGAGCTTTAATTATAATACAGCAATGACATTAAAATCAGTCATTGACCACTGTGGTAATTTCATGTCCATTAGGACATGTCTTGGCTCTTGATGAAACAATGATCGCTCAATGTATTTCCATCCATCATTATTTGATTAATGAAGAAATGCCAGGGTTTTTTAACTAGTAATACAGTCTGTCTTAGAGTGATTTAAATTATGAAAAGCAAAGTCAGTCCTTATTGAACACCAGAACATATTAAAATCATACTGTACTACTGAAAAAAAAAATCCTGAAAAGGAAAGGTTCTGAACATAATTAGCCTAAGAATACTTATCAAGAACATCATATATTTCTAATTAGAGTGACATATATTTTGATTTAAGAGAATTGAACTAGGTTTTATATGTATAGTTAAGTATGTGTTCTGACAAAACTGTAATTACTATTACAAATTTACTATCTAATAGCTTCAGGGTGAAGTCATTGGCAGGTAGTGATATCTTTGATATATTTTCATAACTTCAGTAACTGGTACTCCAGAGAATCTTGTTACTGTTATAAATCTTAAACCCAAGACTCACTTTTCAACTCTGTTTCTCCTTAACTGCTAAATGTTATGCAAAGCAGTGGACACAGCTCAGTAGGGTCATATAGTTTTAATGACATACTTTGAGAGAAGGAGTACTTTTGCCTGTTGGGGTATGATATATTGTTATGCTGTTCCACATACTAAAGCAAAAGGTAACATGAAAATGGACTAGAGCAGGGATAGGATGGACAATAGAACTGGGGAATGCAAATTCACCCAAAAGATTGTGTCTGGCTGAGTGTCTGAAAGCTGTTCCCTCTGTGTAGATACCCGGGAAACAGAGGAGAAATATGAGGCTCCCATAGTCCAAGAGGAGGTGGTCAGAGCCCTGCTTGGCCAGCTGGACATCCACAAGTCCATGGGGCCAGATGGGATACATCCTAGGGTTTTGAGGGAGCTGGCGGATGTATTGGCCAAACCCCTTTCCATCATCTTCCAGCAGTCCTGGAAGACTGGGGAGGTACCTCTGGACTGGAGACTGGCTGATGTAGTTCCCATTTACAAGAAGGGTAGCAGGGAGGATCCGGGGAACTACAGGCCAGTCAGTCTGACCTCAGTGCCAGGGAAAGTCATGGAACAGGTGATCTTGAGTGCTATCATGAAGCACTTGCAAGAGAACCGGGTGATCAGGCCCAGTCAACATGGGTTTACCAGAGGCAGGTCCTGCCAAACCAACCTGATCGCCTTCTATGACAAAGTCACTCGGCTGCTGGATGAAGGAAAGGCTGTGGATGTGGTCTTTCTGGACTT
The DNA here is from genome assembly GCA_033558105.1 of Coccyzus lansbergi. Lineage (NCBI taxonomy): Eukaryota > Metazoa > Chordata > Aves > Cuculiformes > Coccyzidae > Coccyzus > Coccyzus lansbergi. The sequence goes on from JAUMJK010000168.1 coordinate 722,891, forward strand.
CAGTAAAGCCTTTGACACGGTTTCTCACAGCATTCTGCTACGGAAACTGTCAGCCTCTGGCCTGGACAGATGCACACTCTCCTGGGTAGAAAACTGACTGGATGGCCGGGCCCAGAGAGTGGTGGTAAATGGTGTTAAGTCCAGCTGGAGGCCAGTGACAAGTGGTGTCCCCCAGGGCTCAGTGCTAGGTCCAGTCCTCTTCAATGTCTTCATCAATGACCTGGATGAGGGCATTGAGGGTACCCTTAGCAAGTTTGCAGATGACACAAAGCTGTGTGCAAGTGTCGATCTGCTGGAGGGTAGGGAGGCTTTGCAAAGAGACCTGGACAGGCTGGACCGCTGGGCAGTGTCCAACGGCATGAGGTTTAACACGGCCAAATGCCGGGTCCTGCACTTGGGGCACAACAACCCTATGCAGAACTACAGACTGGGAGAAGCCTGGCTGGAAAACTGCCAGGAGGAGAGGGACCTGGGGGTGTTGGTCGACAGCCGACTGAACATGAGGCAGCAGTGTGCCCAGGTGGCCAAGAAGGTCAATGGCATCCTGGCTTGTATCAGAAACGGTGTGACCAGCAGGTCCAGGGAGGTGATTCTCCCTCTGTATTCAGCACTGGTGAGGCCGCTCCTTGAATATTGTGTCCAGTTCTGGGCCCCTCACCACAAGAAGGATGTTGAGGCTCTGGAGCAAGTCCAGAGAAGAGCAACGAGGCTGGTGAAGGGGCTGGAGAACAGACCCTATGAGGAGTGGCTGAGAGAGGTGTGGTTGTTTAGCCTGGAGAAGAGGAGGCTGAGAGGAGACCTCATTACTCTCTACAAGTACCTGAAAGGTGGTTGTGGAGAGGAGGGAGCTGGCCTCTTCTCCCAAGTGACAGGGGACAGGACAAGAGGGAATGGCCTCAAGCTCCACCAGGGTAGGTTTAGGCTGGAGATTAGGAGGAGGTTTTTCACGCAGAGGGTCATTGGGCATTGGAATAGGCTGCCCAGGGAGGTGGTTGATTCCCCTTCCCTGGAGGTGTTTAAGGCACGGGTGGATGAGGTCTTGAGGGACTTGGTTTAGTGTTAGATAGGAATGGTTGGACTAGAAGATCCGATGGGTCCCTTCCAATCTGGTTGTTCTGTGATTCTGTGATTCTGTGAAAGCTGAACTGTCTATTTATGCCTGTGAATCCTTTGTTTCATGAAGTCTTCAGGTGACTCTGAAGACCTTTGAAAAAAAGATAAGCATCATTGTTCATATTTCCCATTTCTTATTAATCTCTTAGAAATTGTTGTCTAATGTATATAACTTGAACAATTTACATATTTTCAATGGTGTTTGCCTTATAGACATTCACATGCAGACAAAAGAAGTAAACATAAAAGTACACATTGGAGACATGGTCTAATCAGTGAAAGAGAGATGACATCAAGTCAGTTATTTACCTGGAAAAGGGCTGTGTGTTTCTTTTGAAATCTTAAAGAAAGGGCACTGATTTCTGGTAATTTAGCTGGTAACAGCAAGCTGTTGCAGAACATTTCTAAAGATGATACTCTAATCAGTGGCTTAAGTAATGAACTATAAAAAGTAATTCAGTTACTTCTTAGCTGCAGGTGTAAAATAATGTTTTAATATTTTGTCATCTATCATTCTCTTCTGGGTGATGAGCAATCATGATTTAGTAACACCCAGTTACTACATTCTCCCTCTATAAATCACATGAACAATAGAAAAGTAATTAGAAAATGAGTAGAACACCTTAGCAAAATAATCTGAAATATTTACAGATTCATAGTCATACAAAGGGTGAAGCTGGAAAAGACCTCTGGACACTAGTCTGCCCTACCCCTCCTGTTTCAATAAAATATGTAACAGGTTTCAGTAAATACATAGTAGACCGCATCCTTAAAGCAAAATTAAACCAAGTAGGTCCCTTTTTTTTTAAATTTCACCTCTCATTGGTAAGTATGCCATTCATTTTTACTCTGCTCACCTCCTAATTTTGTCTGGGACCAAGAGCTGCCTTGTCGAAAAGTAGCAGAAAACCCCAGAAGTACTGCAGAACCTTTTGAGAAGTACTTTCAGAACCTTTTAAACTGCAAGGCTGAATCTGAAAAGATACAATAGAAATAAAATACAATACATACAATGGAACTATTTAAAGTCCCTTGACTTTTCATTAATATACTGTTTGGTTTTGACCTAGTAGACTATGTGATCAAGTGAGAAGACCACATTCTTTAAAATTTCCTATCAGATTTTTATTACTATGGGTTTTGGACTGGTTTGGGGTATTGGGGGGACCTGTGTTTTTTTATTTTTGGACTTTTTGAAAGACAATTACATTACCACTGACTAAACATCTTTGTCTGATTCACACAGATAGCTAACCCAGTAGAACAACTGCTACTGGGTCAGAACTAGAAAGCCAAATTAATTCCATCTAAATTTAGTAGCTGAATTATATATACATTAGGGATAGCAATCCAGGTGTTTAACAGGTCAAAACTAAAACCCAAACTAGTCTAAACCTGCTCCCTTTGTATTTCATGGAGGGAAAAAAAACATTCCCAGGGGATGATTCACTCCATCCCAAGACACTTTTCTGACACCAATGAAGAGATATTCACTCTCATGCTTGACATTTGGAGGAAGTTTTTCACGGAAAGGGTCATTGGGCACTGGAACAGGCTACCTAGGGAGATGGTTGATCCACCTTTCCTGGAAGTGTTTAAGGCATGAGTAGATGAGGTCCTGAGGGACATGGTTTAGTGTTTGGACTCGATGATCCGGTGGGTCTCTTCCAACCTGGTGATTCTATGATTCTATGATTCTATGTTTGATCTGATGTTTGGTAGAATGGGATAATCACCAGTGTGTGAAGACTCTCCAGAAGACAAGTTGGCTCTGTGACTGCCTACGTCATGCTCTAGGCATTTTTCCCTCTTTCTGTCCTTATTGACTACAGAGGGAGACCCAAACGTTTATACTCCTGCAATTAGTCCTTCAGTTAGAAGTCTGCTGTGAATCAGGATTAATTTGGACTAGGAAGCTTTCCACCCAGATGTTCTGTGGATTTCCATTTTACACTTTTCTTTGAAGCTGTTGTTTGCATATAATTGCCTGGGTTTATTTTCTTCTATTTTTTTTTCTTTTTCCCTCTCACTGCCTGACTTTCTGATGTCTGTGTAGAATCGACACCTTTTTTTTCCTCACAATGAGCTCAGCATAAACTGTGCTTGCCTCATCTGATTTTATAAAAATACTTATTTGCTAATTAAACAAATAAACAAACAAACCCAAAGAGTAAGACAACTAAAACAAAATTGTTACAAGTGCCTAGTGATGTGTTTCTAACTATAGACATTAGAAACTTGATCTACTGTTTCTTAAAGGTTTCTAATTTTCAGTCTGGCTCACAGAAAATTATTCTCTTTTCCCCTAGTTTCCTATACAAATGAGTTCAGCCATTGTCTCACTTCTGCAACTGCCTGTCAGCAGTGTTGTTATACTGACTTTCCCACTCTCATTCCTTCCTCAGGACCCTCTCCCAGCCCCGAGTACCTCGTGTGTCCAGTTATGGGCAGATACTCAACAGTCTGGAAAACTCTTAGTTCACTTAAAGCTGTCTTGTGTGATGATTGTGAAGCTGTTACCAAGCTAAGATCATTATAGTCTCTGTGCTTATCTTCAAAGATGTCTTATTTCACTGCCCTTTGAAATATTACTGCAGAGAGGGCTGCATCCATTGCCTGAAAAGAAATGAAAACTATTTTATGCTTGCTATTATTTTGTTACTGGTTTAAGTACAGCTTCTCCCACAAAGCTTAGCGCATTTGTAATAATCTTTTTGTCTTTTGTCTTGCTTCTCCTTTCATCATTTATTTCTTCTTGTCTAATATTTTTGTTTGTTTGTTTCATACCTCCATGTGTTCGTATGCATAAAGTATTCTCCTTTTTCATGCTAGGGTACTGCTGTATCCTAGGGTATCTTAAGATTTCAACTAAGCGTGCTAATACTTTCTGACATTCCATGACCCCTGAGGAAAAATGTGGAAATACATTCTGATTTTACACTAACTAAGACTTCAGTTTAGGCAAAACTGACAGACAAATGGAGTGGAAGTGATACATAAAACAAATATAACTAGACACTCTATTTATTGAACTGACATTTCATTTGCTATCTCTGTGGAAGAAGGTGGTTCCAACAGGAGGAGCCTTGAAGGATTAAATTTTGCCTCTTTCAAGGTAGAAGGCAGTGTTAGTGTTCAAGAGAATGCTTTGGAAATAGGGACACAAATGTATATAACAAAAATATCCAGTCTTTTTCTCTTGATGACAGGAATGACAAGATGATTTATTGAGTTAGATATGGACTTACAGATCTTTGAATTTCTTTTCTTCTGCACTGTACCTTATGTAAATATTTGTACTTTTGAAGAAACGATATAATATGTACCATTGAGGAAGGTATGGATGATTCACAGAGAAAGAGTGTGACTCATATTATTATAAAAAAGTATGCAATGCAACAGTTCTGCAGGAATGCGTCTGGCTGCATTTACTATCGAAGGAAGTTAAATGACTCATGTAGACTAGACTGCCCCTTTCACATGGCTATCTTAGTTAAAGAGATTACCAACTCCAAAGTCTACCTAGAATGAGATATAAGCTAAAGGTAGGTGAAACGGATCCACCCTTAGGCTTTTAAGTCCCTTATTTGCTTTTGAAAATCTTAGATTTAATGGGATTCCTTTCAAAAGTTACAAGGGATTCACGTTTTGGCAGAACTCTACATCTTTTATCTATAACCCCAAAGTCTATGATATGCTTGTAAAGCCCAAATGTGATACCTTTCTAACTTTAATACCACATTCTTAATTCTCATCTCAGGTAGGTGGATGCATATATTTTAAAATTTATTCCAGTATATAAATTTTATGGTTTGTGGATCAACCTATGCCTTTCATCAGTTTGCTGACTAGCCTCCATTCCCTTGTAATTTGTATATGCTTGCCTCCATCATTTCTTTGTTTGTGTAAAGATTTTTGAACTTTTAGTCACTCTTCCCATTAACAACTGTGATATGACATATTCTCTAAAACGAAACTTCATATATAAACATTTCAAAATCTTGAAAAGTGTCTCAAGGTTTGAGTAACTGAATAGCCAGTATAATACTACTAATCTGTCTCTCCCGTTAATGCTAGCTGCGGACCCACTGGCCAGCTTCTTCAGCCTGGAAAATTATGTTCTGAGGGCACCAGACATTTCAGTGAGTCTAAATTTAAAGTTAGAAGATTATCACTAAAACCGATCTATTGGAATTACTTATCTGAGCCAAAGTAATTCAGGTGCAGTGAAACACTTCTAATTTTAAATTTAGGAGCACTGAACAGTGAGTGGGATTCTTTGGCATACCACTTACTTGCTACAACTCTCTCCCTCTCATTCTTTCTGCTTTCAAACTTCATCCTTTTAGAACCTGTACTTACAAAACCCAAGTGCTGATGGTGTTAAGTGAAAATTATATCATTATATAATAATGAAAACAAATATATTTACCTTTAAAAATTACACAGCTACTAAAAGTGGATAAAGTATATATTATTTCTAAAATGCTGCAATGAGTTACACCATGGAAAGCTATGTAATGGAGAGGTTATTTTGTGGAAAACATTACAGGAGGGGGATAAATCCATCAAATTGCTGGTAAAGTGAGGCTTGTAGGGTTTTTTTCATTAGGTGAATTTGAAAAGATTGAAGTAATTAGACTGTTGGACTATTTGGGCACAATAGGAGCAGGATAAATGTAGGCAGATTACTTTAATATGGACAGAATTAGAGGTCATGCATTTATTTCTCAAATACATTGGAAGAAGATAGGAGTCATTAATGGTGTTTGATGATTAAACTCTTCACAAGATCATAAAGACCAATACTCCTGGTAACATGCATATGAAAATATTCCTTCTGAGTTCCCTTACCATTGTCAACAGGGTACATAATACTTTTATCACCATACATTTAAGAATTACTAGTATTTTTGTAGTTAAAATCATGAACATCCTTCATTAGTTTGTTATCTACAATTCTAAGATTAAAGTAAGGTAAGGTAAAGTATAAAGAATTTTTGAGTCCCAATTCCTTTTTCCCTATGAAACACTACAGAATGGAGTTATACCATACTTTTATTTTGCTATGTGTATGAAGTTTCTGGAGGAATGTTGAAAGATATTTCCTTTATTATTTTTTTTTAACAACAAAAAAAAAAAAAAAAAAAGGCAAGGAAATACAATTCTACTGCAATTTTACAGCCTGGAAATTTTGATTTTCAACTACTGTAATAACTGAAGGGAGTCAAATAAAGTTAAGAGCATGACCATTATCATCAGCCAATGTATTCTTGCAGCTTCTGACGTGATGCATTGTTGAATCCCATGAAACCCTGGCTCAGGATGGGACTGCATCTTCTCCTAAAGATTATTACATTCAATCAAGTCACCTCAGCAACATAAATGACAGTTTGATTAGTCAAAAAAAGAGATTTGTTAGTGTGAGCAAGTTACTGAAATGTTGCAGAACAGCAGCATGCATAGATCAGACATGGTGATTCTTTAAACATTTGTATAGTTTTGTATTCCAAGATGGCTTCCTATGGTTGCACTAGGTAGACTCAGGAAAAGAGAATTTCAGGATCCTTCCAGTCCAAGGCTAATAAGGAAATACATGCATGAGTTAGAAAAACCCAAACTGAACCAAAAGGAAAGACTCCAAACAAGACCAAAACCTTTTTGAGATGTCTTAAATGAATTTGTACTATCAAGCTAGTAGTTAACTGAGATAATTGAGTATGGGGCAAATTTGCCTTAAGAACACTTCACAGTCACTAGAATGAAATGGCCAAACCCAAAGGGATTTCTTCAGATGCAGATTCGTTCCAGAGGTTCTTGCTGTCCTTTGAGCAATTTAGTAATCTTGAACAACACCTCTTCCAGTGCAGAGATGACAATTCAGTTACAAAGCTAGGTAGGGTACATTTGTGTCTTTCCAGTTTTTCTGACTGTATGCCAGTCTTAACTTCAGTGCTGGACTTATTGGTTAACACAGTTTCAGGCAGCAGGAAACTACATTTATAAAGGTAAGTTAATAATACTGATAAATTTACTACAGCTTTACTGAAGAGACAGAATGTTATAAACTGTAATTGAAAATAACATTCTAGGTACTGGCTGCTATTTTATGCTAGTGTTCTTGTACAGGGAACGGATAATTGCTTTCAACATCCATTCTCTCAGGCTTTGTTTCATAATTAATAAATAAAATTAGTAAGCATCTCTATTCGATGGGTCCCTTCCAATCTGGTTGTTCTACGATTCTATGATTCTATGATTCTATGATCTTTGTAATGAGCATTCACTTTCCATGATTTATTTTAGTCCTTTCTAAAATGGTCACAGGTCCTTATGACATATAGGTAAAAGTCTTTGAAGATGACTTGAACTGCAAAAATAGTCAGGATCATCAAGGTATTCAGCAATTAATGTAAAGTCTATCTATTTTGTTCATGAATAAAAATAAGAATAACTGCTTTAAGTACATGTAAGCTGTCACAAAATGACACATGCCTTCCCTCGGGTAACTCCTGCTTATGCGCTCTGCTCATTCAATTTCACAATGCATTTTTAATAATAAATAACAAATTCAGTAATAAATTTGGATGTCAGGTACTGAACTTAGGAACTTGTATTTTTCTTTTCTCAATGTTAATATCTTTTACATCTAGCAGGTAAAGTCAGAGAGAAAACCAACACAGGATGAGAAATAGAAGGACTGTAATGGATACAAAGAAATAACAAACAGAATCAAATTAAGACTAGAGACATAATTGTTTGAATCCTGTAATTTTTCCAAGACTATTTAATTAAGAAAATATGTTAACAAAAAAAAACCCAAACCCAAAAACAAACAACAAAAAGGAAAGAAATAAAATATGGTCTATTAGCTAGATTCTTGCATTTGAAAGCACTTTGGTACTCCAAATAGAGACCTGTTAGACTAATAAGCAGACTCAGCAAAGAAAGCAATGAGGTTTTAAAAATTGTCAAATATATTGTGGTATATATTCTCCTTTAAAACACATGAAAATTAATTTTCCAAGTCCTCTGATGATTTTGAAATTATAAGCTGGTGAATTTTGTAAAAAATCCTTTTGTCATACAAAGGCTCAACGTGCACAGAAATGAGTAGTGGCTACTGTGATTATGATCGGGATTAAAGTTAACAAATCAAAACATCAACAAATGTTTTATCTTGGTTTTCAATAAAACTGCAGATGCTGAGAATGGGGCAAAAGTAGCCTATCTAATGGGTTGAAAGATATGGAAAGGAGAACTACCAGGTGGAAGTAACACTTGAAAACTTTTGCTTTCAAACTGGAGGTCATCCCAGCATCCTAATAGATTGAGATTTTAATATCTGTATAAACATTTCAAAATAGAGCAAGGCGCTGCATGGTAGGACAATAAAAATGTTTGGTTTAAATTGTTGCCTGTAAAAAGGTATCTGGAGAGCTAATGACTTGTAGACTGACATTGATTTGGATAGAATTTTGAGGAAAAATATAAATAAATGTGTAGAATTAGACAGAAATTAGAAAAATACATCATGTATTTATCTATTGCAGATTACATAGGACCACTGTGATTTTTTTTTTTAAGAAAAAGATCAATTATTTCCAGGACCAGCAACTCCCTTAAATTAGTAAAACATTTCATAGAATCATAGAATCATCAGGTTGGAAAAGACCTCTTGGATTGTCGGGTCCAATCATTCCCATCTGCCACTTAACCACGTCCCTGAGCAACTTGCCTACCTGTTTTTTAGACACCTCCAGGGATGGTGACTCAATTGCCTCCCTGGGCAGCCTGTTCCAGAGCCAGATGACCCTTTCTGTAAAAAAAATTTTTCTGATATCCAGTCTGAACCTTCCCTGGTGCAGCTTGAGGCCATTCCTGCTTGTTTTGTCCCCTGTCACTTGGGAGAAGAAGACAAGTCTCTACTCTCTACAATCTCCTCTCAGGTAGTTACAGAGAGCAATGAGGTCTCCTCTCAGTCTCCTCTTCTCCACGCTAAACTCCAGTATCTTCAGCCACTCCTCGCATGACTTCTTCTCCAGCCCCATCAACAGCTCTGTCCTCTTCTCTGAACAAGCTCCAGAGCTTCAACATCGTTCTTGTGGTGAGGGACCCAGAACTGAACACAGGATTCAAGAAGCGATCTCACCAGTGCAGAGTACAGAGGGAGAATCACCTCCCTGGACCTGCTGGTCACACCGCTTCTGATACAAGCCAGGATGCCATTGGCCTTCTTGGCTACCTGGGCACACTGCTGACTCATGTTCAGTCGGCTGTAGACCAACACCCCCAGGTCCCTCTCCTCCTGGTAGTTTTCCAACCAGACTTCTCCCAGTCTGTAGTTCTGCATAGGGTTGTTGTGCCCCAAGTGCAGGACCCGGCATTTGGCCGTGTTAAACCTCATGCCATTAGACTCAGCCCAGCGGTCCAGCCTGTTTAGGTCCCTTTGCAAAGCCTCCCTACCCTCCAGCAGATCAACACTTCCACCCAGGTTAGTGTCATCTGCAAACTTGCTAAGGGTACCCTCAATGCCTTCATCCAGGTCATTGATAAAGGTACTGAACAGGACTGGACTCTGCACTGAGCCCTCGGGGACACCATTTGTGACTGACCTCCAGCTGGAGTTAACTCCGTTTAACACAACTATTTGGGAGAGTGTGCACCTGTGTAGACCAGAGGCAGTCAGTTTCCCAAGCAGAGCCTGTGAAAAACTGTGTCAAAGCCTTTACTGAAGTCCAAGACCACAGCCACAGCCTTTCCCTCCATTTGTTACAGTAATGTTGCATTTAACCCCAGCAGACAACTGAGCCCCAGCCACTCACATAGTGCCTGCTAGTGGAATGGGGAAGAGAATTGGAAGAGCAAAAATGACCAAACTCATGGGTTTAGAACAAGGTTCTTTAATAGATGAATAACAAACCTTGCGGACAAGCAAAGTAAACCAAGGAAGTAATTAACTGTTTCCTATCAGCAAGCAGGTGTTCAGTTATCTCCCGGAAAACAGGGCTCTATAACATGTAATTGTTACATGGGAAGACAAGCATCATAACTCCAAATGTACTCCCTTCCTTCTTTCCTCCCTGTTTTATATTGATTAGAATGATGTCACGTCTCCAGAGGCCTCAGCACAGGAAAGAAATAGGCCTTTTAGAGTGGGTTAGTGGGTTCGGAGAAGGGTCACGAAAATGATCAGAGGAATAGAACACTTCTCCTGTGAAGGTAGGCTGAAAGGCAGAGCAAGTTGTGGTAGTTCAGCCTGGAAAAGAGAAGGTTCCAGGCACATGTTAATGTGAACTTTCAGTACCTGAAGGGGGTTTATGAGAAACAGAGATGAACTCTTCAGGGATACCTGTTGTGATAGGACAAGGGATAATGATTTTAAAATAAAAGGGTAGGTTCAGATCCTCTTCTTTTTTTTTTTTTTTTTTTTTTTTTTTAAAAAATCGTTGTATTATCAAAATCGTTTACAACACAAATGCAAAATATAGCCTGGTACTAGCTACTACGAAATAAATTAACTGTATTCTAGTCAAAACCAGCAGAGGTAACATGAGAAGAGCCTAGTTATCCTGGAGTTTATAAGGGTCTGGAGAAGAATTGTCAGATGGATTGGTAACTTTAAATGGAGATGATAAGGACTTACATTGAAAAATAAACTAAGATGGAGGGAGTCTGTTACTTGATTCCTTATGAGTTCTCAAATTGATATTAACATTTTTGAATATCTTTGATTCTAACTAAAGAATCAATATGGATTGAAATCACATAGCTGGAAGGTAGTGTCAATGCAGATACATTATAGGGAGAATTATGCAATGCTGAGACCTCAACAGCAGTAATAACTTGCAACAGTACAAAATTTCAAGTAATGAACTTAGAAAAAGAGTGCCATAATAATTCTGGAAAAGGAAAGCTTGTTGTTTTGTTAGATCTAGAAAGCCGACTAGCAAAACAAAAATATTTGCAAATATATCCGAGAGAGGGGTAAACATAGAGAAGGAAGAAGAATTATTGAAGCTCAGGTACTACACTGGAACGGGGTCCAACAGATGTATGTGGATCTTAATTGCATTGAACCTGGAAATTATTATTCATGTATTTCCAACAGATATTGCAACTAAAGAAATTATGTCTAGTTTAAAATAGAACTTGGTCCACAAATGCATTTAATGATTTGATTTGGTGGTTTATAGCGTCAGAAATCTTCAACAGTTGACTTAAACAGCCCATTCTAGTCTTTTTCTGACAGAATAACACTTGAAGTTTGTCCTTGGGTCTTCTTTTGCAAAACAAATTTCCTCTCACTTTCTAGCTTTGACAGAATTGCCCAGGGCTGGTGTGCCGAAACACTTAGAATTTTAAAGAAAATGAATTCCTCTCATCTTTTCTTGTTTCACCTTATTCTTGAATAATTTAGATCTGTGAGTCTTGAGACTCTCTTACATCTCACTTCTTCTTTCAAGCAGTGTCAATACAATATTGTCATCTATCCGTGCACTGGGCACTCTATGGCTGTCTACAAAGGGAATATGAAAACTGAAAGATAATAAGTCAAAAGGTAGGAGGTGGAGTCTTGGTCTGAGGTTTAGTTGTCCAATTATGTTCTATGAACTTCCTTATTTGTGAATGGGTCAAAAATTGAGGAACGTAAAGAGCTAAAAATGAAGACAGGACAGCCTATTGTCTTCCTATGGGGGAAAAAAAAATGTATTCAGCTTTGTGGAGGCAATCAGGTCGTAAGGTGACTTGTTGGCTGACATCCACTAGCCTAAGTAGGCATTCAGTCAACCTCAATAATCCTAACGACCTCTTGTGGCAAAAAATCCATCTAAATGGGATTTTCAGATGATTTCCCTTCCTGTAATTCCAGGGCTGCTGTTGAATGATTTATTAACACTTCCATTTTCATGTCAAAATACAATGCTAATGATGAAAATGGTGATAATACAAGAAAAAAAGAGAATTTCTGTACAAAAATGGAAAACCAGAAAATTATAAAATGAAAAAGAGAAAAAATACATGTAGCAAATATCAGTTCCTCATCTGATCAGCAACTGCAATAAACTTTGTTATCATGCGCTTGTTTACAAAGACAGAAATAATAAGTCTTCAGCCAAGCAACATGGGATTCACTGGCAGGGAGGGGGTTTCAGGCTTTTTTGAATCAAATGCTTTATATTCAATACAGACTGCCACACTTAATTTCAGCAGACATTTGGTAAGGCATCGAGAAGGTTCTCTTTCAAAATACAACTGGCACTTAATACCAAAAAGGTTTACCATCACTGCCTAAGGTCGCAGAGTCATATTCATCAGTTCTTCTTTTTCTCTGCATTAAAGAATATTTACAGGTTTGTCTCCTAGATAATACAATCTAAACATGACAGAAATATGTAATTTACTGCCTCTGATCCCTGAATGCTTCACTGTGTGGGGATTGGGAGAGTCTTCTGAAACATGAAAGCTGTGTGATCAAAACCTTGAAGACAGACATGGAATGGGTAGGTGTTGTTCCAATACCCAGGATGTGCTTTAGTTTCTTAGGTGTTGCACAGAAGAATGGAGGCAGAGGGTATTGGTTTCTTCTCTCAAGTAACTAGCAATAGGACAAGAGGAAATGACCTCATGTTGTGCCAAGGGAGGTTTAGACTAGATTTTAGTTAAAAATTCTTCTCTGAAAGGGTTATCAAGAATTGGAAATGGCTGCTCAGGGGAGCGGTTGAGTCTCCTTCCATGGAGGTATTTAAAAGACGTGTAAGTATTTTGCTAAGGGACGTGGCAGTGTTAGGTTTACAGTTGAACTTCATGATCTTAAAGGTGTTTTCCAACTTAAATGATGCTATGATTCTATGATTCTATGATTCTATGATTCTATGATTCATTCTACTGCAGTTTTGAAGGAAAGTTTTGCCCATTCGTTTTCTTTCTAAGGGAATGACTGAGACAAACCTCAGAGGAAAAAAGTTCTTGGCAATGTAAATCTCACAAGGAAAGAGGCATTTTTTATAGCCTTAAATAATGTAAAATGTCCATTGCAATTGGTGGAATCCTACCAGGCCATTATGTATCCCATTGAGTAGATGCTTTTTTAAAATGCACAGATAATGCAGCAGTTAGTGCTGGCAGACCAAGGTCTCTTCAGTACATTTATACTTACACATCTTTATTCAATTCTTCCAGCAAAATTTTCATGTTCATGTCAGTAGATAGTTCTTGCAGATATTTGTGTTGTCTTACTTGTTGATTAGTCATCAACATTGCTTAATCCTCTCTATTTTGTGATGAATTTGGATTGTGATTTATATCACGAAAATTGTTATAAAAATTTCCCTTCTGCTTTTGGAAGACCTACATCAGAAATATAAGAGTAAAGAATTCTAAATGGATTTGAGAGGTTTTAATAGAAATGACTCATAAAGACCTATAAAATCGAATTGATAATGACATATCTTCTTAGGTTATTAGACCCTTCCTGTAGTAGTCTACAGAGAAAATATTCTGTACTGAATCCTGTAAAGTTCTACACACATTTCATTTGATGGAGGGATAATATGATTTAGTAAGTGCAATAGAAAGGGAAAGTAAAACTCTGATTAAGTTTTTCTTACAAAGATTATAAACTACAGATAATAAAAATATAAAATAAACAAAAAAAAATCATCATTTTTTCTCTTTAAAATTTTTTTGATGTTGAAGTGACCTCTCATCCATAGATTTTACACATTTGCACTCTAGACATGGTATTTTTATGTATAATAGGTAACAGCTTATGATATTTGTTCAAAAAATTATCTCCTAAATTTCTGAAATAAATTTGTACATCTATCAAGTGTGCTTTTATACTTGCATAATGTCTACTGTCCTGTCCTCAGTAATTTTCTGTTGAGATTTAGTGAGCTTCATTTGCTTGTTAAGATGTCAAAGTTGAAGACTTATGGAAAGCTTTAGGCAGTATGCAAAATTTGTCAGATCATCATGATAGGAAAGTATAGACCTTTAGTTACATTGGTTCAGATCCTCTGAAATAAAAAAAATCTTGTTATGCTTATGATCACTGTACAGTGGGAAGAAAATATACACAAGTATTTTATAAATTAGAAATGTTTTTATCACAGCTGCTGGGCTATTAGAAGCATACAAAAGAATTATCCAAGGCACTCTGCATTTGAAATTCACATTTAACTTATTCAACCATTAGATTTCTGAGATAAATGACTAAGAAATAACAAGAAAAGATGCAGAAACAATTTCATTTTTAATTGAGAGAAAATCAGAGCTCAAAACTGATTGAAACTAACCGTACAAGCAATTTCCATTTAGCAAATGAAAAAACAGACAAACAAACAAAAGCGTAAATCATAATACAGCTTCATTAGAAAATTTACCTGCATCTGTCTCATGTTTGAACTTGGTAACTATCGAAATGCATTACCTTTACTGGAGCTTGATGATCTGCAATGGAAAAAAATAAGGCAAATATAAAATGATCCTTAACTTTTGCAAATATAGATAGCACCGTGAAATATAAACATTTCATAATGACTTAGAATAAGGTAATTTATGTGCAAGGAATTGCACTTCTTAAACTCTGATTAATAAAACAGACAACTCGTTGGTTTTCCTAGCAACCTTATGTATTGATCCTCTGAAGTGAGAATACAGCTGGCTCCATGCTGAGGGACTCTGGTTTAAAATTCTGATGAAAAATGTTTGAGAGGTGAAGAACAGTTAATCTCTTGTCCTATGATTGCCACATGCTGTCTTTCTATGCATAAAGATGATGGTATATATTAGAAGATTTTTCTCCTTTTCTCCTATTTGAGAAACAGATAGTGTGCATGTACCCGGAATAATTTGTGTGCAGTTTATGGCAATGGTGAAATTGTGAGGCCAAAATTTGTTCTGTGATTTGTTAAACTGGGAACATCTGCTTAGAATGCATCTTTTAGAAACTGGACAAAAGCACTTATTAAGCAATGGGTATGATAAGTATCTAAATGTATGATTTTTATTACATTATCAAAGAACATTTGAAATAATAACTTCTTTAAATAAATATATTGAAAAGCATGCATCATAATGTTGTTTCAAATTCTTAAATCCATTGCATGGTAGAAGAAGAAAATAAGCTACCAAAAGAGAGGCATTTTTAAACATGGAATAGAGTAACTACTGGTCTGTATCTAAACAATTGCATCCAGACGAAATCTTAGGAAACTACTGCAATCCCAAATTAAGCTTACTGCTAACTATAAAGCTGTGCAGTGAAGATGGTAATGGGCCATGACATAATGGCCAAAAGCATAGAGAATGACGCCTTTGCCAATGAAGCTTTTGCATCCGCAGAAACTTGATCTCGTTTGAATTTACTGCCCATAAAGAGAGATTTATTAGGATAGCTCATTCTTTCCATAGCAACCCAAACATGTAGAATCATAAAGTGATACAGAAGGAAATGCTGCTTGAAGACTGATGTCAAAACAATTCAAATATTTCAGTGTGACAGGGCAGCCTTTCATATCTGCTAAATAAGTGTGTAGCAGAAGCAATGCATGTTGGCTATTTAGAAGTCAGCTGGGTACCACAGGAATATCTTTTACCACAGGCAAATTGTTAGTGGCAAAGCTAGGAAGATACTGTGTTGTTCTGATTTCATTTTCTATATGAAAATAATGCCTTGATATTTAAATCCTGTAAGAATGACTTTTATAATTTTATAGGTACTGCTATTTCATCAACAATGTGAAGATTTTCTTGAAAAAAAATACTAAAAAAAAAAAAAAAAAACCTAGGGGAAGAAAAGGAAAAGAAAAATAAAATTTCCAAATGTCTCGAAAAATCCTTGTGTAATTCAATTAATCGAATACTCCTGATCTTTTCTTTGGACTCTGAGAATAAACTTCACAAATCATGCTCAGAAAATAACTACTGGAAATATGCTTCCCGGTTTGGACTTGCCTGAAGACATGAACAGTTGGAAGGGTTCTTTCTAGAAGACATAAACAGTTGTTGTGTGGTTTGTTTAAAATTATCTACATCAAGGTAATATCATGAAAAAGATGGAATTTTGACTCATAAGAGGAAAAAATTAGATAACAATGATAAAATCTCCTATCACTGTTAGAAGCCAGTAACTGTATCTTAATGAAACAAGTAAGTTGTCCAAACAGACAATGCTTTTTCTTTTTGTTATACATGCTTTATGACAGATTTAGATACTGATGAGACCTCAGAGGCACAGCATAGCCTAAAGACAATCAGACTTGCTATCAGTCTTCATCTAATGAAGGCTTATAGTCCTTTAATACCTGTATAAAAGTAAGTGATTCTTTACATCTCTTCTTGTATCCAGACTGCCTAAATGAATAAAGTTATGACAAGGATTGCTGAAAGCATAAGTGTCTGATATTTTATGTGACTGTTGTTATCAAAGTAGATGAACCTTCAGCTTTTCTTTAGGGCAGCAGCTGGCTTTCTGCTTTCCTTGACTTTCTCTCATGTGAGCAGGATTTATTCGTATCTGAGGAAATCCAGCATTCGGATGAGATATTTCTTGCTGATGGTCAAATCTGCTGAGGAAAACAGAAAAATCAATAGGAAACGCACAACAGGTTTGCTTAGAGAAGGCTGCTGTGTTGCACTCATGGAATAGAAAATAAATAGCTCTTTAGCCTGAAGATGTTGATCTTGAAACTTTTGAGCAATTTCTCTCTCAGCATGTATTTGTGCCCAATCCCATTCAAGGACCTGGAGTTGTTGCTAAGTGGTGTATCTGCCACATGGTGGAAACATAATATTGATTTTTAGGAAAATCAATTCCCAGTTTTACAAGATCAAAACCAGAAGATAGCAAAAGACTGGACTTTATTTTATGATGATAATCATTATACTATACAAATTCCTGAAAAAGATGCATGGTTAAGAGACATTATATTGATTTACTAGTAATAAACTCTGCCTGTTATGACTCTAACTGAGTTGCTTGAATCTCTAGATATAGTACTATTGATCACAAGCAGTGAGTATCTTCTTATCTGTAAATAAAAAATTCCATTCTATATTTCAGGCCTCCAAACTGGTGAAAATGTGGAAAAGCATGAGAGGATCACAGTTGTCACTGCAACAGTTTATTTTTAGGAGAAAATTAAAAAGGTACCGAGTTTTAAGAAAACTAAGAATGTCAAACCTGGAATGGATCCTTTGGTGACCATTATTAAAAACGCTAGTCTGAATATTTCTGGTTAATCCCAATCTTGAATCAGAAAATGTATTATTAAATTATTATCTTTCTTTATCTGGTGGTTGCAGCTTATCTCATTTGTTTAATAATTACAAAATGAGCGAAGTAAGAAAGTCCTTACTTTGAAAAGAACGTGCTATCAATAAAACCAACTTAAATGGTAAATAATGCATATGTCTTTCCAACATTTATATATATCCTTGAATACACTTATAAAATTAACTTTAGCAAATTATTTGTTACACCATTGAAAATACTATTTGTTATGTAATTAGCACATACAAGAAAAGTTGCAATCAGATTAGCAATGCAATCTTAAAACCAGTTAAATCAAGCCAGGTAGACCCTCCTCTTCAAATACATTCATACAAGTTTATGTAGTAATCTAACATTTAATTACGATAGTTCAATATAATTTTGTCACTCACAGAAACAATCCAAACTATTTAGGCAAACAATAGACATGTTTATATACACCTATCCAAACGCACTAATCCAAAATAATTTATTTTAGAACTGTTTTGACTTTGAAAAAAGCCTATCCACATTCAGGTTTTTCTGTTAAGATCCTTATTTAAAGCTCACTGAAGTATTCAAACTATTCTTATAGACTTTAATAGCTAGTACATCTGTTCCAGATCAGTGATTGTTTGTAGTGATATAGATCATGAAAGATAACTAAAAGGGAAAAGGAAGTATATAAAGTAATTCATCTTGTCAACATTTACACCTTCGACAAAATATAGAGATTGACAGCAGCAATATTTTTAAAATGCTGTTCTTTTCTTCTTGAATCCCAGTATTATGATACTTGACACTAGTTTAGAGGCAAAGAATTCTACATAGCATTTTCAGACATATTAAGACTGAGTAAAAGTTCCTAACTTCACTCAAATACCAGACAGTAAATAATGCCCAGAACATCAGTATATTTTATTTTCACTACTCAATTCCAATATGTCTATCCTCAAGCTGATTTCATTTTCCCTTTGAGGAACTTTTAGCTAACCCTGGGAGAATGATAATATAGGTCAGAGGATTTTGTATGTTCTGCAAAAATTTTCCCTGGTATGGTGTCAGATCCCTCAAGTATTGTTAAAATATTTTAGCAATATCTGGTCTTATATTCTATTACTCACAAATTTGACAACTGTTTGTAAAGATACAGATAAAATTCACAAAGGCAGATCAGCTAACACACTTCAAACGGGTTTACTAGTTTAGCTTATGGTATTTAAGTATCACTTCGAGGCATAGTGGAAGTAGTATCACCTAGACTGAATAATCTTGTCATGGTTAGTCTTGATTTGTTCAAAAATTTAGAACGCTTTTCCCCCTGTGGCCTGGACAGACGCACACTCTAATGGGTAGAAAAACTGGCTGGATGGCCGGGCCCAGAGAGTGGTGGTAAATGGTGTTAAGTCCAGCTGGAGGCCAGTGACAAGTGGTGTTCCCCAGGCCTCAGTGCTAGGTCCAGTCCTGTTCAATGTCTTCATCAATGACCTGGATGAGGGCATTGAGGGTATCCTTAGCAAGTTTGCAGATGACACAAAGCTGTGTGCAAGTGTCGATCTGCTGGAGGGTAGGGAGGCTCTGCAAAGGGACCTAAACAGGCTGGACTGTTGGGCAGTGTCCAATGGCATGAGGTTTAACACGGCCAAATGCCGGGTCCTGCACTTGGGGCACAACAACCTTATGCAGAACTACAGACTGGAAGAAGCCTGGCTGGAAAACTGCCAGGAGGAGAAGGACCTCGGGGTGTTGGTCGACAACCGACTGAACATGAGCCAGCAGTGTGCCCAGGTGGCCAAGAAGGCCAATGGCATCCTGGCTTGTATCAGAAATGGTGTGACCAACAGGTCCAGGGAGGTGATTCTCCCTCTGTACTCAGCACTGGTGAGGCCGCTCTTTGAATCCTGTGTCCATTTCTGGGCCCCGCACCACAAGAAGGATGTTGAGGCTCTGGAGCAAGTCCAGAGAAGAGCGACAAGACTGGTGAAGGGGCTGGAGAACAGACCCTATGAGGAGCGGCTGAGAGAGCTGGGGTTGTTTAACCTGGAGAAGAGGAGGCTGAGGGGAGACCTCATTACTCTCTACAAGTACCTGAAAGGAGGTTGTAGAGAGGAGGGAGCTGGTCTCTTCTCCCAAGTGACAGGGGACAGGACGAGAGGGAATGGCCTCAAGCTCCGCCAGGGTAGATTTAGGCTGGAGATTAGGAGGAGGTTTTTCACGCAGAGGGTCATTGGGCATTGGAATAGGTTGCCCAGGGAGGTGGTTGATTCACCTTCCCTGGAGGTGTTTAAGACACGGGTGGATGAGGTCTTGAGGGACTTGGTTTAGTGTTAGATAGGAATGGTTGGACTAGAAGATCCGATGGGTCCCTTCCAACCTGGTTGTTCTGTGATTCTGTGATATTTAGGGAATGAAGAGTCATGTGCCATCCTGAGTCAGAAACTCCACTGTCCAAATAATATACAAATTTATTTTATCAATGAAGAGACCACCAGGCTGGTCATACCTATTTTATTTTATGTTTTTTATTTTGTTTCTTAAAGAAAGAGGTCTCAAAATCAAAATGCAAATGAAGTACTCAAATAGATTTCAGTCCCATTGATACCAACCAGCTCCATAGAATAAATAAATTAATGAGAATGTGGGTCCTCATTTTCTCCCAAGTTCTGCTTGATAACTTAAAAAAAAGTAGTAGAAACATATCAGACAAAGGTATGGAAGACATTTGACTGATGTTAGTAGCTTCCATCTTGACTAATACCTTTTATCTTGAACAACTTCAGAAACATTATTTTTCTACTGTATCTTTGCTGACAGTTTGTGTTTTCCATCATCAGTGTTTGGAATACATTAACTTGCTTATCTGAGATAGTTTTTTAATATAGGGCATTCCATAACTTTTTTTTTTTTTAACAGGGAAAAGCAAAGTCTTGATTTTGTAGGGTTACAAAGAATTATATGGGAGGTATGTAACAAATGTAGTAACAATTTTTAGGCCCATGTCCCAAAGGGTATTTAGATCATCTGCATGACAAGGAAATAAAAATTGGGCATGCTCTCATTTATGTTGGGGTGAGAACGATAAAGATCTGATAGAACAGATAATCAGTTTTATATTGGATAGTGTAAATCACATCACTGAGTTACAAGTTGGCCCTAGAACCAACAGGGCATATTATTTTTCCATCAAGCCCTCCTTTCTGCCTAATGCAATGCTATTAAAGAGAAGCTATATGACCAAGAGTCTATGACTTCCTAGTGACTGTATTTAAGTGTGTTGAAGTGCACCCACAGGTCATCTATACCAGTCTGTGGTGAAAGCAAAACTGTGGCTGCAAACTAAAGTCACTGTATTAAAAACATCATGGAATGGGGAGAGATTTTTTTGGATCTTATTTCCCATATATGATTTTAGACAATGACTACAGATTATCCCTAGTCTCAAAACCCACAAAGCAGTTCCAAATTTCATAGTATAGAGATTGTTTCTATAAGAATATATCTAAAAAGGCAGGAAACACACGGAAGGAAACAGCTTGATACTGAAGGTGAATTGACAGTTGGTGCTCCATGCAGAGATACAGGAATTCACTATGTAGTTGTCAGTGGGAAACTGCATAGATCTTACTGCAGTGTTTTATACCTGAAGCAGAGAATAAAAAATAGGCTGTAAAAACCTTTAGCGCTGATTTATTTTCCATAGTTTTACATTGCCTAGTATAGCTGGGACTGTGACATCTACCTGTGCCTTTAGGATACTATGTTGTTGCTGTTGTGTGTGCATGCCCTTGAAACAGTCCGTGACAAACTCTTGAGCAACTGAGCAAATATGTAAATACTGCAGAAGCCTTTCACTATCTTTGAGAATCCATGAGGCAGATCTTCAGACAAATCCTCATTGTCCTATGACATCAACATAAATAAGGCCATTCATTTCATTTCCATTCATCTCTTGCAGAGCGCTTTGTGACAGATTCCTGCCCTAAGTCCCGTGGAAATTGTTCCTGTACTCATTATTTCCATGTCACAGATTTAATCAGCTTTCAGTTTCAAACAGAACTTGGCTGCTTACTTTTACATGTACAGGAAGAAAACCAAAGCGATGATGTAGACTTCTCATTTTGGACTCTCTCTTATACATTTAGAAGTACCTCTCTAGAGTATTGTTCCTGGGGTTAGAAATTAATGCTTTCCAGACAAGAAGGGCTTAGCTTAACTGTAGGTGAACCTGAGAGATGCTTTCCTTTGGCTCAGAGGACAGGATTTTTTTGTCACAGACTATTAACTAAATTCATTCTTGGCATAGGAAGATGCAATTCCATCAAGTGGCACTCAGTTTAGGTGACAGCAGAGATACTTTTCTACAAGGCAGGCTATTACAATTGTATCTGCAGGATCACATTCTTCCTTGATAAGCCATGTACAAACCTTATGCATTAGGTTATTAATTTAAAATGATTTAACAACATGATTTACATAGAGCAGGAGAATAAAAGGACAGCTAGTAATTGCAGCAACCTGAGAGTTTATTCAATTGTAGATGTAAGGAGCTAAAATTAAGGGACTTAAAAACTGTGTTTTTGGTGTCTGAACTTTACAGAGTGCATATGTAGCAGTGAAGTAAACACTACCTGGGAATTTTCCCGAGTGTTGAAAGCTCAGCATCTGTATTGATGAATCATTACAGCTGTCCCTAACACATTAATTGTCTGTGCTAAATATCACCTCCCAAACCCTTTCTAGGAACGGTTGATGACTTAATGTGGAGGTGGGACTGCTCCCTATTTGAGGCACAGTCACCATGATCTGGAAAAAACAGGATGGCTGCAGACTGTCCTTTGGCCAATAGCATGGCCTCCAGTGCAGAGGTGATCTCTCAGGCATGTTTAATGCTTGAGAAGAAAGGTAGCTGTAGAAACCAGACTCCAGAAAACTGCATGAGGTACCCAAGTACTGGGAGAGAACAAGACCCAATACATCCATGAATACCTGACTGAGGTAAAACACTAAGAGAGCAAATGTCCAAAATCTCTCCCTTCTATAGTTTTGATAGTTTATGACTTTTAAGTGTCAGTTTTTGTTTTGATGCCAGGGCCCAAAACACTGACAGAATATCTGAACATATTGAATTAAAATTTCTACTTGAACATTTCCACATTTTCTTTCAAGGAATGGAGAAAGGTATACTCTTTTCCTTTAAAACATCCACCATAGGAAATATAAAAAGAATAGGCAGGAAAAGAATTTACCTTCTACCTACTCAAGAAACCCTCCCCTTTTGTATGTCTTCCAGCACAAGATCTACACTGTGTTATGTTAGAAGGAGAGACAGCTACACAAGGCTGTTGGAGAGATGAACACGTAGAACTAAAATGAAGGTTACCAAAGGGTGTGTGGGAAGGTCAAACCATGCTTCAACTACATTTTTTTCTCCATAATTACTGGGCAATAATTTTAAAGTGATCTTATTTTTTGAAGCCTTATAGGAAAAGAGAAAGATAAAAGCAAATACGTTGGTTAGATTCTGTTGGGCTGACACTAACCTGTAAAGTCTCAGTATATTTTTAAATTCAGCTTAACTCTTGTCCTGGTTGCTTGCTTATACTTTACTTATACACTCTTTGGATTTGTACAGTGCCTAGCACAGAGTTATCCAGAAACATAAAATATGGCTATTAAGTGCTGGCTGATGCTGATAATGCTAAGAATAAAAGTATCATTTGATTAATTATATCATTATTTATTTGCATTAAACAGGCTCACATTTCCTTCTGCATTTTAATAATAAAGTAACGGTTATTGTAATGAACTCATTAAATCTGAGAGTCAATATTAATGGACTATGAGAAGGATCTTTATGAACTTCATTGGCAGGCTGCAAATAGTGGATTAATGTAAACAACAGAATGAGTCAATTGGTTGTATAGTTATGAGTAATCAATTTATATTACTAAAAGTGCCTTAAGTCAGAAAGAAACATTTTAAAATACTGATCTAGTTCCTTGTTAGATGTAAATCAATAAAGTGGGGGTCAGCCTAAACCAGCTTCAGTTTTGGAACAGGATTTTAGCAAAGGAAATGTTGTTTATATTGATAAAAATATTGTCAATACTAAATCATCAGGCAGATCTCAGAATATAATGATGCTAAGTTGATATAATGTGATTTTAATGGATATCTTCATATTTTAATTGGTATAACTTCACCTATGTAATAATGTCATGCACTTTTAATTTTTCTAGTTTCTGTTTGTGTACCTGCATATTCTTTAAATTTTGTTCAATTCAGGTACCAAGCATTCAAGCATTTCTCCAGGCTGCAGGATATAAACAGTATTATTTTAAATTATGACTGACCTAATTTTGTTATGCAATTGCTTGTTTTTAATAGTTGTTGTAACCTAAGTGTAAAAGCTGTATTAAAAATGGGAAAACTGACAATGTGTTACTGATTCAGTTATGAAAATCTAAAGAAAAAAGAACAGCTAATGACCATGGAAATGTTATTCTACAAAATGAAGATTTCATCAAAAGGAGGGGTGTCATAAGTTGTCACAAAGTGATTTTAACTCCTTGTTGTTATGCCTTTAGCTAGGATGTCCAGGTATTGTATGGTGAGGCTCACGATGGCCAATTAGGCATTAAATTTGAACTTTCTTAGTGCTGCCAAAGGTTTCTATTTCCTAGTTTATGCCTTCACTAGTGCTAAGGCTTTTGAAATACTGCTGTGCCCAGAAATATGGAGAGGTTCCTAGGAGGCTGACACTGTGATTAGTTGTACACGACAAAGAGAGTCATACACTTTGGGGATCAGTTTCTCTGTTTCTGCTGGGTCTTCTGGCACCTGAAGCCTAGCCTGGGGGCCTGTCAATGACTTTCTCCTACCTTCACATTAGAGAAGGACTGCACTGATCTCAGAACCTTTTCCTTAGAATGCTCTTTCTGGATCCCTCCTTTTGTATAAACTGTAGAAACTCAACAGCCACCCCTGAGACTCAAATCCCTCTGTTGAATTTGGCTGAATGTTAGCTAGTAAGTCAAAAGTTGGCAAGACAGACACAAACTCCCATGTTGAAATAAGAGAAATAATTCTTGTTTATTAAATGAAGAAACAAAAACACAAAACAGAAAAATTAACTTTAGCCAGCTCATGCTTCCTTCACCTTGTTGAATGTATTTTTTAGTGGTAAGTACTGGTTCAAAATACACAAACAATCGTAGCAGACATAGCAAGTCCCCACTTGGAGGTGAGGAACAACAAAACAAACAAAAAGAATTAATATCTAAACCCACTCACACAGATCCGTCTCTGGAGCACTGCATGTTTTTATAATGCAACTCAAAGAAAGAGAGAGGGAAAGAAAGAATAAAAGAAAAAAAAAAAAGCAACCCCAAGCCAAGGTATTTTTTGACCTCAAGTATAGTCTTTTATCGTGGCAGTTTTCTGCCCTTTCACTTTTCTCCTGGACATTTGACCAAATGACCAAGCCTATGAGTCTTATTATTAAGACCCATTCTTTTCTCATGGGTAGAGAAACTTTCTTAGCTGATTTTTTATGTGGTTTTTTTCATAGTTATACCAACATCTATAAAAATGTATGAAGCACCTATGAAAACAAAAGTAATAATTTATTTCCTTTTCCAAAGATCTTTTTTGTTTGATTTTGACATTTAGTTTTTGTTGGTTTTATTTTTCTTACATGTTGATATTGACAAGGTGCAGAATTTACTACTTTGGAAAGATTTTAAAGCATATGAAATTTTGCTGTCTAAGAGCCACTGTGATAAAATATGCAGATGCCTGCTATTAAGTTTATTTCCATGTAGTGGGAGTAAAGGGTTTATTATTCAAATATTAGCATAGAAGTTGATAAATTCTCCAAAGATACACTTGCAATGGGCAAAACTTGAAGACTGAAGTTGAAGGAACCACAGAATCTCATGGCAGTATTGGACATGATCAAGAAAAACTCTTGTGAATCCAGACATCATCTCTAATGAGATTTCTAATTCAACACAAACCATGTTAAGCTTATGAAAATATTTTTATTAAATATGATATTAATATTAATATTGTAAATGAAATGTTGCAGAGGTGGGCTTTGTAGGACAAACAGTGACTAATGATAAGGATGAGAGCAAGTTCTTCCAGAGTCAGAATACAACTCAGGGGCGATTTGTCTATTTCCTAACTCTAGCTGGCAAGTTGGATTCCCAGGGTTTACATATCAGGGAATGTTGTAACATGCTCATGTAGGAGTGTTCTTGTTTAGTTTGAAACACAGCACCATGAGGGGGCTAGTCCGTGCATAGGTAATGAATGATATGTCAATGAAATTTTGCTGAAAAGTGCAGCCAGGTGAGATGATCCTGTACGATGGACTTATCTTCTACATCTCTAATACTTAACGTATAGAACTGCCAATCTCCTCTTGCAAACAAAATTCCATCTAGCACAGAAAATTCTTCACTGAAAGGGTCACTGGGCACTGTCAGAGGCTACCTAGGGAGGGGGTTGAGTCACCTTCCCTGGAGGGGTTTAAGGGATTGGTGGATGAGGTGCTGAGGGACATGGGTTATTGACTGATGGGAATGGTTGGACTCGATGAGCCGGTGGGTCTCTTCCAACCTGGTGATTCTATGATTCTATGCCATGCCCTGTGGTCACGTAGTACCTCTGTTGCATTGTAATATCATCTTTGCTATTGCGTCTACCCTCAAAGTTCGTTAGTGAACTGGTGTGGACCGGGTAGGATTGACAAACCTCATGGTACTGACAAATGCGATTCAGAACCTCTGTGAAAGGTTGAAGAAATTTTCCAAAAGACTGCATGGTTTAGCTGTGGGTGCTCATGAACAGTGCCTTGTGGGCATTGTCAGGGCCTGGAGCTCATCTGCCTTCTAGGTTAGTTGGCTGAGCCAAGGATTTTGACAGGTTTAGTTCAAAGTCAACTTCGTTGCTGATAAGAACTGTTGTGAAGAAGCTCAAAGTGAGATCCTGCACCATGTTTCCTATGGGAGCTGCTTCTAAGTTGTGATCTTACTGCCAGTCCCTACCTGGGCTAGATTCCAGCTGTGTTGCAGCTGCAACTGCACTCGAGCTTGTGCCTCCTCAATATGGACCTGGGGCTGGGTGGTCGTTGGACTGTTTCTGACCCTGATCAGTCTCTAGCCCTGATCCTGAGCTGAACTAACCACTTTTTATGATAAGGCCACTGTTCCTCCCTGACTTGTTATCTGCCCTGTTCCCAGCTCCCTTTCCTGGAGGATCAGCAGGCCCTTGTGCTCACTGAAATATAAGGTCTGAAGCAGACTGGAGAGTGAGAAGGCTAAGCATTTTTTATCAGATATAAAAGAACTTTACTTTCAATGTGTCTGTGAAGGTCTGCAAAAGCCTTCAGCTTCAATAGATTATATTTAATGCCAAGCTGGATGTTCAGTTCTCAACAGCCAACATGACAGCTCTTTATAGGACACATTACTATGAATTTAATATGTAATGGATATTTTTATTCTGGCTAATCATGTTAGATGCTTCAACACAGGATATTTTTTCCTTTTTATGCACATAAATTGCAAACTATTTTCATGTTACATTCTTCCATTATTCTCTAACAGTATGAGGCTACACTATTCCCTGCTGTAGAAAAAGCTATTAAAAATCAAGAACAACATGAGTTTGTCTTAACCTAGGTTTCTGGCCTTTTCCCCAGATGAATCCTCCTTTTCTGAATTTGCTTTTCTGGCCTTTTCCCCAAATGAAACCTTCTTTTATGAATTTGTTTTTCTTTTTATCTTGTCTTTTGAGCTGTCTTGGTACTACTGCTAATCCCTCATCTATATGTATAATTGTCCCTCTCAATGGTCATGGGGCAGCAGACAATGGAGTTTTGCTGTCTTAAATGAGCTGAAGAGAAAGTCTCAGTTACTGAAAGAGTGGTTTTTATTTAATTTTTTTTCTTTTCTTATAATGGTCCTTGGAACATGAGTACATAGAATCACAGAACAACCAGGTTGGAAGGGACCCATCGGATTTTCTAGTCCAGCCATTCCTATCAAACACTAAACCAAGTACCTCAAGACCTCATCCACCCGTGCCTTAAACACCTCCAGGGAAGGTGAATCAACCACCTCCCTGGGCAATTCCAATGCCCAATGACCCTTTCTGTAAAAAACTTCCTCCTAATGTCTAGCCTAAATCTCCCCTGGTGGAGCTTGAGGCCATTCCCTCTTGTCCTGTCCCCTGTCACTTGGGAGAAGAGGACAGCTCTCTCCTTCCTACAACCTCCTTTCAGGGAGTTGTAGAGAGTAATGAGGTCTCCTCTCAGTCTCCTCTTCTCCAGGCTAAACAACCCGAACTCTCTCAACCGTTCCTCATAAGGCCTGTTCTCCAGCCCCTTCACCAACTTAGTTGCTCTTCTCTGGACTCGCTCCAGAGCCTCAACATCCTTCTTGTGGTGAGGAGCCCAGAACTGAACACAGTATTCAAGGAGCGGCCTCACCAGTGCTCTCTGGACCTGCTGGTCACGCTGTTTCTGATACAACCCAAGATGCCATTGGCCTTCTTGGCCACCATACACATATATAAAACATCATTACTGTTTTTTTCTGAAAAATAATCAGGCATAATTAGAGATGTTTACATGACATAGTCTTTTCTAGTCTAAACTAAGACTGCTTGCTTTACCTAGGGTGCACTGAAAACGGAATCTGATATATGATAACCAAGAAAATTTAGCAATCTTTCCCTCCTGGCACACCTCTGTCTACTGTCTTCATGTTAGTGCTTTCTTTGCTGTGTATCTTCCCAGAACTCTGGTGTTGAATGTTAATGATGAAATGTTTGGTTCTACTCTATCTAATCACTCTCAGAAAATTAAGCTCCACACAGTGTATACTTTAACCATGATGATATATTCCCACAAATGAATAATGAAGATATACAAAGGAGCTCAAATTCTGATCAGTGAACATTTCACCAACTGTTCAGGAAAGAATAGCAATTAATAGAAAAAGGGTTGTAGGAGGGACAATGTTTCTTTTTTTTCCAAAGGTCATTTATTGCTGCTAGAGAAAAGCAGGTTAGAAAAATCCAAGTAGAGAATATGCCAGAAAAAAAAATTAACACCTGTACAACTCTGCCATTTTAAAATATTTTCCTAAGCAGTTCAGCATGAAGAAATGATAGTAGGTGATATTCCTGTTTAGTCAGAAGTGACAAAGCCATTTGATTTCATGAGCAGTAAACAGGACATACGACCTCAGTAAAAGTAACAGCAACCAACTAGCAGATTCAGCAATAAAAATATATTAACATTACAGGGAAAGAACACTGGTACACTATGTGGAGATTTTAACTTCAGTTACTATGATGTGCATCAGACAGTTAGCTTAAATAAGTAAAAAAAAGCACCTATACATGTGAGATGAGAATTTTAGGTCAAAGTTTTAATTACTGTGACCAAAAGAAAAGGGATGATTTATAGAGTATGTCTCAATTTAAAAACATAAAAAAGAATGTATTTGCCTGCACAGAATTTTACATGTCTGTTCTCTAGTAAAGATTCTGTGTTGTTTTCCACACTAATATATCGTTCTTCATTTCAAGAACTTTTGTATTACAGTGTTTCTCTTTAAGAACTTTGTAATTTTTTATGCTGTTTGTTAATTGTAGTCTGATATGTGGGACACATCATCAGCTCCTATACTGTTACTATTAGCAGACTGCAATTTTTTTGAGATTTATCAAATAGTCCCTTGAGGACCATGGAGTCTAGTCATGTCCACTGTTGACACAACCACCCAGGAGGCATAAACATAATGGACTAGAATGAAACATAATGACTTAGAAATGAAAACAATGAGAAAAAAATTATTTCTGATCTTCTTTCTGTGTCGTCAGTAAAAAGATAATACCATCAAGGTGTAAGAGCTGGTCAAAGGATTGATTTCAGTCTCAACATTTTTCCTCATTTTTTAGCCTCAGAACTTGACTGTATAAATCAGAAATGTACGTCTCCGAAAACTGGTCTCTGAAACTCAGCCACAACTGGTACGGAACAGATGCTTTGTACCTAACTACCTATACCTGCTTCCTTATCTCAAAAATGTTTTGTACATGTCTTCAAACCTCCTTGCTCCCTACCATTGTGAAAGATCCATGAAGCAAGGAGGA
Organism: Coccyzus lansbergi; assembly: GCA_033558105.1. Lineage (NCBI taxonomy): Eukaryota > Metazoa > Chordata > Aves > Cuculiformes > Coccyzidae > Coccyzus > Coccyzus lansbergi. The sequence continues at coordinate 752,433 of JAUMJK010000168.1, forward strand.
AAAGATGGGAAGATTAACGACCACAGACCCACAGCCAACAGAGCATGTGCGCAAGGTGACGATGACTACTGGCCTTCATTGGGAGACCATAGGTTGACCACCACCTCCAGAAGGAGCACATGCGCAAGGGGAGGAGACCTGCAGACACTCCTCTCTTGGCATGTGTGGCCTGCTAGGTGGAGATTGGTACATCTCCACAGGCAAAGGCAGGTTACAGGTGCATTGACTAGCATAAAAGACAGCTCCGGAGCAGGTGAATTTAGAGGGGCAACAGAGGGGCAAGAGAGGGGTAAAGGAAGACTAAGACAGAAGACCCCCTCCACTGTGGTATCACCTCAAACAAAGACGGAAAAAATGGAATGCCTTCCGGACCGGGACTCCGAGAGACACTGGACATGTGTGGACCTGTGGTGGTAGCTATGAACCTCTTTTCCTTCCCCTCTTCTCCCTATCTCTTTACTTGTTCTCTCTCTTTTTCTATCGTAAGTCGCTTTATGGGCATAACTAATAAAGTGCCTGTTTAGATTGAAATTTGACTCCCTTGACTCTCTTTGAATTATTTTTTGCACTCTGAAGTCATAAATGAAACGAATCATCACAAGTCCGCTTACGAGTGGACCGTGACACAAGGCCTTTGTTTTAGTCAACCTAAAATTCAGGGCACAAATAATAATGGGAGCTCTACCTAGCTTCCATATCTCTATTCTGAGTCAAGTGCATTGACACCAAATCACAAAAGAAGCATGGAAACTGCAGAAGGAATGCAGGAAAAGGATGAAACAAGGTGACTTCTGTGGTGTGTGATAGGATTGTCACAGATATTTAGAGAGATTAGAATCTAATTCTGATTGTACCCATTTTTTTCTATAGGTAATGTAAAAGCTGGTAGAGTAATAGAAGGTTTATTCCTAAACTCATCCTTTTTACCCCACATTAAGGCAGTAAGAGAATTTGATTCATTATTCTTGAAAATCTGTTGTCTTTAACAGGAAAATATTATTAGTAGTTGTGAATTTTTCTGGCAACCCGAGATCTCAATGGATTGTATATACAGTGGAAATTTTAAAATGTGTGCAAATCAGGATCTTGCAACTTTAAAATCCTGGTTTTGCTGTTTATTGTATATATCACATCCAAAATTAAATTTAAATTTTGGAGTCTAGGGGGGATGCGGAGGGAGAATATTGTGGTTCACTATATGAAAAACAGCAAATGATTGTGTCTCCCATTGAACATGAAGAGCAAAAGAAGAATACTAAGTTCATCACCCCACGTTCTTTCAATTCAAGTCTTAAACAAAAAGAAGTGAGTTTGAATCACTTTAGACAAGATTACATGGAACTCTCCTACACACTTATTGAATGAGGGATTGTTCCTCTTTGCGGAGAGAGAACAATCCTTCATTGCATGACTTGAACTGCCTTTTCATCTTGGAGGTTTATGATTCTATCATATGAATTCCTAAGCACACACTGTAATCTTGTGAACAAAAATAGGACAGCTGACTGACAGAAAATGGTGAATGCAAAGCTCCATGGTGATTAAAGAGTTCAGTACTGAGAGGTGGACAGAAATAAGTTTCCTCTGTTCATATGTATACACGTAAACGGATATCCAGACAAGGTCTAATGAAGATATAAACAGTTTAGAAAGAATGTTAAGATTCTAAAATCCTCTATGTTTTCTTTTGCAACCAATTTTTTTTTTTTCACATGGTTTTGGCTATGCTTTCACAGTCCAGGATCTTCGATATTCTATTGCACTATTCATCAAGAAATTAACCCTCATATTCCTGAGAATCTGTATGTTGCATGTTGTAGCCTGACTTCCTTCGCTCCACTATATACCTAAGGTACTTGGACAGAAAGGCAACAACAGAATATTTTATTGTTGTTAGTGAAAAATGCAAAATGGAAACTGTGTTGAGGAAATAGTAATGAGTAAAAAATAGATTATACTGGGCTAGGAGAATACAGTAAGGGTACAGTTGTGATTGCAATTTAAGTCTCAATAGTTTTCAAAAAGCTTTTTCTCTGAAGAATGAGTGATGTTAACAACTACTATGGGAGATCTGCAACTCATAAAATGTTCTGAAATCTCTGATTTTAAACTTTCAAATTGAAAAATAAATAATGCTTTTACTAATGTGCTCTGAGATTATGATAGCACTTCACTAAGGCCACTATGCAGTCAAAACACTAGCTGGTCACTCATAGACTGAAATGGATTTGAACCAGTGAACTCAGTTAACATTTTCAAAAACATATAAATGACATGACTTCCTAGCAAGGTTTTCAATAGTGTCTAAGAAAGGTGAGGTGGTTAAACATGCAGACACTGGCTATTTCCACCACCCCAGAAATGTCAGTGAACTTAACTTCTATTGATTTCAATGACAATAATTTCAATGAGAATGGACTAGCAAGACACTTTAAGAAAATCCTACCAAACATATACACAAAACTTAAAGCCCCTAAATACCTTTGTCAAACTAACCTTTTTTTAACCCTGTAGTATTCAGAATCACAGTGAAGCACAGTGGGGTTTGGGTTCTGAATTACCTGTGACTTAGACAACAAGATGCTTCTGGAGATCCTCAAACACGGGAATGAATTTGTTACTTTATTCTCTCCTGTGATGTTTTCTTCCTTCAGTCCATTGATACAAACAAATAAAATATACATGCATATGGTTTACAGGACAGTAGTGAAGTAGACATACACACTGCAGTAAGTAAGAAAGAAACAAATTAAGATTGTGACTGATATTCATCCTGGCTAAATATCGATAGAAAACAAGACAACAGAGGGACTTGAACCAGTCGAGTCTGCTATCTACAGATCTTCTGCTATCATTGAACTATAACACTGAATACAAAGCACTAGATGGGATGAGTCCTAAGTGGACTCACACTAATTACACCCCACCAGATCTTTGTGTTTCAATGAAGGTATAAGCAGGAGTTCCCCTCTTCAGGCCCTTAGGAGCACTTACATCTCTCCACAGACTGTACACTCTAATTTACTCTACTTAAGAAGATACTAGCCAAAATAAGTCCATTATTTTTTCTTTATATATTTAAACATATGTGATATGTCTTTTGGTCATCTAGTGGGATTTAATGAGCTCCTTCGAAAAGACAAAATTCTCCTATATGACTAGTTATTTGATTATTTGATTCCTGTTTTGAAGGTATAGCCGTAATTGATTTTAGAACCAAATAAAAATAAAGTCAGGGTGAGTAATCCAAGGGTTTATCTTTATAAAGTAAAAGCGCCTTACTCCAGACAGTAAGAAACTTCCGAAATATAAATTGCTACATTTCCCACTCTAGCAAATTGCTTGCTGCGATAATGGTGCAAATAATGACACATTCAATCTACTGGATGGCTTTGAGCAAGTACCACTATGACATTTATACTAAACCTCATCCAACTTTCCCAGTCATCTTACTCTCAAATGTGTTTAATGATATGTGGAACCACTGGACTCTTTTGTGGTTCATGTTGTGCCCTCACCATGGCCTGACTCTGCTGAAAATTTCTTCTGGCAGTGAGAGCTGGAGTTTTTCTCATACAGACAACCCATGAAGTTGCACCACAGCTGTATAACTCCACAGGCAGCTGAAAGAAAAAAACTGTGGCTCGTTTTTTCCTTTCAACTGATTACTATAGTGACTGGGGAGCAAGGGGATAATTTAGTGCTGGCACACAAGCAGCAGCTTTCTGACACTTACATCCCTGCCACAAGACAGCTGGAGCTCCACCCACTAGCCAGCACAGGTAAACAAAGAAACAGGTATATAGTATTTTTTAATTCTTTACCTACAAGATAGAGAGAAAGATACAGGATGCGCTTAATCCGAGAAGTCTAAGAGACTTCATGCCTTAGAAAAAGCCATGGTATTAAACAAAATAAGAAACAGACAAGTACAAAGTTTTATTCTTCCTTACAACAGTGCTACTTCATTGGAGCTCTTCTGCCTTAATTTGCAAGATTCCCTAGCAAAACCAATAATTGTGACAGGCAAAATGGTAAAAGGAGATTAGGATGAAAAAAACAGAGGACAACAAACTCATATATGGAACAGAATGTAGAAGTATATTCTATTGACTGCAATTTTCCCCTGAATTTCATTTATATTTATTGAAGTGTTCCCCTTGTTTTCATGGACATAGTAAAAGAAGAGTCATTAATAGATATCTCTACAGAGTCATAAGGAACATTAAGAGATGTTATATTGTTATATAGTTGGCCCTTGATCTAGAGAGCTTGAATAAAACACTGTTGTTCTTCTAAGTAATTCTAAAATGACTATGCCAATTGCTTTGTTATGTTGAAACCTTCTGTTCTCATATGTTTTGATGAGCTGCTTATTCACCCAGCAGAATGCATTAAGAAACTTCAGGAAGTGTTCCCTTAGACCATCATTGATTGAAAGGTAAAATCTATGACTGTAACCTGCAAATATTTCCTGGCAGTAATTCAATATAACTGGAGCTCCTTGTTCCATAATGAACTGCAACTTTAACTTCCTGTTAAACTAAGCTAGCACAGAAGTCTTTAAGAAATGAGGTTACCATGATCCGTGCTCAACTCTTTAAAAGATTAGCAAGAAATTAAATCTTGGCACACCAAGTAAATTAGAACATCAAACGATACCGGAATAATACACTTTAAACAGTGTACCAAATTATGTTCAGCTTGCAAAAGGCAAGATATGTAAATTAAATCCAATGCACCAGGCAACCACTGTGCATGTAATTGTGTGAAATGCAATAGGAGGTGCATGTATTTATAGCTGTTTTGAAGTTATTTGACTCCAGTGTAGGTAGCCTCCAAGAGTACATTAAGGCAAATGTTTACATATGGTTTAGTCTTGCATTTGAAAACACATAGTGCACAACCACATTAAAACAACAAAACTTGCTCATGTATGTTTATTTACTGATCAGGTGCTTGGGAGAAAACAGTTTGCTTCTTGGATGTTACTTCATCTAATTTAAAGGATGCTTAGATGTATGCATGGATACCTTTGCTTTCACCAGGGTTTCCCATAGTTTCTTGGGCACAGGGAAAAACTGATTTTTTAGAAAGGAAAAAAATATATATGGAAGAAAAGAAAGAGGGAAGAGAGCAGAACCTTCACTTATTTCTGTGACAGAAATATCAAACCCATCCCCTCCCCGGGTAATTGTGTACTACAGAGTTAGGAGGTGTATATGGATCATGCAAATGAGTTCTAATCTATATTGATTGCATAAGTGTAGTTGGGGTTGAGAGAAGGGTTGAATGTTACAGAAAGAGAGAAAAGAATTATATATGTATATATATAAATACATTTGAAGCAATATCCAGAACTGCATATTTTGGCAGTGATGCCTAGGAACAGTCATTGGATTTTACACAGAACAGTCCACGTTTTTGGAGGGCATGTCTGCAAATGAGGTTATGCTTTAGGTCCTCTGTCCAGTAGGATTAGTGAATCTTGTGTATGGATGTATTTGCATTGCTCCTTATATGCCTGAATGTCCCACGCTGTTTGTATATCCAAAAGAGGATTTACATTCACTTTAAAGTGGGAATACTAAAAAGAGCAGAAAACCACACAGTTCTTTTCTACCCCATCCTAGGTGAATGCTTTCACCTTTGAGAATCAGAGTAGTTCTACCTTTTGCATACTTTTCCCTCTGGCCTCATGATCTGCATTCCTGCCAAAATAGCATCCTATTTTCAAAAGGAAAGGCTTGCAGCTCAGTGGCCTTGATGAGATGTGGTTCACATTCTGGGAGGTTAAGGATATTTCAAAATCCTCAATTCTTGGATGAATTTTTTTACCATTAAGCTAATACAAGCAGTATTATTCTTTTCTCTGTAGTTTTTCTGAATAAATTCATAGGTAGTGAAATACGTTAGACAAAGCTTGGAGGACACCTGTATGATTGCCTAATTGCAATTAGGCAAGCATGCTCCTAAACCCATTCAAAACTGAAGTTCTACTGGACATGTTACAGTATTCTTAAGCTTTTAAAGAATATTAATCTGAAAACTGAGATGTTCTGTGCAGAGGTTTAGGAAACTTAAAGCCCACCTTATGCACCTACACTTTTATTCATATCATACCTTTTCTGTCCACGTTTTAGTTCTGAACACTGTGTTGAACATAGCATAGAGTTATCAGGAGAGTGACTCAACAGTAAGTTGTGGTTTGGTTGTTTTTTTTAAAAAAGAAATCGGAAAATGTGTCCCACTGAATAACAAAAATGTATTTTCTGTAAAACACCAGAAGGCCATTATCAGCTTAGAAATGTTCAAGAACAAATTCATATTATAAAAACAAACAAAACATGAAGTATGAAACCATACTGCTTGAGAAAGTTGAACTGCCTCAGATTTTATATTCAAGTTTTTGATTATGAGCTTTATCATTAGATTTTTTAACTCAAATTGCCTGCAAAGAGTAAGGTAGACATTGCTATTAAAAAAAATAAGAGAGAGAAGCATCTTAAATCTCTGCTTGTTAGTAATGTTTTATTACATTGCATATATTATTTATAAAAAAGATTAAAAAACGTATTAAAGCAGAGATGCCTTCTTAATAGCTATTGCGTTGTGAGCGCTGCCCTGCATTAGTACAATCGATTTTCACATCATTTTCATGCTCCTGCAGTATGCTTACCTTATTTTAAATGCACGGTTTTGCTGTGAGGATGGGATATTGTCACCATCCATAAGACAGCAGCTAGATTTATGGGAGCTCTGAAATCACTTTAAAAACTCCTCAAGTCTCTTGCTGGTGTGATCATTTTCTTTCTGGGTCCAAGATCTCTTAACTTTTCTAGGGCTCTGTCTTGAGCCTGGAAGAGAAGTTCACCATGATATTGCCAAGCAGTAACTCACCCATCACTCATGGCATGTTCTATGAGTACTGACTGCACAATATAATTTTCTCCATGTATTGAGGATGCTTCACTTGTCAGAGGCCTTTGAAAGTAGTCAGCTTTCATCAATGGATCTTGACAGCATGGAAAGAATGAGTCACCTGAAGGAAGTGTAGAGTACAGCATTTCAAAAGTTGTATCAGAAGACTGATTATTCTCTGTCCTTGACACCCTGCCAAGGGCTAGATACTCTGAATGTTTGTGAAGTAATGGAGCCTACAAATCACTGGTTGCCTACAATCCCACTCAGGCCACAAGAGGATAGCACGTATGACTCTAGTTCAGTTTTTATTACATGTTGTAAACTTTTGACTGCTCTGATATGTGTTGTCATTCATGTGTCAAGATTGGGCTCTGGCAGGATGTCTGAACAGATTGAGATCAACAATGGTCTGTTAAAGCTATAAAACCAGGTAACACAACACTGTTCTGGGACTTCCTTTAATCAAACACAGCTAGCAGTTATGTCTTATGGAAATCAAACGCTAGGGTGATGTTAGTGTGTGGAAGAACTCCTAGGCTAGATGAGTAGGTGTAAGAACATACTACCAAAGTGTCCTGTGTTGTATGAACCAAACATTTATGATATTTCCTTTCTTGTTAAAGGAGCCTTTGTTCTGACCTTCCTGCTACTCATTGCTTCAATAGTGTTGTGGATTTGTTTAGATCCAACAGACTTGCCTCAGTATTAAGGATGTTCTCTTGATACTCTTCAATTTTTTTTATAGACGGATCACTATACTGTGCTTTAGGACTAATTTCTAACATTATCAATACTAGCAGTCAGCTTGTGCTGAGAACTGGGTGTAAAGGTTTTCTTTACTTCTAAAAAATACCCATTTTGTTCTGTAAAAGATAGAAGAGGTAACAATAACAGTGTTTCCACAGCCATTTATAAATCTAAAAAAAGAAGAGGACCAATGGGGTCAAATTGTCCCAAAGAACACTTCAGATTTTAATTACAGATCTTTAGGTACAGGATGCTTACTCATAAATGGAAAGATAAGACCACTCAGAAAATGACACTACACCTTCTGAACAACATTTGCAAACAACACTGTACTCTAGATGTGTGTCAATGTTCTGCCAATGTAGCTAATATGTGAACCAAATGAGAATATCTAGATGTTTGTACATGGAGAGCAACAGAAACATTTTAATGGAGAAACCTGAATCTGCAGAATGCAAACCAGCATGAATTTAAGAACTTATTATCCTCTGAATATTTAAAGTCAAAGTCAAAGTATATATTTTCTGGAACACCAAAGTATTCCAAAAGTTATAGTATTTTTTTCATAAGATAGCACTGATATAAAATACTTTTAAAGGTTTCTGTAATCTCTGCACTATCACTACCACTACTACTATTTAGAAGGAAACTTTCAGATATTATTTATCTTACTCGGATCTATAAATCTTTTCAACTACTTAACAACTGAACCAGTATTTATGGCTCTCTTGTTGAATACAGACAAATATCTCATTCTAATACACAGGAAGGAAAGCAATAACTCACAGATTATATAAAACCCTTTAAAGCTGCAGATGCTTTTAATCCTGACATAACATAATGCCCTTTGAAACAACAGAAGTGTTGTGTGAACTAGTTATTTATATTGTATAGACTGCATAAGTTGTAAAATATTGAGATGGAAATTATATCCAAACACTGGTTCTCTGTTTTGATAAACAAGGTGTGATGAACTCCAGTATACTTCAGCACAGTGGAATTATAGGCGTAGCTTTTCAGTAATGACAAAAATGTCTAGTAGTGGCCATTCTATAAATTGACAAAAATTACCTGATCTAATGCAGACACCTTCCAAAATCTTTTTTTTTTAATACCTTACACCTTATACACCTTTTAAACCTTATTTTCAGCAGAGTCTAAAACCACGTAAGTGAATGAACTTTCACTTATTTATTGAGGTCAGTGTAATCTATATAAACCAAATATTTGATACTTAGCCTGTATTTTCTTAGGTTTAATGTCCCTAGTTCTGCATTTTTGTCCTTTACAGTAACTTAACTCCACCTCCTTTAGTAATTATACCCCTTGGTCTTGGCACTGGGCACCACTGATAAGAGTCAGGCGCCAACGTTTTCCAGTGTTCGGAACTCCTCACAGTGAAAAGTGTTTCCTTAAATCTAAGTTGAATATCCTATATGTTAGTGTGTTTCTTATTGTCCTGCCAGGTGCTGCAATCGTCTAATAATCTGTGCCACTATTTGCTACTCTTGTTCTGATACATCTATGTCTCTCTTTTACTAGAGAGCTGAGAACCGAACCCATAACTCCAGATGTCTCTCATGAGGGATTATAAGAGGGGAGGGAGCACCTCCTTTTGCCTATTCACAAGGCATATTGTTAAACTTCATGAGATTCCTTTCTGTCTATTTCTCCATATCATCTTTGAATGGTATCACAACTACCTCATGTACCAACCAATACTCCCAGCTTTGAGTCTCATGAAAATTTGCTGAGAGTGCACTTTGTCCCATCATCCATTTCATTAGTGAGGAGATGTTGACCAGTATTGGCCCATGACTATTAAGATTATTGACTGAGTTGGATTTTGTGCTACCGATCAAGCCTGAAATTTCAGCCTGTTTTCAAACCACCTCACTGTTCAGTTATCTATTCCATTCTTCCGCTTGACAGTAAGAGTTATAGGGTACACATTGTCAAACACCTTACTAAATTCAAGGTAAACAATATCAGCTGTTCTCATGTTATCCATTGAGCTAGTTATTTTTTTGTCAATAGCTGTCTGGTTGACCAACCAGGATTTCCCTTTCACAAATCCATATTGAGTACATTTGAGTATCTTCTTGTCCTATATATGTTTTGAAATGATTTTCAGGAGGATTTCTTTCATCATTTTCCCAGGCATTAAGGTGAAGCTGACAAGCTGTTGGTTTCCCAGGTCCTCTGTCTTGTCCATGTTGAAGACTGGAGTAACGTTTTTTTTTCCTCTGGCCCTAAAGGAACTTTCCTCAGTCACTGTCATCTTTCAAATATTGTTGAGAATTGTCCTGGCCACATCCCTCAGCACTTCTGGGTACATCCCATTAGGACTTAATGATTTTCACATGTCCTGTTTGCTTAAAAATTCTCTAATAGAATCCTCCTTCAGCCCAAGGTAAGTTTTCCTCACTCCAGGCTTTTACACTGGTAAGAGATCTGGAATTACTGAGGGGAAATCTTTCTAGTTAAGACCGGAGTGAAGAAGGCATTGAGTACTTGTTGGTTTCCCACATTGTTTGGCACCAGGTCCTCTGTCCACTTCAGTAGCAGGCCCACATATTCCTCAGTCTTTCTTGTGCTGAGACTATACCTGTAGAAGGCTTTAATGTTGCCATTAACAGTACTCATCAGGTTCAGCACCAGGTGAGCTTTGACATTCCTAATCCCATTCCTGCAGCCCTAGGCAGAGTTCCTTCTTGGTAACATCTTCCTGCTTCATTTTCTTGTACACTTCCTATCTTTGACTATTGCCTGGAGTTTCTTGTTCATCTGTGGGGTTCTTCTACCACCCTTACTTTACTGAAAAATCACCCAGCTCCTTACATGTTATCAGGGCACTAACCTTATTCTGCCTTCAGTTTGTGATTAAATGCAATTCTCCAATCCTTTTTTCCCAGAAAAAATGCTATGTGGTTCATCCTGTATTAGCCTTGACTTTGTATTTGCCCCTATTCGGCTTTTTCCCACCCTTCCTCCCATTTGTCAAGATAATTCTGAATCCTTGAATCATGCCCTTCATCATCATTCTAGATCCTCTCACCTTTGGGCTGTCATCCATCAACTAAGTCATTGATTAAATATTTGAGTAGAACTCGGCACAAGATGAAATATCAGCCTCCTTCCATTTTGACAGGGAATCACTGATAACTAAAAGAGGACGGTGTTTTTCAATAGTTTTGCATATCTTAAGGGTATTTGCAAAAATGCATTAATGTAGAACAATTTAAAACTAAGCCAAAGCCTCACACTTGAATGTAAATATCTAGCAGCAACAAAGAGAGGAATTGCTGTGACAACAATATATCTAGTGAATAGAGGCTTTTTATTAAATAATACTATTCCAATTATAATTTAAAATGCTTGATACCATTCACCACATTTTAGATGTATTTGATATATTATAATTAAATTAAGTAATAGAACTAGGTTTTATTAACACATTATAATCTTCTGGTAGAAGTAAACAGTCTACGTTGCTGCAAAAACCTGAAGTTTAAATCTGTGCAATGTTTCATAAAAGTCTAGAAGAGAGAATTCTATTTTTTTTTTTTTTTTGTAATGGTCTGATGGTGAAATTCCACAGAAAGGGAAATGTAATAGAATTTCAGCTCAGGTTGTCTTGGTGTCCTTCTCATTATATAACAAAGATAATGACAGCACAGAGTTCAATAGAAAATGAGTTTTCCTGTGAGACAAAATGAATGAAAAGTCAACTTGTACAATCCGATGTAATGGTACCTTTATATTCTTAAAGAGTATTCTAATCTATTTTATTCCTTAGCTTGTAACTTGACAAGAGATTGAGTGGAAACAACAGATGCAGGAGGTTTAAAGTTAGGATTAATCTCATCTAAATTTAGCCATCTAGAAGTCAGTTGTCTAATCAGAGTAAATTATTTAGGTGCTCTCTGTCGTAATGGGAAGAGAGAGGCATTTTACCCCTTCCTATAATAAGTAGGATTAATCTAAATTTATTAGAGTTGCTTATCTCTTTCAATTGACTAGTGAGAGAATATCTGTACTCTAATAGAGACAATAATGTGGACTAAATCTTAGCTTATGCAAAGGGAGAGTATATTTTCAGAATTAGAAGGAGCCAGTCTCACTTTCCAAAAACAAGAAACCACCATGAGTAATACAGGAGAAGTACAAATTTGAGTATGAATTTCTAGTAAAGCCTATGAATTTGATACACTTACAAACATGAATTGAATTGGTTTTTCTTTTAACAGTTTCTTTACTCCCCCCCTTAATTAATGAAATAAAACTTTGAGATGTGTAGTCAGCACTATACCTTTCACTGAGATGAGTAAAGGCCATATGTTACCATCTCACCTACAATGAAACAATAAAATATTCCTGCCCACACACTTAAATCAGAAAAATAGGGCTAAAATCCTAGAGCAGTAGAGCACTGTTACCTCCATGCATTCACATCCTATCACACTTGTGTGGGCTCTTAAGAGCTTTTCTCTCTGCTTCAATTATGTTTTTAAAAATACCAACAACCATGCCACTTATAAGTCTTTATGCAGACCAAGCTTAAGTTAGCAGGAGAGAAAAAAAAAAACATGTGAGAGGAAAATGTATAGGTATTATGACACCTTAATTCATACCTCCTGCCTGATAAATAACAAATATTTGCAAAACTCAGCCACTATGTAATATGATGTAAGAAATATAACGAAGTAATAGTCCCTGTAATGTCCTTAAAATCTTCCCTCGTCCTTTCTTCAAAGTTGGAAGGCAGTCTGACATTTACTTCAAGTATTCAAGTATTTGCGGTACTTCAGAAAGTCTTGAGGAAAAACTATATTTAATAAATAGCTTATGGTAAAACTGACTGAATTGCAGTGCATTGCTGTTGATAACATGGATCTATTTATCCAGTACTTGGTTAGAAGGAGAAAGGGGGAACATGGGAGGTGGTGGTGTCTGGGAGGATTCTCTTTCTGAAATGAAACTGCTAGAGGGAGAGATTTTAAAGGTCAGAAAGGCATCAAGGGAAGTATTTGTAAGAGAGAAAAATAAAACAAACAAAAAATAGCAATTGCAAGTAAGCCCAGAACTGTCAGACATCTACTTAAAAACAAGCAAAAAGAAAACATGTCCAAGAGGACTATTTCTAGCTAGGGAAAAGAGAGAAAAATTCTTGGCTGGTTAATGGTAGGAATGCAGCACATACTGCACACATCTACTATCATTAACTGCAGGAGTCTTCATATATATTTTTATTAAACTGAAAAATTATTAAGAAAGTTTTACATATGACTAGCAGTGACCAGTAACTGTGCAAGGTTGTTACATTGCATGTGGATCAACTATAAGAACAGAATGAGATATGGATTTTATCAAAGGATTGAATTATACAGGAGTTTCCCAAATAGTACTGTTGGAACAAAAAAAAAAAAGGGGAGGGGGATATAATTCCAGATTGAAGTGGGGAATTCATTGTCGTGATTTTGTACTCTCCAGACTTTATTCCCTTAGTCTCCTTTCTAGTCCCTCTCTGCTCAAATTCCTAATTTACACTGCTATAAAATGAAATCTTTCTCTCTTCCTCAGCTTTTAATCCAGCCTCAACCCTTTCTCTTGCCCTTGTCCCCTACTTCTGTCAAAGAATTAACCCTTCCGACACATTTTTCTTTCTCTTTCTGTTGCCAGTCCTTGCAAGCACTAGTTTGTTCTCTCTCTGTGTCCTACTCTCTCCTTTCAGTGTGCTCTGTTTGTGGACCCTGTGCCTCTGTTCCTGGATCCTGCTTTAGCCACCTATCCTCACTCTGCTCACACCTTCTCCCCTTCTTCTGCCTCCATCTGATTTCTTCTTCTCTGCCACAATATTTCCTCCTTACTAGACTCCCAAAGAGGGAGCAGTGAGACCACAGAAACAGTTTCCCTGCTCACAGCTGTGAGGTTGCAACAGGATACCAGTCACAGGATCAGAGGGATCCTGCTCTGGGGCTGCAGTAACACAACATCTACAGCTCAATCAGGTGCAGAAGCTGAAGGAGAGCCCGGTCCTTGTGAAGCAGTCAGAAAGCTGCCAGTCTGATCTCTGCTGTGCCTTATCATGTAAGCATTCAAAGCTTAGAGCTTGGTGGCATCAAGGAAGAAATATTGTGCCCATGTTTAATAGCATGTTCCTCAAATCAGCATCAGTGTCTTGCCATTGCTGCATGGCCAAGGCTTCCTCTGAAACATAGAGGTAAGAAAAGCTGTAAAGGTAAGTGGAGTGAAAGAGCATCTTGTTCATTTAATTACTCATTTAAAGACTTCAATATAAAAGAAATAGCATATATCTAGGAAAGTGACAATGAACACAACAAAGACCGATGCGCTTCAGCCTCTGGTTCATTAAAGGCATGACTCAGCGATAGCTTTGAAGATGATCAACCTAAATTTGTAGCTGATAATAAGTGAGAAACAAGACTAACATACCAACAGTATTAACAAATACTACAAATAGGCTTATAGTATTTCATAAAACTTCTTATAGGGTGCTCAGAGGAAAGCTCAGCTATGGTGAAAAGAAAGGGTCAGGGCGGACGAAGAAGAAACAAGCAAACTTTAAGATGGATTAGCTGGCAAATAGGAGGAGACTTGCATCAGAAAAGACTCAGAATCTGAACTACTGACTGGGAAGGGGGCCCAGAGTCCAGGCATGCCTCCTGGGAAGAGTTAAAGGTTTTCCTGATGCTTGAGAGGTCTGTGATTACGAGTATACTTTTGGAAATACAAGTGTAGTAATTGTGCAGCAGTCTCTTAGTTCTGCTTTGGAAGTTCCAGGGAATAAGTTCCAAGAACACAAGGAAATGCCTGATAACAATCTGAGAAGCTTGAGGGTTTCTTCTGCTCTTGGTCAAGGATGAAATAAAGGGAGATTCAAGGGTACAAGCTCCAGAAAGCTTTAAGATCTTCTATGAGACATGACCAACTACCTTTGACTCAGAATGTATGGAACTTTTTTGCAGCTGCCCAGTGATTAGGGAAGATCGAGTACCCTTTAGCCAGTCACAGAATCACAGAACAACCAGGTTGGAAGGGACTCATCAGATCTTCTAGTCCAACCATTCCTATCTAACACTAAACCAAGTCCCTCAAGACCTCATCCACCCGTGCCTTAAACACCTCCAGGGAAGGTGAATCAACCACCTCCCTGGGCAGCCTATTCCAATGCCCAATGACCCTTTCTGTGAAAAACCTCCTCCTAATCTCCAGTCTAAATCCCCACTGGTGGAGCTTGAGGCCATTCCCTCTCGTCCTGTCCCCTGTCACTTGGGAGAAGAGACCAGCTCCCTCCTCTCTACAACCTCCTTTCAGGTACTTGTAAAGAGTAATGAGGTCTCCTCTCAGCCTCCTCTTCTCCAGGCTAAACAACCCCAGCTCTCTCAGCTGCTCCTCATAGGTTCTGTTCTCCAGCCCCTTCACCAGCCTCGTCGCTCTTCTCTGGACTTGCTCCAGAGCCTCAACATCCTTCTTGTGGTGAGGGGCCCAGAAATGGACACAGGATTCAAGGAGCGGCCTCACCAGTGCTGAGTACAGAGGGAGAATCACCTCCCTGGACCTGCTGGTCACACCATTTCTGATACAAGCCAGGATACCATTGGCCTTCTTGGCCACCTGGGCACACTGCTGGCTCATGTTCAGTCAGTTGTCAACCAACACCCCCAGGTCCTTCTCCTCCTGGCAGTTTTCCAGCCAGGCTTCTCCCAGTCTGTAGTTCTGCATAGGGTTGTTGTGCCCCAAGTGCAGGACCTGGCATTTGGCCGTGTTAAACCTCATGCCACTGGACTCAGCCCAGCAGTCCAGCCTGTTCAGATCCCTTTGCAGAGCCTCCCTACCCTCCAGCAGATCGACACTTGCACACAGCTTTGTGTCATCTGCAAACTTGCTAAGGGTACCCTCAATGCCTTCATACAGATCATTGATGAAGACATTGAAGAGGACTGGACCTAGCACTGAGGCCTGGGGAACACCACTTGTCACTGGCCTCCAGCTGGACTTAACACCATTTACCACCACTCTCTGGGCCCGGCCATCCAGCCAGTTTTCTACCCAGGAGAGTGTATGTCTGTCTAGTGCTCAGGAGAAGTCTGTAATAAGAGCAGGGCCCTGAGCAGAGGCAGCAATTTGTGCCAGAGGGTGTGAAGAAGGGGGCCTCATTTGAAATTATGCCACTCTAATAGTCTCAGTTATGGAAGTGACATACCACAGAACAGATTATTCAGCAAATATAGGAACATGCAGGAAATGTAAGTTCATGCTAGGGCAGATGCTTCAATGCAGAATAAGCTTCAGGTGGCAGATGTAGCTCTCCAAGTCCCAGACTGGAGGGGACCTCTCTCTTTCTCTTTCTCTGAAGAAAGTCTTCTGTCCTGCAGGGGGTGAGTTGTCTTGGAGGAATTATGGTAAGTGAGCAGGCTGTGGAGCAATAGAGAAGGTGAAAGGGAGATAAACAGGATCTTGTCCTAGATTCAACAGTTTGAAGGGCCTAAGCCCTCATCTGCAACAGAGATGCAGGCAGGACCCACTATCAGATAAGCCAAACCTCTGGAGAAGGGGAAGCCTATGAGCTGGTGACTTATGGTGCCAATAGTTAGGCTCCTGCTCCATGTGGGGGCCGACAGCTGTAAAATAGGTTTTCCACCCTTGAAGCTGAACAGGAGTCAGATGTACTTACAAGAACCTGGTTCATTTAACCCTAAACCGTGAAAGACTACCAGGAAGAAATGATCAGTCATCGAAATATGCAACTCCCTGTTGCGGTGGACAGATCTGTCTAAAGAGCTTACTGCCTGATGGGGCCAAGATCTGGGATGCCATGTAGGGCTATTTATTTAAGTATTGGTAGTGTTATACACATGTGTTTCTAAGAGCTGCGCTTGTCTACGGCAACCTGTGTACCTGGTCAGAGTGTCCTCTCTGTGTACTCTGAGGTATTGTTGTGTTTGGTATGGCTCTGATAGGTGGCTGAAAGAAGCACACCTTTTGAGTCATGAGATTTAGGATGGAACTCCTTCCTTTCTAATCTTCTCCTCAGAGGGATAGCCTAGGTGTGGCTGGATCCAGCCTTAGTTTGAGACTCAGTCAACAATTTATGTCCAAATGATTCTGTGATTCTCCCTGCTCCCTTTTTAGGAGGGTCCTCGGTGAAGATACATGAGTTAGCCACCACTCAGAGTTAGTGTTACCTGTGAAGCTCTGCTCATGGACTTGTCACCCACAAGTCTGCGTGTCAGAGATCCTTCATAGGCCTTTCACTGACAGGTTAATATTTGCTGCCAGAACACCTCATGGGCTGTCGCCAGAGCAGCTAAGCAGTTTAACAATACCTATCAGAACACTCCCAAGGTCTCTCACTCTTAATTGAAGAAACACCAGGCTGTTAAGCCTCCACCTCAACCCAGGTGTCACTGTAGAAACAGGTCTCAGATAACTTTGTTTTTTCAATAAGTAATTCCCAGTACTTGAGAAGCAGCTGAGCCATCTCATAAAGTTCTTTTATGAAGCCTGTAACTGTAGATTTCCAGAACATGAAATTAATGCTCCTGTTAAAGTTCATGGAGCTATAATTATTGTTTGTTATGTTGAGAAGTCTAATTATTCTTAAGAGAAAAAAAAACCTAGACTATTCCTGGGGGTGATAATGAATTGATATGTGGTAACTTCTGTCTGGTGTTCGTTGTCTTTTTTAATTGAGCGAGTGGCAGGTAAATGAATAATTTTGTTGCAGCAAGAAGTAAATACAAGCGACATTACTCCATCTGGTGAATGAAACAGGCAGACAGGGAGAAGAAGCAGGTAACAGAGGAAGCAAGGAAGTGCATGATTATGGTTGTAGGGATTTAAAAAGAAAAAAATGTTCAAAAAGACTAAGACTGACTTTCAAGTGGTGGAGCATCATCATTTGTACTGCGCTATGAAGCATATCACTTCCACACAGATTTTATTAGTGGTACGAGTTTTATGTTGAGAGAATACCTCCCTCTCACCATAAACTTTTGAGGATGTATTGCACTTATCAGATTTAATTCATTTCTTCCAAATGAGAGGTATTTTCTTCTAATCTCTCTGCTAGCAGAGAAATACCAGGAAATCTGACCCTCTTTTGGATTCCCTGCTCTGCCTGCCTGCTGGGCCCTGCTGTTGACAAGCTTGCTTAAATTATATTTTCTTTGGTTGGGAAAGAAACATGTTCCTTATATGAGGGCTGTGACTGAAGCACAGCACATCAGAGAAGTGTTGTGAAGCAATCATAGATAAAATCAGGACATATTTGTAAATAGGTAGTATGATACTTCTGGTTTTCATTCGCCTGTGGAGAAAGAATGAAGGCCTTATAAATAAAGCCAAAGGGGAAGATGTTAAATATCCTCTACTTGCTTCATAAATATATGCATCCTAAAATGATTTTACTTGCATTTTTTGGTTTTAGGTCTTTATTATTACATCAACGGTACTTTCTACTGTAGCCTGCAAGGCAAGGGAAGGGATATCACTGAAAATGAGGGCACCTTCTAGAGCAAAATACGTTTTTTCAGCAGTAAGTTTTGTAATGAAAACTGTCTTACCAGAGAGAAATCACCCTGAACTTCTTTCTGTCTCCTAATGCTGGAGGGTAGGGAGGCTCTGCAAAGGGATTTGAACAGGCTGGACTGCTGGGCTGAGTTCAACAGCATGAGGTTTAACAAGGCCAAATGTCGGGTCCTACACTTGGGGCACAACAACCCTATGCAGAGCTACAGACTAGGAGAAGCCTGGCTGGAAAACTGCCAGGAGGAGGGAGACCTGGGGGTGTTGGTTGACAACCGACTGAACATGAGTCAGCAGTGTGCCCAGGTGGTCAAGAAGGCCAATGGTATCTTGGCTTATATCAGAAACGGTGTGACCAGTAGGTCCAGGGAGGTGATTCTCCCTCTGTATTCAGCACTGGTGAGGCCGCTCCTTGAATCCTGTGTCCAGTTCTGGGCCTCTCACCACAAGAAGGACGTTGAGGCTCTGGAGCGAGTCCAGAGAAGAGCAACAAAGCTGGTGAAGGGGCTGGAGAACAGGCCCTATGAGGAACAGTTGAGAGAGCTGGGTTTGTTTAGCTTGGAGAAGAGGAGACTGAGAGGAGACCTCATTACTGTCTACAACTACCAGAAAGGAGGTTGTAGAGAGGAGGGAGCTGGCCTCTTCTGCCAAGTGACAGGGGACAGGACAAGAGGGAATGGTCTCAAGCTCCACCAGGGGAGATTTAGGCTAGACATTAGGAAAAAAATTTTCACAGAAAGAGTCATTGGACACTGGAACAGGCTACCCAAGGAGGCGGTTGACTCACCTTCCCTGGAGGTGTTTAAGGCACGGGTGGATGAGGTGCTGAGGGGCATGGTTTAGTGTTTGATAGGAATGGTTGGACTAGATGATCTGGTGGGTCTCTTCCAACCTGGTTGTTCTATGATTCTATTATTCTATGATCCAAGTATTACATAGTAAATTTCCATTTCTAGCTATCTTCTGTATCTCATACACTATATCATGCACCTTTATTATGTCTTCCCCTTTTTGACAGCCTTAGAAGTCCAACATATTTCATGTTTTTTTGCACAAAAACTGTTTCAGATTCTATATATATGTTTATCTGTATATGTTTTTGATTCTATGTATAGTGTATAAGGATCCTGCTCCCAAATTCCCAGCACAAAATCTGAAACTCAGTCTTGAGTATGTTCCATGCATGGTTTGTCAACAGATGTGATATCGTAAGTACAAACCAGATCACCCTGTCCCATAGTGCAGCTCCAAACAAAAGGATATAGGTGAAATATCTCTAAAGCTCCTTCATTTGCCTAAAATTTATCACATTCAGCTTGGACATACCTTGGTCTGAGATCATAGATATTTCCAGGGCCATTCGTGCCTTTCTTTCTCCTGTTGCAACACCAATCTCCTCCTTGGTCATACGGGTGGGATCATTCTCTGCCATTTCCATCTCACAGCCAGCTGGCTTGTCAGTTAGGCTCCCACTAACAGGCACCAATAGAGTGTAATTAATTTATTTTAGCCAGTTATCCTAGAAGGACTTGAACAGCCATGGGAGACATGTATCAAGGAACTGACTAACTCAAATTAAATGTTGAGCTTTCAGGTGGCTACAGTCAGTGAAGATGAATCCCACCACTAAGGTGATTCTGCAGAGTCCTCAGGAACCATCTGAGGAAAGGAAGGATCTGGAGAAGGGGAATAACAAATAAACAAACATAAGCATTTTTCAGTAGGTTGTTAAAAGCTAAAACTATAACAAGATGAACGCTTTTGTCATTACTCTGCTATTGCTGCTCTGCTATGTTCTTCCTCTGTCCTGTTCCCTCCTTGTACACCTCCTGAATCTTTCCTGGGATATGTGAATGGGAATTCACTGCTACGTAATCTACCTTGCAGGGCTTCTGTTCCTTGTAGTAGGGAGAGGAAAAGGAGATAATCTCACATTAGTGTTCATTTGCACTGAATTTTGTACTGTGTTTCTTATTGGCTACTGACATTGGCTGCAGCAGCCCTATTTTCCAGTATTTTCCTCTTGATCAAATTTTAGAGTGTTTCTGTTTGGTCAAATCAAAGAATCTTCATCTTCCCTTACACACATGTTCCTCATACTGTTATGTGATATGTGAAGTTCTTGCTGCTGTCACCCAGTGATAAGGAAGAAACACAAAGGTTGCCTTAAAACATTTTAAAAATATCTCTGTAATAAACTTCACGTAATCATTTTGAGTCCTAAAGGAAGATTGGTTTTGGCTATTCCTTTTAGAGATGTATAAAAAATGTGATTGTAGCAGAGGGTTCATCATCTCTTCACAAAATAAATGATCATAAGGCCCTCTTGATAAATGCATATTGCATTGTATCACAGCAGATTTTTTTCTGAGATAACTTGTTATGTGGATATGAAAAATCTTTTGTGATTTTACTTTTAGAGATTTAAATGTCAGCCTTTAAGAAAAGTCTTTTTTAAGAACCTGAAAAAGACAATAGACCCTTAAATGACATGACCTAAAATGAAATTCTTTCTAGAAAGAGAAAAAAGAAGTTTTAAATGTTCAAATAAAGGAAAGGAAATTGATTATCTAATTTTTTGGTTTTTTTTTTTTTGTTTTTCAGTTCTCAAATAAAGTTATGTATTATTTTCTACTGTGCAATCTTACAGCTTTTCAGTAATTTCCCATTATATCTATATACTGATGCAATGGAAAGCAGATGTTTCTCTCCAAAAATTATTAGTTTGATACAAGTAGATATCCAGTAAAATGAAAAAGTTTAGTGAGGTTTATAGGAGATTGTCTGTACATATATTCCACATTGGATCAAACCTAAATATTTATAGGGCCCTCTATTCCTAAGGTAAAAACTAACGGTATTAAAAATTCTGGGCTCCTGGGTTAATGCTTATTTTAATGTTCTTGGAGGGTAGTAAATGGGCCTATTGTCAAGCTTAAAAATTCAGTTGGAATTGAGATTTGGTTTAGATCTCAGGAGATATGATTTCTTTTAGTGGTGAACAGAGAAGCAAAAACCACATGGTCACCAGTTATTTAAATCTGTAAGGACATCTTTGCCAGACTTGTCTTACCGTATTTTGTATGACATAAGAGGAAAGGTATAGTAAATAAATAGGCAAGTCCACTTGCACGAAACACTACACTTCACAGAACCTCTCATTATTAAACATCTCTCAGAACTACACATTTGAAAATGAGCAGCCAGTCTTTTACAGTATATGAGACATTGAAAGTAGAAAGCTGAGGGGATGATTTGTGCATTCCCTGCCACCAGAAATAAGTTAGGAGCTTCTGGGTAAACTCATAAAATTATAGCAAAAGATATTGAGATGATTAAGGTATTAATTCACCAAAGGGAAAACAAGTGTTCAAGATTGCTGTTTAGAACAATTGTTCTGCAGTAGTTATTGCAATTTGTGGGCTTCAATTTGATTTCACAGAACAGCCCGTCTCTCACTCTCTAAAAATCACGCAGAAATTTTTGAAATCCCTGTAATTTTTAAAGCAGAACAGTCCTAGTGTAGTTCTGTGTAGGATGTGTCATAAATTACAACATGTGCATTTATTTGCATGATTTGGAGTTGTGTCTTTATCATGGATGTTAAGACAGGCTGTTGATTCCACTGTACATCTGTATACAAGACAGAGTGTTACTATTGTCTCTATGTCTTACAATCACAGGGAATCTTCCTTCCTGTAGATGCAGTTATATGCATCCCCTCTCTCTCACACAACTAGAGAAAGACACACGATATGTCAGACTTGATTTTGTAACTCTGTTCTATTCTATTGGTTAGTTTCATTGATGTCATGATTGAAGATGTAAAATTGGCAATATGAAGATATTAGTAGATGTCAAAAGGGACTCTACATGGTGCATCTTCTCTCTCAGGAGATCAAGGATAAATTGCAAAGATATTTCAAGCCCTCTCATAATCCCAGAGAGAATTCAGTATTCAGAGTATTGTACAGAACTATTTCAGGGTGTGATGAATCCCTATATGTCTGTGCTAATTTTTTCACTGCTGTTTCTGGGGTTTTATATAATTTAGACTAGAAGTTTAACTTTTCAATGGCTGAATTTAAGTTACTTGAATCCCCTCAAGAACAAATACTATAGTCCTGTTGAAATCAAGGACAATGCTCACATCAACATTTGCCTGCTAATTTTTCTACCAGATGCAGAATCAGGCCTTGTTTTAACGATACAGCGTACTGTAGCAAATTTAAGAGTGCTTAAAATTAGATATTCCTCATGAAGCCAACAAAGCCTTTGCTTTAACAATATGTCTATATCTTCATTTGCCGGCCTATAACAGTTTATGATCATAAGAAGACATTTAACAGTAGCTGTGTAAAATTTCATAAATATCATAAATGCCAACCATGATATGAAAAAAAAACCAGAATCAAAGGGTATAAAAACTTGGTGAGAGACAGATTCCTAACAGTGTTTTGACCACTGTATTGTGGCTGGCAGGGCCAGTAGCATATTGCCATAGCAGTAAACTGCAAACATAATAATAGCTAAATAAGTAAAATTCCATGTATGAAAAAAATTCCAAGTTAAATAAAATGCTTTCATAAACTTTAAAATAATTAAAAAAATGAGAAGTCCTAAGATAAAAATTTTCCAGGATTTAAAAACATTTTGCCTGTAAAAGGCTTGAGTCCCATTCAGTAATTCACTAATGAGAAATCTTAGATTTGTCAAAATATTTTTGATTAATTTTCAGTGAAAAACATATGACAAAAATATCCCATTTGTATACAGTGACTGCTGTTTAGTAAGGTTAACCTAGAATCTTATGATTCTTTACAGCAATAGCTTGTTAAGATCACCTTTGCATGTATGTAATCAGGGCTGTTAGAAGAACGGATTACAGAACTTTAGGGAGAGGTATAGTTTTTGTCTCACTCCTTAAAAATCTTGATGGATGATGGCTTCCTCCTAAAATAATCTTGTCCTGCACTGCAGGGTAAGTTCTGTCTTTCACTAGTACCTAACCTAGAAGATGGAAGTGATCTGCAACAGAATTTGTAACTGTACTATTGATGTATCCATTCAGGGACCGATCTTAATGACAGCAGGGTTCCTTCAAGAACACATATGGATCATTTACTTTTACAGTTCTTTCACTTATTAGAAGCTTACAGTAATCATTACAGATGTGCTTGTGAGCAGATGCTTACCCAGTTAACACATTATTTCCCATGGAGGTACTGATTTTAAGTGAAAATGCATTTGGGTTGTCATCCAAACCCAGAGATGAGTCCACAGATTTAAATAGTATCAAATATCTGCTAGCTTCCTAATCTGTTTTTATAGAAAACAGATCTTTCAAAAGTTTTGCTACAGAAATAATTAATTACTTTGAAAGTAATAAGGTTTAGATGCCTATTTTAACTAGAAGCCTATCTTAACTCTTCGGAAGAATTTTTTTTTAATATATAAAGAAGATCATTACTGTTCTTCCGACAGACAAAATTAGGCGATATATATTGTCATGCTTTTTGTCTTTCATACAGTGACTTCTGTGTGGAGTTTTGTATGTATTTATTAAGGAAATCTTTTTTATCTGTTTAGCCACCGTAAACTGAAGCCCTTTACACACTGCCTAGGTAACGATCTCAAAAATGAGGTTATGACCTTGTTGCCCTATCTATTGTTTCTATGTCACTGTGCTCATGAGGACACAGGTTTGGTAACTGGAAGGGAGAGGAAAAACTCACAGCTTATTCACTTGGAAACACATTTGGAAGCATGACTTTATAAAGAACTATAGACACCTGATTCTATCTTCCCAGCTCCTGCTGAGTAGCAAAAACTTTCACTGTTGATAGGTAAAATTATGTATTGGATGTAGTCTTGGGGTGTCAAACAATATTTTACAGAGCCGGGGCAATAAATTACAATAGGAAATTCTCAATGTTCTAATCTGCAAACAAAATCATCTTATCAAAATAAAGAAATAAATTAAATGGAGGCTTCAAGTCTTTTAATCTTTTAATCAAAGGCTTAGTTGCAGAATGTTATAATGAAGACCCCACATTATAAAGTCTTCATTACTTGAATGCTAAATTCATTACTGTTACTATGAAGTTTCATAAATTATTTAAACTACCCGTGTCAAAATAAATTAACAAAGTACATTCTGTGATACTCTAGCATTTTTTTCCCTTCTTCACATTGTGCTTGCGTGTGTTCTTGATAGTTCCCAGAATTGATTGATTCACAGTGGAGAATAGATTCAATGCCTATTAATTTTAGTGGGAGTCTTACAGTTAAGCTTAGTGGGAGTCTGAGTGGGCCCTGAGTGTCCCAGTATCAATGAACATAAGTCATGTTCTATTGTTATTGCTAATTAGCCTGCATGCATTACAGAGCAGAGACTTTCTTTGACTCTGTGATCGTATAGCACTTAACATAACGGGGCTTCTCCATTCTGGTTGGAATATTTCCATTAAGATAATAGTTCTCTTGTGGATGTAATAGTTTTAAATCTTTGCCATGTGTTCAGGTTATTTTTTCATTAATTACCTGCTTTTCAAATGTTACAGTATGCTCAAGACAGTGGGAAAATAAAATACGTGCTATAAAATCTGTCAAGTAGCTGTTATCAAGAATTATGGCAATGTGTAACAAGCATTTTTTAATAAAAGTCAGATAATGATAACTGGAAAAAATATAATGTTTGAGAGGGAATTTAGTGTATTTGTTCAATGCACACACACATAAATAAATATATACACATGTGTGTATTTCTGTTTATGAATACTAAAGTAAAAACTTTGGGCCAGATATTGTAATCTGCTGCTTCTAGAGATTGCAACCTGTCTGTGAGCATTATCATTCAGAAGTGTAATTTTGTATGAAAGTGACACAGCAGACACCCTAAAAGGAGCAGGGAGGAGATGGGAAAATTTTTCACAGCTACCTGGGTATAGAAATGAACATCTGATACTAATTATAAAAAAAAGAAAAATCTTATAATAACTTTTCTTTTAAGCTAGTGTAGTTCTAATCTCCTCAACATTTGGTACTCCCCAGTGGTTATAACGGGTGGTAAAAGTATGAGAATTTTTTTACATGAAGCATAAATGGAAAAGCTAAACTCTGATCGTTCCTGCTGAACACTTGGTACTGCAAACCATTCGATTTCTATGATGTTCTCATATAAGGTAAAGACAAAACTTAGTATTTGATCTTGGTCTGAATGAAGGCAGAATCAGACTTTATTCCTAATTGTTTAAAATTATTTTAAAAAGAGAAAAAAGATAGGTAATTTATCTTTCCAAATAAATAAGTTCCCAGAAAATAATTCAAATATTTACTGGAGAAAATGAAATGTTCCAGGTCTATATGCATCATCTGCATTTCAATGATGTACAATACTGTTTTACTGCATTTATTCAGCTTTGGAATACCACTGGATAATCATGCACTGAGTGAAAGTACTGGGGAAAGGGCGTTATACTTAAATTATAATGGCTCTGCTTTGTTTGGTTGGATAAATTCCTATTAGTGTGTGCGTGCGTGCGTGCCTGTGTAGGAGAGAAGCTGCTGATACTTTTCTCAATTCTTCACTAATCCCAGTTTCAAAGCCTTAGAAAACCTGGGTGTATTTTTTTTTTTTTTTGGTTAGTTACTTTTTGATATGTTTTGGTTTGGATTTTTTTTGCCATTGGTGATACAGCAAATACTGCTGGCTAGAAATATTACTGTTCACTGAAGGGAAAATGTTTCCCTTCTTTAGAGTGAAATACTGAACCACCTCACTGATGCTCTGACACCTTCATAGTGCATACGCATAACCTCTAACCTGGGTATGCACTTTAGCAGCAGATTAAATCACTCAAAGTCCTGTTTAATGGGAGCAATAGGTCTCTGCAGTCACACAGTGGTAGATCCAAAAGCAATTTTCTCTGTACCACAAAATGAATTTGTGGGGAGTCCCTTCATGTGTCCAAGCCCTTGGAAAATAGAATTGCAGCAATACATTTCATGCTTTTTATTTGTGTGGCATAGTGGAAAGAGAGTTGCTTCCTAAAAGCACTGTTTCTATCTATGTGGGTACTCAGCCCTGCATTGCTACCTACCTGAAATACTCACCCCAAAGCCTAGGAACACAAGATTTCTTTCTTGTGGAAGTTCATATTCTGCAAAAATTGGTAAGTACAACAGAGAAAACTGGTATGTTGCAATGTCACATTCTGGCTCAGTCTGAAGCCTTATAGCAGATAGATATGAAATGTCATACCAGATGTCTGCTTAAAATGCAAAGGCTCTACTTGTGAATCCTATGTAAGGTTCAGCATCACTTGTTCTCACAGTTGACTGTGAAGTGGGTCTGGCTGCCAGCCCAGGTCTCTCACACAATGATTAACCTGAGACTACATGGCACCATCTGGTACTGTCTTAGGTAGGAAATATATAAAAATGACTGAACAGTTACTCTTTCCTGTCTTTAAGCAGAGTAATATTTGAGGAATTGCACCCTTTTCTTTTCCTCAGTGGAAGTCCCTTGAAATATTTCTTGTACAGATAAAACTTACATTCAGTACTAAACCTCCTTCCCAAAACCTATCTGGAAGTCTTTCCTATCTGCCTTCATTTTTGTATTCTTTGTTTTGGTCTCCTTCTGCCCCTTTTTTCCCTCTTATCCTTCCCCTCTTTTACCCTTCCTATTTCTTTCTTTCCTTCTTTTTTTATCTTCTTTCTTTTGCTCTTTCTTACACTTATGCTCAGCCTTTCCTGAACACTGAATCAAGCCTGGGGTCTTGACGCAGCTGGAGCTCTAGATATACCATATTTTCTGTTCTTGGCTGGAGAAGTACTTTTGTAGGAGATTTTGGTAAGTCAGCAGATGAAGCAAATAACCAATTCAGAAAGAATGATGAGTCTCAGGGATGACATGATGGCACCACTCCCATTTCTGTCATCTAAGCAGAAAATCCCAGATGTGGCTCTTTGGAAATGCCTCATAGACAATTTAAATGAATGTTCACTTAAGGAAGCAACATTAAAGGAGGAAAAATGCAAACAAAAATCGTTTCTTTATCTCTCCTTCTTCCTTGGATTTTCAAATGTTTCAGTGCAATAGGAACAGTAGAACATGGTCTTTTGGTGCTGCTGACCAAAACATACAGCTGACCCTTTAAAACATTAAAGCTGACCCTTTCACCCTCTTCTGTGTTTCTAATGAATTTGTTTTAAGACGCCACTTCAAAATTATGAATTGTGAAATGTGAAGGTCACAGAATCACGAATCATTAAGGTTAGAAAAGACCTCTAAGACCATGAAGTCCAACCGTCAGCCCAAAATTGCTATGCCTACTAAACTGGGTCCCCAAGTGTCATGTCTATACACTCTTTGAACACCTCCAGGGGTTGTCACTCCACCACTTCCTAGGACAGCCTGTTCCATGCTTGACTACTCTTTTCGTAAAGATTTTTTTTCTTGTATCCAATCTAAACCTTCCCTTGCACCACCTATTATGTCTGCTTTGAGGCCAGTAACATCACAGTTGTTAGAGCAAGGGGCTGAAGTGATTATGTGGCAGTCACTTCCTAAACCAGCAGAAGTCAGAAGGGTTCTTCAAGGAGGTGGAGCTAAATCAGCCTCAAAAATGTCTACATATTACCCCTAAATATATGTATTTCATAATTAGCACATCTGAAATAAGGGCAAATTTATAGGGTTTATAGACCCTTCATGAGAACAAAACCCCATGGAAATGAAAATGAAATAGTGGACTATAAAATAACTATAATGGAGAAGTCCTGGCAGAAAGTAATGTCCCCAGTTTGTGTTAAAGGCCACAAAACTGGATGAGACATGCACTTCCTAACTTCTTAACAAAAAATGCCTGTCTGTTCATATTTAGGAATTTTTTTATTTTCTTTAGATCATTTTATTAGAAGCTAAAATTCCTCAGGAAGTAATAATAACATAGAGTGATGTTTGACGTTATTGAACACATAGCAAGTATTGTACCTGACCTTGGAGGTTCACATCAAGAAAAAAAGGAAACATTTACACAAGTCTAAGTGTTTATGACTGCATTTGATGGGATGGAATTAAGAACAGAGAGATATAGGCTGAAAAATATCAAAAAAATTCCTTACACTGATATGTCTGATAATACAGAAGGCACTCCAAAGGGAAGTAGTAAATGTTCAATTCTAAAAGATAGACTGTAGTGACCAGTTCTTCATTGGCAGTGATGTGAACCAGGCAGCCAAACAGGGCTTTTCTATCCTTGGATTCCATTATTCTAGGGTAAAATTAGAAGGTAAATAAGCAGAACTGTTCATGACAGCCTTCTATTTTATTGCCAATATGAGAATGTTCACTGTTACCCAAGCTAATCATGCTGCAATATAGTTTCAACATTTTATATTGTTTTTATTATAGGTACATATCACTATAACATAGTGCTTTCATTTTGAGCCCATCATGATGCTGTAACAGTTTTCTAGCAAAACATGTTAAATTTAAAGGGGAAAAATAAGTGAGAAATACGGTACTCAATTATACTCTGGCTTCTCTTTCAGGGGTTTTATCATTAGACTTGGTTTTCATTACTAGTGCACAATAGCAGCTGAGATTTACTTTGTGTATTTGTGCCATTTTAGTTTGAGGTGTCTTAAGGGCTTTTAAATGCACTCAGCCTTTCCTATACAGTGATATTTATTTTATTTGCCTGCTTTTCGGTAGTTTTGAAATTCATTTTAATTAATGGTTGTTTTAATCAATGATTTGTGAATGTCGGTATACCAATGGGATCCTGAGGAAGAAAAACATTTTCACTGAGCTTTCATGAGTTGTGGGGATACTTGCTACCTCCAAAATGTGTCATTACTAAAACTCAAGCAAGTCCTTAATTTCTAGTGATGAAAAGAAACTTTTTAATTTTTGCATGTGATACTAAAAACTAGATCCAGATTATAAAGAATACTGATGTTTAAATTGTTTATCATTTTCCTAGGTGCAAATGAGTGCCTTTATGGAAGCTTATTGTATATTACTGGTAGTCAATTCTATCTGAATTCTGTCTTTGCTGTTACCAGGGAAAGAATTGTGTTATCAGAAATTATTGAAGTGCATAATTAAAATGTAATAATTTGTTGGAATGATAACCAGGAATGATTCAACATTTGACAGTTTGAATTGCCATTGTAACACCTTCTCTCCCCGCAGTCCCACTCCCTGTGAGCACCTGCACATGTCTGAACCTTTTCTGAAGTAGGGGAAGAGTGTGAGTGTGTGGGGACAATGAGAGGCATGAAAGCTTGTCTTCGTTCTCTCCTTATCCAAATGTCTTCCTAGAGAGCTGTTGGGAGTATGAAGGCAACATATGGAGGTGCTAGGGAGGAAAAGCTCATTGTAGAGGTGTAATGGAACTGACTACTAGTGGTGGGCATGAATCTAGTCCAAGCAGACCTGCAGTTACATAGAAGAATTAATAATGTTAGTATTATTTGGCTTTCAATACATTTAGAAGTGTAATACTACTGAATGTAAAAGTGAATATGTAAATATATATCTATATTTACATATATGCACATATTTTTACTCTCTACAAGTACCTGAAATTACCTCGTTACTCTCTACAAGTACCTGAAAGGAGGTTGTAGAGAGGAGGGAGCTGGCCTCTTCTCCCAAGTGACAGGGGACAGGAGAAGAGGGAATGGCCTCAAGCTCCGCCAGGGGAGATTTAGATTGGAGATTAGGAGGAGGTTTTTCACAGAAAGGGTCATTTGGCATTGGAATTGGCTGCTCAGGGAGGTGGTTGAGTCACCTTCCCTGGAGGTGTTTAAGACACGGGTGGATGAGGTCTTGAGGGGCATGGTTTAGTGTTAGATAGGAATGGTTGGACTAGAAGATCCGATGGGTCCCTTCCAACCTGGTTGTTCTATGGTTCTATGGTTCTATCTTTGTGATTTTAGTTGAATGTGTGTAGATATATTCATCTTGTGTATACACATTCAAACCCATATCTTTTAAGTTAGAGAAAATAGGCCTGACATCCACATTGAGCAGTAGCATTTCTCAATATGCATAACCTTAGTTAGTACTTTTGATCAGATGTTAAGTCCAATGGGATGGGAGTGGAAGAGAAGGGCTATGTATCTGATTCATTGTGCTGTATTGTCTCTGTAGTGACAGAATAGCAGTATGCCAGAACTTGTAAAGACACTTAAAATACGCAGAGTATTTGAAGAAAACTTCAGCTAAGCCTTTTCAAATGTTACTACTTACAGAAAATCACCAGTGTGATAAGAATATAAAATCCTATTAGGCAATTGAGATTTTTTTTCTGTAATTTGACACGAAAGCCTTTTTGTTAGTGACTTTCATATTGTATTAACTTTAAAGAGGGAATAAAGAGGCAGGCTCTGGCTGCTAGCCAAGTCTACAATGCAGTCCTACCACAATAAATTCCAGGGTGAATGGCAGATGCATGCAAATGAGCTAAGAACTCTGATGATCAGTTGTGGCACAGACAAGCTGATAGTGAACTGCAACATTAACCTCCCATTTCCTCTATGAGAATTGCTTGAAATTTTGGGGGCAGAGCACTGACTCAGATGTGTATTTTATCCTTTAGCCTTATACTCTGACACAAATACTTCTTTAGTAGATTGGACAATGTCTGTCCCACCTTATTAGGGATAATTCTTACATAAATCCTCTTCTTTTCCCAATTCATGAGTAAATTTTCTCTCTCTATTGTAATTTGCTTCAGGCAGCTTACTGCCTAGTTTCTCTATTTTCTTAGAAACCTCAGATGTTAAGGAGAATAGTGTATCTATGTATGTTTGTGCTAAGGGGCATGATTCAGTGTTTGATAGGAATGTTTGGACTTGATGACCTGGTGGGTCTCTTCCAACCTGGTGATTCTATGATTCTATGATTCCACACCATACAATCCCTTTTCAAGCATGCAGAAAGAGAATAAAATTTGGGCTTTTTCTAAATTAGGGTTCAAGATAAGGCAACTTCATTTTAAAGAGTAAATGGAAGGGAAGAATCAAAAGATTAAGCTTCTAGTTACTACACCTACCTAGAGACCAAACTAGAAAAGAAAATCCATATCTAATTAAATTGAAAATGTTGAATGTTTATATTTACACATCTGATGCTTAATGAAAACATCTAGTCTTGGTGGTGTCTGTGTGTGTGTTTGTCTGTTTTCATGGGGTTTTCTTTTGATGAGTGGTTTGCAACATTTATAAAGGCTTCAGCCTACTCCAGAAATTTGGAGTTTAAATGGCATAATGAACAGATTTATGCAATTCAGTTGTGGTATCACTAAACCTTAACATAAAATTATACTGCTGAAGCTGAAAAGAGCTGAGAGGAAACAGTAGAAAGCATTTATCCAGTAATTAAGGTACAGTACTGATAGTGTCATGAATGCATGATACAGGCCATGTATTAAAAAATCATTTCCTTTTCTTGTCTACTTTCAGAAAAATACAGATTTAAAATAACACACGATAAGAAGAAATCAAAGAAGTACACATGCATATAATAAAATTGTTTAATTCCTGGTTTTTAATGGCTTTGAAGTTATATTCTTGTTGATTATAAAATGGACTTGAGATAAAAACTCTTATCTAAATAAGATTTTAGCACTATGTTTGAGTATTTGTTGTTAATGACTAAAAGTAGGTACCCGAAAGAAGCTGACCTGCATCCCATTCATGCTTTCCCATTAATTAACTTTTTGAACTGCAAAATGTTTTCAAGTGTCTCAATGTCCCCATTTCTAAAACAAGGATGATAGTGCTCATGAAGATATATAACTGAAAATAAAAACTGAAAAATCTAGATACAGTAATACATGTCTAAAGACTACTAGAAATGAGAAAGAAGGAAAAACAATCATTGTGATTATATTACCAAGAAAAATCTCTGCTAGATTTGGGGTTAATTCTACTTAGTTGAAGGGATTTCTGATTTAACATCCGCAAGACCAAAACATTTATCTTACATAAAGTTAACTGACAGCTACCTTATCTAAACTGCTGATTGTAATATTTATCATGGAAATACAAAAGTATTTTTAAATATGTATATACTAGGTGGTAGAAAAGTTAGCTATGAAACATAACAGTAAATATTAACATGTGGAAGGGGGGAAAATATATGCAAGAGAAAGCTCATGCCTGAAAGTAAAACTGAACTTTATTCTAAGAGTTATAATATATATATATTATTTTCCAAGATATAGAACTTCAAAGCCTTTGGTAGATAAAAAGATTATTTTTGTGCTGCTGAAGTGACTCATCGTTTCAACAACACTTGCAATGTTTTTATGGATTTACACCTCAAATTACTTGAGTTCTGTCTTTTAAAAGATACGCTCCTTTTATCTACATTATTTCCATCTTCTCACTGAACAGAAAAAACCCCTACTTTATAATCACCTACAGTACATTGTTTGATGTCATCACTAGACCATTCAGCAAATGTGGAAAGGTATGATTACTACAGCATATCAAAGACTGATGATAGTCACTACAATGATTTTTACTTATCTGACAGAAGCTAAGACATAAAAAGTAGGTTTTTTTTTTTTTAAATTAGTTTATTACAATCTTGGAACAAAATCTGAGTCTACAGATTTAGTTAATTGGTTTGTTATTTCTAGATGGCAGCTATAGCAGCTTATTTTACATTTGGAAGCAACTTGGCAGCTGTTCTCCTTTTCTCGGTCCTAGAACTCACTACTTGGTGCTGTGAGTAGTACATAATCCTTACTACATCTTGAGAGGCACTTTGCATTAGCCAAGAAAGTTAACTGGCATTTAATATAGAAGACACACAGATCTGAAGCTTGAACCTGACAGGCCTGCAGATTTAAGTACAGAACAAGCACTTGACTCCTCTTTACATCAGTGGGACATAGGTACCAAGATACCTTAGAGGATCTCAGTTTGGAATTTTAGGGGACTACTTACTTGTTTAGGATGTGATATCACATACCGTTAGGTGTTATGAAGTGTTAAATTGGGAGAATAGACTCAGGTTTAGTTTTCCTTATCACTTTTGGTATTTTCGCGTGTCTGTTTAGATGTTGTTGCTATTTACTGCATGGTATAATAAAAAAAAAAAACTATTTTAATAACACAGACTACTTTTTATAAAAGTATTTAAAATATATCTCCAGATAGATGGTATCTTCCCAATACTTTATAATCCTTCTAGGAGACAACAAGCATGAATGTTAGCAGAAGCTTTCAAACACACTATAAAAGATCCAAGCAATGACAGTTCTTTCAAAACATGTATTTTCATTAAAATCCTCTGTATAGTTTGTGGAGAATATTACATTCAAAAGCACACTCCCCATCTCAAAAAACCAGGCATCATCATGCCACAGGAGAGTACAACAAAAAGAATATTTCCATAAAAAACAAAACAAACAAATAATTCCCCCCAACACACCGATAAAAAAGAAATCCCCTTTTACTTCCCAAACCTTTATCAAGGGAAGATATTCACATGGCTTTTATCATTTCCTTCTAGAAATGAGGATAAAATCTTTTGAGAAATTTTATTCACATTGCTATTCTTCCAAGCACAATAGGGCAAAAAAAAAAATCTTCAGTTACTTACTATTCACAGCATTAGCAAAATTGATATTTATAGCAAATGCATGGGCACAATCTAGATAGGAATATGACATCGTGTCGCAGTACACCTCTTGCATCAAAAACATTTTTATTGACAGTTTCACTTGCTTTCTGAATTAATCTTTTTTCTTCACAATCTCAGAAAAATCCCCACTGCAAAAAAAGAACATTATAAAACATCCTGAAAAATTAGTAAAATGCTGCGAGATGATCCACCTGCTTTAAAACTGAAGATATAGCAACGTTTATTTAATCAGCTTTCAGAGGGAAATCTTCAAAGCTTCTGAGCTACCTGCAAAACAGCACTGCCTGTAGCAGTGTGTGAGAAGAAGGAGAGAGGACTGACAGGAAGAAGGATAGATGGTAGGTGGAAAAAGGAATTACAGACTTTATCTGTCTTATGGTTAAATTTAGCAGTATTTACTATTAAGAAACAAAAAAAAAAAAAAGAAATGGATGCTGCTCTTGTCTTCATTGCTGAACATAACTATTTAATAAGGGCAACTTCCTCTGAGGTCTTTGTGTATCTTGGTGAAAAGCATGCAAGAGAAAGAGAATGTCTCCCACTACCCATTCAAATTGCAGTCCCCATTTCAGCACAGCTGCGGTGCCTCTGCTCTACATAAAGAAAAAGCTTGATCCCAGAGAGCACCCCCCGTTATCTCCTCAGAGAAAAGTCACAATTTCTCTCCCTTCTGTATAGCACCTGCTGCTTCTTGGTGTAATGATTGTATTGTCTTGGTGGGCAGAAAAGTGAAAAGCAGCATTGCCCTAAAGGGAGGAGAAGCACCAAATTCCCAGAACTCTGTGAAAGGAAGGATGCTTAGCTTTATATCTGGCTGGGGTTTATGCCTTAGGCATATGTTTTCCCTCTGTGAGTAAGCTGAGTTGGTGGCAAGGTAGACTTTGTTTCAGAGATTTACCACTGAAACCACAATCATCAAATAAGATCACAGCTTTGAAAAACCTGTGCTCAAACACATCTTTTTATATTGCATGTTTTTGCAGCTGGTGCTTACCCAAAGAAATACACGGAGAATAAAAGGAATACCTTTCGGTGACTTGTGTATTTGTATGTATTCCTGCGGCAGGTTTCATAGAGCGCTACTGAAGTGTTTTAAAAAAATGGCAGTATACCCATTTTTTAATTTATGCTTACTTTTAACCTAGATGTCTTTTTTTTCCTCTCCTAGTGGAACAAGGCATATGTTTTGGGTGGGCTGAAGATTTCTGAGCCTGCTCCTCAGCTGACCTAGTTGAAGTCCATTTACAAAGTCAGTGGTGCTAAGCCAACTTGCAGCAGCTGTGAAGCCAGGCTTCCACCTAGTTGTATTCACAGGAAGAAATGCCTGATGCAGTTTCGATTGGTGATTGAATACTGAGAAGTTCTAAACCACTGGGTTCTCACTAATCACAGCATAGGTAATTATTACTCTAGGCTTGATTTGGGCTCTCTTAAATAATTTCTAAATTGTAATTTGATAGGATCTATGCATTTAAGGGTGTATCTGTATAGGCAAGTGCAGTCAAATGCACTTATTTTTCCTAGCACGCTGAATGGTCTGGAAATGTCCCACAGTGATCGTATGTACTGTGAACAACAGCTGTTTTGTGTAGGTCAAGCATACAGTAAGGACAGAATCAGGGAACATCTGTTTGTGTTTATCTCTATTTCAGAGAAGGTTTCAAGAAGCCCATTTACATATAATTCCTAATCCATGGATGAACCTAAAACTCTCACACTGCTGGCAATGATTCACAAGTGCCTACCTTATCCTTCAGATCTCTTCCGATTTAGAGTATGTAACCTTTCTCTAGAGGGCTCCATCAAAAGGATGCTGCTGAAAAATGCTTAGGTCCCTCAGGAGATACCAAGCTCCCCCAAAAGCTCCCTTCAGTCATGTACCTCAGAAGATGTAAATTATACTCAGGAGTTCACTGGTTTGGACATTCCAGTAGTGCATTGACTACCCTTGACTTTCAGTGTCCCTTGTCTGTCTTTTGGTTTTGCAGCTGCTCTGCTAACAAGGTTGCGAACAAGACTGGTATGAGCTTATGTTCAGCCCATCCTCTTTAAACTGGGATCATAGACAACCAGGAGTGCAAGAAATGAGGCAGTAGGCAGAGATAAAGTCATACACAGGCTGTCTGATTTTATTTTCTTTTGTTGTTGTTAATGCAGATATTATTACAATCAAGAGATCAGCCATGAAGAACTGATGGAATGTGCAACAGGGCATTCAACAGAATTTAGCACAACATCCTTCTGTCCAAGAGAAGACTGCTCCTTGCTTCAGTAGCAGCCTTCTTTATCTTTCTTAATGACGCTGAGAACTTTTACAATGTTTTATTTAGAAGACTCTTAAGTCCGGAACAAAGCACAGCATGATATTTTCATGCTCCATAGGCTACCCTGTGTTGGTGGTTCTGTATTCGTTCTATGAATTTGACAAAATTACTGTAACGCTGGATGTTAGAAACTTTGTACTGATCTGCATATTGTTCAACAGTCCTCATAATTTTTCACTACCAACCTGTGGTAATATTTTCTAGTAGCTGCACATTGAGCTGGAGTGGGGTTATGATGTGTAAGCACTGGATAAAGACCTCTGAAGTTGTCCTTGATGCTCCCCAGACTGGGAGAAGCCTGGCTGGAAAACTGCTAGGAGGAGAGGGACCTGAGGGTGTTGGTCGACAGCCGACTGAACATGAGCCAACAGTGTGCCCGGGTGGCCAAGAAGACCAATGGTATCCTGGCTTGTATCAGAAATGGTGTGACCAACAGGTCCAGGGAGGTGATTCTCCCTCTGTATTCAGCACTGGTGAGGCCGCTCCTTGAATCCTGTGTCCAGTTCTGGGCCCCTCACCACAAGAAGGATGTTGAGGCTCTGGAGCAAGTCCAGAGAAGAGCGACGAGGCTGGTGAAGGGGCTGGAGAACAGACCCTATGAGGAGCGGCTGAGAGAGCTGGGGTTGTTTAGCCTGGAGAAGAGAAGGCTGAGAGGAGACCTCATTACTCTCTACAAGTACCTGAAAGGAGGTTGTAGAGAGGAGGAAACTGGCCTCTTCTCCCAAGTGACAGGGGACAGGATGAGAGGGAATGGCCTCAAGCTCCGCCAGGGTAGATTTAGGCTGGAGATTAGGAGGAGGTTTTTCACAGAAAGGGTCATTGGGCATTGGAATAGGCTGCCCAGGGAGGTGGTTGATTCCCCTTCCCTGGAGGTGTTTAAGGCACGGGTGGATGAGGTCTTGAGGGGCATGGTTTAGTGTTAGATAGGAATGGTTGGACTGGAGGATCCGCTGGGTCCCTTCCAACCTGGTTATTCTGTGATTCTGTGATTCTCTGTTTGTGAGAGTATGTTTCATTCATTCATTTTAAAAGACAAGGTTGGAGAAAGATGGATGTAGGCTTTAAAAATGATGCAGAGTTTTGTTTAACTTTTAGGAAGGATACAGGAAAGAAATATAAGGATTAAGGGAAAAATATAAATGAGAATGAATATATAAAACCAGCTTTGGGGCTGCAAGGCTCTTCCAGAATTATCAGGTATGCTTGCAAAGGAATTATTAACATATACATTGCAAAGACTGGAAATGTAATTGTGATGACAGTTATGAGCCCGTAAGAAATATGCTGAGAAAGATAGGACTGTGAGGGTAAATTCAGTTTTAGCACAGAACAGCCTGGTTCTGACTCTAATACTGGGTATTTCTTTTAGCTAGTGCATGTGGATTATCACTTTACTGATTCTTCAGTCTGCTTCCAGCCTCTGCAAAAATTATGATGGCTGTGGGGCTGATACAGCTTGCACCAGCTGGCACTGGCTGCTGAAGAATCTGTCAAAGCACAGCCAGGGCACATTGTGTCCTGACTGCTCCCTTCTGATATACATCTGAGATAAGTTCAAGGTAGGCAGGCAGGCATGCAGGTAAAAGGGTTACTGTTCATAGGGAGACCACCTAAGTAGCAGTCTCTACATTCTTGCTTACACCTGTTAAAGGCAGTAGGACTCGAGTGCTGGAAGGGTTTAGTCATTGGCATTGCAAAATCTGAAGGCAAACGTACATGAAGAAAGGCAGGTACTTGTGTGAAAACATACAGAAAGCTCAACCCAAGACATACTGATAAAGAATGAATGCAAGGACACAGCAAAAAGGTGCTACTGTTCCCTGTATCTCTTCCAATTCCTATGTTTTGCCCCAAGAGATTGAAGAATGTGTTTTACTTCCCTATCAAAGATATTTTAGTATTAAGTTTTGTGTAAAATGTATCTACATCAGAAGCCTTGTCCTGCTTGGAAACTATCTCAGGAGTACCCCAGGAGTGAGGCCCCAGGCAAAAAGGCAATATAGTCCCAGCTTAGAGCTCTGGGAATGAGGCAGGTAGTAAGAAATTCATCTCTTCCATGGTGGAAAACAGAAGAACAAGACTTGAAGTGCTACTTGCAGCTAAACCACCCAAACCACTTTGTTGATCATTTGGTCAGCTAGGTACTATCAGTCAATGGAAAGACGCCAAAAGTAATTATCTTTTTGCATTTTTACCTAGTGGTTACTCTTGTTCCCTCTTGGTCCTCCTCCTCTCCCTAGATGCACTGTTCCTTACCCCAGCTGCTCTGTTCCGTATGCACAACTTGGCTGGAAGCAAAACTAATAAGATTTTCAATCTACAAAGCACAGATGGCACCTTCCGTGCTTCAGAGACTGTCAATCTTGTTCGTCTCACTTCCTGGTCATTAGCAGAGGGAAGGGAGGAATGGGGGGTGCAGCAAGTCTCCTACTAGGCTAGGAGAAGAAAATACCCCCTATCAGATTTGGCAAGGAGTGAAGGTAGGTGAGGAGAAGGGAAAGAATAGAGAAGCAAAACTCAGTGCACAGTGTAGGAGTCTGGTCCAGTAATGATGTAGAAAAGAAAATACCACACAGTATTCAGGCAATGTGTTGAAGAGAAATCAAAATTTATTTTAGGGAAAGAAATAGGGTAAATATAGAGGATATGAAGAATGTTTGGAGAAATAAGAACCATGTGTTGAGAGGTGGAAGAGATGTAGAGCCTTAGAATAAGAACAAGCACTGTACAGTAATGCCAGCTAGTTGGATGAGTGGGTGTGACATTCTGAGGCTGGAGCTGTGAATGGGAAGGCATAAAGATGGGAGGAAAGGAAAGAAGGCATGACCAAAAAGAATTAATACCATGTTGAAAATGGCCTATGTTTTTAGTCAGGAGGGAAATTTATTGTGCCTTTTTTTTTAACTTATGAGAGTTCTTTTAAGAAAATATTTTTCTTTCCCTCTGTAAAATACCCTCAGGCTTTTCCTAATGCCTTTGGGCCTTTTGATCAACTACAAACAACTTGAAAATATGGATAAAGGCATCGCATAATATTTTTCTAGAGATTTGAAAAGAAAAAAGAGAAATAAGCAGAAATAGGAGTAGTGTGCTGAGATAAAGTGAACCTCAGCATTGGGCTGCAATGTAGATAAGACTGAGACCTCTCCCTATCCCTTCTTCCAGTCATAAGAGGTGACTCATTGAGAAGGTGCTTAAGGCCCACAATGGGGAAAGATATGCCTGCTGTTCCATTGGCATTACTAAGAAACATTGTTGAACTAGGCATTGAACTCTCCTCTGAATCTTCTCATGTGACTCTTCTCTCTTCATCATGCAAAAAAGACCAAAAAGTCATCCTAAAACCACAGCAAAAGTATATATTTTATTTCTGTATCTTGTTATTTCTCTTTGGTTACTTGCATTAAATATAAAACCAACTCTTGCAAAAGAGCAAAAGATATGTATTTACATGATATCACTTTTAAGACATATATTTAAGGAATTGAGGCTAAGCCACACTACCACACTCCTCCCTGACAGGATAGGGGGGAAAAAAATGGTGAAAATCTTGTGGTTTGAGATAAAGGCAGTTTCAGGAAATAAAAAAAAAGGACACATGCATAAAAAAAAATCCAGTAGAGTTATTCTCTGTATCTCATCAGTAGGTGATGTCCAGCCACTTCTGGGGAAGCAGGGCCTCAGTATATGTAGGGGTTGCTTTGGAAGCCAAATGCCTTAATAACAAATTTCCCATCCTTGTCCTTAATATTTTTTTACGAAGTGTGATGTCATACAGTATGGAATATCTCTTTGATCAGATTGGACCAATTGTCCCAGCTATGTCCTCTCCTAACCTCAGCCTACTGACCTTTGATGTGGCAACTGGAGAGAGCTTTGATGCTGCACAGTCACTGGCGATAGAAAACATATTTATGTATTATCAACACCCTTCTGTCTATAAATACAAAGACAACACTCAATGTTGCTATGAGGAAAGTCTGGTCCAGACAGACCCAATATATAGGTCAATCTCAATAATGATCATAAATCCCTAGATGTTACTAAGAAGGGGCACCTAGAACCATCTCTTCCAGTCTCCCACAGAAAGTGAAATCATATGAAGTGAGCTGCAGCCTTATCTAATCAAACCTTGAAACATCCTGAGGTGGGAGGTTTCATAACCTCTCTGGAAAGACCAGTCCAGTGCTGTGTTATATTCCTAGTGATTTTTTTTCCCTGTGCCTGATCTGAATCTTCTAATCCACAGCTTACGGTCGTTGCTCTTTATTATTCTACCTTTCATCACTAAAAAATGTTAGACATGTGCCCTCAGTTCAAAATATCATAATTGTATACACTGATTCTGAGTCCACTCCAACTACATTAGTGCTCTGTAGCTACTGATAGAGGATGGATTCATGATGAGCTGGAGATGGAACCCTATGTATTTTTACCTCCTCATTTAGGATGAGAATCCTCTTACCTAATGTTAACCTTCTACAAGCTACCTGTCAAACCGAAGATCTATTGTTCCGTTATAATTACTAAAGAGAAAAACACTCCCACAATGTGCTTAACTACACTTATCTTACTTCAAACCTAAGATTGTGTATCACATCACTTACTGTTAGGGTTAGATGCCAGCATAGAACATGATACTTCAGCTGAATGATAACGGGTCTTTGTTGCTAAAGGTGAAATTGATAAATTCTTTCAAACCTAATTACTACTTAACTGGCAGACAGAAAGACAGACACATAAAATGACTATCATATTTCTTTAAAAAAACAAACTAAGAGAAAATGCACCGTACCTGTTATTTCTGCTCAGAACTAAATGCCACTTAGGTTAAAGTCTGAAGACATCTGGGATACAATATCTTTCTGTAAAATAAATACAGAAAATCTGACTGTGATGCTTTCTTGCTCTGTAACTTATACTGACACTGGTGTCCTTTATATAAATAGGAAATATGCTACAGTTTGTGTATATGTCTCTGTTTCATCTATTCAGATCTATTCTCTAACATCAAAAAAAATATTCTATTCCTCCCTTTCTGTGGGTAATTGATACTAAATCTGTATATTTGGAAATTTT
This sequence comes from Coccyzus lansbergi, assembly GCA_033558105.1. Classification (NCBI taxonomy): domain Eukaryota; kingdom Metazoa; phylum Chordata; class Aves; order Cuculiformes; family Coccyzidae; genus Coccyzus; species Coccyzus lansbergi. The sequence goes on from JAUMJK010000168.1 coordinate 793,734, forward strand.
CAAAGAAATGTAAGTGATTAGTTAATTCAGTATACTTTTAAGAAGTACAACTGAACCTTCACTCATCTCGTTCTTTATTAAATTAGACTGTCATAATTTCTAACTCCTCATTGTAATTCAAGATATGAACACTGAGAAAAATCTTCATCTTTTCCAGGAAAAAAAGTCTTCTTGAAATAGACAACTTGTTTTAGTTTGCAGATTTTGTCATTATTATTTTGCTCCTTTTTGGTGTTACACATAAATATTGATTTTTGTTTTGCTAGAATCTTCAAAGGAGTGTACTCACAGAATACAAAAGAAATTTCAGAATTGCGATTTGAAAAGAAATGTCTGTAAAATAAGGTGAATCTTTATGCAACATTGTTTGTGTAAAGATGAAATAGATTAAAGAAATCTAAGAACTTTATTGGAACCAGTAGCTTGCAAAACATTTTCAAAGATAACAAGAAAGAAGACATTTACGTGCTTCAGGAAAGTTTTCTTGTGTCCATGTTAGAATATCTTGGATATGAGAAGTTCCTCTTTTTAGAACAGTTAGTAAGTCATTGTTAACACTGGATACTGGATATAATTCAAAGCAGCAATATGAGCATGAATTATTCTATCCTGAATTTCTCAGCTATTTAATTACAAGAAGTTTATTAACTTCCAAATGGAAGACAAGAATTGTCAGATTAATATCATCTCATGTTGGGGGGCTATAAAGCAGAGTATTACATTTGAATCCAGACCTTAGATATTAGCCAAATAAAGTAAAACATGTTCAATGGATATCAAGAATCAAATACACGTAAGAAGAGGGAAGATGTTTGGTTTGAACACAATTTGTCTATTTAACAATTTCCCGTCATATATTCAGCAGCTCCTTTCAGTGATATAGTCTTTTGGTTATATGACATCTCACTTGATGCCTGGAGTTTTTGGCACTTAGTGATTTAGTGACCCCATGATCTTCAACGTTCTATCCGTGTAACACTCAGATGGGTATACTGTTTTTTTTTTCCTGTTTTCCCTATATGTATCATGTTGTGACACGTTCCTGTTGGCCTAGGCAAGTAACCCAGGAGCTACTTTAGAAGTTATCATCCTCGATAGAGATGGTATTGGCATGCACATAGATACAGCAGATGGAAATACTTTGTGTTGTGGCCTGGTAAATTTATCCATTCCCTCCCAATATGTCCTCATTCACTACATCTCTGGAAATTTCTTCCTTTTATTTTTCCTGCTGCCATCTAAGATCACCAAGAGTCTGAAAGATATATTTAAGCAAAAGAGAGAGTGTCTCTCTTCCTTCTACTTAAATATGATATTTTCTTTTTCAAACTTGATAGTAGTGCCAAGTAGATTCTGTGCAGGAGAGGACAACCTAATTAATAAAACTGGCAAGGAATTATTCACTTAAGTCTTCTTTGAAAAACACTGAAACGAAACAGACTGCTTGGTTCACAAATCTTTCAAATTAATTTTGGAAAAATAATTTAGAAATAGTGAAACTTTTCCAATCCCACAGATTTTAAAGTGAGAAAAACTGTATTTGTTTCAGATTTTTTTTTTTTATTTAAAGTAAAATAGAATAAAATGTTGATAAATGTCAAACTATAAGAGAAATATTTAGAAATAAAGATGAAAATATATCCTCATATGCTTAAAATGTATATATGTATATATCAGCTATACTTTTCCAAATGTGAGCAGAAATAATACTTCATCTTTAAACTAAAAATCTATTATCTCTGTATTTTATAAACCAGGAAATAAGAATTACTGCAAACAATGAAGACTTAAACCTACTTATTTCTTTTATTTAGTTTATATATATTTAGATTAGGCATTAGGAAGAAATTCGTCATACTGAGGGTGGTGAAGCACTGGAACAGCTTTTCCAGGGAAGCTGTGGCTGCCCCATCCCTGGAAGTGTTCAAAGCCAGGTTGAATGGGGCCTTGAGCAGCCTGGTCCAGTGGGAGGTGTCCCTACCCATGGTAGGGGAGTTGGAACTAGATGATGTTTAAGGTCCCTTCCAACTCAAACTATTCTATGATTCTGTATTAAACACAGAATTAGAGAAATTTAACTGTCTGTTAAGACTAATGTTTATTTTAAAACAATTTAATGCTCAGGTCACCTGCTTCTGAAGAAGGGAAAAATACTATCTTAAAATTGTTCTGTATTATTGAACAGACTTGCTCTGCAGTGCAGCTATTTTCTTCAAGGACAGTTTGCATTTTAAGCCTCTATGATTATTTATAGAGCTAGATTTTCTGCTGGGTTTTTTTGCCTTGATTGTCATTTACATTGATGCAGAGTCGTTGCTATATGGATGTAAAATACTGCCATTCCAAGCTGGTTAATATTTATCCTACTTTGCAAATACATACATTACTAGACGTAGAGCAAAACACTGCAGAATTAGGCCACCAGTTTTCAGATATTGTTGGAGGAAGTAAAGTTATTTTTCACTTTGTTTTCGTAGTGCTAAAATACATTATCTTTTCTAGAAGAGGTAATGTGCTTTTTCACTGCATGAAAAAAACCCACAAAATCTAAACCCATAAACCCCCAGTGACAGAAACCCAAACAGCATTAGAATACTATCTTTTAAATTCTTTCAGGCACAGTTTGCATGCATCAAGCTAAATATCTTTTCATACACCTTGGTAACAACTTCATTCTGGAGATGTTAAACATTCCCCCACTTTGTCAGTGCATCAGAACAAACCATTAAATTCGATCATAGCTTTTTCGTTTTTTTTTTTTTCAAATTTTTGCTAGTTTCAGCCTTTAAAGACTCAACTCAATTACCTAATGACAGGAATCTATTACTGTTTGAAATGCATAGACCGCATCAGATACCCACAGAAGTGTGCAAGATCAAAAACAGAAAAAATATACCTTACTGGTAGGGTAGCAGAAGAGCAACAGCTTAGGCCATCTCTAAAGCACCTGTGTATCGATGGTTGTGCAGCACAAATCACCCTAACAGACACACAAAATGTAGTCCTATACATAGTCATTTGAAGAGAAATGTTGCTATAGAATAATCCCAGCTCTCTGAAGCCAGATCAAAGACTTCCTTAGCTAGAGATCTGATCTCAGTCTGTCAGAAGTGGTATAAACATTAACTTAAAGCACCTTTTTGTGTTTTATTTCATAACTGGAGCAGACTTCAAGGACACTCACCATCATTTAATACAACTCAACTGACAACCAGCCTTGATAACTCCATAAAGTGACCAAATCCTTCTGGTAAAACTCTAATGTCCTATTTTGAATCTCGCAGAACATGAAGCACATGGGGATTTCAGTAGCTGTGTTAAAAAACAGCTCATATAAAGTTGCCACAGATCAGTTTTTCCACTAGGGAGGGAAGCAGGATTAATAAACACGACCAGATCTAAATCCTTTTTTTTTTTTTTTTTTTGTCCCGCAGCTAATACTGCGGCTTGCAGTCAAGAGACATCTTTTTCCCTAATGTACCCATTGTATTTCTCTATATTACCAGTCTTTTCCAAATAAAGCTGAGGCTGGCCCTGAATCTGGAGTGTAGACACAGCTGTAGCTCTTCTTCCTCAATCTTAAGCCTGTACTATTTGGGAGAGGACTAGCTGGAAAGTAGCCTTGGACCCCACAATATAAGAAGGTTGGGAAGGTACTTGAATGCATCCAGAGATGGTAACAAAGCTGGTGAAAGGACTGGAAAGAGTATCCTATAAGGAGTGGCTAGAGACCTTGGAGAAAATAAGGCTAAGGGTACAATCTCATTGCTCTCTACAACTTCCTGAGAAAGGAAAGTGAAGAGGAAGGTGCTGGTCTCTTCTGTCATAGGATATGTGGTGATGGTTCAAAGTTGTGCCAGGGGAAGTTTAGACTGAGTGTTAAGAAACATTTCTTTACTGAAAGGGTGGTCAGACACTGCAATAGTCTTCAAAGAGAGGTGATTGATACCCCAAGTCTGTCAGCATTTAAAAGGTATTTGGACAATGCCCTTAGTAACATGGTTTAACTTTTGGTCAACCCTGCATTGTTCAGGCAGTTGGACTAGGTGATCATTGGACTAAGTGATTATTGTAGGTCCCTTCCAGCAGAAATTATTCTATTCTATTCTATTCTATTCTATTCTATTCTATTCTATTCTATTCTATTCTATTCTATTCTATTCTATTCTATTCTATTCTATTCTATTCTATTCTATTCTATTCTATTCTATTCTATTCTATTCTATCATACCCTGCCCTACCCTATCCCATCCTATCTTCCCATCCCATCACATCAGTAAGAATGAAACATATAATGATTATTTCCTAAATACATATTCTTAAAATATGCAGTAAGCTAGTATCATTTTTTTAGGCTTTTTGTGGCCCTCTGGAAAATTTGCAGTCTACAGGGTAGTTCTAGTATTGAAGGCAAATGAAATTAATGTTATAAATTCTTGTAAGTTTTAAAGATTGTTAAGATTTGAATTCTCATAGTATTTTGCAGCCCAGAGAAAGTTTGTCTAACCATCTATACATTTCAAGTTTCTTTACCTACTAATTAAGATTTACCTTGAAAGGACAGAGCTCTGTTTTATGGAGATACTTCTGTTTTCAAACAAAATTAGACTACTTTCTGATCTGGGAAATGACCGTTCTTGGGCTTTATAGAAAGCATCCTTAAATATCTGCCAGTTCTGTTGTGCTCCCTTGCCCCTGAGGACCATATCGTAGGGGGTCCTACTGACTAAGTACTTGAAGAGCTGGAATTTTGTTTTCCTGAATTTTAGGGTTCTGAGTATACTCCTCACCTGTTCCATGTTCCTCAGGACCTCGAACTCCACCAGTGTGCAATCACTGAAGCCTAGGCTGCCTATAACCTTGACATCACTGATGGGTTCACTCGCACTGGTGACCATCAGGTCTAGTATTGCATCCCCTTGGGTAGGGATGTCTATTACCTTGGCTAAGAAATTCTCTTAAATCCACTGCAGGAGTCCCTTGGATTGCCTACACTTACCATGCTACTTTGCCAGCATATATCATGGTGGTTGAAATCCCCAAGTAGGATGAGAGCTTGTGAGTGTGAAACTTCTTGTAGTAGGGCCAGCCTGGTGTAAGACTAGGGGAAAATCTAATCTCTTGTGTCTGGGACATACCCAAGAAACATTGCATCTTTCCTACTGCTTCCCAGATATTTAATTAAATCAGAAAAATAACACACCTACCAGGGTAAATAAAAAAAAAGTCCAGAGAAGTATGTAACCCTTTCACATTGGTTTCTATTTTTGAGGGCACTCTGTACATTGCTGCTACCTTCCCATCTCTGTGCCCCATCAGGGTGACCCGTGCTCGTGCTGCCCTGGTTAATGCAGTGCCCTATGGGTGACATGATGATGTCCTGACTGCCTTGGAGACAGCAGTGGTGAAACTGCTGCAGCCCATGTCTGTGCTTCTGTCTGGAGCCTGTGGACACCTCTCTGTTCAGGGAGGTGGTTGATTCCCCTTCCCTGGAGCTGTTTAAGGGATGGGTGGATGAGGTCCTGAGGGATATGGTTTAGTGTTTGATAGGAATGGTTGGACTCAATGATCCAATGGGTCTCTTCCAACCTGGTTGTTCTATGATTCTATGATTCTATGATTCTATGTCCTCTTCTTCTTTGCTCTGCTCCAGTTTTTCACCTGAAAATATTGATTTAGCTAGAATTACTTGGCTATTTTTTTTCCACTGGTAAAATAGAAATTAAATGTTTTATTCAAGCTTGACATTCAGTTGCGCTGGCTGAACCCCATGGAATCTCATGGGAGTTTTAGCTTCTGCACTTAATCTCTCCTTCCTCCCTGTGGGCTAGGCTTCCCATTTGAACTACATCTTTTGTAAGGAGAAACCCAACACCATTCCCTTTAATCAGTGTGGGCATCCATATCTCCCTATCTTGCTTTGTTTCTGTGTAGAGAGATCCCATTGCTCCTTTCCCTGGTATTTATTCATAGAATCACTAGGTTGGAAAAGACCTCCAGGATCATTGAGTCCAACCATTCCTATCAACCAGTAAACCATACCCCTCAGCACCCATCTTTTAAATATCTCCAGGGATGGTGACTCAAATCTCCCTGGGCAGCCTGTTCCAGTACTTCATGATCCGTTCTGTGAATTTTTTTTCATTGGTGTCAGGACCCATTCCAACATCAGTAGTGTTCAGGCTCCCCCTGACCTGTACAGTCAAAGAGGGAAGGTCTTTTGTTATCTCTGTGGTAAACTGGAGACCTACAAATCTCACAGGTAAATTCAAATGCAGTGTTTATTTTGAACACAGACAAAATATCAAAACAGTTACAATAACACTCTGAGTTGCAGCTCCTCAAAGTTTCAAAAGCAGATCTCAATATGGTCAGATCACAAGCTGGTACCTCGCACACACAGCCAGGGTAGCTAAACAAACTGCAACACAACTCAGATTCAATACGATACATCATAATGCCAAGAAAAAGAGGAGGTAAAACAAGATAAGAAAATGAGAGGAAAAAAGGTAACTGGGTGAAAATAAAACCCAATCACCACTCCTGTGAGGCACAGTAGTTCCTCTGAAAAATGTGGTCTGTCTAGCAGCAAATCTTCAGGAACACGCAGTCTGATTGTTCCTCAGCAGCCATTCTTAAGGCCAGTTCCATGGGTGGGTGGGCGTTCACAAGCTGTGCCTTCTTTGCAGCCTTGCTGTGAAAGTTCTCAAATCAGGGCATGTGCAGAAACCTTCAGGATGGTTCTCAAATGGAGGCTGGGGTCTCTAGTTTCACTGATAGTTCAACATACCCTTGTCAGATCCTTTGGTACATATGCATGGTCAGGCCATGGGGGAAAGGAGGCAATGCCTGCTGCTGCACCTCCTTCCCCAGCTCTGTGGCAACCACCCCATTGGTGGGCAAGTTGAGATGATGGGGCACCCCCCCTAAAATAAGACTTCTATTTTTGTAGTAGAACTACTAACCTAAAGTTTAGGAAACAATTTTGTGGCAGTTAGGATAATAATTATATACATTGGGATAGGTTCTTTTGTTCGCTGGTACCATGGCAAACAATCCTTTTTATCCCCTGGCTCATAATATTAACCACCTGAACATGAGAAACATCTCATATCCCATAATTAACTACAGTATGTTCCTTAAAGTGTGCTTTTTCTTATTCAGCTGAACTAGTTGATTTTAATAACTTCATAACACGCAACAAAAGTTCAAAAATTTGTTATAAAATGTTTGGGATTCTTTTGGAAAAAAAAAAAAGATAAATATTGCATTGTTTCTTTAGTGAGGGAATAAAATTGTTTTCCTGAAAAAAGTATGTTTCTACACTGATTTATGCTTGGCCTCTAAGTACGTGACGCATGAACCTGAAAGTTTTTGGAATTGGAGAGAATTAGACTACAGTGAATGCTTATCTGGACATCCATTCTGAATTTTAAGGAGATCCAGTATGATCTCACAAATCACAGATTCGACATGAAGTCTTCAGTTTTAACCTAATGACATTTAAGGATAAATAAATAAATGTGCACAAGTTGTGCAGTGAAGGTAGTGCACATTTTACATTATGTGTACTTCTTTTCCTCTGTGCAAGGGGTTTAGAAACTTCTGGAAATGAGGGAGGGAGAGAGGGAGGAAGAGGGAGACTAAAAGATTTGTCTGTAACCACATGATTCTCAGCCTTTTAATAATGGCAAAACCATAAAAATATGATAATAAAAAAGAGCATGATTTTTTCCAGTGCTATACTTCATCCTGCAACAGTGGGGTATGATTACACACAACATTGTGTGATACTTAAAAAAAATGGTTGTTCAGAGAAATTTCATCCTGTTCATCAACAGGATTTTAAAAGAAACCTCCCAGAAAAATATTCAGGTGGATTTTCAGTATTTTATATACTCTTTCATTCTTAGGAATTACAGAAACAAAATGTCTTTCAGGTATTGGACTCAGGGTCACATCTCCAGTCAAAGAAGAGAAAAAGAGGTAGTGACCCCAAAGAGACATAAATACAGAAACTGTAATTCCACAGGCATGCTTGCTGATAAAAAGCCCCCTTTTATTTTTCTGTTATGTCCACATAATTAAGTATGTGTGAATGACATAACTGTGTTGTGAATTAAAAATTTACCCAGTTTCTTAGGCATAATTAGGCAAGTTGCCTCTATCAGTGAAACAGTTTATGTGAAAAAAAGCAGGCTCCATAGAACTATTGCTTTCACCGCTGCACATTGAAAGAGCAGAAAAAGAGAATGAAACAATATAGCTCAGAGAGTGTCAGCATACACAGAGAATTAATATACACCAGAGGATACTGAGTATAGTTGATTGAAACGATATTTTAATCAGCAACAGGGAAAGAGAATCAATTCTTTACTATCGTTCAGGGCCTAGAGTGTATGGACAAAAAATAGCAGTTCAGGACAGATAAATCAGTACATGCTAGTGATTAACACACCAATAAAATGCCACTTATTCATTCAGATGAAATAAGAAGGGAAATAATAATAATAAAGATTGTGACATCATGGAAAAGACGAATGTCTGAAAAAGTAAAGAAAATGTGTTGTCATCCTCTGAAAGCAGAAAGGCGAAGAACAATATTTAAGGAAAGCCAGAAAATATGCATGTCATCTGATTGAAGCTTATTAAATAGACTCAGCTAAGTTTACCAAAGAAAAATGGCAGATGTAGTTTGGAAAGTAGTGCTGGGTAAATCCAAGTTCAAAGTCACTATTTGGATGTTACTCATTTCAGCAAATACACTTTAGAGTAAATTCTACTCCCAGGATACTTCTGAGATTAATCAGATAGATTTAGAGAGCTAGAAAGATTTCAGAGTTTATAATGGACGATATTTTAATTTGACTTGGAGAGTTTAAATTATGCAATGGGAGACTTTGGCAAGGTTTTCAGAGAGTAAGAAGAAAGAAGTTCACCAACAACTTAGATTAATCTAACAAATGTTCTATGCACTAGACAGAGAAGGTGTAATCCTTCACTGTTTTGTGCCCTCAGTGTAACTATATGCAACTGCAAAGAGAACTCTGCTTTAATAGCACCCATATTCCATAGTTTCAAATAACTATATTAACGATGAGACAGCAGAAAACTATGCTGAGTGTGAATCACTATCCACAGATTAAGGTGAAACTGAACTCTGAGTTTATCTCTCACTATAATACCTTTTCTATGACTTGCTGGTACAAAGGCCATTACGGGCATTTTAGGTATAATATAGATTTTAGAGTAATAAAGACCTTTACATTTCACTTTTTGGGGTGAAGAAATCTATTTTTTTTCTGTTTGAAATAACACTTTTAATTTGTATAGTAAACTGGAGTAAAGATTTCTGGAATCCATCTTTAAAATACACTTAGAACTGAATCATAGAATCATAGAATCATAGAATAACCAGGTTGGAAGAGACCCATCGGATCATCGAGTCCAACCATTAAACTGCATGAATTCTAGACAGGAAACTAAAAAAAAGGCCTTTCCACAATGGTTTACAGAGAAATAATTTCAATAACCACATGAGATGAGGAAGCTCTATCTGTAAAAAACAATTTCTTTTAAGTAAAGTAACAGAACAAATCCAATATTGCCATTTCAACACCAAACTGCCTCTCTCCAACTATTTACAGTGTATTTGCCATTCCAATTTCAGTGCAGTTCTGAAATATTTTTCTTTCATGCTGTTTTAAAGAGATGTGAGGGGTTTTTATGAAACTTCAAACACAGCTGCATTTGGGTCAGCAGGAGGTAGGAGAAAAGCAACCAGCACCATTGTCCAAGGCCATAGGCTGTGGGAGGGTGTGTTGGATAGAAATGCAACCACTCCACTCTTGGATGGAAGGAGAAAGATATTCTTCCTATAATTTCTTCCCATGTCTCAATGAGACATCTCCACCTATAAATTTCCATTGGCTCTGAAAAGCTAATGATATGTATAATAAAGGTTTTAGCGCCTCAAAAGTGCTTAAAAACACAGCCTCCCTGCTTTCTTTGGTTATGAAACATAATTTAAATAAGCAATAAATCAAATAATAAGTATGCATGGAAAACAAAGGGTTATCCACAACTCCATACTATAAATATTTCCAATTAGCATTTTAGCATGAAGCATATGGTTAAGAAGTTACGTTCAATTCAAGCAGAATACCATTTGGGATTTAACGGATAGGTATTCAGTAAAACTCTGCATTGTATTTAGCAAACAGCAGCAAAAAATGTGTGAGCAATTTAATCAGTGTGTGCATTGGGAGTGGCTATAAATATGTTTCTAATGAATACCCAGCCAGCCTTGTGAGATCAACATTTATGTGCTGCTCTTGTCTGCCTGGGCTTTTTCTTTCCCCCCTCTGCCTGCCTTCTGAACCTTGCAGTCTGTGGGTATTCATTGTCAAAAACAGACCCTCAGAAACAAAAGCAAAACCTACATGCATGAGCAAGAGAGGAGCAGTTGAGCAGTCTGATAGAAAGAAAGGCAGATTACATTCTCATTACCTTCAGCTGGATTGCATAGACACAGACATGCATGCAAACATTTACATTTGTAAACAGAAGTGTGCTGAGTAGTACCAAAGCTTCTCTTGCCTCTGGAGTTTTACAAAGCTTCGTTCTAACCTGTGGATGGGACAGGCCTTGGGGAAGGGGCCCATGGGCTCTGCTCCTCTGACAAAAACAAGATCAGAATAAAGCTAGGATCCTACTTGGAGTGCAGAGGAGATTTATAGAATCATAGAATCATTTGTTTGGAAAAGACCTTTGAAATTGTTAAGTCCAACCGTATCCGTTCACTTCTAAGCCATGTCCTGAGCACTTCCTCTAGCTGTCTTTTAAATACCTCCAGGGACAGTGACTGAATCACATATCTAGGTACACTGTTCAAGTGCCCAATAACCCTTTCAGTGAAGAATTTTTTCCTTGTATCTAATCTGAACCTCCCCTGGCACAACTTGAGGCCATGTCCTCTCATCCTATCACCTATCATTTAGGAGAAGTCCAACACTTCCTTCCTGGTAGTTATAGAGAGTGATGATGTCACCCCTCAGTATTCTTTTCTCTAGGTTAAACAACCCCAGTTTCCTCAGCCACTCCTCATAAGATTTGTTCTCCAGCCCATTCACCAGCTTTGTTGCCCTTCTCTGGAGACACTCCAGAACCAAAATGTCTTTCTTATAATGAGGGACCCAAAACTGTGACCTCATCAATGCCAAGCACAGGGGAAGGATGCTTTCTCTGGTCTGCTGGCCATGTTATTTCTTTGCTAGATTTTTTCAGAAGAGGACAGCTGTCTGCAGACTGATTTCCTATGCTAACTATAGAATCATAGAATCATAGAATCACCAAGTTGGAAGAGACCCACTGGATCATCAAGTCCAACCATTCATATCAAACACTAAACCGTGTCCCTCAGGACCTCGTCCACACCTCCAGGGAAGGTGAATCAACCGCCTTCCTGGGTAGCCTGTTCCAATACCTAGTGACCCTTTCTGTGAAAAACTTCCTCCTAATCTCCAGCCTAAATCTCCTCTGGTGGAGTTTGAGGCCATTCCCTCTTGTCCTGTCCCCTGTCACTTGGGAGAAGAGGCCAGCTCCCTCCTCTCTACAACCTCCCTTATGAAATATTTGACCTGGATCTATTGGCCAAATGCCAACAGCCTTTTCATAGACTGCATTGTATTTCTATGCTCTTGTTAGTAGACCAGTATATAATTTAATTTGAATAGCAGAGTACCATTCTGGAGGTCTTTTAGCAATGACACAGAAAAAGCTGGTGGTGCTGGAGTGGTTTCTAGTAATTGGAAAACACACATATCTGTCTCTGTGTAGCTGTGTGCTGGAGTAGAGGAGAGGACTGTTCAGGAATGAGACATTGCTTCTCATATTCACTGACATTAAGGGAAATGTTCTTGCTCAGGAGAACTTAATCAATCAAGAAATGATTTTAAGTACTTTTAAAATCGCTTGTTATCTCAATTCTATATGCTAATGCGATGATTCATGTGGCTTCAGTACTGCAGGTTGCAATCAGTCTTTCCAGTAACTAAACAAAATCCTTTTAACTAGTATCCTGTAAAATTCACATTAAGAGGCTGTAAGCTTACTTCATTAATCATTTCATTAATCTACCATTTACCCATCAAACAAGAGGGGTACTAGGCATCTGTGGACCATTTTGCGCAGATTTTACCCCTTAAATTTCTAGCACATGTCACAGTAATAGCTTGGTGTGCATTACTGCAAACATCAGAGAGCATTTCTAGCAAAATAAGCTGGCAAAAAGTTATATTCTGGGGATTGGTTCACATCTAAAAAAAATCTGAAGTATTTAAACCATTTAATTTCAGGAAAAAATATGATATATGGGTTGACAGTTTGTATGACAAGTTTTAACTTAATGGGATTTTAAAAAGCTGATAAATTAATCCTGAAAATTCAGGCTTATAACAGAAAGACTTATAGGCTCTCCCCTGTATTGTTAGTGAGAGCTGTTAGAATACTAACTTTTTTCTTTTCTTAAGAGCCTTTCAAAATATTTTATATTCAAAATTAAAACTTTGAAATAGCTTCGTTGTTACCAGGTGCTAAAAATATAGGATTAGGAAGGAGAAAAATCCCTCTATTAGATTTTTTTTTTGGAAAGCTGATTTTATTAATCAGAAACACTTTTAAACTATTTTTAAAATACAATTCTGAATTTTAAAGTAGTCCTTTTGCTTCTACATGGAAGAAAAGAACTAAAGATCTGATCTTTCCAACTTTGCAAGCATTCATGAACTTGACTCTCAGACATTATGTGGAACATATGTTTGTTCTCACTTCACAAACGGATAAATTGAGTAAGACAGTGAAGATGACTTAGGTATCACAGTTCTTCCCTGCTGACCTTCCACTATGCATTTCTGTAGTTACGTATTAACCACCCCAGAATTCACATGAAATTTATTTATATGTATTCCCATTTATGTAGTTGACTAATTCATGTACTTCATTTGCCTGGAAGATTTTGTCTCTATTTCATGTTTCAGGAGTGACACAGAAGTGTACCATCCAGAATAGACACTAGGGAGTATTAAGTGTCCTGACTAAACAGAGAATTCAACCAAAAAAATGTTCAAAGACTGAGGTTCCTTCCACATTGCTGGAGAGCTGTCTAAATAAAGAGCTTAACTATGTTGCACTTCTATATGCAACTGAAGATGATGATAATGATTCAAGTTACAAGTGAAGAATTTTTTTCTTATCTCTCTACACACCTCAGTGGGTACATATAGAGTTAACAGTATGAACTTGGTGCATTTTCACTGCCCAGAAAGGCAGCACTGCTAGATTAATTCCTTATATATGCAGTGCAGTACTGTGTCCATGTTAAGTGGGTATTTGATTGTATTCCGCAATTGCTGCCTGATCATCAATGTCTGTGAATCCATTTGTGGCACCACATAAAATTCTCCTTCACTACCAGCCTTTCCAGCTATTGTAATTTCCCCAAAGAGATAGGAGATTTATTTTACCCAGTTACACTACTTGAGAAATTTCTCAGTCCTGGACATGGTACAACTGCTAAATGACCCTCCTGGTATATATGACAAACCAAATCTTTTCTTTTCCCTTTCCCTTTTCCCCTTTCCCCCTTTTTCCTCTTTTACTTTTTTCCCTTTTTGCCTTCCCTCTCCTTCCCCTTCCTTCCCCCTCTCCCTCCTAACCCTTCCCCTTCCCTCTTCCTCTCCCTCCCCTTCCCTCTTCCTCTCCCTCCCCTTCCTTCCTTCCTTCCTTCCTTCCTTCCTGTTCTCATTTATTCCTTTCTTGTTGAGGATAACTTTTAAAAAAATGCATGAGAGCCCAAAATAATGTTCAAAACATCACACTTGGCCATTATGTTCCTTCAGTGCTGCATTGTGTTGACATTTGGGTGAATATTGTCATTTACAATGCACTCAGGCATTCAGTGGATGATATGATGATCTGAATCTCATGACTTACAGTCCATGTGTCAGTTGCTCCAGCTGACAGGGATGTTTTTTAAAGCAGAATGTCAACCAGTGAGAGATGTCAGTGTTAGAAAGACTATGTCGTTGTTCCAGATGCTTTAAACAGAAATGTTTTCAGAGTTACTGTAGCTCCCCTGATGTCACCAGTCAGCATCTCATGTCTGAGAACTTGAGGAAAGGTAAGATGAGAGCACAAAAAAGAAGGCATTTCTAAAGATTTTAGGTAATTTTAAGGTAATTCATCATGGCTGTTTAAAGGTGACAACTTATAACTTTCAAGTCATGTTTTATGATTGTATGAGGGTTTATTCTTTCCTAAAACTAAAGAAGGAAACAATGAAAAATGTTCAGGAATCTAAATACATGCATAGAGTGTTCTTTTCTTAAAAACACTTGAAAGAAGTGTCAGCAATTCCCTTTTAATGCACCTCTTAATACTGAGAAAAATGTATTTGTGACTTTTTCACAAGAAATATCATGATTTTACTCAACACCCCTTCTGCAGCTGTAAAATACCACTCTTCCATCCTCTTTCTTTTCCAACGATTGTTTCATGCTATCCAGAAATCTCCAAGTGGGTTTAAATTGATTTGCAAATTCAACTTATTGCTCATAGTAGCTTTTTCTACTATATGTTATGTCCATGTGTTTATGGGCAAAGATGAATCATGCTCTATAAGTAGATGTAAGTCAAGAATTTACTGTTAGTATAACTGATATTTTAACAGTCTACTGCAAGAAACATTTTTATTCTTCATCTCATTTTACAGAAAAAAAGAAGGAAGGAATAATAACACACCTAGAATATTTTCATGGAGAAAATCTCAATAATATTAATAATGCAATTAAAATTGTAGTACATACTTAACTTCTACCTATTTTTCTGATGTTAAGCCTACCATTCCACTGATTTTATGGATCTTAAACTATTGACTTGTTAGAGAAAACCCTTAAAATATATTTAGACTGCTAGAGAGTACCTCAACACAAGTAGCCAACTTGTCCTCCTTTTTATGGAAGGAATAAGTTGTTTATGTTGGTCGCATCTTCCTCTTTTTTAGGATCCACTTGGGTTCATTTTCATATGCTTACTATCATGCTTAAACACATTTACATAGTTTTCACACATCTTCATGCAACAATTTTTTGAATTCACTGTAACAGATCCTTGTTCTTCCTGTACAGAGGACTCCAGAACTGAACGCAGTATTCCAGGAGAGCTCTCACAGAATCAGAGTAAAGTGGTAAAATCACCTCCTTTGACCTATTGGTACCATTTCTGATGCAGCCTAGGATATGTTTGTCTTTCTTGTCTGCAGGTGCTCACTGCTAGCTCATATTAAGCTTTTCATGCACCAGCACCCCCAAGTCCTTGCTGTCAGAGCTACTCTCAATCCATTCTCCTCTATCTGTGCTTGGGATTGTCCTGACACAGGTGCAAGACCTTTTACTTGGTCTTGTTGAACTTCATTAGATTTGCATGGTCCCACCTCTCAAGTATGTTATTGTTCCTCTAGATGGCATCCTTTCCCTCCTGCATGTCAACCACACCACGCAACTTGGTGTCATTGGCAAACTTGCTGAGAGTGCTTTCAGTCTCACTGTCTGTGTCTGCAACAAAGATGTTACATAACATCAGTCTCTACACTGCCCCTTGTCGCTCATCACAGGTCTCTACTTGGACATTGAACTATTCACAACAGCTCTTAGTATGACCATCCAGCTAATTCCTTATCCAGTGAGTAGTCTATCAATCATATCCACGTCTCTCCAGTTTAGGAACAAGAATGTTGTGCAGCACAGTCGTGAATGATTTGCACAAGTCCACTTACTCTTCCCTTATCAACCGATGCTGTAGCCCCATCAGAGAAGGCCACCAAATTTGTCAAACACCATTTGCCCTTAGTGAAGCCGTGTCAGCTCTCACCAGTCACCTCCCTACTTTCCATATGCCTCAACAGAGTTTCCAGAAGGATCTATTCCATGACCCTACCAGGCACAGAGGTGAGACTGACTGGCCTGGTCACATAAAGAAATTGCAGTCACAGTTAGTCAAGAGAAACAATGCTTCAGGCAGCTCAAGAAAAACTTAAACAGAGCAGGTCCAATATGCCTCAATCCTAAGGCCATGCAAATGCAGTGCAAAGCATACAGCTTATTACTAACAATGACAATATCATATTACGCTGTGACATGTAAAACACATCACAGGGAAGCGAGAGGAAGTCAGACATTGTATCAGACAGATGAACTTGAGTGTGCCACTACACAAAGCTAGGTTAATTTTCACATTACAGTCTCCCCAGTGAGAGGCTCGTGAGGAAACTGATGGGGAAGTTGCAGGTCATTCCAGTTAGTGTAAGGATCAAAATTACAAGTACAAACTCTACAATTTTGCATATGCTCAACATCTTCTTACTAGACTATGTAATCAAATCTTTTGCGAAACAAACACAGAGACATTAATATACATGGTTCTAAAATATTTTTATTTCTGTTCTGAATGAAAAGCAGTGCTTCAAAATATGGTTCAATGTACCAAGGTTGTGATTTGTTTGAAGAAGCCTCAGTTCTGGACATTTTATATAGTATGACGACACCACTATTTCATAGCAACAAGGACTAGCTGGTGGCATTTCAACAATGGTGGACCTGTCTTTTCTAAAACAAAGTAAAAAGATGCTGCTTCTTTTACATTAATTATGAGAATGATATGGGTTTTATGTCTTTTTTCTTTCTTTGTCTTTCTTTCTGTCTATCATTCTCTTTTTAGCTGCTGAGTGCACCAACAGATGTAATAAATAATAAAATAACTGTGCATCCATGGTTCTTTTTGAAACATTTGGAGCATCTCTTATTTCTGCTTAACATACAAACTCATCCTGATCCCCAATGAGATTCTACTTAGCATAAAAACATCCATCTTAAAAAAGGTTTTTATGGAAATATCTCGTATGTCTTACCTAGTTGTTAGGTTTTATCAGTTATGAACAAGCTCCCAGTGGATGTAAACATGTGATTTGAACTAATTTAATGCACAAAAAATGAATATTCCTTACTCATACACCCTCTCCATCTCTGAATAAACCTGCTGTTACTGTGATATGCATTGAGATTACCTCTTTCTCAATGGTAATCACAACCTGCTATGAAACATTTAAGTGCTTTTGTCACAGCGCCATTCTGTGGGTTGTTTTTATTTTTTTACTTCTATATTAATTAAAGTTGCAAAATAATAGCAAACAGCGAGAAGAATATTATTCTTAAGCCTGATAGAGGTGAATCAGCCAAATCTGAGGCTGAAACGACAGTCACATCAGTCATTGACACAAACCAACTGCCAGTTCCCTTTATATGCAAGTCATTCAGTAAGATATCAAAACGTGGAAAATATAATACTCCTACCAACATTTCTTGTTGAATTAATGCCCAGGTGAGTTCTTCTGAAACGCTGCAGTTGTATCTTAGCAAAAACAAGAAGCAGTAAAGCATCATACTTATTAGGACCCAATTTACCACGGCAGCAGTCAAGTGTTTCAGCCTCTCCCAGTGGCAATAGGGAGGGAGGACTGGGGATAGGGAAACTTAGATTAAATTCATAGTGCAATGCACATTTAGAATTCAATATTGACAGCTCTAATTATACACACCTTTCCATCACAAGTTCATTAACTAAGAGGAAAATGCTAGAAACAGCAGTGTGAACTTCTTGGGGAAACAAATAAATAAGCACAGAGCCAAGCACTCCAGAGTTTCTGACTGTTCTCCCTTATTTCGGGAAAAATCACACATGTTATTCCCTGCACTTTTGCTTCTTTTTCAGATTGGAAGAAAATAAAAAAATGACTAGATATTAATATTTTGTTCAAAATATAACCTTAAAACATTACAGTCAGAGTGTAGGGTATAATGTACTCTTAGGGTGTTTAACTTTTAACAAATTTTTAAAAACAAGAAATCTCAACTACTTTTCAGGCTTCCTCTAAAATAGATGAAGAGAAATGTTAATCCTGAGAAAGCTAATATTTTGAAATAGGCTGAACAATCACAGAAAATAATTAATTCTCTTCCTCAGCAAAAAAGTGAACTTAGATGAGTAAATGCTAGTTGAGGTGAATCCTGCACCCCTAGAAGATACCATTAAGAACAGAAGTAGTTCATTAGTTAGCACAAGATCAAAGGAAGGCCTGCCTATAAGACATTGGACACACTAAAAGTCTCTGTGCATGGGTAAGCTGTATTCCAAATGCAGCATTTTGCAGCACTGGAGCAGGACCTACAGTCAGTTAATTTAAAATATGATTTTTACTAACATAGAAGCTGGTAGAAGCAGTTCATAAATATATCCCAGGTCAAATAACTGAGACAACTCACTCAGTCTATTTACAATTCACAAACTGGAGATGATGAGGGATGGGGTTTTCTTGTATAAGGTACTGTCCTACCATATTCACCATAAATTCTTGGTAAAAGTAGCTTATGCAGGTTTTGTGTAAGCTTATGCTTACAGTTTTTGTAAGTGATTACGTGTAGATAATTCTAAACCTCACCATTGTAGGCATAGCTGCTTGTTTCTCCTCTCTGATTCTAGATCTATATATTTAGTTTGGTAAAATTTGTTGTATTTTGAATCCTTACAAATTCTGGATACCTCTTTTCTCTGAGCATCATGTCTCCAGAGAGATTAAAACCGTATTTTGAGCTAAGCTATGACTTAACTACTGCAAAAATTAATTTTCTTCTAGCATCGATTAGAGAGTGTGTAATTTCCATGAACTATAAGGTGATAATAAATTACTTGTGATGAGGAAGCATGCCAGGAAGGTGGAGAAAAGTGTCACTAGTACAGTCTTCTCATGATCATGTGATGCTGTTGGTGGAGAACCCAAACAGGACTGATGCATACCTAGCCTAGGGCAAGTTGGGGCAAGATGACAAAAGTAAATAAAGAATTCCTTGTTTGATTTACCATTAAACAATCATTTATTCAAAATATCATAAAACATGGGGATATTTTAAAATTGGTATGGGTGAACTCTTCAGTCATTCAAATTTTAAATAATTTGTCCACATGAATAGTAGTGGGACACAAGTTCCTTTTATGCATTCATGGAAACCATGAAACGTTTTCTTTGTTCTTTTTCTAATATTACTTCTCTAGTGCATGAGTCAGTTTGAAAGGTTTGTTTAGTAATATCAGCAACATGGATAATGTCTTAAGAGGAGAAATATTAATCAAACCTTATTCAGATGTAAACTATATTTTATCTGCTACTATGGCGTGAAATGTATATGATATTTTTCTCTATATACAAGCAGGAGACTGCAGAACTTCACAAGTTAGCAGATATTTCTACCTTCAAAAATGTCCAAACCTTTACTTATCTTTATAGGCATGAAGCATATTTTAGTATTCATATGATTCACCTTCTCACAGCTGCTTGTAGGATTCAGCTGCTACCATGCAGACTGTTGTGAAAATTACTATTATCTTTGCTGTATCTCATAGTGAAAGATTCTTTTTGTCTTCATTCCCAATATTATTCATTACAAAGCACATTTTCTCAAGGTGCAATACAGTTCTGATATACCAAAACCTGTTATTTGAAGATAGTCTTATATTTGGAGAAAGGATACTGGTTTTAATTAAAAAAGATTGAGCATCAGCCATCTAGCAGGGTTCCATATTTTGTATATCATCCAGTCTTTCTGTTACCTAACAGGTACAAAGTACTTGAGAAGGAACACTAAAACAATTTTCGTTGATTAATTTTAAAGTTAGGTTGTCTTTTTTTTTTTTTTTCGGTAATGGTGTCCACAAAGAAATATCTTGCAGATAAGAAGCTCCCATGTATTTTGTTAAAAATGCTGGGAAAATCACTCTTTCTAGGAACAAGTAGCTGACAGAGTTTTTTTCCACAGTCTCCTGTGTAAGTACTTGCATGAACCCATAAGAAGGTAGATTTTGTGATGGGAGTCTGTTACAGGCCACCCAGCCACGGAGAAGCAACTGATGAGCTCTTCTATAAACAGCTGGGGTTAATCTCCAAATCAATGCCTCTTGTTCTTGTGGGAGACTTCAATCTCCCTGATAGCTGCTGGAAGTACAATAGAGCAGAAAGGAAGCAGTCTAGGAGGTTCCAGGAGTGTGTGGAAGACAACTTCCCTGCACAGCTGGTGAATGAACAAACGAGGGAAGGTGCCCTCCTGGACTTGCTCTTTGTGAATAAAGAAGGCCTGGTGGGGGATGTGGCAGTAGGAGGATGCCTAGGACTAAGTGATTATGAGATGATAGGGTTTTCTGTTCTAGGCAAAGTGAAGAGGGTGCAGCAGTGAAGGAGGGAAGCAGGACAGTAGCATTAAATTTCCAGAGGGCAGACTTTAAACTCTTCAGAAGGCTGGTTGGCAAAGTCTCCTGGGATACAGTACTTAAGGGCAAGGGAGCCCATGAGGACTGGGAGCTCTTCAAAAAGGACATCCTAGCAGCTCAGGAGAAAGCCATCCCCATGTTCCGGAAAAAAGGCCGGCAGGGGAAAAAAACAGAGAGAGATCTCAAGTGACATTAGGAAGAAAAGGAATATTTATAGGCTCTGGAAGAGGGGACAGGCATCTTGGGTGCACTACAAGAGGGAAGTGAGATTGTGTAGAGAAAAATTCAGAAGGGCTAAGGCTGAAGTAGAAATCAGGTTGGCAAAGTCTGTGAAAGATAATACAAAAATCTTTCTATAAATATATAAATAACAAAAAGAGAACTAGGGAGACCATACAGTCCCCAGACATACAACACCTAGATGTTACACAGGCAATCTAACTGTCTTTCTCACCCCTTGTCTGTCTGGGACTACGTGATGTATTTGTACATGCTAGCTCTGGTTTAAGTGACCATGTTGAGTGCATAGTATGGAGCTGTCTTCTGACAGCATGTATCTGTCTCCAAAGTAAATCTTATGACCATAGTTGATCATAATTCAGAATTTCATATAAGGAATTATTTGAAATATCCACTCTTGAGTGATTTAAAAAAAAATAAATGTCCATTTACTAGAACAGAAAATGCAAAAGAGAACTGCAAGTTTGTGCAACACATTCAAATAAAGTTGGGTGTTTTTTTCTAATATTTACAAATTTGGAGGGGATTATATATCATCTGGCTTTTAAATAATTTAGCTTAATGTGGGCAGGTCTCAGATTCAAAACTTTAACAGCTTTGTATTATTTACGAGGTCAGATTTTGTTTCAGCAAATCTTCATGTGGTTTGTATGTACTCTTATAATTACAGCAGTAGTACCTCTGAAAGGCATTTACTCTTTTAAATATGCAAAATTTATCAGTGATTACTAAACATCTCTTGCCAGGTCTGTTGTAGAATATTGTCTCTTCATCAAGCTAGAAGGATTATATTTAATCTGTTCCAATATCTCAAAAGATTGAAGGTATAAGAACTTAAAGATTTTTAGTTTTCTTATTTACAAGCTTTCTTTCCTCATATAAAAATAGTTCCTCAATAGATCAAATCACAAAATATTAAAACTGATGTATTATTATGTTGACAAATATTAGTGGACAACCCCTCTAAACTTTCAGTATGAAAGAAGAACTAGGTTTAGGTGAGAAAGAGTGCTATTGCTCCTATATTAGCAATACCTAATGGAGTATGTTCTCCATGTCACAGAATGCCCTTGAAAGCACATGATGAAAGCCCATGAAACCACAACTCAGATTATCAGCATTTTGTTAGAACTGTGTCTGGGGTAAATGCACAGACAAGTCTAAAAATATATGTTTTCGAAAATGTTCTGTGAAGGAGTAAGAGACATCAAGAAGAACGCACGACTGGATAACTCAAATCATACTGGTTGCTCTAGTGATACAGTCTGGCAGTAAATGCTTTTTAAATATGACTGAAATAGGTTTATAGTGGTTTAATTATGAACTTGTTCCCCACAATCACAGCACTTCAAGTTTTGAAGTGAAGCATACGTTAATAAATGCTCACATATTTAGACTTTTTATAGTATAACAGACACACTATCTCTATCTGGTTTCAATTTGCTCCAGTGAAGAACTTTTGTGTCCCAATTTAGCTGAGCATTTAAGCACAGTCTTACATATTCTTTAAGTATTTCGCTGAATTTAGGTAATGATTTCCAAAATGAAATTCCCAACTTCCATATGCACTCCCCTGGAGGACCTAGTAAAGTTAGAGGATTATTGTTGGGCTGCATGTTTCACTTTAGGAGAGGGTTCTAACACTCCTTTCATGATCTTTCTGAAGTACCTGTTGTTACAGACCCTCAGAACTGTGGGATATCCCATTGCTAGATGCCAGATTTATCATGCTTGTCTCATGTTTGATCCCTGAATATTACTCTGTTTGGCTGAAGGTGATTGCTCCTGAAAATTCCTGTAAAATATGAATGTTTTTGAATGTATGGTCTACTAAATGTATGAGGAGTTCTCTCATTGTTCTTTCAAATACTGTGAATTTGATTCCTTCAACTTCATATGTAGCTGCCTTACACTTTAAGAGTATGGAGTATGGGTACATTAGTCCACAAACATAACTCTGTTACCTATGCTTAGCTTGTCCTTCATTTTAAAGTCAAATTTATTTCAGTCACTGCAACAGCACTTCTCATTTTTCTTGAGGTGAAATACATGTAATTATTGTATTTTGACGGAATACACATACCCTCACTAATATTTTTAATGCAATATGAAGTAGAAATTATCTCCTTCCCCCCCCAGCCCCTGCAGGTGTGGCAATGATGAGCAGAGGTTGATTCACTTTGACTCCATCCGTAATGCTTTTCTAATGCATGCCAGACAGATAACTTGATCTCTGTACTGAGACATATTGATTGAATTATGTCTTAACATTTTGCTGGCTAGAGGCCTTTAGACATCTTCCAATTTTACTTTTCAAGGGAACTAGCTGACTCACTTGTAGCTGAAAATCCAGAAAAATAATATCCAATAAGGAGGGAAAATAGACTAGGACTGAGTGAAAAAGGGGGGCTGTATACATGTCAGTGAAGTTGTACCTTCAAGCACTTCAGAAGCCCGATTCCAACATTACTACTAGAGGTAGTAAATGCATCTATGATAGTTGCAATTTCAAAGGTTTATTCTGTTCTGGTATCTGCTCTAAGTGATCTTCAAACAAAATAATAGGTTGTTGACCTTCTTATGCTTGGGAAAGCACAAAGCATAAGAACAGTAACAAAAGCTCTGTGGTCTGTTTGGATTACAGAAGTGAAAATAATTTCTCTGATTTGTAAAAAAAGCAGTCACATGCACATTTTTGACAAGGGTCTTATGTCTACTGATTAAATTTCATTTTGAAAACACCAACTTACATTAACAATTACAACCAAGAATTACATCCTTATTTAATTTTATTAATTTGAAGTTTGGCTGTTTCATTCACCTCAACTGAAATTCCAACTATACAGATCTATGCACCTAAAGAGACAGAGTATTTCCTTTGTGTCCACATGAAAATATAATAATTTATAAGACATATACCTATGCTTATGCAAACACAGTCTTATCTGACTTAGTTTCAGCCTAATTTGGTTTCACCTTCATTCTGAAAATGTCATATCCTTCTCTTATTAGCACACCACGAGCCCTTTCCCTCTGGTACGTGTTCTTTTCTTGAGGTCACGACAGGTCATATATATCCCTTGTAAGATATGGCTATCAAAACACTAGTTATCCAACAAAGATGTGCTATAACCATGGAACAATTTAAGTGTATCACTGTCATAATCCAGTGATGATGGTCACCAGCACCATGATTTGCCTTGTGTCAAGATCACAGTCTCCAAGTACTCCATCAACAGTTTTGTAGTTTGGCTTGGCTGTGAATCTAATAGCAATTATTAACTATACTGTGAGATATTTCCTTTGCAAGCTTTTACTTTGAATGTTGAGTTTGAGAAGTACCAATATTTTTTCTCTTGATATTTAACAATAAAGATACTTTGTCTGAAACAAGCAGTATAAAATTCTTCAGCTTCTTACTAAAGGTCACTTTGACCAATTAAATTACAAAAAAAAGGGGAAAAATGGATGAAATAACATCTATTGTAAATCCTAATTGTGATTCGTCATAAAGTAGGTTGCACATGTGAATGCCATTTTGCTTGCTGTCTTTAATTGTGAGAATGGTGTTGTATATTGAATTGTGCTATTTCTCTATAACATATCCAAATGCAAATGGAGATAAAGGTAGCCAATTATGTATAAGTGTATTTTTATGGTGGCAATTAAATATCAGAATGGCGGTTTTTTTTTTCTTCTTTCCTTCTTTTAATAGTCACAGTTTTTTGTTGTATTCTTCCTGAGCTCTATCCTACGAAAATGCATTTCTGGATGAATTTTTGCAAAAAGTGAAAAGTTAGCAGAAAACAGCCCTCCAACAAATTTTGCCATTTGTTGACAATAAGTTCTTCACAAAGTTCATGAAATCTTTCTATATTGGTCAGTATGTGGATGAGAAAGCTAGAAGAAATAAAACAGATTGACTAATGCATTTTATGCATAATTAGTTGGTTGTTTCAAAGTAGGAAAAAACTTTCAGTAGAACATGTTACATTATATCAGATCTAAAAATAATGGCTTATAAACTCTTTATTCTCCTAAGAGCTATGACAGTTTTCCAAAGAGTTTAAAAGCTATTCTTGCTACATTAGAATATGTAAATGAAAGCACATGCTGACTTCTAGACCCTGTCTGCTTAAATCTTTGGAAATTTTTTTTATTCTCTGTTTGGTCATTTCTCTAAGTAACAGGAATATCACTTCTGTTGGTGCATTGGTGTTGAACAGTTGTCATAGTCTACCAGAGTTGTTTGTATTTCATAGCTAAATGGACTGAACAAGATAACAAATACAGTCACTTTAATTTATGCGTTTGTGTGTCTGTGTGTGGAAAGTGAAAACTGGTGAGGAGTTATTGAAATTCCTAGAGTTTGTTTGTTCATTTGTTTTTCTTAAGAGGAGAAAATGTTCGAAAACCGAGGAATGTCAGAGGTGCAGAATGGTATGAAAAGTGAGAAGGGAGGGGAGATCTTTAGGTAGAACACTTATATGTAGCACACTGGTGGTAAAGATAAAATATATAACCAGTCAAGCCACTTATCTGAAAATTAAAACTTTTTCTGGGCTTTTTACTTATACAGAAACTTGTGCTTTTGTAGATATACTAATAGCATAAGAAGGGGAAAAGTGTATGTTCAGGATGCCTTAGAAGAACAACTTTCAGAGGTGAAGTATTCTAGGTAATAAATGACAGCCACTTTTATGCTGCAAATACGTTTGCTCATATTTTACTATTCTTCCCTTCTGCCTACTGAGTTTTGAGTTCTAAATCACTGTGAAAAGTATGTTGTATTTAAGTTAGGAACACATGCATATGCTCCACAGTGAGCATAGCCTCTTTATCTAATTATTCTGTATCGTGCAGTATCTGGGATTCAATCTGTAGTCTTTTACAGTACAATGCAGTCGTGTGGCAGTGTGGCTAAATTAGTGTCATTTTCTTGTATTCCAACAAAAACATTCAGAAATTGTGACTCCAACTTGAGGAAATCACAGCTCTTCGGATGGCTTTTTGACTGTTTGGAACTGGTAATTCATTTTTTTAAGCCATCCCTCAGTGGTGAAGGCTGCAAATGTGCTTAATGAGAAATTAAAATTTAGGGTCTGCTATAATCACTTGATTCCAGGAGGTGAGTTTGTAAGAAATAAATCCCCAAATATACACCAACGCACTCCCCCCACCCCCGCCGGATTCCCTAAACAACCTGTGAAAAAAAGTAAAGTTGCATCATAAGATATTCTGATTGCTGTGAATTCCAGTTATGGAACTTCATGTTTTTCTCTGTTTTTCTCTACAGTACTCCTCAAGTCATTTCACTATAAAACCATCTTTATAGCCACATGGGAGCTTAAGTATTATGTGCTTCTTATATCCATATGCCTAAAGCGAGGAATGGGAAATAAAACCTGTTTTTGACAAAAATTAGTCCTGATGATTTCTATAATCGTTATTTTTTTCATATATTAATACTAATACATTATTGAAACATAAAAGACTATTGTAAAATAAAATTTTTCCTGTACGTAAATACAAGAACTGAAAAATATTGAAATGTAAATGAAGAACAAGCTAATTCTTCATCCTTTTCTTTCATGAGGAAACAGTAGATTGGCCTCATCTTAAGGAATACATTTCTGAAGATCACCTAAATTTTCAGGATGATTAGAATAAGAAGCATTGTTTCCTTTTTCATACTGGACAAATAAATTGATACTCATATTTCACTTTAAAAGAGCTTACTTTTGTACATTTATGTCTTTACAGCAGAACCTAAGAGCAATTCTCATATCCCAGGTCTCTGGGATATGATTCTCATATCCCGGCCAAACGCTGGGTCCTGCACTTGGGGCACAACAACCCTAAGCAGAGCTACAGACTGGGAGAAGCCTGGCTGGAAAACTGCCAGGAGGAGAGGGACCTGGGGGTGTTGGTCGACAGCCGACTGAACATGAGGCAGCAGTGTGCCCAGGTGGCCAAGAAGGCCAATGGCATTTTGGCTTGTATCAGAAATGGTGTGACCAGCAGGTACAGGGAGGTTATTCTCCCTCTGTACTGAGCACTGGTGAGACCGCTCCTTGAATATTGTGTCCAGTTCTGGGCCCCTCACCACAAGAAGGATGTTGAGGCTCTGGAGCAAGTCCAGAGAAGAGCAACGAGGCTGGTGAAGGGGCTGGAGAACAGACCCTGTGAGGAGCGGCTGAGAGAGCTGGGGTTGTTTAGGCTGGAGAAGAGGAGGCTGAGAGGAGACCTCATTAATCTCTACAAGTACCTGAAAGGTGGTTGTGGAGAGGAGGGAGCTAGCCTCTTCTCCCAAGTGACAGAGGACAGGACGAGAGGGAATGGCCTCGAACTCCCCCAGGGTAGGTTTAGGTTGGAGATTAGGAGGAGGTTTTTCACAGAAAGGGTCATTGGGCATTGGAATAGGCTGCCCAGGGAGGTGGTTGACTCACCTTCCCTGGAGGTGTTTAAGACACGGGTGGATGAGGTATTGAGGGACTTGGTTTAGTGTTAGATAGGAATGGTTGGACTAGAAGATCTGATGGGTCCCTTCCAACCTGGTTGTTCTGTAGTGCTGCTTGGTGTTGTAGCATCCCAAGTGGGGAACTTGGCACTTAACCTGGTTGGTCTCAGCCCATCAATCCAACCTGTTCAGATTCCTTTGTAGAGCCTCCCTACCCTAAAGCAGATCAACACTGCCTCCCAGTTTAGTGTCATCTGTGAGCATACTAAAGGTAAATTCAATAGCTTCATCCAGATAATTGATAAAATTTTTGAACAGGACTGAACCCAGCACTGAACCATGGAGAACATCACTTGTGATAGTCCTCCAGCTGGATTTAACTCCATTTACCACAACTCTTTTGGCCCTCAGATCCAGTCATTTTTTTACCCAGCAGAAGTTATGTCTGTCCAGGCCAATGGCAGTCAGTTTCTCAAGCAGAATATTGTGAGAAATGCTGTCAAAAGCTTTACTGAAGTCAAAGTACACTATATCCACAGCCTTTCCTCATCCATTAAATGAGTCACCTTATCACAGAAGGAGAACTTGTTAGTTAGGCAGGACATGCCTTTCATAAACCTATACTGATCGGGTCTGATCACCTGGTTGATTTGTGTATGCTCTATGATAGCACTCAAGATCACCTATCGCATGACATTCCCTGACACTAAGATCTGACTGACAGACCTGTAGTTCTCTGGATCCTGCCTCTGAATCTTCTTCTAAATGAGGGTAACATTGCCAACCTCCAGTCAAATTGGAACTTTCTCAGTCAGTCAGGATTGCTGGTAGATGATGGGAAGGGGTTTGGTGATCACCTCTGACAGTTCCTTAATCACACTTGGGTAGATCCCATCCAGCCCCCTAGACTTGTGAATGCCTAATTGCTCAAGAAGCTCTTTAACCATTTCCTCTTGGATCATGGGAGCTTTGTTCTGTGCTACCTCCTTGTCTTCTGTCTCAGGAGGCTGAGTACACAGAGAACCCCTTGTCTTACTATTAAAGACTGAGGTAAACAAGTAATTAAGTACCTCAGCCTTATCCTTATGCTTTGTCACTGTTGTTCCCCCTGCATCCAGTAAAGGATGGAGATTTTCCTTGACCCTCCTTTGGCCATTGATATATTTGTAGAAACATGTTTTATTATCTACCTCAGAACTGGACAATCTAAGTTTTCACTGGGCCTTAGCCCTTCTGATTTTCTCTATGCATGATCACTTCATCCATAAGTCTTCCTGAGATGCCTTCCCCCTCTTCCAAAGCTCATATACGTTCCTCTTTTTTTGATGAGATCAACTCAAACCTCTCTCAGCCAGAAATGTAATTAGTTTGGACTTCAGCATGTGCAGAGATAACACAGAGTTTCTATGTTTTGTGTTGCTTTTACATCAGAAATTCCTGGCTTACAGTTAACCTGCACCAGCAGCCTGTACCACTGACTGCTGTAGGTCGAGGCAGTTTGACAAACATACAACGAGAAAAGTATATGTGAGATGAGAGCTTGGACACTAAAGTATTCTTATTCTCACTTATCTTTAGATGTGCTTAGGACCCAAGATGTCAAGAAACTGAAATAATTAATTCTGAAGAAATCACACTGAAGTTGAACTACTCTGCATCTGCTTAAAATACACTGAAGTTTCAACAGCTTCAGAAAATTCAGCTGCAATGTTCTCCTCCTGTGGGTAACCACATCTCTTGTTGAATTCATTTGTTGAAGAGTTTCAATGAGCCTGAATATCAGGTTTGTAAGTCTGATCTATCAAATCTTTCTGTCTGAACTGCTTCTATGTAATTGGGGGTGTGATAGGTGGATGTTATGGAAAATTAAAGCTTTCCTGCTTGCAGGCTGATCCCTGTCAGAATTTTTCCAACATGCTTCAGAGTTTTGCTTAGTTCTTGTTCCTCTTGCATCTGTGCTTGTTATACTGATTAAAAAATAAAAATGGTAAGGAAGGCTCTTTGGAAAAGGGAGCCAAAGCATCTATCCCTGGGCAAGTAATGATGTATGATGTAAAGATTGCACCAGTGTACTCTCTGCCATGTCTCCTCTGCCCTGAGCAAAATGAGACCATGTTGTGAATGTAGGAAAAGGCTGCTTCAAATTATGTGTTAAATTATGCTCTAAATTACACACATTTATTAGACGTTGCTGGAGGCCTGTTTTTCTTCTTATTCCAAGATACCATCTGAACACAGGTCAGTCAGACCTAAAGTCTGTTCCTATAAACTGAGCTCATCTCAATATAACTCCCTGAGTATTGAGTCAGATAAATAGTTGTTTTTTTCACAATGCCAATCCACTTCTCTTTGTTTTGTTGGACTGTTTAGGATGGGGTTTTTGGTTTGGTTTCGGGTTTTTTGGGTTTGGTTTTTTTTTTTTTTTTTTTTGGGTTTTTTTTTTTTGTGTGTGTGGTTTTGGTTTTCATTTTAATGAAGATAGCTAGTAGCATTTACTTCTTTTGTGGCTGGAGATCACGTGCATATTCCTTGCTTGATTCATTTAATTTTATTTTGAGCAACAGAGAAACTCTATGAAGTCTGAACTCAGTATAAATCAACCTAATTAATTTTCTGATACAGTTAAAGGAAGTAGTTATGTTGCATATAATCTCTATGTGTATGTGTCAGCTGTGATTTTCAGTGCTGTTGTGTAAAACATTCTGGGCTTGAATTTCATCATTACTTGCTGTAATAAAATATTTTGAACTTACAGATTGGATCAAGTCTAAATGTTTAGAATACAGGTTATACAATTATTAGAACTTACTTAAGAGTCTCTTCCTTCGCAATCAGTGGGATTTCTCCAGGCTAGGTTATCTGTTATCAACTTGAATCATCACTGCAGTGGTTTGTTGCAGCTGTTCAGTAAGTAGCTCTGGAGTCTTTAATGAAGCTGATGCTATCTTCGTACTTGTTACCTCCAAAGAAGGATTACTTATTTGTAGACAGTTAGAATATTAAAAGGCACAGAAACATCTTCTATGTCAGTATCATAATGAGAAAAGAGTTCCTTCTTACTCTATATTTCCGAAAGCCAATGTAAAATTCTTAACTACCTACAAAGATATGATTTGAACAATTTCTTTTTGCTGAGCTTTCAAATTAATATGTTTTCTCTAAAAGACAAATATAATCTCCTTTGCAATTCAAAGTCCTGGATGATATCGTTAGGCTAAATAACAGCTGTGATTTCTTCAGGGAGATTTTAATCAGTTTGTTGTGACATGGTACCAGGAACTCAATTGTGATTGATCACTACTGCTCAAGAACTGGCCAGAAGGGAGCCTGAGCAAATCATTTCAACAGTGCTTCAGAGCTGCTGAACCTCAGACAATGAGGCCTCTTGAAGCTGACAGAAATATTAGCAGACTGCAGGAATGGAAGGTTTTCCAGTGACTCTCTAAATACTGCCTTTGGCATGGCCAGGGGAACCTCTGTTATCCCATTACTCAGTGCATTGGTTCTTAAGATTGGCTGAAAGGTAAAACAGATCACTGTCCATGGCTGCCTTAGCACTAGTAGTAAAGTGTCAGTGAATATTTTTGATTTTTGTTTAAAAAAATTTTACTATGAAAACTAATTTTTCTGTTGTTGTATTGGTCAATACCAGGTTTACTTTTTCTTTTTCATAGACTCAGATAATCAAAGAGACCCTTATGCTCATCAATGTGTGACTAACAGGTATCATGGCCAGAAAATTTCATTGATGATGCTTACATTAAATCAATAAATCATGGTTGATTTACAGAGCACCCTTTAAAACAACATTGAATCCAAGTCATCGAGAAAATCGATATTCCGCCAAATCCTGATGTAAATTATTTTAGTGGATATTTGCCCTTTTATTGGTTACATAGTGGCTCTTACTTTCAGTCACTAGACCTTGTTATATTTTTGGCTTCTACAACATACCTCAATGACCAAGATCCTTGCAGGGATTTTCTCTGCTTGTTACCACATACAAGTATGCGTGCTATCATACCCTAACTGGTAATATTAACAATGCTATAAAATGATTTCCTGCAGGCCTCTTCTTTAGAGATTATTAAACTTCATGCCATTGCACTCTGCCCAGTGATCCAGCCTGTTCAGATCCCTTTGCAGAGCCTCCCTACCCTCCAGCAGATTGACACTTCCACACAGCTTTGTGTCATCTGCAAACTTTCTAAGGGTATTCTCAATGCTTTCATCCAGGTCATTGATAAAGATATTGAACAGGGCTGGATCCAGCACTGAGCCCTGGGGAACCCCACTTGTCACTGGCCTCCAACTGGATTTAACTCCATTTACCACCACTCTGAGGGCCCGATCGTTCAACCAGTTTTCCACCCCGGAGAGTGTGTGCCTGTCCAGGCCAGAAACTGACAGTTTCCGTAGCAGAATGCTGTAAGAAACTGTGTCAAAGGCTTTACTGAAGTCTGGAAAGACCACATTCACATACTTTCCCTTGTCCAGCAGCCAAGTCATTTTGTCATAGAAGGCAATCAGGTTAGTTTGGCAAGACCTGCTTGTTGTAAACCCGTTTTGACTGGTCCTGATCACCCGGTTCTCCTGCATTTGCATTATGATAGCATTCAAGATCACCTGTTCCATGACTTTCCCTGTCACTGAGGTCAAACTGACAGGTCTGCAGTTTCTTGGGTTCTTCCTCCAGCCCTTCTTGTAGATGGGTCAGCCATCCTCCAGTTAAGTGGAACTTCCCCAGTCTTCCAGGATGGTAAGGGGTTTGGCAAGCACATACACCAGTTCCTTCAATACTCTTGGGTGGATCCCATCCAGCCCCATAGACTTGTGGTATCCAATAGGGACTGAATATTCTCACTATTTTTCCTTATACAGTTAATGTATTTATAGGAAGATTTTTTTTGTTATCTTTCACAGACTTGGCCAATCTGAACACCAGTTGGGTTTTAACCCTTCTGATTTTTTCTCTGCACAATCTCACTTCCTCCCTGTAGTCCACCTAAGATGCCTGTCACTTCTTCCAAAGTTCACAGACATTCCTCTTTCATTTGATATCCCTTAAGATTTCCCTGCTCAACCAAGCTGTTTTTTTTTTTTTTTTTTTTTTTTTTTCCTAACGGCTCCTTTTCCAGAACATGGGGGTGACTTGCACCTGAGCTGCTAGGATTTCCTTCTTGAAGAGTACCTTGCCCTTAAGGACTGTCTCCCATGGGACATTATCAACTAGACTTCTGAACAGTCCCAAATCTGCCCTCTGGAAGTTTAATGGGACTATTCTTCTAATCCCCTTCCTCACCTCACCTAGTACTTAAATTTCTACCATCTCATGATTTTTTGCCCCAGGCATCCTCCAACCTTCACATCCCCTACAAGGACTCCTCTGTTCACAAATATCAGGTCCAGGAAGGTGCCTTCTCTTTTCAGTTCACTCATCAGTTGTGTGAGGAAGTTGTCTTCCACTCACTCCAGAAACTTCCTAGACTGCTTCCTTTCTGCTGTATTGCATTTCTAGCAGACATTGGGAAGACTGAAGTCTCCCACAAGGAAAAGAGCTAGCGATCTTGAGACTTCTCTGAGTTGTTTATAGAAGAGGTTGTCAGCTTCTTCTTCTTGACTGCATGGTCTATAACAGACTCCCATCACAATATTTACCTTCTTGTGGGCTCCTCTGATTTTAACCCTTAGACGCTCAATCTTGTCATCACCATAATAGAGCTCAAGGGTATAAAAGCACTCTCTAACATAGAGGGCTACCCTGCTTCCTCTCCTACCCTTCCTGTCCTACCTGAAGTGTTTATACCCCATCATAGCTGCACTCCAGTTATATAAGTCTTCCTACCATGTTTATGTGATGGCAACTACATCATAGTCTCCTTGCCCTACAATAACTTCCAATTCCACCTGCTTATTGCCAGTGCTGCGTGCATTGCTGTAAATGCACTTCAGCTGTACTTGTGAACCTCAGCTCTCATAAAGGGAATAGTGTTCATTCCCAAATGACTGGTTCTTGGATTATCTAACCCATCAGTGCTAGTTTTATCCTTTCCATCACCTGATAAACTTGCCCTCACTCACTCTGTAGTGACATATTGATGGTTCTTGCCAGCACATCATCTATCAGTGCACTTCCAGGTACACTCCTGAATAGCTTGGATTTGTCCCTCTTCACCTTGTCCCTTTCTAATTTAAAGCTCTATGAGCCCTGCTAAATTTTTGTTGACGATTTTAGTACTCCTAGGAGACAAGCATGCCTCATCCCTAATAAGGAGGCCTGGAGGTGTGTGGGTCAGCCCATGATCAAAGAACCCAAAGTTTTGCTCCTCACACCAGGTTTGGAGCCAGATATTAACCAACTGATTCTTCTTGATGCCTTGCTCTTCATTCCTTAGTGTTGGAATGGAGATATGGTAACAAATGCACCAGACAACCCTGTAGAGCTACAGAGAAAAAGAGGGAGAAACAGGAAAGTTAAATATATTAGACAAACTTTTCAGAGTAGTTAAATTGAGATGAGGAAAACATACAGAAAAATTTGATCAAACTATAAGGACTGACTAAAAAATATCAATATCACAGACATCTAATTTTCATTAAATGAATCCAGTTCTTTTATTTCTGTTGTTAAAATTGCACACCACTCTATTCACAGACAGTTTTGGTAGCTTTCTGACCATTTATTTCCACAATATTCAAAATTACATTTTTTGGAAGCCATTGATTAGATGACTCTTTATGTTTCCTGATTGAATAAAGTAATACTTCTTGTGTGGGTATTCTCAATGCAGAAATGTAGTATTTAGTTTTTTATAGTTTGACAGGAAAACCTCTCTTTTGAGAATATTCATTTGTAAGTACTATACTGATACTCAAAAGTGAACTTAACATTTGGCATAACCTTCTCTGGGTCATTCATGTGAAGTATTGTGAAGACAGAGAAAGAAAACAGGGAAAGGAACATGGATGAGTTTATGAGACAACATATGTTTGGTAGCTAATAAAAATGCTGGCAACAAGAGTCTATGTCAAAGCCTATGTCGGAATTCAAACGAGTAACTAGGAAAAAGTTTTATATTAGGAACACTGAAGCTGATTTAGTGTGACTTAACATAGCTAAGGAAGCACCTTATATGCTCAGTTTATTAAGAAAAAAATCAATTTTCTGTGCAGTTAGGTGTGATATGATGCTGTAAAGCCTGACTTTGCTTCTTTCTTTGCCTTAAACATTTCATCTGAGGCTGGCTATTTGTGCCTTTGTTCTATGACACTGGCAATGAATAGTGGAGGGAGTGCAGCAGCAGGTTTCCCAAAGACTGATCTTAGAATATCACCTGAGGGCCTCATCTGTGGCACCAATTTCACTGCAGGGGAGGTGCAAGAGTAAGTACCACTCCCCCTCACCTGGCCAAGCTCCCAGTCCTGAGTCAGCTGTAGCAGTGGGTACTGCTCTCCCCACTCCTCACACCCACCTGACTGCCTTGGCCAGACCATCCCAAAGGAACTTCTGCCCACACAGAGCAAGACCACTGCCACATATGCTGATAGGACATGGACTGTCCTTATCAAAGAAGTCAAGCGGTATGTGCTAACCCACCTCTTCAATGGGACTTGCCCGGGCCTCACATCCTGGAAGAATCAGAGACCATGTGTTCTGGAAGAATTGCTGCTGTCCATTGATGTAGTGATTCTTTCTTCTTCCCTTCTCTTCTGCTTTCTCTCTCTCTCATTTACCTTACTGTTTCCCTGTTCTGGTATCGGTGTGTGTGTCGGATCAGATCCAAATGGCCTTGGCTGTATTCAGGGATCAGATCCTGATCTGAACCACTTTTTGAAGTTGCACCCCCATATCTCAGCTGTGCATCCAAGTCTTTTGGTCTGTTTATTTTAGTTGAAAGCCAGAATAAATTTTGCTTTTGATTTTCACCCTGAGACTGACCTTGTCCACCTCCAGATCACCACACAGAGAAATGAACCTGTCCCTAGACTGCACAGGTCAAAAGAGACCTGGGTGTAAGTGTGCGACTCGTGGATCTGGGGTGTGATAGACACATGGTTACAATGCACTTTAGAACTCCTTCCGATGAATGGAAATAAGTATCTTCATTGATACCATCACTATTAATACCTTAAGGGAGACTGACAGCTTTTCAATAACTTGATTCATAAATTATGCATTTCCAATAGAAAACACAATAGATGAGCAAGTGGTTGGCACGAAAGAGACACATGATAGAATATGTCATAAACAAAGTCTTACAAGGAACCAGAGAAAACGAGTCAGAAAATATAAGTAATTTTCTTCATTCCTGCTGAAAGTGATTTGAACCATGTGTGCCAAAAGGGCAAACAATCCCAAGGAACTGATTTTTTTTTTTTTAAATGCTATTGCTAATGAAATAGACAGATTAGAAAGTGATGACCTTCAGAGTAGGGAAAAGTTATCATGTCTCTGAGGGAATTCACATATGTGTCACAATTAACAAAAATATTGACAAAAGTAAGTAGAAATCTGAAGCTGAGACTGGCAAACAGGAATCAAAAAGATTTGCTTTTGCCAGAGAGGAGGAAAGGAAACTGAGTCCATCCATCTGAGAATGGACTGGCAGAGAAAGACAAATCTGTTCTGTCAATCAGCAAGTCTCTTTATGCCTGTAGGAACAGGTAAAAGTTTGAAAAGATGAAAGACAGATAGATGCATCTGATTAGAAGGATATGAGTCCTACAGTAAGGTATGGCGATCAGAGAAGAATAAGAAAATTTTTGGTTTTAAAGTAGCTAGCTAGGAAGTTCGCATCTGGTGAGAAGTAACTAGTGAAATCATGACAGAAGACTAAAGGCTGGCAAACTGAAGAGGAGGGACCTGAAAATCAGATGTCAGAAAAAGAAATGAAAGGTAGGGGAAAACCTGAAAAGCAGAAAAAATCCCTCTATTTTTTTACCCACTGCTAGGTCACAAACTAGTTGGAATGCTCAAAACCAGGAAGAAATCCCAGGTAAAGAAGCTGCAAGATATATACTCTTAAACAGTTTAGTTACAAAAGACATGCCAGCCTAAGGGAGGGTGATTCCTTGGGATATGGTCATTACTGAAAAAGAAGAAAAATAGGAAATAACACAGTGAAATACTCAATGTATCTTCAGCAATCTCTTTTATAATCTACTACAGAAATTGAAAAATGCCAGTCATGTGGATTCAAGAAGACATCATGTCTCTTATGCTTTTGATTTCATCCAAATATGTTATGCAATATCAGTCTCTCTAAGAAAGTAAACCTTTACTACCCAAGGTTAAGTTTCTGAAGTCATCTAAGTTTTATTCTTATGTTAATATAAAAGCCAAAGTGTGTTATTTATGTCTCCCATGAGCACTGGAAAAACTGATCTGACATATGCATATTATGACTTGGAATACCTCAAGAATTAGCTAGACTGAGGGCAAAAAACACCAATGTGATTTATCATTCTCATAGTGAGACTGAGCTTTTATGTATGTTTTTCTTGCACCAAGTATTACAACGTTTTCCCACTGCATAATGAAATGTACCTTTGCAGTCAGGATGAAGTGATTTCTAAGGAGCTTAGCTATTAAATGCTACCTTTTTAGACTCTAGTAGATGCTTTGAATTTTGAAGTGCCTTAAATAAATATTTCTTAAAGAAATCTGATTAATGACATCATCTGCGGGCTGTCTCCTGCTGTGTAATCATTCACTTTCATCTATGTCAGGAGGGATGCAGTATATGTAGCTTATGCATCTAACCTACTATCACAATTCACTGAAGACCTCTGTCCTCCTAGAGCAGACGTCTAAGACTATACATTCAAAATAGTACCAGAGACCTTTACCTAGAAAAAAAATGAACTGAGACTCCTTTGAACTGCCGATTGTGTACGGAGAGCTGAAGGGCTGGCAAAATCTAAATTACTTTGTTAGGATAGGCCTAGTGGCTCAGCAGTATGTTTCAACAGTGATCACTAGATATCCACTATCTGTATATGCTACCATATCAATATATGCTATAGATGCTATAGCTGACAAGTAAGCATCTACACTGAGACACCTAAAATATGCAAAATCTGCAGGTGAATTTGGAGACTACCCAACCACAGCACCAAATGTCATTTGAGATATCTCAGGTGCACTTCAGCTACCATTCCAGAATGTGGCTTATGGGTATCTCCCACAGGTCCTACCTACTTCCCACTTTGGATCAGTAATACCCTTTTGGAATGTGACTCCTGGTTGTGTCCACCTCCTGTGTTTGGATTTGTACTAAGACTCTGTCCTAGACTGAATAAACCTGTTTCATTTTGGATAAAATTTAATCAGAATAGCCTTCAGTAAGGGCATTTAATACTTTCTAACCACAAATATAAGTTATGTCACCAGGCTAGATCATGTGTGCTCATCGCCCACTGTTTCATTCTACCAACCTGCCTCTATAAGCTAGGATTGTATCCTGGGCTGCATAAAAAGAAGTGCAGCCAGCAGGTTGAGGGAGGTGATTCTTCCCCTTTACTCCACAGTCATGAGGCCTGACTAGGATTACTGTATCCAGCTCTGGGTCCCAGGTACAACACATACACAAATCTGTCAGAGTGGGTCCAGAGGAGGGCCATAAAAATGATCAGAGGGTTCTCTGATCATCTCTGTCTTGAAGAAAGATTGAAAAAGCTGGGATTGTTTATCCAGGAGATGAGAAGGCACCGAGGATATTGTATTTGGCCTTACAAAATATAAAGGAAACTTAAAAGAAAGACAGTGAGATTTTTTTTTGGTTTTTTTTGCGTTTTGTTTTGTTGTTTTTTTTTTTTTTAAACCAAGGCCCTCATGAACAGTACAAAGGGCAATGTTTTTAAACTGAAAGGGAGCAGATTTAGTTTGGACTAAAGTAAGACATCTTTTACTATTAGAGTGGCGAGACACTAGCACGGGTTGCCTTGGGAAACTGTTGATGTTCCATCACAGGAATTGTTCAAGGTCAAGTTAGATAGGATTTTGAATAACCTGGTCTAGTTGAAGATGTTGCTGCCCATGGCAAGAGGGTTGCACTAGATGATCTTTAATGGTCACTTCCACCCCAAACCATTCTATGAATCTACAATACTAGTTAAAATATCTTGAGTAGTCTAAGTTTGTTCAAATACCATTAGATGTCTATAGTTCATCAACTTACTGCTCAGATTCTGTTCATTTTGATCATCAGAGGTTTAATGTAGTTGACTAAACATAACTATTTAGTGATGTTTGAGCTGCCTAAAACTTAGGGATGGCAGATATTACAGGAAACCATCAAGCATGTCTGCTCCTTCCTGGAGGAACAACTAGAGGCTATAAGAGTTAGGGTAGGAAACCTAATGTGACACTAGATACATCTTTTTAGGTGGGAGAGTTTAGGCTGCCCCTGAACTCTTCATTACTTACACTACCTTTGGAGTCTATGTATGTTACTCAAGTAACTGTGAACATGGAAGTATATCTGTATAGAACTTTGTGAATATTTCCACTGAAAGCAACTGATATCTGGATAATGGTTAGTGAACACGATCAGGCGTTAATGGCTCGGGTCTGATTTTTTTCCTTTCTTTCCTTTGTTTCTCCTATCGTCATTCACCAATGACTTAATTATCCATTTCTTCTCCTCAGTTCATCACATCATGTTAATGGAGACAGTCACGTAATAATGCATATTTCTATATATTTGCTTCTACTGCTTCTTGTTATTCATCCCACCACATCTAACTCATGCATTTCTACTGCAGCAACAAAGATTGCAAAGTAAATACGTAATTTTCAGAGTAAGAAGACCTACAACAAAGACTCATGCTTATAAATTTTTTAGCAAAATTGCTTGCGTTACTATAATAAAAAAATAAAGTGCAGTTTTCCATGATTTATCAAGCAAACGTTGTCTTTGCTGGAGGTAATTTCTATTACCTTCTGATTCCTATCAATATCTTGATATAATGAGCAATGGGAACCTGCTGCGACAGAAAAGCAAAAGGAGGTTTCATATTGTAGCTTTTCTTTCCTGCTTTTTTCCTGCTTCTGAAGAAACAATATGCTGGTATCTGTGCTGAGAAATGTATTAGCAATTAAAAGTCAAACATATTCTAGCATTCACATAGTACACAGTGTTTACACTACCTGAGGGGTTTTGCATTTCATATACTCACTGTGTCTTCAGGCATTTAGTTCCTGATTGAGAAAAATGATTATTCAGACTTAGAGGAAAGTATTAAGGATATTGACTTTACCAAAATTAATGTATAGTAGAGGAAATGCATGCTGGTTACAACTTTTGGTTCAACAGATTGTTATATGTATTGTCACACACTTACAGGATCTTATACATTTTGATTAGATGCAAATGTATGTGTCTGTAAGTGATGAAACCACTTGAACCTAAAACTTCTTGCAAAGTAAATATGGAGAATTTAATGTCTAACAGCACCTTTTCAGTTTAAGAAGCAGAGTTTGGGTCGTTACTACTGAGGACAACATGGTAGTGAACTCTTCTTTTATTACTCCAAATAATCTTTTGCACAAAAATTTAGTGGTGATGGGTGGGCACCTAAATTTAAGCATCTCTTTGACTTGGATTTTTTCTAATTCACATCTCCTGGAGTAACACTTTCATTAACAGGTTATGGGAAAATACTGGGATTCTTTCTTAAATCTGCCAGGAAAATGAGATTCATAGTGCCAACACCTAGATCCTTCTGAGAAGTGCAGTTGAGTTATGGCTAGGCATTCACCAGAAAGGGTGAAATTAGAAATGCAGCTGAGTCTTGTACGATGGACTGTGTAGATCTGCTTAAAAAAGTGTGAGTGATAATTGTTTTCAACTCTAAAGGAGAATTGTGAGGACTGCTATGTCACAATGGGTTATTCATGGATACTAGCATAGGTAAAGGGCTGTAAATGTCTAAGGAATATATGTATTTAATGCAAATATAAGTACAAACTTAAATACTAATCTAAAGTGACTGTAAATGTATCAAATGAGAAGATAGTGTCTTACATCCAGTTTATGTTTGTACTGTTTAGGACTGCAGAAGATATAAAGCAATCGAAGTATGATGTTACAGCACTTTTGTGACACTGATTTACACAGGCAGAGTAACAGATTAAATGAAAATGCCATTAATTATCTGGAGAAAAAAATGTTGTGTTGCCTGGGGTTTTTTTGTGTTTTTTTTTTTTTTTATTTTTGGGTTTTTTCTTGTGTGTGTTTTCTTTTTTGTTTTGTTTTGTTTTTTTAATATCACTATTGCTGATTGAATATTTATTTTGGAGCCTATTAGGATGATTCACCACAGAATGCTTTACGTTTTCTGCTGTTGTAGTTTATTGATATCAT
The DNA here is from genome assembly GCA_033558105.1 of Coccyzus lansbergi. Lineage (NCBI taxonomy): Eukaryota > Metazoa > Chordata > Aves > Cuculiformes > Coccyzidae > Coccyzus > Coccyzus lansbergi. The sequence continues at coordinate 834,171 of JAUMJK010000168.1, forward strand.
CAAGCAAAGGCAGAGACTTTGGTCTCAGACTTTGAAAATCTGTACTTTATGTGAAGATAAGCATTTCATAGGTTAAAGTACTGTAGGTTTGGGTTTTGAGCTGTATGTCTAAACTGAGGGAAAAGTTTTACAAAGAAGTAGAATACGTAGGTTTGCAAACTACACTGATTTGTAATCAGTGGAGAATATAGTACTGGTCATTCTCAACCTTGGTTCCTTCCTTAACTGGGACTGCCCTTAGGAAGTTTCCCCTTCTGCAAAACAAAACACATAGTTTCTACATTGCTGTTCAAAGCACTTTTCAGTGAAATGAAAAATAAAATAATTCCAATAAAACTAGGCATTATGAAGTACCTACATTTGGAGTAGTTTCTAATACACCCATTCTCCCTTATCCATATGATGTTCATGGATTTAGAAAACTTTTCAGTGAGCAGCTATGTAGTCAGAATTGTACTTTGCTTTCTCATTTTTTTTCATTGATATAGTAAGGAATCAGAAATTCTGGGCTAAGTATTTTCAGAAACATTCTGTTTTAAATTTGTGATTTTTTTTCCTCTGCTATTTTGTATTTTTATGAAGATGATCTGATCTGACATTTAACTAATTAAATTGATAATGAAATTTCCTTCATTTTCATTCCATAAATCTTTACAGTCTTAACTACAAGAGAACTCAAGTTCTCCTAAAAGAAAATAAGACTTTCCCAGTAAAGAATTAACTGTACATTCATCCATTGATATGAGAAAATATGCTATTGTCACATTCTGTTGGTACAGCTTGTGTTTTCTGGGTTCTTTCATGAGGAGAAAAACCTAATGCTGGAAAAAATAAAACAAAACAAATAAACTTTCCAGGAAGCTCAGAGCTAAATTAGTCCTTCTGATGTTAATATTTTCATTATAGCAACTGCATTCAGATAAATCCCTTAGGTCAATGACTGTTTTTACGGACTCTTACAGTGCATGACTAACATTATTGGTTGATTTTTACATAATACTGTTATGCACCATATAGGTCCAGAATCATAAATTATCTGTCATTGATGACTTGAATTCTTTCTAAAAGATGCTGTAAGTAAAGTGAGACCTATTTGTCATAAGCTCTGAGTTCTGTTATCAATAAGTTTTCCAGAGAGTAAATGCAGAAGTGAGCTATTAGGAATAAGCCCATGGATAAGTTGTTAAGCAGCAATTTTAAAGCATTCATAGCTTTAATATAACTTTAAAAAGACTTTTCATAGGCATATTGAAAAGTGAAGGGGAAGTTGCTTTTGTATATTTCTCCTTGTTTTTCTGGAGAACAATATATTATAAAAAATATGGTGATAATATAGTCTGTAAGAAAATGATAGAGGATGCTGTGGGTAAGCCAGTTTATAATCGTCCACTCATATGGAAGAAGATAAAAAAGGAAATTGGAGAAAATACTTCCATGTATCTCAGTATTTCTTCTCTTGTAAGTTTGCTGTTTGAAAATCTACAATTTTTCCAGTGTGAATACTAGTGAAAATCAGCAGTAATGCATGCTCATTAAAACATTACAAGGAGTTAGACAGCTCCAGATCATCAAATTGTGTAAGAGCGTATTGCCATCTAAACCTGAAATGGAGATTTTCCCCGTTTTGAGTGGGGATTTCAACCATTTGACTTCCAAAATTCCATTCTTTACTTGAATTACCCTGCTCGAAAAAATTCAACCCTCAAGTATAACACCTTGAGAAGATGTTTGAATGTGTCACTAATAGTTGTTCAGCTGTGGTACTTAAATGAGACTTGGGAAGGGGTAAGATAATTATTCCTTTAATGGGTGCAGAAGGCAGAATAGTTTTCCTCAATAATATGTCCCTTTGAGAAAATAAGTCTCCTGTAAGCTGAGTCCTGTTTTCACTAGTAACAGGTATGGGTTTTGCACAAGAGTATTTATAGAATCATAGAATCATAGAACAACCAGGTTGGAGGAGACCCTTTGGATCATCAAGTCCAACCATTCCTATCAAACACCAAACCAAGTCCCTCAGGACCTCGTCCACCCATGCCTTAAACACCTCCAGGGAAGGTGAATCAACCACCTCCCTGGGCAGCCTATTCCAATACCCAAATTCTATAGGAAAAAAGGCAATATGCTTTGTAAGTATGATGTAGCTATTGTTCTAGCTTTTACTCTTTAGCTAGGGTTATTCTACTAAGATAGGTCATATATATACTACCTGGTATTTGCAGGTAGGTAGATCTCTTGCATACTATGGAAGTTTAGCATATTTTGTAGCTGAAATTAATTTACTGATAGGTCTGACATAAAAGTGCCCTTAAAGGGGCTGCATATATTTAACTGAATCTCTTTCTAAACCACTTCAAGCTGTGTATGTATGAAAACAACATGATTTTAAAAAATTAAACTAGGATATTACCCATTATAGACATTCTCACACACAGTTCTGAGAATATATTAAACTGATGTAATCAGCTTAAGCTACATTGAAATGAACTTGTTCCAGTGAAAATTGTTCACCTTCCTAGTATTAATACATTTTTTTCAAAAAAAAAAAAGAAGAAGGAAAATATTATGATGTACTTTATAGATCACAAGGGATGAGAAGGGAAATGCAAAATTTCCCGGTGATTATTACTCAGCGTTTTTGAGGAAGACAAAATCACTTGTCTCCTTCCTGACATCAACCACAGTGAAAGGAAAGGAACAGCTTGTAAATGAAAGATTCCTGTTCCCTGTGCTAACTCCAAATTCACAGTAACAAGTTTTAAAAACAATGCTTGTTTTTTTTGTTTATTTTTTTATTACCAGTTTCCTGTTTATCCAGTGATGATCAGTCTTCTCAGGGCTATTACTATATTAGCTTTTTCCTCCAATCTTTGTAAAGTTTCTAACAATTTACAAGTGCATGTGACTATTAAAGGGAGGAGGCAGAGGGTTTCAGGGGTCTTTTTGACAAAGCTGATGAAGACAGTGAAATGTTCTAGTGATTCTGCTTGATTTTCATTAATATTACTGCTGCATTTTAGTATAAAGCAATCATCCAATTTCATCTGAATAATATGCATTTTGAACAAGCCTAAAGATTTTATACTTTTGATCAGTGTTTAATACATATCCTTCTTATCTGAAATGTTAAAAACATTACTTGGATTATAAGCAAAGCTTTCATTTGTACAGCCCATGGCTGTCTGTGTCATAAATATGCACTTATCACTGCTTCAGCAACACTTCTCTAAGCACATTTAATAATATTTTTCATATACATTGAATTTGATCTGTTTTAGGGCATAATATAAATTCTTGCTGTGATACAGCTTAAAAAACAACTTTAAAGAAACCTTAGCTTAGTTACAAGGCTGCATTCACTCATCCTACAGAATTCTAAGTTTTATTAACTGTCCAAATAACCCATTACTGTTGTTTATGCATGGAACTCTCATTTGTTTGTGAGTATTGTACCTACCTTTTCTTGAACTATCTTCAAGTCTATGCATTTGCCCTCAGTTGCTAGTGTGAATTCCTTCAGCACATAATGATAGTGTTTCACATTCCAAACCATGAACCCACACTACATACCATAGAATACAAATGTGCACAAGGTGGTAGTTTCATTATCTTAGGGTCAGAAGAATTTCAAGAGCTTCAAAATTACCTCTATCAGTGATGCAAGTGTCAACTTAGTCTTAATAAATCTTTGGAAACAGCTATGAGTTATTTCTAGGACGTCTGTCCATTTCCGGAAATATATCATTCAGCTGACAAACCCTCTATCAGTTTGTAACAAATAGAATTTCAACTATAAAATGCAAAGTCTCACTTTAGCTTCTGTATGCCATCACTCTATGATAGCTAAGAGTGTGATTAACCTAAAGTTTACCTGATATCAAGCCAAATGTGTGCAACTTCACTTAAAGTGGAACAAGGTCTTTTCTCCACATTATGCAGAGAGTAAGTCATATTTATCATACTTCTGATTATTCCACAGGACCAACTCTGGATGTCATTAACATTGTGTAAAGACATTTTGATAATTTTCATTTATTCTTTTTTTTTAAAAAACCCAAACACCTTGCTTTTAAAAAGCCACAAAAACTTCCAAATCAAACCAAAATGAATATCAAACCTCCTATTAATAGGTGAATCAAAATATAGCAGAACATCTTATTTGATGACAATGAACTAATATCACATTATGTATTCAGGCAAATATTCATCTGAAGTTAATGGTATCCTTTTTAGATCTGGTAGCTACACTAATTAATCCTGACAACAGATCATTGAACGAAAAAAATATTAGTATACTTCTGTATAGGTGGAAATGAATATGTGTGGATATCAAGTGATTTCCCTAAAATGGTGCAGACAAGATGAGAAAGAAAAATTCAGGATGGAGAATAATAAAATTAAAAATATCCTAAACTTGAGTGTGACATGACAACCACCAGAGTATTTAACTAGCCCGATATGTCAAGTTCATGTAAACCGGGGGATTTTTCTGTTAACTTTAATGAATACTTTTCATGTGAAGTTTCTTTATTTTGAATAACTGTGTCTTTTGGCTTGTTTATAAACTCCTGAAAAGTGGGGCAATACTTAAGTATTACTATTTTCTAAACATAATGTCTTAAAATCTTCTTATAAATGAAAAACATTTTCTGAAGTCTCTTGAACTAAATTAAGTACTGTTTATGTTTGGTTTGCTGTTTTGTGAAGTTTGCAGTGAATGTTGTCTTATTATACGTGGCATTTATTTTCTAACATTTTTTCTTGCTTCATATTACAGTTAATATGTGGATCTCTAGAGGTCATGCAGTTCCACCTCTTCTTAAGTTGGGCTGTTGCAGGTGGTAGATCATTTCGGCTGTGGCTTTGTTCATTCAAATCCTGAAATCTCCTTTGGATGGAAATTCCCCAGTCTCCTCAGATAATATCTCAGAAGAAGGCATGTGAAACCAAGACAATAAATTCCTTTATTGAAAGAAATCCTCAAAATTATTCACAAAACACACTGTTTTCAGTGATGTATTGCAAAGTGCTTTGTAATTAGAAAGAGATATAGATTTGGGGGGAAATCCTGGTTTTAGTGGACAGAACCGCAAATATTCAAATTGCTGGACCAGTACTCCACGTTACCTCATAAAGCTCTGCATGTCTTTGTCTTGCCTTCTTCATCCTTATTGTAGCCTCACTAATCACGACCTAGGCTGCCACTATTCCAGATTGTACAGAGGTATGTTTCAGGTTTTGTTTTCCTTCCTCTTCTCTCTCTAAAGATTGAAATGTTTTAAAAATTTCTAAACAACCATTATCATACTTTTCAAAATATCACTTACGCCAATATTCAACTTCAGAAATTAGGATAAACTGGCTCAAATCCTTCAGTGTTTTCTTATATAAAATTGCCCTTTGCTTCATAATGAACAGCTTTAATAAACTTTTTACTGTATTTCTCTAGCATAATTTAATTACTTAGCAGTAATGCTACTATTTTTATTGCTACTAGCTTGTCTAATGTCACAAAGGGCAGACTGTAGACAGCATGTGGTCTATGAAAAATTTGAAGTAGCTTACAAAGAGACTTCTCAGTTGTGATTCCTTCTGGCCAGAACTAGTTGATTGTTAATGTTGCAATAATTAGAGGAACCTTTTCAACTCAGCTGCAACGGGCAGCTGTTCAGGTCCAAAAGCTGCAGGAGCTGCCAGTCACTCTGACCATGAGACTGCCTCTTCTCAGAGGATTTGTCAATTTGTGAAAGACCCCACTACACACTCCACAAGACATTCTTCTGCCCTTCCAGTTCAACCTACACAGTGGCAAAAAAGCTCCTGAAATTACTATTTCACCAGTGTCGAATCTCTGGAGTCATAGCTGAATATATTTTGGACTTGAGAGACATCAAAGAAAATATACTCATGGTATTAAATATATGGAGAATTGCAATTCCAAAGTATTCGAAGTGTAAAGAGCTGTGGTCTGAAAAAGAAAAATATAAAACATACCAATTACTGAGACTGAAGTACATGAACCTCACAGATGTTGTGAAGCCAGCTATGTATATACGTTTTTGGTGACATTTGATACTAGTTTATGCTGATGAAGTACAAAAAGAAAAGAAAAAGAAAAAAAAAAAAGTTTTTTTAAGTTTGAAGTAATTGGTTTGGGGTTATGCCTTAGTGTATGGGGGGGATTAATTATTTTTTAAGGCAACTTACTAGTTTTCTCATGACAGAATAAATAAAAATTAAAATATCACTTAGTAAAAGGTAAAGATATTGCCAAATTCTTTAGAATTCTTTCTTCCTTATATCTTTTAACTAAGAGGAGAACTTTGCACAACTTAATAAATTAGCTGTGATTTTAATTAGAACTTGAATATGTGTGAGTTCCTGACATGAACCACTATAACATATGTAGTTTTATATTTTTGACCTTTACATTAAATTACTGACTATCAAGAATGGCAATAACAGAATATTAGTATCTTTCTGTTTCATTAACTGGAAAAATATAGGAGACCTGTGCTAAGGCTAAAATAATGTATCTATAAATTTAAGAAATGGCAAGCAAAGACTAGGAGGACTTATGTATGAATGTCAATATCATAGTTGAAAAACTGTGTTTTGTTCAAATCCAGTTATGGTTATAGTTATTAAAATTTGAGCGTCTCCATCAAAGTGATTACAGATTAATTCTTTCTAGTTCTGTAGAGGAAAGTAATATCAAGTTAGAACACTTAATTTGGAAAGAAGCCAAGCAAGAATATGATCTCTGAGACCATTTCATAGAATCATAGAATCATAGAATCACCAGGTTGATTTGAAGAGGTTGTATATGCACTTTATTCAAAAGAATGTATTGGCTGTTTAACCAATATAGCCTCTCAGAAATTTCAGGCTGACTTCCTTTTATGAACTTCCTAAGAAGTTGAAAAAACTGATTCATATGAAATCTATATGGAACTGAGGGCAGCATTACTGTATTGCATGATCCTGATTGTGTCCATACCTATGTGGCAGATCAAGAATCACAACATCTGGAGTTACTGTAAGAGTTACATCATATAGTAAGAGAGAGAGTTGTAGTGGACTGCAAAGTATCTATGCCTTTACCTTTGTGGTGGGTTGCTCTTGGTTAGTCACCAGGTGCCCACCAAGCCTCTCTAGCCCTCCTCCTCCACTAGACAAGGGAAGAGAAACTATGACAATAGACCAGTGGGTCAAGGTAAGGACAAAGAGATCACTCAGAAACTACTATCACAGACAAAACAGATTCAACTTTGGGAGGTTAATTTTTCTTATTGCATTCTAGATCAGGGTAGAATAATGAGAAATAAAACCAAATCTTAAATCATCTTGCCCCCATCTCTCTCCTCTTCGCAGGCTCAATTTCACTCCCAATTTCTCTAACTTTTACCTGAGTGGGGCAAAGAGATGAGGAATGGAGTTTGTGGTTGCTTCAGCATACATTGTCTCTGCTCCTCCTTCCTTCTCACACTCTTCCCCTGCTCCAGTGTGGGGTCCCAGCTGCTGAACTCAGTCCTTCATGAACTTCTCCAAAATGGATCATTCTCACAGGTAATAGTTCTCAGAACTATGAGCTTGTGCAAAGAAGGACAAGAAGGCTGATGAAGGGTCTGGAGAACAAATGATAAGACAGGAAAAAATGGACTCAAGCTGTGCTAGGGTAGGATTAGACTAGACATCATGAAAATTTCTTTACCAAAATGGTTATCAAGCATTGCAAGAGACTGCCCAGGGAAGTGGTTGAGTCATTATCCCTGGTGGTATTTGAAAGAAGCATAGATGTGATGCTTAGAGACATGGTTTAGTGATTAAATTTGCAGTATTAGGATTACGATTGGATTTGATCATCTTAATGGTCTTTTCTAACCTAAATGATTCTCTGATTCTACTTTTATTCTGATTTTCATAGACTCATAGAAACACCAGGTTAGAAGAGACCCATCGGATCATCGAGTCCAACCATTCCTATCAAACAATAAACCATGTCCCTTAGGACCTCCTCTACCCATACTTTAAACACCTCCAGGGAAGGGGAATCAACCATCTCCCTGGGCAACATGTTCCAATGCCCAATGACACTTTCTGTGAAGAACGTCCTCCTAATCCTAGCCTAAATCTCCCCTGGTGGAGCTTGAGGCCATTCCCTCTTGTCCTGTCCCCTGTCACTTGGGAGAAGAGACCATTACTCTCCTCTCTACAACCTCCTTTCAGGTAGTTGTAGAGAGCAATGAGGTCTCTCCTCTTCTCCAGGCTAAACAACCCCAGCTCTCTCAGCCGTTCCTCATAAGGCCTGTTCTCCAGCCCCTTCACCAGCTTCGTTGCTCTTCTCTGGACTCACTCCAGAGCCTCAACATCCTTCTTGTGGTGAGGGGTCCACAACTGAACACAGGATTCAAGGAGCGGTCTCACCAGTGCCGAGTACAGAGGGAGAATCACCTCCCTGCACCTACTGGTCACACCATTTCTGATACAAGCCAGGATACCATTGGCCTTCTTGGCCACCTGGGCACACTGCTGGCTCATGTTCAGTCGGCTGTCGACCAACACCCCCAGGTCCCTCTCCTCCAGGCAGCTTTCCAGACAGACTTCTCCTAGTCTGTAGCTCTGCATAGGGTTGTTGTGCCCCAAGTGCAGGACCCTGCATTTGGCCGTGTTAAACCTCATGCCATTGGACTCAGCCCAGTGGTCCAGTCTGTTCAGAGCCCTTTGCAGAGCCTCCCTACCCTCCAGCAGATCGACACTTGCACACAGCTTTGTGTCATCTGCAAAGTTGCTAAGGGTACCCTCAATGCCTTCATTCAGGTCATTGATAAAGACATTGAACAGGGCTAGACTAAGCACTGAGCCCTGGGGAACTCCACTTCTAACTGGCCTCTAACTGGACTTAACTCCATTTACCACCACTCTCTGGGCCCGGTCATCCAACCAGTTTTCCACCCTGTCCAGGCCAGAGACTGACAGTTTCTGTAGCAGAATGCTGTGAGAATCTGTGTCAAGGCCTTTACTGAAGTCCAGGAAGACCACATTCACAGTCTTTCCCTCATCCAGCACCTGAGTGACTTTGTCATAGAAGGCGGTCAGGTTAGTTTGGCAAGACCTGCCTTTTGTGGACCTGTGTTGATTGGGCCTGATCACCTGGTTCTCTTGCAAATGCTTCATGATAGCACTCAAGATCACCTGTTCCATGACTTTCCCTGGCACTGAGGTCAGAGTGACAGGCCTGTAGTTCCCTGGATCCTCCATGCTACCCTTCTTGTAGGTGGGCACTACATCAGCCAGCCTCCAGTTCTGTGGAACTTCCCCATTCTTCGAGGATCACTGGAAGATGATGGAAAGGGGTTTTTGTCTGGCCCCATTGGCTTGTGGATGTTTAGCTGGGCAAGCAAGGCTCTGACCACCTCCTCTTGGACCACGGAAGCCTCATTTTGCTCCTCTAGTTCCGGGGTTTGTACACAGAGGGAACAGCTTTCTTTACAATTAAAGACTGAGGCAAAGAAGGCATTAAGTACCTCAGCCTTCTCCTCATCCCCTGTCACTGTTGTTCCTTCTGCATCCAATAGGGACTGTATGGTCTCCCTAGTCCACCTTTATTATTTATATACTTATAGGAAGATTTTTTTGTTATCTTTCACAGACTTAACCTACCTGATTTCTAGTTCAGCCTTAGCCCCTCTGATTTTTTCCCTACACAACCTCACTTCCCTCCTGTAGTCAATCCAAGAGGCCTGTGCCCTCTTCCAGAGCCCATAAACATTCCTCTTCTTTCTAATGTCACTTGAGATCTCTTTGTTCAACCAAGTTGGTTTTTTCCCCTGCCGACTTCTTTTCCGGAACACGGGGATGGCTTTCTCATGAGCTGCTAGGATCTCCTTTTTGAAGAGCTCCCAGCCCTCATGGGCTCCCTTGCCCTTAAGTACTATCTCCCAGGAGACTTTGCCAACCAGTCTTCTGAAGAGTTCAAAGTCTGACCTCTGGAAATTTAATGCTACTGTCCTGCTAAGCACCCTTTTCACTTCACCTAGAACAGAAAACCCTATCATCTCATGATCACTTAGTCCTAGGCGTCCCCCCCACTGCCACATCCCCCACCAGGCCTTCTCTATTCACTAACAGTAAGTCCTGGAGGGCACCTTCCCTTGTTGGTTCATTCACCAGCAGTGCAAGGAAGTTGTCTTTCACGCACTCCAGGAACCTCCTAGACTGCTTCCTTTCTGCTCTATTGTACTTCCAGCAGATACCAGGGAGATTGAAGTCTCCCACAAGAACAAGTGGCATTGATTTCTTATTTTTTTTTTCTCTGCCATTTAGTAGACAAACAAGACAACTAACAAAGAAGGCAAGGAAGAAGATCTATCTGAGATAATAAAATTGGTTTTAAACATGAAGAATTTTACCATGATATAAATTAATGCATGTGAATAATTTACCTGCTTTAGGATTATTTAAATCCTGTATAATATGTTTGACAAAGAGATCCTAAATGAAGAAATAATTAAGAGAACTACGGCAGCAGCAGAACAGCATTCTTTGGAGTTTGTAATACTTGCAAATTCTAGGATACTATCTGCCAGACAAATGCAACAAATACATATGTCATGTCTTACAAACATAAACTTTCAAGTAAATCACACCTTTAATTTTTTGCTGAGGAACAACAGAACTTTGTAACAGTAAATTTCATGATAGACAAATTTCAAATTTATATTAAAATCAGGAAGATTTCAGGGTCTCCAAGATATTAATTTAAGGGTGAATTTATGTTCTGGAATGCAGAAAATTTGCTGTATGAATTAATGTTGATTGTCTAACCTTGTGATGTGACTGGCGGAGCGGGACAGGAGTGCTGTAATTCTCATGCACTACAGAAGGCACGGTGTTATCCAAATCCCAATGGTACTTCACTGAATTGATGAAATGACCAGGAAGGTCTAATTAAAGCTGTTCGGCTCAAATGTATTGATGTATTACATCTATTACAGTTTGGTTCAATAGGTCTACCCTATGAATGCTGCCATGCTTATAAAGCAAACTAAACAGACTGCATAAATAAAGCTGGAAGGAAAAGAGACGACAACGGAATCAAAGCTGAATCATGCAAAATGCAATAGGCTGCCCTGTGAGCTTATTTTCATGTAATTTTAAATAAATAAGAATATTGCTTATTGTCAAGGGAGAAAAGAGACAAGCCCTGAGATAGAAAATAACTGTCTCTGGCAAGCATGGTACTTTTGACACTATTTCAAAATATAATTCTTGAAAACAAAAATGTTCTTTAGAGATACTTCTCTTTCTATGATTAAAATATCTCTGTATAGTAAATCCATGATAGCAAACAAGATTTCTGTTTGCACAGTGTTTCATTTATGTCTGATTTCTCCGGGTAATAAGTTGTTAAAATTTTATATTCTGTTAATAATTTCCACAGGAATGTGAAACTTCAAAATTATTTATAGCTTGGCTACACAGTTTTAGCAGAAAAATTATGTAGAAAATAAGTTGATATATTCTGGGGATGAGTGGAGAATTCACAAAAATATAAGGAGTGAGAGGAAACAGTACTACTTAAAGAATGAGACGTAAATAATTTGCTTTTATTTTCCTACAGGACTACTTTGGATAAGCTTCATCAAAAAAAGTCAAATATCAAACATTAACTTGATATTTAGGCTTATAGAAATGCTAAAATATTTCTGCATACTGTTTAAAATAAGTAGGAGTATTTATTTTCCTCTTTATAATTTGACTTCTGTCTAGAAAAATAAAAGTATTATAAAAATAGCCTGAGCATGAGCAAAAAACAAAATCCTAACATATCATGTCAAATAGACTAGACCAACTATGATGCTTTCAGGTGTAATTTTCTCATTTGCTGATTTTAAAGAGACTTACATATGAAAGTTTTACTCCAAGTAAGTTACAGTTTTCTTGCTTTTTTTTTCGTTCTGTCAAACCTAAAAAACTAAAGGTTTCCCTATCTTTTCTGTAGAGTGTTATGGAATTGTAAGTATGTATGTCTGTATCTAATTTGGATTATTTTATAAGTCTGTCTTAGGGGCAGGATGCATAAATGTACTTGAAAGAAATTATAATTTTAAAAAATGTGTGATTTTAACTTTTTCCCTTCCCTGATATATGGATTTCTTATATAATGAAGAGATATGTCCCAGATGTCTAAGTTTTTTAGTCTTTTGGGATTTGTGCTTGCACTGAAAGGGAAGTTACAGTGAAGTCATGACTTGACAATACTCTAGGACTATTGATTTTCCATAATTCATTCTTACCCGTAATGCAGATAAGTTATAACCCCATATATTGGTATTACAGGATTTGAATTTAGATAGCAGAACATCACAAGATAAGATCTATAAAAAAAATAGACTTAACAACGTGGCTAGATTCTATGGCTTTTGGGAGCCCAAAGCAGTATGATATTGTTTTCTTTACCCTAAATGTAAAATATGGCCTATTGTGAACAAGTGGTGTTCTCCCTTTTGCTTCTTTGAAGCTCACTTTTCTGATAAGTTGTGTTCCCAATGGAGTTGCCAATGATCTCCTCTGGTTTCTCCCTTGAAAAATCCCTGTGTCTGATGGAAGATGGGTTTTCAAAGAAGAACCCCCTGATAGAGTGAACCACAGTATTTCTGAAGTAGGAAGGCACATCAAGAAATCATTTAGTCCAACACTCTTGCTCAAAGCAGGGTCAGCTACAGGAGGTTATTCACTAACATGACCAGACAGAACTTGAACATCTGCAAGGATGGACACTTCACGACTTCTCTGGATTACTCAGAATTTCGCATAGAAGCCTTGAGTTACACATCTTTCTCATTAGATGATTTCAGTAATAAAGAAGTGCACGGAGTAGGAATTTGTTTCTGATTAGAGTCTGCTGCAGCAATGCAAAGGAATTGGGATGAATCATCAAAGAATATTCAGATGAATTCACAGGTTACCATGTGACAAATGCATTATTATTGACAAAATGGTGACTTTGAGACATAACTCAGCCGTGACTGAAGTTCACTGCTGATATGCTTAGGGAGCAAACCGGTCATTTTTTCTTTTCTTTTCTTTGTTCTGTGCTGCAAGCTGGTCTTTTAATCCCTCTGCCATGAGTTTTATGGTGGGGCTGGTGTTGTCATTGATACTTAAATGAACTAGAAACAGAGTGGATACATATTCTTGCAACCATATCTTTATATATTCCTATGCAGTAACCACTGCCTGGACCTTAGGTTTCAGATCGTTCTAAGCACATCATCTAACAGGCAGAACTATATTTAGGATAGCTGTCCAAATAATATACAAAGAAAAGCTTATGTCCTTGATCAAATAACTGAAAAAAAGAATGTCTTTTGAAACCTGAGTGGACATCAGGCTTTAAGAAAGATACAAATTTGATCATATAGAGATAGATGTAGCACAGGTTCTGCGAAGTAACCTCTTACCTCTGACAAAGCATTGCAAAAGGAACAAATCCTGAAGCACCAGGCCAGTGTACCCAGAAACACCTTCCTTCATCTACAGGTTCCCTAAATGAAATGGAAAAGGTAATTCTGACTTAAATGGCTAAAAATTTAGGACTTTGGGAAATCTAAATGCTTCTAAAACCCTCTCTTTGATCCTAGCTTTTTGTATTTTTTCTTGTTTCTATACCAATTGATTTTTGATCCATATTGCTTTATTATTAAAGATCTCATATGGAAATATCTACATTATTAAGAGGTCTTATATTTTGTTGATTTTTTTTTTATTTTACTCAGTGGGAAAATATATTACACTGATAGAAATACTATTTTAATGCATGTGCTCATGTGAGGAAATTAATTTTAATCAAATTATTTCAGACATTGTGTGCAGATTTAAAACTTGTAGAGCTTCTCTAAGATTGAAGAAATTCTCTTTAAATACAGTCTAACTGTGTTGTGTTTCTTATAAATAAAATGGTTATTTGAACATCCATATGGAATTCAGCTGGGTTGCCTGGAACAGATCAATTACAGCAGCTCTCACATTGTAAAAGGGAACACAGGAGGTTATTTCTAAGTGAAACAATCAAACGAGAATAACTACCTATGATTTGAATTGTGTCAAACTAAAGCAAAAAAACCTCACACGTGGAATAAGAGATGTAAGTTTATTGCAAAACTCTGAATAATTCCAGACAATCTTGATTGCTTATATTAGGAATATGAGATGAATTTTTATTATTATGTGGATGAATACAGCTCAGTAAATCGAATACACATGCACCTTTTGAATCCATGTCATAGTTTTATCAGAAATTGGATGGGTCTACTTTTGATAGGCGCATTTCTGTAAGCTCAGTACAGGAAATTCATAATGAAAACACAACAATGACAAACCTCAGTGGTGTGATATATATAGTGTTGTATTGCCTTTGGATTTCTATACCAAATTTATGAATTGTCTAGAAGAAGCAGTATATAAGAAGTTTATGAGACGTTTTCTAAGATAGGACACATCTTACAGATGTCTTCAGTCTTAAGCAAAAGACCTGATCTGAGCCTAGACTTTGAAGTATGCTATCACTCAAGTAGAAGGCAACTCATTCTTTGTAGAATATCAGATTCACCTCTTTAAAAGACAGTAGAAGTCTCACTTTTTAAAAAAATGATTATTGTTTTATTTTTTATTTGCAATAACTGGCTCAAGATTACATTTCTTGTAAATAAAACGTCAATTTAATTTTTAATGGTAATTTCTAAAGTTTTAAGTATCATCATGCATTTGTGGTCATGACAGAGACTTTTAAAAGAGGCTAGCAATTTTAAATACCTCAACATTTGAGTACATGAGCAACCATATTTAAAGGAAATAATTTTCAGATAGAAATTGCTTAGAATCTTTTTGGATATGGGGCTCCTTAAAATCACCTCAAACTAATATCAAGTTCATACACTACTTGCCTTCTAAAAAAGCTTACATTTTCCATTAGTTTCCTCCCTCCTGCCCTCTCCTTCTTGCTTTCCTCCCTTTGTCACTGCAGGCATGGTGACGAGCATGATTTGGCTACTACAGCATCCAGTGGGATTTTCCATCTTTGAGTCCTGTCTGCTACAAATGGAAATAGTACCTCATTTTTATTTAATGTTCTTCTAAAAGACATCCACTCTTTGACACAACTTGATGGATTTGTTCTTTATTCAGCTATTCATGTGGAAATGTGCTTATAGCACATTCTGTTGTGAGAAGTTTCCTAAATGTCTCAGTAAGGTTCAAGACTCTTAGAATTGCACACATAATTATTAATAAAACTGATTGCTAATTTTTCAGTTCTGTTAGCTGGATGTTATAATTGTATTTGTATCAACATTCAAGCTGTGCCAGTTCCGAACAATCCAACCTCCAACTGAGATCAGAGAAAATGATGCATAACCTCAAGCTAGCATATTCTTCATCTCCATATCAAGTACAATGACACTACAGCACATGTTAATGTAAGATTACTCAATAACATTTTCAAAGCTGCCACCTGCCTTTTCTTTAAATCTTTCAAGATGCAGTGGTACAGAAAGGTAGCAGGGAAGGAAAAGAGAAGCAGAACTAAAATTTCTTTTCATTTAACATTTTTTTAATCAGAGGGCAATCATGCTTCTAGCCTTGTCTAAAAAGCTACTCACCATGTGACCCAAATGTAATTCAAGCTATTCATTAAAGCTCTAATCAATATGTCACTTGGAGGTATTATGCTGTGATGTTGTTTATATAATCAGTTTGAACTGTTTTTCACTTCTGTATAATAATGCTCGGAAAACAGGGCTGTTTATGAGCACCATGGCTGTTACCTGTCATGGACAAATGGCTTTCAAAGTGTGGCAAATTAGATTAATATTTACGTTTATTCACACTTATTAGGGTCTCATAAAAATAATGAGAAAGTTCTTTCTTTGCATGTTTCTCCTTCACAAAACATGAGTCAGGAAGTCGCGCTCATTGTCCAGGTTCTCAGTTCATTCCTTAAGGATCTTCTTCAAAAACAGGAAATAAAACACTGCTCTATCATGTAGACTAAACCACCAATGCATCATATGGAAGTCTGATAAGAATGTCTTGCAAGTAACCACAATTGCACAGAGACCATCCATTTTGTATTGACAGTGATTTGGTAATGATCACAAAATAAGAATTAACCTTGCTTTAACACAGCTTTTTCTTATTTGCATTACAGTTACGCAACTGAATGATATTTATCAAACTGTATATAATCACATCTGAGTGAATAATTATTTCTGCATGTCAGACTTCTCTCTACAGTATTATTGTCTGAGGAATACCAGCAGCAAAATACCCATTAACTGCTTCCACTCACTGTTCTTAGATGATTATCTGTATCTGTGATTTCTGTGGTGACAAAGAAAAGAAGGGACACAAGCCACTTATTCTGGTTTTGTTACAGGCTTCACATTGCTGTGGGTTACAGTCTGGTTAGTCATATCACATGGCACAATACAACCTAAGACATTAGAACACGCCATGGATTCATCTTGCTTAAGAACTACAAGGTGACATCATGCCATTTTTTAATTTATTGAAATAGGTATCCAGTTCTGCATGATTCAAAACCAAACTACAAAAATAAATTGTAAAACAAAATCAACACCTTTGAGTGTCCAGCAGTGGTGCTATGGATTTTTCTTACGTTGTAAAGATGCTTAGTGCTACAATAACAATGAGAAATTACTGACTGCCTAGTCATGGTGTTTCTATAAGTCTCACTTTCATTAACAAGCAATGTGTGCCTCTGGCTTACAGTAAATCCATGTAGGGAACAATTACATCCCTGTCACATTGGTACCCAAAAGAACTTAGTGAGTATATGTGAATTGCCAACAATCTCTCAAGAGATTCATGTAACTTACTGAAATACTTAACACTAGCTCGTATTATGCATATTTATTTCTTCCTTAAAAATCTCATTCCCCACTGCAAATACATTTAGCTGTATTAGTAAGTGGCCAAACCCAGAACTATTTATTCTTCCAACTAATCCTGTGGATTTTACTGCAGTAAGATTCAGTCCTGTACCATCCATGATTAACATTTGGCTCTGCAAAATAAATCCCCTAGTTGCCAACGCTAATCAAAGTATAATCTATTGGAGTTTTTCTTCAATCCCAAGTTATCAAAAGTAAATATTAAAATAGATAAAATGATTACTGCTATCTTAGAACAAGATAGGTGAACCTGTGTTGCATTTAATTTTTTAAAAAAAAAATAAAAATAATTGTGGTCTTTTTAACTTATCTCCACAAAACTTTTCATTACATTGAAACAATGCCTGTATCCAAAGTTAATACCACTGAAACCAATGACATAGATTGTCCTCTGGACTTTGATCTTTTTCAGATACTGAGTTGTTTAATACTTATCTGTATGCAAGAGTTGATTTGTGAATCAGATGCTTTCTACTCACTGAAGTGCAAGAGTGAGAATAGCATAAAAGACTCCAGCTGCTACTCCAGGAATTCATGAATCTCTGTGCCAGCCTCCTATAAATGAGTCATACCTATAAACAGGTATTCTGCACACCCTATGTCACAATAACCATTTCTGTGCACATCTCAGATAGCTCAGGGTTATTGTGTTTTAGCAGATGATCTAAGTCATAGATCTCCATTACTTAGGTTGAGCATCTATATATAGGGTCCACATATCAATATATAAATTGTGCATGAATGTCTGAATTTGGCACTAAGCCCCCATATGCCTCTATGTAGCAAAAATAATCCTCATAAAGGCTATTGTAGAGAGATGTAAAGCTAACAGAGGAATGAATTATTGCCTTAATGCCCCAGCAGGAGCTGTGGTATCAAGGCAGTGTAAGGCAGTCTTACTAGAAACAAGAACAACAATTTGAGAATACTGAGAATTTTTCAATCTCTTTTTGCAGTAAATAGTCTAGATGTAATTCTGGCTAGTGCTTGCCAGGATCAAAGCACAGAAGAAGAAATAATGAATATGCTAGCCTTCTGTTTTTCCAGGAATAGCATTAAAAACACCAGCTTGCAAATTCAACCCCAAACTTAATCAAGCTTTTGTAGTTTGATTTGAACAAGTTACCCAGGAATAATTCTTACTTTCTTCCAAAATATTCGGGCCTTGATTTAAAGGAACACGTAATTTCTTGCTTAATATTTTATGATGATTCAGTTCATTGGCTAAGTTAGGACTTTTATGTCAGATTAATCTCACCTAACTGGCCACAGATTCAGACATCTAAAGGTAAGTATTCGTTTGTTCAGGGCTATATAATACACATAGTTTGGTGTCTAAACACCCTTCATAGGATCATAGAAATATCTAGGTTGGAAAAGACCTTTAAGATTATTAAGTCCAACTACAAACCTAACACTGCCCATTCTACTACTAAACCATGTCCCTAAGTGCCACATCTACACACAATTAGATGTGGCTTGTTATACTCAAGGAGAGTCTAAAACTTGATTTAGTTACTCAAATATTGGCGACTAATGCCGTTTACATTTTCCTAAGTTACTCTACTGGACTACCTCTTGAGAAGGTCTGGAGTCTTCTCTAGATTTTGTATCCCATGAACACGTAATTTATGAATATTATCTCAGCTATACTTTGGTATTTAGAATGACACTGGCTACTTATATGTGGGCAACACATTAAGAAATCAGTTGAAGGAAGAAGAAATCTGCAGAGAATAACTAAGCAGTTCTATTTTGCAATGGGATTAATCATACTTTGAAATTATCTCTTGCTGCTCTGGATATATGAGGAGTCTGAATAACTAACCTAGTCATAAGAGAAGACTTAGATTACCTGAATCCTTCCCTTAGACAGTAAAATGCAACAAATCATTTTCCTTTGAGCCAGCATTATTTTTGTTTTTCTTAGCGGAAATGACTTTTGTTTCAAGGGGCCAAAATGCTACAGCAATTCATGAATAAGCATTAGTGCCACCTGGCAAATTTTAAAGATGACATGTTTTATTACACAATGCCTATGCTGGTTCTGATACAGTGACTTGCATAGTGCAACTTAAATGAGCAGAAACAGCACCAAAACCTACATTGTTCATTCACCTGGTAAAGTACTTTTGTAAGGTGATACAAGATAATAACATTATATCATGATCTGGGACTTGAGTCATTAGAAATAACAATTAAAAAGTGTTCTCTAACTCTAATTTAAACTCTTATATGGTAAAATACTTAATTTAACTGTAAAGGTGAATTATATATAACATTTCAAAACTATACTTGAGTAGATATGGGATTATCTATAAATAAGTGGGCACTTAATTTCAAATCAGCAATATATCTATTATAAATCATATTGTAGAAGGAAAGAATTGGATCATGATACACTGAACTTAAGCAAAAAATATCTTTTCTTTTTTAACAAAAAGACTGAAATAATTTTGGCGATACTGGATGTAATAATGAGCATGCGATCTATCAAGTGTTAATCTCACAGGTACATCTGTACGAATACGTAGGACATGATTCAGGAGTGTAAGAGAGAAATCACGTTTTATCACTGCCTTAAGGAAGGTCTCATGCATGGCTGCTTTGGTTCCACTGAACAGAAGAAAGATATCTGGAGTTTTTTGATCCATCTTCTAAGCTCTTATAGGATGACAGACCTGTGATTCATCTTATTTACTACAGTGTTAATGTACCTGTTCCACTTCAGAGATGAGATATTACAAAAGTTCAACTCCTTTTTGGCACAGTAAAATGCAAATACTGCGTGAGAATAAAGTGTAACCTATACCCTTTGCAACTGTTACAGCAAATCAAAGTTAATTGTCCTAATTTATTTTTTAAATAAAAAGCAGGGAGCATGAGTACTTCAGTCAGCCTTACAGAAAGACACAATGGTAAGCATATAGATTCTTTCTGTAGAATGCATTAGTAATAAAATGACCAGTCTAGATCAAATAAAGCCCTCAGCTATGCTTCATGCTTAATTATGCTCAAAGTGATTCAAAGCTATTTGCTGTCTGTGTCTACTCTAATTTCTAAACTGATTTTCACAGGGCTTATGGAATGCTCAAAAAACAGCTCACGGTGCTGAGTGGGATGACCAGCAGCACCAGAAATCAGAGGAGTTTGCTTTTTTGTATTTTGCTTTCACTGGTGGCAGCTAGCTGATGTAAGGCTTAGCCATCAAAGAGCGTAAGACCTTTTGATGCACTTGCAGCATAAGAGGCATGAAGTGACTTGGAAGGAATCAGTTGACATAAGGTGGAATCATCTGTGAAAGAGAAGATGTCACTATTGGCTAGTTTTGTTAGATGTCTCAGGAAGAGAAAGAAAGGCGTCAGTCTCTGCATGGATCCTTACAGCTCTCCAGGATGGCAAGCCATTGACAATGACAAGGTGCCATCTGTTAAGAAGCTGTTCTGGATGAAAATGGAGCTGCTGGAAGATTTCACTGCACTACAGTGAGCAAGTGGCGTGTTTGTCATAACAGGGGCCTGTGGATATCTGTGGGTAGCTGTGCCCTTACATAAACCAGAGTTCTGACTCAACCAGATAATAACAGTGCTGAATCTATTATAATTATTTCAGGAATTCTGGCAGTTATTCTAAATAGAAATAAATCTGTTAAGTTAATGATCTTTACTTCTAATATCTTCCAGGAACAACACATTACTTCAGCTGGGAGTATTATAAAAATCATAGACCTGTTTTTTTGGGGTAGTTGATTTAATACTTATTGCAAGGTCACACTATCCAGCCAATCAATACCTCACATATTCCTTTTGGATGTGTTTCTGTCAAATTTTCTTATAAACACAGCAAACATTCAATATTAAATCACAAGCAAATCTATTTTATGCATGTGAAGTTTGAAAATGTCAGCTAAATGAAGTATGCTTTCCTAAACAAGTTGATGTTTGGCAGATATATCTGCATATTGCTTATTTTATCTTACAAAACAACCAGTTATGCTTGAGGTCTTTGACTATTTAAGTTGAAGGAAAATAAAATTCAATAAAATTTAAACTTTGCCACTCCTTGTATTAAAAAAATGAATTCAAGAAAACTGTATTTCCTACAGAAAGAAAAAATATATACAGAGAATGCTAATGAGCTTTTTATTAGAGCAGGTTTTGCATTTAAAATATTCTTTAGACAGCAAGAATAATGATACTACTGTAATGTAGACCATGAGGCAATGAATGTAGCTGTGATTAGATGCTCTCTGCAAGTTATGTTTTAAAGTCCTCTCAAGTCTGAATCGCACAGTATTAATACATAGTAGTATCACTATTAATTTAAAATTACATGTTACTCCAGATACACTGGAACTGTTCTGTGCTGAAATTGTCTTTGTACTTAAACAGATCTTTATAAACTTCCCACTGCTTCCTTTGTTGATAACCTTTGCATGTCTGAGTTTGCTAGCTTGTTTAGAGGAATCTAGGAATTACATTATTAAATCTCCTATAAATCAGCATCAACCAGGGTTGTTAATAGGGATTTTGGCAGTCTGAAGTAAATAATGATCTACACTATTGTTTTCTTCTGTTGGGTTAAGATCCTCAGTTAGGACCCAGACTTGCTCCAAACTGAACTCAAATTAAATAATAATCATGAATACAGTGGAAGCAGGACTAGATCTTCAGGCAAAGGTTAGACGGGAGGTCGCCATTAACAGAATGATGGGAATTCTCAGAGGTCAGATGGACTGTGTGCAAATTATTCATTGTATATGAAGATAAATAAAATGACTTCTTGACTACTTTCAGTCAATACTTCTCCAGTCTCCCACAGATATACTGATTTTCCAAAACTGAGGCTACAGTCACAGAAAACTTTGCAGTAAAGAACTTTTCAGTTATGCCCTACCTCTACATCACTTGATGCTTTTTTTCATTTTATACCTTTCATAAACCTGGAAGGCTCCCTCCACTGGCCAAGTACTATTGTTTTTATATTGACTTTGTTGAATTATCTGGGCACACATAACTGGCATCCCATCCCAGAGTCTGACGAGTTTTGCTTTTAAGCGTAGTTTTCACCCAGCTAAGAAACGTGGCTGATGAGATTACACTTTTTTCACTTGCTGTCAACTATTTAATTGTGGGGAAAAAAGACCCCGACTTGTCAGTATTTTATATATTTCTGTTTTTTTAAGATCTTGGGCAGATGTATATAAACATACACATACATATTTTGTATATTTACTTCCAAATTTTAAGTATTTTAATATTTGATTTATCCTTGACTAAAGTTCTAGAGGACTATCTCTGCTTCCTCCTAGATCTGGAGTGAGATTACTTAGATCCTTTTTTTTAAATTTCCTTTCTTTTTTTTTAAGTAATAGTCATATTAATAATAATATAGACATGCAGAAAAAAAGCCTGTTTATCTAATAATTACCTGTTATATTTATTGCATATCATTAGGTATACTGGTGTCACTGGCTGTAGTGGATCCTCCTTTATCCCTCCAAGGAAACCTGCATGCAGAAGTATTTCTTTGAAATGTTTGTACACCTATGCACATAGTACACGGAACAAACAAGAACTCAGGATCTGTGCAGTCACAGGGCTATGATCTCGCTGAGAACATAGAGGCATGGCAGGATGGCTCACATGACTGGAATGTTCTCATGGATGGCTATATGCTCTTTAGAAATGACAGACCATCGAGGTTATGTGGTAGGGTTGCTCTTTAAGTGAGGGAGAAGCTGGAAGGAGGAAGTAGGGGTAGTGAGGCACTGGGACAGGTTGACCAGAGAAGTCATGGTTATCCATCCCTGGAGGTATTCAAAGTCAGATTGGATGTGGCTTTGACCAGCCTGATCTAGTGGAAGGCATCCCTGGCCATGCAAGAGGGTTGGAACTAGATGGTCTTTGAGATCTCTTCCAGCCCAAACCATTATATCATTCTGTGATTCTACGATTCTGTGATTTTATGAATGTATCAAGCTTGGCCTAGTTGTGGATGAGGAATGACTTGAGAGTTTATGGGTGAGAATAAAGGGGCAGGCTAATGTGAGAGACACTGTTGTTGGTGTCTGCTACAGGCCACCTGATCAGGAAGAGGAGGATGATAAGTCTTTCTACAGACAGCTGGAAGTAGCAATACAGCCTCAGGCTCCGATTCTCATGGAAGGATTCAGCTACCTGGATATTTGCTGGAGAGATGACACAGCTATACACATACATCCAAGAAAGTCATACAGAAGATTGATGATTACTTCTTGATGCAAGTGATGGACGAGATGACGAGGAGTGCTGTTGGAACTTATACTGATGAAAAAAGGTCTGGTTCATGATTGGAAAACTGGGGGCGGCCTTGGTTGCAGCAATCAAAAGATGGTGGAGTTTAAGATCCTGCATGGAAGAATCAGGGCAACAGGAAGGATTGCAAAACTGGATTTCAGGACACCTAATTTGAGTCTCTTCAAAGAGTAACTTGGAGGAAATCCATGATATACACAGGGTTCTAAAAGGTAGGGAAGTTGAAGAAAACTGGGCAATCTTCAAGCACTTCTTCCTCCAGGCATCCCTAGGGGTAAGAAATAGAGTAAAGAAGGTAGGAGTCCTGCATGGATGAGTAAGGAGCTTTAGAAGAAAATTAACTGGAAGAAAGATGTTTACAGAGGGTAAAAAAAAAAAAAAGGGCTATCTACTTTGGAGAAATATTGGAACAGAGTATGCAGGGATGCAATGAGGAAGGCTAAGGACCACTTGGAATTAAATCTGGCAAAGGAAGTTAAGGACAAGAAGAAAAACTTCTTGAAGTACATATTCAGGAAAAGGAATACTAAGGAAAATGTGGGCTTGCTGCTGAATGAGGTGAGTTCCCTCATGACTGACAATGCAGAGAAGGCAGAATTGCTGAATGCCGTCTAAGCCTCAGTGTTTACTGCTAAGACCAGTCTTCAGGAATCCAAGACCCAGGAGGAAAGTGAGAAGTCTTGAGAAAGGGAGACTGTCCTGTGGTCAAGGAGAACCCAGTTAGAGATTATCTAGGCAAACTGGACACCTACAAGTCCATGGGCCCTGATGGGATGCTGTTCATAGAACCATAGAATCATAGAATCATAGAACAACAAGGTTGAAGGGACCCATTGGGTCATCGAGTCCAACCATTCCTATCAAACACTAAACCAAGTCCCTCAAGACCTCATCCACCCGTGCCTTAAACACCTCCAGGGAAGGGGAATCAACCACCTCCCTGGGCAGCCTATTCCAATGCCCAATGACCCTCTATGTGAAAAACTTCCTCCTGATCTCCAGTCTATATGTTGGCTGTTGACTGATAGTCTTAAAATGTGTGTTGACATATAATAACTAGAACAAAGTTGAAACTTTTATGGTAAAGTTGAAAACAGAGATTCTACTTAGCAATACGGGAGAGGGGTTTTTGTAATTTTTTAGCACAGGAGTTTTCAAGGATCTTTGAAAAAACATTTTAATTCCAAACGGTACTTAACATGGATATTATTTCTCAGGCATCATGTTTTTCTCAATCATTTTATATGCAACACTGAGAAGTCCAAGAGCACAAAAATCAGAAAATACTCAGCTGTAGAACCAGTTAGACTATACTGGTTATCTCTCAAGCTTGGGAATTGTCCTTCTGAACTGCTACTTAATTACTTTTACCTTATTATTCATATTTTCATTAAGTTTGTAGGCTGTCTTTTCTGCAGTGTATTCCATATCTTGTCTCTCTGGAACTGGGATTGTATTTAATTACTGTACTTTACCTCACACAGAATGTTTTACTGTTGCACTCTAATCACTTTAAGACACTTCAATTTTGCATAACCTTTTAATGGTACTGACATAGTTTGTATTATATTGCAAAAATATATTAAACATGTGCTTTTGGGATAAGCTATTTGGGGCCTGGTTCTGTTGCATGTGCTCAATCAGTGGGACTAATCTTATAACAGAATACACTTCAGGGGAATAACATCAGGTCTTTAAGTTGACACCCTGAATTTCTCAGCATGGGTAAATAGTTGATCAAGTTTTCTTGAAGCAAATTGAGGAATTCCAGTATAGCAAGATTAAAAATAAATGTGCTTCCTTATATATGGATATGTATATGTGTATGTAAGATTCTGATAATTCTAGAGCTTTTCAGTTTCATGGTGTGTATTTGGGTAGACCTCACTCCAGTATTTCTAAATTATTTATAGGGAAGCACCTAATTTCAGTAATTCAGCAATGAAATGTCCTGAATAGTCCCTGCTCCACACAGGTCTAATCTTAGGAATAGATTGTTGCTGGAGATATTATTTAACTGAATTATGCACTGGGGGTGGGACAGTTAAGCTGGATGTAAGATGTTTCAAGGTTTTCAGTAGTTTTTTCAATAAGAAACATTGCTTAAATGGGTATTATAAGCAGAATAAGGCATATAGAGGCTCTTAAAATTTGGTATTTGTTCCAATCACATAATGTACCTTTACTGAGCATTCACAGAACCACAGTATTACAGAATAGTTGAGGTTGGAAGGGAGATCTGGAAGTCATCTGGACCAAGTCCCCTGCTCAAGTTGGGTCACCTAGATTGAGTTGTCCAGGACTATGTCCAGATGGCTTTAAAATATCTCCAAATACACAACTTCCCTTGGAAACTTGTACCAGTGCTTGGTAACCCACAGAGTAAAAAGGCGTGTCCTGGTATTCAGTGGGAACATCCCATGTTTCAGTTTGTGCCTGTTACTTCTTGACCTGTCAATGACTTCTTGTCCTACCATTTGGCGCCATGGAGAAGAGTCTGGTTTTTTCTTCTTTAGATACTATCTCTGATAATTTATGTAGACTGCTAGAATTGCCTTGAACCTTCTCTGCTCTGGACTGAACAGTTCCAGCTCTCTTAGCCTCTACCCATAAAAGAGATGCTCCAGACACTTCATTATTTTTATGGCACTTCTTTTGACTGTTTCCAGTATGTCCATATCTCTCCCACAATGGTGAACCCAGGGCTTGACACATTTCAGGAATGGCCTCACCAGTGCTGAGTAGAGGGGAAAGATCGCTTTCTTCCATCTGCTGACAACAGTCCTCCAATGCAGCCCAAGTTACCATTTGCCTTCTTTGTGTCGAAGGCACATTTCTGGCTCATCTTCAACTTCTTGTCTATCAGGACTGCCAGAGCCTTTTCTATTAATCTGCTTTCCAACTGGTCAGCCCAGCCATGCATTGGTGCATGTTCCTCCCCAAGTGCAGAACTTAACTCTTCTTTTTGAAATCTATGAGGTTCCTGTCAACCCATTTCTCCACTATGTCTGGGTCTGTCTGGAAGGCAACATGACTATCTGTCATATTAAACCACTTCTCCCAGTTTTGTGTCACTGGCAAACTTCCTGAAGGTACACTCTAAACTGACAAGCAATGAAAATGTTGAACACGACTGTATCCAGTGCCCAGATCACCCTCTGGTCCCAGTTCCTCCAAAAAAACTATTCCTTCCTTTGTGCACTCATCTATAGAGACACGTTATGTTTTTGACTTACCTTTATAAAGATCTCTGCAACAGGGTTATATTCTCTACTGTCCTTTAAAGTCCTGTTATAAACCAAAATAATGTGAATAAATACATTGCTGTCCTAACAGGTACTCAATGGTATTTAAAGACATTATCTGAAGAAGTTTGTCTATAGATACAAACTTAGACATAAATATAATACATAAATTAGACATAAATATAATACAGAACAATATATATACATTTTTCAAATAGACAGATGCTAAAATTCTATTAAAGATGGATGGAAACATGGAATTTATACTTTCTATCAAGGTCTTTGTTTTACATCCAAGCAGCAATTACATCCTGCATGGCAAATATGGCACCAAATTTACTTAATGCAGAGACATACCAATAGAGAAAACTGGAGGGGGAAGGGGGATGGGACAGCTTCATCTTAAGAGTATAAAAGACCTTATATAATCTATACTGGAACATAAATATATTACTAAAAAGTTTGAAGGAAAAAACCTAAAAGAACAGTATTTTTTTTCACTAGTTTGCATCAACAAATTAATATTCTAGAGTCTCTCCGATATGTTATAAATTCATATAAGGGTTGTAGGAATTATTTTTAGGATGAATTTGCATAGAATTTCTGTTTCCTCTGTCTCCAAGAATGCCTTGGACTTCTAAAATATCTCTTGAACAAGATCCAGTATACCCTTATCACAGAGAGTATACTATGCTTGTATACACATAGTTACTCCTCACACTTTGCAAACCCTGGACTAGAAATTTTGTTTGTGAAGACAGAGAGACTGGAAATGGAGTCAATGGTATACCTTAACTATTGCCTCAGTAGCCTTCGATTACAGCATCTAGTTTATTTGAGAAGTTCCTGAGATTAACTTTCATCCTTTTCTCCTTGCCCCATTATTTTGTCATAATAGTCCATGAAATTTCTGTCATTCTGATTTACAAGATCATCTTGCTCCACTTTTTTTTTTTCCCTGAATACTCACAACTCTGTGAAATTTGCGAACACTGGAAGCCTACACATAAGTCTTTCACCAAGGCTACGAATAGATCTGTTACACTGACCGACCCAATATTCATTCCTAAAAATCACCCCTTATGTCTTCCTCCTATCCTAACAGATGTCCCTTCAGTATAAAACATTAATTTCTTATTTACCCTTCTTCCTGACCAGTTTGAAGTTCTTCTGTTAGTATCTATCAAAGTGGACAACAATAATTTATTCTAGGCAATTTTTTCAACTATTTTTGTTTAAATCCAGATAATTTTACTCTACTGCTTTAAAAACTGCTAGGTCTTTATAAACTCTGACTTCGCTTCTTTCTTTGACTTAAACATTTTGTCTGAAGCCTGGTCATTTGTGCCCTTGTTTCATAATGCCAGCTATGAATAGTGGAGAGGGTGCAGCAGCAGGTGATTCTCAAAGGCTGATCTTAAGATATTGCCTGAGAACCTCGTCAGTGGCACTGGTTTCAATGGAGGGGAGGTGCACAACTCGCCCTCACCTGATTGAGCTCCCAGTCCTGAGCCAGCTGAGGAGATGCAGTGGTGGGCAATGCCCCCTTCTACTCCTTACACCCTCCTGATTGCCTTGTCTGGACCCTCCTGAAGGACCTTCTACACACACATGGCAAGACCACCCCAACGTGTGCTGATGGGGTACAGATTGCCCTTACAAAAGAACTCACTCACCACTTCAATGGGACCATCCTGGATGACGTGGCCTGTAAGAAGTTGCTGATACAGTGACCATGTGTTCCCAAGGAACAGTTGTTGCCCATGGAAGGGATGATTCTTTTTCCCTTCTCCCTCTCTTTCCTTCTCTCCCTCTCTCTCTCTCTCATTTAACTCACTGTTCCTGATCTGGTATTGTTGTGCGCGTTAGACTGAATACAAGTGACCTTGACTGTGTTCAAGAATCAGATTGTGATCTGAACAGATTGAAACCAGTTTCCTGCAACACTGGGAAGGTGCAGCACCCAGATATCTCATCTGTGCACTTGAGTATTTTGTTCTTTTTATTTTGATAGAAGCCAGAATAAATTTTGCATTTGATTTCTGCCTTGAGAGTGACTTTGTGAGCCTCTGGATTGCTGCACAGTAAACAAGCCTCTGACTTGCAACTGTGCAGGTCAAAAAAAGGCCCAGGCACAAGTATGTAGATCATGGATCCAGGATACTTCCCATCTTTTGACTGTGCAGGTTGAAAGAAGCCTGAGTGGATCCAAGGCATGACAGCCTTGCAAAGTGATTTCTGCTTTTCTCTGTGGAGAAAAATAAAACAAGCTGTAAGACACTCAAGTTTTTTTTAATGATGTGAAGTAGCAGTAGTTTTCAATACCACACGAGTGCACTTGCACTGATTTTAGCTTGTGTCAATTATTTTAATCTTTCAAAAGCAAATGATATTGCTAACTGGGGTGCAGAAGATGGTAATAATGAAGGAGAGACAGTTAATCACACATGGAGCAAAGGGAAAGGGCACAGAAAATTATGGTGTTACACAATATCAGGCTCAAATTATTTCTAGTTTTCGGTTTTCAGATAACTTTTAGTTCTCATTCTTGTCTTCTGAAGACGTTTTCTTTGACAATCGAGGGAGAGAAGTCAAAGTTCAGAAGACGTGTGTTGAAAAAATATTTTTCACTTATATTTGGGGATCTAATTAAACTAACATTTTAAAATCCTTATAATGTAAATGTCTAGATTAAAAATATATTAGATCCAGTAGAGGATGGCTGTGCTGGTGCTTAGGGGTTTTGCAAGTGCATATGTGCTTGTTAACTGGGAGAGTGTGGGGGTGTGTGCTCCACTACTGACCTTCTGCCTCTGTCAGTCCAAGAGGAGAAGGGAAGGTGACTGTCTGTGCCTGTGTCTGGTGTGAATCATGAATGTGAGTGTTGCTGGAGGCAGTATCTTGTCTGTAACCAGCTTTGTAATCAGCCATGTTCTCTGTGTGTGTGGCCATGTCTGCATCTCTGCAACATGTTCTCAGCTTCATTACTGGTTAAATCTGCAAAGGGGAAAGTGGCATCTATATCCCAGATCCTGGGCAGACACCCCAGCTCTCTGAGGCTTGAGGAGGCAGTTGCAACTAGCATCCAGTAACATTGCCACTTTTGATGTATATATAGTTCACCCATCTTAAAGATGTCTTAAAGGTGGGGAGATTTTGATTGCGATAGATTTTCTTATTGATAAAACAGCTTTATAGAATTACATTTAAATGACTGGCCTATGGAAAACCAATCTATAGAATTCCTATGCAGGACTGCAGTTCATTACTTTATAGAATGGACTAAAAGATGTATGTATTTGTAACTTTAATCGACTGATAACCTTGAGGAAGTTCTGTACAAATGTCCTAGCTCCATCTATTTTGTCCTATTAATTACTACAGACCACTCATATTAAGGATACATTTCTGAATTCCCCCACTACATCCTTCCTGTAAAATAGTTGTAGAAAGCTAGAGGTAAAAAGGAATTTTTTTTTCTGAATAAATATATGAATAACGAAAAAATAAATTTCTCCATTTATCAGAAAAAAATGACAAAAATAACCTCATACCTGCTGCAAGTTTTCGTGCATCAGGAATGGAAAAATATCTCCTTTTTGTTCAAATTATAAAGATAAATATAATTTGTAGTAACTCCAATGAAAGTGATTGGAAGTTCCTTTGACACATTTTGAAAGTGACGTTCTGGAGGGAGGGGAGACAGTATAACTGAGGCAAAGGGAATGATGACAGTCAGGGATGGATCTGCATAGTGAATGAGAAAAAAATATATTTTATATACATTTAATATATACTTAGTATATATTTAATATATCTAATACTCTATAATAACCCTAATATGAGCATATATATCTAATTAATATACTAAGGGCAATGGGTTCATTTTCAGTGATTATATGAATATATAGAATCATAGAATGATAGAACAACCAGGTTGGAAGACACCCACTGGATCATTGAGTCCAACCATTTCTATCAAACAGTAAACCATGTCCCTTAGGACCTCATCTACCCGTGCCTTAAACACCTCCAGGGAAGGTGAATCAACCACCTCCCTGGGTAGCCTATTCCAATGCCCAAAGACCCTTTCAGTGAAAAACTTCCTCCTAATCTCCAGCCTATATCTCCCCTGGCGGAGCTTGAGGCCATTCCCTCTTGTCCTGTCCCCTGTCACTTGGGAGAAGAGCCCAGCTCCCTCCTCTCTACAACCTCCTATATGGAGTTGTAGGATTTATTTTACTACTAAAGCTGTTTTGAGGTACACCTGAGCCATTTTCACACTTGGAAAACTATATGTAATAATTCAGGCTGCTTTAAATAAACACAGATCTTTGAAAAAGTCTCATGGGTCAGGAGCTCTAAGTCTACTGTGTCCTGCACCCACCACATCCATGAGAAATATTTTTTTCCAGTGCCCCTCTTTTGTAGATGGCAACAGACGTCCTCTAACCCTTCAACATATGCTGTGAAGAAAGAAAAACTGGGCTGCAGTCTTTGTGGAGTTGGGCACATCCAGCATCTAGGTGCATTCTAACTATCGATCCTAGGCACCCTAGTTAGCTAAGCACTTCAGTTAGCTATTGATAATTCCTGTTATACTTACCTTATGATTAATCATTGCTTTACCTTCCAGCACACTGCAGATGAATACATTCATTCTTGTTGTGTCTGATCAAATGCAGACACTGGTGAAAAGTCATACCTGACACAAAATCAAAGGCTTCTTCCACTCAGTAGTGGACTGGAAAAGAAGGAAGAAAAGAATAATGTTGCACATATAGGACATTATAGGGTGGCATAAACATTGAAAAATACTCTTAGAGCAGAACTCACCACAGCAGTGACAACCAGTGACAACTCTACCAAATCTAACGCAATATTCTGAGTACTAATGAACATATGGTTATTTTGTCAGCAGTACAGAGTGAGTCAGTGTGAGCCAGGCAAACTCCTGTTGTGTACTAATAGGAACAAGTTTCTAGGTTCTGAAAGTACTTTAATATGTAGGTATGAGGGGAAAAAAAAAGATATGGTATATATTTAAAAATGTTTTTCCTCTTGATTTACCTTTCTCAGCATACAGTATTTATTCAGAAACCACCTCCTGTGCTGTTTTACATCATGTGTTACACCACCTATTTAAAGCAAGTCATCAGGTAACTTATGAGAGTTGCATTTACTAGCAACATTGTGCATTTTTGTCTTCCATCCAAAATCCACTCAAGTCAATAGATTCTCTTGAATGTAATGGTTTCTGAACCAAGAATTTTTTTCCTGCAATGGTTAAAGACTATTTGCCTTACAAAGGTGTGTGTAGGTGTCCTCTATTCTGTTTGCTGCATTTATCACCTCTAGGGCTTCTAGTGCTACTCTCTGAACTTAAATTTCTGATTATTTGCCTACAGTGCACACAACTACTTCCTGTATTCTGGGCAGAACCAAAATGCTGGTGAAGGAATGAGAGGGTAATTGAAATGTCCATATCCTCCTCTGTTAGTTTGCACTTCAGCTGCTTCCAGAAAGAGTTGCATGCTAATTCTGGCTGCCAGTGAAGTAAAATTTGTTAAACTGCCCTGGGTTATTCCTAAAAGCAAAAACATCTTTTAGAAAGGTGCATATTTTATGGGATGGGAAAAGGGAATTTTTCTTAATACAGTTTTCCACACAAGGCAACTTAAGAAAAAGCACTGGATATATTTCATTTTACACAAGTTATGTTGCCATCTACATCATTCATCATATTAGTTCTTTCTTAATGAATAGATACAAATACAAAACTCTGAGATCTTTTTAACGTAATATACATAATATATGAAATAGGTAGAAATTAGATCTTTTTTAAAAATTTAGTCTGAGAATAATTTCTCCCTAGTCATGCTCTCCTCACTTTCCATGAAGGGGTCAGGTGTCACCTTTTAAGTTGAAATATGAATGATTCAGAGGGATAGTTTACCAATCTGCTTAACCCTTTCTCCAAGAATCTCACAAGAACAAAAATAAACCATCCAGCTTGTTGGGTTGTGAAAAATGCAGAACAATTATGCAAGGACAACTAATCATAGAATAATAGAAAAATCAGGTTGGAAGATACCCATCGGATCATCGAGTCCAACCATTCCTATCAAACACTAATCCATGCCCTTCAGGACCTCATCCACCCATGCCTTAAACACCTCCAGGGAAGGTGAATCAACCACCTCTCTGGGCAGCCTGTTCCAATGCGAAATGAGCCTTTCTGTGAAGAATTTTTTTCCTTATGTCGAGTCTGAACCTCCTCTGGCAGAAAATGAGGCCATTCCCTCCTGTCCTGTCCCCTGTCACTTGGGAGAAGAGGTCAGCTCCCTCCTCTCTACAACCCCCTTTCAGGTATTTATAGAGAGCAATGAGGTCTCCCCTCAGTCTCCTCTTCTCCAGGCTAAACAATCCCAGCTCTCTCAGTCGTTCCTCATAAGGTCTGTACTCCAGACCCTTCACCAGCTTTGTTGCTCTTCTCTGGATTTGCTCCAGAACCTCAACATCCTTCTTGTGGTGAGGGGCCCAGAACTGGACACAGGATTCAAGGAGTTGTCTCACCAGTGCTGAGTACAGAGGGAGAAGAACATTGCTGGACCTGCTGGTCATACTGTTTCTGATACAAACCAGGATGCCATTGACCTTCTTGGCCACCTGGGCACACTGCTGGCTCATGTTCAGTCGGCTGTCGACCAACACCCCCAGGTCCCTCTCCTCCAGGCAGCTTTCTAGACAGACATCTCCTAGTCTGTAGCTCTGCATAGGGTTGTTGTGCCCCAAGTGCAGGACCCGGCATTTGGCCATGTTAAACCTCATGCCACTGGACTCTGTCCAGCCGTCCAGCCTGTTCAGATCCCTTTGTAGAGCCTCCCTAACCTCCAGCAGATAGGCATATCCGCCCAGATTAGTATCGTCTGCTAAGGGTTCACTCAATGCCTTCATCCCGGTCATTGATGAAGACATTGAACAGGGCTGAAGCCAACACTGAGTCCTGGAGAACTCCACTTCTAACTGGCCTCCAGCTGGATTTAATGCCATTTCCCACCACTCTCTGGGCCCAGCCATCCAACCAGTTTTCTACCCAGGAGAGTGTGTACCTGTCCAGTCCAGAGGCTGACAGTTCTCAAAGCAGACTGCTGTGAGAAACTGTGTCAAAGGCTTTGCTGAAGCCCAGGAAGACCACATCCACATCCTTTCCTTCATCCAGTAGCTGAGTCACTAATCTTACCCAGCTTTCTCTCTCAACTACTTTACTCCAGCTTAAACCCCCTTTTCTCTGACAGTTTTGCAACAATGAAAATAAATCACCCAACAGGGGTCCAACCTGCTAACTGATCCCAAAAGTTTCAGTGACATTTTCCCCTCTCATCTTTCCTCTTTGTTTACATTTTTATAATTATTTGGGCCTTTTGGGCAGAGTTATAAGTGGAGTTTAAGTGATTGAAGTCATTACATTGAACCCTGCTGAATGGTGAAGAAAAAGTTCTTAATTCACATGCCAAAATTTAGCTGTGCATGCCCAGTAGGAGTGGTTATTGGAGTAGTTTTCTTCAGAGGCAGGGAGAAGGTGTGGAGATGTAGGTTTGGTAGTACAATGATGTTATAATGAATACTGTTCAGCTGGAGGGTAGGACTGTTGGAACAGCAGCTGCAATTTGTCTTCTTGGAAAATAATTGGGCAGTTATCCTCGCTGGATCATGCTCCTTGCTGACAGCAGGGTCTGGCTACATCTGTCTCCAAACCTCCTATTTCTCCCTTCACAGGACGAGATGTCCTTGCTACATTTCTTTCTGAGGAAAAGTGTGTTGCCCCTTTGTATGTTGCATCTTTCCTGACTTTGCTTTTAAAGTAAAACTGTCTTGTACTTTGAAAACTTTAGGGTTCCCCTTCTTCCTCACATTTAGCTTTATTCCCCCCTTCGGGTTTATTCCTACAGGCAGGAGACACGAAGTGATTAGCTCAGATGTAGATGTACTAATTTGTAGGGTCCTAAAAGTTAGTGTCCAATGTAACATAAGTGGGTAGTATTTCTGTATTTGGTCTGGCTGAGAGGCAGTTAATCTTACCCATAGGAGCCCTCACAGTTCTGTGCTTTGTATGGGTAGACAGAAAGGTGTTGATAGCACGCCAGTGTTTTGGCTACTGCTGAGCAATGCTCATGTAGCTTCAAGCTGTCTCTCCAATATTCCTTCCTCACCAGTAGGCTGAGATGGGCAATATCTTGGGAAGGAACATAGCCAGGACAGCTGACCCAAAATAACCAAATGGGATATTCCATAGCATGTGACATCTGCTCAACAATAAATGCTAAGGGAAAGGAGGAGGAGCCACGACATTCATTACTACGATGTTCCAGAGTAACCACTGCATATACTGAAGTCCTGTATCCCAGGAAGTACCTGGACATCACCTGCTGATGAGAAGCAGAGAATGGATCTTTACTTTTCTTTTGCTTCCATGTGTGGCCTTTGCTTTTCCTTTATTGAACTGCCTTTATCTTGACATGAGAGTTTTCTTCTGTCTTATTTTCTCCCACCTTGCCCTGTTGAGAGGAGGATCAATAGAGCAGCTTGGTGGGCACCTGCTGTCCAGTCAAGGTCCACTCATCACAGGTACCACCAATAGTATCACAGAGTCCTAGAATAGATTGGTCTGGAATACCAACTTCTGGAGGTTGTCTAATTTAAACCCCTCCTCAAAGCAAAGCTAATATCAAAGATATATCAGGTTGCTTAGGTAAATTTAGAGATTCCATAACAACTACGTTCCACCACCAAACAAACTAAATTAACTTTTGCATCTGTGCTTCCTTGCACAAAAACTCATGCCCTTCTGGTACTTGACCAGTAATGTCTTTAAGTTTTTTTACTTAGATAAGTTAAAAATTCTCTTCCTGAAACTTATGATCTTATCTTTTAGTTCTCCATTGCAGAGAATCTGAAGACTGAAACTAATTTTCCTCTCATTTTTTTTCCTTCTTGAGGTTGATTAAACCTTATTCATTCAACCTTCTCTAATATGTCATATGCTTGAGTCCCTATCTTCTTCATGTCTCATACTGGGGGATCCAGAACCTCTTACAGTATACCAGAAGCAGTCTCACAAGTCCAGAATGGAGGTGAAAAGTCACTTCCCTTGAACTTCTGGATATACCTGTAATAATACAGATCAAAGTATAGAAAGCTCTTATAACTTCAAAGGTGCACTGCTGACTCATATTCAATATATTTTCCTCTAGAATTCTTAAACCCTTTTCTGAAGAACTGCTCTCTGTCCAGTCAGTCTCAAACCTCTGCAGTTCTGTATTTTTTCCTGTTCAGCTGCAGGACTTTGCATTTATCTCAGTTGACCTTCATGCATGTTGTCAGTAAGTTCCTCCAGCTTGTTGAGTTGACTGTGAATGGGATGCATCTTTCTAGCATATCATCTGCTTACCTGGTCTGATGTCATCCATAAGCTAAGGTTCCATTCTGTGCCATCACTGAGGCCACTGATGAGGCCTCCTATCAGTCCCCAAGGAAAATTAATTTTAGCTGAATGCCAGATTGATCCATTGATTACTTTTTGCTGAGTTCAGCTTTCTGCACAATTTTTACCCACTTTTTAGTGTACTCATTTACAAGGACCAAAACAGGGATAGAGATCTCAAGGACCTGAGAACTCTAATGCAATTTCTTAATAAGTTAAAGAAAAAAAGACTTGCTTAAGGTCTCCTCTACACCTAGGAAACAATTTCCAAGGAATCATTTAAAAACTAGGAGGAAGGAATTCTGGCATTGAAGATAGCAGGAACAAGGTAGCTCTAAATATGACTCTGACCAACAGCTAGGAATAGTAATGAAAGTCTTCTTACAACCTAAGCTGTCCCTGAGGCACTTAGCAGTATGCTGAATCCAAAATGGCTTAAAGCCTAAAAGAAAACATGACTGAAATTAAACACAAACAATTGAACCTTTATTTTGAAAAGTATTAGTTTGCTGGAACGAAGTGACAAATTCTAATGAACATCCTTAATGATTTTACAGTGGGACAAATCATCTGTGAAAGTAAGGTGCTTATAAAAGACACTCACTGTGCAGTATGAATGCTAAATGAAATCAGACATCCCTATAATCAACATCAATAAAAGTTCCATAACTAATTTTACTGCTTCAGAGAGCAGCATAATAAAATGTACCAAAAGAAAGAATCTATGGCCTAATAATACTACTCTCATATATACACAAAGATATGCAGGTACATATATATATTTTCAATACTGAGTAAAACCTTTACAAGATTAAAACTAAGCTATTTTCCAAAATAGTCTTATCCTATTCATGGTTATTTTTTTTCACTTTGTCAAGGAGTAAAAGCACCCATAACTAAACATCAGGTAACATTCAGTGGATTTGGGATGATGTCCAGAATTTAGGTAAATCTTATTCTTTATCCAAAAATAACTTCTTCAAATTGCATAGTGCAAGATTTTACCAAAGATTTTATGAGTTTATTAGAGATCTACAGTATAGAGGATCTATATTTAACAGTGGTACACAAAGGAAACTGTGGAGAACAGGTACAATAGAGTAAGAAATGACTTTTTTTTGTTCTGAGTTTGAGGAAAGGGATTTTAGGAAGTGAGATTTCTGGGAATTACTGTGATACGAATCAAGAAAACACTGTATGAGGGGGAAAAAGAAATGAGTAGCTGAGGAATACATTGGATATATTTAGTATTCAATGTCTCAAGACTTTAGTACTTTTTTGGTAAAAATCAATACCTTCAGGGAATTGTATTTTGATTTTATCCAATAGAAAAAGAACCTATTCTAGCTTCTATTAGAGAGAAAAAATCTTGCTTCTCATCTTTCAAAACTGGTGCTTTTTCTCTTATGCTATCACAACTTTGCATAAAAAGGATTATCTTCTCCTCCTTCTTTTCCCCTAAAATGCTTCAAAGCATTTTTTCAAATTTTCTTTTGACAGTTATTCTCCTTTCAAACCAAATATTGTGCCAAATTTAAAATTCTGGACTATATCTTGCCTCCAAAAATTTTCTTTCAATTCAGAAATAACAGGGTTATCTGATTTAGCAAGATACTATTTTACCAATTCACAAAATGATTAAGTGCACATTTCTTCAGGAAATTCC
This sequence comes from Coccyzus lansbergi, assembly GCA_033558105.1. Lineage (NCBI taxonomy): Eukaryota > Metazoa > Chordata > Aves > Cuculiformes > Coccyzidae > Coccyzus > Coccyzus lansbergi. The sequence continues at coordinate 871,838 of JAUMJK010000168.1, forward strand.
AGAATTGTTTCACATTTGTGACAACTGACAAGACTTGACAGTCACAAAACCACTGCCAGTGCTTACCCTGGTGAGAACATGTACATAACTTATGTTATTGCAGGAATGTGGGAGCTGATCAGAATCATCACTGAATTTTGCTGTGAAGAAAGCAAAAGATGAATGATCCTAGAGATGGAGACAAGGATAGATAAAGTCTTGGTTTTACACCTAAAAGACTAAAGGTGAGACAAATCAACACCATTTGCTACAGACATATGTTATCACAAGGTAAGTTGTTTGCATCATCTAGAAAGAAATTATGGTAAATGATTCTATGTTGAGATATAGTGGTTATTGGATGCTTCCTTGCAGAGGTGCTTAAAGGCACATCTTTTTATCCAAACTTAAACTGGGCCACAATCCAGCTGTAGCATTGCAACGGTATCTTTAACATCAAAATTAAACCCTTGTTGAAGAAGAGATGGTGATTTTTTTTCTCCTTGTTTCCTTAACTACATTTTTTCTGCAAATAATCCCTTGCATTATTTGTTGTTAGTTGAACGAATATCATAAATAGGAATACAAATAGAAACAGTGATTCCATTATGTTTTTTTTTTTCTTTATAGAACTTGTAACATTTGAACTATTTGAGGATTCATTGGATTCACAGAATAGCGTAAAACAGTCTTGATGAAGGACATATCCTGCCATAGGCATGTCTCCAGGCCTCTTAAATGAAATACAAATTTCAAATAAATTTAATGACCTCCTTTAGAGTTTTGGCTTTTGTTTAATTTGTATAAATTATTTGAGTGTCTAATTAGTTCCTACTTTGTTTCACATAAAGTCATTTGGGCTGCTTTGTCAGGCAAAGTGGTCCTTTCAGAATGGATTACTCAAATGCAAGTCCTTGCTTTTAGTTCAGGAATTACATCACTTGCAGCTTTATCATCTCTTTTTTCTAAAGCTGTCTGATGTTGATCAGTATGGATGCCTCTTCCTCTGCTTCTGGGTACAGACACCACTGACTTACTAATGCAGTTTTAGCTTTCCTGCGTTCTCCCTTTACCACTGCAGCATCTCTGTGCCTTTCAACCTATAATGCTCTTTTTATGGATCCTCTACACTCTACAATAGAGAAGAGAGAAGTAAAAGGGAGCACATTTGACATATTCATTTTAAAGTTGAATATTTTGTTAACTGAAGAAGATTAATTTATAAAAACACCCTGGAGAGTTTTTCTCTCCCACGTAACTCAGCTTCTTCAGTCAGAGAAACTTGAAGAGCTTCAAAATGTGTGCAAAAACTCATGGATCCATCCTTGGAATATCTAGCAATTCACAGCTCTTGCAGAAGCTGAGAAACTGCTAAGAGGAGTGGGGGTCTTGGGCAACATTTTCAGAGGTCAGGCAACCAGACCTCAAAAGCTTGTGCAGAGAGACCTCCTGGGAACTGGTCAGGGCACTGCAGAGTTTATTGTACCTAGGAAAGCCATTGAGATGACTGACATCTGTACAGGAGCAAAGACTTGTTTGAAAAGAATGTGGCTGCCAGGAGAAAATATTTTATAAACCCTTCCTTCTTTGTATTGTGCCTGATATAGTAGGTTAATGCTTAATTCAGTTCACATCAGTGTTTAATTCCATTCAAGACTCCAAATTTAAAATGTCACTAGACCTCCTGGTTACCCATGGCCTTCTAGAGTGACAGGTGGGTAGACAGAATACTCCATAACATTTGAAATTAGACAAGGCACCTGGGTATGCTCAGCCACTTAGCTATCTTTGTTGCTTAGACAACTGAAATAAGACCTGGAGATTTCTGTGTTTTGAAAAAAATGCATTATCTTAGTTTATAGTCTAGTAAAACTCTACTATACTGTGCTAAAAGGGCTTTGATTTTCATTTTTAATTCTCCTTCCCCCTCTCTTTTCTCTGGGAATTTCATTATAAAGAGAAAGTCTTGGAAGATCATCCTTCAGGTTCTCACCAAGTGTGAATCCTTTAATGGTGAAAGTCAGAAATTTAGCCATCTATTTAGGCATCTAACATGATGATTAGAGTCTGGACTTATTCTAATAATCATAATAAATATAAAAAGTTTTAAGTATTTATAGCAGCATCGGGGAAACTACAAGTGTTTGATGAATCTCTAACCACATAGACATCTACTGCCATTTGCAATGATCTATGTTTTATCTAGTGTGGCTTCTAGTTTCTTCTGAGATAAGTGCTGTGTCATATCTACCTAACCTGTTCATCCTAAATAACAATAGATATTTACTTCTATCAAGAGAAGCCAAAATAATAGAATTCTTGCAAATAAAAGGAAAGGATCCAGACACTGTGTCTTGCTAGTGCCTAAACTTATGAGAGGTTTGCATTTTAGTTCACCTTCTTTAGGATTTTCAAGAACCGTATATTGTGCAGTCACTAGATTAAAACATAGAAATAAATGAACCACCATCCCAAAAGCAGAATTAGGAAGAGAAAAGCTTTGCTATTAACACCTCCTTATTGGAAAAGTTTCTTAGATCTGTGTAGCACCTAACATATTACTGGTTACTGTATTTAAATTGCAAATAATTGTGATTGATGGTTTCATATCCAACAGCTTCTCCACTGCCAAACTACCTTCATCGAATGAGTATTTTGTTGAAGTATGCTAATGACAATGTTTATATGGTAGTGGTGAAAGCTATTTACATACTGGAAACAGGTACATTTATCCTAACACGCTTTCTTTTGTGTATAGACATGAAGAAGTCTTCGTTGTTTTAAAAATATGAAGGTGATGATTACCATTGCCAGCCCTTTGAGTACCATTAGCTGGCAGAAGACAGGCATAAAAGAGCAATAAAAGTTTAGTAGATCTAGCATGTTACTATGCTGTAACTTAGCACCTGCTACTTTCTTGTGGAAAAATAAATCTAAATAAGAATGTAGGAACATAGGGAATGCACCAGAATCAAACAGCTAGTTCTGAGCCAGTTATTGCACTGTGGGTTAGAAAATGCCTACAGCTGGCAATTAAGTAATAAAATACCCATAGTAAATTTCTTACTAATCTTAGGCCATTAGCAACTGTCGAACCAAAGTCAAGGATCGTATCTATTAGACATTTTCATCCTAGGCAGTGTAAGTATAAATATTCTCAGAGTCAGAGAATTTAGATAAATGTCAGCATTCATTCAATTCTTAGGGTCTTTTAAAATGACGAGAGTTTTGCAGTGTGAGGTACTAAACTGTAAAATGTCTCATATTGTATTCTATACGTCCTCACTCAGGCTCATCTTAATGAATACTCTCCTTCTTATTCCAATTCCCACAGCACCTCAATATTGACACACTAATAGTTGATCACAGAGACTTTTACAGGTCAGCTTCCACTGAATGTTTTCCAGAGATTGTTCTCTCAAAACGAATAATCTTTCTGTATCCTTTCCTGTGTGATATACTAAAGGAGGCCTTGAGGTTATTACAGATGTCCTAGTCCTGTGATACTTAAGACTTTCAAATTTGCAGTTGTTCCTAGATATCATCATTTAGTACATTGTGTATGTCACAAAGGAACCATCTCTTTGTGTTCAGTGTTGTGGATCTTTCTGTCTCCTTAAATACCTACTCTTCTTAAACAACTTTTTTCTTACACATTTTGCTTTTCTTTCTCACATCAATTTTATCTTCACAGATCCAATGAAATTATCTTGGAGAGTTTCTGTTACGATACTTATGTGATGACTAACTCTACAAGTGATGAATTGTTGAATGTATTTTTTTTAAAATAAGCAATATTTTGTGCATGCACAACAATAAATGTCCTGCAATTTTAATGTCATGTGGAGTTAACAAGTGTTACAGTAAAATGCATATTTTCTCAATGAGAAGAATTGGGCAAAAATGTTATGCTTAGTAAAAAATTAGAGGTATTTATGGAAGACTTTTTGTGGCATACTGGTTTTTAAAACACTCAAAGAGTCTTTTCTCATGCACAATGTTTCTCTTGGTTGCATAATGTTGTGGATTTGGTAGATTTTTTCTTAACTATATAAGCCTAGAGAACTTTTCACTACTATTGAAATAACAAGATTATGTCTAATTTGTCCCCATTCGAGGTGTGATGAACAGAAATAAACTACAAAATTAAGATTACTGACTCTTTAGGTATCTATAATCTAAAGCTTCTGTGGGTTTTTATTTGGACAATATGAAAAAAAATATGTGTAGGGGAAGAGATGGAAAGAATATATGACATCCAAAGTGCTCAAAAGACAATAAATCTCTGCAGTGAATGAAAGGATTCTACTGCCTTTAAAATTCAAATATTATATATATGATATAAAATCCTCAGCATCAGTTTTCCCAAACTACATATGTTGAAGAATTTACAGACCTTTCAGTAAAAAATCAGCCTCGGAATTGTCTCTTTCATAGAAAATAACACTGACGCCTTAGGGATGGTAAAATGTGTTTATTATGTTAGAAGATATATGCCACAGAAATGAAAAGTTTTATTCTCACTAAAAATATACTTTCCTTTTAAGAATGATATAAAAGCAACATGACCTATAGGGCATTTCTAAGGCTTTGCAAAGCTTCATAGATATTTTAGGAACCTTTGTCTGCTTTACAAGATGTTATATACTTCCAACTTACTTTCAAGATTTCTGCTTTAATTATATTGTAAACTCCTCAGTACTTCACTGTTAAGAGCCAACCCAGTATAAGTAAAATAACTTCATAAAAGTAAAATTTTTAAGAACTAAAGGTTACAGTATTCATTCCTGTTTGGCTTGATTATAATTAGATAATCAAATGGAGATATTAAAATTAAGAAACATTATTTGTTTCTTAAATAGAAACTTAATTTCATGCATGAGAAACTGCTTCTTCCCCTTTTGTCCAGTTCTCTATGTCTCACTAAAGCAGTAATTTTGTGTGGAGATATTTTTAGACGACAGCTGCTACTAAGGGTCTGTACAGGTTATTATTTTTATACATGATATATTTCACAGAGATTATCTGTTGGTGTTAAACCACTTAGCTGTCAAATGTGTAGCCAAAAGATTCTGCTTATTGTGAAAATAAAACAACAAACCAAACAAACTTCTTCAATATATGGAAAACTCTTTGTAGGAGAACATCTCTGGTTTGTTTCCATTTAGCCTAAAATGAATTTATTCATGTCAATACAGAATATACACTGTAGCACACTGTAATATACATTACAGTGTAGAACAGGAAAATAACATGTAAGAAACTAGACCTGTTGTCCAAGTGAGACAGAATCTGGAAAGGATGGGATGCTTTTCACCTTCTTATTGCAGGACCTTAACGGCTTGAAATTGACAGTAGTTTGAAGTCTGTAAAGTAGGATTAGGGTGGTCATGAGAAGTTTGTTTGTTTGGATTTAAATTTATATAAAGTTCAGCTTTGCAGGGAATAGATGGAATCAAAGAGGTAGAATAAATTATGTTTATCTTGTCTTTTTTACATACATATAGGTAGTATGAAACTTTTCTTTTTTCCTATTTTTTTCTCTCCCTGGGTAGTATACCCTGGAATTTGCTACAGAATGACCTAGAATAACTGTACAATACAGTAAACAATGAACAGTAATGTTGTGTCTGGATATAATAAACACAGGGTTTTTTCTATCTAGCCATGTACTAATTCAACATTATATCCAAACAAGCGCAGGTAGTCAATGAAGGGTATGGAAACTGCTACAGGGATTATCATCTCATCTAAACTATCCTCAGGATTTCTTTTCATTGATGAGAGGATTCCAGCATACGTAGCTTAGATTCAGTGTCCAGCTTCTGGAAACTAAAGTTAAATTCAATCAATCCTTTGTTATAATTGATAATATTTTTCGTGTAAGGTATAAACAACTATTGTGGGAGAAAGTACAGAAAAACTGTAATTTGCTTTTTTATTTCTGTATGTGGATCTGCATGTGGGTACACAGAGAACTGAAAAGGAGCCCAGTTCTACAGCTTAATTTAAGTACAAAATACTTATTTGAATCTGCTGTATTTTATCCCACACAATCTGCATTCCATTTACAATGAGGAAAGAATGGACTGAAGGGGAATAGAGTTGCTAGAAGGCAGGTTGTGGTGGAACAGGAAGCAAAGAGAGAGTCTGTCTAAGGTGAAAAAAATATGTCCAAAGTTATTAGTGTGTATATAAAACAAAACAAAAAAAAAAAACCCCTATTTTCCCCCTTCCTTCCCTTTCTATAACAAGAAAAAAAAGAGACCCCACAACTGTTTTTCTTGAATAAGACCTAGGAGAGAAGCAGAATATTTAGAAATTTTGTTAAGGAGCAGAACACAACCATGTTACTTGTATCACACTTCTGAAGCATTATGCAGAGTTTCTGTGTAGTTCCCCCAGGGAATCTACAGTATTTAAACCCTCTGCATTGTATAAAAATGGAAGGGTTAGTTTGAAGCATTTGATGTATCTGTAAGAAACAGATTTCTCCACTGCTTTTACATTTGATGCACAATGAAAATGGTGAGAAAAGAATATAATCTATTGAAGAACTACGATATGGGGGAAGGAATTTTACATTATTTTTTCCATTAAAATATGCATAAAGTAAGAAAAAAAAGTAAAGGAAGAAGTCCAAGGAGATGTGACAATAGGGTATGAATGGATTAAATTAGAAAAGTTCAGTTTGTAAGAGCTGTATCTCAAGGTACAGGATACCACAGTGGCAGAGGAATGACAGCAAGAGACATCATTCTGACATGTACATATCTATACAGCTTAGGAAATATTCTGAAGTAAATCCTTTTTGTAAAATGCTTTCAAAATGCTTGTCATTACAATGGCAGCTGAAAGACAGAGAGCTCCTCAACAAAGAGGGAATGTGATAAAGTACAATGAGGAGTAAATGTGAGGAAAAGAAGTGAGAAAAGAGAGAGTGAAAAGAAACATGAAATCTTGAGGAGAAGCATGAAAGTAAACAGACAAAAGTATATTACAACTGTAAGAAAAAGGGAATGTAAAAAAATACTGGAAAACCATGATCTTCCCTCTTTATAGTTACGTTTTATTTTCTTAGAAGTTTTTGTGATTAAAATTGACATTAACTGTGATTCAGAGGCATACAATATAAACCAAGAACCTTAACTAACATAATCTACCTTTAGTGCCTTGAGTTTTATTACTCTTCATTTTACATGCCGTGGATTAAGATATACTGAATACTATGCTGGGGGTAGGTGATTAAACACTGGGACAGGTTGTTTAGACAGGTGGTTGAAGTCTCTATCCCAGGAGATGTTGAAAATACGACTGGATACAGTTCTGAGCAACCTGTTAAAATTCACCCTTCTTGAGCAGGGGAGTTGATTTAGACAACCTCCAGAAGTCCCTGCCAACTTCAACTAGTCTGGATTCTCTGAACGCTTCACCATAACAATGTATGAAGGAGGCAGGAACTGCTAAAATATATTGGGATATTCATTCTTGTTCCTAGTTAATTATTATAGAGCTTGGTATTATGATTAAGAATAGCTTGCTTTGTTCTGCAGGTATTTTTAAGAAAATGAAATAAAAAATGTAGTCCATATTGCAGCTGTCACAAATTACATTACTTCTCTGCAAGATGATTGCTGCTTGTTGAAAGCCTTGTAAGACATTGCTTTCAATCATATTTTTCAGTTCATAAATATAAGGAAATTGTTCTTTTCACATGAATATATAGTTATTGTTTCCTTTTGAGATTATGTGTCAGGTCAGAGTTTTTATTGCTTGCAAGGCATTCATTTTTCTTCTCTATTTTAGTAGGTTTTGATTTGGTTTTTAATTTTGAAAGGAAACCCACTGAGATATACAAATACATGAAGCAAATATTTCTAATTTATCATTTTGGGGCTATTATTTAGTTTCATGTTGATTTTATTAATCTCATGTTTGGCTTTATTCTGTTCTCCTTTGCTTTCTTTGAAAGAAAAATGTGTATAACTGTATAGCTCATTTATTTTCCTAACCATGTATCCTGAATTTTTAGGCTTACAATCTCCTTCTTAAGCCGCAGCCAAATGCTATACATATGAAGATGCTTTCATCAACAGAGATTTCTTTGTCTCAGAAGAATTTATGATTAGAATTTTGTTTAAGCAGGTGGTGTGGCACACTTGTTAAAATGGAATATTTGTTATATCTATTCATTATGAGCAAGGTAATTTCAGTTCAGGACTACTGTTCAAATCCTGTCAGCCTTTGGTTTGGAATCAAACCTGTAACATATGCAATTTGACTTGAAATATAAAGAAATAACAGTAATGGAAGATTGACCATTTGGGTGTAATAAAATAAACATAATCCACTGGGAGAATATTTTTCATACTTCACCTTTTCCCATAATTATTCTATTTATTGTTGATGTGGTTTCTGCACAAATGAAAAAAAAAATCAAACCCAAAATAAATAAACAAACATAAATCTAATTGGATTGGAAAATGCAGTGATATAGTTATATGAATTAGGTCCATCCTACATGAAAGAGCTGGGATGGAGTTATGCTGAATGTAACAGGCCCTACTAAGATGCAGAAGGTTACTTTGAGCACATTACTAAATTAGAGAAACAGTTTCCTGGACTTGGGCTGACATGGTCCTAGTTAGCTTAGAGAAGTCACAGAATCACAGAATGACCTGAGTTGGGAGGGATTCGCAAGGATCATTGAGTCCAACTCCTATCCTGGCATAGCACAATCCCAGTATTTACACTGTATATCTGAGTGCATTGTCCAAGTGCTTCCTGAATGGAAGTAGGGAATAAGGAAGATAAATTAAGAAAAGAGAATCTACGAGATGTCTGGAATCATGAAAGATCATTATTAGCAATAGGAACTGCTTAATTTTATCACATGGCACTAACCCAGGGCAACAAAAAACTGACATTCCACTAACCACTAGTATTCTTTTTCCTTCCCTTGTACTGTGCATAGATTTTTTGGTTTTAAAAGAATTAAAATTAAAATCATCCACACAAGATGATATTTTCCTAGAGAAGTTTTATTTATGGAATCTTTTAAAATTGATGAAAACCAGTCCCATCAGAATTATGACCTTCACTCAAACTTATTTATTCAACATCTGCATATTTTGTGCAAAAATCCGATACCAGTTGTGGCATAGAAGAGATCCGTTATTTTTAAATACTCCCTAGCACAGGTAAAGGCTTGCATCTGGAAATCATGATAGGAACATATATTAAAAAATATATTTATAAAACCTCTAGCTAAATTCCTCTGCTCCTTTCCTTCCCCCTCCTCCAGTTCCCCTCCCCTGTATTTGCAATGAAGGGAGGAAGATTATCCACGCTGGATTAATGATATGGAAAATCATGCAAAATGGTAGCAGGACGTTCTAATCATGGGGTTTCTCTTATTCCATAACAGATGAAGGATGGGGATGGAATCAAAGGAGACAAAAAGCAAAGAAACCAACAGAAAATGAAATTCTTCCTCTAGCCCAGGTCTAGCAGCAGCTGATCAGTCCAACTGATGTGAGTAAGCAGAAAAGTCTGCAAAGTGAGTGACTCTAGACTGGCTGATATCCAAGGGGAAAATGGTGTTTACCACTGTCTTGATGACCATCTGGATATGTGAAGTTATACTCAAACTCTTTCTTTAAAAAAAAGTAAATAAGTTGAGTAATTAATATCTTTCACTAACATGTTTTTCCATGTATTTTATGGATATAACCATTTCCAAGAAGCCAAAATTAATAATTATATGGAAGTTAAATAACATATTTCATGGCCTTATAAATGTCAAGGCATGTCTAGGTTGCCGAAGAGTCAGGGAATACGTAAGTGTGTGATCCTCAGTCATCCACTATGACTAGCTGTCAGCTCACTCCCTCAGACTTCTTCAATGAACTCTCTCAAAGAGAAATCCTGAGCGTGCTTCTAGGCATTGTTTACTTCAAGAACTGCTCCTGAAAGCAATATGAATGATCCTGCACTGGGTTAGGTTCCTTTTTCACTATACAGTTTTCTGAAGTTACCCCAGTAGGCCTTGCACAACCTTGTATGCTAGGATATTTAACACACACCTTCAAATTCATGCAATAAAAACATCAGTCCTATATAATGCAACACAGCCCTCTCATTATTTTTGACAATCTAAACTTGAAAAACTATACAAAAAAATTGTTCTGTAGTTCTTGGGGAGTATGGCTTCATAGAATCACCAGGTTGGAAGAGACCCATTGGATCATCGAGTCCAACTATTCCTATCAAACACTAAACCATGTCCCTCAGGACCTCGTCTACCCATGCCTTAAACACCTCCAGGGAAGGTAAATCAACCACCTCCCTGGGCAGCCTCTTCCAATGCCCAATGACCCTTTCTGTGAAAAACTTCCTCCTAATGTCTAACTTAAATCTCCTCTGGTGGAGCTTGAGGCCATTACCTCTTGTCCTGTCCCCTGTCACTTGGCAGAAGAGGCCAGCTCCCTCCTCTCTACAACCTCCTTTCTGGTAGTTGTAGAGAGCAATGAGGTCTCCTCTCAGCCTCCTCTTCTCCAGGCTAAACAACCCCAGCTCTCTCAGCCTTGAGTCACGCTTGAGTCAGAAGAAGCACAGAAACAGTGACTGACTTAGTGTGGGGGGTGATTTTCTCTCTCCTGACTTATTAACACAAGACAGCATTCCAGGGACATTAATGAATTCCTCAAAGTATAGTAGCTCATTATTTCGCCATGTTACATTAGTTAGGCTGCTATACCATCTAAACCACTCTGCTACAATGTAAGTGGAAGGCAATGCTGTTTGCATTTTACAGATACTTTCTCAACAATGCAATCCTCTGTAAGTAATAATTCTCCATTTTTTCCTGCTTGATTAGTTACTCCATTGGTTTTAATTTATATTTTCATTGCTTTCCTCCTCTGATGGAGGATTCACCTTTCCCGTACATTGAAGAAAAAATTCTAAGGTTCTCACCTGTGTCTCTATGTCTCCATTCTCTACCATACTACAAGAACTGATTTTTACATAATTTTAAAGCATACCAGCAAACAGTTACTTCTTGCTTCTCTGAAACCACATTTGTGTTTAACTTTGAAGCCTTCCAAAGTAGTGAGATCCCTGAAAATCTGTGCCCTTCATTTTACATAGTCCAACCAGAATACTTGTGATATGAGCGCAACAAAACAAATATTATTGTGGTTTTGATGCCTAGTCTTTTGTTGTTCAGAGAAAGTCTTTTGGATAGCATATGATACCGTTCTCTTCACGTCTTCCAGCTGTATAGAGCCTAGCAAGTCATCAAATATGGTATCATTGATGTACACAGATATTAGTACAAAGAATAATTCCTTCCTCAAAGAAAGATCGCAAAGCACGTAAGTATTTTGTTGAGATTGCTTCTATTCTACAACCATTTACCCATGCAGTCAGTCCAGATTTGAACTGGAAATCTGAGTCCCACCCTGTTAATTTTGTACTCAGTTTTAAAACCATTTTTTTCCCCAAAAAATGACTGTCTTTTTAACAAGTCATTTCAGACTCTCACCATTAATTTGTCTATTTCAAACATGGTTTTGACTCAGTAGCTGATAATTTCAACATGATGAAAGATACAGTCATTTCAACTAAACGAGATTTGTTTTTCCTTAGTTTTCAATGAACTTTTCCTATATACTGTTAGGGAATGCGATATAGTGCTTATTAACATGTTGGTTGCTAGTCAATAAAATGGTGGAATCATTGAATGGTTTGAGCAGGAAGGGACCCTAACGATTATCTAGTTCCAACTTCATTGCCATGGCCAAGGACACCATCCACTAGATAGGTTGCTCAAAGCCTCATTCAGCCTGGTAAGAGCTTGTTTGATTCCAAAGGTTACAACACTTAGTTTAAATGTCAGTAGCGAATGTGAAATAATAGTAAAAAAACATTTAGATATGGATGTTGAAAGGTATCAGTTTATATGAGTACACTTCTGTTATACCTAGAACATTTCCAACATAAATCCTTTATTTTTGCTTTTCTGAATGGTTGTGTGTCCTCTACTACCAGTTTCTGTGCAGGCCACTTTGTAAAACTTTCCATTTATTTCTGATGTAACATAATACTCCAAAGTAAAAAAATTGCATAGTATCAAGAATATATAGGAGTGTAAACTGATTGATTTAGTTGTAATTCATGGAAGTTGAACTCCCTCTGAATAGTTATATGTCACAATTATTTATTAACAAGCATAGAACTAGTTCAGACTAGGCAGCTGGGTACCAATTACAGCTTTGTTCTGAGATGAGTCTGTGATTTTGAAATCAACGTGGTAGTCAGTGGGGCTTGACAAAAAGAAATTTCTTTTTCTTTTCATTAATTTAAAATATCTAGCCAGAGTAAGACCATGGATATTACTTTTGGAATAATTTCTGCTGTCAAAAGCAGATTTTTGCCTGTGAAAAGGAGACGATGGTATCCTACTTTTCATTGAAAACATTTCTGTTGGTCAACTTTCATCTTCGTCAGCAAAGGGTTAGATACACTTAGATACAGCTGGTGTGAAATATTATTACAGTACTCTTTGTCTTTTTCCCCCCCATTTTAAAAAGGTGAAAAAGAGGGCCCTGGCAATGGAGAATCATGCCCCATGACTCCTGTTCCTAGAAGAAAAAGTATCACATGAAAAAAATGAAATATGCCACTGCGGATAATTTTAAGTGTGTTTAGTGAATTTATTTTCTACTGGAAAGAAATAATAAAAAAAGGAAAAGCATAGAATACAGTAATAGCAAGATTAGAATCTGTTTTTATTGTTTATTCTTGTGTGTGCTACGAGCTTTTCAGAGGAGAATGTTCCTGCTTACTAAAATAAGATAGAATAGATACAACAGGGAGAGAGGAGACTTTTTTTATACAGGATTGCTTGCCTAGTTAAGGCTGTGTTTTACCCAGATAGGAGAATGTCTTGGGACAAAACCAAGAAAATGCTTTAACTCTTATGCCAATTGGCATCACTTATTCCGCAGCTAGAAATTCTTAGAGTCAAACAATCTTAAGTCTGGAGCCTTAGAGTGCAACATTGAATTTGAATGACTTGTTTGATTTTAAACTTCCAGAACCATTCAAAATGTATGTCTTGAAAAAAAAAAAACCAAAACCAAAACTACTTTTTTCCAAGACTGTAATCTAAAAGTTTAAACATATCAGGGACAGTATGGCATTCACTTTATCTAGTAAAATATATAAGTACTAATGATTCTATATAAAATGGATGATGCCACTTTTTACAGATAGTGCACCATATCACATAAAACAGAACATATTTCTTGAAAACAAAGAATGTGAAAAAAATTATTCCGTCATAATAATCCTCTGGGTTTTTCTTTTTGTTTTTTGTTTTTATTTTCAGGCTGAGTAAAGAATGCTATCTGTAGATAAAGGTTATCTTCTTATTTTTTATTTATTTGTAGGATCATGTTTTACAGAAGCATTTAATAAGCTTAGCAAACACAAAAATGAAATATAGAATATACAGTACCAAGATCAATAGGCTGATGCAAAGATAGAAGGATAAGGAAAGAAAAAGGCAGCCTACAGGTCTCAGCAATGCATGAGGCAAAGTATTTAAAGTTTTCTGAAGAAGATAATTTTAAGATTTGTAGCATTTTTCAGGTAACTACTTGGTTATCATAATGGAATTGTTCAGAGATGCCATAGACTCTCTACAATCCTACAACCTTCAATTACTTGTTCTTTTCTGCTGAGGTAGGGGGTTTTGTCAATGATTTCTCCAGAAACCTTCCCAGTTATGTTCTACTATAGGATTTGTTCATTTGACCATTGTGAGACAATTCTATAATAAAATTTTAGGATACTACTCTCTTAAAAAATCCTAAATTGTAAAGGTGGGCATGAAGCTTGATTTGTCATATTTGTAATCACAATCACAATAGAATGAAAGAAACAATAGTTGTCTGGAGAATATATTTATAGTTACCTGGCTAAAGGTAGAATAGAGATTTAGGAACATGGTGTAGCTGTAATTTAACAGAATCTGGTTGTTCATGTTGATAGTGTTAAATCACTAATAGATACAGAGGTACCATTTACTTTAAACTAGAAGTCATATTGTCTTTCAATCCCTACACTAAATTTCTTGTTTGTTACTAATAAATGGAAGTTTCTATTTTCATAATACATATTTGTAGACCTTTTAGCTAAGAAAGGTTAAGAACTTTGCAAACAGAAGCAATGAAGTACCAGGAAAAAAAATGAACCCCCTCAAAAATCAGCTAATATATTTATGTGTTAATATGAAGGTCTAGCTGATTTTTCACTTCACTTTGCTTTATTTCTAAATACATCTTGAAATCTTGATAAATAACCAGGAGAAAAAAACTGTGTCTTTTGGGACCAAGTTCTTTACCCAGAAACACAGGAATCTGAACATCTCATTTTTAACTCTTCCTAGCAGTATCAAAGATAAATTGTAAAAAAGGAAAAAAATAAATGCTCATGGATAAAATAAAAGCATTTCCTTTCAAAAAAGTCCTTAAATTATTAAATATATTTTAGTCCATCTAAAATATTTCTTACTTTCCAATGGTCCATGAAATATTTTACATTTAACTTCTCATCATGCTAAAACCTTAAACATTGCTTTTCTATGACAAATCATTCAGAATAGATTTTTTAAAAATCTCTGTTGCTTTCCTTCCACCCTTACCCCACTCCTTGCCCCAGATGAATTCTTTGCACAGAGCTTTCCTAGATATAAAACACTGAATCCATTATGAACTGCCATTTCTGTGAAGTTATATATGCATTTCAGAGCTGAAGACACTCAAGCTATTGTCTAAATCTTTCTTTTTCAGGAGTTCATAGACGGATCTTCCAGTATTTATATAAACCATTGAGGGTCGTATGTTTAACTTTTCAAAACAAGTATAGCTTTGTTTAGTGAACTCATGTTAAAATATAAAAAGGGACAATTTAGCTGGAGTATTTACACAATATTTTTTACACTACAGATTTTCATTTTTTGATGTCCCAAAGACGTGACTTCAGTCTGGAAAAAGCTATCCTCTACACAATTGCATAGGAAGTGAGAACTGAGAGAAGAATAATGTTTTGAGAGACAGGTTAGAGGAAACACAAAGGAAAATGAGAAGTAAGAGAGTTCAGGGTTACAAAGCCCAAAAATTACCTTTAAAGGAATGTGTGAATCATGTAAATAAAAAAGACTCCAATCTATAGAATAAGGATTCTTATAATTGCACCAAAGTTTTCTTAGTAGAGGAGATATTACGAGACTGATAAGAAAGGAGTGTAGGATGGAGTCACAGAATAATAGGTCAGAACACAATCTGTGTATATATTGTTGGTGCTTGAGATAAAGAGAAAATTGGTAGTGTTGCACAGAGAGAGGATTTTTTCTATTATAGGGTTAAAAATGGAGAGCAATGATTACTTTTGGTAAAGTTTTAAAATCATAGAATCATCGGATCACCAGGTTAGAAGAGATCCAGGGATCATCAAGTCCAAACATTCCCATCAATCTCTAAACCATGCCCAAAGGTTATGAACTGCAAAATTTCTTTGCTTTTTTCTTCCTCTGAGCACTTCACTGAGATTCTGCTGATATCCTGGGGGAGCTACTCCTACTTTATGCTAATATGCAAGGAGAAGCACACTTCTTGCCTCATACTTCTGCTGCTATTGTAGTAGTGTCTCTGTAGTCTTGATGCTAGTGATTCCAGATATATAGGATGAGTAGAAACTAATGAGAGACTGTAGAAATTAATTAAAAAGCTCATAAAGTTCTATTTATGCACATAAGTATATGGATTTTTTAATGAAGTACTCAGTAAGAGAACTAGCGATAAGTTTTATGTTCTGCCATAAAAATAGAAATCGCAACCTTTCACTAAACTAAAATTTCTGTTTCTGGTGAATCATGTGATTTTACAGCATTGAACTCGTCAGATGTAAGGGGATTCTTGCTACCTTGTGCAACAGAATAATTTTCAGTTTCCACATTAATATAAAGAGACTAAAATAAATTAAGTATTTTTAATGAGGGATATATTTAATACTACCCTGAGAGTTTAATGTCAATAATAGTTTCATGGTGAATAGGTAGAATATGGGTCAAAAGAATAAAAGAAATTAAATGTACCACGCTAACATTACCTGTACATCTGAGGTGCTTATGAAAATATGTTTAAAATAGATAAAGTTATTATGAGTTTAAACAACAGTTAATACCCAATTCTTTGAAATACCTACCCTATCACTCAAAACGATTTCAATTGCCTAAAACATACACATATACAAAAACCTTTGCCAGGCAAATACTAATGAATGGGTTCCCGATAGGCTCTGAATTTGATTTAAAAAGATGAACTACTATTCTCATAGCTGAACAAAGCATATTTCTCCAAAGTATCCTTTTATGTGTTGTCCTTGTTGTATCTCTCAGACGGTCTTGATGAGCTTCGCTTTCCCAGGAAACAGGTAACAGAAAACCCTGACAGTTTTTAGCTACAGAAGCCATCTGAAACAAAGGCAGTAGAAAACAGCATGAGAAAACTTTAAACTAGATACAAGTTAGGCACAAATATTCTAACTTCATTATGTTAATTAGAGAGAGCAGAGAGAGGAAAGAGAAGTTAGCACTGTAGCAAGGGAGGGAAGTTAACAAGGAGGGCAGTGATAAGGTCATTAGCTCCTGTGCAATATGGAGAAGAGACAAGCACTTACTGCCTGTGAAACAGCAATGAATTAGCGAGAGCTGAGATGTGGGGTAAATTTCAGAGGTCCATAAAACTGATGCTCTGACAGCCACGTTTTTGTGTAGATAAGTATGTAGTACAAGCCTATATGTACCTCTTTCGCTATCTGTTTATATGTGTGAATAAGCAAATACTTCTTCATTGACCATGAAATAAAAATAACATATTTAAGCACAGTTTTTATGGAGTGAGTGTATAATTGTATTACCATATTAGAGGTTCCGTACAACAGATGGTTCTATATTTCAGAAGGAATATATTGTCTCCACCAAATTACTACAAGTTACTTAAAAAACAGTTTTAACTGCCATTAATGAAATTGATTTAGTATATTTTGTATTTACGCTCATTTTGGAAGACTTAACAGATTAAAATGTCTGAGTCATATATAAGTCTATATGTGAAAACATTATGTTCTGCCCTGAGTGATAAAATGAAGCAATCTACAAAGTAAATGACATCTACTACCACTTTAGCAGTTAATACTATGAAGTTTTGGGGAGCGTGGCATCATTTTCCAGAATAAGACACAGAAGTACAAAGTTCTCTTGGAGACCGCAATCCACTGTCTGTTATTGTCAGAAGGGTGTATAACAATGTGACTTTGTTTATTCCAGAAGTGCCTTTGTACTATACAAGTATTGCACAGTGTTATTTGAAAATGAGGAACTTAATATTTTGCCTGACTACAGCTACAGAACTTTCAAATCAAAGTACTTTGCTCTTGAAAAATGAAAGAATAGCAATGTGAATGATTTTGTTCTAATGAAGTGCAGGGCTTCTCTTGGGAATAAAAATATGATAATTCATATAACTGAAGCATTCCATGTAAATTGTCAGCTATTCAAATTAAAGAAGTAACTAATGAATAACTGCATGCAAGATTGCATGGTGATTAGCAGTACAATATTTAATATCAAATGTTGTTATCAATCATTTCTCACTGTAATTACCCAAAGTGTTAAATAGAAAATTGCTTTTAAAGTACATTTTAATAAATGAAGCATTAATTATTGCAGGTAACTTCTAAAACAGACTGTTGTCACATAGTCAGAAGTGGGGAAAAAAGTTTTCTAACCTTATGAATATTTTAAAGATTTTTTTTTTTTTACTATAATGAAACAAAGGTTTTCTAAAAAATCATGTGCAAAGTGAATGACAAATGCGAAGAAAAAGAGTCCTTGCACTCACTGGTCACCTGGAAGGCAGTGAACTTGTCAACAATATATGAAAATTATGTCGATGGTCAACTAGAGACATACAGTTTAAAAAAATGCGGTATTTGGTCTGAGATAAAAAATGCAAACACCAGTTTTGGCAATGCAATATTTAAGCACACTAGAAAAGAAGTGTTATATTCTCACCTAGAATAACATATTTGTTTCCTCTTTTTTAATATACGATCTGAAGTAATGCTGTCCTCTGATTATATTAGGCAGTTAGTGCATGTTAGCATAATTTTAAAGAAAATGAAAATTAATATCTGGAGTAACAAGAGCAGAGATACTTTTCATCATATACTAATAAAACAAAGAAGTACGTTTCTTAGTATCTGTGAAATTATAATGACCTGAGACTATTTGAATGATCTCTCTTAATTTCACCTTTTGCAGGTGTTTCATTTGATTGAATTAATCATTAATTAGAGCTCAGACTTGAATCTGAGTTTCTTTTATATCAAGTGCATGTAAGTGACCATGAGATTAAAAGGTATTCTGAACTGGCAAGAGAGTAAGGGATATGTTTCTCTTTGGTTTTAATAGGAATTTCATCCTAGAGCTAAGAGATTTTTTGTGGTATGTATTTAAACCAAACAGATACTTTTCCTTTATATTCCAGATTCAATAACCATCCCTATATAAAGCAATTTATTCTAATTTTATATTATCTGTAGGTAAGGATGAGAGAACCTTTAAATCCATAGAAAACCACTCTGCTCATTAATTTGTGTTTTATGACATTTTTACAGAGTATGATCATTAATTTGATTCCATGTCCTTTGAATCTGCTATTTGTCTCTCAAATTAATTTATTTTTTAATTGCTGCCACAGAATCATAGAATGGTTGAGGCTGGAAGGGACCTCTGGAGACCATCTTCTCCAATACCCCTGCTCAGGCATTTTTTTCATAAGTTTCTTCATATATTTTTAATTGTCTACTTTTTTGAAAAGAAATCCATGTATTTTTAAGTGTTTGGTTTAATTTCTCTTTCTTTCTTTCTTTCTTTCTTTCTTTCTTTCTTTCTTTCTTTCTTTCTTTCTTTCTTTCTTTCTTTCTTTCTTTCTTTCTTTCTTTCTTTCTTTCTTTCTTTCTTTCTTTCTTTCTTTCTTTCTTTCTTTCTTTCTTTCTTTCTTTCTTTCTTTCTTTCTTTCTTTCTTTCTTTCTTTCTTTCTTTCTTTCTTTCTTTCTTTCTTTCTTTCTTTCTTTCTTTCTTTCTTTCTTTCTTTCTTTCTTTCTCCCCATGTTTTTCTCCATCTTGCTGTATTCCTTTTAAGGATCTGGAAATGAAGTTGTAGGAATAGAAGGGATAGTAATGCTGATGGTCTTAAAATACCTAATTCGAGTCATGAGTAAGTGAAGAAGTAAGTGTTCTTCTGTTATGATACCTGGAGAGGACAGCTTGAAGGAGTTTCAGAACAGAAACCTAACTAAAAAAAACCTTATTGGAGCAACTTTTTTCTTTCTCTGTGAGCTGCAGAGAGACCTGAGAAAGCTGCCCATCTAATATGCAGATTATAATGGAATTCTTGAATTAATTGAGATTAATATATTTGTGTTTGAGAAACAAGGTTTTGGTTAAGACAGTGTGAAAGGATCAGTTTATGCCTGTCTCATTAACGGTCACGACTGAAGTTTTTTTGACAAAAGCCCAAAAGATAATATGTTGAGGATATTTGGAAGCCTGATATGCAAAGGAGATATTTAGTTCTGGAATCTGCAAGAGAATCTACAGTTTACTCAGATTTGTACTAAAGGTATTTTTGATTTTTTGTCTTAGTCTTTTGCTATAATTCCCCTAAACAGTCTGTTTCTAGAGGACATCCTTTTCCAGTTTAAGCACATAGGCTTTTCATGAAGTGCTCAGAAATATATTTTCAGAAGATTGTCAGCTGAGCAAGAAGCCAGCTAAGCAGAGTAGGATGCAAAAAAACAGGGAGACTGCAGAGATTTAAGCTAGTGTTCCATATTTAGATGCAAGACTATACAACTCTCTTACTTACAAATCTCAGCTGGGAATCCTTTCCTGCAATGAGACATATAAACTAAATTATTGACTACAGGAAGTCATGCCCTTGTAGTTGAACAACAGCCCTTATCTTGACGCAAAGACTGGCAGAAAATAGAGATTTGACAGACTCTGCCTATGCTAATTCATTATGCAAAAGAAAACAAAAGAAACCTAGCCAAACAAAAGAGGGGAAAAACACAAAAAAACCCCCAACAATTAAGGAGTGGTATGTTTATACTACCTTTTGCTATCCTCTTCTATAATATTTGCCTTGGAGAGGACTAAATGGCATAATCCAAAAAGAACTAAGTGAGCAGATGTTAGAACAAGGTGGATCATAGAATCATAGAACAACCAGGTTGGAAGTGACCCATCGGATCATCGAGCCCAACCATTCCTATCAAACACTAAACCATGTCCCTCAGGACCTCATCTACCCGTGCCTTAAACACCTCCAGGGAAAGTGAATCAACCATCTCCCTGGGCAGCCTGGTCCAATGACCAATGACCCTTTGCATGAAAAACTTCCTCCTAAATGATGATCAGGGGGTTCAGTGCTCCAGCTCCAGCTTAACTCATCATCTTCTTTCAGTAAAGAAACAGACATAATCAAAGTGAATGCAGCTGCAAAGACCTAGTCACTATGACAATGAAAGCCACCCTTTAAAGATCTTGTTTGAAAATCTAGCTCTCATACATCATAATTCAGAGAAGGACTGAAATGTTTTCTCTATGTGTAATAGTTATAGCTATTCAATTGATCCATTACAAAGAAAGCTGCATAACTCCAGCACTGGGATGCATTCATCAGCTTTGAAAACTGTCAGCTATGAATTAAGATGCCTGTAAAACTTAGGGAGATGCTTAGGTATACATTTAAGACTGTATCTCCTGTTTCCTGTGGGTTGACCACAGAGAGACAAAAAGCACCCTACTGATGAATGATTCCTATTCTTGATTCTGCTGACGACCTTCTTGAGAGCCACCGTAAAAACTAAGAGTTTTCTTGATCAAAATGTACCTGTCATCTAATTAAAATGAAAGCCCAGATTAACTCTGAAACAAATACATGATCTTTCTATGAAAGTGGTGACAGCCTCTTGGCAAGTCTTGTGCTATTGTTTTCTTGAGATGTGTTTCTAAGCATAACAAATCAAAACCGCATTATCCATGTCGCTAAAAATACATATGAAAAAGGATGTTCTTTTTCAATGCCTGCCAAACTGTCCTACAACCTTCCTCCTCCCTTGCCACAAGCAGATATTTGGTTTTTTTCTTAGCTGAAAATTTTTTAACAAGTTTCTAGCTACCCTTCCACCTCCAGGCCTTCTTGCCTCCTCCAACAAATACCTCAGTGTCCCTTCTTATCCTGAAATTCTTAGCAGACCTTTGTTACAAAATGCCCAAATTATGAGTTTTAAAATAAATTAAAAAAATCTTGCTAACAATCATACAAACATGATTAAGACAGCTTGAGAAGAAATTACCAGCCAGGAGGAGACAGAAAAATGGGACTCTGAGATAGTACTAGAGGAGACACATCACTGAAACTTACCCTTATTGCACTTCAGTTGTAGATGCTGAAAGAATAGTTCACAGCATATGAAAAGACTCTGGGTTTGTACATGAGGGATCATGTTTTGTTTTGCAGCATAGTGTATACAGATTCAGATTTTGTCACTTTACTATTTGTAAACTTGAAAACAATACAATGCAAAAACCAACCAAACAAAAAACTATAAAAACCCCAAACCAAAACCATACCTCTAGTAGGAATTCCTGGAAGAAAAGAAAAAAAAATCCTCAGGGTAAGCTGTCAGTTTGTATTTCAGTCTTAATAAAAAAAAAGAACAGTTGAAAGGAATCAGCCCTCAAAGTAATAACCACGTCAGACAGTACATGGTAAACCCATATTAGAGAATTATTTTGATTTATGTTTGTAGTGTCACCAGAAATACCAAAGAGAGTATACAATGAAATTTTAGCAGAAAGAAATCTTGGAATTTGGTCTCCATACGGTGTGCTAGGCAGAAGTCTTGCTCTAGAGAGGCATAAACCTGCTTTAAGGGAAGTTAACAATTTGCCTACTGCGTTGAGTCACCTAATCGTTTATATCAATGTAATTGCTATGATAAAAGTAGTAAAATGGGCTAAACTAGATTTTCATAGCTATAGAATGATATCCTCATTAAATACAGAGATGATCACTGAATTCAATCTGTTTGGCTATTAAGACACATCCTAATGTTGATTCTGCATAATAAAACACATTTTACATCATGCAAGAGACAACACAGATAGAATGATGCCAAAAATGAAGAGCTGCTTGAAGTCTGATTACCCCAATGCATCCATTCTTTACCATTTTCTGATTTCTGTCTTCATAATTTTGGCTCTTTATAGTGCATTTCAGAACTGAACAGCTTGCAAAGAAAAGTATGATGCTTGCATCGGAGCAGCAAGGAGAAGGTACACATGAATGCTTTTACACATTCAAATAACTCATGATGTGACTTCTTGTTACTAAACAGGCCTGTCTGAGCCTCAGTTTCCATATCTTTAAAACGATAATTCCTCTGCTTGCACATGTTCCACATTTCTTGAGTGACTGTCATTCAAGGACCCTAAAATGGCATTCAAATACCGAAGAAAAGGTTTAGATGATAAGGTTAAACAACCCCAGCTCTCTCAGCCATTCCTCATAAGGCCTGTTCTCCAGTCCCTTCACCAGCTTTGTTGCTCTTCTCTGGACTCGCTCCAGAGCCTCAACATCCTTCTTGTCGTGAGGGGCCCAGTCTTTAATTGTCTATTATTATAACTAATGATTTTTTTATGTCCTGTATTGGGTGAGGGAAGGGGTTCCCTGAGTTGTGTTTATAAAACAGGGACTAGTATTGAATTTTCTTCACTTCCATGGTGTGCAAAACAGAATGTTCAAATTAATGTGTGTACTTACATTAACTAGTGAATTTACACAAAAAGAATTCAGAATATTCCATGTCACATCTGCAATTTACCTCAAGTGGGACCTGTGCTACTTATATTTCTCTTTTAATTACTAGGAGAAGTGAAGTTTGCTCACCTGGGGCTTGCAGAAGGACCTACTGAATCATCTCTAGATTTGCACTGTTCTCTTTTCCTTTCATATTTGTTTTCTCAACCAATCTCGCTGAAGTGTTCACTCAACAAAACTTACAATCATATGGAATTTCTGTATAGAATTAGTTGCTGTTTTCTATATCAGTTGCCAAATGCTTCCTCTTATAACACCTCTGTTGTTACTTTAAATGCAATGGAATGCCTCAAATGGCTCAGATGTCATTATGGCACTCATTGTTCCCACATATTAATTTTTGAATGAATGACACTGTGACTTTAATATTTTGTGACTGACATGCATTTCTTCTGACAGTTCAGATTGAAATGAGACTATCCATTTGTAATAATACCTTTATGTAAATAGAAGAAAACAAGTTTAATTTACCTACTATATAATACATATTTTATGGTTTATGTTGATGAATATTCTCTCAGACATTAATTAGGCACTCAACACCTAGATGTCTAGGTTATTGCATATAATTTGGGGGGGGGGAAATATGTTTTACACATGTTTTAGTAAAACCATATTAGCAACATTTAATTCAGCATTCTCTTGCACTATTGAGATTTTCTGTATTGAGAGACAGGGAAAGGGAAAGGTAGACAGATAAACAGAGAGCAAAATACAATCATTCTTTCAACAGCAATCCAGGGAACATCTCAGACTCTAAATTAGAAAAATGCCTCCCACCTGACCATTGTAAAGATAACCAGAAACAAAATACAACCAAGAAAATAGGATGAAAATGAAAAATCCCAAAAATATCAAAAAAGAAAACAACTTAGTAACAAAATCTATAGGTGCAAAGCCTCCATTGTGTGATTATTGCATATACATGTAACCACAGCATTAAATAGCAGCCACTAGCAAAAGAGAATAAAATCAGGCCATATCAATTAGGTACTTACCTTGCACAGCTCTAACAAAAAATGTTTAATATAGATAATTTAAGAAGTGAATGCATGTTTGACATCTTTGGGTCCATTTCCTTTGGAACAAGAACTTAAATGTTACTATTAGATTCCATAAACAAGCATAACAAAAAGGGCACCCAGAACAAAGATGAAAGAACATGAAAGGGCTGATGTTGACAGTATAAGTACCAAGCCTGATAGAGTACAGCAGTTATAAAAACATAAAACATGGTGAAAACATCATAATTATAGATGGTTAGAGATCAAAGAGATATGTGCAATAGAAGTAAGCATAAGCAATCAGATTAGACACATTAAAAAAGTATTCCTGCTGTAAACATGAATGATAGCTTTGGGATAATATTAAATTAAAAATAAAACATTTTTATGACATTGATCTTGTTTTATTGATTTGCTCACTTCAGTTGCTTAAAATTCAGAAATTATGCTTGATGTATAAATGTATATATTTTAGATGTATATAGATGTTATATATACATAAGCACACATACCTATATGTGCACACACATGAACACATGCGTATGGATATCTGTAAGTGTGTGTCTATGTAATTGTTAAGATTGTTTAAGGAGGGAATTTAGAAGACATGCTACAAATACCTATAAGTCCTGAGGGAAATTATTTCATAATCTGTGTAAGGTCAGTCTAAGATTGTCTTTAAAGTGATGGAATTATGCTACTTGAAATCTCAACAAAACAGGGCAACTGCCAGGTGAGATATTCCTATTATACAGCAAGTTTTATCATGTTCATGGATTTTTTTTTCTTGAGAAGATATCCTGCATGGCAGACTTTGCCAGATAGTCCACATTAATAGATATCTTCTCCAACAGATTCTACCTAAGAAGGTACTGAACACCAAATGAGTGTTTTCTAACTCTAGAAAATATTCCAAAGACAAAATGAACTACATCAATGAAATGTGTGTTTACATCCACTAACTATAAAAGGTCTTACAGTGATCATCCTATACTATAGAAGTCTAGATCCATCACTTCTCATCTCAACTTTAAAAAAACTAAGCTGACCTATTGAGAATTACGACACACCATTGTTTCTTTCACACAGAACCATTAACAAAAATGTGACATAGATGTGATCCTGGAGATCCACTGCCATGTACTTGGGTTTTTTTGAGGCAGGATGAGAATATAGGACCATATATTCTGTTCAGAAAGGTTTTCAGTGAAATATGCCATCAGAAAACCCAGGCATTGCTGAGAGAAAAGGATGTTTCATAGAATCATAGACAAACCATGTTGGTTGTTGCGTTCTTGTATTGGGAAAAGAGTAATAAATCCCCTACCCTGCTCTTGGTGCCTCTGTGTTGCTGAGGAGGACAGAAGTGACTGGGGTGTGTGCTCAGTTCTATAGAAATCGTTCCTTTTTTTTTATTCACAGAAAGAGTCATTGGTCAGAGGCAGAGGCTGCCCAGGGAGGGGGTTGATTCACCTTCCCTGGAGGTGTTTAAAGTGCAGGTGGATGAGGTGCTGAGGGACATGGTTTAGAGATTGGTGGGAATGGTTGGACTCGATGATCCAGTGGGTCTCTTCCAACCTGGTAATTCTATGATTCTATGATTCTATGAAGAGACCCACCAGACCATCGAGTCCAACTATTCCTATCAAACACTAAACAATGCCCCTCAGCATCTCATCCACCCATCCCTTAAACACCTCCAGGGAAGGTGAATCAACCACCTCCCTGGGCAGCCTATTCCAATGCCCAATGACCCTTTCTGTGAAAAACCTCCTCCTAATCTCCAGCCTAAATCTCCCCTGGTGGAGCTTGAGGTCATTCCCTCTTGTCCTGTCCCCTGTCACTTGGGAGAAGAAGCCAGCTTCCTCCTCTCTA
Organism: Coccyzus lansbergi; assembly: GCA_033558105.1. Classification (NCBI taxonomy): domain Eukaryota; kingdom Metazoa; phylum Chordata; class Aves; order Cuculiformes; family Coccyzidae; genus Coccyzus; species Coccyzus lansbergi. Next base: position 897,720 of record JAUMJK010000168.1, read on the forward strand.
CAACCTCCTTTTAGGTAGTTGTAGAGAGCAGTGAGGTGTCCCCTCCTTCTCCAGGCTAAACAACCCCAGCTCTCTCTGCTGTTCCTCATAAGGCCTGTTCTCCAGCCCCTTCACCAGCTTTGTTGCTCTTCTCTGGACTTGCTCCTGGAAGCTCTGGCTGGCATACCGGTTTCAAAATCAGGATTTTGCGTTACAAAATATTTAAGTAGCGTTTGAAAATGCCCTAATGAAAACTGGGATAAAAATAAAGAGAAAAAAATGATATGGATGTACCTTGGGATAACTTTGAGCTTCTGACAATAAAAATAAATAAATTATTGTTCTGTTTTTTCAAACTTAGAGGGATGGAAAAGTTTAAAAATCACAATTAGATGTAGCCTATTTTACTTCCTTAAAACTACAGTTTATTCACATCTTTGTGCAGTTGTTTTCAATATCGGTTATTCAGATCTTTATAATTTTAATTAGTATAATATAATTAAAAAATTATATATTTCTTTGGAAAGCCTATGTAGAAAATGCTTATTTCCCTGTTACTTTCAGCTTACAAAGTCTATTCTTCTGTCCTGCAATTAAAACGTCTTTGTATTTCTCTGACCCCCAAGCCTTAAATTGTTCTTGTAATCAGATGACATATTAGAAATTATAGTTCCCAGTGACTGCCAGGTTACCTGGATGTTTTGTTCGTGTTAGCTGGACTCAGTAGTAGCAGGTAGAAACCAAGGTTAAAGACTGTCCTTTGGTAGGAAATCTGCATGAGATAGTGATGTCAGGCAAGAACTGTGGAGGACTGAACAGATACAAAGTTTCCTAACTGTTACTAACCTGAAATGTTTTATGTTTTCCCAATGCTAGATTATTTTCGTTTTCTTTTTATGTTGAATATTTCAAAGTGCTATGCTGTGGCATGTAAACAGCTTAGCATCAATAGAAAAGCATCATAACTTAGAAAGCTCTTTTTTATGATTATTATTTCTTTCACTTCTACTACCTTGGGAGCTATTTTTTATGTTTACAATGGATAATTCTGCTTGATCTGAAACTATGATTCCAAACACATGAATACTTTGAAGTACTACTACTAAGATTAAAAAATATTATCATTTTGCCTTATCACAAGTGCTGACTGTTTTTCATATCTTTTTTTTTTTTCCCTGAGAAACTTAAAATTATTTAAAAAGAGGAGGTTGCTTCTCTTTCTTATTTTCTCTTTCTTTTACTGTCTGTCTTTTAATATATGAGCTACATTCTGGAAATAAATCATGGGGATTTTTTTTTATGATATAAAGTGCCAAGGTTGTACTTGGAGTGCCTGAAATACACAATTATGTCGAAGTTAAAGAAGACAGTGTGAGACCTACAAGTTGCAAAGTAAATCCTTAATGAAAGAGAAGCTATTATGAAGTCAAACCTAATTAACAACATTTGAACTGCCTTCAGAGTATGCAGTCACCTTCTATCATCCCCACACATTCACACATTGTTGCTAATCCTAGAATTGTATCAACTGCTAGGAGTATACCTCTCATCAAATTTAAAGAGACAAAAGGAGATTGAAATAACATAAAATAATTTTATATTAATATTGATGTACATGGTGATACAAGTACCAAACATATTCCTCTAAAAATGAGCCAGGGAAAAGATTTATAATTGAAGCTAAGATGGGGATAACCATGATGAAAAACTGGGACAAGTGGTTGATAATACTAATGAGTTGTGCTGCTTTTCTGAGGGTCCCCAACAAGAGCCTCATGGAGTACAAAAAGGAAAAGGAGAAGTGAAAAGCCCTGCACCTGGGGAGAAATAATTGCAGGAATGACTACACATGGTGGGGGGGCAAATCAATTATAAGGCAGCTTGGCAGAAAAGGACAGAAAGGAAGTCCTGGTGAACATGAGGTTGAATGCAAGGCATCAATATGACTTTTACACAAAGAGGGCAAATAATAAAATCACCAGGTTGGAAGAGACCCACCGGATCATCCAGTCTAACCATTCCTATCAAAGACTAAACAATGACGCTCAGCACCTTGTCCACCCGTGTCTTAAACACCTCCAGGGAAGGTAAATCAACTACCTCCCTGGGCAGCCTCTTCCAGTGCCCAATGACCCTTTCAGTGAAAAACTTCCTCTTAATGTCTAGCCTAAATCTCCCCTGGTGGAGCTTGAGGCCATTCCCTCTTGTCCTGTCCCCTATTACTTGGGAGAAGAGGCCAGCAACCTCCTCTCTACAACCTCCTTTCAGGTAGTTGTAGAGAGCAACGAGGTCTCCTCTCAGCCTCCTCTTCTCCAGGCTAAACAACCCCAGCTCTCTCAGCCATTCCTCATAAGGCCTGTTCTCCAGCCCCTTCACCAGTTTTGTTGCTCTTCTCTGGACTTGCTCCAGAGCCTCAACATCCTTCTTGTGGTGAGGGGCCCAGAACTGAACACAGGATTCAAGGAGCGGTCTCACCAGTGAGGAGTACAGAGGGAGAATAACCTCCCTGGACCTGCTGGTCACACCATTTCTGATGCAAACCAGGATGCCATTGGTTTTCTTGGCCACCTGGGCACACTGCTGGCTTATGTTCAGTCAGCTGTCAACCAACACCCCCAGGTCCTTATCCTCCTGGCAGCTGTCTAGACAGACTTCTAGTCTGTAGCTCTGCATAGGGTTGTTGTGCCCCAAGTGCAGGATCCGGCATTTGGCCTTGTTAAACCTCCTGCCGTTGGACACAGCCCAGCGGTCCAACCTGTCCAGATCCCTTTGCAGAGCCTCCCGACCCTCTAGCAGACTGACATTTCCACCCAGCTTAGTGTCATCTGCAAACTAGCTAAGGGTACCCTCAATGCCTTCATCCAGGTTGTTGATGAAGACATTAAACAGGACTGGACCCAGCACTGAGCCCTGGGGAACCCCACTTGTGACTGGCCTCCAGCTGGATTTAATGCCATTTCCCACTACTCACTGGGCCTGGCCATCCAACCAGTTTTCCACCCAGGAGAGTGCTGGACTCTGCCCAGCTGTCCAGCCTGTTCAGTAGTAATTGTATCCTGTGCTGCAGTAGGAGGAGTATTGCTAGCAATGGAAGAATTCTTCCCAGCTACTCAGCACTGGTAAGGCCAGACATTGAGTACTGTGTTCAGCACTGGACTCACTGGTACAAGGGAGATGTGAAAATACCAGAAACAATCGCAAACAGAGTCTTAGAGATGACTAAGGGTCTTGAGCATCTCTTTTATGGGAAATGTTGAGAGAACTGGGACTGTTCAGCTAGAACAGGGAAAGCCCAAGGGTATTTTGTCAGTGCATATAAATATCTGAAGAAAAAGTCTAGAGGAGAGAGAGACAGACTCTTCCCAGTTGTGTCTAGTGACACAATATGAAGAAACAGGCACAAGCTATAACATAGGATGTTCTTCCTGAACATCAAGAAACACTTTTTTTTTTTTTTTTTTTTCCCAGTGTAGGGGTGACTTAGCACTGGTACAAGTTTACCAGGGTGTTTTTTGACCCTATCTTTGGAGATATTGAAAAGCTGTCTGGGCAAGAACCTGGACAACTGGCTTTAGGTGGCCCTGCTTGAGCAGAGAACTGGAACAGATGACCTTCAAAGGTCCCTTCCAACCCCAACCATTCTGTGATTTACTCATTAGATTTCCACTATTGTGATTATTCATTATTCATATTATATTAACAATATAATTTAAGAAGAGCATTATTGAGTTATAGGAGAAAGTTATGAAAAATTTTTAAATTGTGGAGAATGTTTTATGTGTTTGGTAATGGATATAAAATACACATAACTGCTTTGATATTCAATGTCCAAGTAGTAACACTTTACAATATATGATGTGTCAACAGTGTGGATACTACAGGTTATATTTCTACAAAATCCTTTCAATTCTGTGAAGAAGCAAGTCAGTGACTGATTAATGAATAATACCAAAGTAAGAAAACAGCAACTGTTTTGACTACCAGCCATTAGCAGCACCTAAGAACACTCAGAGTTAAACAAGTGAAAATTATTCTTGCATCTTGCCATGCATTTTCAAGAACTATGCTAATGACAGCTAGTATCAAGAAAATAAAAAGCACTGAAAAAATACTCAATATTATTGGTAATTACATATTTCTGTGAAATATTTTGTTGTCTACTTTGAAAGTTCTAGGAAAGTAAATCATTAGAAAAAAAATTTAAAAAAAATTACACAGAAACCTCTTAAAATCGTATCTGCCTGGTCTTTGAGATAAATGTGGTAGAAAGCAAAAGATGTGTAAAATATGTTTATAGATTTTAAATCCAAAAGAGACTATTGCGAACAAACAGCTTCATGTAGGTTTTAATGCAATCATTATAAAAATATATTGCTGTTGATAAACATATCTTCCCCTATAACATAAAAAGTAAAAATTTTAGAGTAAAATCACAGTATTTTAAAAATATGAGGTTAAAATATAAAAACATATTCTCAAGTATGATTAGTTACATGTATTTTTAACTAGTAAATTGTGCCCATAAATGTGAGGAAAAATTTTCAATGGGAAACCAAATAAATAAATTTGATAGTCACCATGGTGACAGCTGATTTTATCTTATGGCTGTTAAGTGCTCATGGCAGCTTTGAAATTCTGATGAACTTTCTCCATTGGAAAAGTATGATAGAAAGTCAAAATTCAAAAAATCACGAAAAGCAAAAAGGTAGGATCTAATGAACTTAGAACAAAGGATTTTATTGTAATATAGAGTGTATTATCAACAGAAATAGTAAATTGTGGTCAATAACAGGATAGAAATCATTATTATAATTATTTAATAATAGTGTAAAGCAATATTAAAGGAATTGTTTTTCTATCGTTACAAATAAATTCCTAGCAAATTCTATCACAAGTTACGAAAGAACAAGGTGATAAAAAAATCCTTACAATTAGAATGCAAGAGACAAATCTGAAACATGTTTTAGATTGCCAAAAATTGATTTCATTATGCTCCTTCATGATATGTTTTCAAGTTTATTAAGGCTATAACTGCATTCTCCTTGGATATCTGCCCTTCGATGGAATAAAAAAACAAGGAAATAGACAGATAAAGCTTACAACTTCTTAGGAATGATGACTCTTCAATGAATTAATGATCCATTCATTAACTGATTAGGCTAGAAATGGATGGGCTGATATAGGTGTGGTTTTAACTGAGAATTACAAATTTTTCTATCCACAGTACACATAGAAAATACACCAAAATTTAAAATGGGTCACGTTTGGCCCAGAATACCTGCCTCCGTCACATTTCTTTCCAACTTCTGTTTAGACAGTATCCCAAAATTGTCAGAAAAGTTTAGAATATGCTGTAAATAACAACCTTGAAGTTCTAAAATTAGTGTCACTTTTGCCTGTTATGTTTTATGCTTTTCCGATAATAGAAGAGGAGTTGATAGGATCTCAGTTGCTCGATGGCATTAATTTATACTATTTTTTCTAGTGTGTCTGTGTATGGTGGCTCACTAGACAGACAAAGAATTATTTATGGACTGTAAAATGTGAAATTGGCATTGAAACTAAGTTGTATCTCTAAGCTTCTGTTCTTGAGGACCTAGCTCCTCATACAGTCAGTAAAGGGGAAGACTAAGACAGATACTTCACAAAAGTTTGCACCCACATCAGATGAACTTAAATGTTTTTTATTTTGTTTCAGTTTTACAGGAGAAACTCATGTGCCTGTCTCAAAGATGAAATTGGAAAAGCTTTTGTCTGAAATATGCTGATTGTTTCAAAGCAAATTTTTCTTCTATTGTTACAATAACAGTAAGAATATTTGTCCTTTAGGGACACTGGGGAATCATATTTCACTTACAAGGAAATCAAGGGCTATGTGTTATGCAATATTGACTGAACCAATCACACTGTGGGGTGTACTGGTCTTGAACCTGAGAAAGTGAACAGTTCTGTGTCAAGTGAACATGAGGACAATCGCTACTCCTCAGCAGAGTTTGGATGCAGTCTTTGCTTTGCCTGATTCAGAGCAGAGGTTTAAAATTAGTTCTCTTTCAGCTCTACCTGAATGCACTAACCACTGTACTACCAAAGGGGCACCATCACATTTTCATGAAAGAAAGTTTATGGGCCTTTTCATGAAAGAAGGGTTATGACCCAACCCAAGGTTGGGTCCCATGAACAAGAGTTCTGAGAGAGTCAAGACTTAAGACAAATCTCTCGTCACGATTTCATTCAGATTATTATATGCTTCACAAAGCATTATCCAGCACACTTCTTAAGTATCTAGCTCTCATCATGTGTCATACAACTTTAAAACCCAAGTATCACTGTGAATTAAAAAATAAAGGATTTTTTTAAAAAAAAAACCCTCAAAGTCAAAGTCACCACTGTAGAAGTTCCCTTTACAGAATTTTCCTTTCATCCCTAGCTGTTGGTGGTTAGACCTCAAAAGCCCAGGAATTTAAACACAGTTCTTGCTAACATTGTTTCATTGCCATCATAGGTGGGCAGACCTGACATCCTGAAGCAGAACTCCCAGATGATGCTACAAGAATTTTTTTTCAGTCACTTTAATCACTGGGCTGAGGTTTGGCTTGTGATACCTTGCATACAGCAAAATAAATAAACTCCCACATCAATAACTCATTCAACTACATGGAATTCTACTAACCAGATGACTGAACATGCTATTGATTTTAAACTAACAGCTATTCAGATTTTTCATCAATCTAACAGTACCGGTTGCTTTTACTCTTTTTGTTCTTCTTCTGAACCTATTTCTTTTTACTTATTCTCCAACTCTCAAACTTTTTCTTTTCCTTGACCCTTTTGGTCCAGATTTCCCTGGCAAAGGACTCCTATATATGAGGCAACAGGCCTTTCTCATGGCATTCACAATAACTTAGATGTGACACAACATAAAACATAAAACATTTTCTCTGATTTTAATTATTATCACCAATAAAATTTTGGTGGAAACAAAGAATCATTGGAAGACGTAATCCCAAGTAATGTATCTTAATAGTGAAATGTTATAGTTAAAGAAATTGAGTCCAGGAAAGCATAGGAGTTTCCACTACTTAGATCACTTAAACTAGACTGATTGACGTACTGTGGAGCATGTGGTAAGGAATAGCCTGGTGGTGTTAAAGAAGTGAGCCAGCTAAATGAAAGACTTTCCCATTTCCAGTCTCTTTTTTTGTATGTTTGCAGCTAGTGTGGAACTTGTACAAAGCCAAATGAGCACCTGGCCAGTCATCTTAGAAAAAAAGACAAAGAGAGAAATGTTATGTTTATAGAAGATTTGTAGAAAAGAGAGATTAGAAAATAAATACAAACCTTGAGGTTAAAATCTTATTTTGCAAAGAAGAGTCCTGTAAGTATTTCTTTTTCAACTTGCTATTGAAGAAGCTTTATACAGTAAATATCATTGTATTTGGAGAGCTCAGTATCTGTTATTCTTTCATATTGATTAAAATACTTTAAATATCAGGACTCATGTGGCCAAGACAGTATTAGCTTAAAATAAACTGTTGCTGTCTTGCTATTAGCTGAAAGCTTCACAGTATTTAAAAAGTAAGAAAGAAATTGATATTATTCCTGCAGGGTGAACAAATGGCAAATGGAAATATGCAAATTGATTTCATCAGGTGTATAAGATACGGAGTTCTTTAAGCTTTTATTTAATATAATCTGCAAAGATTTAATGTTAAAATCATGCTATATTTAAGACAGAGGAAGCATGTTTACAATCTTTTAGTTCTTATCTTTTAACATTACAAGTGCATTTCCTTTTAGTTTGTTCTATATTTAACGTTTACTCATCTAACAGTTTAAAACAGAAGTCTGGATTGTACAGTAAATCTGTTTCAATCCTATGATATTTTTGGACTTTATGCTTTTTTTCAGTAGGGGATACTTTTACCCTTACTGGGTAGATTTAGGAAAGCAGTAAAGTATCTGAGATTAAACTAAAGCAGCCAAGTTATCTGTCACAGAGGTTAAATAGAGTAGTGCCTGTAAATCCTAGAATGGGCATCTCATATTCTAACAGCTGTACTTCCACGATGGAGTATTATCCCTTAGTGGTTTTTAAGTAGTGTCTGTGTGAATATATTTCATTGTGAAATCTCCTGGACTATTTCAACTTTAGAACATATTAGTGAGAGAGTGGATAGTTTCACCTGCTATTTGCATCACTGTGGAAAACAAGATGTTATAGCCCTCCTGTGCCTTGGGGCCAGAGATGAACTCAGCCAGCAGTTAAAGACTGGGGTTGCTAAGGCAATGGTCTGAACAGACTCATTACTTCAGCTGTCTTCTCTGTCTCCTTCCTTAGGACTAGTGCCCATTGTGGGATGGCTTTCACCTGTTAGGCTAAAGGGGATTGTAGCTGTCCTGAAACAGGGACTGGTTGAATCTTTGACCAGGAGTGAAAGGGAACAAACAGTTTTGTGAAAGAAAATAGATCAAAAAAGAGGAGCAAGTGGTCATGGTTGTGTCATTGTTTACTAATTTGCTCCTCAGTTCCTAATATTATAAGTCAGGAATCCTAGAGAAAAGTAAGAAATAAGCATTTATACAATTTGATCATGCACTTTTGATATGTTTCTATGAGCTACTGGATGCAGTAATGACAATCAAGTCCCGAAAATTTTGGATTTGCCAAACAATATACACAGAATTGAAATAATTTTTTGAGCTAAATTTCCTTTCACTGTAAAGAGATTTCAAAGAAGCTGATTAAGGTTTATAGGTAGACTGAACAAAAAGAATTTGAGATTTTTTATTTTAAAAATCACTGACTAGCACATGCTATTAGGCACAGTTAAGCTATATCTGATTCAATGAGCTGAAGACTGAGAACAGGGCAGTATACAAGTATAAAAACAATTATTTTTCCTTTAGAAATCACTGATATAAGATCCCCAGTTTAATTATGCAACTTATTATCTCTCTTCTTTCTTTAAGTATTTTATATTTCAGTAAATTTTAAATCAAAGTGTTGAAATAAACTCATCAAAGGGTGATCTGAATGTCCAAATATGGTACCATATACTGGAGGAAATTTGAGATATGCCTAATCTTGGCAGATACAAAACAGAAACTGCAGGAAATCCATGCCCTTCTACAGATGCAACCGGAAGCCTGCGAAGTGCCTAGTCTTGTCTCTAGCCACATATTTTAACGTAATAGATTCTTATGTCAATTCTGGTTTCCTGTCATTACTAAGGTTCCTGGATTAGATTTTTTTTCTGGGTTCCAAATTTGATCTACAGAGACTTTAATGTCAATGTTTTATATGGTTTAACTAAGACAGAATTTGACAGTAGTGTGTTCAACCTATCCTTTGTCTTTTTCATCCACAGTAAATGTTAAATTTTTTGTTAAAGGCATTTTTCTGAAGACAGGTGATAGGGCAAAACTATAGTGAAAAAACAGGTATACAAGCTTCTTCAGTTTTGTCTATTTATGGTTGATAGTTTCCTGTTACCATCTAACACCTTCACTGTTGTAATGGTTTAAACCTGGCAAACCACTAAGCAACACATAATCACTTGCTCACACCTCCCTTCCTTCCAATGAAAAACAAAGGCAAGAAAAACAAGTGAAAAAAACCCAACAACTTTTCACCACCAGTCAATCGATGCCCAGCCAGTTCCCAAGCAATTGCAGCCCAGGCAAACCTCCCTCAACATGACAATTTTTATTACTAAGTATGACGTTATGTGGTCTGGGATATCCCCTTGGTCAGCTGGGGTCAGCTGTGCTTGATGTGTCCCCTTTCAGCTTACTGTGCAGCCCTAGACCCCTCACTGGTGGTGAAGGTGAGAAGCAGAGAGAGGAGGGATAATCTGGAAACACTGCTCAGAATTAACTATAACACAGTGTCTTATGCACAGTCTTTTTGTCACAAATCCAAAACACAGCCCTATACAAACTGTTATGAAAAAAATTAACTCTATCCAATCCAAAATCAATGGCACATGCACTACAATGCTACATTCAATTACAATTACTAGTAATATTTATATTGCCATTGAATTTGTAAAGTGAAATAATTTCAGTGCAAAACTAAGGGTTTTCCTCTGTCTTCTTATTGCCACTAGTCCATTTTTTCAAGCAGTTTTATATTTGTTTTCTAGAGATTTTCTTTTCTAGAGTTTTTATATTTCTTTAAAATGTTGCACATATCAAGATTATTTCTGTCCCTCATTAGATTACTTTGGTCTCTGTATCCCTGTCTGGTTTATATCCAAGTGGATTTTAATTTCCATTTCTTCCATTATTTCAGTTCCAATAGCAACTTTCTTAAGTATAATAAACACTCAGTCACAATTCCACTGAGCATTTTGCATTCCCTTAAAGCCAGACTTCCTAACATCAAACTCTTCTTTCTCTGCTAAGGCTCATAAAAACACCAAATCTAAAGATTTTTTTTTGGTTGCTAGATATTGTATGTTCTCAATATCAACCCTATTTATGCCTATCTCAAGTCACTGCATTATACAGAGAACTACCTCTAAATTGGTAGGCTATTCAGCAAAAAAAAAAAAAAACCAACCTGAAAGAACCAAACCTAAATCCTCACCTCTCTTTCCCCAATACCTCCCTCCTAACAACTTGAATTTCCTTGGGAAAAAAAATTCCTCCTGGGTTTTTGCTTGGTTTCTATCAAAATCAGTATCAAGGTAATTACTTTTCCTTGATAAAGATTAAATCCAAGCTCTAACAGGCCATGCTGAGTGTACTGCCATATCTGCTCTAACTGCCCAAGAGATCTGTACCTAAATTGGCGAATTACCTGACTGTCATTATTAACAAAATTTCTATCAAAACTTTCTCTTCTGTCATTCCAAGTGTTAATGCCATTTTTCTCAGCAGATTCTATTTCACTTCTCAGTAATGTTGCTATTCTTGTCTCCTATTTTTATTCTTATCTGTTCCTTATATCCTGACACTTTAAATCATCATTCTCTGTATTGATTCAGTAAAGTGCACTGTTCCAGTCATTTCATATTGTACATATAAGTGAAAATCAACAAAAATGTTTGTGAGAAGTGAGGAGGACTGACAAATATGTCATTTTTGATTCACAAGTTTTATACTGATTAATTGGTGAGTACTCAACAATAACAGTAATGATTGCTGGTTTCACAGCTGTCCGTAGGTGCCTGATTGAATAGGATTTTGGTGACTGAGTCCCTAGTGAAATCAATGGAAATTAGAACCGTGGTCTCTAAATAGTTTTGTATTCCTGCCACTTGCAGTAACTACCAATAGGACAGATGTAGCTTGCTCAGTGTTGTTTAAATATGTGTGAAGAAAACATAGCAGCTTATAGGTTTACAATAAATTAAGAGCCTGATCCTTCAAATTCTTATGCTTATTATGTTCCACAATAAAATATAAGTAGATAATTTAATTGATTTTGATCCCATTCTGATTTTTTATTACTATGTTTTGACCTCCAGATGTAGAAGATATGTTTTCAGGAAGATATTTGCCAGTGACCGCACCACAGTGATGAACCAGAAATCCCATCATTATAAGACCTAGAAAACTTTCAGTCTACAGTTCTAATGAGGAAATGCAAAGATTCAGTAAATGCAAGGATGAACCTGAAAGAAAATCAATGTTCTGTGAAAAAAAAAAAAAAAATTAGCAATTTGAGGTTCTTTATAAAAAACATCAGTATGAAGGAAAGCACATTCCATATTTGGAAGTTTTTGATGGAAATTTATCAACAAGTTCAAGGCAATTTCACAATATGCATCTTTAAAAGGAAAGAGTGACAAATACAGCCGCATATTTCTTTCAAAAGAAAAAAAAAACCAAAACAAACGAGTAAGTGTATCTGTTTGGAACCAGAGGAATATTTTATTATGTCAAGTGATAAAGTGTATTGTTATATAAATATTTTTGGTTTTTTCATCCAACTTTAACTTCATGTTTACTTTTATCTATCAAATTAATGTGCAAGAATTGCCCCGTCCTGCATTTTTCGCTAAGTATGGGTGACATACTGCAGTTTGATTTTTTCTTCACAATAAGAAGTTGTTTTTTTCTTTAATAGTTATTTTTAAGTACCTGCTATAGTAGCATTTGGTTTTGTTTAATATAGTGTTGTGTATCTGTCCATGCCTTGAGCATTTGCAGTATGTTTGACCTGAGGGAGTAAAACCGTAAGATGTATGCTCCTAATGCAGCAACATAGATATATTACTGACTGTTAAATGTAAATATTTATCACCATAATTACTACTGCATAGCATCTTACTTACCAGAGCTATTTATAATTCTATGCAGAAGGTCTCTTAGGAAAAAAAAAAAAAGGTGGTACCTGTTTATAACTAACTATTGAAGTTTCAAGTAGCCATCACTATGCTACCCTATTCTGAGGTATGGCATATATATTTTTAGTAGAAAATATTTCCTAATTCTTTCTTATCCTGTTTAATTAAAAAATAATATTTTAGTTTGAATATTACATTTGTTTGAGTTATGTGCAGTCATTAATACTTGTAAGAAGCGAGTTAAAAAATATGTAGAAATATAAGAGGCTGCTCAGTGTCCTGTTTCCATCTCAGATTGGGTTAAGGTTCTTCCCAGTAGCTGCTATGTTTTGGATTTAGTATGAGAACAATGTTGATAACACATATTATTTTAGCTGTTGCCAGGTAATGCTTATGCTCGACTGGGATACATTTAATTTTCTTCCCAGCAGCTGTCGTGTTTTATAATTAATATGAGAAGAATGTTGATATTACACTGATGTTCTTAGCTGTTGTATAAGAAATCAAGGACTTTTTCTGTTTCCCATGCTCTGCTAGTAAGAAGGTGTACAAGAAACTGGGAGGTAGCATAGCCAGGCAGTTGACCCAAGCTGGCCAGAGAAAGATATACAAAACCATTTCACATCATACTCAGTGTATAAATGGGAGGCTGGTCGGGGACCAAGGTTCACTGCTTGGGAATCACTGTTCAGTGATGAGTTGGGCATCAACCATTTGATGTCAGGCAATTGCATTGCATATTACTTGTTTTGTCTGTTCTATTCTACTCTATTATTATTATTATCCCCTTATCATCATTATTATTCTCTCCCTTTTGCTGTCCTATTAGACTGCCTTTATCTCAACCCACAAGTTTTACATTTTTATCATTCCCCTCCCCATGCCACCACTGGGAAGCAGGGAGATAAGCAAGCAGCTGCATGGTGTCTAGCTGCTGACTGGGGTTAAACCACCACACCCAGAAAGATTGTAGGTGCCTCATCCCTGGAAACTTTCAAGTTCGGTTTGGACAGGGCTTTGAGCTAACTGATGTAGTTGAAGAAGTCCCGACTCACAACAGGGGGTTTAGGTCAGATGACTTTTAAAGGTACTTTCCAACTCAAACCATTCCATGATTCGATGAATACTCTGCACTTAGACAGAGAATATGTTAGCAGCTATTTCACCTGCACGACAACAGGAAGTCTGAAGGATCTGACTTCTCTGTTGTGCTGCACCAAATGATCCAAGTAGCTATTTAGTTGCTTAGTTAGTAGAGTAATATAGGGAGAGCAAATCATCTTCCAGAAGTAGCTTCCTGCTTGTACCAGTGCTATGGCTAAAGTTTAGACCAAGCTTATGTTTTCTCCCTCAGGATCTACTGGAAGCTGTTTCAGCCTTTGCAGCAGTTAAAACAATAATTATAACCGCAGTTACACTATGCACTGTTTTAAGAATTTTTCAACAGTGGAGCATTTTTATAAACTGGCCTCCTGCCTTCAAAAAATAGTGGTCCACTTTTTAAGTGGTCCCCAGTCTAATACCCCCTTCTGAAGGATGATAGATGTTTCCTTAACAGAAAACATTTTATGTTGGTCTAGTAATTCTGCAGTAGTCCCTAAAAGCTTCGTTTCAGTTCATTTTTTGTTTGAGAATTGTGGTTGAAATGCATAAGCTAGACCAGCTTAATAAATTATATTCACTGACTGATCCTCGGTTAAAGTCTGTACACACTTAATGCAGCCCATTGCAAGAAAATGCACTTTCTTTTATACTTCAATGGAAAAAGTTGCAGGTAATCTGCATTACCCAGTATCTGAGCCAGACCAGAAGCAAGTGGTTGGGCTGTGCCTTAGACTGTTATGTCTTTGTTGCCCAATCATGTGTGTTTGAGCCTTCTGTCAGTTGCTGGAAATGCCAAATACTCATCTAAAGATCATGGTCTTTACATTGAGATATATATCAAATGCATGACAACATTTCTAAGAAAATGATGCCTGTAAAACTCACTATTGAATCTTCTCAGCTTCTTTTTCTCTCCTGTTAATTCCACTTTTCTCCACTTATTTCCTGGAACAATGCTGTTTTCTTCATTGACCTAGGAGTTACAGAAGATTCAGAGCATGAACAGTTAACTCATTTCCTTAATAAATTCCCTTCTCTTTTTTATCACCTATCCTTACGGTCACTGCTCTTTATGTCAGCTCATTTCTCTTATGCTATGCCTTTAATACACTTACCCTGCCACTTACATGACTGCTCATCTTCCTCTGTCACTTCTTCTAAGTCTAAAAACAGTCATGTGTGCCATCAGTGAAGCTCATATATTCATTTATCATTTGGAGGCAGGCTAGTTTTTTTTTTCTAAAATTTGATCCCTGTAGCACTACAGCCAACTAGTGCTTGCAGTAATCATTTCCCACACTTTCCCTCTTAAAGAGGATTAATCCTATCTTTAATACTTCTTTTCCATTCCTATGATAAAATGTAGGGGAAAAAGCTGTTTGTGGTCAGCACTCCTCAGGCTGGCAATTCTGCAATCTGGTTTAATTCTTTTTTTTTTTTTTTTCTTTTAAAAGAACAGGTGCTGTATTGTGGTTAGACTCTAGAAGTAATCAATCCCTTTTAAGAAAATCTATTGGGGGACATTTTTTTTTTTTTAACATTTAATCATGCTGAACAAGCAGGGTTAAGTGTCTAGGTTTGTTTCAGATTTTTTTGTCTGCCTGTGGGCAGCTTACCATTTCTCTGTATCTCAGTTCCAAGTCAGTAACATGGAAGGAAAACATCTACTTTTCATCTCTTATCAGGATTTTCAGAGAGAGAAACACATTCTTACAGTTTTAATAAAATTAGACCTTACATTTAGTTAAAACTTAATCAGGAGTATGAGACATTAATTAAAATTATCAGTTTGTTTCTCAGGAAGAATAGCTACTGTGGTCTTTTCTGCAGATTTCTTGAAGCATCTTTGGAGTAATGAGTAATATTCTTCCCTGTTTTTTAACCCAGAAGAGTTAGATGAAGATAATTCTTTCACACAACGATCTTTACCCTTTTCTAAAAAAAAAAGTGGAAAAAACTTAAATAACCTTTTAAATGAAATATTGCAATAGTCCAGCATTTTAAGGATGAGAGTGCAGTTTTCTAAAAGGTCAGTTCAGTCCTTGAAAATGTTTTCAGTTTAAACAATGCATTTTGAACGCCGTGAAATCTCGTAGCAATTCTCAGCACCACTAACAATAGGAAGTGAATTCCAGTAATTCACAGTAAGATGGCAATGTGGTGACATTTGATGCTTGACTATGTGCTTCGAGTTACTGCAAAAAACTGCCTGCTGAGGGTAGGGAACCTTTTCCTAATTGACTGGGTTAGTTCTAGATATGGGTAAAAAATAAACCAAAACAATTTATAAATGGATTGCATCTCATCAGCTTTGTGGCAGTTTCCCCCACACTCATTTAGGAGATAAGAACTGAAATATATCAAATTAATAAATCCCAATGAAACCAATAATCTCATATTTTCTGTACAAATGCATTTGACAGATGATTTTATCTTTTGCTTCCAGTGAGCCGCTACCATTATGTTTTATTTTGCAGATGTATATCCTTGCTTTCTTAAAACTACAGCAGTTCCACTATGCAGCAAAGCAATAAATTTATAGAACCTTCTTCTGAAGTGCCTGCTTGTTTCATAAGTCTGCTTCCATATCTTTAGTTGTTCTAAAATATATTGAACTGTCAACGTGGGGGTCAGGAGATTAGAACACTTTGTAGTTTCTCTGCCAATGCCTTTGTTTAACTTGGAAAACAAGGCACACTACCAAGGGAGTGATGAAATCAAGGATACATAGAGTCACAAAGGCAAAAAAAAAATGTTAAACACTCCATGCTGCGGAAATTTCTTAAGAAGGAAAGTGGTATATCCACAAGTATTTCTTCGTGTATTGACCAGCAAACTGTTTTTATTGAAACTTGTGAAGGATACAAACCAGCATACATTAAAATTAAAAAAAAAGTTCCTCTCTGCTCCAGGAGTTACTCATCCACTTTTTGACCTTAAAACGTTACACACTTTGTCTGACCCTGGTTTACTGTCAGGAAGTTTAAATTGCAATTAATCATTTACTTTTACAGGGAAATCAGCAAACCTCATGAGTCTTTCTTGGAATTTTGTGAGCCATTTCTTAGTTTGCATAATATTGAAGGCAAACATTGTATGTTTTCTTATAATTTCCCAGGAAACAGACAGAATAAAAATGACGTGTCTTTCAGAACATCTAAAGGACAAGAGAATATAGGATAATATTTATTAATATCAAAATTTGGATTATATTTAAATGAATGCTCATACTGACAGATTAAAGGCTGAACCATTCAAAGTAGAACAATTTTATGAACAAGGAAAATGGATTGGGAACACATAATGAAGTTTGAAGATGAATGCATTTCATGGAATCATAGAATCATAGAACAACCAGGCTGGAAGAGACCCACCGGATCAGAGTCCAACCGTTCCTACCAAACACTAAACCATGCCCCTCAGGACCTTATCTACCAATCCCTGAAACACCTCCAGGGAAGGTGAATCAGTCACCTCCCTGGTAGCCTGTTCGAATGCCCAATGCCCCTTTCTGTGAAAAACTTTTTCTTAATCTCTAACCTAAATCTCCCCTGGTGAAACTTGAGACCATTTCCTCTTGTCCTGTGCCCTGTCACTTGTGGGAAAGCCAGTATTAACATACATCAGAAAAAAGAGAGAGAACATACGTGATGAGATTCTGTTAGTCTCAAGAGATGAAAGTGATATAAGAGGAAAGCATAAAGTAAAATTCTGAACACTTTAGCTTCTGCTCAGATACACATGACTGTGTGATAACAAGCCAAGGCTTGTTATATATGAAGCTCCACAAAACCTCGGAAGCCGCTGCCTTAAGGTCCTGGAACTCCTTCTCATTCACAGTTTAAGCCTAAAAAAATGGAACTTTCAGTCCAAGTACATTGGCAGAGCTTAGGGGCAACAAACAAAATTTAAAATAAAAATTTAATCGTGGATTTATTCATCAGACATCTGTCTCCACTACACTGTACAAGACAAAGATTGCAGCCCATCTCAAACCACTTCAGAATCTTCTGAAAATTATACTCTACTCTAAAGCAAACATCTAAGTCAAGACATAGAGTATGAATCATTAATGCCTTCCTCCATTTTTACCTAGGCTTGTAGACAGCTTCTTCATGAGTACTTACTATTCAGCAACCTTAATATATTTTCCACCTTTTCTTACTTTAATCATTGCCTTCTCCTGCTGAAACATTTGTAAAATAATGTAACTTAAGGCTTTTAATTTGGAATCACACACTGAAGAAATGTCAGTGTGTCTTTCCAGTTAGCTTAGTTGCTAGAAGCAATGTTCTCTGAGGGAGGGAGAAAGGCAAATCCAGGTTCTTACCTAAACTTTCCTCCCATTAACACATTTAGAAATCTTCACTAGATGCTTAAATATAGCATAACTATTTTTCAGCATGAATTCTCCAAGATACACCCTGATGTCTCCCCCACTCCCCCACATTCCCCCTCCCCCTCCTTTTTGTTCCTTTACATATTTTCCATGTGATTATCACCTTGAGGTCACTCAGGGCTTGGTTAGAAGGAAGATAATGGAAGTTTCCATGGAGGATAAAGGAGTTGGTCAGTGCTTGGAGTTTTTCAAGAACATTTTCCTAGATAAATAAAACCAGTTAATTGCTTCTAAAGGCAGGGGAAAGAGGTGGAGAAAGAGACCCCCGTTGGAATAACCATGAGCTTCTGGATCTGCTCAGAATCAAAAGGGACAATGTACCAGAGATGGAAAATTGGAAAAGTTTGTGTGTAAGCTGTTACAGGATCTTGACCCAGACAAATCAATGAGTCCAGATGCCATCCACCTGAGGGTGTTGAGAGAACTGGCTCATGTCATTGTGAGGCAACTCTCAATGATCTTTGAGAAGTCATGGAGATCTGGGGATCTTCCAGTCTCTGAAGTTGTTATCCCACTCTACTGAGCACTTGTCAGGCCATACCTGGAGAAATTAATCCAGTTTTGGTCTCTGCTGTACACAAAAGATGCAGATGAGCTGGAGAGGGTCCAGAGAAAGGCCGCTAAGATGATTCAAGGACTAGGGAACCTACCATATGAAGTAAGTCTGAGAGAGCTGGGTTTGTTGAACCTTGAGAGAATAAGGCTTAGGGAAGACCTTATTACCATGCACCAGTACAAAAAGGGTGTCTACCAAGAGGATGGAGATTCCCTTATTATGAATCACATGGAATAGACAATGGGTAATGGGTATAAATTTCTTCTGAGGAGATTTTGATTGGATTGAGAACAGTTAAACAGTGGAATAATCTCTCCAGGGAAGTAGTAGATTCCTCTACACTGAACATTTTTAAGGGTCAGTCAGACAAGCTTCGGGGCCATCTCATTTAAACCATATATCAATTAAAAAGGTTGGACCAGATGATCCCTGAGTTCACTTCCAACCTGGTTTTGTGTGATTCTATGATAGTGTATGGATTATGATAGCTTCATTTTTTTCCTGGACTTGACAATTCAGTATTGCCCTGGACACGTCCATTAAGAACCATTCTGCAAAGGTGCTGTTTCTTACCCATTGTTTTGATAAAGTCACCTTTCTCAGAATCTTGTACTCAGCTCCTAGCTTAGATCTGTCCCTGGTATAATTTGTTCAACTTCAGACAATCACTTCCAGTTTTATTCTTGGCCTGTGCCTCATATCTATCTGGAGGTCCTTGTAAAAATCCCTGTGGTTGATGTTCCTACTCTATTCAGTATAGTTTCTGAGATCCTTTTTGTCTCCAGCACCTCAACACAGGAGAAACATGAATTAAGAAATACAGACAAAATTTGTGACTTAACCTTTAGTTTTGTGTATTTTTCGCATTGACAAACAGATGTGCTGAGGATAGCTGTATACATTTTGAGATTCAGATGTTGAGGAAACTGAAGATAAGGAGAAAAAAACCCTTTGAACTTGTCCAGAAATGTCTATGCTGGGAAGCCAGCATAGAGCAAGGAGATGGTTTCATAGAATCATAGAATCACAGAACAACCAGGTTGGAAGGGACCCATCGGATCATCGAGTCCAACCATTCCTATCAAAAATTTGTACTATTTGTACTGCAATAACTTAATGCTATGATTCACTCAGAAAGTCACACAATTTAGATACAAACTGCTGCAGGCACAGTGAGTGTGCCTTGCAAAAGTAGTCTTTGTTTTCTAGGTTAGGTAATTCTGTTTTTTTTAAGAATACAATTATTTGGATTCTAGCACGTGTTTTTAAATTGTCAGTTTTCATATGATTAGGAAATATTTGAGTCCATCCATCCTTCTTTTTTTCCATCAATTTTAGATGGGACATCACAAAACAAACAAAAGCACAAATAGAAAAGCTTTAGAAATGTCTGAGGTGATATTTTCCTTTAATATCCCCAGCAGAAAATAACTTCAACACAGAATAAGGCAAACAGTTGTTACCAAATAAGTGCACATAAAAAGGTTTTGAGTATCCCACTAGACCCCTATGTAATATAATACCATGGAATACTTCTCTTCTGAGTCCATTTAAATATAGAGACAAACAAGTTATGCCAGGTAAAATCCCCAGTTTAAACCTCAGGATTAGATGTGAGCATACAGGACAGTGAATAAGATTTCTCAAAGTCTAGAAAGTCACACGACTAACAGTGCCCCAAAGGAAAGTAAGTTATCACAAGGAATCCATAGAGAGAGAAAAAAAAGAGAGAGTACTCAAAAGAGACTTCTGATACCTTAACATAAGAAAGGTTCTAAAGGTATTGCTCTTAACTTTTGACCTGGCACTACAGTCCTTTGAGAACTCTGCCTTCTGGATGAAAGGGAAAGAGAAAGAAAAGATGGGTATTAGTTTCACCTGGATTATTTTCTTCATCTGTATGACCTTGGCTATGTGATTTGTCTTATTTGAAAGAACAGGCAGCAGGGATTTTTGCATATAAAATGATGTCAGATTTTAGGTAATATTGAAATACATTGGGATTTTTATATTTAGACTTATAAATATGCAGATATCTAGCCACCAATAGTCCTTTAAAGCATCATGATTCCCAAATCATATTCCCAAGAAGGGAAAAAATCTTCAAATATCATCTTAAGCACTTATCTTTAGATGTAGGAATATTTTTAGAAATATATTTCACTGACTGTTAAGTCAGAGATTGTAGTTAAGATTTCATCTGTGTATTTGTTTATAGATAATCTGGATTTAAAAAAAAAGAATAATTGTGCAAGACAAGGACAATACACTATTTATCTACATATATAATATTCTTACTTACATAATGCCATACCATCCATTAATGTGAGTTTATACATGCAAGAGAACCGGGTGATCAGGACCAGTGAAGACAGGTTCACAGAAGGCAGGTCTTGCCAAACTAACCTGATCATGTTCTACGACAAAGTGACTCGGCTGCTGGACGAGGGAAAGGCTGTGGATGTGGTCTTCCTGGACTTCAGTAAAGCCTTTGACACAGTTCTCACAGCATTCTGCTTCAGAAACTGTCAGGTTCTGGCCTGGACAGGCGCACACTCCCCTGGGTAGAAAACTGGCTGGATGGCCGGGCCCAGTGAGTGTTAGGAAATGGTGTTGAATCCAGCTGGAGGCCAGTGACAAGTGGGGTTCCCCAGGGCTCAGTGCTAGGTCCAGTCCTGTTCAATGTCTTTATCAATGTCCTGGATGAAGGCATTGAGGGTACCCTTAGCAAGTTTGCAGATGACGTTAAACTGAGTGGAAGTACTGATCTGTTGGAGGGTTGGGAGGCTCTGCAAAGGGATCTGGACAGGCTGGACCACTAGGCAGAGTCCAATGGGATGAGGTTTAACTTGGCCAAACGCCGGGTCCTGCACTTGGGGCACAACAGCCCTATGCAGAGCTACAGACTAGGAGAAATCTGTCTAGAAAGCTGCCTGGAGGAGAGGGACCTGGGGGTGTTGGTTGACAGCCGACTGAACATGAGCCAGCAGTGTGCCCAGGTGGCCAGGAAGGCCAATGGCATCTTGGCTTGTATCAGAAATGGTGTGACCAGCAGGTCCAGGGAGGTGATTCTCCCTCTGTACTCAGCACTGGTGAGAATGCACCTTGAAGCCTGTGTTCAGTTCTGGGCCCCTCACCACAAGAAGCATGTTGAGGCTCTGGAGAGAGTCCAGAGAAGAGCAGTGAAACTGGTGAGGGGCTGGACAACAGGCCTTATGAGGAGCGGCTGAGAGAGCTGGGGTTGTTTATCCTGGAGAAGAGGAGGCTGAGGGGAGACCTCATTGCTCTCTACAACTACCTGAAAGGAGGTTGTAGAGAGGAGGGAGCTGGCCTCTTCTCCCAAGTGACAGGGGACAGGACGAGAGGAAATGACCTCAAGCTCCGCCAGGGGAGATTTAGGCTAGACATTAGGAGGAAGTTTTTCACGGAAAGGGTCATTGGGCATTGGAATAGGCTGCCCAGGGAAGTGGTTGATTCACCTTCCCTGGAGGTGTTTATGGCAAGGGTGGAGGTCCTGAGGGACATGGTTTAGTGTTTGATAGGAATGGTTGGACTCAATGATCCAGTGGGTCTCTCTCAACCTGGTGATTATATGATTCTCTCTATATATATTATTCTACCACAACTGAAGTTATGTTATCAAGGGACAGATACCTGGTCTGATTTTTTATTCTGTTGTAGTTGCTTTATTTCAGTTGAATGTAACTAATTCCCATACACTTCTGTAAAATTTTAAAAATTATTAAGGGCTGTGTCTTGGTTTTCTTTATGATCATTAAAACCAATTTTTGTTTATCTTGAATTCAAAGTTTTCCTTTCTTAATAAAAAAGAAAAGCAACATTATTCTTCCCCATGTATTAAATTTACTTTAAATTCATTAACATATTATGACAAGTCATAATATATTGGTCTTTTCGGTAGCAATAAGATGCTTTCTGTATCTTTACATATAAGAAACAAAATGGGGAAGAAGGTAGAGTCTTTAAGTGTACTGTTGCCTGATAAATATCTCACTCTAGAACAAAGTTTAATATGAGATTTATGCTTGAGAGCTGTTAGTTATGCCTCTGATTCAAAGACATGTAAAATATCTTTCTCAAACTGGAATTATGATGTAAATAAATGTTTCGAGATTTTGGTTGTGCAATGTCTGAAAATAGCTCTCTTCAGAGGCTCCATCTTGTCATATGCATTGATTCCATCTGATATGATGACCCTCTTTTTTCATGGGATTCATTGAACCAAGGAGAGAAAGTTTTATTGATATTTACAAGCTCAGATATTGTAGCATAATTATCTGGTACTGAAATAAATTGAAACCATATCTTTCGCACAGCATATGAGTACAAATGAAATAATTTCCCATTTTAAATCTTCATTTTGGAGTTGCTGGCAAGGGTCACATAATTATGAAATTACTGAAATTCTCATCTGGCAATAAGATTAAATCTATACTACTTCTATACTACTACTACTATACATGAAACAGGACAGATATTTTCCAAGTCTTCACCATATAGATCATAGCTGATGACCAGATGCTTTAGCACAAACAAGGTAACTAAAACTAGACAAATTACTGGGAATAGTCTTTGGCCTGAGCTAGCTCCCAGACTGTACCTGAGCATCATCTGAGATGGCCTGAGCTAGCAGAGGACAGAACTGCACTAAGTAGTAGCAAGAAGGGCAGCTGCAATGCTAGTGCCTAGACCCATATTGTAGTTCAGATGATTTTACTGTAAATGAGTATAGAGTAAAAACCACAAGAGATTCACCAAGAGAGTTCAAGAAAAGAGAAGTATCCAAGTTTTTGAAAGTTCAGCTAAAAAACTTTGTGGTTAGCAATGTCTGCTCTAAGCCAAACCTCTTCAGTTGACCTTTATTTATATCTTGGAGAATTTTTGCCTGTGTTTTAAATGGAAAGATAATTTATCCAGGAGGCAAGATGACATTTCAGTTTCTTTAGAAAGTAATAGATAACTAGAAAAAGAGAGAAAACATCATCTGTTTCTGTTGTATCTTTTTAAGCAGGATGTTTTAGAAACCTTATCTTAGTAAAACAAATAACCTTCTCCTTCAGCTGTGAACAATAGCAACAAAAAACCTCCTACCACAGCCTTAAAACTGCAGAATTGAAAACTCTTTATAGTCATAGAAAAATATTGTAGTGCTTTAGAAGATGCAGAGACTGAAGCCCCAGCCCTTAGTGAATTGTGACAAAAATGAGAATGCCCCAGTGGCTGCCTTTAATTGTTTTTCATGCACTTGAAAATGCCACATAAATGTGAAAGATCCACTTACTGGATTTGCTACGCATGTTTGATAAAAGACGCATCAATCATTACTAGTTATAAGATGTTTCCATAAGAGGGCTTAAAAGGGAAACACACCTCAGTTTTTGTACTGCAGACGGTATTGAACAAAGACTGTGCTGTCATTGAGCTGGCTACAGAACTGTCAGTTATACTTCTGTGAAAGGCCGTTTCTGTGACAGACAAGGATGGCAGTCATTAGTGTTTATAGGCAGGAAGGAAATAAGGGGTCCAAATTTTTCTTATGTCATTTGGTTTCTATTCCATCTTTCTCCCTTTGCTTTTAAATTCAATTTTTTTTTTCTTACCAGTTTCACACCCTCACTCTTCTCCAGTCTTGTTTCCATGTGCAAAATGAACAAGTTATACTGTAAGAAATGCTTCATTAATTCCCTTGAAGATCAAAAATGCAGAGGTTATGTTGTAACTGGGCTCTATCAGTATCTTAGCCATCAACTTAGAATATATTCAGAGGCAGTCGTGTCTCCATTTGCCACATTGCATAGAGTGCAAGGTGTGAGTGAAAACTAAAGCCAAAGAGTGAATGAAAATCAAAACTATATTAATTGTTAAAAAACTTATTTATTTTGATTCCAAGCCCAGTTCCAACAAAATTTCCGATTAAAACTCCAATGAAAGACAAGAAGTAAGAAAAATGTCCCATGCAAGCTTATGTCATAAAACTATTCATGAAAAACTATTCATGAAGTCCTCTTGAATTATGTAGCCTCAAAATAAGTCAGAGGGAAAACAGTTTTAATTTGTGTCTATATTATCCCAGGCAAATTCCAACTTGAAATGTATGATAGATACTTACTGTATTTTACATGCTTTTAAAGGTGCATGCTGTGGATGAACATAATGGGGTTTTTTTTTTATCAATTTTAATAATTTCCCTAACAGATAGCAAGATGTTATCTTTCAAAACCTGATCCTCCTCTTATTTATACCAGCATGACTTTGATTACCTCTACTTTATTTTATGGAATTAAATATTAATTTTTACCATTGTGAGAAAGACTGAAATTAAGATCACAGTGAAGTTGACAACCTTTCTTGCATAGTTGAAGAAAAGGAACAACGATATGCTAGAACTAGGTTTTTGGTTGGTTGGTTTTTTTTTTTTTTTTTTTTTTTTTTTAAATCACAAACTTCTGCTAAATTTAGATTCGGCTCCACAGCAAGAAAAGAAAGAGATAAATAAAGAATGAAAGAAAGACAAAGAAATAAAGGAAAAAAACCCACAATCCCCCAAACCAAGAACTTACTCTTCCTTGTTTACTCTTCAAGGTAATTCCAGTTTACAACAAAACAAGAGAAGAATCAAGGTAAATGCAACTTTAACTGTAAGTAATATTTGTTATGTGTGTGCACACCTTTTGCATGTGTATGCAAGGATGAACACACAATCTCCAGATCATTTTGGTTCACTATGTATGGCATTCTTGATATACAGGAACTTAGGTTCTCCAGAACTTTTTTAAGCAGAGATGAGAGTTTTGCAGCCTGATTCTTCAGCTACGTATAGACATAAGAATATGATTGTAGAAAAACTCACATGCATATTTCCAGGCATCCCTTTCCTCTCTCTGCACACTTTCATACTAGTGGTTTCTTTGCCCTAGGTGCACATGAAATGGTTCTTCATTCTTCTCTTTGCCACAGCATAGAAACAATTCCGAGGACTTACTGAAGTTCATTTGCTGAGATAATTAGAGGAAGCTTGACATCAACATGCTGAATATTAGAATAGAGTCATAGAATCATAGAATAACCAGGTTGGAAGAGACCCACCGGATCATTGAGTCCAACCATTCCTATCAAACACTACATCAGGAATCTTTAAGTTTCAAAGTTTTCTCATGAAGTTACCAATTCATCATCATTCTTTCAATATGTGTAAAACTTTTGTTATGGCTTTTTATTCCTGAAATAAGTTATTTATTAGTTTACAGAAACTTACACCATCTTTTTAAATATTACTCTGAATATAATTTTACCACAGTTTTCTGATGTTGCAGACTTTCCAGTGTCTGGTTTCACAACACTGAGTGTTAGTAGGACTACCAAATATAATTATTTTCATTTTGAAAGAATCATGGTGCTACTGTTTACACAGAGACCTGCCGTCCAAATATTTTCAAAATCTTTCCTTAGTCTTTAAGAATGCTGACTTCATGGAGAACTGATTAGTATTCAGGCCCTCTGCAAATATAACTAACTTTACTTAATGTCTAAATAGGGAGGAAAGATTTTGAGTGCATCCCCTTAAACTAAAAGGCTGTTGCTCTTCAATTAGGCTGCTTCTGTCTTTGTATTTAGCCAGTAGCCTTGACTCCATGTCACTACACAGAGATATATAGAAAAACTTTCCAAGTAACGGATTTTTTGTCTATATGCAGGTGCATTGCTGATGACTAGGACAAAAGTTTAGTTTCTGAAATCAACAAGACTTGAAGTCAGTGTGTGAGGATCCTATGGTCCTCCAGTACTTCTGGAGCAGGCTGTAGATGAACGTTTAAGGAGCCTGGAGGGTAATTTAGTGCATTCTTAAGTAGACTTTTAAAGGCTGTTCCTTTGAATTGCTCTCCAGGGTTTTTGGCTTGGCTGTTAAGTACATAGGAAATGTATATGTACATCTTTGTTTAGACACCTACATATATAGGCAAATAATTTCTGTATTTAAATCCCATTCCACCAGACTATTCTTAGTAAACTTATATCAAATAAGTATTGAATATTATGATAAGGAAATGTGCTGCTGAATCACTGCTACAATTAGAACTGACTTGGCTTTTGTGACGTGAAGACAAAAATAACTTCTCCCACTGCATGAGCCTAACACATGGATAAGCCTCAAGGTCTCTAGCAGTGAGATTCTAGCTTCTCCTTAGTTGTGTTTTTATTTAGTTTTTAGAAGGCACTCAAATGAGACACAAGAGGAAGGACTTTTAAAAGTTCAGTTCTACTGAAATAAACTTCAGACTTCAGACAAAAAGTAGCTCCAGATGTTTGATTCCCATGCATGTAACTGGCAAGGGGAAAAGCAAAAGCATGTTTTAAGGGAATTATATTTTTTTAATACAAATGGACACCTGAATCCTCCTGTCTCCTTAAAATATCCATCTTTTAACCCCCTTTCTGTTCATCTTCACTGTCAGATTCATATGTGCCATCATTCTGCTACTCCATGTGTTTATGTTGACCAATATATGTCTCTGCATCTGGGCAAAGAACCGAAGCTCAGTAATCTCTGGAGTAGAAAAGCTGCCAGAGAAGCTAAAAGCAGATTTTGGAGACTGGTTTATCCAGAGAGTCTGTATGTCACTTAAGACTTCCAGCAGGTCTGCTGAAATGCACCTTTGTGGGAGTAAAAGAGCTGCTTTGAGAGCAATCAGAATCCCAGGTGAAAGTTCTTTCTGTTCAGACCAGCTGCTCAGTTAGTCCTCCAAAAACACTTATGGGATTGTTTCAAGTTTTATGCACATTTGCCTAAGGCATTGATGTGCTCTTCTTTAAATATAAAAATGAATAATCAAATCACAAGTGATTAAGAGACAAATACGATAGTGATTTTTCTGTGGGACCTCATCCCACCTGCAGTTGGATGTGCAGATATATTTCTAGTTCACTAGAAATAGTCTTGGTAAGGGAAGTTGTCAAAAACTTGTAAAGTAGGTGATAGAATCAGGATACACAAAGCCCACTTTCCATCGTGGCGTGGAAATGTGAGCAACTCCCATAGAAAATGTTTTTACAGTTCAAGCCTGAAGCTGCCACTTTGATTAACTAATCTGTAATTCTAAAAACTTCCAATATAAGCCAATATGTCCTTTCTGTATCCTGGTTTCCCAGTACAATAAGGTGAAAATCAGCTTCCTTCCTTCCTTCCTTCCTTCCTTCCTTCCTTCCTTCCTTCCTTCCTTCCTTCCTTCCTTCCTTCCTTCCTTCCTTCCTTCCTTCCTTCCTTCCTTCCTTCCTTCCTTCCTTCCTTCCTTCCTTCCTTCCTTCCTTCCTTCCTTCCTTCCTTCCTTCCTCCCTTCCTTCCTCCCTTCCTTCCTCCCTTCCTTCCTCCCTTCCTTCCTCCCTTCCTTCCTCCCTTCCTTCCTCCCTTCCTTCCTCCCTTCCTTCCTCCCTTCCTTCCTCCCTTCCTTCCTCCCTCTCTCCTTCCCTTCCTTCCTTCCTCCCTCTCTCCTTCCCTTCCTTCCTCCCTTTCTCCATTTCTCCTTCCCTCCCTTTCTCCCTCTCTCCCTTTCTCCTTCCCTTCCTTCCTCCCTTCTCTGTTATTCTTTTAGTGAAGTAGCATCTCCAGGGCATGGAATTGTACAATCCTTAGTGAATTGACATCTAGTCATTTCTGCATGGCCCCTGCATGGCGATTTAACAGGAGTATCACACCAAAAACATCCACACCAGGAGATAAAGAGTCCTCTACGCAACACTGAGGTGAAAAATAAAGGCTACTTTCCATGGAATACACTCAGTTTAATTTTATATTTGAATCTATGCAAGAATTATATATAAAGTTGATTTTTTAAGTATTTTGTTAAGGCATAATTAAGTTACCCCATTGGTATTCCTGCCTTTAGCTTTTTAGGTAGTTTAATAACCAGTAGATTTTAATTCTGGCAGATTCTCTGAAGTATAGTCAAACTGCTAATATTTTTATTGGAAAAGGGAAGGGGCAATAGTTTATAAAATAATATATGTTAAACTTATTTTCCAAAAACTGGTGTTTAAGAAACCTAGCTGACTTTCATCTGTGTTTATCTCAAGGGTCAAATAGCTTAAAAGAAAACATTTGTATTTTATTTTTAGTTTCAGTTATAAAACTCCTGTATCAGCCACACAATGACATTGGGAATAATCTGTGTCTATACTCCAATAGTTGTTTAGTTGAAGCGCATCAGCAAAAGGGTTCTTTATTAAACAAACAACCCTCCCAAAGCCCCCAAACCCCCAAGAAAAAAACCTTGCAAAAACCCCAGCAAACCAGCATGCAGCTAAATCAAAAAGAATATTTTTCCCTGTGTATTTGGCAGCACTTGTCATGAGATACTCTATGGTATCACAGCCTCTGTATTCAGTAGATGCTTTTATGTACCTTCTTTGAAATGGGGTGGTGGGATTGGAAATGCTCTGTCGCTAGTCTGTCACTTTGATAAAATGGGTCATCAGTGGCATCTTTGCTAAAAGCTCGTTGCTGTTTTCAGGACTGCATGTCTTTCTCCAGAGAAAGAAACAGCTGCGAGTTCCACCGTCACACACCTGCTGTGTGACTGCAGCTATATAACTATTACAAGAATGTTTGCTTCATACACCTTCAACTTTTCTAGGTGTTTGTCTGTTTAAGGTAATTTTACAAAAGAAATTATTGAAGAAGTGTAGTATGGCATAAGCACTGTCTGGGATTTTTCATAGTAATTTTTTTTTCCTTCTCTCTTTCTTGTTCTCTGTCCTGCAACATGGAAGAGAATTAATTCTTCCTTTGCTATTGTATAGATACTGTGTGTTCACACAGACAAGAGGAAAACCAAAAGGAAACCAGAATTATCTTCCAGCTATGACTGATTTATAGCATTACTGGGGTTCAAATCAGTTATTTTGTCAGTACAGCAAACCAGCTTAAATGGTTTTGTGGCAATTCACATTTGCAGAGAATTTCCAGCCCTCCCAGTAAATCTGGACCTTCCTTCTATTCTGCTGACTTTACTTTTTGTTGCAGAAATGTAGGTTTTGTTTTACAGCAAAGCATAGTCCTTGGCTGTAACAGAGACAATTCAAACATTTTATATTATGCTGGACATGTGTTGGTTCTTAAAGCAATTTTATCCAGTTATAGACCTATCCAGAAAAAAAAATATTCAAGCAATTTACCAAGAGAAAATGTTAATCAGGAACCTCTAGTGAGAATACTAAGTTGGCTTATGAGATAGTATTTTAAGCTGGAGATTAGAAGGAAGTTCTTCACAAAGAGGGTCATTGGGCATTGGAATAGTCTGCCCAGGGAGGTGGTTGATTCACCTTCCCTGGAGGTGTTTAAGGCGCAGGTGGATGAGGTCTTGAGGGACTTGGTTTAATGTTTGATAGGAATGGTTGGACTAGAAGATCCGATGGGTCCCTTCCAACCTGGTTGTTCTGTGATTCTGTGATTCTGTGAAATGATCAAGAACTTAAGGACAGTAAGATGTTGTTGCTGGGGGATGTTGCGTGTTGCATATCTTTCTCTTTCCTGTTCATGCCAAATACAACCCTTGCAGGAGTTAACAAGTGAAAAAAAGAGCAATGAAAAAAAGAAAATGAAGGGAATCTTAGAACTACATCACTTGATGATTGCAGGTACTCTACAAGCATCACTCACAGCTCAGATCATTAGCACAAATAAGAAAGGAAGAGAAGTTGTTTGTTTCAAGTTGGAATAGAGAAAGTAGTAAGCGAATATTAAATATTACTCATAGTAAGTAATTATTTCTTTGACTTCAATAAAATGTGCTGCTATGTTGAATAGACAGAATCAGAAAAAGAGGTAAAGATGAAATAAAGATAAACTTCTCTTAAAGCACATGAAACATGTATAGATGGAGTAAACACTTCTTGCTGGTAACTGAAGAAAACACATGCTTCTATTAAGTATTCAGATGGTCATATACAGTCTGTGGAAAGCATTTGGCCTGCAGGAGAGAGAGCACCTTAGGCTTTAACAGAGCCTTGCCTGTTGATGGAAGAAAGAAGTGCTAAGAAGGACAGAGAGTGGGTCAGGTTAGTTAGTCTTCAGTTGTTAACTGTATATTCATTTTGACAGTTTTCTCTCATGAACAACAGCAAATCACACAGTCAGAGCTTGGGATGCCAACAATACCACAGGAAAGTTAAACAACTTAGTGAGTCATGGGTTTACTAGACTAGCTAATGCATCTGAGATTTGCTCCCTGGTGGACTTTTATCACTGAATTATGGCATACATGTGATACAGACTACATGAAATGGTGACAACCATGTGCATGTGCAGCCAAGTCTGTTCAGCCTGTGGATGTATTTGACTAAGACAGTAATTTGAAAGAAAAAAAGCAGTGTGGTCAATTTATTTAAAAAATATTTATTCTTACAGTATTGGAACACAGTCTAGGGAAGGGTCAAGCATTTTTGGAGGACATATAACACAATATATCCTGTGTCTCCTAGTGGAAAACATAATTTTATGCGATGTACTCGAGTAATGTGATTTCACTTACCTTAAAGAGAAATGCATACAAAAGAACAGAAAATTTATCTTATTTAGTGAAGACATTAATATGTGATCATAGATTTGTAGAATCATAGAATCATGAGGTTATCTGCAAATAAACCATGTCCCTGAACAACTCGTCTACTCATCTTTTAAATACATCCCAGGTTGGTGACTCAGCCACCTCCCTGGGCAGCCTGTTCCAATGCCCAATGACCCTTTCTGTGATTTTTTTTTTTTTTTCCTAATGTCTAGTGTAAATCTCCCCTGGAGGGGCTTGAGGCCATTCCCTCTTGTCCTGTCCCTTATTACTTGGGAGAAGAGGCCAGCAACCTCCTCTCTACAACCTCCTTTCAGGTAGTTGTAGAGAGCAATGAGATCTCCTCTCAGTCTCCTCTTCTCCAGGCTAAACAACCCCAGCTCTCTAAGTTGTTTTTCATAGGGCCTGTTCGCCAGCCCCTCACCAGCTTTGTTGCTCTTCTCTGGACTTGCTCCAGAGCCTCAACATCCGTCTTGTGGTGAGGGGCCCACAACTGAGCGCAGGATTCAAGGTGCAGTCTCACCAGTGCTGTGTACAGAGGGAGAATAACCTCCCTGGATCTGCTGGTCACACCATTTCTGATACAAGCCAGGATGCCATTAGTCTTCTTGGTCACCTGGGCACACTGCTGGCTCATGTTCAGTTGTCTGTCAATCAACACCCCCAGGTCCTTCTCCTCCAGGCAGTTTTCTAGACTGACTTCTCCTAGTCTGTAGCTCTGCATAGTGTTGTTTTGTCCCAAGTGCAGGACCCGGCATTTGGTCGTGTTAAACCTCATGACATTGGTCTCAGTCCAGTGGACCAGCCTATTCAGATCCCTTTGCAGAGCCTCCTGACCCTCCAGAAGACTGACATTTGCACCCAACTTAGTGTTATCTGTAAACTTGCTAAGGGTACACTCAATGCCTTCATCCAGGTCATTAATGAAGACATTGAACAGGGCTGGAGCCAGGACTGAGCCCTGGGGAACACCACTTGTGACCACAATAACACTGTTTAAAAGCTTACCATATCTGTCATATCTACATTTACCATACAAATATCATATATATGTAATCTCCCATATTATATTTATTATGTAATGCTCAGGTCACTCACAGCAGAATCTAATAGACATTCTTGTCCTGTTCCTGTGCACTTAACTGTTTTGGAAAATATTCTGTGTCAATTCATTCACTGCTCAGAATTAACACTTGGACCTTATTTGGAATAATCATAGCTGAAGTCAGAAGCATAGTTAGCTTTTTCTCTCTACTATCTTCTAAGCACTTGCAAAGCTCCATAAATGTGTAGTTGCTTTGGTTTATGTACTGCTCCATGAGTATTTTTGCAATTCAGAGAGACTGCAATGTGTCCTAACTATTTCTTCATTTTGCACAGTTGAGACAAAACGTGCTGCGGAGGTTGAGGAGGCACAACCTTCTTATTGCAATAATTAATCTGAAAACTGAGCTGAACTGAATAACTAGGATGTAACCGCACAGGGCTTTAACATTTAACACTGAACACATTGAACTGAGTCCACACCAGCTGGCAACCAGCAAAGAGAGGAAAACATCAGTTAAGCAAAAATCAAAATTATTCCCATGCAGTTATGATCATACAAGAATTCTGTATTTTTTAAAATACACATTTTCCTGGGTTCATTCTACGTAATAATCCTATATGCTGTTTTACCTACCAATCTGCTTATGAGTTGGATAATTTAGACTACTCACCTGAAGAGCATAGTAAAAGGGGTTAGATTAAAAGAAGTGAGCTTATTCATTTTCAGAGAACTATGAGAGGGAAAGGTTTAAATGCTCACAGCAGGTGGCACTACCTATTTCATTTCAAAATATTGCCAAGGAAAAGAAGAATCTATTATCTATTTGATGTCAGGAAGGGGTTACAAAGAATATTACATCCGGTGTCAGCTTTGGACTTTCAAAGAAACTAGAAAGGCTCTAATGCCTATATTTCGTTTACATTCAGAGTTGACTGTTAAGCTATTCCCTTTGTTCCCTGTGTCACCCTTCATACCTCCAGCCCCTCATGTCAAATATCCTTTCCAGGGTAAATGTCAGAGGAAAAAGGGAGATATTACTTACGTGGAGAGTTCATTGCCTACTGTTCCCTAATGATAAAATGTCAGCTGTTGTTCTTTTTATTTAAAATAAAAAGAAACACTGTTTTGTGTCTACTAATTAAACACATATTACAAAGAATCACTGGGGCAAAATTATAGCATAGACAGTTGGGATTTCTGTGTTTATGAGAACATTCATATATTAATTTTGTCCTTACAGAGGAAACACACTAGCCTCTGAGAAATGCTTTTACTTTTAAAAATGCTGTACATAGAATGTGCTGTTATCCTATAACTCTGCAGTAGAGTACTCCCGCTGTAAGTAAGAGGCCATAGGCTTTATAATGAGATTGCGAAAACCTCAGGACTGAGGCTCATCAGGCCTGCTAAATCAGAATTTGTCTTGACCACCTGCAGCATTTTTTCACTCAGTTTAGCAGTAAGAAACTCTAATGCAATTCTGTAGAGAAATACAGGCCTGTTATAGTAACAGACTCTTTAGGAAGGCAGGGATAGGGGATGATGTGTGGAGGAGCACAGGAGTGTGGCAGGGGGATGTGGGGTGCTAGAGACCCCACAGCAATAAACAATTCATCCGTGGTCAGTTACAGAAATTGAGACCTTTAGCTGAGCAAAACTGGGTTTAGAGATGACAAAGATAGTAAATCCAGCTGTAGAGCAATGAAGAAAGATCAAAGGTGTAAAAGCATGTTTGTAAACAGAAAAATGACCCCAAGTGGATCATAGATTGAGGAGAAAGTCATCATTATCGTAAGTATCATGTTTCTCCTAGAAAAGGACACCCAGCACACACTGGAATAAGAATACCAACTTTAGTAACTCAAGAAGCAGGATCAGACTGATCCATCACTAGCAAAAGGACTAGAAACCTTTCAGCATGACAGCAAACAAGTATGCCAATTAGTGTGATGTATTTCTACTAATTTCAATATTAACTGCAGAATTAACTAGTCTGGACATTCTGAAAGTACTGTGACTTGGGCATATATTAACGTGGAACATTGGATTAATCTAAATTATCTTAATGATACGTCTGAATAAGTGTATAACTTTGGATATAAAGATCTGGCTGGTTAATAGGTAGGGACTGGTTAGTGTTGATTGATACCACTGCCCACTGCTAGGTCCAAACTATTCCTTTCATCATGAGCTTATGCCACTGACAGATATTCTTCTGTAGCATTCTTCAGAGCAGTTTGTCCTTCTGGATAGAATTTGATCTCTGCAATTGCAGTAATGCTGACGACCACAATGGGTAAAGTAGAGTTATCTACAAGATTTACATGTTTTTGTGACCCTTACATCTCTAAGAGAACCTTAAATAATATTTTCATCTGATGCAGTTTTCATAATTTATTTTCAAATAATAGAACAAGTTTTGTGCTGAGAAAAGATGATTTCCATAAATTTAGCAGAAATGAAACTATGCATGGAACAAGGACAGAAATTAACCCTTTAATATACCTATTGAGCCTTAGCCTATGATATTTTTAATCAGAGTTGCTCATATTTGTTGTCCATCTTTTCTTCTTATTTCTCTTTTTTTTTTCTTTTTTTTTTTTTAATTTGGTCTCATCTCATTAAAGCAATTTGATGTTACCCTTAGTTCCTCTCACATGATTATTTTCCATGTGCAAAGGCTTATTCCCACAAAAGACATTTGCAGTCCCACTGTTTTTAATGTAAGCAGCTTTTGATCCGTTCAATGTACAAGGCTTTAAACAGTCCACTTTATAAGACATTTTTTCTTAGACTGTGAAACCCTGAGGTAATATGCCAAGGTTAGGAAGCAGTGCATAGTTATTTTTGTGCTTTATAAAATGTTTAACATTTCTGGTGCATAAATCATTTTTAGCTTTACCTAATTTCAGACCATAAAGGGCATGTCAAACTTTACTAAACCGAAGCCCCGGGAAACAGTCTATAACAATGATGGATTTTTATAATGATATAACCCTTAATGAATTATTGTAGTTCCTTAACAAGGTTTTAATAAGAAATTTCTTTTGCCGGCATGGTTATTAGTTCTCTCACCTGAATAGCTCTGGGCCTGTCTGCCATACAATTGTACAACATAATATTTCTTTCTCTGTCAATCACGCAATGCTGCAAAACTCCAAGACATGAATAAAATAAACTTACTTTCCCTTTATTTGCTTTTATAGTTTTTTATTTATTTTATTTTTTACTTTAAAGGTCAGGGTTTTTGAATATGTAACTTGAAACGAAGATGTGCTGACTACAAGACAACTGTTACTCATGTATAATGGAAGAATGCCTGCTGCCATTCAGACACTTTCCTTTATGCTAAGGTGTCTTAGAGGAATTGACTGCAGTACACAATCTCTTTACACTGAGTGGGTGCTTGTCTGTGTCCTTATGTGCATTTTGGTGGATGAGTCGTACTCTTCACTTTTTCTTTAAGGCATTTCTGTATGTCTGAATAGTATCGTGAATATTGTGGTAGTCATAGTAGTTTTTATTTTAGTGAGCATGTGTATATACTTGTGACCATGTATGAATGTGTGTGTACACATAATTATTTACAGATGTCCACTTGAGATAATATACCTATATTTTAAACCACAGATTTGAAATACCAGAGTAACATTAAACTTGCAAAGTTGAGCAGTGAAATATTAAGAAATGCCTGCCCTATTTTTGTTTAGTCTATTCATGGGTAAATGTTATGCTACAGTTATTAGTTACTTGTTTAATTATTCAGGAGACACTAAACTAAGACTGTAAAGAGCTACAGAAAAAAAACTTGTGAGACTCACAGACGGCGTGATATAATGTAGTATGGAATTTTACATCAACAATACAAAGCAATCAGCATAGTTAAAACTGCAGTAAATACTTATATGCTGTGATGGACTTTAAACATTACTCCAGCCCAAGAAAAGGATTTTAGTGTCATTGGATATTTCTCAGAAAATGTCAAGTCAACACTATGCGCAAAGACATGCATAATATTAACTATCATTAGGAAAGGAATTGAAATGAAAGCATGAAATACTATATAACAGTAGAAATCCATAGAAATTCACTTTATGATGGTGCTTACTTCTTGAATACAATATGCAGTTATGAATTTCACTTCAAAAGGATATATGAGAACTATGAAAGGTACAGAAGACAGTGACAGGAACAACCAGAGGTAGAGAATAACTTGTCCAAGGACAAGTTATACACACTAGGATTCTTAAAGGGGAGGAAACAAGAACATCATGGAAAGGGGGAGTATTTCTTATGTTAACAATTAGAATTACATGCAGCCATTTAATTATTAAGAAGCAAGTCTACAAGTTACAGAAGAAAGTATTTTTTTCACAGATCACATAATTTATTGTGGAACTGGTTGCCACAGAGTATTGTGGAGGGCACATACATAAATATTTTTAAAAAGTGACTATACAAATTAATGAAAGAAAAACCTGTTAAAAGCTATTAAAACTGATTAAGTAATTCTTTAGCTCAGGAAATGCTTAAAGAATATATTGCTGAAAGCTGAAAGCTGGGAGGGCATAACAAATAAAAAATTTTATTCCCATTTAGCACTGTGGGGCTTTTTGTTTTGTTTTGTTTTGCTTTGTTTTACTTGGTCATGTTTCAATCATTTTGTTCAACATTTCTTACTGGCCACTTCAGAGACAGGATGCTGGGTTAGATAGACTTTGGTCTTAAACATCAGAGACATTTTTATCTTTATATATTCTTTTTGCAGATTAACATCTTCAGAGAATGTCTTATAATTGCCTCTGTGCCTTGAAACCATAATCATAAAGTAATACTAGGCAGTGTTGACACAAGGAATAAAACTATGTTTCTACAAGGTATCTTTGACCATATCCTCTTAAAGTCTGAAAACGTATCTTCTGATAACCTGAGAGGAAGAGGGGTT
This sequence comes from Coccyzus lansbergi, assembly GCA_033558105.1. Classification (NCBI taxonomy): domain Eukaryota; kingdom Metazoa; phylum Chordata; class Aves; order Cuculiformes; family Coccyzidae; genus Coccyzus; species Coccyzus lansbergi. The sequence goes on from JAUMJK010000168.1 coordinate 934,625, forward strand.
TGGTTTTGTTTCTTGTTTTTTTTTTTTTCAAAATATGTGTCCCAACCAAACTTGAGGGGATTTTAATGTCAAGTAAAAGGAAAATCAATAATAATTCCTAACCTACATTATAAGCACTACTCAGACTTTCAGGGGAGTCTAAACTTGCCTTTCCTCCACATTTTCTGTATTCCAGCCTGGATTTGAAACTGAATTTATGGTTCTTAAGAATTTCCAAAGGTTTAACAAGACAGGACAGCAATATGAGGTGAACACTAATTGTCAAATGGGTAAATGAGCACTATGAGCCCTAATGATACTATTGGGAATAACTGCATTAACTGTCTGAAAGAAAATCTTGTTTGAATGTTGATTGTAATAAGATCTTTGCAGGCAACAGGAGTCCCCAGGTTTCTACATTAAGTATAGGACAACCTACATCTAAACCACGTGTTCAGATTGAGAAAAAGAAATAGTCCTTAAGATAGGATTTTTGACTTTTTTTTATAAAGGTATGCTCACTTTCCTATATGAAGTGAGACCTTGAACATAAACATAGCATTTTTTAGATTAATTTTCAAAATATTAGACTTTACTCTGTTGAGAATCTGTTGTGATCCAGACTTTTCATTTAGCCAGGAAGAAGCATGATTAAAGGCTTACAATGTGAAGGTTTTTTCTTTTGCTTTGGTTTTGTTTGTTGGTTTTGGTTTTTTTAACCTGTGTACTCTTGTGCTGAAATATGTGGTGGCTGCTGATGCAGCCTTATTGCACCATCACCATCTCTTTTTTTATTGGATGAAAAACATCTAAGACTTAAGACACACTTTTTTTTGGGGAGGGGGGAGGAGGGGTGTTACACAGCTCAGACTAGCTGGAGGCAGCCCCAGCCTCTCTTTGCAGAGTCTACTCCTTCAGCCCCTGCCTGCCAATTTTATTATCTTCTCTACTACTTCAGCTGAAACACAGTGATAGAGTTTCCACTGTTCTACAGATGAGGAATATCTTTATGTCTTTTTTTAGTACCAAGCCTAGTTAATTTTCTTCGTAGTAGGTTGTATGTGCTGTGGTTTGGATTTGTGACTAAAACAGTGTTGAAACTTATCCATGTTTTATCTGTTGCTGAACAGTGCTTAAAGTGTCAAAGCCTCCTCTGTTTCTCACTCTGCTGTCCCAGAGAGCAGGCTAGGGAGTGGATGAGAGTCTGGGATTCATCACAGCCAGGGTAGCCAACCAAAACTGTAAAACTCCAACAGGGATATTCTATTCCGTACCATACAAAATTGTGCCCAGCCATGAAACTGAGTTTGTCTAAGGTCGTTTTTGCTCATTAGTCTGCTGATAGGAGGTAGTGGGTGACTGCCTTTTCATCAGCTGTCACTTTTTTTTTTTCTCCCTTTACTTATAAAAATGTGATTGTCTCTGTTAACAAACAAGGGGTTTTTTTCCTAACATAATCCCTTCAAATTGCCTCCCCCATCCTGCTGGGGAGAATGAGCAGGTGACTGTGTGGGGACTTAATCTCAAGCCACGATCAACCCAGAACATTTCTGCTGCACTTAAATATTAGAATTCAAACACTTTTGAAAATGTGGGCAGAAAATCATATTTTGTGGAAGCATTTGAGATAGTGATCTCTGCACTAAAGGCTTCATGCTTCCATTATAGTGAAAGAAAAGAAGCAGAGACTGATAGGACATCTCACATGCTTGATAATTTCCATACAGATAAGGCTGATCCAACAGGTATCTTATTCATAGATTTATTTTGGTTCCAGATTCAAATCTGGATGAAAATACAACTCCAGACATAGTTTGCTACTTAGATAACTGTATATGCAAGATTAAGCAGAAAAATATGTAAGTATGTCAAAAATAATTCTGGCTTTGAACAAAATGTACTGTTCTGGCTGTAGACAGGCCTCCATGTTTTCTCTTTTATGATTCAGCAATCATAGTTGGATGAATTAGTATTTGTATAATCCGTTATATGTGACAACCAGGGCTGAGCAAATAGATAATATTTCACTTCAACAAGCCATTCTTGCAAGGAGTTCTATCAGAAGAGTGATTCAGATCTTTCAGTATTAATATTTTTTCAACCATAGAATCATAGAATCATGAGGTTGGAAGAGACCCACTGGATCAATCAAGTCCAACCATTCCTATCAAACACTAAACCATGTCCCTCAGGACCTTGTCTACCTGTGCCTTAAACACCTCCAGGGAAGGTGAATCAACCACCTCCCTGGGCGGCCTGTTCCAATACCCAATGACCCTTTCCGTGAAAAACTTCCTCCTAATCTCCAGCCTAAATCTCTCCTGGTGGAACTTGAGGCCATTCCCTCTTGTCCTTTCCCCTGTCACTTGGGAGAAGAGGCCAGCAACCTCCTCTCTACAACCTCCTTTCAGGTAGTTGTAGAGAGCAATGAGGTCTTCCCTCAGCCTCCTCTTCTCCAGGCTAAACAGCCCTAGCTTTCTCAGTCGTTCCTCATAAGGCCTGTTCTCCAGCCCCTTGACCAGCTTTGTTGCTCTTCTCTGGTCTCACTCCAGAGCCTCAATGCCTTTCCTGTGGTGAGGGGCCCAAAGGGCCTCGACCTCAAAGGGAAGATTCTAAGGGTTAAATGGAAATATTAGCACATAACACTATAAGGAATTACTAACGTGCACATGCAAAGTCCAAGTATGTGTCAGAAATGTGAGACTTCATTTGATAGTTTAGATCTTTTTTGCGTCTTATTTGGATCTAATTTATGTGAGAAATTTGCATACATCAGGAGAGATCTTTATTATAGGATTCACTATAACTCATTGAGGCTCTTTTTTTTTCCACGTACATAAACAAACTCTGCTGATGTAAAACATAAATGACTGCACTTGTTTGACCCTGAAGTTATATGTTCTTGACAAAAAAGGAAGGAGCATCTTGAAAGCCATATGCCAACAGATGTAAAGGAGATTAATTCCAATATAAATATGGTGATTTTTACCAGTCAGTACTGTGAGCAGCAAATTTTAAAAGTATACAAGCAGAGAAGGTGAGGAGACAAGATTAAAAGGCAGAAATATTGATCTCATCCTGCAGCTTTGTGTTTCAGCACATCTTTCACTTTCAGCTCTCTGTCTCACTGGCAACCACCTTTAACAGCTTGAACTTTTTTCTGTGTTATGTCTACTTCACTGTATTCAGAGCTTTTTTCAAAGGATGGTAGGGAAGAGATCCAACATCCTTTAAGGTAGAACAGAACCATGGCATTCTGGTAAAACATATCAATGCAACATCTTGATCAAGCGAGCTAATTTTAGTTGTACGTGAAAGTATTTTAGTACTCATCCTTAGAGTAATTTCCTACATCAATTTTTTTTTTCTGGATTTTTTCAGCAATATTTATGTAAATATATATTAATATATACTTTAAATATCTATACCATATGTACTGTGGTCCACTCCTAAGTGGGCACGTGATGGCTCATTTCATCTATTATCTCAGAGTGCAAAGAAAAAGCAATTCAACAAGCCAAGGGAGCTGGATTTCAATTCAAACAGGAACTTCATTAATTGTGCTCATAAAAAGGCTTGTGAGAGAAAAAGAGAGAGAGAATAAGAATAAAGATGGTGAGAAAAGGAAAGGAGAAGGGGTTTGTAGCTAGTACCATGGATCCACAGACATCTGGTATGTCTGGGGGTCCCAGACCAGAAGGTGTTCCACTGCTTCCATCTTCGATCGAGGTGATCTCACAGTAGGGAAGATCTTCAAAATTCAGCTCCTCCAGAGCTGTCTTTTATGTTAGGTAATACACCTGTTACCCACTTTTGCTTGTGGAGATGTGCCAACATGCACCTCGCAGGCCACACATGCCAAGAGAGGAGTGTCTGAAGCTTGGTCAACTTTGGAGGCAGGTCTCCTCCCTTTGTGCATGTGCTCCTCCTGGTGACAGTGGTTGACCTGGGGTCTCCTAATGAAGGCCAGTAGTGGTCATTACCTTGAATTCTGGTTGGATTGTTCTTAATGCATGCTCTGTTGGCTACGGGTCTGTGGTAAGTCCCATCATTAATTTCCCTGTCTTTTTCCTCCTTTCTTCATGGATCTTTCACAATAGTAGGGAGCAGGGAGGCTTGGAGACAGGTACAAGACATTTTTGAGATGAGGAGGTAGGTACAAGTAGATAGGTACAAAGCATTCACTTTCTACCAGTCTTGATAGGTACAACACATTCATTCCGTACCAACTTTGACTGTTATTGTAAGGCCTGCATCTGTGATTTACATAGTCAAATTTTGAGGCTTAGCACCTGATGAGAAAATGTTGAGGCAGAAATTGATCCTTTGACAAACCCTTACAAATATATATACACATATATATATAATGAAGAATGAAGATCATAAAAAATAAAAGCTGAGCATATACAAAGCAGAAAGAAGATTAATCATTGAAGATTTTTACCAATACATCATTAAACATATTAGGCAAGCTGTGATACTCTAATACTACTTGGAGGAGGACCAGATGATGTGACTTTATTTTCCAAGTACAATGTACTAACAAAGTATTTGAGATCTGACCTGGACCTCTTGTGTTTTGTCAGTACCATCTATCCCATTTGAGTTAAAGGGATATTTCCCACTGGCTGGGTCAGTAGGCGCTGTCATAAGCATTTCTCAGTCAGCAGGAGTCATTCTTGAGCCAGTGGGAGCTGTCACAAACCATTCTGACATAACATGTATCATGCTGGAAGTGAGATTGACCTCTCCAACCTCTCTTGCTATTATACGCGGGTAATCAGGTCACTCCATTCATCTAGTAGCTTAAACTGAGCTCAGCTCAGCCATTCAACATCTGATGCTACTGGTCTGACTCTTTACAGCTGCAACAGCCATGTACCTGTGAAGCTTCATACAAATGGGATTATAGTAGTGTGAAATTATTGTGAACTGCAAAAAATGGTCCTTTTTCTCAGACTGTTTTACCCTGTAAGGCATAAAAGGGGGGAGTTTGGGTAGCATTTGAAAAGACTGCAGGGTAGCAACAGATGTTCTGCTACCTGCAAAGCATCTGACATGCCAAGAAGTCCTGAATGTGTCCTAAGTTTGGCAAGCAGGGTCTTTCAACAGAGTTTTCTGTGCAAAAGTCCTTCATGCTGTGGAAGGGTCAACTATTGAAAAAGGAATACTCAGTGGAAGTTTTATTCTCTGTGGTAGGTGATGGGTAGTACGGGATAAATTGATGTATTTTACCACTTCTTAAGTTTGCAACTATGAATTTTTTGTGAAGGAAATGACTAAGCTTTCTTTTTGAAAAAAGAATGGTGGCCACTAATTTTAAAGTAACTCTTCATGTTACTCTGCTTTATCAAGTAGTTCTTGGTTATACTATAGCTGAATGCTGATCATTCTCACAGAATGTGACGCACAATGCCCTAAATTTCCTTTTTTTGAATCAGGGGAATCAAACTTCAGAAAGCCTATCCTGTAGAAACACTTCTATCCTAAAGTACTACCTGGAAACAAAATGAGTGAGGGGAAGCTCTTTACTGCTTCTCTAAAAACTGTTTCCCTATGCCATATATGTTTAAAGATTAATTAGATGCACAGACATATTCTCTTCTACTGAGAGGACCCAAAAAGGGTTCACAACTTTGAACACTGTTTTAGATTATGATACTTATATATGCCTCATCTCACAATAGACCAGTTGTGAAAGAGAGAGTTCTATGGCTTTTATCTAGTAGTAGGTGGCTAGAGCATTCTTTGTGATAGATATATCTCCTGCAGCAAAACTCAGTTTCTCGGATATCTGCAGTAGGTCAGCCTCAACTTCTATTCTTGAGGTATTATAGTTCCACTTCATGTATAGTGATTATGGAATAAATGGTCCCTGAGATAGCATAAGACTATGTGTCACTCTGTGACCTAATGACAAGTCACATTGTGTGTGATGAAGAAGGAATAGTCTCCATTCATATACCTTTATCTATTTATATTTTTAGGATGAGCTTTCTCTGGATCATTAATAAAGTCTCTACTTTTCTTAATCACATGGAAAGTTCAGATTCAGAAAAGCAAAAGGATAAATGACCTCTGGTTTTTCACTTCCAACATCCGTGTTCTCACTGTTATTGTTAACAGCATAAAAAAGAAAAAGAATAGGAAGCATTAGGAGCTCTCTTTTGTGTGGTCCTTTCTAACATCAGCTATGTATGTGACTGCAGACTGTGACATAACCTCAGGAAAATACTGAGGTTATCAAGTAAAGAATGAGGAAAAATAGGACAAACTGCTTTTTTAAGGCACAAGACTAGATTTGATGACACACAGCTTCTCCTAGTTCTGCAGAGAGTGAGACCGGTGCTGCTTCTAATTGGTAAAAGGTCATGTTACTGTACCTGGATGCATACCCAGAACAGGGAGTCCAGGACATAATGGTGAGCTGGGATCATGAACTGAATTACTTTCGAAATTCCATGTATGACCTTCCTTCTTCTAGTATGCGATGATATAACAGTTGGTATTTCCTTGTTTTACCAGCTTACAGCTAGCAGCACATTCCAACAAGTACCACCACTGACTTCTCTACTATTCTCTTTACTATAAATCTCTTTCCCTTTCAAGGAACATTCCATGTATTCCTCATTTTCTCACAATCCATTGAGAAATGATGTCAAAGGAAAATTAACCAGATTATCAGATTTTTATGGAAAACAAACTGTCATTAAGATTCAGTGACTATCTAAAGGACTGGTAAGCAATGCCTGCCTTTTGGAAAACAAAATGGTTTTACAAGAATATGTTCCTGGTGATCATGCAGCTTACATATAGTAGCATTAATGTGTAGTTGCTGAAGACTTGATGAAGGGAGTTGTTCAAATGCCACCTCAGACATGTTCTGTAGACAAGTGAAAAAAACCAAGCTGACATCCAGGCACTTTTGCTGAGGTGATTGATGTGGTACTTACATAAGTTTACAGACATTTGCCCAGTCATAAAGACTACAAGAAGACTATTGCTGAGGAATACCTTATGGAATGCTAACCTCTTCCTTTCTAGGTTAAGCAAACCCCTTTTGCTGCTACGTATGGAAGGATTTTGTCTCTCCCCTATTCAACACACACTTGTTACTTAACCAGAAAAAAAAAAAAAAGAAACTTCCTTTCAACTGTCTTGTACTTAACATACCTTAAAATTAATATCCTATCTAAATTGAATTGAAATTTTCTGAACCGATGTGCATCTGAAAAATACTTACATCTCTAAATCATGAAAAATACTTACATACTCTAAATCATGAAATATTGATAATCCAGATTAATACCTCAATTTTGTAACTCACATGTTTCATCCTTCCGTCATATTCTGGGTGGCTGTATGTCTATGTGGGTGACTGGATTGTCTGAGAAAAACACTATATTTTAGGGGGGAAAAAGATGTTTATTTTGACTATTGCATATTTTTTTAAATTTCTGAATAAACAAATGTTGTTTAATTGTGTTAACACTATCCATTTTGATCCCCATTGTATGTGATTAGATGAACATCCTTGGTTGACCAGTGTCTCAATGCTCTAAAAACATGTCATTACTTACAGAACTGGGCAATTAAATGAAAATAGTTATAACAGTTCAGATTGGTCTAAAAAGAAATAAATAGATGAAAATTAATAATATGTGATATGCAAAGGTCTGGAGAAGAAGTGCACAGAAGGACATAAAAAGAACAAAGGCTTTCATACTATATGGAAGATTACATTTTTCAAACAATTTAAAATAATCAGTTTTAAAGTTATTAGCTGATTGTTTTACAGCTTTATGCTTTCCTCCACTTATAAAGATTTGACAATAATGCCTTTTCATTCTTTCAGGATGCTCTAAATTATACACAAAAAGCCTTTCTAAGCATAATCGTATATTCAGAGTATAATGACTTTAGGTTGATCAACACAAATCATGCTAGAAAAAAATTCCCTGGTGATTGGCATGTAAAAGTTTAATACAATGTGCCCTGAATTCTGGCACTGTTGATGCAGACAGTAAGCACTTGGGCTTATTGCTACACTTAAGTTATACAAATAGAAAGTTGTAAATTTTATTTCCAGGGCACTGTAATTTTGAATGCACCAGAGTTCCTCATCACTTTCTTCAGCTAGCACACTCTTGTCAATCATCCACCTTTTGGTACATCAGGGTTTTCATTAGTTCTATAACTGCCTGACCTTGTGCCAGACTTGAGCAGACAGGTAGTTCATAACCCTTTACTGTCAGAATTAGCATTCATGATACTACTTAAACTGCAGAGCAAATTTAGAGTTCATTATTAAATGAGGCATATGTTACTACACTTATAACTGATTCAGTCTAGTTATTTTTAGTTTGACCTTTTCTGTATTCATCAAATCAGCTTTGAAATAGACATTGAGGTACCCTTTACTGTTAGTTATAAAAATTCTTAGAGATTTTTTTAATGGAGTTATCTGATGAATTCTCATATATCAGCGGTTTAGGGATATAAGTGCCTTGCTGTTAGTTTAAGTAAAAATAAGATGAGATGAAATCACGTGGATGTTAGTGTTCATATTCTTCAACTATATCATCTTTCTTTATCTTTGTTGTTATGCCAAGAAATTAAAGGTTAGCGTTTTCAGTTCAGAACGGGATGAAAACTTCCACTAAGAATTAAAAAAAATGTGTGAAGTTGAGAGTATAAGAATTATTAAAGTGCATTTAGTCCTAGCATATATTTACAGCTAAAGTTTCCCCGTCATTATGATTTTCTGGATATCCTCCTCCTCTTGAGGTAAGGCATTGAAAACAGAGATGCTAAAAATCACTGGAACATGATGAGGTTAACAACTGCTCCTTGTCATTCACCTTTCTCTGTCTTAGATTTCTAAATTCAAACATGGAAAAGACATTCAACTGAAAATATTGTTAAATTATATAAACTTATTAGGGCACCACAAACCCTTCATCCTTAAAAATCTCCTTTTTGACTTAAAATAATCTCACAAGTATCAATGAAGCCATCACTAACTGATTTTCACTAGTACAAAATGATAAATTTTCATAAAAAAGGTAAGAGTGTATACTCATGAAATACTATCATATTGATAAACCATAGCATTAACAAATACATTCAGAACTGATCTATATCCATATTTAGTGGTGGAACAGAAATGTAAAACAAAAAAAAAAAAAAAAAACACCCCAAAGCAAAAAAAAGTATTTATGCACCCAATCTTGTAAATAAAAAATGTACACGTATACTGGACAAAACTTTTAGACGTATTTAAATATCCAATTCCTAATGAAATCAATGGGAGCTGGTGAATAGCTTTTAGAAGTCTAGCCTGAGATATCATTACCCTTATGGACCATTAAGAGGTAAAAGTTACTGCATTCTGTGTGGAATAGAGAATTTCAAAATTACATCTTCGCTTATTTCTTTTTTTTGACAGGCACAGGGCTTACTTATTTTCTCATAAAATTTTTGTGCCCTATGAACATGGCTATGTTATACAACTACATACAAGCCCACTTTGTTGAATTAAACCTTTGAGGCTCATGGAAAACAACAAACCGTGGAAACAGGAAGAACTGCAACACTAAAGTGTCCTGTTTGAACTTCAGATGATCATATAAGATAAAAGTAGCTCATTAAACAATAGGTTGGTTTCTCCACAGATTAATTTTTTTAATTTTTTTTTTCTTTAGCTCTGTATATTTATTACATGCTAGATCCTGAAGATTATTTCACACCTTTTTACTTATGTACGAAACTGCCACAACACTGTGATACATAACATTCAGTATAAAACATATCACAGAGTTTTTGTTTGTTTCTTTTGTTATAAAATTTGTACATGTGCCACTAATAGCATTACTTTTCATCTTTCTAGAATAACATATATTAAGCTCCTCAACCACTTGAAGATGTGTAAGAATTACTAATTGAATGCTGTTTGTGGAACTTTGCTAACATTTTTGTTTCCTTTAATTTCTACAGAATGATTACATATACAGAAATAAAATTTCTGAAAATGAAGGATAGATGTGTATGTTTGTAACTTAGGTACCCTCTCATTATAGTGCCCTTCCAGTCTGTGCTGGTGGTAGAGATGGTTGCTTAAACTTAAGCACTCTGAGGAGCTTAGTTTAAGATCTGTGTGATAAATTTCAGAGGGAATCAAGAGGAAACCTTAAAGTACACGTCCCAGATGCAATGCTCAAACCTTCATTGGAGGACAAATGCTCAGCTTCTCTCTTTGTCTGGTTCAGCTTTCTCCTTGGTTGCTCCCTTACATGGCATTTACACAGAATTTGGGCAAGCAGGTTCTCAAACATTTGATAGGAATGGTTGGACTAGAAGATCTGATGGGTCCCTTCCAACCTGGTTGTTCTATGATTCTATGATTCTAAGAAACATAGACTGAGCCTAGCTTTAGGTGAGACATAAGGTCAGAACAGGTACTTTGAACATACATATACTTAGGCATGTTGAGAAAAGAGATGCTGAGAAAGAATTTTTTCCGGTTCAGTTCAATGTTGATGTTTCTTCCAAAGCTACTCCGGTAGCTGAGAAAAATTCTGCCTCTCCATAATGACTCCATTCTCCTTTGGGGCTGGTTGCATTGCATCCTCCCTCGCATGTTGCAGCCTTCCTACTCCCTGAATTGACATCATGTCACATTAAGGCAGAAGGCAATTGAGCTTCGATTCATAAGTGTAATAATAGCCAGGAAGCTTAACCAGTGTAAGAACCCCAAAACATTCTGCTTTTTCATGAAGCTTAAAGTTCGCTATATAAACAACAAAAAGGCATTCAGTTATACTTTATTTCTGTGACCAAAAGTGTCTGAAATATTTATAGGACAGGCATCCTTTACCATAGCTCTTTTTCGTGCTTGCAGTACTAAGAACTTCACAATTTCACATCACAGGCTTTAACTGTAGCTCTTGCAGTGAATTTCCTGATGTGCTCAGACTAGAGCTGTTGGAGCTGGGAATTTCTCAGCAGTGGGAGGCAACACAGCAAGTGAGGAGATATCACAAAGCACTTGTTACAAAGCTATCTGGAAGACAAGACCTCTGTTAGAGTTCCAAAGATATTTCTCTTTTTTTTTTTTTTAACCCCTCTCTTTTAATGTGGTTGAAGGAGAGTGAAGTTAGAGTAGGCCAAATGGATGCCAAGAGTCTCTACTAAAAAATCAGTTGTTTTAGGTTTATTCATTCCCTTTTCTCCTCATCCCACACAGCCAATTCCTTGAGTTTTCTCCTGAGGAATAGTGCGTATCATATCTGTTGGGGACTGCATCCAAGTAAATCATAGAATCATAGAATTGCTAGGTTGGAAATACCTGTGAGTACAACCATACCTGTCCTCTACTAAATCATATCCCTGAGTACTTCATCTATCCATCTTTTAAATACTTCCAAGGATGATGACTCAACAACCTCCATGGGCTACTTGTTCGGGTGCCTGATAACCCTTTCAGTGACAATTTTTTTTTTCTACTATTTAGTTTGAACATTCCCTGGCACAACCTGAGGCCATTTCCTCTCATCCTATACCCTATCACTTGGGGAAAGATATGAACACCCACCTTGCAACAGTCCCCTTTCAGGTAGTGAAAAGATCTCCCCTCAGCCTCCTTTTCTCTGGGCTAAACACCCCTAGTTCCCTCAGCCATCACTCATAAGACTTATTCTCCAGCCCCTTCACCAGCTTCATTGCCCTTCTCTGGACACACTCCAGCACCTCAATGTCTTTCTTGTAGTGAGCGACCCAAAACTGAACACTATGGGTTGATGTGAGGACAGAACAACTTGTAGAAATCAAACATCCAGCTCAAACCTTGCTGACTTTGCTAGCAGATTCTTTAAAATTGGATTGAAGTCAGACTTCAAAGAGAAAGATGAGCTAAAAAATAAAGGGTTTTTTTATTTTTTTTCTTTAATAAAGAGAAGAATTTAAAAGTTTACGTGATCTGAAGCAGTGAGGTATTTCATGACATCAGTTTCACTTTGAAGTCCACATTCTAGACAAGGCATATCAGTTTCAAAGTTTCTATAGCACAGGCACAGCCAAATGGGCTCAACATACCAGGATGTAAGTGTGATGAGTGCTCCATATATCTACGAGTGTTTTCCATTTGTTTTTATTATCATTGGAGAGAAACTTGTGATTTCGAAGTCAAGGAATTGTCAGCATCAGAAAATTTAGAACAGTGAGATAACTTTAAGAATGGAAGGTGGGAACAAAATTATATATATTATCCCTAAATGTGATAGTTACTCTTCACCTGTGAATATATTCATTTCTGGGAATTATTAAATGAGACATTAACTTAGAAGACAAAAAAATGTATTTATATTCATTTGTGCAGAATTCTTGCCCCAGATGAGTGAACAGATTCATAAAAGACCTTCTTCTTTAACAGCAAATCTTCCAGGTCTGGAAATGTGAAACTAAAGTAAACTTAGCTGGTTGCTTACAAGGAGGCAAAATCATGTCAAAATTATTTCAGTGGCAGTGTCACATTGTCAGTTGTATCCTTTCTCTTGTGACTGATAGTATTGATATATAAAAAGAATGGAATAGAAAATATCAAACTTTTATGTTATATGCAAGTACATGCAGATCAAATTCAGGAAGGGAGGAACAATGTATCGCTTTTCTAATTATACGTATATTTTTATGCGCATACGCATCTATACATACATAAAGAATATTTTATTAAACACATAAGCAGGACTAATTTTAAGCAGATTTCAATAAGAAGGCAAAATGGTTAAGGAGAGGACTGATTAGGAGGAATTGTATAAGATCATGATACACAACTGAGATATTCAGTTTAGGGAACAAATTCCTAATTATATCAGTATCAGAAATATGATTAAATATCCAGCAGTACTGCAAACATGCAACTGAAAGATATATACCAAACATGAAAGAAGGAAATAAACTGTTGTTTAAGTACTGATGTATGTTTATAATTTCCATGAATTAAAATAAAAATACAAAGTTTTTCAGTGACGTGGGGAAACGAAAAATCATATAAGACAATGTTCTATTTGAGAAGAACTAAGTCTACTATTACTCCCCAGATCTTCTTTGGCTACTAGAGGGGCCTTTGTCATACAAATATGAGTGAAGTACAAGGTCCAATCCTGTTCAGCATTTCAGCATTTCTATTACTTACCTGGTTGATGAGGCAGAGTGTAACCTCAGCAAGTATGCTGATGACACAAAAGTTGAAGGGGTGGTTGATACACTGGAGGGTCATTCTACCATCCATAGGGACCTGGAAAGACTAGAGAAATGGACTGAAAGAAAACTCTTGAAGTTCAACAAGGAGAAGTATGAAGTCCTACACCTGGGGAGGAATATCCCTAGGCACTTGTATCTGCTAGAGCCCACCAGGCTGGAAAGTAAACTCATATAAGAGGTCCTGGTGGTCCTGAGGGACATCAGCTTGAATACATGTAATTTTTCACCAATCCAGAGAGAAGGAAAAATTTGCTGCATTTGAAAACCTAACAAGTTCCACATGGAGAAAGCTTGAATTTGTCTAAAATTTAGGAAAACGCTCCAGGTTTGCATTTATGAATAACTCAAGAAAAAAAAAAGCATGCAAAGAATAAATATATAATCCAGAATCAGTGTGAATAAGGACTGAGTAGCAAAGACATATAATTCACAATTGTCAATAATTGTAAATAATAGAGTGCAAAAAATAAGTATATAATTGTGTCTTTTAAAGAAAATTTAAAACGCACAGAATTTTTTTTCACCATAAACAAAGAATAAACCAAATGTGATATCAATGGAAGGTTATAACCAGTGTTACGGTGAAGAAATTTGTCTCTATATCTTACCAGAATATTTCATGTTGCAATGTGTGTTTATTAACTGCTGTCCTTCCCCCTACAACTTTTAAAGAGATCTGGCTCCATCTTTAAACTCATCCACTAGACAGTTACAGGTAGATTTAGGGTACTCTCTCATTTGTCTTGTCTTAAGGTTCTAACCTTTCTGATAATAAACGTTCACTATAGTCCATGTCCAAAAATTTCCCCTTATTCTAAGCACAACATCACTCAGTGTACTTTTTGAGGGGTTACCTGGAGATCTGCATTTTCTTGAAATATTGCATCTGATATAATCCTTTTGAGCAGCATAAGACCATGCCATTATTATATACAAACCTCTGCCTACAATCACACATTCTAATCTTAATTCTAAATGCTTAATTGTTAAGTGTACTTGTTACCTGCAATTTAACCAATCTCTCTCTAAGAAGAACACTAATATGAAAAGTTCTGACCATAAGTAAGATTGATAAAATATTCTGTTTTAATTACTTCTCAGCCATAAGTTGGACTTTATTAGTAGAGATTTCTGCTACATTTTTTGTCTGGAATAAAAATATGTTATCTAGAGTTATAATTTAATTCTTTCAGGTAAACCCAAGTATCATAAAGATAAGCTGTTATCTTTTGCTATCTGATTGAAATACTCATGTTTCCATTTCCTATGTAATGGATACCTGTCAAGATACACAGTGTTATGATTTCCTGTAAGCAAAGAATATAGTTAAAAAAAAACCAACAAACCAAAAGCCCATAACATACAGTAGGCAGTAGGTGACATCAACAACAGTGCCTGGAGGAAAAAGAATCATAAAAAAAAAGGTACTATGATTCTTATAAAATACATAACATCACAGGTGTATTTGTGTAACATCACACAAAACATTTTTTGGTTATTTTTTTTTCGTCAAGAAGGCCAAAGTTTCTAAGGGATGAAAAGGAAAAATGTTCTGTGTAAATCTTCCTATGATACTTAATTTGTCAAGTTAAAAATGCACATTAGTTTATTCAGTCCTCTTAAATCTCCAAGGAACAACTGCCTGTTAAAAATTAAATAACAAAAAAACCCTCCCAAATTATTAGTATTAATGTCACTACAAAGAATGGTGAACAATGGTAGTCTACATTTTTAATTTCATAGGATCATAGAATACCCCAGGTCAGAAAGTACCTCAAAAAATATCTGGTCCAAAATTTCTAGCTTAGATGAGATTATCAAGTATCTTGTCTAATCTCATCTTGAAACTCATGTCCCTGGGAAGATTGCTTCAGCAAATGATCATACACACTATACAAAATTTCTTTCTTATGTTGAGATGAAACCCCTCCCACTGCAATTTGTGCTCTTTGTCCCTTGTCTTCTCCATTTGCTCCTCCTGAAGAGAGCCTCTATCCTCTTTGTAGCCAGACTTTAAATTCTGGAATACTGTGTTGAGGTCTCCTCTGCACTTTCTCTTTTTTCAGAGAGAACAGACCTGACTTTCTTCCAAGACCAGGTTCTCCAGCCCTTTGACCATCATTGTGACCCTTCTTTGGACCCTGGCCTGTCTGCCTGTATCTTTCTTGAATTTTCACTGGACACAGTACTCCAGGTGTAGCCTGACAAATGCCGAGTAGTCTATTCAGGTAATGCAAATAGTTTCTGCAGATGATATGTTAGTATTTAGCAGGCAACAGAAGGATTATTGTAGCTGGACAAGAAAACAATAAAACAGGATCTGAAAGAACTAGAATAAACAGAATAAAAATTCCATATTTCATCTTCCATCTTCTAATATGTGTCTGTTCATTGTTTTTTTCCTCTGTGCATCTCTGTCTTCAGAAATATTATGATATTTCTGTGTGGCTTATTTTATAATTTTATATGAACTTTCATGTTTACTTATTTGAACCCAAATACATTTTTTATTATTGCTTCATAAATAAATATCATGATAAAGGCAACAGTGGCTATTTATAAAGAACAGAACTACTGCTTTGCCCTTACAAAGATATGTAACTGTAAATATTGAGATGGATATGTGTGCAGGAAATTTGTTTATTGCTAGTAATTTATTACCATGCAAACACAATAATAAATTAAAAAATGTAAAGAAAAATAGCAGATGTGCAACGGTATCCTTGAGAGGATACATTAGGAAATCTAGAAAAGCAGGGGCATTAAAGCACAGTAGCGCAGTAGTTTAGATAATGAAGTAGAATAAATTGTCTTCATTGTTGTGCCTTCATAGTCACCACAGTGCACTGTGATAAATACAACAGACTTGTCTGATGGAAATCACAAGCATTCATGTTTAATAACACTTATTAACACTTTTATAACATTACTGTTTTATGTTTGTTACATGCTCATTGCTTTATGCAAGTTTATTTCCTGTTTCATTTCTCCACTCTCATTGTGTATTGCAAAAATGTGCAAGACAGGTCTATTTTTTATGTTCTGCTGCATGGTATATAAATAACATTCAGATCTTAATGGAAGTGTCATATCATTTCCAGATCATATTGTCTTGTTTTAGCAACTGGAAGGAATCAAATTAATCAGAAAAAAAACAGAATACAAACTAATACAAATGTTACACTTCCCAAGATGCTAACTGAAATACATGGATGTCTTGTTTGCTAGCTATAGCCTTAAATGGCAGTCATAGGCTTATTCTGGTGCTTGATAAATTATCACTAGTGGTTCTAGATTAAGAACATACATAAAGGTTTAAACTGCTAGGAAATTGCATGGCTCAAGTGAATTTAATTTTACAAATATTAAGATAGATTTTTTTTCCCTCATTATATTATTAGATATGGACATATAGCAACACATCGGAGGCCAGAATATTTACTCTAATTTATAAGTAATCTTTTATTTTAAAGCAAGCAAAGCTTTCATTTCAGAGAATTAAGATGCTCTACTGAAGAGCATCACCAAGTTTTGGAAGAATCTGGACAGCCATCAGGTTGCTTGGCCCTACATCTTTACAGATCTCTTCCCTAATTTTCTCTGTATGCGACTAAACTATGGTAATGTTTCTTGTTTTCCTAGCACACTTCATAAGCACAAGGAACAAGAAACAAGACGCTGAGTCCAATTACATGAGACTCCTAGAATATTTGTTAATCTTTAGCCTCTTTTTTCTCCACTCGAAATACCACCAGAAGTTGGTCATCGGATCACACTGTGTCTCCAGTCTGCCATGGGGTTTATAATTACTGATTTGGGAACACAATAACAAAGACAAAAAGATATGAAGACTTAGTAACACTTTTTTTAAGACCATAAGACTTTAAGGGTCTAGCCAGGAATGCTTTAAGCACATACTATAACTGTGATAAAGACTTAATGTTATAAACAATAATAGTGACATCAGTGGCGTATTTTACACACACACACACACATGAACAATTACTTCTAATATATACTTATGTTTAAATTTAAATTCCTATTAGTATTTACAAATATATATGTTTTAAATTTGAGTTTTAAAAGCTGTACCTCTTCTTATTCAGGCTTCCTTAAGGAAACCTATTATTGGAAACATAACAGATTCAAAGACACCTAAGGATGCCTCTCTGACGTTATCTTTGATGGTCCTTGTTCTACAAGAAAAACTTTAAAGAGTTTAAACTGTGGTATGGGCTATTTGCATTATTTATTGATCCAGGAGCACAGTTAGACATCTGCTGTGTATTTGTTCTTGCTTTACTCTTTGCTATGCGCTTTTATAAATAAATGTGGGTGAGGATGATTTTATGTCTTTTTGATGGAACAAGATGGTTTCTTAAGTAAATCTTTGACAATAATTACTTTGTTGCATATGGAAATGGGATATACTAAGAAAAACTAAAGGGCTTTTTTGTTCTCAGTGAGAAAACACCAAAGAAATACATGCAGTAGTTTTAGAGGGGAAAAACCAACATCCTGCCTCTTTTCACACTAGCATAAAATTTCTGGAAAAAATAAACTAAACTTTGTTCAAAATAACCATTCATAAAGAATGAAAACATATCTTCATTGTTTTCACACTAAAAACCAATGTGAATTGTTTAGCATATTAACAATCAATTTTCTGCTCTATCAGAATGCTCACTAATCAATTTCAGATTAATTTTCTTATTGAAAATAATTGCGGTGGTACTTCAATGATCAACAGCACATGCTCAGGGCATAATTTCTTCGTCAGGATTTCCCCGTGAAAATAAAACACATCTATTTTAAAGTACTTGAGAGATAAATACTCATTAAGGATTAGTGGATTTTCAAGTTTCATCTTTTATAATAATAATTTCTGTTAGTTGACTGTCAAGACCCCTGAATATTAAGCGGTCTTAAAAAAAATTATATTGTTCTTCAGAAAAGATTATTTTTGACTCTTCCAACCACCTGCGGAGGAACAAACAAGTACACAATCATACCTATTCATCTATTTTCAGTGGATAACAGTGACAAGTGTTCGAAAATCTATATAATGGTACCATACTTTTTACTCTTACTGTAACAGATGTAAAGTTTATTGTCAGAGAAATACAATTTCAACCTAGCATTACTATGCAAACTGTGAGCTGTGATAACCACCTCTTACAAAAAATGAGTTTATATTGGTTTACTACCCTTACTTCTTACCCCACTTTGCCAATTGTTGCATCTTGTTATAAATCTCAAGTAAAATTTCTGTTAATTTTCAAATTACTGGTTTCTGTAAAAACATAGAAAAAAATTGTATTGTTCTTATTCTCTTTATGAATAGCTAGTATTGTTTACCTTCTGGCATATTTTGCTATATATGACATTGACAATTGCATTCTATTCAGATACTATTGTAACTAATCTTCAAGGTTCAGAGAATCATTACTTCCATTTCTGATGAATTTTCAGTATTAATTTTTTATTATTTTATTGAATTTCAGTATTTATTAATTGCTTTAAAAATTATTTTGCCTGTGAAGTTGTCTGTCTTAAGATTCCAAACACTAGTTTCTTCCATGTCTTGTTTTCTTCAACTAAAAATGCTTTCTGTCCAGAATGCTCTAAGCATGGATGAAATAAAACATTTTTAAAAGTCATCTTTTCTCTCAAAGTATGAAGAGTGTGAGTAGGAAGTCCTCAGACCCACTGCTTTCTTTTATATTGGACTTCATTGTTCACTGTTATAGAGGTAAACTATATGATCCAGATTCCTCTGTAGCTGAAACGGATAGGACTAAATCTCTAAAACTAATTCAGAACTTTGACTGAATCATCCTTCGATTTTCTTGAAAGCACTTAATTGAACTGTATGGAGTTAATCTGGGGCACGTATTGGATTTAAATAGTTTGAAATCTATTTAGTATGTATGAAATAGAATTAAGGCATTTTATCATACAGTCTATGGCATTTTTATCCTATAGTAACATGACAAATTCTTCATGAGCATCATAACATTTGAATCAGAGCAACTGAATTTTCCCATAAAAATACATTGTCAGATTAATTATATTTCTAACCTCTAGTACAAATATAAATATGAGCACCATCTCTGATTACTTATTCTATTATTTGCATAATTTTCTGTCATGCTAATGAGGTTACTCATATTGATCATTCTACTTATCCTTTCTAAACACTGGAACAGCACTAACATTCTGCTAGATTTTTTTTCTCATATTCAAATACTAAAATTAATACCTCAGAATACCTTCAGTCCAGTCCTGAAATGAGGATAAGGTGAAAATTATTGGGTGTTTGATGTTGTTTATCCATATTTGCTTTTTAATGATTCACTTGGAATAGGAAATATTTCATTATCTCCATGTAAGATATATAGTTTTATGCACACATTTAACATTTTTATCACATGCAGACAAAGAGGTTAAAAGCAATTAAAAACATTTTCAAGAACTTAAGAAAATTAACTAAGTACCTACACATTTTTTAAAGGAACAGGAAGATAGAACAGAAAAGAAAAGAATATTGATCTGTTTATACTATAATTAATTTAATCTGAAAATTCACTTGCTACAGTCAGATTACTCACAGAATTCCTTGCAGAAATTTTTCCAGAATATTTTCCTTTCTGTGTATTCTGTGCCTCAGTTTACATAAAAAAGAGAGATATTTTGGCTCTTCCCTATTACATTCAGAATTAACATTCCTTTAAAATTTTCCAGGATAATCCATTTTTTCTCCTTTAAATTTATTTACTTTCCCCCCTCCACATCCATGCTCTCATCCCACCACTTCTTTAAGATTAGTAAACTAATTAAATTATTTTGTCTTATAAGGTATGAATTAATAATTCCATTTATTTTGAGATGCATATACAGTTCTTTGAGTGTATTTGAGTGGTCAGTTAGCTTCATGACTAAAGAATAAATCAGAGAAGAAGTTTGTAATTTTCAGTATGAATTATTTATGTTTGGTGGATCATAGGACAATTTGGGTTGGGAACAAACTTAAGAAGTTGAATCACTTTCTCAAAGTAGAATTAGCCTCATAGTTAGTTCAAGTTCCTTAGGACCTTGACAAAGCATGTTTCAAAAACTCCTAAGTTCAGAGACTGTACAGCCTCTCAGGATATCTTCCACCCAAGTTTAAGTGCTCTCACTGGGTAGTACCCAGAGGTGCACAGTGAAAGGACTAGATGCAACAACCACAAATTGCAGCAAAGGCAACTCTAAATAGACGTAAGTTTTTCTCTGCCTTTTCTGAAACTGCCACCGCCAGAAGACTGAAGATAGAAATTAAAATTTCATCTCCTCTTAATTTCCTGGTCTCTATGCTAATCAAACCTAGTTTTCTCAGACTTTCCATGTGCATTACCTGCTTCAGCCCATTACGCAACCCAGTCAGCCTCCATGCGACTCAGTCTAGTCTGCAGGTCCCTTTCTTGCATGGAGGACAGTTCTTCAGATGCAGGCTCACAGATGCCAATCAGAGCATCTGCACCACCACTTCACCTCTACTTTAGGAATACTTTGCCTGTCCTCATTTGGAATTTAATTGCATTGGAAACTAAATGATCATGGGGTTTTGATAATAAGAGATCCCACCTCCTCTTCAATATTAACGTAAAAAAAGCAAAAGGCTACGTAAGTCTTCTCACAACTGTGAATTTTTGAAAATAATGGGAGTAGAATCCTACAATCATAAAGCAACCAGGTTGGAAGAGACCCACAGGGTCTGTTTCCCAGTCCATTCACCAGCCTCATCACTGTTCTCTGGAATCGCTCCGGAGCCTCAACATCGTTCTTCTGGTGAAGGGCCCAGAACTGAACACAGGATTCAAGGGGCAGTCTCACCAGTGCTGAGTACAGAGGGAGAATAACCTCCCTGGATCTGCTGGTCACACCATTTCTGATACAAGTCAGGATGCCATTGGCTTTCTTGGCCACCTGGGCGCACTGCTGGCTCATGTTCAGTTGACTGTTGACCAACACCCCCAGGTCCTTCTCCTCCAGGCTGCTTTCCATCCAGGCTTCTCCTAGTCTGTAGCACTGCACAGGGTTGTTGTGCCCCAAGTGCAGGACCAAATATTTGACCGTGTTAAACCTCATGCCATTAGACTCAGCCCAGTGAACACTCAGCCTGTTCAGACCCCTTTGGACAGCCTATTTTATGCTCAAGCAGACAGGCACTTCTCCCCAGCTTAATGTTGTCTGCAAACTTGCTAAGAGTACACTCAAAACCTTCACCCAGGACATTGATAACAACGTTGAACAGGGCTGGATGAGGCACTGAGACCTGGGAAACCCCGCTTGTAACTCACCTCCAGCTGGATTTAACACCATTTACCACCACTCTCTGGGCCTGGTCATCCAACCAGTTTTCCACTCAGGAGAGTGTGCGTCTGTCCAGGCCAGAGGCTGACAGTTTCTGTAGCAGAATGCTGTGAGAAACTGTGTCAAAGGCTTTACCGAAGTCCAGGAAGATCACATCCACAGCCTTTCCCTCAACCAGCAGCCGAGTCACCTTGTCATAGAAGGCGATCAGGTTAGTTTGGCAAGACCTGCCTTTTGTGAACCCATGTAAACAACTTCATTTCTTTTTTGTCTTCTTCTTTCTCTTATCACTAAAAGCAAACAAATAAATAGTCTGGGCTATAAACATGGCATGCATAACTCACCGTAATTTCCCTGAGTCATTTGTCTCAGGCTGAGTGTCATCCTAGTCTCAGGACAATAAGGTTTTATATACTACTATTCATATTAATAGCTAAGTATGGTCAATTATTTAACCGTGAATATAAAGAGGGAACATGGTGTGTGTCAAAGGCTTCCTGTGAGAGTCAAAATTTTGGCAGAGGAGAAGGACTAAAGAAGATAGAAATGGCAGATAGCCAAAATAAGAGGTTACATGTCATAAAGCTGAGAAGCATGGATTTTGGGAAACAGGTTTAGGATATAGAGTAGAAATGACATCAGGAATACAGCTTATAGGGGATAAAATGAGCACAAAAATGGTCAAGATGGACAAAAACTGAAAGACAAGTAATCAGACTTAATGACAGCTTCTAGGAAATCTCACACATTTCACCATGTATTTGTTCTGCTTCTTTACATCCGCAAAATCTCACACGTCATGCCACAATGCATCTGAAGGACAGAACAATTATGATCAGTATCCTGATATTACACAACACTTCTATTGTGGCAATTTTGCAAGACCAGCTTGTCCTCAAACTATTTTATTTTTTCCATAAGCATGAAGAGTGAAAAGTATTTCCAAATCTGAAGTCTAAGGTCACTGTGCAGGTGCTCAGAACAGAATGTTTGTTGAAAGGAGGAAATAAACCAAACCAAATAAACCAAAAACTAATGTATTAGAATTTTGGCAAAGAGTAATGCTCATGAACTGAATCAAATCCCATAGACAAGGTGATCACTCACTAGTGGGTAGCAGTTGGAGTTACTGTTACAAGAGTTTTTGTAGTAGTATCTTTAGCTGGATTGGGAGAAAGTCTCCCAGATCAGCATTTTACTTGCTTCCGATAATTCAACTGGCCATGGTCCCAAGTGATCATACCAAAAAATACAGCATTTACTGCTATTGCTCTGCAGTTTTTTAGATCTTATTTATGTATGAAAAATCTCTTTAATATCTTACTGACCTCTTAACTCTTTCGTTCCATGGTTTCCATTGGGCACTTGGAAAAAAAATATCTATACACAACTTGATCAACTCTGCAAAAGGAGTTGGCTAGGCAAGCCTTTGGGATGCTTTCCTCAGGATGTTAATCCATAAACATAAGCATACAAATTTACAACAGGGAATTAGCAGAACTGTTCAAAATTCCCATCCAGCAGGTTCCTGTAATAGAAAAAATGTTTAATTGTGAAGATTAATTGAAGTACTTTATTTGAAGTCCTTTATCTAGAACTGTTATCTCAAGATCATTTTGGCTTCTGTGTAGATGGGTGGAGGGGGAGCTGCTGGATTATGTGATGAAGTAATGACTGAAGTACACTGGATGTGCACATAACTGCAGCCTTGATTCTATGCTACTCCACCATTCTAACTAAAGGACAAACTGGATTTCTGTATTTATAAATCATTTAAGCCCTATGACATGTTCTTTCTCCCTTCCTTCCTTCCTTCCTTCCTTCCTTCCTTCCTTCCTTCCTTCCTTCCTTCCTTCCTTCCTTCCTTCCTTCCTTCCTTCCTTCCTTCCTTCCTTCCTTCCTTCCTTCCTTCCTTCCTTCCTTCCTTCCTTCCTTCCTTCCTTCCTTCCTTCCTTCCTTCCTTCCTTTCCCATTAGCAGTATTCTGATTTGTCAACTATAATATTGTTGAGGTCATGTTTGGTTTATTTTTAACAGAAAGATATCTCTGACATGAAATGTTGTTTCAGTGAAGTAAAGCACTGTAGAACCAAAATTATTTTTGATATAAATGTATGGTTCCCTCATAAATTTGAGATTGTTATGGTGGAAATAACTCTGACTAGTTTAAAAGTGCAACACAAAACCTCATAAACATTTGTAAATAGGTAAATCTTCTATTTATATTTGCATAAAATCCAACCTTGGCAGGTATACAGGCTACTAATCCCATGCAGTTTATGAAATGAATATTGTAGAAATTCTTTTCACTTAATTCCTAAAACCAGAGAAATTGGTACTTTGAGAAGCATTTGAATCTACTGGAAATGAGTAAATTTCTTGTATATAGTTTATTTTGTAATGTTATTTCAGAAACCTTGTTCTTTAGATTCCCCTGTAATGTGCCATGATTTTGAGGTAACGATTAGATCTAGTCAGAATATTTCTTTCCAAATAGTTTTTGGATCCGAGAAAGAATTATTTAATAGTCTATTTTTTTAATAAACATACTCTCTAGGATAATTCCAGTTAACACAGAAGAAATTAACATCTAAGAAAGGAAAACACTGCTGTCTGAAAAAAACATAACTGGAGATCATATGCCCAGTCTTTCCCACAGACCAGGATCCTCAACCAAACAGTTTTTTTAATCTTGTACAACTATCCAAATATCCAAATTGTTCTTTTCTCGAAGAGATTGTACCAGGATATTTCTTCAGAGATGCATTTCAAACTATATGAAAAAAAGGCAAAAAAAAAAAGTACTAAAATTTATAGGACATGATTTCTAAATTCTGTCATTCTAGCTTTAGAATTTTTTTTCTCTCTTGGCAAATTCCAAAATCTCCCTTTAGGAAACATTAGAGTTTTTAAATTCAAAGTTAAGACTGATTTGCCATACAAGTTCAAGTAAATGCTTAATTACCTTTTGAACAGTCATGCACTCTTCAAAAGGAATCATAAATTCCACCCTATGATAATTTTATTATTCCTAGCCTATTACTAATGTATTTGCAATCACAGATCACAAAACGATTTTATGACTGGGTTACTCATCAGCTCCTAATACGCTCTTGCCTAAAACCAACACCGTTTTATAAATATTTATGTAAAACTAACAAGGATTTCAAGCCTAAGCCCTGTTTGCAGCAAATATGTAAACTTTCATTTCAAAAATAAATATGAAAAGAAGCAAATTGTTAAATGTCTTATCAGAATGATGATATTTAGCAGAAATCCTTTTCTAAATAGAAACCTTTTATACCTTCCTTCAGGTCTTTATTAACAGAAAACCTTTAAATAAAAATATATTTTTTGAGAGGTGAAGAAACAGAGTTGCAGAACACTTAAAATGGTAGTCTGAATAAATATAATAGTGAAATAATTTTGCATGTTAATAATCTGTATTATCTATGAACCACAATGTATGCACGAACTAGTTCTGTCTTAAGGAACTTGCTTTGTGCAAGTATCTATACGCTATATTTTCTTTATTGCACCTTTTTCCTTCTGAGGACATTGAAAGGAGTCCTTCCAATCATGTGCTTTTGAAGGAATTGTGAAACTTTAGGCAGTCACTGCTTTTAAGAAATTGTGACATTGTTCTTCTGCAGGTGACCAAATAATTTCAATTGGAAGACTTGGTAAAGCAGATCATAACTGGCTGCCTTTTTGGGAGTGTAATAGTGTTTGATTTCAACTTGTGATGTGATGAAAGCAAAAGATTAGACAAAGGAAAAAAATATCAATGAGAAATACTCAGTTGTCTTGGAAAGACTAATTTTTCAGAGCTATACATGGTCACTAGCAGTTCTTGGCATGTATTAGTTAGGAGGCAGAGAATTTTGGCCGGACTTTCATTTCTGTATGTATTGGGTCATAAAAATTTAGAATGCTTGGAATACTTTGAACATCACAATTCAAAAATCAGGTCTTTATTAAACCCTAGGAATATTGTTTCATAAAATAAATTAAAAATGTAAGGTCTATTCCAAATGATGGTTGAATACAAATACAAGTATAAAACATGAATATCTACAGCATGGAACAAAAGGGTTTTTGTTTTTATCTGACTAGAGTAAGTTGGCCTCTCATTTCTTGTGATAGCATTCAAAAATATATTTTATGTGTAGAGTTCTTATTGGCATATATAATGTAAATATATAATAGTAAAAACACAAGAGGAAAACAGGGAAAATTTTAGAAGACTGCAGGGTAATTTGTTCTCTAGAATAGAAGAAACATGAAGACAGGATGCAGAACCTGAAGAAACATAATATTTTCATCCATGTTTTTGAAGTGCAGTTTTTATGTAAATTGTTGAGGTTTTTGAAATTTGTAGGATGACTACAAATACAATTGGAAGTGACAATGCAGTTCAGATGGAAACATGAAAGCAATATAAAATATCTTTAAAATTTTAGCAAGATGCTGAATAACTTGGAAAGTAGGCAAAATTCACCTCTTTAAGGGTACAAAGCACTAAATCCAGTGAGGAAGAAACTCTTATGGGTTTATTGCAGTGAACAAATGCGATACACTAGACACTTGAGAAGGTAAAGTACCAAGCCAGAGCAGAACAGCTACCCTTGACCATCCAAGGACTCAATTCAGTTACATATGGCCTAAAACACAGGCCATATTTTCAGCGACTGTCATTGTTGCTCAGGGAGAGATTAAATTGCTGGAACATATGGTCATTTCAGGAGCAGGTCTCTTATGCAGAGATGTGTAGATGGTTATTAAATTCTGAGAAAAAATTATTAAAAATGGAAGAAGCCAAATATAACAGCTTCTGCTCCAGATTTGATAGCTATATTGGCTCTCCACCAGATACTCACCTAACCAGTAACATATTACACTATTTAAGTCTCAGTTTGTGAAAGTTTTGAAAGCAGTGCAGTGCATAAACCAAAAAGATGTCAGTAATCAAGGTTCACAAGTTTTAATTAAAGTGAGAAATAAACAAATATCCAGTTGACAAAGGGCACAGTTTGAAAACCAAGGGAAGTAATTTGTCAAGCCAACAAGACTGAAAAGAATGGAAGATTTTGTAGAAAAAACTTGGAATATTTTGGTATCAACATCTTGTATTTTTTAACTCTTAAAATGAAAGTGTTTATATATTCATAGAATAGTTAGAGTTGGAAGGGACCTTAAAGATCATCCAGTTTCAACTCCCCTGCCATGGGCAGAGACATCCCACTAGATCAGGTTACTCAAAGTCCCATCCAACCTAGCCTTGAACACTTCCAGGGATGGGGCATCCATAACTTTACTGGGCAACATATATCGATGTCTCATTACTCTCAAGGTGAAGAAATTCTTCCTAATAGTTAATCTAAGTCCATTCCTCTCCAGTTTATACCTGTTCCCCCTTGTCCTATCACTACAAGCCTTTATGAATAGTCCCTCTGTAGCTTTCTTGCAGGCTACTTTCAGATACTGGAAAGTTGCTATAAGATTATGGTTGGACTCGATGATCCGATGGGTCTCTTCCAACCTGGTTGTTCTATGATTCTATGATCACCTCAGAGCCTTCTCTTTTCCTGGATAAACAAGCCCAACTCTCTCCACCTGTCCTCATGGTAGGTGCTCCAGCTCTCAGATCATCCTCGTAGTCCTCCTCTGGACCTGTCCCAACAGCTCCATATCCTTCTTATGTTGAAGATTCCAAAACTGGACATAGTACTCCAGATGAGGTCTCACAAGAGAGGAATAGAGGGGTGGAATCACCTCCCTTGACGTCCTAGCCATGCTTCTTTTGATGCAGCCCACGATATGATTGGCCTTCTGGGTAGCGAGTGTACACTGCTGACTGATGTTGAGCTTCTTATTAACCAGCACCCTCAAGTCTTTCTCTGCAGGGCCACTCTCAGTCACCCTCTGGAGCCACCAAATCCCAAGATGAATAGAAAGCTTATCAGAAGTAAGCAGTAGTAAACATCGAAAGATCAGGGAGCTAATTCTGGAACTCACACTACTCCCCATTTATTTAACTATATAGTATGGACTACAAAACAGGATCCTGTTCCAGTGTGTTCTTTCCACAAGGTCACAACTTCCTTCAGGGCACCTCCAGCTGCTCCAGTGTGGGGTCCTTTGCAGACTGAAGGGTAGATATCTGTTCTTCAATGGACCTTTATAGGTTGCAGGGATACAACCTCCCTTGCTGTGGTCTTCACCACGGGCTGCAGAGGAATGTCTTCTTTGGTGCTTGAAGCACCTACTCTCCACCCTTCTTGACTAAACTTGGTGTCTGCATGGTTCTTTCTCTCACATACTCTCACTTGCTGTTACGCAGTGATTATTACTACTTCTTCAACACATTATTCCAGAGGCACTACCACTATCACTCATAGTCTCAACTTTGATCAACAGCAGGTCCATCTTGGTGTTAGCTGTCATTGGTTCTGTCCAATACAGTGGCTGCTTCTGATATCTCACGGAAGCCATCCCTGCAGCTTCCCCATTACTGAAAACTTGCCATGTAAACCCACAACAAAGACTAATAATTTATCTGATGTTTAGAATGGTATAAATGAGGAATGAATCTGAACTGGGAATCAAATTAGGATACATTGCCATGCCTGATATTTATATGTTATTAAAGCATACCTCAAAAATATTCATACGCATGTAGCATATACCTCCCTTTACGCTATGGCAGGTAGCAGCTTTTTAAAGTCATGTAAAAATTATGCACTTACTAATGATAAAAATCTTCTTAGTTTTCTCTAGTTGGAAGGAAGTTCTAGATCTGTACTAGTTTCATGTTAAAAGCTTTCTGCTAATTATGAGTGAAATGCATTCGTGGTCTGTCTCTGTAGTGATTCAAAATGCAACAATCACTTTTTGAGTACCCACTTTATGCTACCTGAGTTTTCAAGATAACACATACAAACCCAGTGATGTATGATGAGTGCTGCCTAAAAGATGAACACTAAAGATTAATTATAGACCATACTGAGTAGCCCATCTCTTCCTTTCCTATTAGATCTCTCAAGAAATTTGTTGAAGAAATTCTGTTTGCCGAATGTAATGGTACTCCAAGTAAATACTCTAGCAAAGATTCAGCTAAGGACAACCTCTCTCAAAACTTTTTGTCACTCTTCCATTCTATTAGTTTAACATTACATTTAAAAAAAAAAAAAAAATTCCTCCCTTTTCAGGATATGGTGTCAATTTACCAATCTCAGTGATTCTGCCAACTCTTCTGACAATATAGAGAGTTGTAGGGCTTTTTTCAAATTGTCTTATTTTTGTTCAGATTAGTAACAAATGACAGCAGTGTGTTCTGTAGAAAAATATATAATTGAATTTCAGTGATATATAAATAGACATATAAATTACACAATATCATTTACAATCATATATTTTATATAAATCACATGCAATATCATTTAATACGAAATTAAATGCATAATATAATATATTGCATAATAATATAATGCATAATATAATATATATAATATAATGCATTTAATACTAAATTAAATGCATAATACTAAATTAAATGCATATGCTCAATTAATGAGATAAACAAAAATAAGTTACTCTAACTCATTATTGCCTTCTCACTAGAAACATATCCTCTGTAACCCTACAGATATGTTTCAATTGCCTCTAGTTGTGAATGTGTTTTGACACAAGGGACAGTGAGAAAAATCAGATAACCAAAAGCTTGAAAAATGAAATTTGGGTATCAGCTGAGGTGATATTAGGGCTCCATTGTTCTTCTGAAGGTACTTTGAAACAGTACTGCTGTTGTCAAGTTCCCCTTGCAAAAGACAGTAATTAAGTTCAGCAAGAAGTTGCTAGTAATGATGTTTTTTCCAAGATTTCCTCACATTGCCACAAGATGTTTCACAATACGATCAGAGCAGTAAAATTATTCATTTTATGTAATTCTAGACATCTCTTGTAAAGGCCAAATTGAAAAAAAATCAGATAGTGTAATGCTTATAATGCCAATCATTTCAATAAATGACTGACATTTTAACCTTTTCTATGACAGTGAAGCAGACATTTCATAAAATGACTAAAAATAGTATTAAAATAATATTTTTTTTCTGCTTATTCAAACTTAGAATGACATATTTGGCCATGTTTCCCCATGAGAAAAAAATGTCTCAGAATGCACTTGAGAGGTGAAAATGTTAACTTGCTTTGTAGCAATTCGTGGACATAGATCATATGTTGCTGATGAGCAGGAATTGAATAGAATGTGGTCTGTGGTGCTATGTATAATGCGGATAAGTATTTTTGTTAACTTAATTAGCAAAGAATATTTTCTATTATTAGATGTTAGACAACACAAATGGAAATTGACCATAGAAAATTGTGGAAAATATGGTAACAGTTTAGTGCAAAAAAAAAAAAATTAGTATGGATACTATTCAGTATACTTATTGAGTTGTCAGTTGATCTATACTCACAGCTCACAACATATCACAAGATTTTTATATATCTATTTATATATTTTTATATATATTTTTATATTTATATATTTTATATACTCAAAATTGAGTATACAGATGTAACTTTACTTACTCTTCAATAAAACTATCCAAGAAAAAAAAAAAGAAATGAAAACCATCTCATTCTAAAATGACGTTTAAAGAAAAATTATTTTCCAGATTTTAATGTTTGTATGGAGATTTTTGGCTTTCCTTATGCTTCCTTTGAACTCAATTAAACTGTAATACTTGATTCCAGTGCCAAATCTTATGCCTTGTAATAAATTTGAGATTCAGGTTTGGCACCTCTACACCACGCTGCGCAAAAAATTATTGTGGTATCGCCTGCAATCAAAGTATTCACCCTGTGGCTGTTTCAAATATTTTTTATTTTAACCTGCACTTTTTAGATGCTAGTAATATTAATGTATAGCAAAGTTATTCTATATTCACCTCCAGTAATCCTGACATCCTCAGAGAGGCAAATTTACTTTCATAATTTTAGAATACCAGATGAAAAAAAAACAAAACAAAAATATCTGCTTTCAAGTTTGGTCTTTCATGAAGCATAATAAAGTAGAACTAAATTTCAAAAATATTCAGCCTAGAGAAGAAGAGACTGAGGAGGGACCTCATAGCAATTTACTACTTCCTCACAGGGGAAGGAGGTGGAGCAGGTGTTGATCTCTTCTTTCTAGTGACCAATGATAGAACCAAAGGGAATGGCAGGAATATGTGTCAGGAAAGGTTTAGGCTGGATATTAGGAAAACGTTCTTCAATCAGAGGGTGGTGGGTCACTGGAACAGGCTCCACAGGGAAGTAGTCATGGCAGTAAGCCTTACAATATTCAGGAAGCATTCGGATAATGAATTCTGACACTTGGTGTAAATTTTGGGGTGGTCTGTGCAGGGATAGGAGTTGGACTCAATGATCCTTGTGGGTCCCTTCCAACTTAGGTCATTCTGTGATTCTGAGATTCTTTGATTCTGCAAGTCCATCTATGACCATACAGTGTCAAAAGCCTCAAAAAAGCAAAGATTAAAAAAATTAAAATATTCATCAAGCTAGTAATTTCATCATGCAAGGCTATCTGTCTGCTCAGGTATAATTTCCCCTTCATAAATCTATGTTGTCACCATTATTTCCTTTATGTATCTAGAAATATTTTCCAGGATTGTTTGCTCGCCTACTCAAGGACTTAGATGAGGCTGATTGACTCATATTTAATTCGATCCTCCTTTTTCTTCATGAAAATAGGGGTGACATTTGCTTTCTTCCAATCCATAAGAACCTCATGTCATCACCATGACTTGTTAAAGAGGAGTTGAGAGTGGCCTTGCTATGACATCAGTCAGCTCCTTCAACTCCTACTACTGCATCCAAAGTTGAGTTCACTTCCTTGCAAACATAGCTAAACAAACAAACAATCAAACAAAGAAACAAACTTGATGCTAAGCATTTAATAAAATATTATGTGCACTGAAATATTTCCTTACATCTTCATTAGATAAGATCCAATCTCAACAGTTTAAATCCAATTGGCAATTGCACCCTTGGACAAAACTAAAACTCAAATATATTGTGGTTTTCTATGAAAGGAGAAATGTTTGTCATTATATGGGCTTCTAAGAACTAGTTATTTGACAAGGGATTTGTTTGCTTGTTTATTTGTTTGTGAATATTAACTGAATGACCCTATTCTTTCACACATCGCTCAAGGTATTTCAGGTGATATGCTCATCATACTGTGCCAGGGAACTCTGAGACTTGCTGTTTTGATAACCCATACTCAGCCCTCTGCTTGGGTCCAAGGACCACAGGCCCTGAGACTTCAGTTTCACATATGATCCGCTTGACTCCTGCCTGTTTCTGACAGAAAAGGTGTTGTTTATTCAGCTGCTGCTTCTGGGAAGTTTACAGTGGAGACCCAGCATACTCAGATCTGTCTGGCTACTCTCTCAATATGGTACTTGCTTTTCAAAGCTGAAGCAGTGTTGTTGCTGTTGGCAACCACAGCTCGCTATTAACATGCAGGCATTATGCTGCAGAAGTATTGAACACCACATGAAATTGCTACTCAGTGGTAATTTGTAAACAATACATAGCATGAGGATCACCAAAAAGATTTTCTAGGAGAAAAGGAAAATTTAGATGCAAACATAATGCTAGAATTTCTCATGCTTAAATCATCAGATGTGAAAACACACATGTAAGAAAAATATTTTAATTAACATTATAGAATACGTGGAATTTTTAGAAATTCAGTAAGACTCTTGAATATCTGAACTTCTTTTTGTTATTTAACTTTGGACTAATTAAAAATCAACAAAATTATGTCAAGTAACTGCTATGAAATATTGTTTAGTAATTCTTCCGGTACAGGTGGTCACTTCATAACTGAGTGTCAACCCATCATTAGGGAATGGGAAAAAAAAACCAGTTTCCCTAATAGAGAAATTAACTAAAATGCCACAGATTCTTGTTGGGACTTTTTTAACTGATGATTTTGAACTCTGTAGAGTAATTACTACGGTCTGTGCACAGGATCTGTACTTCTGTTCCAGATTGGCCTTAACACCACCCAGTTCTTGCTCAGTAAGAAGTAAAACCTCCACCAAACTCTGCATGTGACCATCAGTTAAGAGAATCGGGTATTTGGCACTGGACAACTGAACTGTGATTAAATGCATTTGCCTCATCTACAGTGGTGTCTAGCTATGTTGTGGATTCCTGGAGTATATTAACAACATCCAGTAAGACTATACTGAGACAAACAGGACCTTGATAAAATTATTAACAAGTTGTTCTGCTATAGAAATCCTCATGCATATAAGATTGGATCTGCAATGTCTAAAAGACTTAAGTTTTATCTTCTGCAAGCTACTGAAAGGAGAAAATGTGGATGGGGAGTACAGAGACTATAGGAAATAATTTCAAATCTACTGAAAGTAGATCAAAATATGACAATTAACTACTGGCACATCAGAGTTGTCTCTGGCAGCCATCAATGGTAGCAGCTAAGAGGGGATAAGATGTGGATTCCTGGGAGCATACTCACAGAAGTAAAAGAAAAACCATGTAGTAACATAGGAGATAAATCCATGAATTACTGATGGATCAAAAATAATGTAAAAGTTAAAAAAATATCAAAGCTGATAGGAATGTATCACCAAGAAGAAAAAGACAAAAGATTGAAATATGATTAGCTTTGTTCTTTGATATAAAAACATAATGATATTTTATTTCTAGCTGATGTTAGAAATTTCAAGTAAGGGCAAAGTGGTAATTTCCAAAGGGAAAAAACTTACCTGTTTGGAAAATTAAAGAAAATATAGATGCCTCTGATTATAAAATTATCATTATATTGCCTGATTTCATGTTAACCTTTTCCAGATCTTACCAAAACTGTGCTGCTTCTGTAGATTTTTCAGTAGCACAACAATGTGTGTCGAAAAACATTAAAGTAGTCAAATAACTCATTCTCTTTAATAATTATTTTCTAGGCAAGAGAATAGTATTAGGTTAATGGTTGGACTAGAAGATCCGATGGGTCCCTTCCAACCTGGTTGTTCTGTGATTCTGTGATCTGTCTGGACTTCAATAAACTGAAAAAGAGAGTAAGTTTTTTAGCCAATGAGAAGAAAAAGATTAGTACTCGTATAATAGGTTTTGCAAAGAACTGTTTGAAATGTAGTTGTCAATGTGTAATAACAAATTGGAAATTATCAAAACTGAAGGAAGTTAACTTCAGAATTCTAGAAGAACAAGAAGATGATGGACAGATACTATTTAATGTTGTATTTTCTTTTGTTTTTTTTTTTTTTTTTATTTTTTACTTAAGTATGTGTTTACTATCTTAATTTGGGAGACCATTGTGAAAACTGAGGACTAATGAAATACACAAGAAAAATCTGAATAATCTTAGGGAGTAAACTAGATTAAATCTAAGAGCTTGAATAAAAAATAAGTGAAAATTTGAGTTCACTTAAAAATTTTTAGATGTTTAGTTTGAAATTAAGAAAAGGAGTAAAACCATCAAGTTACCCATGTCTTAGTACAGAGTAGAATTTAGCTCAGCTAATGTTAGACATACA
Source organism: Coccyzus lansbergi (assembly GCA_033558105.1). NCBI lineage: Eukaryota > Metazoa > Chordata > Aves > Cuculiformes > Coccyzidae > Coccyzus > Coccyzus lansbergi. The sequence goes on from JAUMJK010000168.1 coordinate 968,811, forward strand.
TTTTAGATGATGATATCAGAGATAAACATCCCTAATTCCTCCTGCAGTCAGCAAAGAGAAATAGGCCCTGTTAGGAAATGAATACTGAAAACTATTTTAGGTGTCTGCCTTGTCGTGGGATGAATTGTGTCTTGAGACAAGCTTGCCTCTGTGAAAGAAGAATAAACTTCTACCTAAGTTGAAAGAGAAAAATATAAAATGTAATGTTCTTGGAGTCAGGAGAATGCTATCTTGGTTGACTGCAACATACCATCTGATGCAGCAATAAAAATAGTAAAGTCCTAGGGTACCTTGAATGAGGTAGTAGAAACAGAGCAGTATATTCAATTTCTTAAATACACAGATGAGAATTTACCTGAAATACTCTGAACAGGGTTGTCATGATAAGAAAAGTGAACCCTAACTGAAAAATGTGTCATAAATTATCAGTCTAGAGATACACAAGAAAAAAAGGAAAAGCTACTTACAACAAAAAGCAATTCTGACACGTAGAACCATACATCAATGATGTATATTTTTAATACAAAAAGAGATTAGAACAGTATCTCTAACAATCAGAAGACTGAAGTGTGAAGCTTTTTAAAAGAATAGTGGGATCAGGACAAACTCTAATATGAAATGTTATCAGTTTATAAAATGGATTATAGTACGTGGCTGTAGGCAAAACAGGCACTTGGCTTGTTAGACCAAGAAATCCAATTCTATTAAAGTATCTGATATTGTATTAAGGAAACTGTTGTTTTGTGAGGTATTTCTCAATATCTCAATATATGCTCAGCAAGGACCAATCTGGGCCTGCAGAGATAATGTGAAAAGAATATTTTTGCAAATGTTCATACTTCATAAAGAAAAGGCTTAGGTGGGGAAAATGATATAAAATTGATAAAGAAAGTAGAAAATCATCACAACACTATTAAATTTTGGGAACATTCACTTCTGAAAGAAAAGGGAAAGGGAATCTTTTAGTTCTGTTCCTCATTGAAAAACATGATTACTTTATTTTACAGTGAAAAGTTAATCATGTGGATTTTTTGTGATACTAAGTTGAAATACTAAATAGTAAATATGAAACATATTTGTTAATAGCAGGATTTTCAATTTTCATTTTAATGTTTTTCATACCACAATTTAATTACAAACATAAATTGTGTGCAATAATTAGTTATAGTAGAAGTTGAAATAGAAAGCTGAAATTTACCATTTAAAATTAAATAATATAATGTGGGATTCTGCGTCACACTTTGAAGGCCTAAATTTAGGCAGTAAATGTTCCTAGAAGGATAGTGTTCTAGTTCAGAACACTTATATTTAGGTGCTGAAATATACATTTCTGTACATAAACTAGATGTCTAAGTTGCCATGGAGATCTATAGAGATTTTATCAGGACAGTTAATGGATCCTAGAGAGCTATTTAGCCCAAAACCTTCAGGAGTACCAGTCTTAACCCACACATAAAAAATCCCAGGGCATCTGGCACAAAATGTGGAGCAGCAGCTGTGTGGAGTAAGCTGAGGCATTTCGAATGACATTAAACGCCTACTCTAAGCATCAGAATTGACCCATTAGGGAAGCTGGTCAGAGTTAGTTTCTTGAGCAGTCTGCCTCCTTCTGTCCCTGTGGAGTGGAACATGGGTGATTTTCTGTGTGGTGAGAGATGGGGAGGGATGGGATGGGAAAGGAAAGGAAGGTGAGGCAGGGCACAAAGAGAAAAATCGTTTCTCTTTTTCAAAGAGAAACACCATGATAGACTCACTGAATTTATCAGATTAACATTTAAAAGCAAGTGAAGTTTTACTTGTAACACAGGTATAAGTTTATAAGAAATTCATTGCCACAGGAGGCAAGAAACCAAAACTGACTGAAAAAAATCATGAAAGAAATTCACTTGAAAGCAAGTGTAATGGGATAGATGCAGTATCTATCTGGATAAGCCACCTATTCTACAGTAACAAAACACATTATGAAGTTTCACAAGAAGATGAAAGAATTGTGAGTAGGTTATGAATTCTGGTTTTCCACCACTGCTCTTCTTTAGAGGAAGAACTTCTTGCATGTAACATCATCCTTTAAGCTACTGATAGTGTTATACCAGCCTTTTATCTTAACCCAACACTTGTTTTCCAGGACCGAGGCAGGACTCCAACTTGACTTTCTGTTGAATTAGTTTGGTCATATGACCTGATCACTCATTGGAGATACTCTAAGAAGACAACAAACTCCATACTGTCATTTTGTCATCTTTTTTTATTTCAGTCTTCATTCCCACAACTTATATCAATTACTTTCCTTCTTGTGTTGTCATTGTTGCTGATGTAATTTCTAAACTACATTTCTGTTTCAGAAAACCCTCATCCTCACACACATTCACACAAACACAGGGATAAGTGCTTGCTTTTGTTTTCAATTCTATTTCCTCTCTGTTCTTATACCTACAATCTCCTTCCTGCTCAAAAAAGCAGAAACAAATCAAGCAAACAGCAGTACCATCAAGTTGTATATAAAATGAACCTAAGTAACCATGTAATTATTCTCACTCTATTGCCACTGCTCTTTATTGCTCTCACTTATTGTGTCATCTTTCATACTGTAAGACTGTAGGCTCCTTGGGGAACAGACCACATCATTTATTTTCTTTTTGAAGTACCTTCACCACCTCAGGCACTTTGCAAGTAACAAATAATAATAATAACCATTAATCAAGTAATGGGATCAGTAGAAAGCAACATTCATTGGCAATTAAAATCTTAGCAACAGTATGCAGGTTCTTATTTCAGAATTTAGAATGTCTTCTTTCTGCTCCTTTGTAATTAAGAAGCCAAGTTGCTTTATCCAGCATAAAATACAGGACCCCTCAAAGGGCCTTTATTTATCATTATTTTAATTTTCTTCAAACTGAAAGTATGAGTGTAATTTGCAATCTTTACGTTTATGTGGCACATGCCTTAAAATATGTATCTGTTTTCTAATCATTCTAAATAGCACAGGTGATTAAAACTAAGGTAATTTGTTCATTTGATAGAAGTTATCAGTACCTAACTAGTATAATCAAGGATAACTGAATCTAAGATGACACAGTATTTACATGCAGCTGGTAGCAAGAGGTATTTTTGTAATACGACTTCTCTGCACTGTTGGAGCCAGACAAATGAAGGCACATTTGCTCATTTTTATTTTTGAGTCATTTGCTCAGAAAAGAAAGCAAAAAAAATCTTTTTTTAAAAAAATCAACAGTATTCCTAAACAACCAGTTGATTCTAAGATGTTTTTCCCCCTGATTGGTAATGGCTAGATAGATATACAGTGTATTTCTGGTTATTATCTATTAACATTTTATTCCATTTATATCTATATCCAAAGCTTTCATATAATTAGTTTTACAGCTTTAATTATAGTAAGACACCATATAATGTTAATGAAAGGCATATAATTTCATTTCTACAACTTAGAAGAATTTCCAGAATAAATGATAGAAAGATATTCTCTTTATTACAATAAATAAAGTGTCTTAATTGAAAATATTGATAAAAACATACTTTAGGCAGAGTTCATCATGTAATTGTAGTGAATACATGATTTTTATCTTGGAACACTTCCCAATTTCCCCAAGACCCATTTTTATCCCTTCTTTAGGTCAATAACTCTTTCCTGCATGATCTAAAAGTGGTTCTACTTTGCTTTAGCTTTCTGTTTTCTTATACCGACCTTCTTATTCATACATTTCACACTAAATATCGATACATAATATTAATTTTAAACATTAAATAAATTAAATAATTAGACATTTACATACCTCTAACTTTCCTGTGTGTATCTATTAATTGTTTTTAAACTATGGTCATCTCCCTTTTTTACCTGGTTTATATGAAAAAATTTTTTTCTCTAAATATATAAATAAGAAAAGGAGAACTAGGGAGACCACACAGTTCCTTTTGGACACAGAAGGAACAACAGTGAGAACAACAACTCAGGAGAAGGCTGAGGTACTTAATTCCTTCTTTACCTCAGTCTTTCATTGTAAAGAAAGTTGTTCCCTCTGTGTACAAACCCCAGAACTAGAGGAGTGATACGAGGCTCCCATTGTCCAAGAGGAGGTGGTCAGAGCCTTGCTTGCCCAACTAGACCCCCACAAGTCTATGGGGCCAGGCAGGATTCACTCAAGTGTAATGAAGGAGCTGGTGGATGTGCTGACCAAACCCCTTTCCATCATCTTCCAACAGTCCTGGAAGACTGGGGAAGTTCCGCTGGACTGGAGGCTGGCTGATGTAGTGCCCATCTACAAGAAGGGTCACAGGGAGGACCCGGGGAACTCCTGGCCTGTCAGTCTGACCTCAGTGACAGGTGATCTTGAGTGCTATCATGAAGCACATGCAGGAGAACCAGGTGATCAGGCCCAGCCAACATGGGATCACGAAAAGCAGGTCTTGCCAAACTAACCTGATCTCCTTCTATGACAAAGTGACTCAGCTGCTGGACGAGAGACAGGTTGTGGATGTGGTCTTCCTGGACTTCAGCAAAACCTTTGACACAGTTTCTCACAGCATTCTGCTATGGACACTGTCAGCCTCTGGCCTGGACAGACGCGCACTCTCCTGGGTAGAAAACTGGTTGGATCGCTGGACCCAGAGAGTGGTGGTAAATGGTGTTAAATCCAGCTGGAGGACAGTGACAAGTGGAGTTCTCCAGGGCTCAGTGCTGGGTCCAGTCCTGTTCAACGTCTTCATCAATGACCTGGATGAAGGCATTGAGTGCACCCTTAGCAAGTTTGCAGATGACACTAAGGTGGGTGGAAGTTTTGATCTGCTGGAGGGTAGGGAGGCTCTGCAAAGGGATCTGAACAGGCTGGACTGCTGGGCTGAGACCAACGGCATGAGGTTTAACACGGCCAAATGCCGCGTCCTGCACTTGGGGCACAACAACCCTATGCAGAGCTACAGACTGGGAGAAGCCTGGCTGGAAAACTGCCAGGAGGAGAAGGACCTGGGGGTGTTGGTCGACAGCCGACTGAACATGAGCCAGCAGTGTGCCCAGGTGGCCAAGAAGGCCAATGGCATCCTGGCTTGGATCAGAAAGAGTGTGACCAGCAGGTCCAGGGAGGTGATTCTCCCTCTGTATTCAGCACTAGTGAGGCCGCTCCTTGAATATTGTGTCCAGTTCTGGACCCCTCACCACAAGAAGGATGTTGAGGCTCTGGAGCAAGTCCAGAGAAGAGCAACGAGGCTGGTGAAGGGGCTGGAGAACAGACCCTATGAGGAGCGTCTGAGAGAGCTGGGGTTGTTTAGCCTGGAGAAGAGGAGGCTGAGAGGAGACCTCATTCTTCTCTCCAACTACCAGAAAGGTGGTTGTGGAGAGGAAGGTGCTGTCCTCTTCTCCCAAGTGACATGGGACAGGACAAGAGGGAATGGCTTCAAGCTCTTCCAGGCGAGATTAAGACTAGTCATTAGGAGGAAATTTTTCCCAGAAAGGGTCATTGGGCATTGGAATAGGCTGCCCAGGGAGGTGGTTGATTCCCCTTCCCTGGAGGTGTTTAAGGCACGGGTGGACGAGGTCTTGAGGGACATGGTTTAGTGTTTGATAGGAATGGTTGGACTCGACGATCTGATAGGTATCTTCCAACCTGGTGATTCTATGATTCTATGAAATCACATAAAATGCATATGCACATAGCTTTTATATATATAGCAATAGATGAATCCTAAATAGAATATATAAATCATATCTAAAAATGTATATAAATATGAATTCCGCCAGAATGTCAAGGTTTACATGTGATAATTAAAAGAAATAAAACAAGAGAGGGATATTGGAAGAATGATGTTAAGTAAAATTAATTTTTTAATGTATATTTGTAAATCTATATATATCAGCTCCCATAAAGATACAGGTATCTCATATACTCTACTCTTGCTGGAATTTTAACTGTTATTAATTCTGTCCAATAACTCATCTATAAATTGCATAATAACCTCTTTGGGACAGAGGCCATATTTTACTTTGGCATACTTTTGGTAATTTAAAACTAAACCCCAAAGTGGGTAGCTTCATTTCTGTGCTTCATATTTCACATGTAATCCTGGTGACGACTTCTCACAGCATTTAACTAAGAAACAAGATGTTGTTTTCTGTCTTTAAAACTTTGCCAAGCCAGCAGCCAAAAGGTGTAGTTAGAGCATGTGGTAACACATTGGTGATATTTTGATTACTACAGAATGGATAAAAGTAGCAATAAATTCTCTCTTGGCGATTTTATAAAACCTTAGAATTACACTTTCTTCACTGGGATCCTGAAGGGCATCCACTTTTCCAGCATGTGATAGTGCTTGGGTCATTCAGCTTTATTAGTGTTGCCTGTGAGACTACCTGGATTAACATGCTTTCATTCTGTCTTGGTGTGATGCTTTGTGCTGACTGAAATGACTGAACACTCCCACATTCAATTTTATAATCCACAGAAGAATCTCTTTTCTCATCCATTCACCACAAAATATGTGCTAAGTTGGGGGAATACTGATGGTGGTGTGTTTTTTGATTGGTTTCCCCAAACATAGCATGAGGACTGCACATAAGAATTTATTCCTAAACTAGCAGATACAGTAGGACAGGATGTAGACTTATGGAAAGAGTCAGATAGGACAGGGTTGTACAGCAGCATAGTTTTTCCCCTATTACTTGAGAGGGATTGGTTTGGGCAATTGGTGCTTATGGAAAAAATAATGGATACAAATAAAAGTTCAGTTAATCCATATCCTGCAAGGTAACCCTGAATTACTGTGTATCTTATACTGTTGTACTTCATATTTGCTGTTTTGCTTTTCCACTCCTTGACTCTAAGTAATTGTTACGACACATTCTGTGGTGTAGGTTGGCACTCAGCTGCTAAAAATTCTCCATCTATCACATTATCACATTATCACTATGGTTCTGGGATTCTGAGTTATGGTGCTGTAATTCTTCTACAATCAAGGCTGATAACTGATTGCGTTCTCACCTATTGATAGGAGTATACACTTGCCCCTTTCTCCATTAACCCATACACCAAGCAGCTAAACCGTTACATTATTTGGAAACAAGAAATATGCCTTTCTTTCAGTTGAATAAATGCTGTTCTTTTAAAACTTTGTTATGTTTCTCAAACTTGATATATTACAGGCTTTCAGTAACATTTGATTTACAACATTACAGCCAGGATTCTGATTATTAAAATTTAAGCGATGCTATTGCAGGCACTGGTTTCACATACATTGCAGTGCACTGTACCCTTTGGTTGTGACAGATTTTTATGCTCTGGTACTCAGTGATCAGGCATATATTGAGCAAAATCCCTGAGTCAGGTTTTAAAAATACATAGCTGATGATTACTTTTCCCTGCATAACCTCATCTACAGTCTCATGCCTTGCAGTTCACTGTCTTTAACCAGCATGTATCTCTGATAATTGGTTTTCTTCTGACATCATCTGTGGTGCTAGTGTTGAGTGGGAGTGTGGTGCAGTCTATTTGCGTCCTTTCATGTGGAACTAGATACTGTGATTTCATGCCCAGCCCCAGCAGTTTTCTTCTGAACTGCCCAAATTCTTACTTCTTCTGTATTCTTTAAATAAGAACTATATTCTGAGTTTATGTCTAGTGTTTCCTTCACTGTCTGTTGCACTGCGACAGTGCTACCAGGGATCTTGTGCTCAGTCAAGTTTGTGGGGATAATGTAGCTTTCTGTGAGGCTTTCTTTGATAGTATAGCTACATACAGAGGAGAAGCAGTGACTGTGAGGAGGTAAAGGGAGGTGAGGAAGTGCCCATTGGATCATAAATTGTTAGGAGTTTCAGTATTTGTCTTCCCTCCTAGATAGCAAGCAAACAACTAAAGAAGTTAACTCTTGGCAATCCTTTGAAGAAGTTGATTTCCCCTGCCTGGGTCTATACTGCAGTGCTATCCAAAAAAATGTTACTGGCCTCTTTATTTGAAAAAGGAATTTGTCATTAGCTTTATGGAACCTGATTCTGGACAGTGGCCTTGTAATTTCTTGTTTGCCAGAGGAATATTTGTCCTGCCAATGCTTCAATCATTCTTATTCCTTCAAGATTTCTTTTGAATATTTTCTCCATGTTGTATGTGAATGCTTAATCCCAACATACATTTATTAGATGATGTCTTCAGCCAAACGTGAGGGCATGAGATACCTTTCAGCATCTTTGGTACATCCTTTGCCGCAAAAGTGCAATGTATATTAGATGAGGGAAAGTATCAGAACATGGAAAAATTCTCCTTTCCTACTGTTTCTTGTATCCAGCTTTTAGCTGAAGACGGACCAAGATTCCCTATGCCCTAATGACCTATCATCTAGCTGTAGCTCATCTGGTAGGTCTTAGTATATCAGCTAGTGTAAGGTAACCTTACAAATAACTTTACATGAACACAGATAGTAGCTCAGCAAGGTATAGTAAAAATGATATAAAAAATAAGGACAGATTGACTTGAGTTCGGTTAAGTAACCGTGGGATGTTAGAAGAGTCACAAATGAGAAATGATCCAGACAGAGGTCAACATACCACCTCAGTTACACATCAAATTGCTTAATTTTTTTTTTTAATAATATAACATGAGTGAGAAATAGATACTTGTCATACACAAGTTAGAATAACTTAATATTTATAATGTCCAATTATTTTATTTAGACTAATACAACTTTGTATTAAAAAATTATAAAAATTGAGAGGTTTAAACCAAGATACTGTTCCCCTGCTGTAGAACTTGTTTTTATGCCAAAACTCCAAAGTGTAATGTCCTGAAATGTCATTGGAATACAGTCTTTGAAGTCAGGGAAATTAGACAAAGATTTCATCCCAAGTATAGTGGTCACATTTTAATGGAATTGACAATAAAATACAAAGATTTCAGTATAAATGTATATTTTCTGTATAAACTATTGCTGTAATCATAGATTTTATAAGCTGGTTTCTATCTATATAATAATATTTATCTAAACCCCAGTTTTCTCTAAAAGACATTGTTATTTATTTATTTATCCTGCACTTCAGTTTTTAAGTTAAAAAGAAAGACTTGTTGAAGGAGGAGGCATTTATTACTTTGCCAGTTTATTTTTTCCTAAATAAGTTCCTTACATTTCCTGGACTCTCAGGTTGTCTCCGAGTGTCAGTAGTACCCTTATACACCAATACTGTTTGGTCAATTCTCTTATTTAGCAAGTCCCTTTTTCAGGTGTTGATAGATTTTGCAACAGTAGACAAAGCTTCACCTGAGTGCCATTTTCACCTTGATGGTAGACAGCCATTTTAAGGAAGTATCTTCATTCCTAATTGTCCTGATGGTTCAGTCAGAGATGTGACATTTAGGCTTTGCTTGGGGTTAATTTTTTAAATTGAGTAAGTTTGCATTCATTTATTCCTGTGTTAATCCTGCAGTATATTCCTTTCTAGATTTACTACTTTTAAAGAGCCTGCAGCTGCTCCTTATGCTCATATTTCTGCAAAATGACCTTGATCTGCAGATAACAAGGAATCTATTTTTCCTCTACAAAAGCATCTAACACATTTTTACTCTATATCTAGTAGAAAAGTTTTACCATTGACTTACATAGGCCTGTGATGAAGCTCTAAGTAGGTTTTGCTACAGGATTTTAAGAGTCAGCTCAAGATTTTATGTTTCATCTGGAATATTTGCTGTATGAATTACATTGGATGTGTAGAGTGAGTTTAGGCAACAATTCCTAATGTAGTGAATAACACTGTGGATTCAGTCGTGCTTCTAACACCAAATGCCTGTACTGTTAAATAAGATAGAAAGAGAAACTAATCCCTGTCCCTGTAGAAAAATGGTAGCGACTGTTTTATGTCCTTGGTTCTTTACATTAGCCCCTTTAACACCGACTTGTCTATGAGGCAAATGCGTAACGTACTGCAAAGCAGAGTCAGGGAATAAGCTATCCACTTGTTCCCTTGTTCTCATTCATTTATTCATTTAACAATGTAAGCATGTCTTTTAAGGCTTCTTTTACTACTGTAATCAAGAGAGAAGCACACTCTGGAGGAGGATATCTTTCTTACTTTAATTTCTGGGTCTTTCTGAAGGGTCACAGTCCATTTTGGACAAACTTCAAACACCTGCCTTTGAGGAGAGAACTGTGGAACACATTTACAAATGCTGAGAGTTGGTTTGGAACTGGGATTTTCAGATTTCTTTAAGCAACTTCGGCCCTTTGAATTGGTTTAACATGGACAACATCTAGTAGAGAATCTTAATCCTACCACCAAGATACTCAATCCAATGAAAAGGATTTCTCAGTTCTTTATGTACCAGTGGGATCATGCTATATTCACTATGCAGAACTCTACTTCTGAAGGCCCAGTTTTCTCACAAATACAGGATGTTCTGAAAGATCGTTCCATCTTTTGAGACTTGATTTTTTTCATTTTTTTCTTCTAAATTTCTTTTTATTTAGAAGGTTACACTACCCTCTTCTATTTTATTTTGATCTGCTTTAAAAAGCCTCAGTTTAATTTCCCAACAAGCTTCAGTTTAGGTCAAAGTGCCTCCTACATAATTTAAATTTGTTTACATTCTTGTATACACATAAGGGAGACATGAAGATTACTTATGAACTTCCTTTAATTTATTGATAGGAATAAATTTCTACAAGGATCAATATATTATCCTGAATATTTTACATTGTGTTTAAATCAATTTCTTTGTATATTTATACACTCTTTTACATTTTATACTATTACATTTATAATTTTTTAAGACTAACTGTATTTTCTTTCAAACTGTGCTCTACAATTTGGAACATTGTCTTGAAAATAATGTGATCATTCTTCTGGAACCTAAATTATTTAATACGTGTTGAAAAAACCCTTACCTTCACATAAGATTTTAACTTACCTGAAAGGTATTTACCATTTTGTTGAATCCAATGATATCTGGAGATTAAAAGATTTAGAAGTGCATAAAATTTTGTTGCTCTTAGTTGAAAATCTCATGCAAAAGCCTTATGGGAAGTCATCCTTAAAATTAAATAATCTTTAAAAGAGAAAATAAATATTGTTTGAACATCTTAGGAACAACATGAAAATAGCATCATATGCTCTGTTATAGATGTGTGTTATGTTGAACGAAGGAGCTGGCTGCATTTTATTTTTCAGGTGTTTCTACTAAGACTTTTATTATAAAGGCACAAAGGCAGAGGTTCACTTTTCATTACGTCTTAGAAAAAATTAATGATATAATAGATACATTATTAAATATCCTTCAGGAATCACAGTTCCTTCCATAGATAGGGAAATTAAAAAAACAAAACCAAAACCATGTACACAGTATGTTACTGAAATGAGATTTGAGCTAGCATAAATAGTAACAGGGTTAATCAAAAAGAAATGGATTTGTTTTGCCAGCACCTAATAGATTTCCAATCTAAGCATGATTTTACTCATATAAATTACCCAACATATTAAGTATTTTTTAATCAAAAATCAATATGATATTCTAAAAATTGAATTTTATTAGTCTACAAAGTTACTTGAATGTTTCAGCACTATTTAACAATCAGCCATTTAGCACTTTAATTTGAGATCGATCATTAAAGATTCATTTTACCTCACTACAACTATTTGTAAACATTATCCTTACTTTTCTTGTGTCTTCATCTGTACCCTATCATCTTCACATTAGTTTGTAGCCTATTAGAGTTACTCTAAGGCATAAGTAACAGATCTTTTATTAAACAACCACTGATAAAGTGAATCATCAGGTAACAACTGAGGTAAGTGATACCACTAAAATGAAATATTGATTAAAAATTACATGGAATGAAGATACACAAACACTGTGAAATATTTCTCTTGCTTCCCGGCAAACATGAGTAAGTGGTCAGCGCTCAGCCATGTAATTGAGACAAATTATCATTTGAGATAATCAGTGGTAAATCTATCAATAACTTTTGTTAGTAAATAGATATAGGCAAATTTTGCAATTAATTTTGTGCTAAGTCCCCACTCCAAATTGTTCAACATGTGCAGTTGAGTTGAAGGAAAGGGTTTTTTGTTTTTTGGCTTGTACAGTACCTAGTATAAGCAAGCTCTGGAAACTACTTTTCAAACCAGTTGTCCCATGAGCAGAGGACCAAAGAAACCTGGTTCCCGTAAGATCTGCATCCTGTCTCCCTGAAGATTTTTACTAGCTATTGACAGGTTCTTTGTTAGCTCCTCTTAAAGCAAACTTACTGCATTCTCCTCAGTCTTCCTTAGCTGCACCAAACCTACAATACTTTCCTCTCCATTTTATGTTTCTGCCATGAATTACAATAACCCCAGCCCTTTCAATGAGGACTCATAAGCTTTCAGACAACATTAGTTTCTTTCTGTGTCTGCTGCTAGCTGGGCAAATAAAAGCATACTCTACATCTGGTTAAGAGCTACAGCTGTTGTGGTAGGCTAACAGATATCACAGGTGGTGAATTCCCAGCTGTGCTTTAGTGAAGACATTAGTATGTTTTCTATCCCTTACCCATCTCCTGATTTTTCTCAGAAGTCATAGAAACATAGTCTCTTTCATATCTCCGCTCCTTTGTGAAATATTCTTGGAACAATTACATAAAAAGTCTTTGCAAGTGAGAGGGGTCTGAAATAGAAAAGTTATTAATTTCCTTCAGATAATGGTTGAAAAATAAATATTTCTGATATATCTGATTACCAGCATGGCAATTCACATAAACAGTTCATTTTCTGTGTAACAGAAAGGAAAGGATTGTGTCTTGGTCAAGAGCAGATTAGGTTTAGAATATCACAACCTCAAGTTCTTTTTATGGTTAAGATAGAGAATGTCTGAGCCATATGATGACACTATGGGGGTGACATTGGCACAACCTGAGCACAAGGCAGCTATTTTTTCTAATGCCTTCATTACTATGGGAAGAAAACCTGAATATGCACTCAAATGGGACATAAACCTGCATGTGAGTAAGGTCATGGTGTAAACGAATTCGTCTCTGTTACATTCCACAGTAAAGATACTTGAGAACATAGGTTGTAAATGAGGTACCATGGTCCCTTGGGTCAGGCTCCCAGTCACGACTGTGTGGAAAACAGGATATCTAATACTAATATCAGTGAAAAAGGAATATTTATTAACAGAAAAATATTGCCAGGTAAGAACCACCTATCACACAGGATAACACATACATGTTCTCCTTTCTTCACCTCATGTTAATTTTCTCTATCCTGATGAGTTGCTTTAAAAAAGCAGCAAAAAAACCCCCAAAACAACAAAACCCTGCATTTTTTTCCTGCTTAGTTTACACCTTAATACACACCCCAATCACTTTTAATTCTACAGATCAATTCATTCAGAGTTATGATAGACTGGAAAAGGCTTATTTTGAAAATTATTACATCCATGCTATGTTGACTATAAAACACTATAACGGTTAATCAGCTGGAGGGAAATCATGATTCTGCAGAATTTAATGAGAGCTTTTCCACATATTTCAATGAGGTCAAAACTTTATGCCCAGCACATTTTGGTCTTGGCTTATCAGGCATTTCATAACCACCCCATTGTGACCCAGCTCCCTTTCGCTTTCTATCATCTCCTTTTTATTACATTTTGGTTAGATTAAAGGACTATAGAAGCAACATGTGTAGAACACTTTGCTTTGATCTCTGGTTTCAGTATTCATATTTGGATTGCAATGCCAATATTTATGAAGATTTATTTAATATTTATCTTATTAAATATCTCTTTATTCAGTGTGATTGTCTATTTAATATTTTTAAATAAGTACTTTTGAAGAAACTTTGAAGTTTCATTCAGTCTAAGCAAAATGAGAGACAATGATCTTCGGAACAGAGAGACATTGCCGTTGCTAGTCCAGGACCATAGTTGATGTAAGTGAAGGAAGAAAACAGTGCAATTGCTGCTTTCTTTATAGTTTATACCCTTCTCACATATTTCTTACGTTGTTCTCTTTCATGTGGAATCTCCCACAGAATTATAGCTCACTGTTACCTTTTCATCATTTAATCAAATGGATGGAGACTGGACTGTAGCCGATGAACCACAACATTGCATGAACAGTGTAATAGCTAAGCCTCCCTGTATGCAACACTAGTTAATTTAGTCTTTTAGTTCTATTGGTTTTGCATCAGGATTGATAATATCTGTTACAATGTTGACTGCTTTCAAATAAGCAACCTTCTCTAATAATGTCCTCTGATGTGTGAACAGTTTGGCCTCACACTGTGATAAAGGCTGTGTAGATGGCACTGTTGTCCCCAGTTGCAGAATAGCACTGAAGTCTCAATTTCTCTGTGATGCAAAATGCCAAGTGGAGCTGAGTCAGTAAACAGCAAAGCCAGCTAATTAGATGGTACTGGGACATAAATGCACAGCAATAACAAGCCAATGACATTTGTAAGAGCTATGCTCTTGGCCTCTCCTGTTTGCTACAGAGTCCTTCTACATTCTGGTGAGGGTTGGAGGGCCGGAGGATTGGAAACATTCTCCTTTCTCCATAGAATAGTATTGTTCTTGTCCTGTCCTGCCTTCATAAATAAGGTAGATAGGCTTCTTGTTCTCTCTTAAATGGAAACAGATGTCCTACACACAATAGAATACTAGGTAAAAAATGGTTAAAATTTGCATTGTGTTTTAGCCTTCAAAATAACTTCAAAGATTATTTTGACATACATGCTGTAAAAATCCTCTAACTTTTCCAGCACCTGCAGGCATGAGGATAGATCATGTCAGTGATCAAAATTTTCCTACTTGCCTTTTTATTCTTGTAAAACTAGTAATTTTTTCTTGCTTTCTCTTCCCTCCAATAAATTTGCCTCTTGCTTTTCTTTACCACTTAACTACTACTGAGTTGAGATAGTGCCTGACTTCTCTGCATACATGTCTCCTGTGCCATCTTCCTAAATGTCACTATGCTCCAATTTTCTCTTTTGACATCCATATTGCTGAACCCTCATGAGTGAGGCCATTAACTCTTACCACCTGTTCTCAGTTTAGAAGAGGGAGAAATGGACTGCTCTTCCACCGAATTCTTTCAGGTAAGGCTGTAGTTTGGCTTGATGTTGTTTTTTGTTGTTTTTCAAAGGACTGTATGATAGTTTTGCTAAATGACATTTAAACAGTAGCAGCAAAACCAAAATCTCAACAGGGAAACCATATTCACTTTGGTACTACTAGGATAATAAAGAACTATGATTGACAAAGGTCATTTAAAAAAAAAAAACCCAAACCAAACCAAATATATTGAAGGAAGGAAGGAAACTGGAAGCTAAGTGTTAGGGAAGTAACTGAAGAGGAGAAATAATCTTCCAAAGATCCCATTGTTATTAATTACACCAGCAATGCCGCAATTTCTGTCTACAATAAAGTCATCTGTATTACCAAGCCTCCACTTGCTTTTCAAATCTTATTTTCTCCAGCCACTGTAAGTGTTAAGTTTGATATTTCTATTTTTGTGATATTTTCCTTGAAAGTCACCACTATTTTTAGAGGAGAAGATCAATTTTTGACTTACATTTCTTTTCTCTTATGCAACTTTCTTCCAAAGTGAACTTGTGTATAACATATGTGTGCAACAGGGCAGGGGTACTTCAACTGAAAGAATGTATCAATCACAAAATATGATCAGAACACTGATAGCCTGATCCATCTGCATTTAAACAAACTGAAAAGAGAAAGTATATAATACTATTAGAATATTTTTATAAATAACTTTTGCATGATGTTTTCTTCAATAGTTTTCAGAAGGACATAAGCTTTCTACACCTACATAGTAGAGTACTATTAGCATATTCATTACTGTATCAAACTCCCTTCATTTACTCTAAGATGCAATTTTTTTGATTATTCAACACATTGGGATAAGAGAAGTGTGAAACAATGACTCTATAAACCTTTGAATTTTATCTTGTCTCTGAAACTAACTTCTATTCAAACTCTTGCTGAATATCTTTCTTATTCCACCTCATGTCTAGTTCTTCTCATTCTACATAGATTTCACTGCTCTGGAATTTCTTTTTCTCTTGCTTAATCTGTATCTGTCTGTGACAATGTGTTTAACAGCCAGTCAATATATTTGGGTTTATTGTTGATTTATGTCCAGGGATAATTACAAAATAAGGCCTTACTGTTCTTATGTGCCCATAGTTTTCACATTAAATTGAAACAGAGAAAGATCTTCCAATCTATTTGTTCAATTGTGATAGACAGTTCATAATTTCTTGGGGCAAACTTAGTCATTCCATGGATTCAAATGCTTTATGAAAGAGGATATATTTTTAGTATCTGTCACAGTAGAGTTACCAAAAGAAAAACACACCTGAAATCCAAATTGCTGTCTATTACCATAAATAATAAGTCATTTGTTTCCTTTGTGGTTAATAATGGAAGAGAAGTATGTAATCATAAGATTAAAATTAAATCACGATGGGAAGAAAATTACTATTTACAGTAATAATCAGCTCCCATCATGACATAACAACAAACTGAAAAGTAATTGAACAGGATTATTAGCAAAATCATGCTGTCATTAGTGAACCATTTTTATTGATTCAAGAAATGCAGTATAATCCTTGACAGTTTTGTTATTCTGGTGACCACTTCATATAATAAACTTAATCAGGGTGATCTTTTCTAGGTCACCCATGTATGGCTACAATGGTTCTGTAAACTGGTATGATGGCTTTTGTAAGCTAATTTACTTAACATAGGAATCCTGCATTTTGTTCTGTGCCTAAAGCAAATGCATCATCAAAATGTATATTTTTTTCTTGCAGAATATCTTAATAGAAATAGCTAGGATATATTATTCTCAAGACTGAAACAAGAATTTGAGACTCTAGACATAAAAGAATTCCTGTTATCTTATTGTCACCTTATGAAAATAATATAATAATTTGTAGGACAAGTATGTCACAGCTCAAGAAAGGGTCAGGATTGCATCCATGGTTGAGAGCAATGGGAATAGCCTAAGGAACAATTCAAACTAAGCGGTTCTGAGAAAAGGATCAAATAGGTATCACACTGAGCACTCTGTTACAAATCTGAATTGCCTGAGTAATGATAATGTCCTAAGTTCTTGACCCACAAACAGATTGTGACATATCACCATACTTTCTGATTTCTGCCTTGAAGAGATGAAGTTTTTTTCCTGCCTTATGGCTGTATTACCTCTACTTTAAAAAAAATGTTGTAATTTAGACATACAACGGGGTGCTATGAGTTCTTGGGGCATTCACATAAAAAAAGAAGATGGGAAGTAGAACTACATTAAATCTGAACATTTGGAATGATATTCCAGAGGTCTCATTCTACCATTTACTTAGTATTGTTTGACCAGAACAGTAAAAGTGAGTTAAGCTCTGAGGAGAGGAAGGCAGGAGATGTGTAGTTTTTATCCACAGTAATGTTTCTTTTAGTTACAAAAAGGTAGAGTGAAAAAGGATGTCAGCGAAGGTGGAAAAAAGGTGAGGCCTGACTCTCAGTTAATTGCATTTTCTACAACTTCTTTATGAAGGTTGATTGGAAGTGTTGAATAGCAGCTGACACATGGGAACTCTGTGACAGACACCTAGAATAAAAAAATTGATGGCAGGCTGGGTTATATCAGCTAACCAGTGGGAAGTAAAAGATGTTTGGCTTCAGACCCCTATATTGAATATCTGAAGCAAAGTTTTGGTGGTGGGATGGGGGTGACGAATAGCCTTTATGAAAAGAGGCCAAGACTGCCCTGTGGCAGACAAAGTTGGCTCCAATTGGCTCCAATTACAGAGCACAGCTGATCCCCTTGGAAGAGATAGTGGCATTTTTCACAGAAAGGGTCATTGGGCATTGGAACAGGCTGCCCAGCGAGGTCGTTGATTCACCTTCCCTGGAGATGTTTAAGGCACGGGTCGACAAGGTGCTGAGGGGCATGGTTTAGTGTTTCATAGGAACGGTTGGACTTGATGAGCCGGTGGGTCTCTTCCAACCTGGTTGTTCTATGATTCTATGATCTCTGAGAGTGTATATGTAAAAACAGCAGAAAATGCTGGGTGAAGAGAAAAAGATAGAAAAATAGAGATCAAGAAAACTCAAAGTGAACACTATTGTGAGAAAAGAAGGAGAGGGAGGAGGTGCTTCAAGCAATGGAGCAGAGATCCTGTGGAGGAGATCATGCTGGATGAGATTTTTCCTGATAAGAACTGAGTGGAAAGCATGTACTAGAGCATTTTGTCCTGAAGAAAACTGCAGACTGGGAACAACCCCTGCCAGAGCAGAGGAAAAGTGCAAGAAGGAAGAAGGAGCAAAGAAATCTCTAGATAGTGATCATAACCTCCCATCATCTATCTTGTGCTGCTTGATGGGCGATGAGGGAGAGAACGTGGGAGTGAAGGATTTGAGTATGGTAAAATGATGATGAAAATTATTGCTTTAAGTTTTGTCTATTTGTATCACACTACCTAGATCTATTTTAATTGGCAAAAATTAAGTCTATTTTCCTCAAGTAAAATTTATTTTACCTGTGATCATAACTGGTAAATGATCTAAATTTCTTTATCTTTACCCACAGGGTTATTATCATATTTACTTTCCCTGTGCAAATTGAAGTGAGTGAGAGATCACTTGGATGGGAGTTTGGCCCTTAGCCAAATTTAATCCACCACAAAACACCACCTACAATGTATGGAACAGAAGCCTACAGAAGAGGCAGATCTTTCTTCTTCTGAAAAAGGCTTTCTTTGTACAACATTGCAAACTAAAATATCTCATAGTTTCTTGATAATTTTCTTATTTAGTTTTATGCTGCTCTCTGTGTGTGCGTATGCCTGAGACATGGAAGACAAAAGCGTAAAGGAGAACATATAGAATTGAGATGGTTCTTATTCTTCCTACAGAATAATAACTTATTATTGGCAAATATGAAAAACACGAAAGTTTTACTTTGAGTGCAAATGTTTTTCTAAAGATCCATCGTCTTCCAGCAGTCTTGGATGACTGGGGAGGTACCACTGGACTGGAGGCTGGATGATGTCGTGCTCATCTATAAGAAGGGCCACAAGACAGATCCAGGGAACTACAGGCCTGTCAGTCTGACCTCAGTACCAGGGAAAGTCATGGAGAAGGTGATCCTGAGTGCTATCACGAAGCACATGAAGAGAATCAGGTGATCAGGCCCAGTCAACACAGTTTCATGAAAGGCAGATCTTGCCAAACTAACCTGATCTCCTTCTATGACCAAGTGAGTAGACTCTTGGATGAGGAAAGGCTGTTGATGTAGTCTTCTTGGTTTTTAGTAAAGCTTTTGATAGAGTTTCTCACAGCATTCTGCTACGGAAACTGTCAGCCTCTGGCCTGGACAGGCACACACTCTCCTGGGTAGAAAACTGGCTGGATGGCCGGGCCCAGAGAGTGGTGGTAAATGGTACTAAATCCAGCTGGAGGTCAGTTACAAGTGGGGTTCCCCAGGGCTCAGTGCTGGCTCCAGTCCTGTTCAATGTCTTCATCAACGACCTGGATGAAGGCATCGAGTGTACCCTTAGCAAATTTGCAGATGACACTAAGCTGGGTGCAAGTGTGGATCTGCTGGAGAGTAGGGAGGCTCTGCAAAGGGATCTGAACAGGCTGGACCACTGGTCTGAGTCCAACAGCATGAGATTTAACACGGCCAAATGCCGGGTCCTGCACTTGGGGCACAACAACCCTATGCAGAGCTACAGACTAGGAGAAGTCTGTCTAGAAAACTGCCAGGAGGAGAGGGACCTGGGGGTGTTGGTCGACAGCCGACTGAACATGAGCCAGCAGTGTGCCCAGGTGGCCAAGAAAGCCAATGGCATCCTGGCTTGTATCAGAAAGAGTGTGACCAGCAGGTCCAGGGAGGTGATTCTCCCTCTGTACTCAGCACTGGTGAGACTTCTTCTTGAATCCTGTGTCCAATTCTGGGCCCCTCACCACAAGAAGGATGTTGAGGCTCTGGAGCAAGTCCAGAGAAGAGCAATGAAGTTGGTGAAGGGTCTGGAGAACAGGTCCTGTGAGGAACGTCTGAGAGAGCTGGGGTTGTTTAGCCTGCAGAAGAGGAGGCTGAGGGGAGACCTTATTGCTCTTTATAAATACCTGAAGGGAGGTTGTAGAGAGGAGGGTGCTGTCCTCTTCTCCCAAGTGACAGGGGACAGGACAAGAGGGAATGGTCTCAAGCTGTGCCAGGGGAGGTTCAGGATCAACATTTTCACAGAGAGGGTCATTAGGCACTGGAACGGGCTGCCCAGGGAGGTGGTTCACTCGCCTTCCCTGGAGGTGTTTAAGTTGCAGGTGGATGAGGTACTGAGGGGCATGGTTTAGAGATTGGTAGGAATAGTTGGACTTCATGATCTGGTGGGTCTCTTCCAGCCTGGTGATTCTATGATTCTATGATTCTATGAATTTATGATCATAGAATCATAAAATATTTTGAGTTGGAAGGGACCTTAATTATCGTCTGGTTCCAACCCCCCTGCCAAGGGCAGGGACACGTCCCACTAGATCAGGCTGCCCAAGGCCCCATCCAACCTGGCCTTGAACACCTCCATGGATGAGGCAACCACATCTTCCCTGGACGACCTGTTTCGGTGCCTCACCATTTTCACAGTGAAGAAATTCCTTCTTGTATCTAGTCAAATCTGCTCCTCTCCCACTTATATCCATTGGCCCTCATCCTATCACCGTGTGCCTTTGTAAACTGTCCCTCTCCAGCTTTCTTGTTGGCCCTCTTCATATACTGGAAGGCTGAAGATCTCCTTGGAGCTTTTTCTTCCCCAGGTGAACAAGTCCAACTCTCTCTGCTTGTTATCTTATAAGAGGTGCTCCAGCCCTCTGGTCATCATTTTAGCCTTCCTCTGCACCTGTTCCAACAGCTCCATATCCACCTTATTTTGAGGATTCCAGGACTGGACAGAATACTCCAGACGAGGTCTCACAAGAGAGGAATAGAAGGGCAGAATTGCCTCTCTGGGGATGTCTTGTTTGGACAGATAAGCAAATTTTTTCCATATTCTGAATTAAATAATTTATAACTTCTATTATTATTTTCATTTTTCAGAAAATGTGAAATGTGTAACGGAAGGGCAAGCATCAAATTAATAATCAGTAAAGAGCTGTTGACTTTAATTATAAAGAAATGAACAGAAAAAATTGTGCTATCAGGTGCAAATGGACATCAGTTCAGCCTAAAACAAGCAAATCCTCTTTGGAAAATGTTAAGTTATACCTCATGTAATGTCAAATGGAAATATTTTTCTACTTCAGGTTAAGAAGCTTTGGTAATAAAAGCATTGAAAAGCCTGCGTCCACAACAGAGCTAGAAGCGTGACTTGCCATGTTACAGGGTAACATACAACACTGTAGTATAGAATTTCTTTTATATGTACTTGAATATGGATTGCTCTGTAAGAGTATCAAATCACATACTTGTAGTGTAGATAAACATGGAATTTCAAAATACTGGGTTTATATCAGTCACAACCTTGTCTTCAACTCTCTTTCCTATGAAAATGCACATGAAAAACATTGAGCTCCTTCTTAACTGAGCAAACCTTCCATTGTCAAAATTACTTTTTTTTTGACAGCAGACCTCTTCTTTTTGACACCATGAATGGATCAGAAATGAAAGAAAAAGTGTTTTCTAATCAAACATTCCGAGAAAAAGAAGGGAGAACACAGCTAAAAGAATTGGCACACCTCATCCTTCTCTTTCCTCCAAACCAGCTTCAGATCTGCAATCCGTTTTCAACTTTAAATAAGCACATTGAGGAAAGCACATACTCACATTGTGCTGTACACTTAACCACCTGGATGTTTAAGATTTGTTTGTTCACTTCGTTTTTACCTTATAAGTCAATCACAGTAGTAAAAACAAGATATTTATATCTCATTCAAAGAACAATGAACTTTGGGTCTGGGCTTTTAGATAGACAAAAGAGATTAGAACTCATATAAAAACTATGTTTAAACTACTGCTTGCCATACAACTTCACTGTTATATATGGTTGTTTCAACCTTTTCCATTTTGTATAACAGACCTAATATAAAAATAACTTTTTACAAGTTATCTTGTGCTTTTGACATCAAGTAAAAACAGCTGAATATTAAAAGCTTAATTTTGTGTTGAAATGCTTACAGTTTTTTCCACTCTAATGCAATCTGTTAGATGTCTAATTTACCCAGAGATTTTTTTGTTTTCCCTTGGCTTAACTTGATGAGATAGCAGTGCTAAGATGATAATTGACCTCTCAGGTAAAATATGAACATGATCTTGTGTGCTTCATTTGAACAAATGATCTAAGTAATAGCAAAGAATTTGTGAAATTTAGTTTCTAATTTTAGACTCTGTTTTATGAGAGTCACTTCAATAGGCAGTGTCCTCACAGAGCTGACCAGTGTTTACAGTCAGTGTTTATAGCTAGCTGAAACATTGTCAGATATTTGAGAAACATCTTTTTTTTCAATGAAAATTAGGTTCAAGTAACAACCTTTCATGAATTTTTATAATATAATGTCTTCCAATAATTATCATCCAAAATAGTTCATCTGTTATCACTAAACTCTGCAAAAAGTGAAAAATGTAAAACCATAATATATTGGCCTGTAATTTCATCATAAATTCATTCATGCCATAGAGTCAATGGCATTCAGAAACTACATTAACCTTTGGAATAAAGTGAATTGTCAAGGCAATACCAATTGAGGCATATGTATCACTTCTACCTGACAAGGTATGGAAAATACTCTCTCCTGAGCCAAAGTAGTGCAGAAAAAAAACTCAGTGATGAGTAAGAGGGAATGTTTGTCCTACAACGTCAATCATATATAGTTAAATCTTAAGCATTTACACCTACATTCAAAAGAAAATTTGTAGACCCTTTAAAAAAAGGGAGAAAGTTAACAAGTACTGGAACAGCCAAAGAAGGAAACTGGATCATCACCAGCTAGTTCTGTGTGTTAATGTAATAAAGACAGATAGCAACAGGATGCTGAAGGTTTTTTGAGTATGTTCAGAAAAGAGTATTTGAGAGAAATATAGTCATTTGTAGACAGTTATTGGCACTTCTTTTTTTGTCAGGAGAAAAAAATATTTTGGTCAATTCTTATTAAAGTGATGATTTTTAATTAATAAAAAACTGAGGTAGTAGTGGGGAAGAATTATGTAAATTAGTTGCTGCCAACTTCTCGTGGTAGTTACCCTCTAAAGAATCTGGTATCAAATAGGGAGGAAATACCTTCAAGTCCTGACATTCTACCTGGAGTTAGGAGAAAGCGGTTAAGGAAACCAATAAAAACTGATTGAATCTTCTAGTATCTAATACAGCAGGGTGGTAACCTTTCCTCCATAACAATCCTACTGTCTAAAAGAGTAACAATTACCTGACCTCACTGGAGGGGGGATATGTGATGTCTATATATACCAGAAAGATGAGGCAATCAGGAGGAGAAACAGGGCTGAAATTTGTTCTTGAGTAGCCTCTCAAACAAGAGAATAGAGGTGATGCCTAAATAAGCTAAATTGTTTTCTACTTTTAAGGATGTGATAGCTATTTCTTCCTTTGTAGAGACAATGTGTATCATAATCATTCTTCATCTTTCACAAAAATAAAAAATCTATAATATTTTGTGTTGTATTTATAGTGCAGAAAAAAGCAATTCTCATAGACAGTCCTCATTTTAAACACCTACAAAGTTATATATGTGTGTACCTGCATTGCAAATGCAAGTGTCTTTTCAGTTTTGTCAGATGTATGTAATTGTAGGGTGTTCTCATCTAAGGACATTAGATCTTGTTGAACAACTGTTTTCAAAATTTTCTTCCTGAACAATATTTGAGAAGCTTAGCACATAAGAAAGGCTTGTCAAAGACTCTTGAAATCCAGAATTTATTAAGAAAAGTGAAATCAAACTAAAGTTCACTCTATCACAGAGTTATAGATTTTCTAAATAATCCCTATATCATGATGTTTAGCTGACTCCAGTTATAAGATGAAACCTTATCCCTGCATATTGTTTTTCCTCCATTTGGAATATCACTTGAATTTTACATAAGCTAGTCAACTATTTACTGATTGTTTTCATCAGATTATAGGTTGAAGATACCAGCAAAATATTGTAAATTTCTCTAAATAGAATCATATCCTACATCAGTAAATCACTAACACTGAGTAATAGACATTATGGAAAGAAATGTCGACTAATTGTCTAGAAGACAATGAGTACTCATCTAACTCTAAAATATGGCTAAGGAAACCGCACACTCATTAAATAATTAAACTATTGCTAAGCTGTTCCAATGCATCATCCAATGGCAAAATGGATCAGGTCTATGCAATCACTCTAAATGTCTTTGGATATTATTATTACATTATGAGATACATATTTTACCCCAGTGAACAAATAATCTAGCATGAATAGACAGTAAAGGGGATGTTGAGATAGCCTTTTCCCATGTACCCCAAACATCTTTCAGACTTTTAATATTCAGTAAGAAACACATGCAATTCTGCTTGATGATGTCTGATAAAAGGAGCTTGTCATGTACAAAGAACATAGAAAACACTGAGAGAAGATCCTTATTTGGCAGATCTTAATCATTGCTCTGTGTATGTTGTTGAGAAGTGAGGTGAGACACAGAAAATTTTCATATATTGCTTCACATATACACTTCACATACAGAAGGACCTTGGAAAGAGTAGAACTGAAAGACAGAGGAGAAGGAGGAACTGGAAGACTACCGGTAGAAGATGAAATAAATGCCTTTTAAGGTACTCCATATGCCAAATTGTATCTTACTATTCAGCACAGCATTTTTCCACAAAACATATGAAAATGTATTCATTTAATCGAACATTTTATTGCATTTACACAGTATTAATCTTTCTCATTCTGAAAACTGACCAAACACAACTAACTCTTCATTAGAATGCATTTTCTTAATTGCATGCAACAAGTATCCTGAATTGATATGTGAATCCTGCTTATTATCTAAATTCTTTGTCAGATATTTTAGTCCCCCAAATGAAGTCAGTTACAGTCCAGTGATGTGAAAACTAAAATATACATAGAATACAGCTATCCAAACAGCATGAAAAAGCATGTAAGGTTCATGTGACTTCTTATCATCAAACCGCTAAATAAAATTTATAAAATGGATGAGAAGTACTAAAAGCCTTCCTCCCATCACTGATTCCATAAATATTTTTGAGATTTCTCTCCTGCCATGTTTTAATAAGTGCCTTTCTTCACATCCTTTGTTATATCTTCTTAGTTGTACTATTTGAATTGGAGCACAGATTTTGTTATTGAAGGATATTAATGTTTGATTTGATTCTGAATTTTAAATATACCAGAATACATCATGAAATTAAAGTTGAAAATCAAAATAAAAACATTTCACTTCAACTAAAGTACATAATTCTTTCATAGTGTTGAGAATTTATTTTTTCTTGTACTTCAATGAAGAATAGACTAACGGAAGGGTATTTTGAAAATAAAAATCAAAATATTCAGCTCAAGTTAAACCTAAAAACATTATGTTCAGTCATTGATGAGGGTTTCCAGCTTCCTTGCCTTGTGTGATTTTTCTGGAAGGAAAACACAGCCAATACAACCAACAGCAGTTTTACCGCTTTTCTGTTTCAACACCTGAGACCTTTGAGGCTTGCTGATCAGTTCTATTAGTTCTATTCACTGTACTTAATAAAGCTTTGTCCCCCTCTCTCTCTAATCTCAATCCAAATTTTGCAGGCGGGACCTGCTAGTATTTAAGAAAACTTTGTGGAAGGTTGTTGAGTAACAATGAACCCTGACAAGGGTCCATCTGTCTCTTATCCAGTTACCTCCTACTTTTATTTTTTAATTCAGTTTTAATACATATTAAGTTATCTTATTTGCCAAGGGGGAGAAAATGGCAATTTGAAATGAAATCATAACTAACTAAACCTGACGTCACTAGTGCTAATGCAGATATTGTATTTAAATTTCTTTAGTAGCAATTGATGAACTGTACACTAAAATTAAGTCACTGCTTGAGGGATCACCTATGGGAGTTTTTTTTGTAAACCACTTAGGAGGTAAATTATATTTCATTGTGCAAAGTCTTATGACCTTCAAGCAGTGACCAATTCCAAGGACAAAAATAGGTATTCCTTGAAGGTTGTATGTTGTAAGATAACCTAGCAAACTCTGTAGTGTCTTTAAAACCTTTGTCATGGTGCGCAATATTTTATTGGATTGCATGGTGAGCTGAGGTTTCCAGAAAATGTCTTTGCTAGGTCATGACCTGCAATTCAGTTCAGTAGATGCAATTTAGAATTCTTTTCCCTAGACATATCATATTACGTTTATTTACACCGAAGCTCAAGAATTTGTTAGTACCTGAAAAGCTGAAGATTTCACTGCAGACTTCCATTTCAAATCATTGATGAAAATGTTGGATGAATCCAGACCTCATGCCTATTTCTGGGGAACTAACTGGTGATTCTTTTCCACTCAGAAAGTAAACTTGCTTTCTCTCCTTTAACCTAATTTCTAACCAGAAAAGGAGATCCTTGAAGTTACAACTCACTGAATTTGATATAGAGACTTTGCAATGCCATTTTTAATCTCTAAATATATTATGCCTATCCCATCTCTCTTATCCACGTGCTCTACAAAATCATCTCAAATAGCAACAGGTTTTGGGGTAGATTTCCTTTTACTAAAAGTCATTCTGGTTCTTGCCTAAAAAACTGTGTTTATCCAAGTTTTCATGATTTCTGTGATCTTATCGTTTATTACTGACTTTTCCAGATTAATACTAAGGAAAGAATCCAGGCTCACTTGTCTGTGATTCTTAGGATTCCTCTCATAGTGCATTACATTGTTGACCTAGCACAGGTGCAGTTTGTGATAACAGGTTACAGGTTTGCTTCTGCAACTTCACATTTGGGTTCCCTGAGAATCCTGTTGTCAATGTCAGGCAGTTCTGATGACACATTAACACTGAAATTACACCAACACTTCATTAAAATTTATTTAGTGCATCTGACTTACTTGTTAAAATGATAATATCAGGTGTGGGATTCACCCAGAACCTAGGTGTCGGCCTGGTTTTTAGTTTAAATACTCCTCTATTCTCTTCTAATTTTCAGTTCCAACTTGTTCTTCTTGTGCAGATTCTTTGGTTTTGTTTCCTAAAATGCTAAATGTCTCATCTCTCCAGTATAATCACATTCACACATTGAGATCTTTGGTTCCTGGCTGCCTCCTGGGACAGACGTATGGGACTAGAAATATTTCCCAGAACTCTATGGTAAAGCCACATGGTGCTGTTCTCCTGGATTTCAACCTGAATTTATCTTTTAGAACATTTTCCTATGCTCCTCTATATCAATAATTACATGCATCATAGACCATAAACAATAGATGCTTTTCTGTGAGAATTACTGTGAGATTTTGTGAGAATTACTGTGTTTGCATGTATCAGGAAAGTTGCCACTTGGTTTTCTCAGGCATTCCAAACCCATTTTTCTATATCTAATACTCAAATCTCCTCCTACCATTACCCACTTGAAATTAGCCTGGAGAAGAGGAGGTTGAGGGTAGGCATTACTGCTCTCTACAACTACCTAAAAGAAGGTTGCAGAGAAGTGGGTATTGGTCTTTTCTCTCAAGTGATAGATGATAGGAGATGGGATGAGAGGGGATGGTGTCAAGCTGCATCAGGGGATGTTTAGATTGAACACTAAGAAAAATTTCTTCATAGATATGGTTACCAAGCACTGGAAGAGGCTTGAGAGGTGGTTGAGTTACCACTCCTGAAGGTGTTAAAAAGACAGATGGAAATGGTGTTTGGGGGCATGATTTAGTAGTAGACAAGTATGATTATAGTTGATGACATCTAAGGTCTTTCCCAACCTAATGATTCTATGATTCTATGCTTCTGATCTGAACACATAAATTTATTAGGAAAAAACTGTTGTTCAGATCACCTCAAGCTTAAAGAAGTCTAAACTCCCAGTCTCTTCCTTTGTTTAAATTGCAGTTACTAAGAATTTATGCAAAAGGCATAAATTTGGTGTTTTGGTGGAGGTGACAGTGTGTTTTGTTTTTTCCTTAGGTAATTGTCAATATGATGTCATACATGTAAGGAACAACTTTGTAATCCAAGTTCGTAAGGACAAAGTCTTCGGATGAAATATGATATGGCAACAGAAATGGTTTGTTTAAGATACTTTGCAAGTCAGCTGAGTCAGGCACCCTAGATACATAGAGATTGTACCTGTTACAAGCAGTTAGGGCCTTTTATCTTTTTTCCAGTGTCCTGTCCTCGGGGTTTGGGGCTCACATTCTTCCATAGTTGACTTAGCCTATCAGGAGCCTAAGTCTCATTTTTCTCCTTTTAGGGAGTTATTTTCCTCTTTGAAAACTGTATGTCTTATACAAAATAACCAAGCAACATCCTCTACAAAATGGCTGAAGGAAAACCTTCAGCTTATTCTCACAAACAGAAAAAGGATCTGGGCACATAAAGTACATAAAGTACATAAAGTACATAAAGTACATAAATTCTCCTGAGTTATTTGTTGTGATACTGGGGTTAAAGATGTTAATACACTTTCAAGGGATTTTAGACCTCCAAACCCAAGCTTTTTATACTTTGTGTTATGATTTATTATTGATTTATTTTTTGTTTACAGAGATAAAAATATACCTTTTAGCACTTCTTTAGACTAAAGTCTTTGTGTTAGATGATCATGTAGCTCAGCATAAAGACTGAGATGGTGATAATTGCAATTGAGAGGTGAGTAGAAATTACTTACTTATTAAAAAACTTTTCTAAGAAAAAAGATCTTGGAGAGTTGATATCAGCTATAGATGGTTATACTGGTACAAGACAAACATGTACTAGCACTCTTGAAACCAACAAGGCCACAGGAAGTATGTGAAAGTTAACATTGGATGGTCATAAGATTTGGATACAAGATTCTCTTACACTTCAGACACAGTAAATTTTTCCTCTTTCATACAAACTTTTGCAAATAATAGTGAAAGTCAACTTTTTAAAGTGTTATTTGAAAATGTTGACTAATTAGATGTGGCAAACACTGAAAAAACTCCTTAGCAAAAAAAAAAAAAAAAAATTATGTTAATCATATAAATTCTGAGTGAATATGCTGTTGTATGTTAACCCCAGCATGCAGTTAAAACATTAGCATGTTGTCAACAATGCTTTTGGTCATAAACGTAGCACCACATGAGTTGCTATGAACAAAATTAACTGCATCTCAGCCAAACCCAGTACAGATATAGACATGTATAGGTGTACACATGTGCATTCAGAAACTTATAAATTTTAAAATGTTCCAGTTTAGTAAAGCAAGCAAATATTGTGATATATGTAAGAACCCACACAGGTTTGTTTGGACTAGAATTTGGAATTTTTTATTACCATTTTATAAAGAATATCTTATTCTTGTAAAAATTTATATGCTTGTAAGAACGTTTATTAGAAGTGAAAATTTCACAATAATGTGTCTGTGAAAGAGTAAGTGCTTACCTCGAAAAATTAAATTTTTCTTCCATCTTCTCTCTCCATGGACATGACAGTTGTATTCATCAAGTCTAGAATATATAGTACATTGTCACAGATGTAACTAAATTGAATGGTTAAAGATTACTCTCAAACTAAAATATATGCACATTACATTTTTATAACAGTATAAATCGTTCATATATTTCAAAATGTGAGCTGTTCTCAGGTAATTCTTTAGTAAAATGAAAGCTAAATTTATAAAATATGTTCCTGTCTCTATGAACAATGCCTTGAGTGTTACAAAGATATAGTCACTGTGTCTTTGTACCAGATTTCTCTAGGTGTATGTAACTCTATAAAGAAGGTTGCAATGCCTATGGCCTGCTCTTTAAGTTGCTTTATATAAATGTAGTAGTGGATAAGTCTCTCTGCTCTGTCTGGAGCATTTACAGATGCTAATGAATTGTTATCTAGCACAAAAGTGAGTAGAAATGCACTAGGTAAAAGAGATTGAGCTCTGCAATAGTTAGTGAAACTGAGCTGAAGAACAGAATAAAAAAATGCTGCAGATCCAATTTTTGCTGCCTAGAGTGTTGTTTGCCCTTGGTAGATCACTTCATTTACTGCATGTATCATGTAGTATCATAAACTACCTTTGTCTGGGAATAAATGTTATGAAGATGAAGGTGCACTGAGACTTTGGGATGTTTTCACAACTCTTCAAAATGCTTTTATTATTAACTGTAATGCAGCGATCTACTTGTTATGAATATTAACACAGCAATTATACTTCCAAAAATTTACCTGTGGTTTTACTGTCAAAGTGAATTATATTTAGTCAAGCTTGGCTAATAACACAATTAAAAGTGGTATTAAAATCGAATTGCAATTCATAGAAAAGTCAACAGCAAAAAATACCAAAAAGCTAAATCATATGTAGAAATAATGTTATTTATCTCTAGTAGTGCAGACCCTTTTTATATGTTCCAGAAGCGGAGACAGAAAACAAGAAAACAAGGAAAAGTGATGTACTAAAGGGGGAAAATAATGTGTCACAACAATTTATTTATCAATCAATAGAGAGCACAGTCTTTACCCTGTTTTAACCACTAAGGAAATATTAGTTAAAATGCCCAGAGACAAGGAAATTTCAAATGCCACCACAGGTTGCCAAGGAGTAAAGGTTTCTGCATTTGTAAAGTTGTTCCTTCAAATAGAGAGGTGGTTTTAAGACA
Source organism: Coccyzus lansbergi (assembly GCA_033558105.1). Lineage (NCBI taxonomy): Eukaryota > Metazoa > Chordata > Aves > Cuculiformes > Coccyzidae > Coccyzus > Coccyzus lansbergi. Next base: position 999,578 of record JAUMJK010000168.1, read on the forward strand.
GTAATTCATTCAAGGGGTTCAATAGACTCCATAACTCGTGAAAATTTAGAAGTGTTGGGTGTTCGTGAGATGAATTGCTGCCTTACAGCAAGATCTACTTATGTTATAGATAACCTAAATGAAAGAAAACCACAATTAAGAGTAAAAAAAAAAAAATGTGATTGTTATGAATTCTGTTTTATTTATAATCCTGAATACCTTACAAATTTCTTATGCACACATATCAAATAGTCCAGGAAAATGTGTGGGGTTTTTTAAGTGGTCTAAAACTGCTCACTCATAAATTTCTTTTTTTAAGTCTAGATTTCATTATACCTGTTCTGCCTAAAGACTTGATGAAATATTTCAGTTATAGATTTAATTTTCATGCATATTTTGCAAGTCCTTGGCAGTACAGAAGGGCACCCAAGTGCAGGTTAATTATATTAATTTCCCTTAAAGCTTTTTTGAAGTAGCAATACTGTTGTAAAGCAGCCTTGTATTAACGTGAATCTGACCTAGCAAACTGACCTTTGTAATTTGCCGAAAAATGTCCACACCTAGACTGACAGATCCTTCTGGGACTCCATAATGTTAAGAACACATGTACTACAAAAAAAAATAACATGCAGATAGAGTTTGGTTTTCAGAGGAGGATGTGAAATCATATGAAAAAATATCACATATTTCAAAATAATGATTTTATCTATTCGCTTTCAGTTGTTCCTTACCAGAGTTTAGGGCAGAAGTCTGATGGTACGTGCTTACATACCAGATGCACTCTCAGGGCTTATCTCTGACTGTACCATATAAATTTGTCATTGAGTCTTTATTAAGTTTTGACTGAAGGACTTTTGAAGGAGCCTGTGGATCCACTGACACCCAAGAGGATATCTGGGAATCAGATGAAAGCCTGGTCTATCCATCTGGAGGTGTTGTTCCTCTCTGCTGGCCCTTATCCAGCAACACTGTCTTTGCTGACAATTTAACTCCAAACGCTATGCTATAATAATAACTGTTTATGTTTATACTCTGTAGAACAGGGGTTACTCACAGAGTAATACAATTTGAATATTCTCTTTTTGATAACTTTAGAATTTGGGCACAGGGTAGACTGTGAAAAATGCCAATTCTTTATTAAAATTATCACTGTTATCTGTGTAGTGCCAAGAAAAAAAGGAAATATGTTAGAGGTCATCATCTATCCCTCACACTTAAAAGAGTCTCCCCCTCCTCTGTTCTGCATTCACGTGAAAGAAATTTTTTCTTAGTATATCAAGAGGATTATTTCACACAATATATAGAATACAGTAGGGGAGGAATTCCATACGTGCTCTGGAAAAAAAATAAAATATTTCTTAGTATTTCTTTTTGGTGGCTGAACTGTAATCTTAGATGTACCTTATGCAGGTGGCTATTTGGGTCTTTTGATCTACACTATCTTTCATTATAGGCATATCAATTAAATTTTGTTTATCCATGCAAAAAACAAACAAACAAAAAATCTCAAAAAAACCCCCCAAACTCTCTTGGAAATTAGTGCAGGGTTTGGACTAAACAAAAAGATACTTTGTAATCAGGAATTTCTAGACTTTCTTGTGAAAATCTTCTCAACGCAGGAGGTGTTTTTGTAATATCAAAAGGAGGAAAAAGAAGAAAGGGATGCTTTATAGTCTTCTCATGTAGTAAATGATGGGAAAGTATATACAGGCTATTTAGAGTAAAAATAAATTTTGATTTCAGGGTGCATTTTACAAAGAAGTCAGAAATCATCAAAGTAATTTGCATAAAGAATGTTTAGGTTTTAGCATGATGAGGTAATTTCTATATTTATAAAAAATATTAAGACAAACTGTATTGCATAAGTGAATTGTTTATATCCAAGCTCATAGAAATAAGATGTGGAGAAGTTTTTGTAGCAATAGATAATAATATTAGTCAGAGTGGCTACTCTAGAAGTTCTAGAAGCCCAGTCATTTTTATCCATATACATTTCTCCCATTATAAAACTCATCAAACATATCACAGAAGAAAATAAGATTATGGTTTCTTCACTGGAAAAAAAAATCTATAATGCAAAACCTGAATTTGTTTCATTTATACTTTTGATTTAGTATCTGTCTGACTGTCTTCTTTTACCATAATCAGGAGGATCTCAGGTCTCAGGTCTTCCCTGGAGGGTCATTGTAGCCCAAAGGCACTTTAGTCCTAAATTTAATGCCTCATATCTCTAAAGTTTGGCAAGATAAAGCTGGACCCTGGATTTTGCACTTGGAGTTGTCAGTACTGTGACAGTATTGTGCGGGATTAGGTTCTCAGCTTCACCCTATGTGAAGTCAGTCGAGATCCATATGGTTATAACAGTTTGCCCACAGGCTGCCTATTTAAAACTGAGGCCTGAATGTTATCCTATCTCAAATCAGTAGGGCTCTACTCTGGTTCATTAGCTCACAACATGCTGCCAGCTTGAGGATTGAGGTTTTAATTGGAATTTATTTACAAGCTATATTTCTGCTAGAACTATTAGTATTGTTATTTTTTGTACCGGTTGAGGGGCTTCAAGGAGAATTATGATAAGGAACATAGGAGAGATCCAAAGACAAGACTGAAGCATAGAAAAGATAGTCTTTTCTTCTGCTGTAATAACTTTCCATATACCCATCCTGTCTTCTCTATCTATTCCCTCATGCTTGTTACACAGCAAGGTGGGGGAAAATATTGCCAGAACAGCTACAAATAAAAAAAGCATATCTGCAATTCAAGTTATAGCAGACATTTTTCCTTATACTACCTCAGCCATCAACTCAATTTAATTTTTCTTGGTTCAAGAGGTTCCGTATCTCACACTTAAGTAGTCTACCAGCATCAGGCATATTTGAATCAGTCATTAAAATTACTTAGTTAAGAAGCTTCTCTGTACTTAGCCACATGTCATCAACGTCATTCTGAGTCTACTTCAGCTCCCAAGGTAACCATGCTATTTTTCCTAGATGGAGTGAAGACGCCACATGAATACATTTTGTATATCAAGGGAAAGAGTTATAGAAGTAAAATATTTCCACCCTGACAATTAAAAGAAAGGGATTTAAGTGGTCTTATAATCTGGTAACAACTTGCTGTGTGAAGCAGAAGACTGTTCAGGATTATAACTTCAACAGAAACTGTGGGAGTTGTAATAGGATAGAAATGCACAAACCTCTGAGTTTGTTATTGTTGTGTTCTTTATTACTCCTAAGTATGCAGGAACATAACAGTTATGGAGCCAAAAGGATTGTTAACAGAGGAACATGTTTCCTAGAAGGAAAATTAAACCAAAACATCTTGGATTTTCCCCTTCTTGATTGTATGTGTAATTTTAATTAAAATGAAAAAAAAAAAGTATAAAAGAAGAAAAATTAAAATGAAGATTTAGTCCCACCAGGTTGCTACAGAGCTCAGGGATGACCAAGAAAAACACTACAACTACAGCGACAGTGTTATGTCTACACATTTGTTTGGCTTCTCATCACATTTCATATATTTTACTTCAGTGGTATGACTGTGAAGGAGATGAAAAGCTTTTTACTCCCCTCCTCCCTAATACCCAAATGGACAAACTTCTTAGTAGAAAAAAAAAAAGAAAATGGCAATTTGGGATTTGATGTCCTGAGGATAAGAACACTGTTGAAGTTTGTCATTTTACATGAGCTTCATACCCTGTTTGGTTTTAATAAAGACAAGTTTCACAAAAAAGACTGTATGCTTCAGAGTTCCATAGAGGACTGTACCTAGCTTCTGGGGGTATAGCTTATCCAGCAGGAAATACATTCTAACCTTTTCCTGGTTATAAATGTAAAATCAATATTATTTTAATATAAATATCTTTTAGTTTATAGGTCATAATGATAATAAATTAATTTGAAAAGAAATTATTTCATATAATAATACTATTTAGTTATTTAAAGAAAAACAAACAGTAACAACAAAAAAATCCCATAACAGCACTGACATAAAGTATGAGAAATCTGCAGAAGAGCATCAAAAGACATAAAAGTTAATGTTCTGTTCTTTAGTTTGTTTGTGCTGCTTTTACTTGCACACACTTTTTTAGTTAGGCCTGGGCAGCCTCTTGTACTCAGATGTTTTTCTTACTTTGTGATTTTCTACCAGATTAGTTTAGTCTACGATGAGCTCTAATCAATTGCAAACAGCTGTACTCTCCAAAGAATTATCAAGTAGGTAATGAAGAATAAAATAATAACAAAAGTAGGAAAGTCAATCCTATTGTTACTGTGCTTCCTATTATGACATCTTTCTGGATAAATGATCACAAAAGATGAAAGACATTCTTTTCATCTCTTTTACGTTGTCACCATAGAACACGGGAGAAAATTCAAGAATCTGTCCCCATATTTATGTACTATATTTATGATTTTGTAGAGCTAGTTAATAAGCTAGGCATCTTTCCCTCGAAAATTACTAATAGAGGCCAAGTTAATTAAGTGTTCTAAGGTGACAAGCCAAGGATGGTGAGTTATGCTGAATTTAATAACATGAATTGGATTAGGAGCCCTGGCAAATGTGCTAACACCATTCTTTCATATTTGTCTATTGAAATATAGAACACTTGAGGACCCACATCCAAACAAGAAGAGCAACTGAAGTTGAGCACAGAGGAACATTTTTAGGAACTTCATCCATCATGTGTATCCTGTATACAGATTACTGGATATTCATGTTAGGTTCCTCTGTCTTGAATCTGAGCTTTGTGTGGTGTTTGGCTGTTTGACATATGTATCACATTCTGCTAAATTAGCTCAGTACTTTGATTATTTTAGTGGCTCCAATTTATAGCTGTTATTTTACAATTGTCACAATTCCTTCCCAAATTGTTACTTACAAACTTTCCTTTTGAAGTATGTAGCTGAAATCCTAATTGTTATTGAGGTCTTTGTCTTAAAGACTTTCAAAATTTGAATTATTTATAATTTACCTGTTAAAAGTTTTTTCCAATTCAAAAGGAAACAGCAATTACTAGTTTCCATAGTTAACAGCTTTGCAGTTATTTCTGACAGTAATGATACTGTATACACGCAGTAGTCAATTAGTAAGACACTTGAAAGACTTACCAAGTGAAGATATTTTGCAGTAGATATTACAGGTTAGCATACATACATGAAATATGTCTCCTGAATATGTAGCAGTGGAGAAACAAAGAAGAACATTGAATAAATAAGAAGTGAAAGACTCTAATGGAATTTGGATACAGGATCTGTGCTACACCACTGTCCCTTTCTATGAAGTGACACCGATATTTGGCTAGACTATGTGGAAGCAAAAAATGACTGATGTACAACAGAGGTATAAAAACTTTATTTCTCAATTAGGTTAATTTTACTCCCATGTATTTGCCTTCAGCTAGGCACTGCAACTCCTCTTTCAGTGGGGGAAAACTAGATTTCTTTCTCTTCCTGATTAATCCACTTATGAAACTACATGTGAAAAGTGTGCTAATGAGAATCAAGGATTCTTTTTCTAAAAAACTCTCTACTATAGACTTAGAACTCAAATTCTAGGCCAGTGCTGTAGACCAAGAGAAACTTCACTGAATTCACTGGTGCTAATTACTCTTTCAATAATACTTAATTGATATGTCTTTTACATCCAGATCATAATCATAGCCTTAATCTGAGAGACTGTAAATTTGAATAAAATGTGCTCCTGTGACTGTCTAGTTTGCCGAAACTGTCTTTTTACTTCTAATGTGACATCCTGGCATCCATCTCTCTTACAGTAATGCGATTTCTCTTCTCTAGCTTTTGCACTTCTCTCTAGAAAGTAGGTAGTGAAATCGAACTATTAGAAACTGTGGGGAAACAAGGATGTCTCAGAATGCTATTCAATCCTTCTCAACTAAATAACAGTGCTTACTTTTTTACTAGAATTTGGGTTCTAATGTTAAACCCCAGCACTGGTCAGGCAATATGTTTCCTCTTCTCCTTCATCAAGCAATTCATGCAATGTATACACACCATTAATTACATTAGCATCAAAATATACACAAAGCATTTTGTCGTACAAAGTACGTGTCCCTCCTGAGACAGTCAAAAGAATAAACTGAAGGGATAATTGAAAAAATAAGACAGTACATCTTATCAGGAGCAATATGGGTTGACTAGTATATGATGAAAGTTTTGTACAAGTCTACTTACACATGAACAAAAGCACTATATGTAAAATAAATATATATATAATGTATTCATCAAAGCATGAAAACTTGTTCCTACACAGTAATAGTCACCAGCAATGGTACCATCAAAACTCTGTCCTGCTTTTAAATCCAAGGGGTAATAAAAGCAAGTAATGATCTGTTGAAAAATGGTTTTGCCTTTTATCAACCTCTATAGTTAATCAGAAGCCTATAAAATCCAAGAACTTAACTTTGAAGCTTGTTTCTGTGATTTTTTTCTAGTAAGGTTTAAATGTCATACTCTGGATACATTTGTATGCATTTTTGGTTTACCTGACTAGAAAAGTGAAAACATATACAGAGTGATTCAGGATGTGAAGAGATGATCACCATAAACTCTTTAAATGTTAGATATTGCGAAATAAAATTAGTTATACTAATTATACTTATACTATACTATACGTACATCATGACTACTAATTAATGTATTTTCATTGCTTTGAAACATTGTATATGATATAAATTGCTATAAAATATAATAGAACTTATGAATATTTAGATTGCATGTTCGGTCATAAGTCAGTCAATGTTTCTTGAGTCAATACTTGCCTTACTTATTTAAATTTAACTCCATGGGATAGAAAGTACAATATGGGAGGGGAAATTAAGATTTCTAACAAATCACCAAAGAATCAGAATCATAGAATGGTTTGGGCCAGAAGGGACCTCTAAATAGGACCTATCTCGAATTCCCAGTCATGGACAGGGACACCTTTCATGACATCAGTTTCCTCAAAGCCCTGTCCAATCTGACTTTGGAAATTTCCAGGCTTGGGGCATTTACAGTTTCTCTGGGATACCTGTTCCAGTGCTTCATCACCCTTATTGTAAAAAAAAAAAAAAAATTCTTCCTTATACCAAATATAAACCTACTGTCCTTTAAAATAATTGCCCCTTGTCCTGACACTAAAGGCCCCGGTAAAAAAGTCTCTCTCTTTCTTTCTTATAACCTCCTCTATGTACAGAATCACAGAATCACAGAACAACCAGGTTGGAAGGGATCCATCAGATCTTCTAGTCCAACCATTCCTATCTAACACTAAACCAAGTCCCTCAAGACCTCATCCACCCGTGCCTTAAACACCTCCAGGGAAGGGGAATCAACCACCTCCCTGGGCAGCCTATTCCAATGCCCAATCACCCTCTGTGTGAAAAACCTCCTCCTAATCTCCAGCCTAAATCTCCCCTGGCGGAACTTGAGGCCATTCCCTCTCATCCTGTCTCCTGTCACTTGGGAGAAGAGCCCAGCTCCCTCCTCTCTATAACCTCCTTTCAGGTACTTGTAGAGAGTAATGAGGTCTCCTCTCAGCCTCCTCTTCTCCAGGCTAAACAACTCCAGCTCTCTCAGCCGCTCCTCATAGGGTCTGTTCTCCAGCCCCTTCACCAACCTCGTTGCTCTTCTCTGGACTTGCTCCAGAGCCTCAACATAATGTCTGAGTAATAATGAATGTCTGCAATAATTTATTCCTGGTGTGTTCTTTACTCCAGATGGAACAACCTCAATTCTCTCAGCCTTTCTTCACAGGAGAGGTATTCCATGCCTGTAATCATTTCCATGGACCTCGTCTCTACCTGCTCCATCTGAGGTCTCCAGAGCTGGGTGCAGTACTCCCAGTGGGGTCTCACCAGAGAAGAGTAGAGAGGCAGAATCACGTGCCTTGTCCTGCTGGTCATGCTTCTTTTTATGAAGTCCATAATCTGATTATTTTTCTGTGCTGCAAGAGCATATGGTCCTCTTATATCCAATTATTCATCCACCATTATCTCCAAACTCTTCTCTTCAGGGCTACTCTCAGTGATTTCACCTTCCAGCCTCCACTGCTATCGATGATTGCCCCAACCCAAGTGTAGGAGTTTGCACTTGCCACTGTTGAACTTCATGAAGTTTGTATGGGTCCACTCCTCAAACTTGTCAAGGCCTGTTCTACATTACATCCTTTCCCACTAGCATAACACTTGACACCCCTGTACCTGGTATCACCTGTGAACTTCCTGAAGATGTACTCCATCCCATCTCTGCCATTAATGGATGTACTAAACAGTATTGGTTCTTTCTTTGAGTCTTTAATGTCTCTACCCATTGCATTTGAGCTGCTGTCCGTAGGTAAGATTTCGGTTTTATATCTAAGGATAATTTTCTCAGGTTTCCTCACCTCCCTCCATTACAAATAGGGAGGCTCAAATAAGAGTGGCTAGCTATCTTTTTGTTGTATTATAGGGTTCAATCATGGCTTACTTATGTTAATGGTTGTTCATATCAGCTATAGGTTAACTGGTCTATAGTATCCCTGAGATATTTCCTCATATAAATTATTTATGCAGCATGCAAAACTCTAATTATTTTATTCCTTCTTCTAACACCAGTAAATTCCATATCTTAAAAGTGTTGCTTCAGTTTTACTTTACTTACTAGGATTAATACTTAGGAAGCTGATATAAACTGACCAATACCAACCTTTCTCTCTGCAAATAAATTCACCTTGTTAGTCTCCATAGGTCACAGTTTAAAATAAAAAAGGTGATTTAAGGTTTATATACATTCTATTAAAACCACAGAATTCTTCACTTCTCAGTAGTTAATTTCTAAAATTTCTGGCACTGAAAAAGATACTTTGCTTCTCTTTTGCTTCTTAACATCTTATTAAAGTTCTCACATGCATACGTTGTTGGCATTGATCCCACTACCATGTTTAATGCTGACAGATCAGATGATATTTTTGCAACAATCTTAGAAGCATGCATACAATTGCTAACTATCTTTGTCCTCAATTTATTTATGATGAACATGCACAATTTCCAATGCTGAAGTTGTCAAGAATCATGTCTTACTCTAAGGCTTTTGATATGTAAATGTTTTTTTCTTTTTACTGAAGTAATTTCCATACCTTTATATACCTGTTACTGCAAAGAGCTATCAGTTCAAATCACTTTAGAGACAAAATCTGTTCTAGTTTATTTTTCTTACATGAGTATTAAGGTGATGCAAAATTTAAATCTCTTAAGTATAGTTCTGTTGCCTCATGAACACAGGGTTACCATTGCTGGTAAAGGGCCACAGATTTTTTACTAAGCTACAACACAGACCTCAGGTCAAATACTGTCTGGTTTTATCCATATTTGTGTTGGTTGTATTGGAGCTTTATCTTAGCTTGCTTAGCTGTAACAAGAATTGTTTAATGAGCAGGAGACAATTACCGAGTTTGTTTTGCTTTTGCTAAGTTTTGTATACCTGTGTACATATGTATTAGCAACATGTATTGCTAAAAGAAATAGTAAATATAAAACTACGAAGTTTTCATTCTGTCTAAAAATATACTAGAATTAAGTTGGGATAACAGCAGAATCCTTGAAGCTGTTGGTTTTACGTGATGCCAGAAACCACAGGGCTATCAGCAACTCACGACCTATCAGTTAATAGTAGTAATGAAAAAAATAAAGCTGGAATAAACTTTGTTTGGAGTAAAATTAAGGGAAAGGAATTAAACTTCTGACGTATAATGCACCACATGCTTTAAAATAAGATATAATATGGAGTTTCAGATTAGCGAATAAAGATCAAGGTATAAAGCATATTAATAAACATATAAAAATGGTCTCAATCAACTATCAACAAACTATGGTATCAAGAAACTATCAACATCAATGTCTGGTACTCCATCATTATCATCATAGGCATCCAAGTGAAGACTTCAAAATGCTAATAATGTTCATAATGTTCCTCAACTTCATCTGAAACTTCAGCCTCAGGATTCTGAAAACAATAGATACTAGAAAGGTTTTCTTCTATAATGTCTTTTACCTGCTTCATTGTTAGTGAGATTCATTTTTTCATTTAGAACAAGGGTGGTAATATCACTGTAACTCCTAATAATAGCATTATTGTATTTTTGTTACTGTATATAAAAGTATTAATTAGACTTGATATTTGATTTCCCATGTACTGTGTGTTCTCTTTGCCGTAAGATTTTGAGAGTAACGTGAAAAACTACAAATATATGGATAGTTTTCCACTGGTAAGTTAACAACTAAGAAATTCAGGGAAATTTGTGTAACAAATACAATTCCTTGCCAATACTGAGACTGGAAGTATCAGATTCAATGTCAGTTGGCTAAACTCTTTATGCAAACTTACACACAATGGTGTTAGATGGTCAACATCATATCCACTTGTCAACTCCACATGAGAAAACGGAGAGGGAAGGAAGACCACAAGAAGAAGAGGGAACACTAGTACTGAGGTCTGAACTTTATTTCCCAGACTTCTATGAAGTTAGCAATTTTAACACTGACATATTATTTGTGAGGCCTCCTATATGAAAATACAGACTGTTAAAAACAACATTAAAAAAATATGAAACTAGAAGGTGATGACGTACTGAATATTAAGTTTAAACCACTATAATATGTTACTTTTCAGAAGTTTTTCATAAAACAAACTAAATCCCTGATGTCCTGACTTCCACAAACGGAAAGACTAAGTTACTTAAGTTATTTCTGGAGACTATAATTTCATTTCTTCCCTGTGTATCAGATGCAAGTGCCCAGGTGTTAGTGGTGGAGAGCACAGGCGTGGCCTCTGTAAGACAGTTCTTGCCAGCTCTAAAACATCCACTGTGGGACACAGCTGAGTTCCTCTGCCAAGAAGAGAAAACATGTTTAAAAAAGGGCAGAAAATACTTGATGGAGAGAATTAGAGGGAAGAAAAGAGAGTGATAAAAAGCAAAGGGAACACCATGGTGACAGAAAAAGGTGCTCCAGGCAGAAGAGCAGAGATCCTGTTGCAGCCCATGGAGGATCCTGCACTGGAGCAAGTGGATATCCTCTGAAGGATTTAAGGTAATGGGGGCAGACCAGAAGAGAACAGAGGGAAGATCTGAGCAATCCATTGTCTAACATTGCTTTCTTATAGTTTATGCATTACATATCAGGAATCAGAGGAAATTCAGCTTTCCAGCTAACGTCAGTAACACTCAAATGATAATGAAGTTTAAATGGAAGGATACAGGAATTCAAATCTTACTTTTTCAGAACATGTAAGGAAGTTGATAAATCCTCAAGGGAAGAGCCTTCAAAATGTTGTCTTTAGGTCTTAATTTATTATCCTTTGATTTAAACTTGTGAGCATTTGCTATGCTTTATCTCCAGATGGCAACTAAGCACTGTGCATCCAGTCACTTCCCTACGTCTTAGCATTGGGATGAGGAAGAGAATAGAAAAAAAGTAAAACTCATGGGCTGAGATACAGAGACATCAGAAGGACAGCAAAAGGGAGAGAGAATATATAATATATAAAAAACAAGTGATGCACAATACAGTTGCGCACCACCTAATGACCGATTCCCGGCCTTTCCCCAAGCAGAGATCACTGGCTGTAAATGAACTTCCATTTTATGTAGTGAGTGTGACGTCATACCATACGGAATATCCCTTTGGTCAGTATAGGTCAGCTGTCCTGTATGCAACCCCTCACAGCTCCTTGCGTACCCCCGACCTTCTTGCAGCCAGCATGAGAGAAGTCCATGACAGCTCAGCAGCAACTAAGTGTATCAGTATGTTTTCAACATTATTTTCATATCAAATCCAAAACACATCAGTACACAAGCTATCAGAGAGGAGACCTCATTATTCTCTACAACTACCTGAAAGGAGGTTGTAGAGAGGAGGGAGCTGGCCTCTTCTCCCAAGTGACAGGGGACAGGATGAGAGGGAATGGCCTCAAGCTCCGCCAGGGGAGATTTAGGCTGGAGATTAGGAGGAGGTTTTTCACACAGAGGGTCATTGGGCATTGGAATAGGCTGCCCAGGGAGGTGGTTGATTCCTCTTCCCTGGAGGTGTTTAAGGCACGGGTGGATGAGGTCTTGAGGGACTTGGTTTAGTGTTAGACAGGAATGGTTGGACTCGATGATCCAATGGGTCCCTTCCAACCTGGTTGTTCTGTGATTCTATGTGTATCCCAGATTTCTGCTGGAAGTCCTTCCAGGACATCTGTCATTCACCCTTGTCCCATGGAGAACTTAGTTTACCAGTAGTGTATTCCAAGGTTCAGAAAATACGGGTATAACTTACTTACCTGTCTTGAAATGTTTGAATTCTACTTTAATACGTGGGTACTCACATACAATTAATAAAGCTTTTCTGGAACATCATTAATAAAACAATTTTAAATAATCTTTTTAGGGATTTTTTACTTACAGTGTTTAAATTATTTGTGTCTAAATGTAATGTGTATGTAATGACCAATCAACTGAGACAGTGCTGACATTTTAGGTGTACAGCTTCTGAGGCCTTGAGCTAGATGCTCAGAGGAATGAAACATCCACAATTCCAAATACTGTCACCAGGAAATGAAGGTGTATCAAAGTGAAAAAGAACAACCTAAGGGAACAGGACTGTTGTGGTCTTTGAGAAGAAACTGTGTTGGACAGTAGAACTGTCTCTGATCTGTGCAATGTAAAAAAAGGATTCTAGTCCTCACTAACACACCAAAATCTGCCAACGTAGTGCTTCCTATACTAAAGTTATATTTTCCTTGGAAGAAAACCCAAACAAAATCCACATTTAATGTATATAAAGTATAATATAGCAATTATTTAAACAGATAATTCAACAATGACCATTGTACTGATGTTTTATAAGTATATACTAATGCATTCTGATTTTGAGGGAAGGATGATATGAACTGAGAGTCAAAGTGAGAGCAATGAAAAACAACAGCAGGTGCTAGAATCAGCAAACTATGTGTTATGTTTGGTTTGTTAAAGAAAAAAACAACAACAAAAAGAAACAAAACTGAAAAAGTTGAAAGAAAAAAAGTAAAGTAATGGCTTAAAAGCATCCTGTGGGAATAAATACAGATATGTATTAGTTTTGTATAACAGCAATGACCTGCAAACTAGGTCAGGGTCGAACAAATGTTACATCAAGGGAGAGCAACTGAAGGAAAATAACATTTGGATGTTTCTGAACAAACAGCAAACAGCTGATGAAGCAATTCAAGCAACCTCGTCATCAGCTATCTGTGGACTTGACCTTTGGAGCAGATCCACTGGCCCCACATGACCCCATCTTCTTGTTTATCTTTTGTGATGGTATGGAAATCCAAAATGAATCTTGAATCCTTATACTAAATGCTCTTTTATCCAGCTTATGTCAAAATGCTTTACTACATTCTATTTTTTTAGTTCCTTTCCATGGATTCTTCTTTGTGGTTATCAAATGCAAGTTTTTTACCAAGATTGGTTCTCATCATGGAGCCAAAGATCTGAAAGAGACAACATTGTATGTAGCTGTATTTCTTCAAATGATAAGATACACACAAAATATTCTGAAACACCATATTTTGATCAGGTGATAGAGAGTCTATTAATTCTGTGAAAGGAATGAGTAATGAATACACATCTCAAGTAATGAAATTATTTCTGTTCATGCCAGTTCACTTCAGATGCTCACAGTGTAGATACCTACATAAGAGAAAGTTGTCCAGATGCTTTTTATTGTCAATAGGGAAATAAGTATTTCTAAAGCATAATTCATCTGTTCTCATCGGTTGTACAGTGTCCCATCCTTTTTTAAGAGCAGTTCATTCACATATTGAAGGAGGCAATCAGATAGTTTGGCTATACCTTTGTGCATAATACTGCATTTGCAGCAGCATATCTTTCTGCCTTCTGGTTGGCTAAGTACAAAGACTAAATTTTGTTTATACTTTCCTGCAAATACAATTAACTGACCAACCTTTTTTAATATGATTGATAATGCCAACCTAACTCCTTTTGTTCCTCTGTAAATCAGTAGCACTTTGTTAAAGTGCAAGGGCTTTCAATTATTTAAAAAACCTAAACCAAACCAAACAAACAAAAACACAACCAAACCCCACCTTTAAATTCTATAGCTCAATTGCACTTCTTGGACTTGCTAACAGAAAAAAATATCACAGCTGGGAAACATTAATTTTCCAAAGATTATAAATGCTTTGAAAGAGTAAAGTGTGTTGTTTTCAAAGCCTCTAAGAGAGATATCAGCTCTTTTGTTATATAGAGAAGCTTTTAATGTCACTTTCTGCTTACTGGTCTTTGATAAACTTCTGTAGCTGACTTTGGCAGCTCACAGTACTTTACAAGCAAAGAACAATATACCTTCTATAAAGCACCCAGAGGCCTTCATAGCAACTCATTTTCTATTAAATTTAAGATAAACACTGGTGTAGGTTCTCTCAAGCAAGTAAATACCTCAATGTATTACATATATGTGGTTCAGTCCTGCAAAGTTGCTTTTATGCCCCTAACACCACTTAAACAACTAAAGGGATATTTCACTGGTAAGACCTATAAGGTGAAAGCTGAATCAACCTAGACTGATCAGATCCACATACTTTGTGTGACTTTGTCACAAAGTCACTTGTTACTTTGATGGTTTTAGCTTAACACAAAAGGAAAAAAAAAAGTGTTAAGGAGGAGATTAATAAAAGGAGAAGGGTGCTTTTTTCCCCTCTTGCATGCTCCTTTTGTTTTTCCATTTAGTTATTCCTTCCCTGTATTGGCTTTCTGTTATGCCTTTAAAGATGGTGGATCCACAGTCAAATTGCTTTGGTTTATGAAGTTACTTACCAGCAGCTCCTATGTAGTAACTACCTGTATATATGCTGTAAACCCATTACAAATGGAAAGTAATTCAGCTTGCTGTAGCATGTAGTTGAAGGAGCATAAATTACATGAAAATACATTACGATATTCAAGGACTAAAAATGTTCACATACAAAGAACTGTCATATCTTAAGGTGTGTCATAACTTGTTTACCTGTAGTAGTTTGACAACGTGCTTGAACTGCAGCACTACCTTATCCTGACGTTTTTGAGTTAACTTCCTTAATATTTATTTTCTCACAAAAAACTCTACTTAGACTTTTAGTAGACTATAACCAACAATATATGATTTAGTGAGTCTCTCTTTGAAAGTCATAGGTTATTTCTGTATGTCGTTTCTGGAGCTAAATCTGTGTGCTGCTTCCTACCTTTCTGCTTCCTCTGACGTTCTTTGAAATTGCTGAGATGTTGTCATTGTTCACTAAGGCAGAATGTGCATGTTACTTCCTGTGTTCCACTTTCATCTGTTCTTATCAACCACAAAATTGCTCTCTTTCTTTTCCATACTTAGTCTATAATTTGAAGTAATTCACTGGTATTCTTTTCATTATGGAACAGAATATTCATCAGAAATCTAATTATTTTTAGGGATAAGAGAAAAGCTTTCCAAATTTGTAACATTATGGTGCATAGTCACATCATTTTTGGTATTTGGTTTTGGGGGTTTTGGTTTTCCATTTTTTTAACTGGGTTTATTTATTGGTTTTCCTCCCCTTAAACATGTTATAAGCCATTACATTGAACAGATGAGTAAAGATATAATTATATGAGAACTCCTATTCAAATTTGATTGGCTTCTGAAATTAATACCTCATTCACAAGTTACTATTTTCTCAATGGAACCCATGTGCTTCTACAGTTCTCTAGTGTAAACCATGTTAGATCAGATAAATTATTTTAATTTGTACTAAAATGACTCACCAAACTCATTTATTTAAATATCACAATTCACTGGGAGAATAATGACTACTGGTCAGTGTAACTGGGACTCAACTTTATAAGTCACTCAAACTGAATCAGAAGAACATCTCTTGACCCACCTAACTAGTCAAGATGAAATGGAGAGATTGATAATGAGAGAGATGTCATTATGTGAAATTTTCTGACAGTCATACAACAGGAAAGCACCTAATTCGTTTTAAAGACACAAAGTAAACTAAAACAGGACTTCCTTGTATTACCATTCATGAGTTCACATCTAAGGAGGAATTGTCAACTCTATTGATAATACTCCTCAGTCTGACTTCTTTCTAGAGATTACCACAGAAATATTTTAGAAAGAAACATAAAATAGCAGCTGAATGACAAGAAGTTGAGGTTAGATTGAAAGACACTGTAAAGGACTTTTAAAACTTCTTTCATATGGGGAGCTGAAGAAATTGTAAGACCTGTCTATTATATTGGGGCAGCAAAAAAAAAGCTGTTCCACTGAAACATACTGTGCTAGGACAAGTAATAAACTGTTTTCTCCTTGGTTGCCTGGCTCCAGCAACTATGAAAAAGAAACAGGATTTTCCACTGCTGAAATCCCAGATTTAATCCATATTGGACCAAAAATATTTCCCACCATTTTCATCTGCCATCTGACTTCAAGCTGTTCAAATGTCAGTTTTCTTCTAGCTTGTAAGATGTACGTTGTGAGAAACTGATATTCCATTGTGCACCTAGAAAGGTATGATAGTATAAATCATGTTGATGACATGAAAGAGGACAAAGCTGCTCAGTGTTATCCATCACTGTCAAAAAAACAAACAAGAAGTTTATCTGAAAACATAGCTACTTAATGTTTCTTTTCCTACTTCAGAAATATGAGTGTGATATGTATTTTTGGGGAGAATTCCAAAAGCCTGTCACTGATTTTTAACTCCAGACTGCCAGTGAAAATAAAAGAGTGGGTGTTTGATTTTCCCTGTGCCACTGAAAATTTTGTCTAACGTGCCTCATGTACTTCCTTGTGTTTCATTCTTAGTTCAACAAAAATATATAACTTTTTGTTTGTAGCAAAATAGACATGGGAGAGCATTGTAAGGCATTTATGTGAATATTAATTTATGTTCTTTAGTGGGTTCACTTCAACTCTTTTTATGTCCACATTGTTCTTGTCTCCTGTCAGTATTTCACTGATGAAGCTATACTAGTGATGAAATTCATGGAAAGTACCTTCAGCTTGAATGCTCACTTGCCGAAAGCAAAATTTAAGTTGCTTTGCCAATCAGTACTGTGAATTTCAAAAACCTAAGTCAATATTCCACCTCAACAATGTACATCATCATGAAACTTAACAGTATTAGGAAATGAAATTTAGTTCTTTATTGGGGAACAAGACAAAGTAAATTAAACAGCTGTAAATAAAGGTAAAAATGAGGTCAAGCACCTACAGGATTCTGAAAATTATAATATAGATGCTAAAAGTTATTTGGGTATTCAAAGATGCAAATCAGGTTTACATCATAGACTTAAGTGATTACTTCTATTGCTTTCACAGAAAGTTTAGTGATGAAATCTGTTTACAAATTTGGAAAATCATAGAATCACAGAATTTTGTGGTTGGAAAAGACCTCTGAGATCACCTAGTCCAACCATATCTGTGCACTACTGAATCATAGAATCATAGAATCATAGAACAACCAGGTAGGAAGGGACCCATCGGATCTTCTAGTCCAACCAATCATATCCCTAAGAACTTAATCTACCCCTCTTTTAAATACTTCCAGGGGTAGTGACTCAACCACCACACTGGGTTGGATGTTCCAGCATCTGATAACCCTTTCAGTAAAGAAATTTTTCCTGGTGTCCAACCTGAACCTCCCTTGAAGCAGCCTGAGGCCATTTCCTCTCATGCTATTGCTTGTTAGCTGGGAGAAGAGACCAAAATACACCTTACTAGAATCTCCTTTCAGGTAACTATAGGCAATACTAAGATCTCTCCTCAAGATCTTTTTCTCCAGGATGAACAACCCCACTTCCCTCTGCAAATCCTACTGAACATCTCCCTTCATCTTCATGTACACAAAATGGGATTAATGTCAGAATAATTGCTAGTCAGTAGAGGGCTGAGCATCATCAAAGGAAAATTTACTCTATCTTTTTAATGCATCTGGGTTAGATGTGATGAATCCTCCTCTTGCTTCATTTACAACGTGTTGTGGCTGACCCAAAATGGACATTTCAAGGCAAAAGTTATATTTTACAAACCCTCTCATATAGTTTGGTAGGATAATAAGATGAAGTAGGATGAATTAACTCAAAGCCTCATGG
Organism: Coccyzus lansbergi; assembly: GCA_033558105.1. NCBI lineage: Eukaryota > Metazoa > Chordata > Aves > Cuculiformes > Coccyzidae > Coccyzus > Coccyzus lansbergi. The sequence goes on from JAUMJK010000168.1 coordinate 1,017,686, forward strand.
TTCTACTAGTTAGAGGATGAAAACACAAATGTATCTTTTTATAGTGAAAATTCTTGATGTTTCCTTAAGCTAAACCCATCAGTGGTTCAAACAGTGGAAATTGTAAAATGTGCTTTGCTGTTTATGTGTGAATGTTGACATAGTGTAAATGTTGATATCTGTGTATACCCTCATGCTGTGTCAAGTTTTCCGGCAAGATCACTATTTAAGATCTTCACTTACCCATATTTGCTTCCTGATTTTCACTTAACTTCTTGTCAATCTTTACCATTCTATTTTTTGATTGAAGTTGCAAAATGGTAAAACGATTCTGGTTTAGGATAAATTGGGTCATATGATAAGACTTCTTTCTTTAGGAAACTTAACATCAAGATGATCCTTGATGTTATTTCTGTGTATCTTGCGTTGTTTCTCCTGAAGAATTGTGGAAGAAAAACAGATTAAAATTTAATCCATCTGTGTCATCACCATCTGGGTCCTGCAAGCACTAACAAAAGTCCCAAACAAAACGTCATAACTTAGAATGCTCAGGGTGAAAACCTGGTTTCATGGAACTTAACAGTAAAATTTTTAGTGATTTCCAGTGTCAAGGAATTCATTACAATTATAAACATAAGACAATGAAGAACATATTAAACCTTTTAATATATAAAATGAGTAAAGACAATACATAGATTCTTTTTTCTCTTTCTACACTGCTTTTGGCTATTATATGTCCTCCTATGACCTCAAATTTGAGCTCTTGAGCAGTTCTAATTATTCAGAGCAGACTTACAGTAGAAATGGCTTTCACATCTGTCATATTCCCCCTAAAGTCAGATTTAAAGCCTATACTGTATTTATTATGCTAATTCACTTTGAAATCTATGGTGAAGGTGCCTCATGCCTTTCAAGCTGAGTTTGCATAGTAAATTTAGCCTATGTTGCAGTGGTCCGTAAACATTAAACCTGAAGCAGCTTTAACAATTCGTACCCTAAGAAAATGTGTAGTACGTACACTGTGAAATACACATACAGTGAAAAAAAGAGGGGAAAGCCAAGTACTACGTATTTGCCCTATACCGTTTAGTAGTGTGTTTGGATATTTTTATTTAATATCTTTGGTTGTTGTAATCATGCCTTCAGAAGAAAAATCAGTTCAGCAATTGTGCTGCTAATGTGGCCTTTCCATAAAATGGTTAGATTTTATTGCAATTAACCTTTTGCAGACTTAAGTGTTAAACAGTGCTTTTGTTGTTACCACACGGGATATTTTCTTCTGAAAAAAATACCCACTACCACCTACCAATAGTGACATAAAAAAGGAAAGTAGATGTCTACTTGGGTACTCTTGTCTTTTTTAACACTGTTGCTTATAATAAGAAGTAGTGGGATGAAACAGGTCCTGAAAAATCAGAGTATTTTTAATAACTGTTAGTAAAATATTATTGTCAATTGGAAAAAAGAATATACCTTTCCAATATACGCAACATGCTATCAATTTTTTTTTTCAGCTATAAATACAAAATAAAATGAAGTTCAGGTACCTTCAATACCTAGGAGTTAAAGTATTAGAGCAATTCAGTAATTATTTCTCCCCACGAATAATTGTAATCTATATAATTTTAAAGATAAATTTCAGAGAAATATAGATTTATTGAAGTAGACTAATGAACCATTGCAGAGGACAAACAACAACAATGCTTCTGCATAGTGACAGTTCTGACTATAGCATAGGAGTCTGTTGTTGCAGTTTAGATTAATGTGCGTTTCTTTCACTTTTTCCTAAATGAGTCATTAAAAGATAGGGTTTGAGTTGTTTTGTTGTCTTAAATGCCTTAAATGTAAAATGTCAGTGATATTGATACTGACATTTTACATACGTAAGAACATTTCACGCAGATATAAAAACCTATACCCTTTACATATGTGGTGGAAACATTTATTTGAATAAAAAGGAAACAATATTATATGGAAAATATAAATAACAGAAAAGTGAGACAGGAACTGCAAAGAATTCTAAAAAGCAAATGTGAAAATATTCTCCTACAATAATCTCATAGGTTTTATATTGAGCCAGTGATGTGTTAGATCCTTAGCATCCATATATTTTTCAGGTCAGTTTCTCTCTATGTCTTCTAAATTGAAATTGAGTTGAAAATTATACACTTTATTTTGGATTCCTAGTGGCTTTTTAAACTGTCATACATGACAATATGGAGTAGGTTTTTCTTTTTAAATACCATAGAAATGTTCACACTTAAAATACAGGAGAAGGTATCAAGTCTGAACTAAGGCTTGCTGATTAAGCTTCGTTTATCTACCATTTTACATTAGCAGAAGCGACAAGAAAATGAGCTATTCTTAGCTTAAGTATTCATCTCTCACAATATAGCAATTAAAATATGTTCTGGAAAATGTTATTTCGATTACCAAGAAAGTTCATTACAGTAACAAACTCTATGATGTTTTTATATTGCCCTATAATAAGAATGATGTTAAAGGAAAAATATTTCATCTGGGACACTGAAAGTACATAAGGAAAAGATCTGATACATTTTATACATTGCTTTCAATGGTCTTCATTTCAATACGGCCTCTTCTCCTAAATGACAAGGGACAGGACAAGAGGGAATGGCCTCAAGCTCCACCAGGAGGTGGACATTAGGAAAAAAATTTTCACAGAAAGGGTCATTGGTTGCCCAGGGAGGTGTTTGTGTGACCTTCCCAGGAGGTGTTTAAGGCAAGGGTGGACGAGGTGCTGAGGGACATGGTTGGACTCGATGATCCAGTGGGTGTCTTCCAACCTGGTTATTCTACAATTCTATGAATATATCTATATACATGTATGGGTCTGTATGTGTGTATATATATGCATGTAAATGTCTTTGTGTGTATGTGCAGAAATTCATTATCAAAAGTGCCTTTTCCTTGAATTACAATTAGTCCTGCAAAAATTCATTAGTTTACTGTATTATTGATATGAAGTTGCAACTGAAAAAATATATAATGAATACCATTAAAACACAATAAAAGGAGTCAAAAGGGGTCTTAATGATGCACAAAGCATGTTATTTTACAGTATATTACAACTTCTGTAAAATATTTACATCCTCATAAAATGGAATATTATTAAATGTAATTTTAGTAAAAGAAAAGTGAAAGGTTTATTTATCAGGAGCACAAAGAAATCTGGGATTCTCACTTAAAAAACCAAAGAAAAGTGTACACAAAGGTGGGATTCATGGGCCATATGAACACAGGGAAATTATTTAAAGATATTGCTTCTGTACTGCCTATTACATGGCCACACTGCAATCTCATCAGTAAGATGACTACAGAGCATGTCTCTGATGAGGAAAGCTGGTGGCCCAGTTTCCATCATGTTTTACTTTTGCTATTTACAAGTTTTCTGGTTTAAAGGCAGAAAGAAATTGTCTGATTTTGAAAGGGATTTAGGACTCGTGACTCGAAAAATCTTCACTGGCATTTTATAGGACATGTTTCTGCCAGTTCTACATCCAAATTTCAACTCTACACAGAGGAACAATATTCCTCTGTTCAGTGCTAGGAAATTTTATTGAGCCTCTTCAGATCTTGTATATTCCAGTAAATTTGATTCTGTACATAGCAGATTGAAGTGATATTCAGAAATCTGACTCTGAAGCTATCTAAGAGAAAGTCACATTGCTTATGGTTTTGGAGTTATTTTGTTTAGTTACACAGTGTCCTCGATAAAAGAATATGCATGTCCCGAGTAGAGTAGCACATCACATATAATGAGGTGTTTTATCTTAGACCTCTAAATAAGAATTTTTAGGAAGTCAATTTTAGGCAGAATATGTTGGAAAAGTGAGCCTGCCCCCAAATTAGTTCTCTAAGAACAAAGTATTCATGTAAATGTAATCACTATAGATGATTGAAGAATTGCTATAAATATCTGAAATATATTGACATTTCAAAATTACTTCTAAGTTAAGTATCAGTTTACAGAGAAAAACAATGAAAACAATGCTTTTGCTACTGCAGTATTATTCAGATTTTTTTTTACAAGGAGCTGGATAATTTAATTAAAAAAACTGCCTACTTAGATGTTTTAAGCAAAGAAAAATAAAATTAAAATGAGCTCAAATTCAGTGTTTAAATTTTGTGGGAAGTAAAAAAATATGTTTAATACCTCACATAACTTATAATTTTATATGCAGTTATTAGATAATTATTGTAACATATAGTTACAAATATAATTATACATGCAACTATATATATAATTATTATAGTACTGGAACAATTCTACATAGTTTATCAAATATAGTAATATTCACAGGTGGAATTTCTGAAACTTAGAAATAAACTTAGAGAAAAGAAACACCTTTAAATGTAAGACAGTACAATAAAAGCATTTCTAATACTTCAACTTTGTCAATGTAAGAAATAATCTTCTGTCTCTAGGATATTAATCCATGAATTCTGGCAAAAATAAACTGAATGTTCTTTTTTTTTTCCTGCAGGAAAGTGTTCATGTCAATTGTAAGAATGATAAAAAATATCTGGACCTGAGTTAATCTTCAGAAAATTGTACTGCTTTAAAGAATTAGGTTTTTGAAATTTTCCTTCTAGACAAACATAATTCAAAATGATTCAAAGATGCAATTTAAATTAAAAAATCCATGACTACTACTGCTCTATAATATCATACTTGAATATGTCCTAACTTTGGTTTTTTAACAAATTTTATGTAAAATCTGTGACAGCTGTAGTTTTCTAGATTACAAACAAAAAAATATGAAAAATAAATGGCTATGTCTAGGATTTGGATCAATATGTTCTTAGCATTTTACCTATTTACTTTAACTATTTTTTACTTATTATTTAGTTTTAACAAATATTTTTTATAAATCCACATTTATTTTTTTCAAACAGAGAGATAAATGTAGAATGGCTTAAGCAAAGTGTAATTTTGCAGTAATTTCCTGGCTACAAAAAAAGAAAGACACGGTGAAGTTCTTTTAGACATCTTATTATATTAGAATGTAAAAGTCACTCTGATAAATTAGTTGGCAGTGCCATTTAAATCCTAAACTAAACCCCAGATAATATATAATTTGTCTCTGGCATACCTTCTGGGCTTTCAACAATCAACTGTTAAGGACTGCCTGCCCTGGCAATTGTATCTAAATAGTTATGTTTCAAAGATATGATTATCTTATGCCTCATTATTTTTTCTAATTTCTTGTAAATTTCATTTATACTCTCAGTCTCCTCAAACTCTACTGATGACACATAAATATACACTGAGGGATACAATATCTATATTCTGGTTTTCTGTCATAGCAAGAATTTCCTCTGAAATCTCTCACTTTCAGTGTGTTTCCTAATTTTCCTTTTATCTACCTGTATTTTATTTGGATTTCATGCTTTATCTTCACATTTATCATTTCTGTCTACTCCAAAGAACCATTATTATCAAATCTCAAGAAGTCTACATGAGATTCTCAAATAGTACTGACGAAACTGTAATTCATTATCTTCCACAATTTAGGCTTTTCTGTGACAAATATGGCTGATTCAAGCTTTCACATCATTTTTGTAACTATTGCATTGCTTTTACAGATTTGGAATTTATTCTGCCTTCTAAAAACTTGGTCAGTAAGTGTTATGTTGTCCAGATGTAACTGTTCAATCACAAATACTTTTTTTAAATGTACATATAATATCATCAGCAAAGATTTATACTTCACTGTTCCTACCTTCTAGAATATTGTGAACAACACAAATAACAGCACAGATACCTGAAATGGACTGTCACCTTTGTTGATGAAAGAACAGTTTATTCTTATAATTTATTTTTTCTCTTTTAACCATTACTTAATGCATGAGAGGAATTTTTCCTTCTATTTTGAGACAGCTTAATTTCTTTAAAAGCCTATTAGAAAAGATCTCTTGAAAGCTTTGAAAAATCCAAGTACACTAAATCCAAGTACACATGAATAACCTCATCATGCTTCTTGAGTACTTTAATTCTAATGAATTAGTGAAATACAATTTCCTTCTGAAAGCTAGCTTTTTTTTCACTCAATCTCATGTTCATTCTTACCCCTCATTTTATATCTGTGTGCAAGTGTCGATTTGCTGGAGGGTAGGGAGGCTTTGCAAAGGGACCTAGACAGGTTGGACCGCTGGGCAGTGTCCAACAGCATGAGGTTTAACACGGCCAAATGCCGGGTCCTGCACTTGGGGCACAACAACCCTATGCAGAGCTACAGACTGGGAGAAGTCTGGCTGGAAAACTGCCAGGAGGAGAGGGACCTGGGGGTGTTGGTCGACAGTCGACTGAACATGAGCCAGCAGTGTGCCCAGGTGGCCAAGAAGGCCAATGGCATCCTGGTTTGTATCAGAAAGAGTGTGACCAGCAGGTCCAGGGAGGTGATTCTCCCTCTGTCTTCAGCACTGGTGAGGTCGCTCCTTGAATATTGTGTCCAGTTGTGGGCCCCTCAGCACAAGAAGGATGTTGAGGCTCTGGAGCAAGTCCAGATAAGAGCAACGAGACTGGTGAAGGGGCTGGAGAACAGACCCTATGAGGAGCGGCTGAGAGAACTGGGGTTGTTTAGCCTGGAGAAGAGGAGGCTGAGAGGAGACCTCATTACTCTCTACAAGTACCTTGAAAGGAGGTTTTAGAGAGGAGGGAGCTGGCCTCTTCTCCCAAGTGACAGGGGACAGGACGAGAGGGAATGGCCTCAAGTTCCACCAGGGTAGATTTAGGCTGGAGATTAGGAGGAGGTTTTTCACACAGAGGGTCATTGGGCATTGGAATAGGCTGCCCAGGGAGGTGGTTGATTCCCCTTCCCTGGAGGTGTTTAAGGCACGGGTGGATGAGGTCTTGAGGGACTTGGTTTAGTGTTGGATAGGAATGGTTGGACTAGAAGATCCGATGGGTCCCTTCCAACCTGGTTGTTCTGTGATTCTGTGATTTATCTTCTTATTCTTCTATGAAATATAATTTCTAATTATTTGACATACATTGAGATTAAATGAACTGATCTCAAATTTACTAAATGGTCTTGATTTTTTTTTTTCCAAAACTTCACTTTTCCTTCTGTGTTCAGGAGCTTTAGATTGCAGTTCCTTCAGAACTTAGGTGCAGGAAACTCCTTTCCTGATGTCATTAATACTCCAGTAGAGATGGTAATTATGGCAGAGTAAATGACAGGTCCTGTTTTCAAAGGGTTGAAGCCCTCTGATCTTCAACAATTATAGAATCCTTTTTCCTGATTGTAGTGTTTGTTTGCGTCTGCTTGAGAAGGGTCACGGCAGAGCTGGCTTTATTCATGAATCCATTAGTCTCATTCATTCAAAGTGAAAGGCATATGGGACAAATCCAGTCATAACAGACTGGATCTCAGACTTTCAATATTCTTTCTGATATTACCCTGACGAGTATATGGAGGGGGTTGTGGGAAGATAGGATCCTCCACCCTCCAGAAGAAGAAAGACTTTGCAACTAAATAATTGTGAAGTCCTGAATTAATTGCAAAGGTAGAAGTATGGTTTGCCAAAACTTGTTCCTCAGTTTGAGGAAACTGGAGCATTAGTGATCAAAGAGTTTAAGACAGAGATTCAACTGGTGTATATTTACAAGCAGTTACTGTCAATGAAATTTCCAGTGTTTCTCAGCAGCTTGTCAGCTCCAGCAAAACTCACACTTCTTAGTCAGTCAGTCAGATAGCCGATTCCCATAAAGCCCATAAAAATTGAATATTATCATGTTGGTGGTGTCTCCAGGACTTGTATTCCTGAAAAATAGGGACTGTTACATCCCAGCTGTCAGGTTCAGATGGACTACCGCATCCAAGTTTCTAAGGATATGGTCTCCAAACAGACTGACACAGTCATCATCCTTTAAAGTTTCAAAATTTTCCTTTTTATTTCAATTTCTAATCAGAGAAAACCTAACTGCTAATTTGCTTTTACCAATCAATATTTCCTCTTTCCTATAGGAGTATCATAGCTTTTATAAAAAGTGAGGTCAGAATTACACTTATAATCTAAAATGTACTTGGGGTATTTCCTTGTAGAAGGAAATTTCTATATCTCTGTGAGAAAAACAGAGGTATGCAAAACAGAAAGAAGACACAGATATGAAGAAATTAAAAAAAAAAATAAGAGGCATACATTACCAGAATAATATCTGACTTCAGAAGATTTTTAATACATCTGCTTGATTTCATTGTAATCTCTACAGACTTCATAAATCTCAACAGGCATGTCTTAGGTTTTTTCCTCCTAGATATCCTTAGAGAGTTCATGTGAGCCTTTAAAATAAATGTTCATAAGGGGGATTCAGTAACACGGTACTTAATTAATCTCTTTTGCCTATCTGCAGAAATGTTTTGAGCATTTCTTGCCAGTACTCTACCACTGTGCTGTTTTACAAATAAATTACCATAATATCAGAAGGCATGAAAGGAAAAAGGAGATTGTAAGGTGAGAAATATTAAGCCACAATACAATACTGTACTGGTTTGTAAAACTTTTGCCCAAACTTTCTCCTTTTTCTTGTTTTACAGATTTCCGTATTGCAGAAAAATATCTTCAGGTGTTCATAACCAGCCCTTTAAATACAACACCCCAGTCCATATCTCATAGCAGTTACACCATGCCAGCACTAAGCATAATGTGGTCTGCAATGCTGAATATTCTGGTAGGTCTTTCATGTGCATGTTGCTTGGGAATGCTGCTACTTTAATTTCTGGTGGAATTCCTCTGAGTTACCTGGAACTTCCTGCCCCTTAACTAATTGTGAACTTGTACTTAAGATCAAAGCTAACAGAGGAGTGTAAAAAAGACAAAGAACCCTGCAGAAAAACCATGGGATGGGACTTCACAATAATAATGTGCATTTTCCTGTATTTTGCAGGCAACCATGTATTCTGACAGCTTTCAGGTTAAAGGAGGAAATGCTTATGCTGTATATGCCACTACAACCTTTTCCTTTTTCCTGTGTATTGAGGAAGGGGAAAAAAAAAAAGGACATTTGGAATTTGGAAGATGTGCTGCATGAGATTAATGAATATCCTACACTTCTTGCACAAGACAAGCTTTAAGATTCTCAATGTATTTATTAGTGATATTATGTATTCTGACTGTTTATTTCAAAATAGGTTTAATTTTCACAATATTTCCCTGCCATCCTCTTTTGAGGCCTCAAAATAATTGTCACTTAAAAGGAATGCAGTGACTCTTTTTTTTTCACCTTTCTGCACTAACAAAGACCTATCACTGTAAAATCCTTTTGTTATGAGATACTGGGTGATCAGAGCAGATGAAAACTCGTGGAGTGTCCAGTTCTTGAGTAAATCAGAAAGAGGAACAGATTGAATGACTCTATTTTCTAAGTAAGATTAAGTATATGTCTGGAAAATCAATACAAGTCATCAGCTCCAGGACCCTAGTAAAACAGGTAACAGTGTTGCACAACTTTTTGTGTAGACTTATTAAGCTACGCCTTCAAAAAAATACATTGCTCATTATACTGTTTCTGTTTCATAACCTTGCAGCTCTGATCAGTAAAACTCTTTGAATTTACATCCTGAGTCATTGGCTATTTATAGCCAGTTGTTGTGCTAGAGTGCCTATAGATAAATGTTAAATAAAACCAGATCCAGAACTACCATTCCACATTTGACTCACTTGGCGCTTTTAATACAGACGTTTTCATAACAATCATCTTTTATCTCTCTTATACATAATCTTTAGCAATTTTATAATTCCAACAACAATCCCTTCTCCCCTAAACTCTTATACAATTTATTGTGCAAAATCATAACTTTTTTTTTCAGAATTTGAGTAGGTATGACCTACTGCTTTCCTACTGCACAGAAAATTTTATCAAATAAAGCTATAAGTCTAATCTGGTACCATCAGACTTTGGCAACCTTCAGACTTTGGCAACCTTCAGACTTTTGGTGGATTCAATTTTCAATTTTGAATCGATAGAAAATACATAGAATCACAGAACTGTAGAATCATTAAGGTTGGAAATGACCTCTAAGGTCATCAAGTCCAACTGTCAGCCCAACACCACCAAGCCTACTAAAGCATGTCCTAAAGTGCCACAGCTACATGTGTTTTAGACTACCTCCAGGGGTGGTGACTCCAGCATTTCCCTGGGCAGACTGTTCCAAATATCCATCTAAACCTCCCCCAATGCAACTCTCATCCTATTGTTAGTCATATGGGAGAAGAGACCAACACCCACCTTGCTACAGCCTCCTTTTCAGGTAGTTGCAGAGAGTGGCAAGTACTCTCCTCAGAGCCCTCTTCTCCAGATAGAAAGATCCCCATTCCCTCAGTTGTTTTTCACAGGACTAGTGCTCCAGGTCTTTAGTGAGAATCTTTGCCCTTCTCTGGGCATCCTCCAGCACCTCAGTGCCCTTCTTGTACTGAGGGCCCCCAAACTGAACATAGTAATCCAGGTGCAGTCTCACCAGTGCCAAGTACAGTGTTAGCTTTGGACAATGTGGTGTTCAGTTTAATGAATATCACAGATGACTAAATCACACAAAAATATCTTTACTGAAAACCCACTGCACAGTAGTTTTGATTTTGTGTACTATTTATTTAGATGGATGGGGACTCATTTAAAAAACGATGATTCCAATGTTCTAGTCAGTTTTATTTGCCTGAGATTGAGACATGGAGAGGAACATTGTAGTCCTTAAATTTTCAGTTCTGCTTAAGTGTTATGTAGCAATGATTGTACAGTATAAATATGTAGAAAATGTCTCTAGATTCTCCACTCTTTTTTACTAGCTTTCACCATATTATACGAGCTCGCTATTTTTTCAGATAATAATATATTCAGTTTGTTAATAAAAAATGCTTTAATTATAGTACTACACATAATTACAAGACCTTTTTGAACACGTAACGAGACATATCAAACCAGAACAACTAATTTCACTTTCATCCTTTCCCTGGAAATTATGTTCTCGGAGCAATATTTAATAATATTTCATATTGTTGGTCCCAGTGGAATTCTTTTCTTTTTTTATTAGGTAAAAACAATGATGCAAGATGATGCATGACCAGGAATATGATGCCGTCAATAAGAAGCATTAATTAACAAATTAATTAGACAGAATTTGTTACTTTCCCTCATGAGAGAAGAAATGATTTTTTCTATCTTGTTGGAAAGCATACTAAATAGGGATAAACATGCATATATCAGTCCCCTAAATACTGCAAACTTAATAAACTTCCTCTAGTTTTTGTTTGTTTGGTTTTTTTTTTCTCTCTCCAGGGTAGATACAAATTGTTTTCTTAAACTGGCTCAACCATCCCTAATTCACAGTTTGCCAACATAATTTGCTTCTACTTCTCATGATGTCTTAGCAGCTGCATTAGTAATATAGCCCTTCATGGCCCTCGCTCCCATCTAAACCAAAACTACTTTGATGCAATAGAGTAATTTGTCATTAGTTACATTTTCTCAGGCTAGATGAATAGTAAAGAATATTAGATGTTCTGCCCTCCATGCTGGAAGTATTTTTCCAATTTGAATAAATACCAGAAAAGTCTATTTCTTTCCTGTATTATCCTGGCTTTCTCATAAAGAATAAGAATACTTATGTTTTGTAAGGGAAAATAAGTGCATAGCCTAATAAAAAAACCCCAAAGCTAAGAACATAGCTATTTTTCTCACATGTTTTGTGGTTATGGTCTGCAGAAAGCATTTCTTTTCAGAAATAGCATTGGTGTTAAGAAACTTCATGAAATCACTTTCATAAAGTATTATTTATATACCATTATTCTTTGGACATTTTTTCCACAACAATTATCAGAAAATTACAATATAATGTAAAATCAACAGACATCCCTCCCTGCCCCGCCTTAAAGAACACAATTTCTCCTCTCTCTCTCATTTCTAATTTCTCTTTCACTTAGTTTCTCAATATTTTTGAGGTTAAGTCACGTATAGAGTAAAATTAGTGAATGACGCTTTTGGCAGTGCTTGTCTTTCAGGAGCTTCTTTAGCCACTGGGAAACACTTTACACATAACAATTAATCCCATTATGAAACAGATGTAAGGTGTTTAAGGTAATGGTATGAATTGCCCTCTTGAGATGTCTTTTATTGCCAGCTATCAAGACACCCTAGATAATTAACTTAGCCTATGCACCGGCTTGTTCTCAACTGCAGTGGGATGATATGAATAGCAGCTGAAAAGTTTATTTTTGGAACTTTCTCTGTCTTAAAATAACAAATATACCTCTTATTCTGAATAGAATTGCTTAATTATTTATAACGAGTAATGAATAACAAAGTTTTTTGTCAACAGGAAGAAATTACTTCATCTTACAGTTGAAAAGGTGTGACAAAATATCAAGGAGAAATATAGAACTTAGAGAAAAAAAGTTAAGTGAAGAAAGCAGGATGCAAGAAGTAACTGTTTCTAGAAGTCCATAGAACTTTGCCACTTGTTCAGTGCAATATCTAAATAATCATTACCAAACTGTAGTGGTGACAAATGTTGCGGCTTGATGATAGTGGAACTGTCAGTATCACAATCAATCATGCTGTCAATTATTTTATAACTGTCTCTTAATTAACTATTAAATTTCTACAGATTAACCCTATGCTTTGTGTCTTTGTGTTTCCCTATTTACTTTTGATCTTATTAATTGAGGTTGACTGTAAGAAAGATACACAAGGACAAAATATTGCAAAAATACATGGTTGTGAAGCAGATAAGGTAAGAAAAGATCAACTAAAAAAAGGAATTAAAATCTAATAATTTGAAAGTTATCTAATAAATACAGTAATTTATATCATAAAGGTAGAAAGGATATCTACATTTCTTTCTACAGAATTAGCTTTACCAAGTAAGACCAAATAACTTGTTCCTACATGGAAGAAGCTGACCCTTTTTCAGTTACTATAAATTGTAAATTAATAGTCATTATTGAAAATAGGAAATAACAGGAAGCCAGACTTAAAAAATACATATTATGATATTCAAAACAAGCTGGATAAATATCTTCTTGAATACTTCCTTACTAAGGTATTAGGGGCTTTTTCTTTTTTTTTCTATTAGTCTAAATTTTTCTTCTAGATTTTCCATAAGTGTTTATGATGTGATGAAATGATATATATTATGGTATATTTTCAAATGCTAGCAGTAAATAATCGTCATCGTCTTCAAAGCCAAGAAATAAATTTTTCACTTCAGAAGATAGTGTATTTGGTGCCTAAAATAGCAAGTTAACTGAATAAAATTTGATCGTAGAAATAAAATAACATCAATTTATGTAACCCAGATGGTTGTCAGGTGATAAGCCAAGAACGAAAACTCATTCTTTAGCAGCTTTACCATGTATCACAGCCTTGCCAGTTATGTAAGCAGCATAATACTACTGCATTTACTGTGATCAAGGTTCTCTAGAACATCAAGTTCTTAGGACTATTAACTGTCTCAAATGGAAGCCTCACATATGGCTAAATGGAAAGGCGGTAGCAAAACAGGCTGTATGAACACGTGCTCATTTAAAAAGGGTGCCCCAAATGTTTCTATCATCAAACATATTTTTCAAGATCATTTGTTTACTGATATTTGTTTTGAACAACCACCACATTTCTCTGTCATCAGCTGGTCTCTCTTTATGACGAATGCTGTAAAAATATCACTGCACCAGCAGTCAAGATGTTCAGGTTCAAGTGACCTTCATTTGGGTCACAGACACAATCATGCCCTGAAGTCCAAAGCTAGGATTCCTTTTCACAAACAACATTACTTCACAAAACAGCATGGTACCAAACCAACTCTCATCTGATACAACTTCTTGGGAAGAATAGAAGCCTTAATGATATGTATCTTAAAAATTAAATGAAATCGGTATTTTATTTCCTTAAAATCTCTTCATTTAAGGAAAACAATATATGCATGTTTTCTATGATATCTTTAGTTTTGAAATCTCCATTGGCAAGTTCTTATAGCCTGGTCCTTAACCTTACAGAAAAAAATTAAAAATAAATTAGTATTTTTGTGGATTTCATGTTTTCTGTTATTTTGTTTTGTTTTGTTGGGTTTCTTTGTTGGCTATTTTTCTTTTTTTTTTTTTTGTTAAATACAGTTAAAATAATCTGCAAGGTAATACATAAAAAACAAGTTCAAAACCCCCAGCTATTAATTGTCTGAATCATTCCATTTAGAAAAAAAATAGTCTACTTACACCTTAGGCAGAAAAATTCTTCCATTTACATTAATTCACTGAGATGTTTCAGAACCTGTATTCTTACAGCAGCATGAAATGAAACACAAAACCTGAAAAGCTTAGGAAGTTTTGTAGAGAATAAATTGGTGAAATAAAACTTTAGATGATTCACATGACTGTTCATGACAGACAGTGTCCTAACAACACTGATTAAATTAGAGACCTTTTAGAAAATTAAATTACCTTTTTAGAATTGAAATATACAGAAACTGAATATTTGAATATCTACTTAAAAGCAAGTAGGTCGATTTTTTTCATTTTCTGTATTACAGCAAATATTTTGAATAGATTCCAGATAACTTTAAGTTTATATTTGGAACATCATGGTCTGATCAAGGAGAAGGATTATTCTCGCCTTTCTCTGACATCCTGAGATGACCTGTTGCCTTCTTTTCATACCACTTTTCTTGTCTCCTGCATCAGAAGGTTAAAAACATGAGTATCATGCATAGGCTAACTTGCATAAACTTCTCTGTTGGTAATCCCCTCTGGTTTGGTCTGTGAGCCTTCTTTCTTTCTAATGACTGTGTGGTTTGGGTTATTCATTTATTTATGTTTCATTCTAGTTAATGGTACATTAAAACAATTAGTTCTTGTTTGCTATTAGTTATTACACTCCTTTTACTGATGATCTTTGCTTTTAAATTTGACCTTTTCTTGCTCTGCCAAAATTTGAAGAATTGTGGAAAATTCATAACAGCTATTTAAGCATCAGCTCTAAACACTGGAGAGTTGGCTTTAACCTGCACAAAGCTTTTCGTTTTTTTTTCTGTCTTACTTTATCTGCATCTTCTTGAATGTATTTGTGTGATGGTGGACTGAAAACTTGTAAGGTTGAGTCATTCACTAATCTTTGTCATTTCTTTAGAGTAATTTAAGTAATATAATTTTGTTGTTCTTTTTTTTTTTTTTTTTTTGAAGGACTGCACCTCTGTAACTTCTCAAAGTCTCATACTCATTAATAGCATATTTTCATTTTAACAGATCAGAGGTGAACACTGACCTTTTTGTATGGAATAGGAAACCTCCCACTGGCTTTGCTGAAGTGAAGATTTCATTTCCAGATCAGTTTGCAGAAGTTTGTGAATTAAAAAAAAAAAGTCAAATTGACGACAAATATTACTCAGAATGAATAATTCAACCAAGTCTGTTTAAGAGAATTGTCCAGGAAAGATGTAGACTATTCATTTTAAAAGAAAGAAAGAGAAAATTGTAATAAATGAAGTAATGACTTTTCTGAGCTATAGCTGTATAAAAATATTTCCCTCTGGATAGAGGTGTTACTTTTATTGTGCAATAATAGTCTTCAGTCTTGGGCTTCAGGCATTTTATCAGGATCTCAGTAAAAGATCTGCCTTTAGGACAATATTTTATCATGATTGCCTTTAAAACTAGTTACTATTTATATGACAGATCATTTATATTTGTGATAGTTTGGCCCATTGGTCATAGTCATGCTACTGAACAGCCAGTGGTGACAGTTTCTTACATCAAACTACTAAAAGAAAAAGCTGTTTTAAATTCAAGAAATTGAGTGTTTGTCATGAATGCTATACCAGTTCAGCATCCCATTCCCTGAAACTTTATAATATCCCATATTTCTAATTCCAAGTGGAAGAACAGATAATTGAAAAAAAAAAAATAGGAAAAGTGAAAATACTCCAGCTGTATTTTAATTTTCAATGATCAAAAGTGACAAGGGAATACAAGTACTAAATAAATAAAATGTGAGGAATTTTGATATTCACTCCTCTGCAGCACAACTCACCACCCTTAGCAAGTCTTTCCAGAAACCAGAGATCAGCCTCTATAAAATCTGAAGAGTTAATATTAAAGATATGTATTTACATGAAAAAGGAATATGATGTGGTTCTACTCCTATGTCAGTATCTGCTTACCATATAGAGAAAAATATCATCAACAAACATGTAGCCATGCTATTGTACTAAAACTTCTTTGATACTATGGAAACAGTATTAGAACTGTAGTAATCAATAATGGTCACTAAATCCTGGAGGGGGTTGTTATTAGCTTCTCAACTGCAAACTTCTGGGAGTAACAGAGTGTATGCTGACTAGTCTTTTGTGAGCACAGTATTTAAAATTTTACTAGATTCATTTCATTTTAAATATTTTCCTCTGTTTTCACCCAAAGCACCTCTCAATTTCTTATTACCACAATGTCGTGTGGAGTGAAAAAGAATCAAAACCAGATAGCCAAAAGGAACAATTTTATGAAGGGAGTAACTTGATTAAACTTAATGATTTTGAAGGGAGGATTTTGAAAGAAGAATGCTTTCAAAGTAATTTTATCCAAAAGAAAAGTTTTAAAGCCAGTCTGAATATTGCATGTCACACACAACATGCTACTCTTAATATATGTGGAGGATTCAGATTTTCTGTATATAAAATAAGTGTCAGGTAGATTGAAACAGAAGGACTCACCTAGATTTATTCCTCTACTATCTGTCGACACCTGAACTAGGCATCTTACACTTGCATTGGCAGTCAGTGAAAAGAAATAGGGTGCTTCAGAGCACTTTTGGCTTAATTGACCTGACTGAGGATGAAATGAGGTTTTTATAGAGGTGTCTACATCAACTATACAGAGGCAAGAATGATAAGCTCAAACCCAACCGTCTCTTGCTCAGGTTTCAAGCTGACTAGATGTTACATGAAAACAGTACAACAGAGCCTGACCTAGAAACAGTCAGATACAGTGCGAGGTTTGACCAGGTGGATGACCTGCTCAGCTCAGTGTCAGAGTTGGGAGAGGAAGTAGAAAGTTAAGGAAGATCACAGAGGCTGAGAAAGAGACAGATGGAATCATGTTCTGCCCTCCCTGAGCAAAGAACAGGAACAACCACTAGGAACAAAAAACCCATGATCAAAGGTATCTTCTACCCTCCCTGTCAGGCTGGAAGTGATAGCTCACAGGAAAGGAGTAAATGGAGGCAAGTCCATGTTTGAGGTGGCAGACATACACCCTCCTTGCTCACGTTGCCTTCCCAGGTGTCTCTCTACAACAGGTGTTAGGAACTGCACGTCAATGGCTAATATGGGTGACGGTCAATCTACATCAGAGGTGTTGTCAAGGATGGAAAGGTCTATCATATGCATTACAGCCACCTCCATAAGGAAGGAAACACCAGCTGTAGTTGTAGGTGGCTCCCTTCTGAGGAGAACAGAGTCCAATATGCAAGACAGGCCCTCCTCTTAGGGGACCCTGATGCCATTCAGGGGCCTGGGTTAGGGACATTGCTGAGGAACTATTACCTACTACTGCTTTTCCATGTTGATAGCAACAATATGTAGCCCAAGGGTGATCAAAATGGTCTTCAAGACCTTGGGGCAGCTGGTGGGAATCTGGAGCACAGGTTGCTTTTTCCTTTCCCCTTCCAGATGCAGTTAGATCATTAACAGAAAGAGATGGACCTGGTCTATTAATGTATGACACCAGCTGGTGTCATCACCACAGTTTTGTGGTTTTTGCTAATGTGATAGCATACACTGCACCAGGCTTTCTGCTATCAGATAGGAATCATCATTCTCAAAGTGGAAAGAGAGTTTTCACTCAGGAACTTGTGGGGCTCATTGAGCTTTAAACTAGACTTTGAAGGGGAAGAAGATAATACAGAATATTAAATAAAGCTCATTTTAATGAAGACACTTTTTAAGATGGTTTAAGTGAGAAACAGTGATCTAGTTCTGTTTATGAACTCCACAACTTAAATTGGGTGCTAGTATCACTGTATTTCTACTTTTCCTCTGGCAAATTAAAGATCAGACTAAAGAAGAATATATCCATGTGGTGTTATTGTAATAGACCCATAGTTTGTTAATTCAAGTTTCCGGTATGTATCACTGTGTCAGAATTTATGCTGAAAACACACTAGCGAATGTAGTATAGGTACATAATATCACACCCATTTAGATATCAGATGTGATCGAGATCTCAGTCCTGTTTATAATTTCATTTCCAGTAGTACTGTGATATTGCAGGAAGAACAGAAATGCAATGAGACATTTGTGCTAAACTGTTTTGTTACTTTGCTTTTCCACCTCTTTTCAGTTCTCTTTTTTTTTTCCTTGTCAGCTTTTGCAGTATAACATAAAATTTTAAGAAGTGCCTAAGGGCCATATTAAAAAAAAAAAAGGACTGAGGAATCAGAAGTGAGTCTTACTCTGCAGATACTTACATTGAAAAGTGTGATCCTGAAAAGCCCTGTACAAACTCTGTAGGCATCTTATGATTCAAATGTAAAGTTTTCTGGCTTCTGAATGTATATACCCAGAAGTCCCTAAGTCCTCACATGGCTAAGTTCACTATCTGAGGTATTTTGGGATACAGAAATTAGGTATTCCTCTGCCCAGATCCCTCTGGATTTTTCTCTGGGAGACGATCTCAGAGCATGCATAATACAAGAGACTCAGAACTGATGTATTTCAAACTGCCTTAGTATTTACCACTCTCTTTTGAAGTACTGGTGGAAGAGAAAGAACCTCTTAGTTCTTATACCTTGATCAGAAATTTCATCAAGTTTCTTTCTTCACTATCATCCCCAAAAGACTTTGTATTTCTATTTTCTAGTTTAGTGACGCAGACTTATACCACTAGAAAACACATTTGGTAGGGAGATCACCTTCTCTGTAGAAGTTGTGCCACAATTCAGACTCAGACTCACTTGGCCACAGAGAGGGAATGAAAGAATCAATAGGCTAGCAGCTACTGTGAGTGTGAATTGTAGCTTCCAAGGATTTGTTTAGCATTTTAGATTTGACATTCCTGGTCACCCATTTACCTTTTCTGAAGAAATAAGCTTCTTTCTGCTCTTGTTTAAGCACTGAACTGATTTTTTTTTTTTTTTTTTTTTTTTTTTTTTTTAATGACATGGGGCAATTAGTTTCAAAAATTATTTACAGGCTTCTCAGTGTTTACTTCTACATTACAAACTATGTGATAGGTACTTCTTTCATCATACTATCCTGTATCAAACAAGATGCTATTATTTTGAATGTAATAATACTAATAACCATTATTTATAAGTTGTGTAATAAAGCATTGAATCTTTTTTTTTTTAAATCATAATAGCCATTTATTCTAGCTATTTTAGGCTATCTTTCCTCTCTCATTTTGCAATATTGTCCTGCTAATGGCACAAGAGCATCAAAGAGTGAAACTTGGACAGCTTGATCCTTTTTAGAGAAGTGAAGCAACAGTCAAATTACTTGATCACAGTATTGGTTCTGTCTGTTGTTTGAGTCTATAGGATGCAGGTGGAAAAGAACGCACTGATGCATCGTGTGTGTGGGGGGTGGAGGATGTGAGGAGGACTTCTAACAGTGTATAAACCATACAAATGGAGATTGCCCTAGCAGTAAACTTTTGAGAAACTCACCTGAGTTGTGGTGATAAATGTTTTCCTGTCTCAATAGAACTGTTTTTAAAGCTGAGACACTGTTGAGGATTTTACAACATTGAAAAATATTCAAACAGTTATGTTTTTTCGCCCCAATAATAGACACGGAGAAGCAGAGTGGTTAGAAAAATTTCCTTTGCATGAAGCTCTGTTTGACAGATAAAAGCAGTGATTCAGTGGTGCGGATCATTCTTTATTGGCCTGAATAGAAGTATGGGAACTCCTTTGTCAAAAGTGACATAAAGTCTGTCCTTTAAATATTTGTTTTGTTTTGTTTAAATATTCAAAGCTGTATTTACTTCCTAATAGAGAATGACAGTTAAAATGTTTCACAAAGCAGCAAGTGATGCACAGTAGAAACCTTTTACTAGGACAGAAGAATTGATTTCAAGGAAAACTTCGGTCCTTTAATACTGTCTGTGTAAGTGGAGGGTATCCATTACTGACAGTAAAGTGCAGCAAGAAATTTCTATCCGGTGTGCAATCATTGTAAACAATAATAATAGTAATAATAAAACAACTACTCTGAAATAACAGACTTGTGTGTTTGTATTTTCTAATAGCAAAGTTTGGTGTGAACCCCTCAGGATTCACATGAACAAGACCAATACAAGATTACTGCTGAGATTTCACTGCTCAATGGCTTCCGTACAATAGGCAACCAATTTGAGGGGGAAAATGGTTTTAACAAAAAAAAAAGGCAATGAGGTCAGGGAGCTTGAAATTTATAAAATGATTTCTCATACAGTTCATCCCTGTGTCACCCCTTCATTGAGTGTCAAGAAATGTTACAAAATGTGTTGCCATAACAACTCCAATTAATTATAGTGAGATTTAATGTGTGGTAATAAAAAGCCAAGCCACAGTAGTCTTATTTTTTGTTATAGCCAGTGGTGTAAGATAAGAGGTCTCTGATATTGAGATCAAATGTAGTGCAGTAATTGTCAAGAAAGGTCTGCTTGTTTTGAAGCAATGTATACCTATGTACCCTTATGTTTTGGATACATTAATTACCCTCAAAAAATACTGATGCTTTTCACATTGTCTATTAAAACATCATTCAAACAGAGTGAGAAATTTGTGCAAAATTGTAAATATATTACAGAGATAAAGCACTTTAAAAATGATACCAATCATACACCCAGACTTGTACTAAATCTAAGTCAGAGATTTAGGGGTATCAGGAATTCTGAGATGACTATGAAATCTATCTTCTGATCTCTACAAGCTTGATACAACTAATACAAATTATTAGATAATATTGAAAAAAAAGTGAGAATAGCATTAGCAGGGACTTTGGTAAGACTTTGATCTGCTAAAATATTACCATAACTCTGAACACAAAGGTTTCTTCAAGAAAGCTGATGATTTCTTTCCATTAAAAATGTCTCTTAAAAATATATGTTTATTTTCTTTTCATTTTTTCTTAAGAAAAATGTGATTGAAGAGCTTCAATTAAGGGAAGTATTGCTCATTTCAAGTATTAATGTTTTCTGAAGAAATAATAAATTTTAGAGTCATATTTTTGGAAGAGATGATTAAGATGTGTATATCCACTTTAAAATGTCCAGAATCATCCACAAAACACTTATAGGCATGTGACCTGAGCACTGAAATGTGGAGAAGATGGGTTATATGAAAACTGCTATGGTAGATTGACAAAATCTATTTAATAAAGTGTAAATACCTCCCTCTTACAGATATTAAAGAAATCAGTGCATTGGATTAATTTCTATTTCTTCTTTAGGATGAATATCTAGGTTTATTTTCCCAAATACAGGAATCTACATTTTCAAAGTAAGTAAATACATATCCTGTTCTAAATCTTTTTTTCAGGATAGCATGAGTCATAGTTCCTCTGGAACATAAACAAGAAAGACACCCATATGCTTGGTTGTCTGTTTCTCGCAATTCCATTAGACGATCCTAGGTACATTTTTAGATGAAACCTTTGCAACATTACAGCCTAAGTTTTCTTTCATACTGTTGTAAAAGGAAGAAGCTAATCAAAACTGATTAAGGGAAAATAAGGCAGAAGTCTGTAGAATAATATTCTCAGGTTTAGTCCTTTTTTTTGGCTCTGTGTTGGGCTTTATTATAGGCTTGAATAAATTTCAGAAGTGATGCATACCTCATCATTTTGATTAATGATAGCTGAATCATTTTGTAAGTTGAAGAGGGAGAAAAAGGCTAATGGGTATAACTAATAGTCTAAATTGAGATAAAGCCTCTGAGGATCACTTAGGAAATCTAGAGTATGTTTCCAATAAGTTACAAAACCTGTAATTTTTGATTGTCATTTACATTTCCTGTATTGAACTGTGTTTTTCTTTGAAGTGGCATCTTCCAACTTGTGTAAAGCTGTACAGATCTGGGGTATTCTGCACAATACTTTATGTTTTAACTGGCACGGACAAATGCTGCTAATGCTATTCCAACTATAAATTTATGTGAATGACTAAAAGAGCTATAGTGCTACTTCAAGATATTCAGAACCATAATACAAAGGGTAATCATAGGATCCTGTACCTAGGACTGTTGCACTTTTCATCATTAATGACAAAGTAGGATGCTTCGTCTCACAAAATGGTAAATGTCACCTGTGTTTATATACTTTCTGTAGCTGATAACACACCATACAGTTGAGTTTATTATGTTTGCTTCAGACCTCAGATCCTGAGCAGCAGAACCACTGATAGATCTAGGAAAAAAATGATATCTTGGCTGATTTAAAGGCATGTTTCCAAAGACCTGACAGGTATCTAAGATTTTTATTTTGCTAGGAGAAAGACGTCTATGATTCATTAACATATTGGCCAGTACCGATGCTGTCTGCATGCTTTAAGGTACCAGAATGTATTATTCTCCAGTGAATATGATTAAAATCACTGATTATACAGAAAAGTACAGTGGTTTCCAGTAAAGGTTGACATTCTGAGACCAGACTATGGAGTAAGCACCTTTTGATAAAAATTGCTTTCAGTAAAACTTTACAGATGAATCAAATTTCTGGAATTCACAAATGCTTACGACATACCAAAAGACTAATCTTTTGGTCAAAACACCTGGACTTTTGTTTCAGTGACAGTTGTATGAAACATGGCAAATGAATGGTCTTTGTGCTGTCACATGTTATCCAATCTGCGTATCAGAGATTCTTTGTTCGTTTATTCAAATGACATCTGTCTCAGCGTCCGTGCTTGGCCACTCTCAGAATTAAACACAGATTGAATACCAATGCTTAAGTTGGTTTCATCTTCATCCAAAGACAAGGAAAATGGCACCTAATGTGTTCCTTTAGCCTAGTTTTTCCACTGCCCTTCAGTTTGAAGTGTGTTTGAATTGTAAGATGCCTTTGTATTTGGTACTCTGAGATTTTACAAATGCTTAAAAAAAGTCTTGCTGCCAATGTTAAAATTGACAGTAACCTTCTGAATAAACTAGCTGGCTAAGCATGAAATAAGTATGATTGTTTGTCCCAGATTCTCTTATTTGTCACTGATCTTTCAACTCCAGAATATGGTGATCTGGCTGTCCTTGATGTAAAAGCATCCTCTCACAGCAGGGTAACAGCAAGTAATACTACTACAGGGAAAGGGTTTATGCATTCTGTTGATTTTTTTCTTGTTGTATGTTTGGTTTCTTTCCCCTGTACATGGTTTATTTTCTGTCTATCTTACTGTATACTTTCCTGCTTTTTACATTCCACGCTATGAATGAGTCAAAATGAGCAATTCACAGATTGGAATCTGTTTTCAGAAAACGGGGAAATAGCACAACCTGCCCTGCAGCTTGGACAAGAGAAAGCCATGAAGAAGCACTTTGTAGGAAAATGCCTTCTACGGAGTTTCAGTAGCATCCAGTTGACATTGAACAACATCAGTGAAACACTGCCACTTGGCTCCACAAGTCCTCCTTTCACGAGGTGAACAGGTAAGCCTGGGTGCAATTTTATGGTATAGATGGTATTTTTCAGATTGCAATATATCAAATGCCAAGCTGCAAACAGATTTGTTTAAATCTGTTTAAATTATCAACATTTTAATTTCTTTCCATTCTCCTGTATAAGGAATTGTTTTATTTTCTGTAAAGCACATATTCTGACATGGATTGATGACTCTGCTACAGATGAGAAAGAAGCCCTAGGTGACCCATTTACCCTTCCCCAGTAGGGTACCAGCTGCCAATTGCCCCCACTCTGCGATGGATTGTCCTTCTTCTCACCTTGTCATCAAGCCAAAACTACACACTGCAGGAACACAGGTAAGCATCTGCCTCTGTGATTATTGCCAATAGCTCTCCATTATCAGCTGCCAGGGGTGCTTCAAGAAACTGTGCATAACTTCCTCCAGATGCATATACTGAGCATTTTTATGTCAGCAACAAATACTACCTTTGCAACACAGGGAAATCTCAAATGTCAAATCTTTTTCAGAGCTGAATTTTAGCTCACCAGGAAATGTAATACGTGTTAGTGTACTTTTATCTCCACCTGAACTGGCAGGCATTCCCATCTGGATTAAATACCCAAGCATCATGTAAATAGTAGGAATATTTTTTTCTGATGAGATGATCTTCTGCAACACAATATTAAAAGGATAAGGTCAGTAGCAACTGGTTATCCTTAAGAAATTGTTGGATTTGCCTTTGATAAAAGGAGAAAGCTACTTCATTTTATTGCAATGTCTCCTAATGGACACGCTACAACTTACTTCAGATATTGGAAAAAATACTTAAATATCCAAGCTGCTTTACTGGTTGTGATCATATGAAAACTGGGGATATACTATTTTCTGTTTTCAGACAGTCCTATTGACTTCATGCAATTGTAATGTCTGGTGCCTTGGGGACTGCTGTGAAAAATAGAGACCTTTGGTAGATGAAAAAAACACTGAAATACTTTTCAAGCAGTTGCTACTTCTAAAAACAAAACCAAATCAGTACAAATTTTCCCCCTCCCCTCACGATCCAATAATAACAAAATCCTCAAATCCCTTAAAGTTCAAAAGGCAGAATACCCAAGTGATCGGAATTTTTTGGCTGTTTTCTACTACAGCTCTTGGATTCAACTTGATAGTAACTAAAGAATAAATAATTTTAAATTATATTTAAATGGACATGTTCGAACAAAAATGCATCTCAGGAACAACTTTAGTAATATGTCCCCTAATTTCAGTATTTCTTTTCCAGGGAAAAGTCAAACTGAATTAACAATTTATTCATCCTAACCTAACTCTTGTACCACTCTAGTTGTTCTTCAGAACTAAAATGAAAATTTTTAATGAAAAATTGTAAACTTGTTCATGCTAAAAGATGAGGACTGTCTTTTATTCCAGTGCATAGAAGACTATGACCTAGTGGCCTTTCTCATCATATGATATAAAATATTTTAGTTATAATCATCATGATTTTCTTTCAATAATACATCACCAAGACTTACTGTACAATGTCAAATGAAAATCTTCTTTCCTTTTGAAGAAGTTAACAACAGCTTACAGGGGAAGGTTCATTTTTTTGTAGAATCCTGATCTTAGATCAGATTTTAATTTTGCTTCTGTATGCATTTATCTGTTCAGCTGCCTGATCAATTGTGATATCTCATAAGACATATAGTTGGTGGGTTCTTCAGTTTTGTTTCTTATCAAATGACAAATCACATGATCAGTCCAGTTTGAATTATCTTGCTGTTTTGCACTTTTGTCCAGGAAATGTTCAGGTACTTATTTTTATATACTCAAGATGGTTGGTGGCATTTGATGAGTAGTTTTAGTACTGAAATTGTAAAAATTTGAGGCACAAAAAATAAATGGAAGATTTTCCTTACAATGGTTTTAAAATTTGGCTGCATTGAGGAATGAGCAGGAAGATGTGCCATTTTGGCTTCCTTGGTCTCCATTTTGCGTAGAGGTCACCTTTCTTAAACACTTGATGAAGATTGTACCTTTCCTTCTGTTATTTTTCTTTGTCACAACTGGTAGTCTTGGGCTTGACACATTGACCACTGTGAATACCCGTTGAACAATCCATTTGAAGTGCAGAGGCTTGCAGTAATGCACTAACAGTGAATTTCAACCTCAGGCATTGTCACAGATTTACATCATTACCAAATTAAGGATTAAGAACACTAGGTCCTTCCTTGTCTGGTCAAATGTTCAGATCTGTGGGGTGATACCTGCAGTGAATATGCAAGAGGTTTTACAGTGTGTCAGGCTATAGTGCAACGTAGCTATTAGGCATGCTCTATTTCTTTATCATTTGGAGGAGAAAAGACTTTTCTTGTGAAGTTAGGAATTGTTGGAAATATGCTTCATGAACCACATAAGATGGTTGAAAATTACATTTGCTTGCTTTCTGCGGTTTGCAGGAATAAAAGAATAAATAATTTTCAAACCATAATCTCCTTTAAAAAAAATCCCTGTTTATAATTGTGACTATATAATTATATTTGTAGCACATTTGGAACACTCCTACAATTTTTTTACTGCACTTATTTTTTTATTTCCTGTTTGGTTAGAAAATGAAAATTATTTTCATTTAAAAAAGAAAAACTTTCTAAACTCTAACAGATTCTGAATGAAAGCTGCCAAATTAGAAATTCTCAAAGCTCTTATCTCACACTTGGATTTATTTCCTGTGCAAATACATTAGTATAGATAGATAGGCAGGCAGGTGTGATGTGTCTGGTAGAGATATTGATAGTGTATATTTCTCAACTTTCAGCTTTTCTAATGGGAGCTTGGGAACAGGTGGTTTTCCTTGTTATTTCTGTATTTCTCACAAAAATAGATGTCTTTCCCTCACTTCTATACTTCTAAGTTGGAAGGTTAAGTTGCTGTAGCACCTACCTTCTTCAGAACTTTTAATAATGTCTTAATTCTTTTAGTTAAAACCACCTAATAATATATGAATTCAGTATGGTTGCTTTGATTTTTTCACTGGAAGCACAAGTAAAGAGCAGGCAGCTCAATATAGATTTCTTTGCTTACTAGACATGAGGGAAAAGACTGTTAAATATTAGCATGAATTACAATAACTCAGTAACAAAAAAAGTAAAATGATAAGGGCATTGTCCAGTATTAATTTATATTTATTCATGTGAAACAATAGTTCACAGGAATGTACATATAAGACATATGGCTTCCCCTAACAAGACACAGTGGCTGTCATTCTTTTTATTTGACTCATAAGTATTATAGCTAGGACTAATAAATTATTCTTTTTATTTTTAAGTCTCAGAAAATAAAACCAATATGTTTAGTTTCTTTATACAGTTTCGTTTGCTTATTTGGGGGTTTTGGGGTATTTTTTAATTAATTATTTTTATAAGGTGACAATGGAACGAATCAAAAAGCAGTAACTAAAGCTATGATCTTTATTACTCTTACTGCTTAGCTGGCAGCCTGCTTCAAAAGAAAGAAAGGAGCGTTATGTGAGGGAGTACAGCCAAATAACATTACATCATATCAGCAGAGGTGGAGAGTTCAATCAGTGGTACTCAGCAGGATGGACACAAGTGACTACAGTCGAAAAATACTGTCAGAAAGGGTGGAAAGCCAGAAGGGCAATGTTCAAAGACTGAAGGAAAATGTCTCGGTGCATAGGCAATTAATTACTTGAGCAAGGCTCATGTTGATATAGGGGGTTTTGGCTTACACAAACATTTCAGGATCCATGTAACTTAACAAAGCTATTTAAAATTGTATATCAAGAGGATAAAACACGTAGAAGTTTAAAAACACAGATAACAATTCTCTGATGTCAAGAGCTACATAGACTGGTTTTCTTTTCCAGTATTTTCTCTGGTCTTTTTTTTTTGGTAATAAAATACTCAGGATGAGATTAATTTATTTCCTTTCTTGCATGTGCCTCTTATTTGCTTCAATGCTCTCTTGATTCATTATTTACACGACTTAATGCCCAAAGGTTCCCGTATGGCTGAAGGGGAAGAGGACTGACAGCAGGAACTTTGTTAGGCAGTGAAAGTGAATTTTGCTCCTGTACACGTACAACCTGGCAAAACTATGAGGAATGATTATGTGACACATTTTAGCTCTTCAAACAAGACATTGCTTCTGGCTTTGTACCACCTGTGACAGCTCTGTAATAATCAAGTACTTGAAAAGAAATGATTCTTTTTTTTTTTTTTCTTGGAAAATAGCTCACATTTCTCAAGCATGAATTATCAGTTTCCCTGCTGTTTTCATGCATTCATCTCAGGCATATCTTAATGAGACCTCCTACACAGTGTCTTTTCTTATGCTCTGCTCTGATTCTACTCACATTTTTCTTCTGTGGATGTGGTTATTAAAGTATTTATGAATTGTCACTTTAAATTTTGTAAAGACAAAAAATGCTTGATATCACTTCTTTTAAGCAACAGCTATGTCCTAACAGAGATCATCAAAATAAGAATCATCCTTGCAGAAAACCATTTACTTTCTCAGGAACAATTCTAATTGCAGGTTTTTGTTCTTTTTTCATAACTTGATTAATATTTTGAATTCGTATTTCCTAATAAGAAAGCAGAAGGAAAACAAAAATACTAATAATATCAGGTCAGAGCTGGAGGTCTTTTACTCAGTGTTCATACAATCAAAAATTGAATTCAACAGAAGTGTAAGTATGTTTTGAGTGTACCCTTAGCAAAACTATGAGGATATGGTCTCCACAAAATATCAAAATGTATCTCAGGGAAGAGGATTAGATATTAACAGTGCCAAGAGAATATAAGAGATAAATTACAGTCGGCCATAGCTATGCGACTACCTATGTAAGTTTAGGATTTTTTGTCATTTAATACATGACTTCCTAGCTCATATTGAATCGTATCCTTCATTAGCTTCTCTGATTTCTGTTGCAATAAGATGCCAACACAGTACTATGCCTTTTGTCCAGGTAATCACTATTCTAAATAGGCATTCACAGCACTAGGGAAATAGCTGATTTTTTTGCTGTAATTTTGTCATATTTTTTTTCAAGAAATGCTTAGAAAAGTGCCTAGATCAAAGTGCTCAGCATCCCATTGATCTCAGTCTTTTGGTCACTGATTTACGCCAATTGATTTTGTTAGATTAAATACATAAGCAATAAAGGCAGTAATAGCAGTGATGAAGTGATAAAAACAATAATATTAATAGCAATAATAATAAATGAATACATATCTCATACAACAAGAATCATGAAGTCAGTACAAATTCCCTTCATCAAGTCATAGAATCATAGAATCACTAGGTTAGAAAAGGCCTTTGACATCAAGTCCAACTATACCTGTCCACTATTAAACCCTATCCCTAAGCATTTCATGTACCCATCTTTAAAATATCTTCAGGGATGGTGACTTAATCACCTCCCTGGGAAGCCTATTCCAGTGCTTGATAACCCTTTCAGTGAAGGATTTTTTTCTAATGTCACAAGCTGAACCTCCCCTGCTTCAGTCTGAGGGCATTCCGTCTTGTTCTATTACCTATCACTTAGGTGAAGAGACCCATCCTTCCACACCTCCTTTCAGGCAGTTATAGATAGTGAAGGTCTTCCCTCAGCCTCCTCTTCTCCAAGTTAAAAAAACCCCAGTTCCCTCAGATGCTCTTCCTAAGACTTGTTCTCCAAACCTTTCACCAGCTTCTTTGATCTTCTCTGGACATGCTTCAGGACTATATTGTCTTTCTTGTAGTGAGGGGCCCAAAACTGAACACAATATTCAAGATGTAGCTTCACCAGTGCAGTACAGGGACAGGATAATTTCCCTGGTTCTGCTGGCCCCACTGTTTCTGATACAAACGAAGATTTTATTGGCCTTGGCTACCTCGGCACGTTGCTAGCTCATGTTCAGTTGTCTGTCAACCACCACCACCAAGTCCTTCCTTCTCTGTCAGGCAGCTTTCTAGCTACTCTTAGAATCATAGAATCATAGAATCACCAGGTTGGAAAAGAACCATGGGATCATCGAGTCAAACCATTCCTACCATTCACTAAACCATTCCCCTCAGTACCTCATCCACCCACACTTTAAACACCTCCAGGGAAGGTGAGTCAACCACCTGCCTGGGCAGCCCATTCCAGTGCCTAAGGACCCTTTCTGTGAAGAATTTTTTCCTTCTGTTGAGCCTGAACCTCCCCTGGTGGAGCTTGAGGCTATTCCCTCTTGTCCTGTCCCCTGTCACTTGGGAGAAGAAGCCAGTTCCCTCCTCTCCACAACCTCCCTTCAGGAAGTAGTAGAGAACCATAAGGTCTCCCCTCAGCCTCCTCTTCTCCAGGCTAAACAACCACAGCTCTCTCAGTCACTCCTTGTAAGACTTGTTCTCCAAGCCTGTAGTGCTGCATAGGGTTGTTGTGCCCCAAGTGCAGGACTTTGCACTTGGTCTTCTTGAACCTCATCCCCTTGATCTCAGCCCATTAATCCAGTCTGTTCAGATCCTTTTGCAGAACATCTGTACCCTCAAGCAGATAGATTATTCCTCCCAGTTTAGTGTAATCCACAAACTTACTAAGGGCACATTCAATCCCCTCATCCAGGTTATGGATAAAGATATTGAACAGAACTGGACCCAGCACTGAGCTCTGGGGAGCGCCACTTGTGACTGGCCTCCAGCTTGAGTTAACTCCATTTATCACCATTCTCTGTGTCCAGCCATCCAATCTGTTTTTAACCCAGCAGAGGGTATCATAGGCTTTAATAAAGTCCTGATACACTACATCCACAACCTTTCCCTCTTACATTCAGTGGATAACCTTGTCATAGAAGGCAATGAAGTTAGATTGATAGGACCTGACCCATGGTGACTGGGCATGATCACCTGGTTGTCCTGTGTGTGCTGTGTGATACACTTAAGATCATCTGTTCTTGATCTTCCCTGGCACTGAGGTCAGACTGACAGGCCTGTAGTTTCCTGGATCTTCCTTCCATCACTTCCTGTAAATGGATATAACATCAGGCAACCTCCAGTCCAGCGGAACTTCCTCAGTGAGCCAGGACTGCTGGTAAATGGTGTGAAGGGGTTTGGTAACCACTTCTACTAGCTACCTTAATACCCTTGAGTGGATCCCATTAGGCCCCATAAACTTGTGAATGTCTAATTGGTCCAGTAGGTCTTTAAACATTTCCTTATGCATCATGGGAGCTGTGTTCTGCTCTTCCTCCCTGTCTTCCAGTTCATAAAGCTGAGTACCCAGAGAACATCTTAGCTTACTAATAAAGACTGAGACAAAGAAGGCATTAAGCACCTCAGCCTTATCCTCATCCTTTGTCAGTTCAGCAAACATTAGTAAAGTAACTTCCACTTAAACAAAATTAGACTGGGTAATTTATATGGATTCTTTTTTGTTCTATGGCAGCATTTAAAATCTGCAATCCGATACCATGTCCCTAATAAGTAAGACACTGTATATACAGGAATGGAAAAAGACAGTTGCTATCCGTAAGAAATAAAGTTTAAGAGGGGGAATAAAAACCCCAAAACAATAACAAAATCCCTGGGAAAGTAGAATCAGACAAAGATGTAAATAATGATAAACAAAAGGCACTGGTCAGTATGACAAGTTCTCCACACAAACAGCCTGTGATTTTGCTTAGTGATTTTTGTGACTAGATCTTTACTCTTCCCTTGTTACAAATTCTTTGCAAATTGCAGCTCTCCCCTTTGTTATTGAGGCAGCAAATATCTCATTTAGAAACTTCAGAGAGTTTTAAAACAGTACCCGAGTTTTCTAGCTTTTATCCTTCTCATTGAAATTGTTACTGTCACGTTTGTTTCCAGAGTAGTTTATTCTAAATTGCTACTCTGAACAGTTCTGTTTCTGCCTTCCTCCAATCTGGTCAAAGAGACCTGAAATCTGATTTTCATGAAGTGCTGCAGCTGGTCACTTTGAGAAGTTAGTCTTTTTAGTTTCTGAAACAAAAAGTATTTTTAAGGTTTTTTCAACCTTTGCTCATCATGAATCAGAAAAAAACAACTCTAAAGACAAAGTATATTGAATTTTAGTGTAAGGTACAGTCCAATTATTTCTGTAAGCATGTGCCCTCGAGACATTGTGTCAATGAATAACTGAAAGAGGGACTACACAAAGGCTTGGTAATGGCATCTAAAATCTTCTCCTTGGGTTAAAAGTTCTGGCCCATTAGAGTTTAGCAGAGGCAAAAGTTGTTAATTACTACAGGCATTTTCATTTCCAAAAAGCAGTTCTCTAAATCTGCCCTTGAAGATAAGTGGCCTCATAACAAAAAAAGTAGCTCCGATCTTTAAAGGTAGTGTTAGTAGAGTGTATGGGGCAGACAGATGTCCACAATGTGGACTCTAGAATTTTCCCAACTCCCAAGTACAGCTTTCTGTACCACCACTGTGATGACTGAACTTCCCAGGGATGGCTTGGGATCACACTGTTTCCTGGGCATTGCATTCTGCTGCATGGCATGGGCGGCAGACAACAATGTTCCTGTATATTCCATTCTGTTTCCTGTGGCTGAGGAAATATGTTGCAGCAGGCACATCGTGCACAGCTGCAGAGAAGTCTAGTCTTTACTCACTCAAAGTCAAATTGTGGAAATGAGGTCTGTTTTTATGCTGCCCTAAGAAGCAGACTTGTTTTGGCATGCTGAAGGCACAAACAAGGGTTATCCACTGCTGGATAGACTTGAAATGTTGAAAAGAGAAAAAGAACACTTCAGCACTTTGTTTCAGACTTCACAATCCTCTGTGGCTTTACAGTGTTATTCCTGCAGTCTGGATAGAGCTAACAAGGCAGCACATTGACCCTTCTGTACTACAAGGGGTTTATGAGTGGAGATGATCCTTGTTTATGTGCTTATTTAAAACCTTTCATGCTTTTAAAATGTTCTTTATCTTCAGGGTCAAACTTTCTATGGGAAAAGCTTTTAAGATTTCTTTGAATATGTATGTATTAAAATAGTGCATTCTACTTTTTATCGAGGCCTCAAAATCCTTCCCAAAAGAATGCAGTATTAGATAGGCTAAACAAGGGAGAAACTAGAAGAAATGGAAAATATAAATTGTGAATGCTTCTATTTTTTTTTTTCTCCACAAGTTTTTATCTAAGATTTGGAAAGAATATAGTAGAAAGACAGATACATGACACTTTTAGATTTTTTCATAAATCATCCTTTTTCTTCCCTCATATTTTTTTAGCAGCTGTGTTTTTACCTCTTAAAATGTTGAAAGAAATTTGTGTATGTTCTTACCTGAGAATATATAGTGATATACGTATATGCAAACTGCATAATACATTCAGTGCAAAGTTATATCCACTAACAGTTCAGGTCCACAGTTCTTCCAAAGATTCAGTTTGAAATCCTGTCCCTGCAGATTTCCTTGAGAGCTTTGCCATTGAAGATATTTTATCTTCAATATTTATTTTCAGTGGAATTTTCATCCATAGCTGGTACTTAATCATCACTGTCCATGTGCCCATGGAGATTTTGATTAGTGCTTATTAAGGTTTTTAAATTTAAAAATGGAATCTTAACTGGCTAGAATTTCAGCAGCAGAAGCTTAATTAGCAGTGCCTCTCCTCCTTCTCCCAGACTTTGAAATATAACATCAATTTGAAAAAAAAATTAGAACTGGACAGTAAGGTGCCTTCTTCAAGTCTGTTGGAAAGGCCCATATTTTCCATTTTATCTCTTTGTTCCCTTCTTGCCTCAACACTGCCTTCTGAAAATACATGATTTTGCTACTGCTTCAGTGAGTGGTTTTGTGGGTTTTTTTCATTTTTTTTCCTGCCATGTCAGGCTAGAAATCTCTAACCCAGGCCAAAGACCATGTAAACAGGTCCAGAAGATAGGGCAAGATTTTATTTCATTAGAGATCCTATGGGAATGATTATTAGAACATTGGTCTCACTATCTTTCATTTTGGGAATCAATGTCACAAGTAACTGATGTGGGAGGGAGAGTATTATTATGCTTACACAAAAGGAATAGTGTATTTCAGTGTCCTAGTCTTTCCCATGTCTATTTTTATATGGCTTGTTCCGTTGGAGCTGAAATTTACCAGGAGCTATATTCAATTTCATTATGGTAAAGGCAGTTAATATGTAGTTTTGTCTGTAGTTTGGTTATAGCAATGTTGAAGACTGAACACTTTGTTTTTAATTTTAGTATATTCTCTACAGAGTCTCAAAAACTGAAATATTAAAAAGGATGACTGGATGTTATTTCAGCACAGATTTCACAGCTGAGCTAAAGAAATTCATGCTTGTGAGATGAAAGAATATAAGATACACAGAGGCATCAAAATAGAGAGAGATGAGAGAGAAATAGGCAGGAATAGATCCTTGAAGACAAGAATACAGATTTAGAAAGTGATTGTGGAAGGAAGTCAGAAGCCAGTATGGGACTCAGGTAATAGAGGGACATCATGGGGAGAGGACATGAAGAAACAGCTTCTAGCTGTAAAATGTTAGGAGGACTTAAGGGAGGGAAAGATGTGAGAGTTAAGAAAGAATAAGTCTGCAGGAGGAGGAAGAACTCAGATATTGACTAAAGATTAACAGTAGGGGAGGTGAGAAAAAGGATTGACAATACTCCTTTCTCCTTTGCTTTCTTCATCTCTTACACTCTCTTCTTACTTACCCCAAGCAGAGTTCTGCCTTGAAAGGATATGAGAGATTTCTTGTGGTCTGTGAACTTCCATTATGGATACTATTTAGAAAACACTTAAGGATTAGAGAGAGGAATTTCAGTATAAGAAGGTGTACTACATATCAACACTGTCTCAACAAAATAATGAAATTAAGAAGCAGGTTGTGATGGGGAACAAATTGGAAAGGAGAATGCCTTCATAAACTGGACAATTTTAGACAATCCTAGCAGATATAATATCTTTCAGACCTTAAAGAGCACTATGTAAGTGTCCCTGATTTAAAATTGTCTGTGTACCTGTCTGACTTATGTGAGGAAGGAAATGGAGAGTCCAAATCAAGAAGAGAATAAATGGATTTGTGTTGGTTTTTTCCAGTAATTTCATTTGTGTAAACATGCGCAGAATCATTTACAAAAGGAATGGACAGATGCTTGTCAAGTTCATTTAATTGGCTGAGCGTCAAGCCGTTATCCAGGGAGTCATATGCAACCGCACACAGTACTTCATAACTCTAGCAAGAGCATGAATTGAAATCTACCAGTTTCCATTAATCATGCTGTAATTCACAAACTGTTCACCACAGTCATCAATTAGATCTACATACAGTGTAATTTGTGAAGGGCAAATTCATGTACCTTATTTGATTAGTCATGTTAAGTGTGATAATATCAGATCCACATTTTTTTCTATTTTATCGACAATTTTCATCAGCCCAAACATATCCATTTGATTACTGTGGTCATCAGAGTCTTAGAAAAAGCACATACTGCTTTTTTTTATAATAGAAAAAGTATAAAGTTATGTCAAAGAAGTCCACTTCTTGATGGGTTGTCTGTTCTTCATATTCTAGTGTACCTTGTGTTGTAAAATTGTTATAGTTATTCAAGCTTTCATTTTAGGGATCGCTGACCATGGGAAAAGATTCTGTTCCATGTAGAAATTTTGATTAAAGATTCCAAATATTTTTTCTTCCTCATCTGTTTTTACTGCCATAGAAAATAGTGCTCCTCCCACTAAATTCTAACGTATAAAATGGACCAGTATTCCAGTAATCAATCAAGAATTTTATGGTGAATCATTCCTTGCAGCTGGAGATTTAAATGTGCAGGCATACTTGCCATACAGCAACTCATTAATATAAACTCTCAGTGGAGTTTCATGCATGAATGAAAGGGTATGGAGAGGAAAATTTTATCATGGTTACATTTTTCATTATGCTATGAATTAAGTTGTTGTGAAAGGCAATATGGGTGGCAGTAATTTCTTTTAATAGTCATCAGTCTGATGTACTGAAATCTTGCTTGGTAACAAACCCTGTCCCACTGCTTTGAGAAAGTTTTCTTAACATATTATTATATTTTATGGTATCTCCAACCTGTGGTTTCTTCTCCAAAAGGTAACAGTCTTGGTTAATTTTATTTTTAATCTAGATTTTTCAATTATACTTGGTGGTTCTGACATCCTCATCTCAGAGGAAATGTCAAAAAAACTCTAATTTGATGCTGTCTGGCTTCGGTTCTTTTTCCTATTCACCTACCAACAATGCATTTAAAAGCCTGGGCAAGTGGAATGGTCAAACCTTCAGAAAGGAAATTAGAAGTAGCAATTTATTAACCTTTTTGTCAGAATAGATGTAAGAGTTGCAGCACATTTAAATTTATTTATAACAGCATTTGTCTGACACTTCTGAAAAAGGACAACTGGTAACTTCTCTCCAATTTACCCCTTCAACAAGTTTGCAGAAATAGATTCCCAGTGAACAATGGCTTATAAATGTGAACTTTCCTGAATCTTCAGAAAAGAACCTGGAAAGAAATTTACATTGTAACATATTGAATCAAACTAGATTATACTTAATCACCCTAAGTGGCAACCACATCCTTACTTCTTAAAAGGAATTTACTTGGATCACATCAAAGTAACAATCCCAAATGAAGACAGATCTGTGTAACTGTGATCCCGGTACTTTTCTACTTGTCATGCTTTAATCCCATAAGCTATGAAGATGCAGGAAATATATCAGCTTCCTGGTTACATTTTACCTGGTTGTACTCATTCATATGATCTTCATTTCTGCTTGACAGCAGGTAGTCTATAATTTTATCGAGGATGAGAATGTATAACCAGTAAAACCATGAGATGGGGACTAAATTCTTAAAAATAGAATGATCTCTCTATTTCTCATCACGCATTCCTCCCCTTCTGTTTAAATAGCTTACTACCTACCCTTCAAGTTAGAAAATTAAGTGGTCGACAGATGAATCATATCCACTTGCAGGTACTAGAAATATATACACTTGAGAGGTGAGGTTATTAAAATGTCTACACACTACTTATTCTTCTTAAAAGACTGAAAAAATTTTCCTCAAATATATTGGTGGTTTTAGTTTCCAGATTAATTAATCTGGAATCTAATAACGTATATGCCAAATAGTAAACCCTAGGATTGTATTTTTATACATTGCTTTTATTTCCATCAGTGTTCATGCGTGGGCTGTCTTGGGGTAGGGAAAAATTATGGATATATACTCCAGAGATACTAGCTTATTAATATTGTGGCAAAATGATGAACCTGAAGTTATGGTCATTGCTATTGCTGTTGTGAATTCATAGGTCTTTGGAGTCTGATTCTTTCAGCTGTAACTCTGTTATTCCTCCCATTTGTACATTTTTGCAGGCATTTGTCTTGGAACTTTTAATTTTCCTCTACTCTACAATCTTTCCTCCCTTGTCTATGCTATGTTTCTTGTTTTGTCTGGCTTTCACCGCTCAGCTCTGCTTTTAACCTTTTGAACTCTTTAAAGTTGGGTTTAGTGTGCTTCTCCCCTCTCCAAGTTTTCTTCTTTACTCTTAAATGGGTGTTTGCACAGTTTCCTTAATACTCTGAGACTGCTGCTTAGGGAAAGTCAATACAGAGGAGTTAATTTTTGGCTGAGCAAATTTTAAAATTTTAGATGATTTTGACAAAAAAAACAAGATAAGTATTCTTCTACAGACAAAGAAAAGGAGCAGCTAAAACAAATAGTGTTACTCCTATACAAAATTAATTACTTCTTTTTTTAACCATTATACATTACTGTCTGAGTTCTACTTACAGCTCTAGGCAAAAGAATAGCAAAAGAACACAGATTGTATATCTTACTTAAGATATTCCTTGTGAGCAAATCTCTGTCAAACAGATGAATTTGAAGCCTTCCTTTCGCTGTGTGGTGTTCCAAATGAAATATTTCAACAAGGACGACAGAAATCCTAGATTTACATATAGGCCGGGGAGTGTGAGGCTAGAGAACAGCCCTGTGGAAAGAGATGTGGGGGTTCTGGTTGACTGCAAGCTGAACGTGGCCAACAGTGTGTCCTGGCAGCTGAGAGGCCCAATTGTGCCCTGGGCTGCATCATGCACTATACTGCTGCTTTGGTGCACCTTGAGTATTATCTGCAGTTTTGAGTGCCACAGTATAAAAAGGACACAAAGTTACTGGAAAGTCTCCAGAGGAGGGCCACAAAGTTGATAAAGGGTTTAGAAGGGAAGCCATAGAGGAAATGGCTAAAGTCACCTGGTCTATTTAGCCCGGAAAAAAGAAACAAACTGAGGAGAGATATTATCTGGCTTGTTAATATAAAGTCATTGAGGACACTAACTTAAGCAGATGCTGACAATCTGGTTTTTTTCCTGCTCTTTATTAGTGAAGTTAAATGTAATGTTGTCCCACCTGAAAACTATTCTCTCATGTTGTCATTTTCTCTTTTTTCTATGGAAGGAATTCCCTGCTTAGAAACCTCAGGTGAGTCCTTATCATTGTCGGTCTTATTGCTTCATGGCAAATGTCAACTTCTGAATGAAAATTTTAGTAGAATTGTGCATACATGCATATGTTTCTCTATGTAAGAGTCATTACACAATGGAACGGTCTGCCCAGGGAGGTGGTTGACTTGCCTTCCCTGGAAGTGTTTAAGGCTCATGTGGATGAGGTACTGAGGGGCATGGTTTAGAGACTGGTGGGAATGTTTGAACTCGATGATCTGGTGGGTCTCTTCCAACCCGATGATTCTATGATTCTATGTAAGACAATTGCATTTAAAATACAGTATCATGCAAAACAACATGAGATAATCATCAAGTAGTAAATATTAGCAACATAAGAGTATTTACATTTTACAGGTTGAAGAAATTGCCATCCTCACAAAGCATCTTTTAACTTTATCCTATGTGTCCCCTTTTGTGTTCAGCTCAAACTTTCATTTGCCCAGTTCTGGAAGCCTGGTGATATTCACAGAAATTTTACCACTATGCAGGTGGTATATGCTTCTCCTCATTCCTATTGGTGCTATTGCTGTGCTGGGACTGTTCTTAATATAAAAAAAAAAAAAAAAAGGGGGGGGTGAAGAAAATAGGGAGTGAACCTAACTGTTTTGAAAAAAAAGAAAAATTTTAGAGAGATTTAAGAATTTCTGATGGAAATGGATCCCATTCACGCCTAAGTGTTAGCCCTAGAGACTCCCTTCCCTTTTATACCTTTTGCGTAATTACAAACTGTGTAAGACACAGAGATAAAAGGGTTGGAAACCTTGGCATCAAGCCAAATACAGGCAAATTTAATTTTGTGTTAGCTACAGTGGCAAATAAAATACAGCTCCCAGATCTCTATGTGTGTCTAGTGTAAAGCAAAGTGAAGACTACCTAGTTTCTTCCCAGACTGCTGAGATGTCCTATCTACTGTTTAAAAAAGACAAAATATAGCTGCATTTGAAACAATTAATATTTTTGTTTCCAGTGTGGAAAACTATTTTTTTCTGGGTTGTAAGTGATTGTCAACAATAACAAGCATTTTTGCAGTTCAGTCAGAAAGCATTCATCTTCTCAGAAGTGATAGCTTATGCTGCTATTGTGCTACAGTCCTGACAATGACTGAAAAAAAGGCTTTGTGGTTCACAAAAGATAAGACAAAAGAGTCTGAAAAAAATCATGAAACACCTAATCTCAGAACAAAAATGCTTGAGTCATGTAAGTCTATCCTGTGACTTTTCTGATCCTAGAATTTATTGATGTTGATTTTTAGAATCATTTACGTTCCAAAATTTCAGTTGGAAAAGTATTAAAATGATAGTAATAAAAGAAATCCCAACTTATTTTAGAAATCCTGTCACTTAAAGTCATTGTTCTCCACCTGACTACATAACAGCAGTTGTTCTATTCTCTGTGAAGTTCCTTGACCTCAGCTGGGATTTGTTATGTTGCACAGATTCATGTCCTTAGGGCCATTTAGAGATATTCTCAGAGAAGCATCACAAAAAAATCAAGGTTTTTCTCCTCTCCCCTCCCTCCTGTTTCTTCTTTTACTTTTTTATCCCTTTTCCTCTTCCCTTTCCCTCTCCCTTTCCTTTTCTCTCTTCCTCCCACATCCCAAGGAAAAAAAAGATGTACTCAAGAAAGTGACAGGAATGTCACTTACGTTCATGATTATTTTGT
This sequence comes from Coccyzus lansbergi, assembly GCA_033558105.1. Classification (NCBI taxonomy): domain Eukaryota; kingdom Metazoa; phylum Chordata; class Aves; order Cuculiformes; family Coccyzidae; genus Coccyzus; species Coccyzus lansbergi. The sequence goes on from JAUMJK010000168.1 coordinate 1,057,416, forward strand.
CAAATAGATCAACTCACATTAAACTTCAGAAATATTCTTTAATAAAAGCACTACTAAAAATTCCCCTTTAAAGCAGGGTAGGTACTGTGTTTACATGATACATCTGGAATTCACATTTTGGTCATGTACCAGATATATTCTGGTCTATTAATACCTAAAATCAGTGTAACTGCACCTTGGAGCTTTTCAGCTGGCAGGGATCCTTCAAAGGGAAACTACTGTAGTGTGAAAAATCTTCTCTGTTCACTCTAAGTTTACTAGTAGCCATATACTCCTAACTGGAAAAATGTATTGGCCAAATTAATATCCCTAAGCTCTTACTAACACACCTCTGTGCTACACTCAGTGGCACATCTCTAGCTTGCTTTAAATACAGCTCATTATTACTTTCACCTACAATTCTCATGAAGATAAAAATTGTCTTAAATTCTTTGTAGCATTTGCCAAATGTAACTAAAGCAGTAAACTTGAACAGAGTCAGGTCTCACTGACAAAAAAGCACAACTCTCTTTCTTTTAATGCAGCTGATCTGTAACTGTTATTAGCTGAGGGCATATTTTTTTGTCAGTACACAGAGAAAACCTTTATGCTGAAATACCAAAGTGAGACTGATGGCCCATGAGAGATACCTTTGAATTTCTCCCAGCTTACCCTCAAGAGAGAGTCACACACAAACAAAAAAAATTTAACGTGGGAACACAGTATTTTTAATATCCTATAATTCCTTTTCTTTTTATTTTTGGTAGGATTATTTAGTTTCTTTTTTTTTCCTACATGACTTGTTTCATTTGAAATAAATAGTGGATTTTAATTTAGAGAAGATATCAGAAAATTTTGCACAACGTGGTATTTTTATACCTCCATTCTAAACAGTTCTCTAATATTCTCAAACAGGCAGCAGGATGTCTGACTTTCTACAATATGAATGGATGAATATTTCTCGTAAAGGATGGAAAAGACTACATTGCTGGAGTCGCATAAAAAATGTCTGTAATGATACAGAAAAAGGCTCTGAGACCTTGGATGTCAGTTCTAGGAGAGATGAATTTATAGGTAGAGCAATCTTTCTCCTACAACTGACATCCAAGGTCCCAGGGGCTTTCTCTGTAACACTGAAAATTTTCTTTTTTTCATGCATTTCCAAAAATATAATGTATGGTGTACGGAGAATTTTGAAGAGTTTCACTCTCATAACAATAATGACAAACTTGGATTTACAGACTACCAACCCCCCCTTATTATTACTGTATAACTTCTGTTTTTAACAGTAATTTGCTAGGAAAGTGGGAAATGCTCTTTGAAATATAGTGCAAAAGAGATCAGTGTTCAAAATAAAATCTCCATGTTTGCTTTTTATTGAAACATTTTTCTATGGATTCAAAATGGTTAAATGAGCTAGTCTTGAAAAACAAGATACAAAGTCTGCATACACCCAGATTAGACTTTTTTTCCCAATACATCACTATTTTTATATCTCCTTTTCATTTCACTTGTTACAGAATCTCTCGATCACTGCATTTTTTGAAGAAATTACTGATGTCTCATAATTTTCCTTAAGAAATCCTGTGAGTTTTCTAAGTCTCTTTTGTTAAACACAACAGTCAATGTAGGTCTACAGGACTTTGCCATTGCTTTGAATGGAAACTTGGTTTAATGGCACTGATTTACGATAACTATCTCACACTGACTTATGCTGATTTTTTTTCACTTAAAAAAGAGGAAAGTCTGCACAACAATCTCTTCAGTTTCCTCCATGGATATTGTGGAACTCTATTATGTAGAGACATACATATTTTTCATTGCAGAATTACATCCCTAAAGCAAGATCGTTATTAGACAATTAGCTTCTGAATACATTTGGAAATGGAAAGGTAAAAGTTAATTTTATACGGAAACTCTCACAATTTGTGAATCAGTCTAGTCAAGGATTTTAATTCTTATAAAATCCTTAGCTATTAAATAGTACTGATGTTGTAATGTCCTTCTTCAAGTGCATAACTCTAAAAGATACATCTTTCAGTATTACAGCAAAGTAATAAAACAAGTGACTCCGCAGATTATTTACGAAAGTAATACTGAGAGACTTCTACACTAATTCAAGGGGATTATTATGAGTAGTTATTATAAAACAACTTAAATTATCAATTTATTAAATAATTTGAAATTAATTAGTATAAACAGAAATACACAGGCATCCTACATTTTTCATATTATTTTCAAAAAACTAATCTATTGGCACTGATTTGCATATTCTAATTGTTGTTTTTAAAGGTGGCTTAGTGGTAGATTAAGTAACATAAAAAAACCTTATTTCTCTCTCTTGAAAGAAATAATTAACAAATAAAAATTTAAGAAAAATGGTATGATAAGAAGAGACAACTTTGCAGAGTTAATCAACCTGTTTCTTTTATTTTGGGGTTTCCTTCCAAGGAAATATTGTGTTTATAATATGTAACATATTGTATATTCACATCAACCAGTGTTTGTAATGAATACTGATACTTTAAAGCACCACACATGGGTATATAATGATGTACCATTAAAATACCTTAAGATATTCTATTCATCATCATCATTAATCATTATGACTCTGTGGAAATGAACATGGAAATCAACTATTTCAGATCAGTTGTCAAATGAATGCAAAGAATAAATTCACATTGTCACAAAAGAGGGCTGCAAGTGTTAGTTGAAGTGGTATTTTTTTTAGTGAAGTAACTAAAAGTAGAAGTTTCATTTATTTTTTATTGGTTTTAAAGCTTTTTGATACTGTTACTATTGTAATTGTTTACACTTACTTCATTAAAGAAACAATAATAGCATTGTCAAAACATCCAGGCTTTCTTAACACACAAGCTTTTTTTGTTGAAATTGATTAGAGAATTTTATATGATTTCAAAAATACTTTGAATTCTGCCTTCCCCTAATGCAAATATGCTTTTATTTTTGGGGAAAAAAAGTGTTCAGTGAAAAAAAAAAATTAATAGAGACTTTCTAGTAGTTGAAAGCTGATTATGTCTGTCCCTAACAGAATGGTAGATAGCAGTATAACATCTTTTATATTCATAGTGGTGCTGGAGCATCAGTGTTCTTTAAGTTTAAATTCTGAAGTTATCCTTCACATAATGCTTTTGAAGTCACTTAAAACATGATCAGGTTTTAGCCATGGTGGTTATGGAGGCAGTTGTGCTTTGATCTCACAGCTTTTCATTACTTGGAAGTTCACAGTGTTTAGTGTGCCTGTAGCATGGTCTAAGATAGAAAGTACCTCTCCCACCCAGCACACTCAAAAGATTTTTGTCTTGCACTGGAGCAGCTCTCTTAACTTCAGTGAGACTAGTGTGACTGAAAAGAGAAACTAGAGTAGGAACCACTTTGTTGTGGATACTTATCCTAGTTGCGTATATTTGTCTGTGTCTGTAAAACATATCACATAAAAATGTACAGCCTGCCAAATTGTGCTATATAGTGTCAGTTTAACGCAGTGCTTTGCACTTTGTATTCCTTCCCCCAACTCCTATTTAGTTGGCAATCACTAGACTTGGATTCAAGATAAGAAAGAGATTTTACTGGCAGCAATGCCTGTTTTTCAGCAGACTCCATGAGTAATTGTGTGGGCAGCTTTCAAGTTGCCTGTGGGTCACTCTCACGATTAGACTGTTGATGAGAAATCTGAGCTACCTTCTCCACTTTCATGTCATTTCCTTTTAATTCACTTTGATTCAGGGAGTGTGTGTGTGTATATATATATATTTATATAGCTATGAATAAAAATAAGCTCCTGTAAATCCAGTTAACTGAAAGTGAACAGAAATAGATTTGTTGTAAGACAGTACGGGAATATGTGTATAACACTAAAACTGTACAGGTTTTATGAAAAGTAAGACATTCCATATTTCTAATGTCTTCCCCCACACTTTTATTTTGTTGTGTACAGCAGTGGTACAATCACACACTCTTTCCTTTGATCACACAGAGGTACACGTTTATTTTAGACAAATAGAATTAAAATTATTTTCTTTTTGAAAAACCTTGCATTATGGTGTAAATGCTGTAATTTGTAAAGGTCTTAGTCCTATACATATAAACACTGAAATGTTAGAGGATAAAGCTCATTTTTTATCCCCAAAGTTTTCATTTGTTGCTTTCAGTAGTAATATTTGCATTTCCATTGTGGTGGAAAAAAAATTGTCTCTTTCAATAAAGTGAACAGAGATAGGAAGCCAGATAATTGCTATGTGCTTGCACATAACAAAGGCTGACAATAAAAAAATGTAATCTTTTAAAACCAAAACTAAAATTATTTGCGAGGAACATTGTTGTCAGAAGGAGGATGCAGAATGTATTTGCTTTTGACATTATCAATCTTCAGTGCAGAATATGGTGCTGTTTGTAAAAAGGAGACGTCTCTGCCTGAAGGTCACAGGGACTTTGAGCAAACTTAGTAATCCTTGATGTTACTAACCCTTGATGTTTATAAACACAAAAACTCTTTTCTTCAAATGGGTCTTTTCTTCAGAGATGTCTTAGAGTTATTTCCTCAAAAATTTTTGAGTTGCCTTCTATGCTCGTTTCTCATGACAGGGACACTCCCAATGATCCTGATTTCCAACTGATCCTCCAGTAGGAAAGTATTTCTTCTCTCTACAGATTCTCTCTCTATAGGAACTATTCCGAAGAATAGATTAGCTTCTTTCTGCAGATGATACTTCTTAATATATAGTTGTATGATACTTGATAGCTCAGGGTGAAGCATAACCATAGTTAGATATAGTTGAGATTTGAACACTTAAAGATACAATTTTGTGCAAATTTTGGTATTAAGGTATTCATGCAGGAAAGAAATAAAAAATGTTCTTGATTTGAGTTGTTCTTGAATAGCAATTGGATGAAATCAGTAAGCAGCACTGAAATCATCATCTTTTAGGGTTACCATCCTATAATAATCCCAGCTGACTGAACTGTGCATCTGCTATCTGTCTACTGTGTGAATTTTCAATAGTGGGGTTGGCTTTGTATTGTTTCAGTACTTAAAAATGTAATATTTTATTCATAGGAAATCTGCAACCTGGCAGTTGCTCAGGACAAGAAGAACTATTGTTTTATAAGATTTACAATGTTGCCCAACATATGTTTGAAAATCAAGAAGGGAAAACATATGTTGAGGGATTCTGTGTTGCAAAGTCTTATGAAAGGGATAAGATTACAAAGAAACAATGATGAGAAAGTGTAAAAAAAATAAAAGAAATCCCTTGAATATTCAGTCTATAACTCGTCGCTACTATGTGCACTAAAATCTCCTTAGTTCTGAGCAGTATAGGTAGGGTGGCAAAGGCAGACCATATATCTCTACACTCTTGGAATACTTGGACATGAAAAGAATACATTAGAACTTTAAGAGGACATTGTCAAATGCATAGCAAACCAGAACACAGGTTTGCCTTCATTTGTGTTGCATAGGATGGGCATAATGTCACTAGAGATCTGAAAATATAAACAAATAACATTTTTTTAAAGTGGGCTTTAATACTTGATTTAAAAGTCATTAACAGTTATGAAATGAAAGAGCAGCATTCTGCATCAAATTAACATCTACTGACAGAGAAAAAAGGTCAAAAATATATGGCAATGTCCACTGAGTAAAGTGAAGGTTAAATCATAGCAGGCCTGACTATCTGTGTCTCAGTCCGTCTGCTAAGATCCTGCTTTTAAAGATAAGCAGAATTTAATGGGCTCTCTTATTTTATTTTAAAAAAATATTTATTATACAGCTACATTTACTTTCAGTAATACTGCTGTGTCTTGCAATGTGTCTGTAAAATTGCACATTACACCTATTATACTGAGTAAATTTTATCTGGTCTAGACAATTAAGTTATTTTAAAAATGTTGTTCTTCATGCATAAAAATAGCGTTTGTTATGTAATGAACCATGTGAGGGTGTGAAATTTCTGCTTCTTTAAAACTATTGCCTTGTAATTCCCTATCTGATAGAGAAGGAAAGGAGAGTCAAGAGAAAAGGTTAGTGCCTGTGACTGAAATATTCCTAACAGTAGATACTCCTAAATTTAACTGACAATACAAAAAGATCAACTGGAGGAGAGACAAAGCACATACAAGACATGACATTACTCTGAAATGAAAAGCATTTTATATAGGTTTCTAAGTCCTGAGAAATACGAACACCTGCAGTACACTGCACTACCTCAATGTAAGCACCAGACTAGGAAGAGCACAAGTTAACGTTGTAGATTTATTTTGTCTTTTGAAAGGTACCTATAGTAAACATTCAATGAACTTTAGTCTTGAGCTTAACATCTCTGCCCTTACCAACACTTTAACTGGAGATCTTGCTCCTTGCTTCAATATGCAAGAGTCTGGTGGGGGCAGTAGGTCCACACACATACATGTTTTATACAACCTTTTTCCCTGAAGCAGGTGCATTATACAAATACATAAACCATTAGATGTCTTATAGTAAAATAAAGTAAAATAAGCACCTAAATGTAAATTTCAAACAAAACCCCCTCTCTTTTGTGTTTCTTTCTGTGATAAACCACTGAAAATGAGGAATGACTCACTACATATTCTGAAGAATTTCCTGGAGTAATTTTGGATTTATGAGATGTATCTAAAAAAATTAATCTTGTGTTAAAGCCTTTGTAAAACCTTTAAATAGAATCTGTTTGTCCTACATAGTAACAGACTAAAAATTTGTAGTAATATACCTCTGACTCTTTTTTCAGGTAATATTCAAGGTGGTGGAACTTACTGTGTAAACATAAGCACACACATTAAACTCTTTGATCAGAAATAAACAAATAATATACAAATCTTCTTTCTGTTCTCCATTATTTGCTGAAGCTTAATGTAGCATGCCTAGATATAAATAAAAGCATGTGTTCTGTAACCTAATGTTAACAAACACAAAGTCCCAAAGCAAATACAAAAAAAGAACCCCACAAACTCAATAAAAAATAAAAATATTACATCAGTTACATGACCAGTTTTAACAATTTTGTGTTTTCTGTTGACATTGAAATATGGAGTTAACATGTTTGGTTTATAATATCTGCTGCAATATCAATACCGTTCAAGATGCTAGTGCTGAAGAGATTATCATTATAAATGTATGAAATCCAATAGTAAATAAAATACCAAAAATTATTAATCTCTAATTTTCCTATCACCTGCTTTGCTCTGTATAGCCTCTGGCTTTCTAAATCCATTTGGCAGAGCTGTGTTTCTTTCTGCTCTAGTGCTGTTAAAAGAATGAACAGGGGAAAGCTTCTCTTTCTGTCCCTGGAGCTGTTTTCCTGTTCACTTTCAAAGCAACAGACTAGAGCATAATTGTTTTGCTTCAAGTACTAGTAGAGTCTGTGCTGGGGCATGTCATCTTGCATCCCAAAAGTTGGAAAGAAAGGGAAAGGTAATTTCAGCACCAAGAGCGCCATGACACAGGGCAACCTACATCACAGGCTGGAGGCCACCAGCAAGAACTCTAGGCTCCCTATGAGATCAGATGACCTGCAGAGAAGGATGTAGCCAGGAAATGCAGGCCTCCAATCACACTTCATTCTCATTTATCATTTTTAATAGTACCACAATATTTGCTAGTATTAAGATAGTTATTCTTATTACAATAGGAGGAAAGATTCAAACAGTGTTGCCCATCACTTAACATATTTTGTTTTGTTTTGTTTTTCCACTGTCAACTAAAAAAGTGTACATACTAATGGACAGACAAGGTATTTTTGTGTGTATTAATTAGCATGTGTTTAAGCCTTTATCTTTTGTTTTACTCACCACTCCCCAAACAGTTGCAGACTCAATGGGTACAAACTATTGGACACAAAAAGATGTTACCTATAATATTCACCAGTAATTTGTCAGATACCTTCTTGTCTGACTCATCTGTACACCATCACATAGCAGGAAGTCAGTAATACCTCTTGCCTAAATCCTTAGAGTTGCATTGGTTTTGAGTCAGGCAAACCAGCACACCAAACCTTAGCTGACTGTTGAAGAATGTACCACTCAAAACAAGGTAACCAGATTCCCACACAGAGCATTTTGGACATAGATTATCTGAATTAGGAGTGAAATATGGATAAGAGGATTGTATTTACTCACACAACTTCAAATAAAAAGCTAAAGAAAGAACCATATACCTGATTACCTGGTTACACATATATTTCGTCCACATGAAGGATTCTTCATTATGAATGCTGTCTTGGGATTAATGTGTAATCCCAGTCGACTGCACAGTTATATTATCTTGTAGATGAGTAGACAAAGAATGAAGCGACAACAGATAAAGAGACTTATTTTGCGTTTCTGTTTCCCACTGCAGCACCAGTAATTATACAGCACTGATCAATTCCAGACACTGAGAACAGCAAAACTCTCTCAGTCTTCTCAGCTCTGAGTGATTACTGACCAGAAAAAAAGCAACTCACACATGTGAATGGGGAGCCAATTATTCAGAGCCCAAGCAAAGAAATGTGGAGGACAGACAGAGAAGACTTAAACACACCTTCACTCTGAATTTGGAATTAACAGTAGAAATAAAAAATTCTGTCTCAGAAAAATTTCTTGCTGGGAGGAACTTATTTCAAATGCCTGGGGTTTTATGCAGTTTTCTTTTAAAACTCAAATTGTTTACTCAGACTCCCATGAATCCTCTAACTATCTTGCAGAAATTTCAGAAGTATTCTACTTCAGACAAAAATAAAAGCTGTAATTCACATTTAATCACAAAATGTAAATATCAAATCCTCTTTTAAATAATACAGAAATAAGTATAAGTTTCCCACATGCTCTACAAGTGTGTAGCACAAAAATTAGGGAATTGATGCTTTCTGAAAAATGTACATCTTGTTCTAGGCACTAGTCTTAGGTCTGACACTTGCCTGAAGCATGATTACCTTGTGAACATGAACTTTGGTCGCCTACGAAATCCCTATTTGACAAGAGGTTGGCCCGGAATTAGCTACCCTTGTTAATATCAAGCTGGTTACTGGAAACAAGAAAAGGAGTTATCAATGAACCCAATTACAAAACCCAAACAAATAAAATCCTAACCCCTTAATACTGTTTTGTACAGAACCCCCAAGAATATTTATACATGTATATATATATACACACATATAAAAATTAACATTTCTATTACCTTCAAGGATGGAAAACAGAAAAGATATAGAGGCCAATTATTCTCCTAAACTTCTTCCAGAAAGAATTCTTCTTAGAGAATTATGAAAGGCAACCGTACAGCCCCCATAACAAAACACTTGCCACCTAAACTCGATACAGGTATTCATGTATATATTTCTGGGTGGGGAGGGGACAATTTATATGAATCAGCAATAGACTAATTCATGCTGAGATGGTTTATTGATGCTTTCTATCCTTTACAAGCTTATCCTTCATCTCTGTCACACAGTCCTAAAAAATTTTAGTCCCTAAAACTCCTTTTCCAGAAGGTTATATCTAGAACTGTACTACTGGAGATAATAATGTGGAAACAGAAAACAAATAATTCGTTCCTCAATTTAAGGAAAAAATCATATAGTTACAGTAAATCATTACTTTTGTGAGGGTTTTTTCCCATTAGTATATTTTATGAGTGTCAGTTTGAACACTAATCCCCAAGGCAGAACATTCCCAAAATAGCATCAAAAATCATCGGATCCCTCAGTTACAAAACTGAAGGAATAAAATCCTGATAAATAGATATTGTTTAAAAAAGTGAAATGAAAATTATAAAACCGAGTCAAGAGAGCTTCAGATGATTTATCCCAATTGAGGATCTTGTTCATATAATTGAAACATTCACAGTTGGACCTAAGTATACTTTTCTCAGGTGGCATTCAAGTTATTTTTGCTCAAAATCTCTCAACCGTAACATGTCACCTCCAACCACAATTCTACAGATATTTTCACCTAAGGATGGCCTTTGCAAAGATGTATATTCATACCTGGCAAGCAACCTGAGCTCCTTTCAGAACGATTTTTATCTTCTATTTAAATGTCAAAAGAAGCCTACGAAACCAAACTGTTGCCAAACCCAGACTGTCTGTATGAATGTCACAGCGATGCACGCAACGTACATACTGTTTGCGTACTTTTTATGCATGTCAAGTTCTGTCAGATTCACCTTAAAGAAATGTTGTATTTTTGAAGCAGTTACCTGAGGCCCACAATAAAATAATATTCATGCTCTACATGGGTCAGTAGTTAACAGAGTTTGCCACCACCAGGATGAATAAAGGCTCTTTGCACATTTCTTTTTCCCAGGTTATAATACAATCCAGTATCTCTTATCACAAAATGGCCTAATTAAACATATTTCAGGCACATTTATTAAAATTACTATTTACCTTGCTTCTGCATACAGTTAAAATGGGGGTTTGATTCTCAGGTTTTATGTGCCTTTAACATAAATGTATTTTTTTTTTTGTCATACAACAATCTCTTGACAAGTTAGCCTCAGATTTCTAAAGATCAAATTATAACATCCCATGTCATTAGAGGAATTTCTGTGGTTCTGTGCATTCCATACAAGGTTATAAAAATTGATATATTTCATTCTGTAGCAGCAAATTTTCAGACTGAAACCCGTAGGTATAATGTTAAGTCTAAATCTAACAGTCCAATACCTAATTGGAACCCAATGGAACCACAACTCTTCAGGGACAAAAAGTATGTGGGTCAGTGCCCATTTATAATTGTATCACTTTCATGATAAATCAGTACAGTGAAATAAAAAAAATTACCATAGCCACGTCTCCCTACTCAAAATATATTTTTTGAATGTGTGTGCTTTTGGCTTCTCCTCCTCCACTGGGGTTTGTAAATTACTGTTTTAGATTACAACTGATCTTCAGCTGGCATCAACAAAAAGAGAAATCTTCTGTGAGGGACATTTTAACTGTTTTTTTATCAATCGTTTGGATTCTTCTAAATTCAGGAAAATGTACCAGCATACTGACTACAGGGTCAATATTTGACATGCTTCATTTTCAGTTATACTTGGTCCTTTCTGCTGTATATACTACTTCTCTTCAGGAAATGCTGATTCTGTAGTGCTCAATTTAATTATGACAGAACCACAAAATTCTCTTTACAAGAAGTAACCTGCAAGCAAAATCCACAAGAGATTTTATGAAGCATGATGACCAATAGAACAGCACCTTCTGTTATATTCAAAATCTTATTTCTGGGCACAGAGGAATTGCATGCTATACATAAAAGAGGCCAAAGGTTTATTCTTATTATACTGGAAATATTTACATCTAATTCAGGAATCATCATTAGTCTAGATATAAATATTACAGAAAGCAAAGCAAAACAAAATGAAACAAACCCAAGTAGACTACAGAAAAAAGTACAAAACTCAAAGAAAAAGGTACAAAACTCAAAGCAATATAATTAAATTAGTAACACACAACACTCCTTTGTTTCTACCCTTTCCCTGGTGTGGTGCTCTCCCTTCTACTTCTGTTCTAGGTACCAGGGACAGTGGTTTCACCCTGGTGTTCATGGTGGTGAGGAAGGTGTTACAATAAGTTTTTGACATCTGGAGTCCCTTTGCTGGGAGGAATATGGTGCTCATGTAGATGATTTCCGCAATATTTCCCCCCCTGTTGCACCCCTGACTCCCTTCTAGGACCTTTTACATTTTTTAGTTTCTTCATTGGCCTGCAGCTCCAGGTTACATCCAAGTTTACTATGTATGGTACCTTTTACACGTCAGGTACTGTTTCTCTGTCTTCTTTGTTATCCCTAAAATCAGTTTCTTCCAGCTGTAAGTTTGCATGATTTTTAAACTGACCATTGAGCTGTTTATAGTTGTGAGGTGCCTAGTTCTGGGGAAACCCTAGTGAATCTGGCAGTTCAAAAGAAGTAAGGCTGCCACAGATCCGCATCCCCAGCTCCAGGCTGAGTGGAATGAGCCTGGACAAGGTGTTTGTTCCTCAGTAGCCTGTAATTTTGGTTTCTGCATCCGTTGTGCCTTTGTGCTCCTCTGATCCTGTGGAGATGGTTTTGTGATGGTCCTGGGAGGAGCTAGGGCAGAATCTGAGCTCTCCCATCTGCAGTTGTCTTTGGCCTCTTTTGTGGGATGAAGAATAGGTTTTGATATCTAACCTGATGCCAGTTTGTGCCCCATTCCTGCCCTGTCTGCGCTGAATCCTGTGTTTCTGAATCTGAAGGCAACTGCTGCCCTTCCGTATATGTATCTCTCTACATTTTTATTGTAGAGTGATAAATAAAAAGATCCAAGCAAACCAATGTAAAACAAACAAACAAACAACACAACACCCCCATCCCTGCCTGCTTATTACTGATTTTTTAAATATTTCTGTGACACTACATAAAGATAAATAAAAGTAAACCAAATTAGGTATGGATACCTGGTCAGTTAGAGAAACTGCTTTCACAACAGAATCAAGTAAAGCCTGGAGGCAGGTCGAGAAAAAAATGGTCAGAGCAGGCCTGACAAGCCTTTGTCCCGAGGCCATGCAACGTCAGCACAAAGCTTATGAGCTGTTACTAGCACTAGCAATACCATATTACAGGACTACACAGTTAAATTTCTTCACAATCAGGAGCATGGAGTTCAGACAGCAAGAACATGTCTTTCAGTCCACATCACAGAATAATACCCATCTCAGTATACACTCTGTAAGGACTTCTACCTGTGTAATCAACTATTTATGACTTTCTGACCTTGAGACTCTCCAAGAGTTTGTTTTGTCATATGCAAAGAATTCCTGAAATTCCCTGGATGTTGTCTTTGTCCCATATGTCATCATGATTTAGAAACTCCTCTGTGCACTGTAAATGCTGTATTGTCTGCTGCACTGTGGCCTTTGGAAAACAGATACGCGTGGATTAGAGCAGACAAAAATGAACTCCTCTATTTAGATCAAAGTAGAGGAATATGAATCAGCATGATCCAGAGCTTTGTGTCTTCATCACTGTAGTGCTTTACTTAAGGTAACAAAATCGGAATATATAAACATCAAAGAATCCTAAAGTATCTCACTAAAGAGTCTTAAGTCTTTCAAACTAGAGATGAATTGCATGCCTTTATCAGAGTCCTCATCTGTTTTTATATATCCACATAGACAGTTTTAGGTCTGTAAATTCATAAGACTAGGATGTGTCTTTCTATCAAAAAAAGATACCTCTCAAAGTGATCTGCCAGAGGACCAGGACCACAGTTGGGCTGTAGATAGATAACTGGAAACTTTCAAATCACTATTTCATTCCAGTAGGTCTTGCAAAAGCTGTATGTTTTCATCTAACTGCCTACAGAAATGCAAACAACTGTACTCTTGGTCTTTGCACAATCACAAGGATAGGAACTACTGCTTTTGAGATCCTCAGCAACCCATATATTAAAAGTTCAGGGCTCAATACTAGTAATTGCCAGTAAAGAGGCAGCTACTGTATCCCTTCTCCATTTTTTTCATTTTTTTCTTCTCAAGTAGTACCACTGGACTACTTAAAATGTTAGAAAAGTACATGACTAGCAGGAATTTGTAAAACATCTTCCTACTTGCTAAGAACATCGATGAGAAAAAAGATTTTAATACCAGAACTGTGATACAGTTGTCCGTAACTGAAAGAAGAATTGCAGCTTCTCTGCACTTCCATAATATGATGAACAACAATTTCCATCAGAGTTGATATTGCCACTTGATATCTAATTGGGAATTTTTATTTGCAAATATTTTGCCGGTCAATAATCTTTCTGAAAATGAGGACACATTACTTGCTTAGAAAATACTTGCACAGGTAGAAATGATGCAATGCTCTATGGAAATTCTAAGAACTAAGGAGAAATTCAATACTGTATATTAAGTGATTTTTTTTATATATAGATGTGAACCTTATAGTAGTAGGATGCTGTTACTTTGTCTGTCACAGGACTGTAAGAAATTGACGCACGGAGGATCTGTTTAGCTTCTAATAAATAATTCTTTTACACATGTAAACGTAAATTATAGACATATTTTTTTCTTTAAATAAGTGATGCAACATGACATTTTCATCTGGTTAGGTCAGGTCACATCAAATTATGTCACATCGCAGAATATGTTTAATTTAATTCAATGTGATACAAGTGTAATCCCAGAATGGATAATTTAAAGGAACTATTAAAGAAAAAATAGTGGAATAAAGTAAGAAATATGTAGCACCTGGATCTACTTAATTCAAACTTTTTCGTAATAGACAGATGCCCTTACGTTCTCAGAGCCAGTAGCAGGTACTCCATCCCCAGATAGTTGCAAATAATATATAAAAAAAGGACGTTTTCATTGAAATGCCACTTACTTTTTTCTCATAATGGGTCTTGACAACAAAATGTTCATGCTGTGTGACTTTGAAAATGCCCTTTTCTGGCAGGCAGTCTTCCTGCCAGTGCTACTGTTTGCTTGCTTTAAACAACAGGAAGAATGTCCAATTTAAAGTCCAGGAATCAACCAATTTGAGATGCACAGACTTCCCATGAAGCAATTATTCCCTTGGATGGACATGTTGTCTTCGTTATTCCATAAATTTTGCAGAACTTAAGTATTCAACTAGTGTTATGCATTCTTTGTGTTGTTGGTAACATATGTGGTGTGACTGTCCAAAAATGGAAGCACATTTCTGTCTCAGAATGCCTAGTGTGATATTCCAGCCCACAAGGATGCGAGTGGGGAAAACCTACATATATACTAGGATTAAATTGCATCCTGTGGAGATGAGCTGGATAGATGTAAAAGAAAGAAAGAGAAATTTTCTATACTATTAGAACAGGATAGTCTAAAGGCTTTATTCATTTTGTGTTAAAAATATGTAGATTCGTTCTCAGGTCCCTTTGAAGTATTTTCATATTTCCTATTCTCCCCACTAGCTGGTAACTTTTTTTTTTTTTTCTTCAAATTATTGAGTACCTCAGGACTTCTCTCTCAAGTATTTTGCTTAAATGTGCTAACAATTCTTATTATCTTCCAACTACGTATTTTTTTATTTTAGCAATGGGGAAGTAATAGAAGACCATTTAGAAAAAAGTAAAGGAAAATAAAGGCAATCTCTTATGTTTTATAGAGTTCATAGAAACATTCTCTGAAAATCATTCTGAAAAAAATTATTATAAAAAAATAATAAAATTATTATAAGTGAAAAATATTATTAGTATTCTTTAATATAAATTTGTTCTACAGACCAGTCAATGATTTTTTTTCCCCCTCTAGGTTTCTGCTAGCAATATACACTCATCCTGTCAATTGGAAATGTAACAATTGATACTTCAGATTTCTGAGACTGGTACCCTCCCCTACATGAAGATAAATGCTAAAACTAAAAGCCTTAAACAAGATAATAACATACTGTTTTTAAAACAGTACATTTTAAACAGCCTAGAATGTAAATTTTAATAGTCTAAAACTGCAGCAATTGAGGTGTTTAAGTAGGAACAATATCAGCCACTTAAATGTTAAGCCTTGTATGTATTACTTAATTTTGTGTCTGAATCTGTTTTCGAATCTAGCCTTTTCTTCGATCCACTATGCTTCCTCATGGACATGGAATTAAACTGACCTGCAGATGTCCCTGAGATGGCAGAGTCCTTGACAGCATAACGTCTCCAGTTTGTGTTGTCTGCTGACCACAGGTAAAATCATGGGAAGTGTGACATCAACTAGCATGTCTTAAGTCCATCTCTTCCAAAAGACTGCAATAAACCTTTTAATTCCATCTGCATCCCCTCAAGAAAATATATAAAACCCTTCAGGAACATGCAGACACTCTGATCTTCTTACAGAGTAGAAATTTATCAAATTTTAGTGTAGAAATAGGGTGGACACCTGAGGCTAAGTCAAATAGGGAACGTAAATGTGTTTTACATTATAAAAATATTTTGATTAGACAAAAGGCACAATTTCTAGTGACTTCTGTGCTAGACTTTACAGACCTTTTAGTTAAACAGAAGGAGAGAAAGAGAAACAGACATTCAGACAGACTATCTGATAAGCCTGCCAACTGCTTCCTCACTTCTTTTACTGACACCTAAATGTAACAATCTGCTGTCTAGCTAACAGTATCCAATTTCATTCTGTCATTTTATATTTGCATTGTATCCTATTAAAATAATTAGTTACATATTTTTTTTAATTTTTTCAAGCACTTTGTGGTGCTGAAATGCTCAAGATAATTCCTAGTAAATCATTTATAGAATCAGAGACCTCAGAGCTTTATTACTGAAACAATAGTCATAAACTAGCTTTACAGATATTTGCTTCTGGTCCTCTCACCGGGCATCACTGAAAAGAGCTTGGCTTTGTCCTCTTCACACCATTCCTTCAAGTATTAATGCACAGTGATAAGATTTCCCTGAGCCTTCTCTTCTCTGTGTTGAAAAGTTCCAGCTCTCGGTCTTTCTTCATATGGCAGTTACTCCATTCCCTTCATCATCTTTGCGGCCCTTTACTATATTCTCTCCAGTATTTCCATGCTTTTCTTGGTCTAGAAAACCAGAAATCAGCACACAACTCCAGCTGTTACCTTAACATTGCTGAGCAGAGAAGAGTCTGCAAAGACAATGTTATGTTAAAAACTTCTGAACAAAACAATGGACTTGAAGACTGTGGCAACTTTAACAGTTCAATGACTTCTGTTACATAACACAAATGTACCCAGATTTCCTTGACAGTTTTTATTATTATCAAACAACAGGTTTTAGACTTCGTAAGTATATTCAGACTGTCAAACAACATAGTTCTCTAGTTTGTTCCTACATGTTTAAACTTGGACTTGTACAAATACTCATTTTTCCCCTGACTGTCTTTTGGAGTGAACCATCTGGTTGTCTCTGCAGGTGAATTTCTGGGGTTCAGCATAATTCACTTTCACATTCAGAACAGCTTCTAAAACATGATAAATTGGTTGCTCCACATTTGCCTCTCTCTGCTTTCAGAATCCTTTACCAGTATCTTGGAGGGCTTTGAAATCTCAAAGATGTATACATCTTACACTTCCAGGTATGAACTGCATACCCGAGTAGCATTAAAATACTAGCCTGATGGGACAGAATACATCCTTGCATTATTTCAAGTACTTAGAATGAAGATAAAACTCTCATGTGGGTGCCACTGTGCTTCCTTGAGTCCCTAAACGCCTTACATGTGCATTTAAGTGATTGAATATCTTTGTTCAGTAAAACATTTAATAACCTCCTGGATAATTTCAGCTAAGCTAAATGGTGAAAGTTGAAGGTATGGAATTAGCTCAGGAAAATTGGTTCTCAGTTAGAAGACACAGCTGCTAAACCTCTAATATCCTTGCATGGATGCAAGGATTGAAATCTGAGCTTTACTGTACTTAGAACAAAAGTAATCCACACAACAAAGTGAGATATTAAGAATGACTTCACTGTAAGAACACCTAAAAAAATGTAAAATTCAAACATCAAAACACCAAAGGATTCAAGCATGAAACACATTGAATACACTGGTAAACAGCTTAAGTATTGCACTGCTTACTGGATTCTCCAAAGGAAGAGGTCTTTTTACCCTTCTCTTTAAATACTGATCTCTTGCTGATGGTACCTGCTACCAGAACATGTATGCATTAGAGTTAATATTTAGAATATTGGAGGTTTCAGGGGTTGTAGGGATGCTGAAGTAAACAGAGTTTAAATGTCCAGAAGCTGGCATTTTGTATTCTCTAGGTGTCTAAACTTCATCTACAGTCAGCACAGAGAGCCACCAAACAGAGAGGGAGTAATCTAAAACACATGTGGAAGTTCTATAATCCTCATTGCATGTTCTTTTGTTTGGGTTATCAAGGATTAGAAAATATTTGTTGCCTAAAATTACTATTTCAGTTCATCTCCAGAAAATAACTTGAAAATGATAAAATTCTAGGTTGGTTTTGGTTTCTTTTTTTCTTCAATATGATCATAATATACCCACATTGAAAGTGATATAATGGAATGGAGCTCTTTCTTTGTTATGATAAATAGTTATGGACTCAAAAATAATCTTTTAGATCAGAAATTTTTCACTGACACTGGAAAATTTACTGATTAGAGGCATTATAAACTATCCACGTGTACTTTAAACAGATAAAAGTCTGACTGGTATGTTGTAGTTTAGATATTTAATCTGTTTAAAAATAATTTTCATTAAAAATCTTCTTCCACTATCTATTTTTTTTAACATTTGAAACAACCATTTCTTAAATAAGCCGGTACTTTCAGTATTGAAACAGACTTTCACAATTACAGAGGAAAAGTATGTTAGGACTCCATTATTTCTCCAAATCAGTCTGGAAGAGATAATACAAGGCATTCTGGTTTGATTTGAAAATCAGATGTTTATCTCATAAAAATATTCATAGCACTCTTGCTGAAGTAAAGTTATACTAGAGAGTCTAATGGTAGATTTCTCTTTAATATTATATTTCCCTAGTTATTGGTAGTACAACACGTTTTTAATAGAGGAAAAGATGAATTGCCTTTCTTTGTTAAGTTTTTATTCATAAAAGTATGTTAATCTTGGGAAAAGCTTTCCTCTTTATTAAAGAAAGTGAATATGAGTTATGGATCATAAGATTAAAATACTATAATAAAAAGTAGTTTCTCTGAGCAAAAAGAAAAACATGTAGAATGAAATAAGATAAAATATTACAAAATACCTAAATTAATTAGTAACCTAAAGTCGATGTCTAAATGTATGTAATTATCTTGGATTCTATATCTCTGGAAAACAAGTAGTCTCAATTTTTGCTTTTGGTCTCTTAATAGTCATTTTGGATTCCCTAAGTGGGATTCATCTCATCTTACTTGAACATCTACATTGAATCTGAATTAATCAACCAAGGCTCCTTTTATAGTTGGTGGAGAATAATGGGGACTCTCAGGGCACAGTTCACTTGACCTACTTCAGATCCCTATTTTAGGATAGAGAGGAATTGTGACCTAGGAGTGCTTGTATCTCTCCTTTGACTGCTTGGGAATCTAAAGTGATTAGCTTGGGTGCAGGCATTCACGCTCCCAATCTGTACATTTAACCAAATTAATCCCTCCATTTTTCTGTGATATATATCTTAGGGAATTTTGCATACCAGAATATACACCCGTGCTTTATCTGCTTTATCTTGTTGAAATATCTGTATCCGTGCAAAAACTTTTCTTATATCAGCACTTAAGTTAGTGTTTTATTACAAGAAATACACTTAGTTTGCAGAGGCATAAAATATTGCTGTATACTTCCCAATTTTTTCCAGTGAACAAAACCTCTTAAAATAAAATGTAAGATATGGGACCTCAAAGACAACATAATAATATAAGTTGACATTAATAGAAATAGACCAAGCACCCAGCTGCAAGTTTTCCTGGAGGGGATAATGGAGGATTAGTCCTCTTTCACCAAGTCCCCATTACCTTTCTTAGCATTTGTTCTCGTAAGTCACAAGCCAAAGGCTTTATTAAGAGAAAGTCCTATAAAAAAAACAGCAGGAGAGAGTGTACCCATCTTGCTCTACTTGCATATTTGTGATGCAATGGAGTTGTAGATGCCTCTCGGTCTGACTGACACAGCAGGAAGAGACACCTGTGGTGCCCTTTCACTTCAGGCTGCAGCTGCTCCTAGGAACATTGTTTCAATGAAGAATTAAAAAGTAAGTGGGTGCTTTTTCTAGTGGTTTTCCTTATACACGTACACAGAACCAGGCACGACAGTGAAATTCCAAGTCAGGATGCGCTAACTGTGCCAAGCAGCATCTTTTATCAATTAAATCTGACTGACTACACTGAGGAAGAAGATACCTGATAGGACATTGAGGATGGATTTTTAATGTAACTAAACACCAATAATACCCAAATTCAAAGTAAGCAATGAAGTAAAAATGAAACAGATGTAGACAAGACTGGAATAATTTGGGAGAGTTATGTCAAAGATTTCAAGCAATGATAGCCTGCTTTTCTAAGCCTTTCTCTTTCAAATGATTTTTATCTTTTTATTTAATAATTTTTATCTAATTTTCATGTATCTTGCTCCCTCATCTCATTTTTAATTTCTTGCCTTGTACTCAGTGTCACCTTCTTGCTGGAAGGACATGCTTAGGCTTGTTTGTGTTATGTGGCTCAGTGAGTCTTGATTACATATTGAATGAGATCTGGTCACAGGACAATATTTTCCATCCTGCTCTGGTTTCCATGGAAAGGAAGGCTGAGCTGAGTGAGAGCCACTGCACTATACAGGAGTTCAGCCTACAACTCAGAATTTCCTATTCCAGTAATGTATGTGACCAGGTAACAAACAGAGCAAGCAGTGAACAACCTTTTCCTCCTTCCAAGAAAATACTTTTTTTGGCAATTTTCTCTTTATTCACTGCTTGCAGTAAATGCTCAGACCCTTCAGGCCATGTGGCTGTGATACAAATCAGCACTTATTTTTTTATTTTGAAATAATTTATTATACCCCATTTATTTGTTTGGGAAAAATAAATACTGCAGATTGTTTTGAAAGTAAGTGGATAACCATATTGCTTTGTTATCTGTCTCTGGAATGAAATAGAATAAATGGGTTTGTGCTTTCTCTTTTTCTAATACAAATATATTTGTTGAAGCATATAATACTGTTTTAGTCATGAATAAAATAGCATAATTCAAAATTCTTTGTTATTCATAATAGAATGTATACACGTGTTTTGCTTAGAAATCTTTTTCTGAGATCAGAGGTTTTGTATATAAAAAGGACAAAAAGACTATCTATTAAAAGTAAATAACCTAAATCTGAGACTGAAGAGTTATTTTTCCCTGAAGTCATGAATACTAACCTGGAAATATAGGATAGAAATATATCCATCTTCTCCTGGTTTCCTCTGAAGCTTTGAGCTAGATTCCATATGAATGTTCCCTTATTTTCTAGAAAATGCAATAATCTTTATCCTCTCAAGACTATTAGTTCAATTTTGATTCCAGTGTCGGTAAAACAGAAAATTACTTATTTGAGAAGTAGAAGAAATACATTATCTTTTGCTTGTAGCATACTTTTACATATTGCCTTGGGAAGCAGCATTTTTTTTAACAATCAGGAAAAACCATTTACCGCTGCGTATCATGGTAGCTAGACTTCATCTCATATATAGATCTCTATGTACAAAGACCTAAAAGTAGGTATCATGTTATGGAAATCAATCCCATCTGAGATCTCTACAGTGGATGTCTATCCACATCTAAGTTAAGCATCCCAACCTTAGCTGAAGGAGTGCAATTACCACTTTTTCTTCTGCTTATTTTTGTTATCTGCACCAGGATGAGATTAATCGCATCAGAATGAGAAGTACACTTTTCTTATTCAATACTTCTAGCTGACTGTGTTTAGCTAGCTCAGCTATGTATGACTATATTGTAGATATTTAACTATAGATAGGACTAATTGATGAGTTCACAAACACTTGATTTTGTAACAAATTCATAACCTGAGCCCTAAATATTTGGCTGTGCCGGTGACTGGACCTGCTGGAATGATTTGCCCACTTGAGATTTTTGATGCCTTATTCTGACTTTTTTAGACTAAATCTCTGTCAGTAGTGGCATTTTGTCTGAGTAAAGAGTGAAGCATTCAACACAGTTCTGTACTTTAAAACTGAAGTTCCAGTGACAAGTAAACAGACTAAGAGAAACAGAACTATGTCATTTGAAACGGCAGTCACTTATAGTTTGAGCACTGATGACAATATCAGCAGAGAACAGTAACTAAACTAACAAAGTCTTTGGACAGAGAATTGATCACGATGAAAACAAAAACCTTCAGAGCTAGCCTGTAACGAAGCAGTCACCTGTGAAATGAAAAATTAACCTAGAAAACTTGTTTCTAGTAGAAAAGGAGTTGCTATCATTCACTATGTGTTGTCATAAAGTGTTACCACTTTGGTATAGAAAAAAGGAAAAAAGAATATTGAATTAGGTTTAAAATCTTCCTCACAGACAAGATGTTTAAAATCTTTCCTCACAGACAAGATGTCCTACAGTTTTATAGTCATAGAGAACTTTCCTGTCTTTATCTGGAACATGGATTCTAGCCATTACTGAGATGGGATCTTTAGGTGATTCAGACAGGAAGTATGGTACCTGTAAAGTATAAGCAACTGCAGTCTAATTTTTTTTTTTTTTTTAAACAGAAAACCAAACAAAAACAGAACAACCATCTCAATTTCTTTTTGTAATAAACCTGTGGTTATTATTAATGATAATTTTAAAATAGTATCAAGAATATAAGTGATAAAATATATGATACATATTTTCAAATTTGAGGTTCTACAAAAGCAGCCTAACACCTTGTATATGCAAGTTAAATCTTTCTAGAGGATTATTATGATACAATATATGAGAGCAGTGAATTGCTAGGGGCAATGTTGTCTCAAAGTTGCTGATCTAAATCAGTTAAGCAGCAGCAAATCTAGTAAGTGACTATCACCTAACACAAAATCTCTGCAGTGAGACTGAGACATCCATTTGCTTGCTTAAAACAGTTTTGTGGAACAGTCATTTATAGTTCCATGAGGACAAGCATAGATGCAAACTAAAAACTTTATGTCTATGATAAAATTATTTAACAGAATATCTCTCTTTCAAAAGTTTTAAACTGAAAGGGAGTAGATTTAGGCAGGACAAAAGGAAGATATTTTTACTGATGAGGGTGGTGAGACACTGGCACAAGTTGCCCAGAGAAGTTATGGCTGCCCTATCATTGGAATTGTTCAAGGTCTTTGAGTAACCTGATCTTGTTCAAGGTATCATTACCTATGGCAGAGGACTGTGCTAGATGATCCTTAAAGGTCCTTTCCAACCCAAATCATTCTATGATTCACTCAATGGCTCTATGAGAACAGCTCAGGGTTTGTTTGGTTTGGGTATTTTTTGTATTGACTGAAAAGCCCATTCATGCTGCAAGTATTTGAGGTCTTTATGACAAAATTGAGGCCTTCTTTCCATTAAAACTGACCAGTTCTAAGAACACTCCTCTGAAATGAGATTGTTTAGCTAGGTGTTTTTATATGTACTTAATAGCTGTGGTATACTGCATGGGAGAAGAAATAATAGAATAAATTATGACATTATCTGCAAAATCAGCTAGCAAAACAAAACTGCAGTTCTAACTAGTGGATCAAAGGCCTCTTTTGTTACAGATAACATTCAGAAAAGAAATTTAGAGAATAGAAGCATGAGATTTTTCTACAGCTGGAAGCATCCCAAACTAATATATTAGGTCATTTTCAATACCCATGTTGGATTAGCATTTGCCATAATCCTCAGAAGAATAAGCTACTTCAGAGATATGGTAAAAGAAAAATGACAATGGAACATTGAGAAACAAAAGAACAAAGCAAAATCAAAATTACTAATGTGAAGCAGATATTTAACAACCTTTTTGTCTGAAGACTGAAGTTTATCAAGCTATGAGTCTAAGGAGATGAGGAAAGAATTACAGATGGGGGATCAAACACATCCTGTGCCTGCCTTCTCTGCTGGATGTAGCAATAGTCATGGATTTAGCCTAAAAAGTTTGAACAAAGAAAATTAATTCTGATCAGCTTGTAGATGCAGATAGAAAGTTTTTTCTGGTATCCAAAATTTTAGTGAATTTTAGTGAACTTTATCAATGTCTGATTTAAACTGAAGAGCAAAATTTTGGGGAAAAAAAACCTGAAACATTTGGGCAGCAGGAGGAATAACATTGGCAGCTTGATTTTAAATTCTTCCACTATTTTACATTTCACAGGTGATTTTTCATAAAAACTTATTCATTGGCTCAGAAGAGTAGCCTGAATAACTGACATTCTGCTTCTGACCATGACAAATACCTGCAGAAAAAAAAATACAAGTGACCCTTATAATTTAAAATACAATTATGTATAACAGAAAAAAATTCTTCTCTGTCCCCTTTTGAATTCCATAATTACTCAAAACTTAGTTCACATAGCTAAAACATGATTCAAACCCAGAGCTGAAACTAATGGAAATAAAAAAGGAAAAGTAGTAAAACAAGTCAATAAAGATGTTCATGCTCAATAGAGAATTTCCAGAAAAATGTTTAATTTTATAAGGAAAACCCTTAAGATATTTTCCCTCTGTGACTGGTAACTAGATTTTATGGGGAAAGAGAACTGCTAAAAACTTAGAAATTCTACTTGTGTTTCCAGGAGGAAGAAGCAAAAGAAAAGCCTCTTAATACTTCTGTGACGTTTAATGTCTTATTTCTTATTTCTTGCTTTATTTAAAATTCAAGCAGGAAACTGAATTTTAGCTTTTGAATTTTATCCTTGGCTTAAAGTAGAATTCAGCTAAACTAAGTTCATGTAGTTTGCAGCTATAAACTTAAATCCTCTAAGAATCTAACAAGTAAGGGAATTTTCTCAAATGTCATCTGAAGTAATCTTAAATTGAATAAAAATCTCATAAAATCTTTGGATGAAATAGTTGACTTTTGAAATAAAACTGTCTATAAGGTATTTTTTAATTTTCAGAATTATTGTTTTCTAAATATCTGCTCACCAATACGTTTAATGATGTGATTGAACTCAAATGAACAGAGCATGAAAACATTTCAGCATAATGAGCTTTTCAGAAAACTAATTAATGAATGTAACCCATGTGTCCTAGAGCATGAGAGAGAACTAGAGAAAGTATCATCCTCTTCTGGTCAGGAGGAAGGAGAAATGTATGAATACTTGGGAAAAAAATTGTGAAAAGTAAAAATTTAACCTGGTTAAGGGTAAAAAGCAGGAGATGTTTAATACAGACAGGACAAGACATAGTCTCACAGGGATGTGGTAAAAGCTGCATAAGTATAGGAGAATACCTAAGTCTCATGTCCTAGAATCCATTAAAAAAATCTGAAAAAACCCCCCAACCAAAAAATGTTATTTAAAAATAAATATGTGGGTTTATATTACTGCCCTAGAGGTAGACTTAATAAATATGCCAGCTTCATAAGCATATAAGGAAAATACACTTTGAAATTACCTAAAGATTAATTTGGTAATGTTTTGGGGTTTTGTGTTGGTTTTCTTCTCATGAAAGATCCTCCAAATTGATCTAATACACTATCAAAATTTTAGAACACTGTAGTAGGAGCAAAGAAAATATGTGGCTATTGGCACACTGACCTGGCTGTGTAGAGATTCTATCTGTTTGGAATTTATATGATTTCTGTTTATATGCCAGAAAAGATTTGTTTTATGGTAATATTTAAAACAAACAAACAAACAAAAAAACAATTCTGGGAGGAAAGGCAATATATATTCAACAATGAATGTATAATTAAAATATGACAATAGATACCAGCTTACAAATCTGATTTGATTTGCAAACAACCTACGGCATTGGCCACATATAACCTGAAGTTCTATGAAAAACAGAAGACTTATTATCAATGAAAATATTTGGTTTATGTCAGTTGAATTTCTAGACAATCAAATGACACATTTAAGAAAATTGTGTTCCACCATTTCTTTAATAAAATGGGCCTGTTTTGTCTCTCATAGCATCATATGTCATAAACACCATGGCTTATACCTCTTTTCTACCTAGTACAAAACTGATATTTGAATTCAAATATTGCCACTTTCATGGGTTTTAGACATTCACTATTCCTCCATAATGCTGTAGTTATCGGGAATGGAATTCTGCTTCAAAATTCAAATGGATGCTTTGGACATATGGAAGGCATAAGCTGCAGCAACAGTGAAGTGACCTTCATGTGATTTGCTCTTCAGTACGGAAGTTCTGCTTTGGATATAGGTTGTTTTGCAAGATGGCAGTGACAAAAACTAAGGTACCTTTTAATAGTATTCAAAAAAAAGTACTAGATTTAGATTTGTTGTTGTTGCTTTATGTCACATGAAATAAAATTGAAACTTACATGCAATGTTCCAATAAAGAGTAACATTTCTCTCTCAGTTAAAATCTGTAGCTTCAAACAAAATCTATTCTTGAACTCTCTTATTCTTGAACAGAGTTGTTCAAATGAAGTCCCAGATACAGGCACTGTTGAAGTTACTGTAGACTTAAACTTTACTTAGAATTGCAACCTTACTTAGTTTGTTGAAGGTTTCACATGGAGTAGTAGATGTTTCTACTTCCCAACTCCCACTAAAGAGTTTGTTTCATGCAGCGTCTGAAGCTGCTCCCTGCTGACAATACATTTAGTAGAGGAGACTTCTGTGAAGCTACCAGTCTTGCTTTCCAGTTGAGCCTTATGACTGAGAAACAGATTAAATGAAACGAATTAAAGACACCATGGGAAAAGGTGAAAAAGAACAAGGACCTTGGTATAGACACAAGAAATGTGCTCTCACAGGGATGTGATGGAAGTTCAAGAAGCATAAAGAATGCTTACAGTGGCCTGTAGAAATTTAACAAAGTGATGGCTGAAGATGAGAGAAAGGCAGGGAAAGAGGAAGTTTCTAGTTCATACGAGTTTGGTATGCATTCATTCTAAAATGTACTGAGTTCATACTATAAATGTTGTTCATTCTACCTAATTTGAGTAATCTAAAAATGAAATAGTGAATTGTCACTAAGTTATCCATGACCACTTCCAGTTAATGAAGAAAAACAATTGTGACTGAAGTGATTAATTTGTTCTATTTTGAATACCCATCGTAGGATGATACAAGTCACCTTTTGGAAGTCTTAAGCAGTTTTAAGTCTAAAACTAAGCCAGAGGTATTTTATTGAAGAAACAACATATTTAAAGAGACAAATGAATGGATAATTTAGTAGCTAACTAGAATTGGGTCAAATCAACTACCTTAGACTTAGAAGTAAGTATTCTTGTGTATTTTCACTGATTAAGATTTACTATTTAATCTGAGCTGTTCTCAAAGCATTCTTCCCACAGAAAGCCAGTTTGTTTTCTTCTACTGTGAAAAAAAAAAAAACCTTTAAATAAGAAGCAGTAAATAATCCCATGTGACCAGTTTTAAGGAGACTATAAGCAAACATAGGACTATGTGACATAAGCAGACTTATTTTTCATGTCTGCAAGTAATACCAGTTAAGGACTTTCAAAATGATTTTTTTGGCTCATTGACATGATCATGCTGAAATCCAGCCAATACTGTAAAAGGATATGACTACTAGTTTTATAGGCAAGTATAAGCAAATTCAGAAGAATATTTATGCTTCTGGAAAAGGCTCATCAAAGTCACTACTTTTTTTATGCATCTTTGCATTTTTCAACCCTATATACTGACGTGAACAAATAATTGACTTGTCATATCAACTGTCTTGTGGTAATACCATACCAGTTGGAGTTAAAGGGCAGATCTCTAGAGCTATTTGTCATTTGCTGTTCTTCTCCTTGAACCTCAGACTGTGGCTATGTGAGCGATGGGAACAAACCTGCATTCTATTATTGTAAGCTTCCCAAAGAGCTTAAGTGAAGAGCCATTCTCTGACTTTCTTGGCTGGAAATACATTTTCTCAGAATGTGAAACTTTGAAAAGGTGTCTGGAGAATAAGTAAAGACAGGAAAGTGATGGACTACAGAGGAACAGTCCTTCATATCTTGCATTACCATGACTTGTCTTGTAAGAAGAATGTTTATTATTTCTTAATTATCTGTGCAGCAAAAATGCCTGGAATTGCAGTCAAGGTTACACTCTTCCTGCAGTAATAGTGCTATCAGAATACTGCAACTTTATACTGAAGATAACTGAAGATTCTGGAGAGAGATGGTTTTTTTCTTTTTTATTTTATCATCACAACTTTTTTTGCTTTTTTAAATTTTTTCTTCTGTTTCAGTTATTTTTTTTTCCGTAATTGTAGTGCAACAATAAAGAAAAGGCAAGAATGTGTGGTCCTACAAGACAAGGTACCAAACACTAATAGTGTAGATGTAGGAAGTCACTATCCACTCACAATTGTTGTCTAATCCTCTGCTGCTAGAACAACCTTTGAAAAAAAGCCTGATAGAAGTATATTCATTGATTCTCTACTCTTATAAAGGAAGCAGAAACCTGAAGGATATGAAAAATGGAAATCCTCTTCATTTCTCATGTCTGTTTTTTGCAAGGAAATGCGTATATTACATGGAAAGACACTATGTGTTTAGACTCTGTTAAAGTCTTTAATTTAAGGAAAAGTTTTCCTTATGAAAACACTGTTGCTGCAATACTGGAAAGGTCAATGTCAAGTTGGATTTTCTGCTTTATCACTCAGGTAAATTAATTCTACCATAGAGACTGTCCTAACCTGGACATCTAGACATCTAGTTTTCTCAAATCTTTTCCTTTCTGAATATGCATTTCTTCTGTTCACGTGGCCCATCCTATCTGTTTTTATCCTTTCCTTGATACTCCTATTTTTTAACTCCGCATCTTCCTCTGATGGACACACAGAAACAGATCATTTAATTTTCCCTTTTAATTCACCTACTATCGCAATACGTCTGTAAAACAGGGGGCATTGCAATCACAAACTTACAAACGGGAAATTTACACACAGTGATTCCATGTTGTTGCAAATGAAAAGATGCACTTCACTCTTAAAAGACAAGCAGTAATATGTTTATTGGTATAAAACAGATATTTAAGAAAATTTGGTAGTAAATATGACAGTGACTTAACACTCCATTGAAATCACCTTGAGCCAGACGCAGACATCATGACTGTTGCTGTCTGTTGCAACTACAACTGGTGACTGTCACTTGATCAGGATTAAAGGAAAAGGTCAGATTTGAGGGGAACACACCATCAGACATGCATGTAAACAGATCCCTGGGAGCACAACAGAGATTAGGTACTTCCTGATCATCTTTGACTCAATACCATTTAGTGAAAGAGATGCAAACAATCTATTTTTTTCTTTGTTTCAACTATATTGAGCACAAGGTTTCCCTTAAATCCTTAAAAGAATTGAAACTTACATTTGAAATCAACCAGAAATATAAGCTAAGTAGCAGGAAGGAGTATGTGCACTGACTCTTCCAGTCATGATAAATAGAATAATGCTAAAAAGAGGTCACAGAATCATAGAATCATCAGGTTGGAAGAGACCCACTAGATCATCAAGTCCAACCATTCCCACCAATCTCTAAACCATTCCCCTCAGTACCTCATCCACCCACACCTTAAACACCTTCAGGGAAGGCGAGTCAACCACCTCCTTGGGCAGCTCATTCCCATGCCTGACGACACTTTCTGTGATGAATTTTCTCCTTCTGTCGAGCCTGAACCTCCCCTGGTGGAGCTTGAGGCCATTCCCTCTTGTCCTGTCCCCTGTCACTCAGGAGAAGAGGCCAGCTCCCTCCCCTCCACAACCTCCCTGGTAAAGATGGTAAAGAGCATTACAGTTGTAAAACAATTTATATAGCAATACTGGGGGAATTAATCTAAGGCAAGCAATCTAAGTTTCTGTTTGCATTTCCTTGAAAATTTTGGTTTTGTCAGATAATTGTAGTGAAAATAAATTTTCAAGAAAATAAATCTGAGGGAGACTTTTACTTTCTTTATATTCAACTGGCTTACATGTACACAAATATGTCAACAAGCCTTCCATTCAGTGAAAAAAGATCCCCTCAGATAGCAGATCCTACTGTACTTCATGAAATCCCTGACTTCAGGATTTATTACATGTAAGCTTGGTACCATACCACCAAGCTTGCTGCAATTACACATAACATGATTCCAGCATCTATGTGCACTGCTGTGGGAAACTGGAGACCAGTCCTGTGGCTGTGTCACTGGAGCAGGAACTGATGGCCCTTGGTGTCAAATATGGGGTCCTGAGCCATAGGCAGAATGGGGGGAGTCGCTGGGAGGCTGAACAAGGACAGACAGGGCCATGAGAATTTATTCTGTAATGAAAAAAATACATATTCAACGTGCTCATGGATAATGATGTTCCTCTCTTGTCCAACAGGGCTCTAGGTGGTTGGGACTGAGTAAAAGGTTTGAACCAATGATCTTTTCCAGCCTCAGCCATTCTGTAATTCTGTGATACTGATGTTGCTGTTACCACAATTAAAACCTGGTTAATGGTCTAAAAAAATTGTGACTCTGGTCATTCAGATAATCTGGGTTACAGAGATCCTGTTCTTTAAGGACAAGCAAAAATTCAGAAAAAAATGGTAATCTATATTAGCAACACTTTCAAAGTTCAGGCCCCACAGCAACTAGTTACAGTGATATTTATTGAATAAAAACCTATGACACAGTACAGTACACATTTGTCATTTGGCATCTATGGTTAATTTAATAATTTATGAGGCCACCGGTAAGTGGTTTAATGAATTTCAAAATTATTTGCGGTAACAGAAGGCAATGCACTCAAAGAAATTTCTAAATCAGGAAAGTACTTTTTCATATAAGCTTTATATGGAAGAACTGATCAGAGCTTAGCAGACTGAAAGGGCAGATTTAAGATACATAAAATGAAATATCACTGAAAGGTAATTTAAGATGTATAATTTATTTAGTGATAGTGCCTTTATTTGTTGGTTGACATTGTCTATACAGTTCTGTCACATTATAACTCATTACTCCCATTAAAAAGCTTCTAACTATACATATTTGAAGTGTAGATTAGAAGCACCCAAAATGGAAGTTATGAATGACATATTCTTTCCCCTTCACATCAGAAAAATTAATTGCAATTTTTGCATTTTAGCACCAATAGGGTGTACAATTCAGATTTTATATTCAAATATAAAATTAATTTATTAGTTTTGTAATTTAATTATTGATTTTTGTGGCAGACTAATTACTTGCTTTTTGGCTTCATTATTATATGAATTTTTTAAACCAACAAGATTTCTTTTGTAAAGGAGTGTAAAATCTATTTGAATGAGCAATGTAAAATTAAAAAGTGGAAAAGAATCTGTGGAATTGTTACACGTGACAGTAGCCTTCTTGTTGAATTCAATGACATAAAATTATCTCATTCTCACAGAGAGCAATAGCCGAGTCATTGACAAAATATTGTTGATTACTATATGTCATACATCCTTTCAGGAGGCAAGACAAAAGAAAATTAAGTATAAGTCTAAAAGGAGTCAGGATACCTGTTTGAGAAAGGGAATTGGTTTGAGAAGAGTCTGAAGTAACAGATAAAGTAAGACAGTACCTGGAGGAATCATTAAAAAAGAAAAAGTTATTTGACAAGACAGTAAAAAGTAAAGGGAGTAGGAGAAAAATGAAGACATGTATACAATGAAAGAAAAATGTGAAGTTAAAAACCAGTATATTTAGGATATTTCTTAACTTTGATAAAATATGATATTAAGTTACATAAGAATTCTTTCTTCCAGCAAAAGATAGTCCCTAGATAACTGGATTTGCTGATTAACAACCGGGTACGTTATATGTTTTTCTTCTTTCCCTAGATCAACTTGAATAGCCCACATATGTGAAGTCTTTTTATGCAAAGTTAGCTGAAAAAAATTTTAGGTCATGAAATGCAGTGCCTAAGGAAGACAATTTAATTATGAGAACCCTCGGTTATGAATTTGTGGATTTTATTGAATAAATAATTTTGGTAGGGAAATCCTGCAAATGTATCCAGCTTTGATCATTGCAGGTAAGAATAATCTGTTATATTTTCACGATTATTTTTAATGTTTGATGACAGGTTTCATTTTGGAACCTATGGAAACTGAAAATTACTGAGATGTAGAGATAAGTTTAATGTTTCTGCCTCATGAAATACATTAACTATAGTTAAAATTTCATCATTTATGTAAACTAAGTTTTAAAATGTCTACTTTTCATGTTGTCTGTGCATCACACACAATCTCTCTAAAGCAAAACTATTCTTGATACTTTAGCAAATTATCTCAGTAACGCTTTCTGCTAATGATAAAACCTAGTTTGAGTGTTATAAATATTATTCCCATATATGTTCTTCTTAGCAGCTTTTGTTTCTACTGGAATTTTTGAAATACTCTACCAGAGTGGATGGAATTGTCATTAGATTACCCCCCTGAAACCTAAGATATTCAATGTCCAGGGCTGAAGAAGAACAACTGGAGCACCAACAGCCACACACTTGTATCGTAAAATTTGCTTGATGATGCAAGAGATCTTTTCCAACTTGGTGATTCTGTGAAAAAAAAAAATCACATAGAGAAAGAAAAACCCAAGTCATTATGTGTAGAGGTCTTGAACACGGGACCTGCTTTGGTAAGTATCCTATTTACAAGCCCTTTTTTCTGTTGTCTTTCTCTGTTATGTTGCTGGTAGGCTACCTAGGTTTCTAAGCCTAATAAATGGGTGAATGAATGTTTGAGTCTAACTTCTGCCCTTCCTAACTCATGACTTACTTATCTACTTGGTCATGTAGGGCTGAGACAGGGCAATATATTTGAACTAATTTTAAAAATATTAGTAGGTTATCTAAGAGTGTTAAAAGGTTGGTTCAAATACTATAGTTCACCAGCTGTTCTATTCTATTCTATAATACTGTATTTCAATTGAAGGAAAAGTCAGATTTCATGAGCATCCTTCCTCATATCAAAGCTCATAGAACCTTGAGTTCAAATTACGAATTCTACCAGCCTTGTAGATTTAAGAAATGCTTACATATAGAAATGAAAAATGACTCCCATCTCTCGTAATATTTATAAAATCAGGGAAAAAAATTCATTTTTTGTGATGATCCCAGTGTTGTTATGCATGATGTAACAATATAAAATTAATTACATAAATACAAACAGAACAAAATTTGCATGTGATACATCTCTGACAATAAGCTTCAACTTTCAGATTACATTGCGCGTTACATAAAAAAGATGACAGTTGAAGACAGGTAAAATAAATAACCAAGGCCAAATGTGAGAGAAATGCATGACTACTTTAGAACTGTAGGAGTTTGTACCTTTGCCTAATGTTGTGCTCATGGGTTATGACGTCATAACCCATGGGTTAGACCTCATTGCTCTCTACAACTACCTGGAAGGAGGTTGTAGAGAGGAGGGAGCTGGCCTCTTCTCTCAAGTGACAGGGGACAGGACAAGAAGGAATGGCCTCAAGCTCTGCCAGGGGAGATTTAGGCTAGACATTAGGAGGAAGTTTTTCACAGAAAGGGTCACTGGGCATTGGAACAGGCTGCCCAGGGAGGTGGTTGATTCACCTTCCCTGGAGGTGTTTAAGGCAAGGGTGGATGAGGTCCAGAGGGACATGGTTTAGTGTTTGATAGGAATGGTTGGACTTGATGATCCGATGGGTCTCTTCCAACCTGGTGGTTCTATGATTCTATTATTCTATGAACAGTTTTCGATGATAAGTTTTGCTGGTGCAATGTATAACTTCAGATGGTGATGTATACCACAAATGTTAGAGCATAATAGAGAAACTAAGTTCACTTTTACTATCTTTCCTCTGCCTCACTGTTTTCAAAACTCAAGGTAACAGCCATAATAAGTGTCTGTGCTGTGGGCATCTAACACAGTATGAACTAAAAGAGCCATAGCAGTTCTGGTTTCCGCCCTAGAAACTGACCGACTTCCAAAATGGAGCTTTTGAAAGTCAAGAAGTATAAAAATTTTATAGCACAGGATCAGGGAGGAGTAAAAGAAAAAGCTTTTAACTTTGTGAGCCAAGTTGGTTTTGTTAAAATATGACCTTATAACTTGTACAGTATACTTCTAACCCTTTCATCTATCATAAGATGAATGCCTATTGTGAAACCAGCAAAATGTTTCTTTACACAGAAAATAGATCAAATCAAACATGATCAAACTAAACCATCAGTAACAACAAAAGAAGTTTACAGTTGCTATGAGAAAAGGAAGATTACCAATTACGTGACAATCTACCTTAATGAAATATTTCAAGATATGTCATGTAAAAGCCAGGAAATGAAGAAGCCAAATGAGTCTTCTGAGCAAAAACTATGATTACATATAGTAATGGGGGGGAAATGTTACTTAGTTAGAATATTGAACATATACTCTACAGTTAACCAAGATTTAAAATAAATAGTACAGCTTTTAAAGAATAGAATTCTTTATATCTTATATATCTTAAATGCTCAAAAAGATTGTTTCTGTGACTTACATAATAATATATACTTACATGATATTATTAGAATGATTATTTTCCTCATCTAACTTTCCAGTTCCTGTCCCAGAAGAGTTCCAAATTGCATTTTAAATGTGGATAATTTTATCAATTCATTAAATATTCTGCAATAAAATTTGTGAACAATATGACTACTCTTTATAAGCCATGGGCATATCATTCTTGACATAAAACTGAAAAAGTAAAGTACATGTCTGGTAAGTTTTATGGAATTAAAGTTTTAAAATTTATTTTTCTTTTAAAATATGACATTCTGTGGACATTAGCAAGTAATTCCTTTCTTCCTTGTTTTCTTGTTTTACCTTTCTTCCTTGTTTTCTTGTTCATTTGCTTTCTTGTTTCCTTGCTTTCTCCTATGTGTAGCCTTGTTAGGAAAGAAGCAGCATTTATGAAAACAAATTCAGAAAATAATTTGGTTTAGGTTCTGTTTTACTGAAGATTGATCAAAAAAGAAAGAATATCTCCCCTCCTATTTCTTTCTGACATATATGACTAGGCTTTCAATCACATATTTCAGATATCTAATTATTCCCACAGTGGTGATACTGTTCCTTCTTCTTCAATCTTTTATGAGTAAAGGCTGAGATTGTTTATGTTCAGATATTGGTGCATAAATCTTTCTTTTATTATAAAGGGAAATGGCTTATTTCTTTTTATACTAGACTGTCACATTTTCTTTGCTGATGTTACTGATGTAACGTACACACTGACCTATGTAATTTCTACTACATATCCGAATATTCAGAGATATTAGGATTAGGATCAAAGATGTTTCTCCAGACGTGCCAACATGTCCTGAAGACCTGTTAGTTGTGACATCACCACTTACATACAGTTTCAAATTTCTGTTTTATTTCCTTGAGCAAGTGGAACGTTAACAAAGACAGTAATTGTGTGGTTGGCAGCATGGGTTTCTAAAAGCTTCTATATAAATATTGATTTAAAAACAAGAAGGAAGCAAACTGACGAGGAGCGTCTGAGAGAGCTGGGGTTTTTTAGCCTGGAGAAGAGGAGGCTGAGAGGAGACCTCATTACTCTCTACAAGTACCTGAAAGGAGGTTGTAGAGAGGAGGGAGCTGGGCTCTTCTCCTAAGTGCCAGGGGACAGGACAAGAGGGAATGGCCTCAAACTCCACCAGGGGAGATTTAGGCTGGATGTCAGGAGGAAGTTTTTCACGGAAAGGGTCACTGGGCACTGGAACAGGCTGCCCATGGAGGTGGTTGATTCACCTTCCCTGGAGGTGTGTAAGGCACAGGTGGACGAGGTCCTGAGGGACATTGTTTAGTGTTTGATCGGAATGATTGGACTCGATGATCCGATGGGTCTCTTCCAACCTAGTGATTCCGTGATTCTGTGATAGCACAGACACTTGGAAATAAAAGGTCATTGCAGGAAAAAAAATACTCCAAACTTATTTTCTGGTTCTCTAGGCTATGTATTTCTTACTACAAGAGAGTTATCTTTCTAGGACTCTGTTATAGACTACCTGACCAAGATGAAGATGTAGATGAAGCATTCTGCAAGTGGCTGGCAAAAATCTTACAATCACTACTCCTTTTTCTTGTGAGAGACTTCAACTTACCAGACACGTGCCGGAAATACAGCACAGCAGAGAGGAAATGGTCTAGGGTTTCCCCAAGTGTGTGGAAAGCAACAATTTGGCACAAGTGAACCTGACAGTGGAGGTGATATATTTGACCTGCTGTTTACAAACAGTAAAGGACTGGTGGGAAGTGTGCTTGTAGGAGGCTGCCTTGGGTTTAGCGACCTTGAAATAATGGAATTTTCATTTCTTGTGGAAGGAAGGAGAAGCCAGCAAGGTCAGTACTATAGACTTCTGGAGGGCAGACCTTAGACTGTTCAGGTCACTTGGGAAGGAAAAGAGGTCCTGAAAAACTGGACATTCTTCAAGAAAAACCTTATTATATCTTATTTCTGGGAAAAGATACTGAAAAACACCTGAAAGACAACACAGTCATTGGTCCCAGCCAGCACAGGTTCATAAAGGGAAAGTCCTGCCTGACAGACCTAATTTTCTCCAATGACAAAGTTACCCACCTAGCTGACCATGAAAAACAAGTAGACATAATCTTTCTGGATTTCGACAAGACCTTTAATACTGTTACTCACAGTATTGTCCAACATATCACCGCATAAACATATAATGTAGTGAGTGAACAATTGGCTGATGGATCGGGCTCGAAGGGTCATAGTGACGGGCATTACATTGAGTTGGCAACCTATCTGGGTTCTGCAGGGATCCATCTTAGCACCAGTACTTTTTAATATCTTCATAAAAGACCTAGATGCAGGACTCAAAGGTTTACTAACCAAGTTTACTGATGACATCAAACTGGGAAGAGTTGTTAATACTCTTGAAGGCAAGGAGCCACTTCAAAGAGATCTAGACCAACTGGAAAACTGGGCAATAACCAACATCATGAAGTTTAACAAGGTCAAGTGTGGGTTTTGTACCTGGGGCATGGCAACCCTGGATATACATACAGACTGGGAAGTGAGAAGCTGGAAAGCAGCCCTGTGGAAAGGGATCTGGGGGTTATGGTTGATGGCAAGTTGAACATGAGCCAACAGTGTGCCCTAGCAACCAAGAGGGCCAACTGTGCCCTGGTGTGCAGCAAACCTGACATTGCTACCTAGTTGAGGGAGGTGATTGTTCTGCTCTGCTCTGCATTGGTGCAGCCCGACCATGAGTATTGTGTGCAGTTTTGGGCATCTAGGTACAAGAAAAAGTCCAGAGGAGGACCACAGAACTGGTGAAGGGTCTAAAGGGAAAATTGTATGAGGAGTAGCTTAAGTCACTCAGTCTGTTAAACCTGACAGAGGTCCTCATAGCAGTTTACTACTTCCTCACAGGGAAGAAAGTGGAGCAGGCACTGATCTCTTCTCTCTGGTGACCAATGACAGGATCCAAGGGAATGGCAGGAAGATGTGTCAAGGGAGGTTTAGGTTTGATATTAGGAAAAAGTTGTTCACTCAGAGGGTGGTGGAGCATTGGAATAGGTTTCCCAGGGAAACAGTCATGGTGCCAAGCCTAACAATATTCAAGAAGCATTTGGACAATGCACTCAGAAACATGGTGTAAATTTTGGGGTTGTCTTATTCAGCGATAGGAGTGGGACTCGACAATCCTTGTGGATCTCTTCCAACTCAGACCATTCTCAGATTTTGTGTTCTGTGATTTCTTTTCACTAGTCATAAAAGTTTATGATGTATTTTCAATATCAGGTAGCAATGGGCCAATTTCAAACCTGAGGTAAGCCTACAGTCTACATTATATTCAACAATATTTTGTTTAAATGGTACTTGTTTCCCTGCCTTACATGATCTATTTAAGGTGTGCATGCTGTATATGTACTAATATATACAGAGTAGAGAAATACAGTCAGAGTTTAATAGCTTGAAGAATCAACAACACACATAATCAGTGTCCCATGAAAAAGAGAATATTCAAAATACAAGTTGTATTCAGAGCAAAAGAGATCTTCATTAAATGATTATTTGCTTTTATTTTTTTTAATTCTCTGCTGTAGAGAAACAAATGTTTCCTTGTAAAGAATAGCAAGGTTAATTTTAAAATTAAGGCATACACATAAAATCACTAACTGTACAAGCACATTGTTGTTTAAATTTGAAACTACAGCTTGTGTAGGCAAATATGAGGTCTCTTGGAAACAGACAGCTTAGGCACTAATGACAATATACAACAATAGCTACTTTATCTTCTTAATTTCCTTGAACAAGTGTAACTTCTTCACTTTAGGACTACAACACATCAGACGTTATCCTCTGAATACTTATACAGTATATCATAGTGCACTCACTCTAACATCTGTTATCATGGTGAAACAGTTAGAAGTACCAGGGTTAGCTGATTTGGCTTTTTCCTGACATGTTTGCATGAATATCAGCTGCACCTTCGAAGTGCCATATAGACATACCTTTAGAAACTAAGTAAAATAAATCTGTAGCCTAGGAGAGTACCAGCCTTTCTCTGAAGTAGCGTTGGGACAATCATAACCTCAGAAGCTGTTTAATTCTGTTGCCATATAATTAGTTTTGAAAATGTAATTAGTTTTCATAAGAGTATGGGATTAAACATTAAATGATACATTAATATATCAAAAGTCATTGCGTTTTGCATAGTAAATCAGGATAGCCGAGTATTCCTACACTACACATTGCAGTACCATGTCTGTAATGTTCAAATAACCTGGTATGTATATAAAGAACTGTGCAGCACTTTATAGAGATATACACTTGGATATTGACATGAAAGTAGCCTCTTAACAGGACTAATTGATTATGGCATTTCCTAGAGGGGGAATTTATACTTGTGCTACTAGATTTAAAAAATACAGGTCTTAAAACATTTAAATTTAATACAATTTTTTAAATATTATTTAAGTCCAAAGTGGGGGGCATATTTTGTTGTAATCTTTGTTTATTTGCTTGCTTGATTTTTGACTCCATGTTTTGTGATCTGCAGAAGACTGTAAAGGCTGTAGGAAAAAGAAAAAAGAAAAAAACACACTCTCCCCTCTCCCCTCCAATAAGATATGATGGAATAATCTAAGGAAGGAAGAGCAAAGCAAAGAAATAATAATGGATCAGTACAAAAACCCTGCAAATTTTATGCTTCTACTCTTTTTCCTGTCCTCTGAAACTCTCAGGGCGGAGAAAGTCTAACAACAAGCTTGTAAAAGTGATTCATGGAATTGTAGAATAGTTAGGGTTTGAAGGGACCGTAAAGATCATCTAGTTCCAAGCCCCTGCCATGTATTTTGGAGGCTTACTTACTGTGTTTTGGAGGCTATTACTGGAATTTAGTATCCAGCCTCATCTTTATATTTTTAGGGTTTTTTTCATATCAAAACAAACAATTTCACTTCTATTCAGCAACAAGATAGAGTTTTTTTTCCTGTTTTGATCATGTTGCATGTATTATGAATTTACAAGGGGCAAATATCTGTCACTATAATGTGACCAAGCAGCTGTTCTACTGTAGAATGGTATGGTGATAATTTAATACTAATAATCCTCCCAGTGTGAGAAACCAAACAAATCAAAATACTGTTGCTATCTTGAAGGCCTCTCGACAAGCACTCTTTAACCTTTGTAAAATCTCTCATGTTTACTATGTATCAGCTTTAAAGATCAAGATAAATGAATTAATTCAACTTTATCCCCTTGCAAAATGTTATTGATTTTTATGAAAATGAATTAAGCGTTCACTATCAATTAAGATCTCTGTTTGCTTTTGTAGAAAAACTATCTTCTCAATGAATGAGAAATTTACCTGCCAGCAAAAACGATAGATTGTTGCACTGTCCACATATTGGCATACATATTGGATTAACAAAACACAATTACACTCCTGCTTTTACTGCATCAAGATTACACATTATTTCCAGACCTGTTTTTTCAAGGAGCAATGGCCAGCTTAATTGCATCATTTATCCTAGGTTCCTTTATTGCTTAAACATGTAGAAAATTAAGTTATTGAGAATCTTGGCCTTGCAAAATAGTAATAAAGCAAGAACTATCCAAACTCTTTATGGCTTATCTTATTTTTGCCCACTGACCACATCAGTTTCCTTTGTCATTTTCTGCGATGACAAGTAACTGTTTCCTAGAGCTGGCTTTGCAGCAGTTCTGAAGGATTCCTTGGGACAATCATGAGCACTTCTTTCTACTCTTTTTCTCCTTTGATTTATACTATTAAATATGATCCTAGATACCACTTTTGCTTGTTATTGTGTTTGAAGTAACAGTGTGTAGAAATCTGGATGCAAACGAGAAAATCAGTATTGCTTTTGAGAGAAAAAGAATAATACAAAAATATAGACCAGAAAGAGACTACTCCTAATACCAGAAAATATTGTCTATTAAAAAAAAAATTACATAGCTCTGATAGCAGAATAAGTGGTAGAGTAACCTCAATGAGTGAGACATGAGAAAAAGATGTGAAGTAAAAACTCTTGGGATGAGTATGTACAGCACATGGACAACACTACTTAAAGAGTTTTCAGAACTACTAACTTTTACAAGAAAATCTTTTAGTAAGGAATTTAAATAATTTTCTCTTCAACTTTGACTTATCCTGAACAATGATGTTCTACCATCTATTATCAGATTAATCTGATGTGGATATGGAGAAGGCTGAGGGACTCGACAATCTTTTTGCCTCAGCCTTTACCAACAAGAACTCAAGCCAGAGCACTTGTGTTGTAGAGGGCAAAGGCAGAGTCTAGGAGTTTGAAGAACCATCCACTGTAACGGAGAATGAGATTGCAGACCATTTAAGGAACCTAAAGGTATACAAGTCCATAGGTCTTGATGGGATGTGTTGCAAGTCCTGAGCAAACTGGCAGATGGAGTATCTAAGCCACAATCCACTATATTTGAGAAATCATGGCAGTCTGGTGAAGTTCCCATTGACTGGAAAAAGGGGAAAAGTAAGACCCAGAGAACTACAGGCTAGTCAGTCTCAGCTCTGTGTTTAGCAAGATCATGGAACAGATCCTCCTGGAAACTCTGCTGAGATACATGGAAAACAGGGAAGTGATTGATGATAACCAACATCATTTCACCAAGGGAAAATAATTCCTGACAAAACTGATGGCCTTCTACAATGGGTCTACAGCACTGAGGGTAAGGGAAGAGTAACCATCATCATCTACCTGGAACTGTGTGAGGCATTTGACACTGTCCCACACCACACTTTTGTCTCTAAATTGGAGAGATATGGATTTGACAGATGGACCACTCAGTGGATAAAATATTGCCTGCATGGTTGCACTTATAGCATTGTGGTCAATGACTCCATTTCCAAGTGGAGACTTGTGATGAGTGGTGTTCCAAAAGGGTAGGTATAGTTTATCATCTCTGTCATAGGCATGGACAGGGGTACTGAGTGCACCCTCAGCAATTTTACCTATGACAACAAATTGTGTGGTGCTGTTGGCATAGTGGAGGAAAGAGATACTATCCAGAGGGACCTTGACAGACTTGAGAGCCTGTAAAAACCTTATTGAGTTCAATGAGACCAAGGGCAAGGTCCTGCACCTGGGTCAAAGCAATCCAAAATGCAAATACAGACTGGGCAGAAAATGAACTGAGAGAAGCCCTGAAGAGAAGGGTTTGGGTGTGTTGGTGGCTGGAAAGCTCAACATGAGCTAGCAATGGGTACTTGCAGTCCAGAATGCCAGTCATATCCTGGGCAGCATATGAAAGAATTGTGATCAGCAGGTCAAGAGAGGAAACTCTGACCCTCTACTCTGCTTTCATGAGACCTCAAATGGAATAATGCTTTCAGTTCTTGAGTTCTCAGCACAGGAAGGACGCAGATCTGTTAAAGCAAGTATAGAGGAGACCTGTGAAGATGATTAGAGGGCTGGATGCCCCTATGAGGACAAGCTGAGAGAGTTTGGCTTGTGCAGCCTAGAGAAGACTATGGGGAGACCATCTAGAAGCCTTACAGTACTCAAAGATGTCCTACAGGAAAGATGAGATGTGTCTCTT
Source organism: Coccyzus lansbergi (assembly GCA_033558105.1). Taxonomy (NCBI): domain Eukaryota; kingdom Metazoa; phylum Chordata; class Aves; order Cuculiformes; family Coccyzidae; genus Coccyzus; species Coccyzus lansbergi. The sequence goes on from JAUMJK010000168.1 coordinate 1,099,044, forward strand.
TATCAGGGACTGTAGTGATATGATGATCGGGAATGGTTTTAAGCCAAAAGGGGAGATTTAGATGAGATATTAGGAATAATTTTTCATTTATTTGTTTTTTACTGTAAGGGTATTGAGGTACTTGAACAGATTGCCTGAAAAAGTAGATACCCATTCCCTGGTGGTGTTCAAAACCAGTGTTGATGAGTCTATGAGAAACCTGGTCCAGTGGAAGGTCAGCAGCCCATTGCAGGGAGGTTGGAACTAAATGATCTGTAAGTTCCCTTTCAAACCAAACTATGCTATGATTCTATGGATCCGTGATTCTATGACTAATCTCTTTTTGTACCTTGCTTTATTCTACCTAAAATATTATACTCTGATTACTGTTCATTTAAACATTTCCATTAGTGCATAAAGCGAGAGAATAATTAGTTTTCACATCTTATTTATTCACTTTTCAATATTCAAAGGCATATCTGTTTAGAGACATTTTACCTGTATCCTTGGTTTGGTTTCCTTTCAACTGTTTCAAAATAGGTGATTTTAGTCAAAACACAAGAGAAAAGACACCATACAATAAAAGTACAAGTAGACAGGTTGATAAAAGTCAGTATTTCCCTTACCTAGTACCTTCTAAATACTGAAAAAAAAAACCCTCTCACAAAATCAATCTTCACCTTATATTCTCTATGCCTCTAAAGCCAAAAAATTGAGATCTTGCAATTCATGATATAGATACTTTGATGAGACATCGAAATGATCCTTAATTATTGTAAATATTTTCAGAAAGAAATAAAAACTTCTAATTTTGAATCGTAGTACAGAAACTTTAGTTAGTGACCCAAAAGAACAAAACAAGCTGAATGAAAATAAACTAAAATTAGTAACATGCTAACAGCTTGCCCATTTCCTTGGGCAACATGTGGCTGACAGATGATGAGATGTTCAGTGACAGACAAATTCTGACTCTCTTTTTCACTTTTAAACTCTATCCACTGAAAAGAATTAACAGTTTCATCAATATAATCAATAGTAGAATCACTGAAATAATGTGATTAGTATCACTATTCCTAATTTAAAAGAAGGGAGGGAAATAAAAGTTTACAATTCAAATTTCCTTATCTGATACCAGTGATACACAGGATGTAGTAGAGGTAATAGTCCATGTTGATTTTATTACTTAATTGCTCATCATCACCTATCTTAATTTGCATTCTGTATCAGAAAACCTATCTTTATGATATGCCCTACTGGAAAAGAAATCAATTGTTCTTCAAATATTACCTCATAAAAATTCCATAATTTTATTTGTTTCCTCCAGTAAAAGTTGGACAATATATTTATTTCTACGTATATATTTGTTACAAGAACATTTGAATTTGCAGATCAGAAAACTAGTACCAAATAAGCAACCTGAACTAACTTTATTCCATTTTTTATTCTGTTTCTTTCTGATGTTTTTCTGCTTATACCTGACTGCTTTCTTCCTGCAGAGGAGGTATGTAGAGGTCTCTGCATACTGAAAAAAACTGCTGTTATTTCAAGTGAGTGCAGCTAACATGATACTCTTTGACTTTGTCTTCTCTACTTGAACACGCAGATGTCTTTTTACACCATAAGAGAACTCAGAGGTGGGAAATATTTTTTTTTTAATTTTTGTGATCAGTATTATCTACTATTCTATTTATATAAAGGGAGTGATTCAGGGACAGGGTCTGTTCTGCAGAGAATTTCTATGCATAATAAAGAACCCTGGCTTTCTACACATCTATGTCCTGCACTTCACATTCCACTGTAAATATCTCTCAGCCTTACTTCTATTCCTTTCACATAAACAACTTTTAAGAGTAAAATATGGCACGTTTGTACCATGTCTGCAATGGTGTGCATACCTGCTGGTTATCTGGCCTCTGCTAAAAGGAGTACATGATAGCTTGGCTCTACTAGTCTCTCATACTCTGTAGATATATGAGGAATGAAATTTACTACTTTGAATTTTCCTCTCTACTCAGCTAAAAATGCCTAATCCAATTGCTTCTGATGTTTTTCTTCCTGTCAGATTAGAGTCATCCAGCAATAGTTGAAAAAGTATAAACATGTATAATCTTGGTTTGCACATATATGAAACAACGAAGAAAGCTGAAGAAATGGATGAAAACAGACTGGAGGAACACACAGATCAAAAGATATGGGATTTTTATATTTTCAGAAATCTAGATGAAGACATCTTCCTATCTGTAAGCATATAGCCCTGGTTCTGCAAATTCACACATCTGCGTTTAATATACTCATTGTTAATAGTCCTATTTACGTATAAATTTCACGAGGGTTTTAAGATCTCACTGATTCCTAATTCCTTCTTACTTCTAGAATGTTGATAAATGTTACAGAGTTAACAGTTCTTTTAAATCCTACTGGCTCTTTAAGTTAATCTTTTGCTCCCAGAGAAGTGTAAATTTGTTGAAAGGAGGCTAGGATCTAGATAACCAACTCTTCTTGAAGTTAAGGTAGCTTAGAAAACAAACTATCTGTTTCTCCAGTCTTATGTACTTCTTAAAATGACACTGGAATTCTCAACTTCTTCAAATATTTTACATTCTAGACAAAAGGATTCAACATTATTTTTAAAGCTAAACCGATGGGTATGAAAAAATAAAGAATAAATTTTGCTTCTGACATTCAGTTCTCTGAATACACTTTTTTACATAAACATAGGCAATGAAATAACAATGTAACCCCAGAGAGAAAATAATACATGATCTAAGTACTCAGGTTAATGGCTTATGAAACTAAAATGAAACCTTTACCTGTCAAAAGTTATAGTGAATTTTATATCAGTAGCAAATTCTCAACTAAGAATACATGATTTCTCTTCAAAAATACATATTTTAACTTAAGAAGAAACTGATTAATAGTACACTTACACTTTTTATTCCACAATAGAGTAAAATTAATTATTGCTAGTTGCTTCTCTCTTCATATAGAATGCATTATTCCTACATTCCCCGTATGTGGCTAAAACTCACAAAAATCTCATATCTTACCAATATTATGCATGACTTTGCAGGAAAGCAAGACTAGTAGACTGAATATCATGAGTCAAGGTAAAGCAATTTAACCTGAATTTATATTAAAATATATACTTAGAAATTTAAGCTTTATCTTTCAAATAGGATACAAAGTTTTATCTGGTTTCCTGAGAATCAGGACTTCAAGTTATTTTCTCCTAAACACTGTGCTTTGGTGGAAGACCATCCCTCCTATTTCAGGTAATCCAATTGTCTTGATTTTTTGTGTCTTTAAAGAATAGATTTCCTTTTCCTTTTCTTGTAATTGAATTCCTAATAGTTTTTCAAACTGCAATTGAATGTAGGTTTAACTGCAAATAAATTTGGTATTCAGTAATTTCAGCAATTAATGAAAGGTGCAACCATTCAGTAGTAGACATACTGACAGATTGGGAAAAAATCTACTGGGGTTACTTACCACTCTCCAACTAAATTTTGTGAAACTTAACATTTTTAAATTGCTTCCAAGGTATTGGTTTTAATTACATTCACTCAAGACAATGCTATGAAGAACAAGGACGTTCAAACTCAATTGCAGATTCTTGATTTATCTGAAAGATGTTAACAACTATTCACCTAGGAGTCTCTGTTATCAGTGAGGAAGGGATGTGGCCTTGAGTAGAAGCCTTAAATCACATAGTTTGGAATTCTGCCCTAAGTCACTCTGTGGAGACTGTGTGCAAAGCAAACACATTAAGTGTAAAATTTCGACAGAAGTTAGACATTTTGAATATTGTCAATTCTTTCATTATCATCTGAACTGTCTTGAGTGCATGCAAATCTACTCATTGTTGTCCATCTTCAGAAGTAACAAGTCTCTTTTCCTTGTTTTTTTTCTCATATTTAAAAAAGAATGATCGGAAAACTCCCGACCTGTGCACTGCGTGTCACTGTACATGTGTCTGTATGTGTCTGTGACCCTATGGGAAATGTACTCATCTTCATTGATGTCTAGACTCAGGATAGAGATACACAGTAACCTCACCTCTTCTGAGCTGGTACAAGAGGAGTTCCCATTGATCCTATAGCCCAGAGTCATTTGACTATCTCATTCGTTTGTTGCTTATTTTCCAGAAGCCAAAGAACCCACTTAGAATTTGGAAGACATGAACTAATTTTCCTCCTTTACCTGTAAACAGTCAGAGACGACAACTTTTAGAAGAAGATTCCAACCAAACAGTTCTCTGGGGATTACTCTTTGTCTCCCAATACCATCCAAACCTTGAAGCTAATCTGCTTTGCATAGAACATTATTCTATTCAGTGGTTGAAAGGAGAAGAGAGTCTTCATGAAAGATTAATCTATGGAAAATACTCGGGATATAAAGGGAGAGAGAGACAAAATAGCATTTTCTTTTAAAACAGTATTTGTTGGGAAGCATTCCATCTTTCTGGTACTATACTGATGTCATGTGTAAATATCTAGATAACAGTGCCTGTCTACCCTCCTGTATTCCTTTTAGGGTTTGAATCATCACATTTTATTCATGTTAATAAACACTTAACCCCCACCCAGGTCACACTGGAGAAGAGGGTCTGACCCCAGTCCTCTTTTATCATGTATATATTTACTTATTTAAACACAGAATATTTTCATCTCTTTCTCTGTTGATTGTACTCATCTGTATTTCTGTAATATATCTTTTGTGGGCTATCATGATTCCTAGCATTCCATAAAGGTAAATAAATTATATTACTTCTTTAATTTTCTTGGCTACGTACTCATGGTTCTGTTGCTTCCTCTGGTGATCAGTTTGACTATGGACAAATAATCTGATCTTATATTTTGAATTCTAGGTTGGACAGAACAACTATAGTAAAGAAGTGGGATGTGATGTTTTCCTTAGTATCACAATTCTGCATTCACTGGGCTTTCAAAGAATTTGACAAGGTGTTATATTGCATTTATATCACTCACTGAAATGTGCTGAAAGTAAAACTGGGGCAGTGCTCCATACTCAGGGCATAAATTATGTTATTCTAGAATAGTGCCTTTTCAGAAAGAAAACGAGATAAATCATAAATAAATAATAGGGTAAGAGAAGGTGAGAACCAAAATGAGAAAATGACTGAAGCATTAGAATCTGTATGCACCACAGCAGAAATGTCAAGTAGTAGTTATAAATGAGAAACTGGAAATCCAGAGAGCTGTCCCCTTTCAAAGTAGCTGAGACTTCCTTAAATTCTGGAGAGTAGATGCAAATTTAATTAGTTTCTAGACTGTGGGTTGCATAAAGTATCTCTCAGACTTTTTTTTTTTTTCTGCTGCATTAGGTTATATTGCTTAAGTAGCTGATGTGAAACAACGTAATATGATTTTATTTAACATGACAGTTACAACTTAGAAGAAAACCTACAATGAATTATATCCTTACCATAAATTTCAACTCTGAGCCCTTGAACTGATTTGCTGACTATGACGATAGCGGATATTTGTGAAGTGCGGATCCTCGTGGGTAACCATGACAATCTGTGAAGAGCAAGGCATTTCTGTCTTCCCGTCATTTGAGGCCACTGAACCATACTTATTACCTTGCACAACTGAGGTTTATGAAACTTAGAAAATAAACAAACTAACACCAGTAATGAACAACAGATTTGTGAGATGAAATGCAGCTTTCCTTGCACTATCAGAAGAGACATGGAAAAATAGAATGGTTCTGAGATTAACAGCCATAAAGGTCTTTAGAAATAAGTGTGTGGCTCTAGTACTCTAGTCTATTTATCTCTTACATCATCTGTAATGGACCCTGGACATAGTATTATCATTAAAGGAATTACACTTCATTATGTTAAAATATGAAGGTGAAGGGAAGATGAAGATTCCCATAGTGATTTGGGTGTTTTGTGGTTGTTGTGTTTTGGTTTGGGTTTGGTTATTTTTTTTTTTACCCTGAAAGAGAAGTAGGAAGAGGAAGGACTATTTAGGACTACATTTGCCTTTTTTTGCAAAGTCCTTGAAACAGCCTGACATCCTGAAACACCATTTACTGCAGAAGCCAGATCTTATGCAAGGACACCTGCCACTGACCAAAGTCAAATATGCTTTGTATGCAAAATGATAATGTGGGGAGTGTTGCCTTGAATTCTGTTGACTGAATAGTACCATCGACTTGTACATTACAAAAATCTGATACTTTCTGGGCATCGTAAATTTTTCCCACTATTCTGAATCCCCATTTGAAATAATAAATCATAGAATCATAGAACAACCAGGTTGGAAGAGACCCATCGGATCTTCTAGTCCAAACATTCCTATCAAACACTAAACCAAGTCCCTCAAGACCTCATCCACCCGTGCCTTAAACACCTCCAGGGAAGGGGAATCAACCACCTCCCTGGGCAGCCTATTCCAATGCCCAATGACCCTCTGTGTGAAAAACCTCCTCCTAATCTCTAGCCTAAATCTCCCCTGGCGGAGCTTGAGGCCATTCCCTCTTGTCCTGCCCCCTGTCACTTGGGAGAAGAGGCCAGCTCCCTCCTCTCTAAAACCTCCTTTCAGGTAGTTGTAGAGAGCAATGAGGTCTCCTCTCAACCTCCTCTTCTCCAGGATAAACAACCCCAGCTCTCTCAGCTGCTCCTCATAGGGTCTGTTCTCCAGCCCCTTCACCAGCCTCGTCGCTCTTCTCTGGACTCGCTCCAGAGCCTCAACATCCTTCTTGTGCTGAGGGGCCCAGAACTGGACACAGTATTCAAGGAGCGGCCTCACCAGTGCTGAGTACAGAGGGAGAATAACCTGAATAAATGGATTCCTTATATCCGTTTAAATATCCCTTATATCTTAGAAAACTACAGGAAATCTTATTATATCTAGATTGAATATAACCTATGGGAAATTAACAAAAAATACAATGCTCTTTCTGAGTTTGTCTACAACAAGCTCCCAGCTGACATAACTGATTTCTAGTAGTCATCACCTGTATTCTGGTTTGTTGCTATTGCTACTCTCTAATGCAGTTCTTCACAGAAAGGGTCATTGGGCATTGGAACAGGCTGCCCAGGGAGGTGGTTGATTCACCTTCCCTGGAAGTGTTTAAGGCACGGGTGGACAAGGTGCTGAGGTGCATGGTTTAGTGTTTGATAGGAATAGTTAGACTCGATGACCTGGTGGGTCTCTTCCAACCTGGTTGCTCCATGATTCTATGATTCACTTTGTTGTATAGATATATTCAAGTTTTAATGCTAACCTTGCAAGCATAAGCATTAAGAGTAAAAGACAATCCAAGTTATGGACAATCTAAGTCAGGAAGCAGTATCAGGTAAGAAATAGAGGATGATATTTTACTTTTTCAGTCCGTCCTCTAAAATGAAACATAAATCTAAGTTCTATAAAATCAGTTCATTTTTTTATAATCCAACATTATTACAAATTTTGTTTCTTATTTTAGTTGTTTAATTACCAAGGACTGCCTTTGATGAGAGTCCTGGAAATTATAAAAGACATCTTTCATAATTTGATTTTAGAGAAATAGAATAGAATGAATGTTGCTAATGATAAACTGGGGTGGAGGAACCAGAAAAAATGTATTCTGTGTCAGAAATCACATACAGAAGAAGGTGAAAACATGAAGAATCTGGAAATAACTATATCACTTGCTATTATCCAAAAGGTCAGTTCAATAGTAGACAGAAGTTCATTTAACTGTTGTCACACGTATAAGTGTCATATATTTCATACATTTTATTGTACTTTTTTCCTGTGTAAAAGAATACGCAAGATTTTTTAAAACAGTCTTTCAAAGTCTCTATGTCCCTTTACTTTTGTTGTTATGTTCCTCAAAAGAACAAACAAATCTAGAGTTTAGATGGTTCAATCTATGAAACTGGATTTGAGGAGAATTAGGTGCTCTAGATAAAGACAGAACTAGGATTGACAGGAAAAAGCAATGGAGTTTCCACAGTTATGAAGATGTTGCAGCCTAGAATGTCTGCATCCAGAAACCTTAGATGAGCTTTCTCAGATCTGTGCAAGTACTTAGCTGAATTGTCCAACCAACTGATTAAGCAGATCAGATGCATAAGATGAAAATGAAAAGTGTTCATGATGGATGATAAGCTAAAATCAATCATCAGTATTTGTTTCCTTGTCCTGTTGTGTTCCAGAAGAACACAGGCAGAGGAATGTTCTGACTTACAGTTATTTTCCTCCTCCTGATTAGTTTCACTCCCTGATAATGAACCAATTCAATCTCCATATACAAAAACATAATTATTGGCAGCTTTCAGACTTACTTAACAGCACAAGCCATGAAGTTAAGTTGAACAGCAGTGAGATAAAACACTTCTCTATATAGGTTCATTGTATATCTTTTATATCTCAAGGATATCTATACCTTAATTGCCTTTGATATTCCTCTCCTGAATATGATACTTCCTAGGGGGGTTTTTTGTTTGTTTTTTTTTTTTTTTTTTTTTTTTAATATGAGAATTCCGTTTCTTTTAGGTGTTTTGCTGTTCTTGCCACTGAGGATTGTGATCTGGACAGGATTTTCCCCCACTTTGGATACAAGCCTTTAATAGTTGAACAGGAGTATGGGAGTCATACTGGCTTGAGCTGCTCCTCCTCAGTGGCCTTGAGATTTGAAGGAAAGTGATTTGCTGCATCTCACCCAGAACTTAAAACTTTCTTGAATAATAATATCAGTCAAATCAAGGAAAGGAGGAAAGAAAAGAAATTTCTGGGGTTTCAAAATTAGTATTTTATTTTATGGTTTATGGCAACTATATTTTGCTTTCAGATTCTAACAGGAACTAAGACCTGGTAATATTTTATCAGTTATCCCATATTACATTAGTCTCAAAACCAGAAAACCTGAATTGGAGAGAAAAAACTTTAAAAAAATCAGTATATCCTAGTAAATTCCCTTTGTCTATCATATTAAAGATGTAATTTGCTGTGATGGACAAATCCCTTTTAGTTTAATCTTTTAGGAATTTAGGAGCTCAGAAGAAAATGTAGTTTAGCTGAACATTGTGAGTCAAAAGATTGTCCACATTAACATAAGGAATACAAATGCTGCAAGCTTTGTATTAAACATTTAAAAACTCTATTCATCTGTAAAGAATAGATGTATTGTACCTGCCAGACATTTGACATTGGTGAGAGCAGCAGCTCAAGTCATGTTAGAAGTTAATGTTTGGACAGCAGAAAGGGGAGGGAAACTAGACAAGCTGAAATTACAGAGGATGTACACAGTCAAGTAAACCTCAGTTAAGGTAGGTGTTGATTCAAGATGTAGAGTTCAAAAGGTATTTCTATGCTCTGTGACTTCCTGGGAATCCACTTAGCAAAAATTTTCATATGACAGGTTGCCCACATCATAACATTGAAAAAACTTAGAAAAATACACAGTCGTACTTCCTGTCCAATTTTTCTCTGAATTTTGAGTAAATTCAGTAAGTCTTTGAATACACTTTTTAACATTGTTTGTCTGCATGTTGTATGTGATTAGTGATGTATATGAATTTCCTTCTAGTGTATAAATAATGGTTATTGATGTGTTACTATGTGTCACTGGGACAAGAACATTATCAAGAAGCATTTGATATTGTGGAAGTTTCCCTTTATGCATTTATTTTTCAGTTAAAAAAAAAAAAAAGTAACTGGAATACATAATGGTTTTTACTTAATTACACTTCTGTGTGTCCTGTGCCTCTTGTTATTTTGTAATTTTGAATTTCCAGGTGGTGTCTCTATGAGTGTGCAAGCTAGTCCAAAGTTTCTTTCTGTATCTTGAAAGTCTGCATTAACTTCCTTCTTCCTAATATAATGAGGACTGAGTATAAGTACTCCTGATACGCTGTCAGAGAACATGATACAGGCAGAGGAAAACAGGGCTTCTGTGTCTATGGGTGGTGGGGTTACAGGAAATCCTTGGTGAGATTCAGAGAGAGACAGTAAGACCTATAGTGCCTTTGGTAAACAAGAGTAAAAAGAATGAATTTGGGAATGCACTATTTGACACAAGAAAAAGCATAATCATTGTGTTAGAAGTTTCTTATTTATCAGGAAGAAGAAATATGTTTCAGAGTTTTGGTAGAGAAACTTATGATGGGGTGGAGACCCTTCATAGTAAAATTTTACTCTAGCCTTCCATAAACTGCAAGAATTTCTAAATGTCTGAAAGAGCTTAGTAAAGCTTTGTGTTTTCGAGGGAGCAGTACTATCATAAATTTTTAATCTACCTCCATATAAGGAAAATATTAAATATGCTTTCTTTTCATGTAGTGGGTGCATAGGCAAACTTCTAACATATTGTATATAACATGGTGACCTATAGTAATATCCCTTAAGGTCAGCAAATCTGAGTCTTGCATTCTAAAAGGGAATCATTCTTGGAGAAATCTTTCTATCAGTGATTTCAAACTATTTATAATGTGCAATACACTTTGCTCATTGAGATGCTTTGACTATTTCGGGTTGAGAAATAGAATTAAAAAACAAGATATCTGTAGTGGTAAGCAATGTCTTTTGACGTCTTATTTGAATGATGTATATTAAAATGTTATTTAAATTTGCAGCAAGTCATTAAAAACAAAGTCACAGGTTCACCAGTACTCTCTGTCTATCCATTCTGAATTTATTAACTGCTCCCTTTTATTTTAAAATTATTTCTTTATTCCTATCCTACACTCTCCTCATTAAAATTCACAGATCAAGAGGAGAAAATCTAACTAAGGTGAGCTAAACAGAATGAGAGTTGTACATTGCTCTTGCCAGCACAAGTCAGAGCTGCAACTCAGCAATTTTATGCCTCTGTTACCAAGGCAGTTCTAATATATGGTGCACTCAAGAGAGGAATGGGGATAAATCTTTGTGGTTTGCTATTCTTATTCTTTTCTCCTTCAATAATATTAATCACCCACTCTCACGTAATAAATAGCACAGACATCATCGGGAAATTAGATCAGCATCAGAAAGAGCATAGATTACATTCACCTCATTGAGGTTGTATTTGTAGTCTGGTGTTTTGGAATAGCATGAGAAGCATACAAAACACTGGGTACTATGAGTAGGATTAATCTTACTTAATTTTAGGTATCTAGCCATCTAATCTAAGACAACTTCCCAGGTTCTCTTTACAACTACAGGACTGTAGAGTAGAGCAGTCCCATGAATCCTTAGAGGTGATTCATCTTACCTACTATAGTTTCCTGTCTCAGGATGAAATTAATTTCTTTTTAAATATAAATAATTCTTTCCATTGACTACGAAGTAGGCTAACAGCAACCAACTCAGACTTGGAAATTGTTTGTTTGGAACTTGTTTTAAGGTAAAAATGAATTTAATCTTGCCTTAGGTTTTCAGAAAGTTTGCACAACTTTTGCTGAGTTTAAGGTTAGAATTTTCCTTTTATTTTTTTTTTTTTTCATCTCCATCTCAAGCACTTATGTGGAAGGAAGGCATTCACCTTCTGGTTCTTTTGCAGATTATGACAGTTTGGAGGATCAGGTCACTTATTCAGATTTTACCTGGCTTCTGTGTAATGAATGAGTTGGACAGTAGTTGGAAGGGAACATTCATTGTCATTTTTGATTAAGTAATGGATAAAGTAGTTTTCCTGAAGTTAACATTAACATTTCCCTCTGAAAAAAAAATCTATGATTATTAATGTAAGTGTTTGAACTCCAGATTTTGGCAAGAATGTCAGACTGAATTATTTTATTTATTTATTTATTTATATTGAGAGCTGAATCAAATTTGCTGACCTCTATATATTACACATCACATTTTTCCAGTGTTCATAGGAAGCATCTAGTTATTCCCTGAGTCCACAGAACAATAGGAATGCGACACATTATACATCACATTTTTAGCTATATGATCTGCTTCAGCAACTGTTGTAATTGGTCTTAGTTTTTCACTCCATTTTGTAAGCTTTTGTAAACAAATTTCCAAATAACAAATCAGAGGTGGGAGGAAAGAAAAAATAGAAACAATAGACAATTAAATCTAGTTTACATTAAAATTAAGGTGTAGCTGTTAATTTGCAAAAAAGTAAATATTAGCCTTTCCTTTGATCTCCAATATCTACCTTTTCCCAGTGGTAAAAAACACTGCTTAAGGCTTCCCCCGCTAAAGCAATTCTGATACCAGGCTAGCAAGGACGTCCTATTTTTTTATCACAACCCTTTGAAAAGTTTTGTGTTTAAACTCCATTGATTATTAGTTTAGCGAAAAACCTTCATAGAATCCAGTATTCTCCTTGGGAAAACTTCTGATTCTGAACAGGATGCAATTATTATCATATTAATAAGCAAAAGGTGTCATTACAAAGAAAAAAGAAACATCATTTTCTATCATAATTTCAGAAAATAATTGATGTTAAGAAATTCTAGGTATATGGTTGATGGCTTTTCAGTGAACAGATATTATACTAACATTTGGAGATGACAGTTGGCACTGGGAGAATGATCACAAGAAACTCCTCTGCAATGATATTTGTCATCAGTTCTCACTTAATCAATACTACTTATCATTTAAGACACACATTCAGCATGATTATGCTTTAGGACATATAAACAGTGTCATCAACTTTAGTAGCTGCAGATGACAAAATTGTTGAAAACAAGGCAGCTAATAATAATAATATCAGCATGCGAATCTCATACCCACAGAGGAAGGTATATAAAAAGTTATTTAGCAGGCGTTGTACATGAAAAAGGTTTTATCCCAGTCCAGGTTGGAGAAGGAAGTTGCTCATGGTACTTTCAGTCACATATTAGGACATAACTTGGTTCCTTTTCTTCCACATCTGACTACACAGCAAGTACCCTGCTTGCAGTTTCTGTTTCTGGCCCTACTCTGTACAGAGTTCCAGCTCCTCAAGCACTGAATTTGATCTTGATTCTTATTCCTCTTTTCATAAGCTCAGTCTAAATAAACAATAGGGAGTAGTGAACAAACTGCTTTTTGTTTTACTTCTGTACATAGATTTTGTTTTTCTTATATTGTCTTTATCTCACTCCATGAGCCTTTCCATCTTATTTTCTTCTCCTATCGTAGGTGAAGGAGGAATGAGAGAGTAGCTGGGTGAGGTGACTGGTCCGCAGCCAAAATTAACCCATCACATCTACCTACATCAGTCTTGAAATCTTCAGAAAGACCTTTAAACAGGTCTTTCTGAAATGTGTTGAAATTCTTCAGTATTTATCAGTAAGACATTTTTAACACTGAACTTGAAAACTGCCTGAATCCCAGTGTTTAGTCATCCTATGCCTAAATCCTAGAGCAGACAAGAAGTTTTCCACAATCTACCCTGTGGGAACTTAATTTGGAGGAAGCTTCAGAAGTACCCTTGTATGGAAGTTAAGGATGAACACTGGCTGCAGCATTTTTTTTCTTTTTCTCCAGTATCCTCATGGCTTACAAGCAATAAACCTTATTTGATATGCTCTCAGGCACCTTGATTAACAGCACAGAGTTATACCCAAATTTTTTTTTTTTATTCTGAGCTAGTTGGAGAAAAATAGAAGAAAATCTCTCCCTGTCTGAAGGGGATATTAATTCACTTTCTTTAAAGAATATAAAATTTCCTTAACTAGAGAGATAGAAAGTGTGATTGTTTCGGAAGGGTAGCTTATATATGTACATATTTAAATTAGAACCCTTTGGCTAAAGTTTCTGTCCCAGGAATAAGACTTAGTTCTCAAGCGTGAAACTCATCAGCATGATTTGTGACTGTGAATCTGAAGAAGTACTAAGCAAAATGCTCACATGTGGAGCATCTTCTCCACTGATTTGTCAGCGAGTTTATGCACCGAATTTATGGATACTGATTCACCAGACATCTAAAAAAGCCATGAGTTAAGAGTGCAGTGTCAAAAACATAGATGAGCAATACCTCTATATTCACAACCTATTTCATTAGGACATAGCTAGATAATCAATTACAATGCAGAGAATTGCATGTCTCCATATACTTTAATGACATTGAAAACTCTAGAGATAAAAATCTTCTCTCCACAACTCTGACAAACATTGTTGGATCTTCTTAGTGTGAAACTGCTCATATAAAATTAGATCAAATGGAAGGAAATGTATGGCAATATGAAATCCATGCTGTTCTTTCTTAAGGTTATCATGCTGTGACATCTCTATCTGAAGAATTTCTAGTAGTTTTTTCTTCTGTCTCTTCTAATCTGAAATGTTTTTATCTCCCTTTCTGTCCTGTAGGCATACAGGTGAAGAATGGACTCAGAAATTCAGGTGGAGACAACATGAAAGAAAGACTGTATTCTTTAGCTTTTTTAAAACAAAATAAAACATCCTATCAGGTCACAGACTGAAAGAATAATAAAGCTCATTTTCCTGGTCCTGCGTCTGAATATTCCTGACAAGTGTTGAGGTTTAAAGGCTTTTTTGTAAGGGATTGGGTGCTAGCCTTACACTAACAAATCACTTCTTATAGTGCTGACAGTTTCCTCACATGTAACATGTGGAAAATACACTTTTCACTGCATTGCTAGAAGTTATTACCCTGTTGAACAAATTCAACATATATTAAAATACTGTTTGGCTAAAAAATTACATAAGAATACTTAACAAGTTAGTTATATTTTTATCCAGATATTTTACTGTGCTTTCACAGAGCACCTAAGGATATTTATTTGTATTTTCCAGAGCTAATATAAAGAAAGAATTTTAAATATTTACATGTTAATGTTTTTGCCAATATGAATGTCAGTGTTTAAGAACCTTAAGTCCTCAAGTCCTCCTCTCCTGTGATGCAAGTTTACAACACGTGGTCCAGGATTAGAAACTCATAAAGAGATTTTCTTACAAACACTCTGGTGTGGTTATTGTAAACTTTCTATTTTCTTCATCTCAGTACATACAGAAATTCATTCAAAATATACAAGATGATACTGCAACATTCATTTTGCATACGTGCATTGGCCATGGATGGTCATTAAGGGAAGCTACAGATCTGACATTAAAAAATACTATTGCAGGGCATCTCAGTGTCTCAGGCTAGGAGTAGGGGCTGAGGAGAATGAGACTATGGGACAACGTAGGCAGAATTTGATGGATTTCCCACTTTTATGCTTTAAGGTAATAAGGGCATGAGGTTTCAGTCAACATATATGATTTATCATAAACAACTAAATGAGTCGTCTTGATAGATATTAAGCCTATCTGGCCTCTCGATCAATGATAGGTGGTCACGTGACCACTACTGTGTATAGAACCTTATGATGTTGATGTGTTAAATCTGTTCTGAACTGCTTAATGAATGCACCTAATTGTATGCTAGTGCTTACATATGTACACTTATAGATTTACAAAATATATTGTATCAAACTCCAACTAAATCCTGCATCAGTAGTTTACAATCTTTTTTAAAAATTTATCCTTTTGTTCAAGGAACATGGACTTCCTCCCAGAAATTTCCACCTGTAAGATAGCGATTAATAAGATGATACTATCTACCTCTTTGATTTTTATCTTTCTTTTCCTACCATGACATGATCCTTTGGAAAACTGATATGTCTAGTGCTGTACCTACTGAAGCACTATCAGTTCCCTTCTTTCCCCATCTGGCAATCAGAAACTTACTCAGCAAAACTGTCACAGATAGTCTTAGTAGTTGTGATAGAATCACAGAATCATTTAGTTTAGAGAAGAGCTTTAGGATCATGAAGTCGAACCATAAATCTAACACTGCCAGCTCCACCACTAAACCATGCCCCTAAGTGTCACATCTGCACATCTTTTAAATGCCTCCAGGGCTGGTGATTCAGCCACTTCCCTGAGCACTCTTCCATTTCTTGACAACCCTTTCAGTGAGATAATATTTCCTAGTATCCACTCTAAACCTCCCCTGATATTTTGTATGTGTTAAGGGCCTGACTGATTATAAAGAGGGCTTTAACTGTGTTTACACTGAAGGATGGGACCTTTACCTATTTTGACCTACTTTAATTAAGCATGACAAAATATATTATGAAAAAGTAAAAATGTTGTCCAGATTTTTAAAAGGAACAATAGACTAGATCAAAATTTCATCCTTTTAGGAGAAAAAAATTCCAAAACCAATTCACAACAAAACCCATTTTTATTTCACTTTGTGAACTTTAATGTATTCTATTTTTGTCAGAAAATCTGACTTTCTGATTTGTTCTAAAAATAAAGCCAAGGATTTCAAAATAAAGTTCTTCTCCAGTGTTTGTACTTCAAGGGGTTGGGATGGGGTGGAGGGTGGGGAAGTATTATTATGTGACTATATAATTTGCCTATATGTAATCTTTTTCACATGTAAGACAACTTCACCAGCTGTTAAATCTAGAGTAAAATTATTTTCACCTCCTTTTGTGTGGCTAAAAGTTAGACATCCAGAGTGCAGTTATCTTAAGTCTCTTTTCATGTCCTGCCAGGAAAAAATAGGCAACTCAAGAGGGCAGTTAATGCAGGTTTTATTGTCCAGTACGTGACATGAATTACCTTATGGAGGTGACTAACTGTATCTTACTGAGTGCAAATACAACACGACAGGAACCTGCTAGTCATTGAACTGCTAGATGCCCAAATCAAGATAGGTCAAAATATGAATTTGTATTTTTCAGAGTTAGATTTATCTGTGTAATTACTGCCAGGAAATCTAAGGGGACCCTGTAACCCTACATTTCTTACCTGCATCAAGTAAAATAAGAAGTGTACTCTTTTAGGCAGATACAGTCTTATAGTAAAGTTTTACCTCTGTATATCTTAGAACAGAGAAGTAGGACTTAATTTCACTCATTTGTGGATACCTGCCTTAGGTACCAGTCAACATGGTTCTAACTAACATAAATGCATAACAAAACTGGTCTTGTTATTTTATTAACTCATTTCAGTCAAATTAACCACCAATCTAACTTAAAGTATTTTCAATTTAAGGATTGTCAATATTGTGGATATTTTGAATTTATAAATTCTGACAGTCTCTATAGTTTCCTAAATGTAATGGAAAAATTGAAATTTAAAAAAGGAAGATATGCAATGACTTGGATGAAAGTTGTGATCTAAATAGCTGAAGAGTTTCATAAGTTCATGTAATCATCTTTCAGTGAGAGCTAACATCAGAGCAATACAAGCTCTCCACCACACCAATCATAGAATCATAGAATCATAGAATCAACAGGTTGGAAGAGACCCACTGGATCAGTGAGTTAAACCATTCCCACCAATCTCTAAACCATGTCCCTCTGTACCTCATCCACACGTGCCTTAAACATCTCCAGGGAAGGTGACTCAACCACCTACCTGGTCAGACCATTCCATTGCCTAATGACCTTTACAGTGAAGAATTTTTTCCTTATGTCGAGCCTGAATCAGCCCTGGCAGAACTCGAGGCCATTCCCTCTTGTCCGGTCCTATAAGACATATAATTTTGAAAAGCAGTTTTATTAAATAGTTGGAATTAATTCTCAAAATAAAGTTTCATCTTCAAGCTGACTAAAAATAAAATATTTCTAAATCAAAGGCTAAAAGAAGCTTTGTAACTCAACATTACAGAAAAGTATTGAGGACAATTGATTCATCTGCAGTGCCATCATGATTTATTTGTATCTATGTTGTGTTTGCCTACTTACAACTCCTCTCTAGTTTACTAACTGAACTCCCGTATTGTGTTTATAAAATATCCAGTCCTTAGACTTCTCACAATACATATTTTTTTTAATTAGGACTCAATATGAATGATAATTAATAATGTATGTGCATATATTAGGACAATAAAAGTGTACATGGTCATCGTCTACCGCTGAGACCAATTGTCTAGATTGCACTGATACTTTTAAACTCTTTTACTCTCTAAAACATGTTGATCCCATCCAAACTGTTGATTGGGAATGGTCCCCTAGACATGCTGACAGCTGAATCACATGGAGAAATGGTTCTGTTTAGTGCAAGCTGGATGTATGAAAGATATGTAGGGATCATTATAACAATTAGTAGTGTTGATAATCCAATCCACATCAAGAAATAAATATTTTCATAAATGTGCTTCAGTTGGGAGATTTGACAGATTTTCAGGGGGGTTGTGTGTGTATATTTTCACACTAATATTTGCTCACATAATATAAAAAAATATGAGCATGAAGTCATAGCTAATTGTTCACTTTACACACAAATATAAATCCTTTTTCAATGATAGTTGAAATGTAAGCAAGAACACAGCAATATAAGTAACCTAATGTATTTAGCTGAAAACTTGCAACAAAAAGTCAACTTTATATTGTAGCCCATTGCCTTGTTAAGGCAGATTTGTCTCATGATGATGTCAATATGTGAATTGGCAAAAATCCCACAATCAAATGTGAAAAAATTACCAAATGATATGATTATTCTCACAGAAGTACATGATGAAGTTGTGTTGAAATCAACTTCAGTGATAAAAAACCTACTTCTTATGTCTGAAAAGTGCTGAATTCTAATGGAAGTGTAATTGAATCGAGGAGATATTAAAGGAGACAAAAATTTTGTGGAAGACAGAAAATTGAGGAACAAGTTTAGTTTCAACATTATTACAAATATTACTAAATCTACAGTCATGCGACAGTGGAATACGTGATGTTGTGTTGGTTCCATATTGCAAAAATAGTCATGGAAGAAAACTAAAGGATATTGTGCTTTATTTCAATAAGTTTGTCACAGAGGTCTTCAACTACACCAATATCACCTGGAAAGGCAACATATTAGGATGCAAGTAAACCAAGAGAATTTTGGATTGGGTTAAGGACTTTATTTTGAAAAAGATACTGTATGGACAGAAGCTGGGGGGTCAGATCTGTCAGCTCCACTGCTTGTGAATAAAAACAAGTTATATGATTGGTCAACAGCAACAGGAACAATGTGATGGTTTAATGAAATATCCACAGGAAGATGCCAGCAAGCATAAATAAAGACATAGGACTCGAAAGATCAGACTTATACCTTTTCAGCAAATTGGTGGAAAGAATACCTTGGATAATTCCCCAAAGGGAAAACGGGAAGAACAACAAACCAAAACCCAAGAAAGCTGGTTGTAATGAAGTGATATTGACTTGGTTTGAGGCCAGAATGGATAAAAACTCCTGACTGAACTCAAATGCAAAGAAGAGGCCTATGGAACGGGGAAGCATGACAATGCCTGACAGGAGGAAAATAGAAATATTAAATGAAATGCACAGATGGAATTAGGCAATTAGCAAACTAAAGCTCAGCTGCAGATGAAACTGGAGGATGTGAAATGCAACAGGAAGCCTTAAGTACACTGGCGACGGCAAGAACAGAAAACAAAGATGACATAGGTTTGCTATTAGTGAGGGAAGTAACTTGCTGATGACAGAGAATTGAAAGGCAGAGATACTAATTTTCACGTTTTGGCAGTTTGTACATTCAATGTGTGCTTTCTGGCCTTGTATTTCTCACTAAATGAAGTACAACTTAACAGCAGAAAAAATACCGAGCTAGGCATCTTGAAGTCATTCAGAAGTGCTGAGAGACCTGGCAGATGTCATTTCAGGGTCTCCCTCTGTCATCTCCAAAGGTCTGTATCTGTCAAAGATGTTCCTTGTAGCCTAGAAAAATGCAGTCATTATGCCCATTTTCTAAAAGGGTTAGACAAACTGATGTAATACAGAGTAGGAGGAAAATGCAGCAAATCCTTGTGGAAGCTATTTCCAAGCAAAAATGTAGCCAGAAACAGCTAGTGTGGATTTATCAGGAGTGAATCATGCTTGTTTAATATGACTATCTTCAACACTGAGTTAAGTGGCTGAGTAAACAAGTGCAGCAAGTTCACTTGTAGTATAACTGCAGAAAAATGACCTAGAAAAGAGAAAACAAGGTAGGTAAGACTGATTGTACTGAATAAAATCTGGCTCATAAGTAGTCAAAAGTTCAAAAGCCTCTTTTTTAGTGATATTCTTTTGGGAATATGGTTGATCCTGTTCGAGAACTTCACAAATAACAGTGGGAAAGAATTTATTTAGTGAATTTACAGAAGAAAGCAAACTGGGGAGTAATCAGTACACTCTCATTCAGAAAGTCTTCTAGGAGTTGGAGGAATGGACTGAAAGAAACTTCATTAAATTCAACTGATACAAATACAAAATTCTGTGCTTGGGGTGCAATAACTACCTGAAAGGAGGTTGTAGAGAGGAGGGAGATGGCCTCTTCTCCCAAGTGGCAGGGGACAGGACAAGAGGGAATGGCCTCAAGTTCCGCCAGGGGAGATTTAGGCTAGAGACTAGGAAGAAGTTTTTCACGGAAAGGGTCATTGGGCATTGGAATAGGCTGCCCAGGGAGGTGGTTGATTCACCTTCTCTGGAGATGTTTGAGGGATGGGTGGACGATGTGCTGAGGGACATGGTTTAGTGTTTTATAGAAATGGTTGGACTCTATGATCCGATGTGTCTCTTCCAACCTGGTGATTCTATGATTCTATAACACCATGCCACAATTTAGAGGAAGAGTGATGGGAAGTTATTTTGTATGAAAGGATTCTGGAGGTCCTGGTTGTCAATAAGTTGAACTTATGTCAGCAGTAAAGCTTTGTGTTAGTGAAAGCTAACCATCTGTCTGCATTAGAAAGAGTATAGCCAGCACCCAAAGTGAAGTGATGGCTTTCCTCTATAACACACTTCTGAGGCTGTGCTTGAAGTATTCTTTCGAGTTTAGGGCTTCTAGGGAGGAGAAAGATTGACAAACTGGAGTGGATCTTAATAGAGGGTTACTATGATGATGAAAAGCAGGAAGAAATCATGAAATAAAGAAAGACTGAGGAGGGTGGGTTTCTTCAACATGGATAAGAGGAGGCTAAGAGGCAACTTGTTTGCTGAATCCAGCTCTCTCTTGCTAGGTAGAGAGAGGAGAGTGTCAGTCTTCTCAGAAGTGCAAAGTGAAGGGTTGACAAGCAATAGTCAGAAGCTGCCATAATGAAAATGAAAATGTATATATGATTCACAGTGAGGACAGTGAAACACTGCAACAGATTCTCCAGAGAGGCTGGGTAATCTTAATCCTTGGAGGTATTAAAAACCCAGTTGTACAAGGTCCTGAGTAACCTGACCTAAGTTACAGCAGGTGGGACGAGATGACCTTCCAATCTAAACAATCTTGTGTTTCTTGTAAAATATTTTACTTAAAGGGTTTGGGTATTTTGAGTTCTCTTTTAGGATATTTTGAAGTGTATTGTTCCTGCACTGCTGTTTAAATTTCTGTCATGGTTTAATCCCAGCTGACAACTAGGACCAGGAATTGCTGTATTACACCTTAGAATCATCATAGAATCATAGAACAACCAGGTTGGAAGGGACCCATCGGATCTTCTAGTCCAACCATTCCTATCAAACACTAAACCATGTCCCTCAGCACCTCGTCCACCCTTGCCTTAAACACCTCCAGGGAAGGTGACTCAACTACCTCCCTGGGCAGCCTATTCCAATGCCCAATGACCCTCTGTGTGAAAAACTTCCTCCTGATGTCTAGCCTAAATCTCCCCTGGAGGAGTTTGAGGCCATTCCCTCTTGTCCTGCCCTCTGTCACTTGGGAGAAGAGGCCAGCTCCCTCCTCTCCACAACCTCCTTTCAGGTAGTTGTAGAGAGCAATGAGGTCTCCTCTCAGCCTCCTCTTCTCTAGGCTAAACAACCCCAGCTCTCTCAGCTGTTCCTCATAAGGTCTGTTCTCCAGACCCCTCACCAGCCTCATTGCTTTTCTCTGGACCTGCTCCAGAGCCTTCCCACAGTCCCTCTCTAAAGGATGCAGAGACTTTAAAAAAAAAGGAAAAATTTATGAGGTGAGATAAAACCAGATTGATAGGACACCAGTAGGAAGAGAAAATAATGATGATGATGTGAGGAAGAGGAAGAAGCAGCAGAACAAATAATGAGCAACAAATATTCTCATAATCCCTAGAGACCAATACCCAGTCCATTTCTTTACAGTGATCTCGAGCAGTCAACCCTGGCCTATGACCAATTTCCTGTTTGTATACTGAGCATGATGTTATATGGTATAGAATATCGTTTCAGTCAGCTTAAGAAAGCTACCTAGCTACACTTCCTCCCAGCTTCTTGTACACCTGCTTACTAGTTGAGCATGGGAAACAGAAAAAGTCCTCAATTAACAACAGAGACATCATTGAATTAAAATCAACAGTGTACTATCAACATTCTTCTCATACTAATTCTAGAACCCAGCAGCTGATAGGAAGGAAAGTAACTCTATCCTGACTTAGCATAAGCATTACCTGGTGACAATTAAACAGTATATTATCTACATCATTCTTACATTAAATCTAGATTGAAGCACATACTAGGAAGAAACTTAAGTTTGCCTCAGCCAAAGTCGAGACAATTTCCTCTGAAAAAGAAACTGTAAGTTTAGTTTAAATGCATTATACCTGCCTAGTGAAAAACATGATCTTGTTTAGGAACTGCTCAAGAATTTGGAATCAATGAACTAAGAAGTGTTTCTACACTATATTTAACAAAATTAACAATTTATAGTTTAAACTTAGATGGAAATAACTATCAACAAGCCCATTTTATTATTGTTTGTCATATACCTGCACACCACCTCTTGCTCATTGTTGCCACTTAGCATTAGTATTCATAGCATGTTATCTTGAAAGCAGAGATAATAAAACAATACCACTGTGGTCTTTCCCATACCAGAGCCTTGTAAGAGTTCTGGATCTCTGAAAGTCCTCAGTGATTTGCAGTAAATCTTATTCTATTGCTTTTCTTTTCTAGTGCTAAATAATTAAGAAAACTCATACAGTGAAGTTAGAAACCTGTCAATAACAGATTCATTTGGTGATTCTGAAAATCATAACACAACATTTTTTTTACAAATAAATAAAATACAAGAGAATTATCTGTCTTTCTACTACATGTAGGAGTACTTGTTATTAAAATCTTTAATATTTCCATAATTCGTAATTAGTGGTTGGTGCTACTTTTTCAGCCAGGGAACAAAAACTCTGCCAAGGAAGAATTGGAATGCATTTCAATTTACTGATGAAGAAATTAAACTTCAGAGACCAGATATGACTTCCCAGGGTCTTTATGGTAGAAAGGAGGACAAAGAAATTATTTAACTTTGTTTTTCTCCCTATGTCCCCATTGACTTTCATGTCACAGTACAAAGGCTGAGGAAAACAACATAGGGGTAATCATAGTACAAGTTGAGATACAGTAGAGGTGTCTCTAGGGTAACTTGCAGAGGATAATACTGTTAAGATTTTCAGTAATAATGAAAGAGACAAGATAGGGTAGCTTCTCTGACAAACAGGCCTTCAACATTATTCGTAATGTATCAGATAGGTCTCCACATAGGTTCAGGGTATGGATGAGGTTGCCTGCTGTTGATCTGAGCTGCACATGCAATGCTGTGAGAAGCCCATTTTCTCTAAACCTTAAGAAAATTCAAGACCTCTCCATACCTCAGACAGAGTGAATGTCCTGGAGTTGAAGGAAGAGTCCTTATCAGTTACTAAGTACAAGTAGAAAGCAAATTTTGTCCCTTGATCTCCTGTCTCACACAGGAATCTAAAAAGAAATATATTGTCTGAAACAAAACATTACTTTAAGAAGAGCAATTACAAACATTTGGAATTTTTATTCAGTTTTCTAATGTAGCATTATTCTCATTCTCCATTCATAAAAGGTACAGTGAATTTTTGGAAAAAATTGTGTTACCATATTTGCTTTTAATTAACACAGATGCTCAATGGTATTTAAATATTTGGCATAGGGACATTCTATGAGGATCATGATAGCTACTACTTTTTGTAGTATCTGTTGTGTAGTAACCAAACTCCTTTTTGTGTGTTTTATTTTTCCCCCGGTTTATGCTTAGAGCTCTACAATTAGGCAGCAAGTGTGAAATGGTCTGGAGCATGGAATTCACTACTTGGGTATATTAGAATACATGCTCTTTGTGGACCTTGAGAACATGCTCTTGCTCGAAAGGTCCTGAGTAGAAATGCAGATGCCACCGTTTTTAAGTGTGTGGTTTTTACATTTCAGGAATAATAGCCATTACCATGAGAATTCTTCTTTGTCTCTGTTAAGGCAGAAAAGCCAGAAAATGTATCAGGGTTTGGCTCTGACTTTCTCAGTGAAAGAACTAGATAATGGTCAACTATAAGCATTTAGCTTTTTGTGCATATGACACTTGACTGAAAACTGATTAGATACTGTGTTCTGAAAAAATGTGCAAGTGATTAAACTTCTATGTGTACACAAAAAATTACAGATTTACCTAATTCCTTATTTTTTAATATTTGCAAAAGAACTTGAACATCAGGAATTTAAAAATTTTCAAAGAGCTTTAATGCCAGTTTTGTACAAAAATAATTGGAGGTTCAATAGAGAGGCTACACAAATGTTATTGTAGTGTTTCAATCAAAAATACACATTGAGACTACAAATGCTACTTCAGTTTTTTCATTCACCCCTGAAATAACTGCAGTACTTATCTCTGAATGACTGTGAATAAAATAAGTCACTGTACATTTGCATGATGTCAAGTGCATGACAGTGGGATAATAAAAAATACAAAAAATCCCCAAATTTTAGCTGGCTTGCAATGAAATTAAAGAAAAAATCAAATTTGTGCTGGTAGATCTATTGGTAGAATCACATGCAAAGTATAAGAAAGATTAGATTTTTGAATGCTGTTTATACTGACTACTAGTATCGCTCTAAACATTATTTCAAAACTCAGCCATAAACAGTATTCTTTTTCATCCCCATCTATTAAAGAAAAAAAATCCATAAATGCATATTTTAGGAGCATTAGCCCATTTGCCAGCTTAAGATATTAGCAAAAGCAAGTATGCAGTACTTATACTCTCTCAAATCAGTATGAGAAATACTATATCAAAATATAGTTTAAAAATTTTTTTAGAGAATTAATCATGAGCATTATCATTTTGATCAAAGAAAAAGAAAGTAACCTTACACACAGATAAAAAGCTTCTTAAAATTAAATATTTTAATTTTATATATTTTATTTCTAGATTATTTAAATGTTTAAAGATATGTTACTTAATTAAAAATTGCTTATGATATTTACAAAATTAAGAAGCCCATATTTTTGTGGAGACTTTTTCAAAACAATTAACCTAAGACAGTTTTAAAAATCTTTTCATAATTATCAGAGCTACTCAGGCATAGCTATCTGTAAATGCCACATGGTGAATCTTCTGTGTGCTTATTTGAAGCCAAGTTATGTTTTCATGATCAAAAGTTACATGGCCCTTTTGGACTTTGTACAACCAATTGAATACTTGAGGCTGAATGGGTATGTTTTTTCAGGAATACATTTTTGTGCATTTATGTTTACCCAAATTATTCATAAATGGGTGCTCTGCAAATTTGTTCGCATGGTTTTGTTGAATAAAAAAGGGTAAAATAATAATCTACTAGTAATTAAAAACATGTCACTGTTTAAAACAATGTTTCCTGTTTTACCTTTGTTTTCTCTACTGGTTAATATATTAACCCGATCCACTATTGTTCTGATTTCTTTAGATACATTTTATTGGTCTCCAGAAAAAAGATACTTTTATTGGCTATAGTCAAGTTTGCATGTCACTGTAAGTGTATATGACTGCATGTTTTCATCAAATGAGCTGCTGCAGTGCCAGACATATCTATAAAAAGAAGGGTAAAGTAAAGGTAAAACACCTATACATAATAGAGACATGATTAACAGTTTTCAGACTTTGAATTAAGGAAGATGTATTAGGAAGTCTTATTAAAATTATAGAGATTATTATGTCAACTGGACTTGGAAGATCTGCAGTTTAGAGCAACTTTGTCACTAACTATGTCCTGGATGATCAAGCCTAACAACAAAAGAAAAGATAATCATCAACCCGTTGCCTCTAAGTAGCTAATAGAGATCAGAAAAACACATGCAAAATGTTTATTTTGTGAAGCTGTTCCAGAAAGCCAATCTTCCCATTTGCTTCCAGGCTTTAGATCAATGTATGCTTGAAATAGGAAATAAAATGCTAGAACAGAGCAATTCATTAAACAGAGAAAACTGCAGGTGTCATTAAGAGTTAAATTAAATAAAAACAAGCGTACACCTCTGCAGATTTCTTACACATCTTTTCAGTCTAGAATTTGTGAATAGCAGAAATAGCCACTCAGTCATCTTTGGGTACTTTGGATAATGTCCTTCTTTTCATAAGTTCTAAGGCTTAGATCTTCCTTGATCTCTCAGGAGTTTCCTAACTTAATCATGATCCAAAAGACCACAGTTTGCTATATTCCTGCTTCTGTCACTCTTCTTCCAGAAAGTTCTTCCAACAGGACATGGACCATTTTCCACAGTTAATTTTCTCTTGATCAAAATATCAGAAACTGAGGCAATGCAAATATCCAGTCTTCTTCATTGCTGCCTAGACAGAAAGCATGTAATATTTAGTTCTTGTATGATAAACATGCCTGTGATCTGTCATCATTTCTGTCTTAGTCCTCAACGGAATTGTGTAATGCTGAGAACTTGTCTCTGGTGGCTGCACAAATCCAAGTACATTTTTCTACACCCTTATTGGATCAAAACTCCTCTAAGGAATCCAGACTGGAATTCAGAGTAGGCTTAGGCAGAATTGCCAAATCGACAGTATGGAGAGCTCTGATCCAGAAGCTCTCATCTTATTTCAGAGAATATGCTGAAATTTTCCAGGGTACAGCAGTTTTAGATGCTTTAATTTGCTGCCTTGCCTTAAAACTTGGGATCCTCCAGGACAGTATATCTCATGTCGCTTTGTCACCACCATCTCTTTCTTAGGCCAAGAAGAGTGCTGCTACAGACATCACCACTCACAGTTTAGGTTTGAGCTAGAAAAGTAGCATTTCATGTGACAAATGTTGGGTCAGAGAATTTCTCTGCCTCTTCTCCAGTACACAAAGCAGTAGTTGGAGCACTTAAAGAACCCACATATATATCTGGGGGAGTATCCTGGTGAGTTAAAATGGAACAAGTTTGGGTCTGGGAGTAGTAAGGACAGAAATAAAACAATAAGACGCCAAATTTTAGCTCATATATTCTCACAGACCTTTTGTAGGGCTTTTTTTCTCTGTTCCTTATGGAACATGTTACATAAAATTCCCCTTCTGAATACAAAGATAGTTAGTATCTCAAAATGAACCTGTATCAGTCTAATTTGGAGATAAAAATAATTATATGATAGGTTTGCAGGAACTCCCCTGTTTATTGAATGTTCAAAAAAATACGTCAAAAAAAGCTTTATTTAAATGATGAAAGCAGGATATGTTTTCTTAAGATATATTGTTATCTGTTGTGGCTACTCAGGTGCGAGTGCATTTACACTACTTGAGTTTCTGGGTGACTAGAACATTTTTTTCCTTCCTTCTCTCCACCGGTTTTTAGTAGGACAAAAAATAATAGCGATAGCACCAAACATAGGAAAAAACCCCAGACTGCAATAAAAGTATAAAACCATGAGATATGATGAACAAAACGGTATTGCAAATTTTATTCTGAATCAGAGACATTAATGAGAAGGATGAGGAGTAGAACTCAGATGTCCACATGTCTAATAAATACAGTAATTACACAATAGTCTTTTAGTCACAAAGAATGCCCTGGAAAATGTAGGGCACCACGACAAATGGCTCACACAATATGATTTTCTCTTCCTTTTGTCTGTCCTAGAGAACTGACAAACTGCATAACATGTTTAATTATTTCCATAGTAAGAATGTATCAATACAAAAAAGAATGTCTAGAGTATGCATCTAGATAACAACAGAATTTCTGTGCTGTATCTCAGCAAATTTTTTGAACATGAAAAAACAAAGTTTTACCATATAAACTTGATTAGGCAAAGCACAAAAATACCACCCTCTACTTAACATTCCTCCAAATGTCATACTCTTCAAAATAATTAAAATATTTACTTTAGAAACTAAGACCAGATGAAGTTTTGTCAGGACAGAATAGTAAAGCTGGAAAAGAAGAGGGAGTGAAGAGGAAGCTCTAATATTAAAAGAAAATCAGAGTTTTATTTAAAATTGATTTTGAACAAAAGGCTTAAGGACATCATATAAAACCCAATGACTGTTTTTCCTTTTAAAAAAGACGAGGGGAAAGATATTAACTCCAGAGTGGTATTTGGCTAGTGACTACACGTATGAGATTACCCTGAAAAATATTAGTTTGGCTCTTGGGAGGAGACACTGATCATCAGTAAAAATGTAAATAAAACTGCAAATGGAAGGTTTCTATTGATCCGCACAGATATTTGTTTTGAATTTAATCGAATCATGTATGTTTTTTATTGTTCTGTTTTTCCTTTTGCTAGAGACTATAGGAAGGTACTCTGTCTTTCAATGTCACACTTCCAGCAAGAAATTTTGTTTAGAAGCTGCAATTAAATAATTCAGAAATAATTAATTCAGAAGACAACCCATTAAATTATAACCCTCCCCAATGGTTAACTTGGTGCCAAAATGTATTGTTTAATTTATCATTCTTAGTATTTTTAGAAGGCCTCAAGGCAGGGAATGAAGAAATAATAAATAGGGAATAGTGGATAATTAGAGAAGGAAATGTGGAACAAAATTACTAAGGGCTTTAGGTGAAGTTCATTATTACTATTTAATAGTGCCCAAGAGCATTTGATCAAATCATGGATCGTGTTTAAAAGTGGGCTGAGAGAAATCCTGGTGGAGGAGAGTTTTCTCACTACTACTTTCACAATTTTGCAGCAAGTGTTACAGGATTTTAACAAGCAATTTAAAAGCAAAATCATATTGACCAAAACTTCTACCCCATCACACATAGTGCTTTAGTGGGAGTTGAAGAAGACAGAATTTCTCCTGTCTCTTAGATATCATTCAAGCTGAGACTATTACGTGATTAAACAGTAAGGCTCTTCAAGCATGAGTGATAAGGTAACATATTGCAAGTACAGCCTTAGGTCTTTAAAGCAAAAGGTGAAGTTGCATTTTTTTCAATTTTAAGGGGTTTTGCTGTAAACTTCATCTTAAAGGAATTCTATTTTTAACACAGATCTTTCAAGTTGATCTGAACTTTCAGTATATTTATTTTGGTTATTTATTTAATAATTTTTCTTATGCAATTCTTTTATTTTATTTATAGTATAAAAAAATCCTAAATGCATTTTTTAACGCAAATATGTGTTAAAATGAAGAATTTGCTTTTGCATCTTCACTGCAACTTCACTGTCTTATTTTCAGTTTGTCTGATAAGTATAAGGAATTTTGTGGGATGGAAATTCCAACTATTCAGCAGTTCTGATATTTACAACTAAGAACTGCATCCTTAGATATTTGATTTCATAGACAAAGAAAGAGGATTTGGGGCATTGTATTCCTTTTATTTCTCACAAACTTTGTTAAAAAGCAAAATCCAAGTTGATTTATCTTTGAAACGATTTTTTTATTACTGTCCAGGTTATTTGATGATTTTTTTTTATTTGCTGTTCTGTTAGTGTAAATAATCACTGGCACAATTTAATTAATAATTCTAGTAGTACCAGTACTAGCAATAATAGTAAGAATAAATCTATTTTCACTGTACAAATTCTCCTAATTATCACTTTAATCAGAAAAGCAGAGTATTTACTACCCCTGTCAATATGGGAATGATTAAAACTGAATACTGATCTGTATCCAAAACTTTTATTTATGTACAAATTTTGAGATAGCATGAAAACAAGGTAGGAAGCACCAGCAGATAGTCACTCAGATTCACACATAAAATCTTTAGAAATGGGACAGAAGTTTATATAAGTAGATAGATAGATAGATAGATAGATAGATAGATAGATAGATAGATAGATAGATAGATAGATAGATAGATAAGAGGTCTAGCTGTCAGCCAGAGGAAAGAATCAACTGTTTGAATAGATTTTGCACCTGGGTTCTACAGCAATGATTGCTGAACACTCATTGAACTAATCCATGGTACAGAGGAAGAGGATGATGCAGTTTTCCTTGAGACTGTAGTGCATCTGTTGTTTAGCAAATATCTTATTTATGGATACCAGACAGACAGGCTATATCTTAGTCTGTTGTCATAGTCTGTCTTCTATAGCTTGGACCTCCTTTCTCTGATGTATTCTCTGATTTCAGAGGCGATTTCTGAGGTGCTTGTTGAATTGTGTAATAAGAGTCATGTCATAACCTTGAAAATAAATTATTTACTTTGAAGGTTGCCTATGCTTTATGTCTAAATCCCTCCACTACATTTCCTACTGCATGTGAGCAGGAACTTGCTATCTGACTCATCACACATGGAAATTGTATTTCTTAGTATCATTTTATTCAAAAATCATATCTTTTCTAGATGGAAAGTTGAAGAAAGAAGCTAAGTAGATATCTCTGAATACCACAGACAAGATTAGTAAAAAAAACCCCAAAACATTAAAAATCAATACAAATTTTAACTCTTTGGACTGCTTTATATTGGTGTTTTTCATTTGCTTCACAAATTGCTATGACACACATCTGCAATTATACCTTCTAATGTGCTAAAACAAAGAAATTTTCCTTGTGTTCTCAGGAGGAGCATTTGGCTTCCCTGTTAATTGTGGCTGAGGGCATCACTGCAATTTAAATAATGTTTTATCAATAAGATTTAAGTTGATTTTTCTATTTCTTATTTTTTCTCTACAATACTTTCTTCTGAATATTTCTACAGAGAAAATATATTTACCTCACTGTGATGGAGATAACATTTCTTAAGGGATTGATTCTTGCTTTTTGATGTTATTTTTTTCTTTCTGAAAGTCTCTAGATTCACTATTTTCCCTATACTAATTTTGTTTATACCCTCTAATCATCCTTTAGTCTAACTACCCAGATCATCCTTTACTTGTCTTTTTTTTTTAACCTTTTTTATTTAGCACATAATTTGTTATGTTCTATTACTCTTCCATTACCGTATTCACCTGTGTGTCCTTCTGTAGTCATTGAAAATGTTCAGCTAGAAATCTAAGCTGTCAGGTCAATGGCTCATTTTTAAGAGTTTAGTGAACTCCAGAACAGATTTAAGAAATACTACCACTACTATTTTGCATTTATAACATCTTTTAAATGAAGATTACAAAGGCATTTATGATCGTAAATTAAGCTTCACCATGACCTTGAAAACCTGAAATATAAATGCCTGTTCTTTCACATTTTGCTGCATAAAGATTATTCAACTGAGCAAATAAAAAAATAAAAAATGAACTATGATTTTGCAATAGTTAAATGAATATTCTTTTTTTATGAAGGAAAAGTCACGACTACTTTTATAATCAAGACGACTTTACATATGAATTATTAATCAAAAGTTACAGACAGTCACTTTTAGATATAATTTACATTACACATCATAGGATATGTAACTGTTACAGTCTGCTTAATAATTAGGTCAATAGAAAGACAGTGCCTTCCAGACAAGTATAGGTTTGGGTCAGCCTGTAAGGCAATTCATCAAACATGGTATAGTGCCTCCCAGGCAAGTAACTATTCACCTCAGTCTGAAAAAGAAGACAGAATGCTGAGATGTCTCCCAGGCAGAAAATTAAATGGGTCAGCCTTGGAGGAAGCCCACATAGGTGACTGTTCAGCTTTTCTTGAAAATGGATTAACATACTAAGGTCATTCCTGAGTACGTAACTATTGGTTCCTGCTAGGTGACAAGTCATTATTCATGGACTTCCTTCCATTTGAAAGGCTGTTTATTGTGACTTATCTTAAAAACAGATTATGAGCTGATTAGCCTTTGATTCTAGTAATAAAGTCCTATTTGTGAACATGAATAAATGTTTTACCTGAACATAAATAATCGTTGACTCTGTTGGCTGCATCTTTGCTAAGGACATTAAAAGAAGTTCACTTTTAATTGATATTGTAGAAACCAAGACCACATGTTGATGTATAAGAACAACAGAAATTTTCAAACAGGGAGGTATATATATATATATATATATACACATCTGCTTATGTATAAAACTTTAGCAGATTTAGAAGTCTGATGACTATATGCGTACCTGGAGTACATATATTGCTGACTTGGAAGAGAATGTCTAAAACTTTGGATGTTTAAACAAGATTTTTGCTCATACTCATCTGAAAACTGTTGATACAACATTATTTGAAGAAAATATGGTGGGGTTTTTTTCCTGAAAAAAAGTCAGAAAAACTGAAGAAATTATTAAAGTAGTAAAGCAATCCAGATTCTTCAAAATAGAAAACAGAGACATAAGAGACTTCACCAAACAGAATAGGAAGCCTCCGAGGAGACAAGAAGAGTAGCAGACCAGTAGACAACAAGGTTCCTTATTCTGTTTCCTCTCAGTAGTTTCATTTCTTTTTCATAAGCCCTTGTCAGTTTGTTCGCATTGTGGCTTTAAGATTATAAATGGAATCATGGTAATATTTGAGGAGAGGAAAATATTTGAGCCAAGTGGAGAATAGAGGACATCCAATAAACTGGAGATTCCAATTGATACTGCTGAGTGCCAAATGACATCTGTGTAATTAACCACGCTGAAGCAATGTTGGCAGTGAAGAATAAACTTGACAGAGGTGATACAGAAAAAGGGCAGTTTTGTATAGGAATGCTAAGAGAGACGACGTAGGCAATGGGCCAATGAGTTGCACAATGCAGAAGGTGGTTAGAGAAACTGGAAACTTTGTGTTAGGATTATCTAGGACGATGCCTATAATTACTCCCTGTATAACCCATGCCAAAAAAGTATTATATATGGAAAGCCAGTTCTCTGAGACACAGGCAAGGATACATGATAGTGTTACAGTTCATATTTTAAAAGGGATGCTTAAAAACTACAGATAATCAAGAAAGCCTATCTCAACGAATAAAAATAAACATTAATAGCTACGGTCAGTGAATGTTTCAAGGCAAAAAACTTACTGTAATATCTGTTTGAATTTTGTACAGTGCATGTTACATGCACATGCTTGAGCTCTGCCTCAAACAGACAACAGCTCCTGTTTAAATGGATGCTTTCATTAGTGGTTAAAACAATGTTATATATATTTTCTGCTTTATGCAGTCCTGTAAATCTCAGAACCAATACACAAGAGGAAAATAGAGAAACTCTATTGCTCAATTTTAACCCTAACTTTTCTTATTGTTGGTATTATTTTACATATAATGTGTAAAATGGAGGTGTGGATAACTGATTGCTGGTCTCATTTCACGTCTCAGCGTTTTAAGGGTAGGTTGTTTCATCAAAAAAAAAAAAAAAAGATGAATGTAGAACAGCCCAATTATGTGCTTTATTGGCAAAAGAGTGAATTTCCTTGAGTGGGTTGAAACTCACTGCAGAGGTCTAAATTTTGTAATCGCTTTCATAAACACTTATAATTACATTTTATAACGACTTCTATGATCAAAGAGGAGAAATAAGTACCAGTAGAGTGCCATTCATCAGCCATATTTCAGATTCTGTTCTAAAGTGAGAGGAACCACACCTGGGAAGGGTCTTGAATTTTCTAAATAACTGAAGATTTACTGGCTGCCTGACAGCCAAATGCAGAAGCCTTTTTGATGGTAAAGAGTTTTTAATTTGTTTGGTGTTTTGTTCCCAAAACATTCTTGGGAGTCTTAAGACCTCCTGAGAGATACCAATCTGTAGTACTTGTTATTAAAAAATCACAAAAATGGTTGAAACTGTAAACTTTTCAACACCATAAGAAATAGTTCAGAGTTCATATGTTCTTACCTGATCATTCTACAGATGAGAAATCTATATACTGTATACCTTAAAACCTTGGCTGTCATAGCAATGGGATGGGGAAGTTCTAGTATTCATTTACTTTGTGAAATAACGTGTAACACATTTTAACCTGAACAGGTAAACAAATTAATCAAAAATAACAGCAAGGCTGTTGTCGTGGCTATAGAATGTAATGATCAGTGGTTAATTTTGGAGGCAAAATTTAGAATATGGGATGGGCTGTGTGCTGCTTGCAAGTAAAATCCATTTTGTATTTTGTTTTGATGTGTTTTCGATTGAATTTTTTTTCTGTAGTTCATTACACTTCAAATAGAAATTGAAAGATTTAATTTTAAAGAAGCTGAAATTATGGAACACCTGATGTTTCATTTACTGACAGAATTTACGTAGATTTCCATTTCCTTCACAGTTTTTTGGTACAATTGTCCTTGCTTAGACTGTGAGAAAGAAAAGGAATTTTCTGAACATGTTTTTTCATCAAATGAAGATCAAGCAGAACGTGGATGTTTGTTTATTCTTGAGTAAGAGATTTCTAAATTCCAAATATCTCCTGGGATTGTCACTAGTTTCTGCAAAGCGCTAGCTCCTTGCTTCAGGCAAATTACACCCAGAGTTTCTCTGGTGGTATTTTGCTTCCTGTATTGATTCTGATACATGATCTTCCTTGAAGATACAATAAGAAGTATAATACATGGATGGGACTTTTAAGTCTCCTATTCTGCTCTGCTTTTTTTACATTCATATTATCTAGTGCCTGCATGTAAAAAAGTAGATAAACTTATTAATTGATAGAATTAAACTGGAAAGTACAGGTTCTGTGGGCACAAAGATCCTTACTTCTACCGACAGACTTCCTTGATAAGTAGACACTCAGCACACATCTGTGATCTATTTATATTTTAAATTGGCATGCAATTATAGTTATCATTTAACTATATCAATGTTGTGAAATTCATCTCTGGTTTGCCCATGTTTCTGTTGTATCTCCACCGGAGCACTAATCATCCTTTGACAGCTTTGGCACTACAGAGAATGCTTGAGTTTTGCTGAAACATTAACAAGAACATGAATGTTATTGAATAAAGTGCCATGGGAAAAAATAATAAAAACAGTAACAACAGTAGAAAAAAAAAATTACTCTTCGGATACTAACTGTGTTTCCATTCTTGTTAAAAATTACTGCTACAGATGAAGCTACCATGAACTCTGCCCCTGTATTGAAACCAAGTTAGAAGCAGTTTAAAAGGACTTTCAGGCAGCTGAATCTAGAGATAAGGTGTCATGTATGCAAATTCTTTTACTTAACCATTCCAGCTGGAGATCACAGAATCACTAGATTGGAAAACACCTCCAGGATCATCAAGTTCAACCATTCCTATCAGCCACTAAACCATGTCCCTCAGCACCTCATCCACCCATCTTTTTAATACCTCCAGGGAAATTGACTCAACCACCTATGGACTGAAGCAGAACAGGTGTGTTCACTACTGTCAAAGCTCCACCCTGATTACTTTCAAGAAAGGAAAGAATTTCTGAACAGTACGAAGAAATTTAATGCAGTAGAAACTACACAGAGGTAATAACAATGTAATATACACAATTACATTTTTTTTCCTTTTACACCATTTATTGAATAGAAAATCTGAAATAGCATTATATACCATTCATGGAAGATTCAGGAAAGAAAAGATTTCCAGGGACTGGATTTGTCTCATTTACTTCAGTAACAGAAGCTCAACAGTAAGAGAAAGAGTTGGTTTTGGTTTTAAACAAACACAGACTTGAAAATGTGATTCATCCCAGTTATGTGTACACTACCCTCAGAAAAAAAAACCACAATGAATAAACACCCCCCCCTTTTTGTCTGCATAAAGAAATAAGGTAAATGAAACCCTGACTTTAATTTCTAAATAGATAAAGTATTTTTACATATAAGTGTTATAGTAGAGTTTTCAACTGTATCAGGATCCAAATGTACATAGATCCAGACCTGCGCTATTCAGCCTTACAGATACTACTGTGGGTAATAATGCAATGAAAGAATTGCAAACCAAATGATTTGTGATTTTGAGACACTTCTGTAACAATTAACCTAATAGAACATGGCATGGATCTGAGCACTGGCCTGCAGTCACCTATGCTGCAAAATTGCTAGCATAGTCCCTAGCATGTCATCATTAAGATGGGCTAACAATCTCTCAGACAAAGCCTGAGCCAAGGATCATTCTCAATAGCAGTTTAAATACAACTGGTCTATTTAGGAGGGTAAGAGAGCTTAGCAGTAAACCATTATGCTGTGCCAACTAGCCTGAGGTACACTGAGTCTCTGGACTATCTCCTTTATTAACATAGTTCAAATCTTAATGGTGGTGTTTGCAGTTGTATTTTTCTACAGACAGTTTTCAGTGATAGATCCTTCTCTCTTTGCTCTTCTGAAAAAATTATAGTAATATACAACACTTATTGAAATTAATAGGGAAAAATCTTGCAGTTCTTACTGGGCCTTGCATGATTTTTGACTTCAGCTACATATACGGCTATGTTGGTCTTCTGAGCTTCATGTCTTTGTTAAAAAATTAGAAACCTAACTTCCCTGTCCTTGTTCCATATAAACAGAACTGGCTGACCCTCAAATAAGAATTACACTGAAGAAATACAGACAAATCTATGATATGATAGCAAAAAAAAAGACCCACATAAACAAACTAAAAAAAAGCCAAAACAGACCTGCCCTCAAAACTTTTTCAAATTCCCATAATTGAAATTCCATTGTATTGAATTTCATTACACAGTCATGACAGTCTTTTACAATTCGTAAGATGTATGTTCAATTAATTAAGAAAATTTACTTGCTATAGACTTCCTCAATAGAAATAAATCAAACAAGAAAAAAATTTCTTTGTTTGAATTTGAATAACACAATTAAATAATACAATATTTGAATCATTCCTTCATGCATAGCAAAAGGAAAGCAATTCAACCTGCAACTTATAAACGACAAATCTTTATCTTTCTTCCTCTTCCTTGACTTCAACCTTTTTCTTCTAATTTCCTTCCTTCCTCTTTCTTCCTTTCTTCTTCCTTTCTTCTTCATTTCTTCTTCCTTTCTTCTTCTCTTTGCTACTTCCTTCCTTTTGTCCTTTCCTTCTTTACCTTCCCTCCCTCTTCAATTTTCAGCCTCCTTCTCTCCCATTATTTTTCTTAGTCTTATGACTTTCCCCACCACTCTGCATCTCTGCCAACTTTTTTTTTTTTTTTTTTTTTTTTTTACATTGGTTTGAAACAAAAAAACCCCAAACTAGTATTTCTCCCAGGAGTTTCTCCAATATATTTTCCATCTCTGCAAGACAGATCTGTGTTCTGTGACCAAATGAAAATGGTCTTGGGAGCCAAGGTTATGTATGTAAATAGAGAGGTGAATGTTATTACAAGGATGCACATCCTTTCCCTTAAAGTCCTCATAAGAAGTGGGTATTGTACAGTGGCTGTCTCCTGACCTGCTGATGCTGAGGTAGATTGTTGGTGAGCTGTACACTAATGAAGTGCATAGTGCCAATTACTGACTTGTTAATTTCTTCTTTAACGACGGGAAAATGTGTCCCAGGTGAGAATTTCACACATTAATATATGACAAACCCTGTCATGTATCTTGTTACTTAACATTGTTTCCAGTAAAGTACTTATTCTCTAAATATGCTATTAAATTTTAAATTATCATCAAGCATGAGTTTCTCATTTTAAAATTATGAGATTGTATTGTATTGTATTGAAGATACAAAAGCATCTCTCTGGGGAAATGTGGATCGCTTTCCTAAAGGAACTTCAATTAATTTACTTAGATTTCATACCAACTCTTTTATTCTGGTAACCCTTGACATAACTTAAAATGAAAGTATTAAAAATTCCCTTTATTATGGTAGCACTGCAGACTTTTCAAAGTGTGATACATTTCTCCAACCCCAAAAGACAAACCATATAAATCAGAATGGAAACATTTCTCCTTTTGGAACACATAAAAATCCTCTTGTTTCTTCTAATACTGCAAAGATACACTGAATTCTAGAATTTCATCCTAAAGACAGGGCAAATGAGCTGTTTATTAAAAAGAAGGAAAACCAAAACAATACACAGAGAAATATTGAACTTCTTTCAAATGCAGAGATGATGTGCAGTGTTCGTGTCCAGCAGTGTGCCCCGATGGAAAATCAAATGTCTGGTTGACTCTCAACACTGGCTTAACAAGTGTGCAGAAGTGCAACAAGAGTATGGTAAGAGAAGAATTTAATTTCAGCACATGAGAATAAGTTGCTCATGTATTTGCAATCACAGATCTTGAATTTCTTTCCTTTAGATAGAATTCATTTCAGCTGAGTTACTGTATCTAAATATCAGACTCCTGAGGTAATCACTTCCCTTTGTGATCAATAATGAGAAGCAGGCACATCTGGAGAGTGATTTATTTACCTTATCTCAAAAATCAATCTTAAAGTGGGAAGGATCAACCCTCAGGATAATTGCTTGCTTGCAGTGAAAAGAAGGAAAGTTTATTCAGAGCTGGTCTTTCAAATTAAAAACACATAGGGATTACACCAGTGAATATGACACCGAAATGCATAGTCATGAATTCTGTATGAAAGGTACAAATGTTTCCTACCTTCATCCATTAGTTCAAAAACAGTTTCCCTAAACTATCATAACAATTCACTAGATCTAAAAATAAATTACTGCCTACTAAAAACCTTTCAGGTAAAAATTTTTGGTTCTCCAGTTGAAAAAAAAAAAGTATTTCTAATGAAAATAAATTGTTTTCCTTGTTACTGGAGTTACTAGGTGCCTAAATTATTTCTGCATAAAAAAGAGTATATTCCTATAAACACTACCACTACCTGTGTGTCTCTTTAAACATCACATCTTTTTACAAATATCAATTGACTGACCAAAAAGTCTTCCTTAAAGAATGACTGGCAGAAGAAACACCAGTGATTATCCCATCAAGCTTAATTATAACAGGTTGAAACAGACTATGAGGATGAGCTTGATAGAGCTCTGCTTAAGGATTTATAGAAAAGCTGACACACGTTCAAGAGGAATATGCAGCTCTTTCAAAAAATTCAATAGTAAGTATGGAAAGTATAACATTTTGGAAATAGTCCATTTGAATTCAACATGCATAGTCAAAGGGAGAACTTTTCTTTTTTTGTTGTTTTTTTTCTATAACTGCATTTCCCATGGATATCTGCTCAGTATTTTACTGAGGCTTTTTTGTTGCTTGGTTTTTGAAGGGGTGTTTTATAAGTTTCTAGTTTGTAGAAGACATTCAAAATGTGAGAGTCAGATTCTTACAGTTGCATTACAACTAATAAATCTACTCTCCTAATAAATCTACTCTCCTAATAAATCTACTCAACTAATGAAACAGATCTGAAGAACATATAAGTGAACACAAGCACACGTTTAGTAGAAAGGATTGTACCAGTAACACAAGAATATATTAATATTTTTTGAAAAAGAATGCAGAAAGGAAGAGATATAACTGATTCTTTAATCTTGTCCTTCTCTGTCTAGTTACATATGATCTTATTTTTATCTGAACAGCATAAGTAAATGCACTGTCAGTATCAAAAGAAGTCAACATTCTTTAAAAAAGGAGCAGCTGATTTTTACAAAATTCAGGCTTATGAAAATGAATCATCACTATTTCATCATTATACAAGTTTAGAAGCTGGAAGATTTTTCATGACCATATGTGTTTCTTTAAATGTGGTCTTAATTTAGTAGTGAGTCACATTTCAGGGAGCCGTTAACTGTGCATCATTTAGAACTCTCCCCTAGAAAAAGTGACTATGGGCACTGAACTGTGAAAGCTCCATGTGTTGCCATGACTTGGCACCCATGGACCCTAGTGCTGTTTCAAGAACAGCGATATTTTACAGTGATATTCATACAAGGTGTCTCTCAGTACTTTATAATGGGAAATAAAGTAACAGAAACAAGAAGTTAAATGAACACTCTACCAAAAAAAAACATCTGAAAGCATCGGGTTTTAATCTATGCATAACAAGAGGTAGAGGCTCAAAGTTTCTGATGCTGAAAGACTTTGATTCTTGAAGTGTAGAGGTGCATTATGGGGAAGAAAAACTGTTTCCTCTGAATTTACTTTAAAAATGAGAGGCTGAACCTTCCATAGCCTGTTCTCTGCCAGAGTCGAGAAGGACAATGGGGAATTATGGATTCATGGATAATGAGAAACACAAGGTCCTTAGACAATGCAGGGAAAAAAGATAAATAAACTAGAAATGCTTCAGGCAATTGTTGTTGTAACTCCAGTTCTGGAGTAATATACAGAACTTTTTTTCAGTCTCAGTAAAAATCTTTTGATAGCAATTTGTATTCAGAGAAAATATTGTATTGATTTTCTTAAAAGTCTAGAAAAACAGAGAGAAAGACAAAGTTACTCAATATCACCTAGTGTGATACTTTAAACCTATAAATGGAAAAGAGAGAAAAGGACAGGGATGCAGAAGGAAGCCAATTTTTTTAAGGTACTTAAAGGAGGAATTTGGTGCCAGTATGGTCTGGATTATTTGAAAATGCCAAAATGATTTTAGCTGGAATCAACTGGAATGAAATTTAAGGAGAAAACCTGTATTTATGGTAGGTAAAAATTTATACCACACTAATAGGAGGAAAAAAGAAAATTCCTGTGAACTCGCCCTGTAATTTATGACCTGTGCTGCTGAAGTCAGATATTTAATGCACAAATGACATATTTATGGTATAAGTGATTGACTCTTTCAATCAATTGAAATTTTTCAGTGAATTGGACATTGAATACTTGGGAACAGCTTTTCTGTTGTTGACAGTCATTGCAGTTTTACTGAAGACCAGGTTATTTTAGCACATCAGATTAACTGAAGACCCATCCTTAAAGGCTTTTCTTTTTCTTTAGGATAGTACACATAGTTTCCTGTTGTGTGATGTGATCAGGTTGTTTGCGAGCTGGAGATGGAGTGAAAATTGCTTTTGTAATTCCCAAGTAGAATGTAATCCCATTGGCAATAATAGTGAACAACTATAATCTAGAGCAATACCTAAATTGTTCAAATTTATGCAAGTGCAGGAATACTTTGAGTTTTAAATATCAGAAGCTGTGACCAACCTCTTAGTAACTTTGTTCCAAATACATACACAAGCAGAGTCATGAAGAACCTTTCCCAAATTATTTTAGCTTTGCAAAACATAACAATCAGTACATTATTTTTCTCCATAGAAAATAAATGTTGGAGTCCTTAGCTTGAAAGAAGAACATTTATTTCATGCATTGTGAAATAGATAACCCATGTTGATCTCAGATCTGTTAAAGATATGCTCAGCAAGTAATTTTTTAATTGATTAATGAGTTATTACCAGAAACTTAGCAAACAAAACCAAAATCGCTGTTTGAAAGGTAGCAAAAATAGCATAGCAATGTGAAGAAAGGTTCCTTTTCATCTTATTAAAGAGTTTTCTGCACTGTTGAGTATGTTAAGTAAATGTATCAGTTAGAAGAGTATCTGCTAATTCGTAGTGTGTCCACCTCCCAGTGACCTATTCCCAACCTACAATCCTTGCTCCTCGTTCCATTTCACTGGAATTCTCTTATGTATTACTATCCCAATAAAAACCTCAAAAAGCTAGGTCAGAATGAATATTAAATTATTTTAATTTCTAATGAAGCAGAGAATAAACAACACTCTAGGGACTGAGAAACTCAGTAACAAAGAATTGAGGTCAATGAGTTCCTAAATTTCTGTGGACCCGGACAAGTAGAGCACATACATTGTACAGATTTTTCATAGACAACATTTTTCCTCTTTTGTGTTTCGTAAGAGCAATAGTAGCTTCTTGTGATCCATGAGCAACATTAGGAGTAAGAACTGATGGCCTTGAAACAATATCTATAGACCACATCTTTGTGTGGGAGAATATACTGTGCACCTAAATAAAGAACCTGAGAAGACAAATTTCCAAATAGATTTGTA
Organism: Coccyzus lansbergi; assembly: GCA_033558105.1. Lineage (NCBI taxonomy): Eukaryota > Metazoa > Chordata > Aves > Cuculiformes > Coccyzidae > Coccyzus > Coccyzus lansbergi. The sequence continues at coordinate 1,140,842 of JAUMJK010000168.1, forward strand.
TATTTGGAATATTACAAAAAAACACCATAATTCAGTCTATAAGCACTTAAGCAACACAATAAATGTGAGACTTTTGGTTGATACAGATATTTGTGAAGTTTCTTTCTGATGTTTTTTACAGATAACATACAGCGGTGATCAAAACTCCAGCTGTGTCAGAACATCCTGAGCAGCAATTTAATGTCTAAACAGGTTACACAGTCAGGTGAATAGGCTAAGAAATACATTGATTCTGTGTTTTGACTCAAAACAGATGGAGGACTATAGAGTGTTTATTTGTTCACATTGTGTTTGTGGAATATTACTTTAGAAAACTGCAGTACCTACTCCTTAAACATGACGCTTCTGCTAGCTGAAACCACAGACCGATCTTTACTTTTTTCATGCAAGGTCCTATCAGGCAATGCTCTTCCAGCCCTGTGAGTCTAGTAGATGACATCATCTAACCCACCAGTTAGCAGCCTATTGAGATGTCAGCAGCAACACATTCTCCTTGATAATTTCAGGCATTTTCATTACAGTTAAGCTGGAGAACTGGCTGTAAGTTCTTATGCAATAAGACTTTATACTGTAACTATGACTTTATCAAATACATAGCTGTAGTAGATAGATCCTGGACAGCACCTAAGCACCAACATAGCCGCTCACTCCTTTCATGCCCCCTTTTCCTGAGTGAGATGAGAGATTGAGAGCAAGACTAATAAAATTCATAGGTTAAAGTATAGGTAGTTTAATAGCTAATAATTAACTAACTTTATAGTTAATTTACCACCTCCCACAAGCAGGCCAATACCCAGACAGTTTCTGGTCCACAGTTGCCATGGAAGACAAAACCCTCGTCAGCTTCTTTGTTTATCCCTGTTATTACTGCTGAACATGATGTTATATGATATGGAATACACCTTCAATCAATGTGGGTCACATGTGCTGGTTATGTCCCCACCCCAGTTACTTGATCAACCCCAGTCTGCTTGGTCTGAAAGGATAGTGAGAAAAAGAAAAAGCCTTACATATTTTGGGTTTTTTGCAAGGGGGCTTATAGGGGGTGAAGGGGACTGCAAGAATGGCTTCCGTGAGACAGTTCAGTGTTGGGAACAGTCTTGTTTAATATTTTTATCACTGATCTGGATAGGGGGATTGAGTGCTCCCTCAGTAAGATTTTTGATGACCCCATGTGGGAGTGCTTATCTTCTTGAAAGCAGGAAGGCTCTACAGATGGACCTGGACAGACTGGGCTGAAGGGCTGAGGCAATCTGAGAGATTTAACAAGGTCAAGTGCCAGATTCATACGTCAGTCACAATAGCCCCACAAAATGCTACAGGTATGGGGAAGAGTGGCTGGAAAGCTGCTTGGTGGAAAAGGACCTTGGATTGCTGGTCAACAACCAGCTAAACATGGGCCAGCAGTATGTTGTGGTGGCCAAGGAGACCAACAGTATCTTAGCTTGTATCAAAAATGGTGTGGCCAGCAGGACTAAGGAAGAAATCTTTGCCCTTTGCTTGGTGCTGGTGAGGCTGCACTTCAAATACTGTGTTCAGTTTTGGGACGCTCAGTGCAAGAAAGAAGTTGACCTGATGTAGCATGTCCAGAGGAGGAAAATGAAGTTGGTCTGGAGAACAAATCTTAGGAGGAGTTACTGAAGGAGATCTTATTGGTCTCTACAACTACTTGAAAGGAGGTCATACTGAGGTGGATGCTGGTCTCTTCTCCTAAGAAACATGTGTTAAGAGGAGAAGAAATGGCCTCAAGATATGCAGGTGAAGATTTAGATTGGATATTAGAAAGAAAATTTCTTTACCCAATGAATGATCAAGTATTGGAAGAGTTTTCTCAGGGAAGTGGTGGAGTCTCTTTCCCTGGAGATGTTCAGAAAAATGCTGAAGTGTGACACTTAGTGACATGGCTTAGTAGACATGGTGTTGTTAGGCTGATGGTTGGGCTGGATGATCTTAGAGTTCTTTTCTAAACTTAATGATTCTATTATTCTATAATTCTAAGATGGTAGAAGCCGACCCCATGTTGAGTGGAACCACCTCCAGAAGGCTCCAAGATTGCCCCTCTGCTGGCTACAGCTTAGCCAATCAATGACGTTGTGAGGAAATATATTTAAGAAGGGATAAAAGCCACTATGCAAGAACCGCTGTTAGAGAAACATTGAGAATATGTGACAGAAACAAATACAAAGACATCAAGATCAGTGAAGAAGGTGGGGGAGGAGGTGCTCCTGGTGCCAGAGCAGAGATCCTCCTGCTTCCTATGGTTAAGAATGTGCTGATTCAGGCTGTCCCTTCGCAGTTCATTGAGGTCCATGATGGAGCAGATATCAGCCCTTAACACAACGTCAGAGCACCTAGGTGTTCCTGAAGGAAGCTGTGACCTCATGGAGAACCCATGCTGGGCCAGGCTCCTGGCAGGAACTACAACCTATTGAGAGAACCTCATGCAAAAGCAGAGTTTGTGGCAGGACATATGACCCAGTGGGGCACTGAGCACTAGAGCAGTCTACTTTTGAAAGACTGTACCTGATAGAAAGGATGAACAATGGAGCAGTTCATGAAGACCTGAAGCCCTTGAGAAGGAATCATGTTGAAGATGTTCATGAAGGGCTCTCCTCTTTGGGTTGGAGCAGGGGAAGAGGAAGAGAAAGAAGGAGCGGAAGAGATAATGTATTCTGAACTGACAAGAATCTCTATTCCCTGTGCCCCTTCACCGTTGAAGGCCGACAAGATAGAGAAAATCAGGAGTGAAGTTGAGCCTGGGAAGAAAGGAGGGGTGGGAGGAAGATGATTTGAGATTTACTTTTATTTCTCATTAGCTTACTCTAATTTAACTGGTAATATTCTAAGCTAGTCACTCCATGTTGAATCTGTTTTGACTGTGATGGTAACTAGTTAGAGATCCTCTCTCTTTACCAGAGTTTTTTCGATATATTTTTCTCCTTTGTGTTTTCAGTGGAGGGAGAGGGATAAAGAGGCTTGCAGGGCACCTGATGGCCACCCAAGGTAAATCCAAACACCCTGACACAGTGCAAGCACTACCCACACCCACTGGTGTGTTATCAACACTGATTCAGTCACAAATTCAAGACAGAGCATCAGATGTGATCAAAACTGACTCCACTCCAGCCAGATCTAGTGCAAACATTCAGTGGAAAACCAATTGCTTGCATTTGGAAATCATATCTGTAGTAAGAGAAAGTTGGCATTTCAAACACAGATATTCTAACATAGAAATTCTTATATTCTTTCTAATGAGAATAAGACATGTTTCCCTCCACTGTATTTTTACTGCTTAGTAGAGGAGACAAAAGACAGTATTTTCAGCTTAATATAATCAATCTTATTCTGTATCTTCTACTTTTTCTCTGTCCAAAAAAAATACCATAAATGTCAAGTAATGCTATCATATTATACATGGGATGAAGCCCTACATCTTATCACTTTTTAGCCCAGTGGATGGTTTAATATTTCCAAAAACACATTGATTATAAAACAGTACCATTGACTCTTGAATTTCTTCACAATGACACTGTAACCTTTATAAGCGGTTGACTTTTCATGCTAATGATGTAGGAAGTGAACAGATGTGTTTCTCTGGTGAGAAGTGGTACTTTGGATGGTTGCTTTTTTTATGGTTTCATCCAAAATCCATTAGTGCCAGTGAAACTTCTTTCATACTCAAAGGTCAGCATGCTCCAAATAGTTTGCAATACTGGACTGGATTACTAGGCCAAATATACCTTTCAGGTTATTATGAAGAATTTTATGAGTTCCTAGTAAAAATTCTATGACATTTTGTCGAAAGCCTTAGCTGACATTGAGAATCGTAATCTACAAAAGCAATCCTAAGATTTCTAGACTCTTACTTCAAAATAATATTAAAGCATTGTTAAAAATGCTTAGGAAATGTGACTTTTATAACTACTTCACTTAAAATAAAATAAATAGAAAAATATATAAATAATAATAAAAATGCAGTAATTTCCCTGTCTGAATTAATGAAGATTTGTAATAAAGATGTCAACTAGCCTACAAGCAACATGGAAACACAGAATCATAAAATCACCAGGTTGGAAGAGACCCACTGGATCATCGAGTCCAGCCTTTCCTATCAAACACTAAAACCATGTCCCTTAGCACCTCGTCTACCCATGCCTTAAACACATCCAGGGAAGATAAATCAACCACCTCCCTGGGCAGCCTGTTCCAATGCCCAATGACCATTTTTATGAAAGACTTCCTCCTGATGTCTAGCCTAAATCTCCCCTGGTGGACCTTGAGGCCATTCCCTCTTGTCCTGTCCTTTGTCACTTGGGAGAAGAGGCCAGCTCCCTCCTCTCTACAACCTCCTTTCAGGTAGTTATAGAGAGCAATGAGGTCTCCTCAGCCATTCCTCACAGGGCCTGTTCTCCAGCCCCTTCACCAGCTTTGTTGCTCTTCTCTGGACTCGCTCCAGAGCCTCAACATCCTTCTTGGGGTGGGGGGCACAGAACTGCACACAAGATTCAAGGAGCGGTCTCACCAGTGCCAAGTACAGAGGGAGAATAACCTCCCTGGACCTGCTGGTCATACCATTTCTGATACAAGCCAGGATACCATTGGCCTTCTTGGCCACATGGACACACTGCTGGTTCATCATCAGTTGGCTGTCGACCAACACCCCCAGGTCCTTCTCATCCAGGAAGCTTTCTAGACACACTTCTCCTAGTCTGTAGCTCTGCATAGGGTTGTTGTACCCCAAGTGCAGGACCCAGTAAATCATGCTATATGTCTCTTTTCTAAATTGTAATTTATCAATTTTACTTCCTTCATTTTATTCTGTGTATTTGTTTCTATGAACAACAAACCAGAGTCAATTTAGTGCTAAAAAGCATATTTCTTCAAGATTTACCCCATTCTCTGAGATTCAAATATGCAAACTACTCTCTACAATTTTACACTGGAATGCTAAGGAGCATGCGAGTATTTGTCTTTCTATATGCCAACAGAAGAATAGGGTTACACAAAAGTGTCTAGCTAATTTGCTAGTTGTAGCCAGCACAAGTTTTTTAAAAAGCTTTGATTATGTTTTATTGGACACACAGGTCACATGTTATATGATTTGATATTTTATTTCATGATTGACTGACTGCAGGTCTTTATAATTAGATTTCCAGTGTACACAGTTTTTAAAATGAGCTTGTCATGAATAAGTTTAATTCTCAATTAAAAATTAATGTTTCTAGGAAAACTCCCACTGATAAACTTATTAATTAGAACAAGCATCAGAAGAGTGGTAATTAGGGGTCTTAATCAAGAGAATATAATTGTAGTTTTTATGGTTTTCCTTTGAATATTCACACTCAATATTTTTATCTATCACTACTGGAAATTTTTTTTGTTGTTTAAGCTAGATAAGCAAGAAAACAGTGCATGTTACTGAACATCCATGAAAACACAGGAAATATAGACAATTCATCAGAACACATTTAGGAGTAGCAAGCTTCTGAGGCTGTACTGTAATAGTAAAGGAATATAAAAATGAATCTGAAGTCCCTTTTGGCTTCAACAGACTAAATGTGTTTATTTAAGTAATTTCACTGTTCAAAAGGAACATGATTCAATGAAAAGTGTAATGTTTCTTAAAGATCTTTTCATTGCATTTTCTGGCTTAGTAAAAATATCTGGAAACTAAATGTGTTAATGATATTCCTTAAGTTTCTATAAATACATAAATCAAAGTACAACCGTTGTTCTTGCCTTATGATGAAATATTTTTCAGCTAAAGCCAATTATACTTGCAGTGGCTTATCACAGCAATTATATGAAGCAGCAGGCCAGTCAGTAATGACTTTTTTGTTAGGGGAGTGCTAAGAACACTTCCAGCAGAGCTCCATTACCTGGATTACAATCACAGTTTTAAATTAGGTACCAATGCAAGTAATTTAGTTTTGTTTTTGTCCTTAATTGGTCATTAATTTGTTCATGCCAATAATTTTATTCCTATACCAGTCTCTCATTAAACACTCCCTGAAATACCTATAGCTTTCTGCAAAAGAAGCAGGACTTTCTTGTAAAATGTTTCTATGTCTGTATGCCACTGTTATATCCTCATGAGCAACTTCGAATGGCAAAACATTTATTTTTCCACCATAGTAACTGTGTAATCATTAACATAAGTCAATAGAAGTCTGAAAGTTGCAGTTCCTGATCAAGTAATATTTGGGGGTAGTCCAACATCTTGCTGCTGTTAGTGAATAGAATCACGTACTCATAAAGAAGCTGAAATGAGCAATTATGAAACAACTTTCCTGAGAGGGGAAATATCTTCCTGTTCTCAATTATTACCTGTTGTTTTGTGTCCTCAAATAAGAGTTAATATGAGTTTTTTTTTTTTAAGATAACAAATCTAATTCCATACCAAGTGAATACTCTCATTATCCATATAAACATTTAATCTGTTTTAAAATTCTGCTAATCTTTAAGGCCTCAGTGATATTTTTGTGGCAATGAGCTCTCTGGGTTAATTATATATGTGCAACAAAGTATATCCTTTTATCAGTTTTAAATTTAAATCCTGCCTATTTACTGCTACACAGAGAACTTTATAAATCTATATTGTGCAAGTTTCTTCTCCAGGCATTTTCCCTAAGTGAGTGTATGCATGAATGTAATTGCTGGAGGACACCCTAATAGGCTCTTCCCATCTCTGACTCCTCTCCTCAGTGTGTTTCTCCATAAAACTGACTTGTGGATCAGTGGATTTGGTTTGGAGCCGTGTCTAAGACAGAAAATTAAGTGCCAACTCCTCCAAGCAGTTTAGGAAGAAGGTCAAAATCTTTCTGCAGTAAAAAAACTAAACAGATTTTTGAAGCCATGCACACATAATCCTGCTTCAACTAGGCAGTAACCAAGGATAAATAGTAAAAGAAAACATTTAGTGAATATGCATGTAGCCCACAATTAGTAGGTTTTTCATTACCTCCATAGTGACTGAACTACAAATCATTTTTTAATCTAATCTAGCCTTTGAGCTAGGAAAGCTAGGTCATTTAGTTCAGGCAATAAGGGTTCACAGCCTTTACAACTAGAGGTCCAGCTGCTCCTCCCCAAGAGATATCTATCACATTTGTTAAATTTTAAATACAAGTTCAGTTATATTCTGATATATGCTGTGTCCAAACACCAAGGGGATTTTTGCAAACAGGTTTTATACGAGGCCAGTTTTGAAGAATTTTTAAGCGACTGATTAAAATTAATGTTGTGAGCTCCTCCTGCTGACTTTTTAACATCAGCCAAATAACATTTGGATGATTAAATAATTCTCTATTCCTGCAGAATACTCATTGATATGAAAGTTTCTTATACAGAGACTTTGTAACGTTATTTTCACTTACAGTAGTTCAAAGGAAAAGATGGAGGAAAAGAAAAAGATGAAGGGAGATTTTAATAAGAATAGAACAGCCAACTTTTGGTATAATAGGAAGGTGAAAGTGAAATATTCAGGTACTGGAGTCTGAGAAGGAAGAAGAATGACACCATAACAAGCAATGATCCCATTGCATTAATGAGTCATGGAAAAGCAGTAGGCTTATTTTCTTAGTGGATAACAACCACTGTGCATGCCTGGGATCAACTGAGTGACTTACTTGGAACCAAACCCTGAGGGGCAAATGGACTCCTGCACAATTTTCAAGTTCAGACTAATGTAAAGAAAAGAACATTTTGCCAAGTGAAGAAGTGTTTTTGCTCTGCATCAGAAGTACCTTAAATATTCATTTACACTGGACAGGAAATGAAAGTTTAAAGTTTTCCTTTTCTTTATTTTAATAACAAAATGATTTAAAGACTTTAATCAGTATGACTGTGACAGTTGTTTGATTAAGCTGAAGTATACTGATATTAATTTAGGAATTGACAACAAACTGTCTTAGGCAAGGTGATCCTGAGGTCGATGGGACAAGTAATGCTGAAATTCACTGGTCCCAGTTGCTGTTAAATAGATGCTGAGGATTCATTAAGACAAATGAACAGTTTTGTAACTGCAGTGAATACAGAGACTGAAAAAGTGTGCTACATGACTAAGTAATGTTGGAAAGATCTGAGAAATGAAGAGACTTACCACTTGTAAAACATCACACTGAGAAATTATCTCAAGAATTAACTCTGGCAGGACTGTAAGGATGCTGACGGAGAATGTGATTTTCATAGAATCACAGAACAACCAGATTGGAAGGGACCCATCGGATCTTCTAGTCCAACCATTCCTATCTAACACTAAACCAAGTCCCTCAAGACCCCATCCGCCCGTGCCTCAAACACCTCCAGGGAAAGGAAATCAACCACCTCCCTGGGCAGCCTATTCCAATGCCCAATGACTCTTTCTGTGAAAAACTTCCTCCTAATTTCTAGCCTAAATCTCCCCTGGAGGAGCTTGAGGCCATTCCCTCTTGTCCTGTCCCCTGGCACTTGGGAGAAGAGGCTAGCTCCCACCTCTCTACAACCTCCTTTCAGGTAGTTGTAGAGAGTAATGAGGTCTCCTCTCAGCCTCCTCTTCTCCAGGCTAAACAATCCCAGCTCTCTCAGCCACTCCTCATAGGATCTGTTCTCCAGCCCCTTTACCAGCCTAGTCACTCTTCTCTGGACTTGCTCCAGAGCCTCAACATCCTTCTTGTGGTGAGGGGCCCAGAACTGGACACAGGATTCAAGGAGCGGCCTCACCAGTGCTGAATACAGAGGGAGAATCACCTCCCTGGACTTGTTGGTCACACCATTTTTGATGACGGAATTAATGAAAAGTTGAGGTTTGAAAGGAGTACTGGACTGTCTTTGGTTTCTGGAGGTTAGGACAGGATCATAGACATTAAAAAACGGGAGGAAATCTGGAGGTGAGAAAGTGATGAAGAAAATTTCCAGTTTTGGTATAATACTTATGATGAGATAAAACTTGTTGCATAAAGGAGCAGTAGTAAATAGAGAATATTAGTAACAGAAAATAGAAAAAATGGAAAAGGACTAAGGGGTGCTGATTGATAGATGGCTGAATAGGAGCTATCAGTGTGACCAAGTGCCTAAGAAGGCCAATAGCATCGTGGTTTGAATTAGAAATACTGTGGCCAGCAGGAGTATGGAAGTGATCATAGCTCTATATTAAGCACTAATGAGACCACACCTTGAATTTTGTGTTTGGTTTGAGTCTCCTCACTACAAGAAAGACACTGAATCATTGGAATGAATCCAAAGAAGAGACACAAAGTTGACCGGTACTAAGTTGATGTGGTACTTAGCATCATGATTTAGTGTTGGCTTTGCAGTGTTAAGGGTTAGTCTTGGTGGTCATAATGGTCTTTTTCAGTATAAATGATTTGATGATTCTATAAAATGGCAATCAGGGAGAAAGCAAACAACATTGCTGAGTTTCTCAGTAATCATAAGATAGAGGTAATAATAAGAAAGAGAAGGTGTTAGCAAGAAGTTATCAACTGCTTTGATACTAGACACTCAGAAAACTGAAAGGAAGAACTTACAATACTCATACATATCATGTGAAGAAATAGTGAAATGTTAGCAGAAACCTAGAAGAACAGCAGTCAGAACTGGAATTAGTTTGAAATGCATCATCTCTTTAGTGAGACAAAAGTAAAAAAAATAATAAGAAATATCACCCTATTAATAAGATCACCAAAAATTTAAGCAAAATGCTAAGACAGTTAAACTAAAGGAGTCAAAGATTACTTTGGAGAAATACCATTAAAGCTATTCTGCTGGAGGAGAAAAGTTAAATTCCTATAAATATTTTTTATGGCTCCCTTCTCAATATATTACAAACAAACAAACAGACAAGCAAACAAACAAACAAATGAGAATAAATCCATCAAAAGGGAGTGACAAGACTTAGTCCATAATGATGTTGTATATTTGCAGCAAAGAAAAAAAATATTCAAAGCTGAAAATCTATAAAGAAATACCACTGAACTGTTGGAGGAATTAACATTTATTCTTATCTGGAAAAGATGGAAAACTTGAAATTTTGTCAAGCAAAACCTAATGGGGAAACACAACATCTGTCTGTGAGCATAGGATGATAAAAATGAGGAAAATAACTAGTCTACAGGTCAATGTTAGAATAAGCATGAAATGAGTTGAACTGTCAGTTGTTATAGTTAGCATGAGGATCAGAATATGTCATAGAATCATCTCGTTAGTGACAATCCAGAATAATTATTTGTATTGTTACTATTATTGATGTTATTCTACAAAAGAAATCACTCTGATTCCATTACATTGCAAAGATTTTGGAGTTGGATTTTTTGAGGCAGATTATCCCTAAGAAAGAGGATAGGACTAACGATTTAGCAAGTCTTTAGAAATCTTATTTGTTCTGAATCTAAGTGAGTAAAAAACCAGAAGTATGAAATGGCCAAGCTGACTGTGAAGAAAATCAGTAGCTGAAAAACCTACTGTCAGTCATCTGAAAGGGTATTCAGAGTAACAGAAGAAAGGTCAAGAATAAAGAAGTAACTGCTTTTAAGCAGGAAACACGTAAAATGGTTTTACAAAGCAATTTAGATGATAATTGTGTGCAGTCAATTGACTCCAGTCGATGACTCCATTCCAATTCACCAATTACACTTAGCTTTCTTAATGCTTAGAGGTACTTCAGAGAAGAGTAAATCACAATAAAAGAGGGGAATAATACAGGTAAGAAAAAAAGTTAAATAAAACCCTACAACTTTTTAAATCATTGTCCAAATATTCAAAGGTAATTCAAAATTTACGTGTTGAAGCAAGGAAGAAATTTTGTCTGAAGAACTCAAGTTATCTGAAGGAAAGTATTCAAGATTCATTTTTATGGGTTTGAATTATTCTCACTTGAATTAAGAGTTTGCTATTTTTAACTTATGTTGTACAGTATATCTTAAAAAGGAATTCATTTAAGGACAGATGTTTCAGTGAGAGAGAAAAAGGTAAGTAAACAAAACCAAGCAAACATTATCCCTGCCCTTGGGATTAGCTGGAAATAGGACTTGTGTCTGATGGGGCACATATATTGATTTTACAGAACAGGTGTTGTTTGCTGATGCAAATTAATGGTGGTACGTTTGTCCTGCCGAAACAGGAGACTCCAAGATAGGAGAAAGCAAATTTCTAGTAAAGAGATACAGTTCTGAGTTCCAGGAACACTCCAACTGTTTCAGCACAGAGAGTGTTGTTGAATAGCTGGTTTACCTTACCTGAAGGACACAACATGTGAAGCTGCATGTAAATAGATAAGGCTCTGATAGGTAGCCTGTTGAATCACAAGGTTCAGGATGGACCTTCTTGCTTTCTAGGCTCATCTACAGAGAGAAGCCTTGGTGCATGTGGATCCATACCTAGTCTCAGACTTGGACTATGGTTCATATCTAAAGGATTATGTGGAAATACGCATATGAGTTAGCCACCAGTCAGAGTTAGTACTACCTGTAAGAGTCTCCACAGAGGCTAATATCCACAGGGATAATATGTACTGGCAGTGAACCGAATGGGCTGTCACCAAAGAAGATAGACTGTTTCTCAATGCCTATCAGAGTCCCTCCCAAGGACTCTTATTGAGACAACTTCACAATGCCAAACCAGTGGGTTATTTATTTAAAGCAACAGATAAAAACAAGTTCAGAATTGCCTTCTATAAATTCACTTGCTGTGTAAGCACTAGATAATTACCACCAGTTAACAATCACAGAATCACAGACCCACAGGATCATTGAGTCCAAACATTCCTATCAAACACTAAACCATGTGTCTCAGCAACCCATCCACCCATCCTTTAAACACTTCCAGGGAAGGTGATTCAGTCACCTCCCCAGGCAACCCATTCCAGTGCCCAGTGACCCTTTCCATAAAAAAATTCTTTTTGATATCAAACCTGAACCTCTCCTAGCAGAACATGAGGCTGTTTCCCCTTGTCCTGTCCCCTGTCACTTGGCCAGATCTCCCTCCTCTCCACAACTTCCTTTCAGATAGTTGTAGAAAGCAACAAGGTCTCCCCTCAGCCTCTTCTTCTCAAGGCTAAACAACCACAGCTCTCTGATCCATTCCTCATAAGACTTATTCTCCAGCCCCTTCACCAGCTTTGTTGCTCTTCTCTGGACTCACTCCAGAGCCTCAACATCCTTCTTTTAGTGAGAGACCCAGAACTAGACATAGTATTCAAGATAAGGTCTCACCAGTGCTGAGTACAGAGGGAAAATAACCTCCCTGAAACTGCTGGTCACACCATTTCTGATACAAGCCAGGATGCCATTGGCCTTCTTGGCCACCTGGGCACACTTCTGGCTCATGTTCAGTCGCTGTCAACCAACACCCCCAGGTCCTTCTCCTCCAGGTAGCTTTCTAGACAGACTCCTCCCAATCCGTAGCTCTGCATAGGGTTGTTGTGCCCCAGGTGCAGGATCCAGCATTTGGCCGTGTTAAACCTCATCCCATTGGTCTCAGTTCAATGATCATATGTATACGCATGTTTATAAATATATGAGTCGGTAATAATTTTCCCAGCTAACGTCTGACAGAGGCACAACTCTTACCAGAAAGACATCCCTTCTTGGAGGACAGTATGCCGAAACTTTACCTGTCTTAAAATAACTATTTTTTTTATTGAACAAGATTACCAAATGTGAGCATAGTATTATGTGTTTCTTCAACACTCCGAAATTAAATGCTGCCAGTACCACTCTTATATTTGCAGTACTTGTGACTTCACTGAGAAAAGGCCAAAAAACTATACCAAATATCCAATGTCAGTGGATATATTAATTGTTTGGGAAAATGACATCACTGTTTCAGCTGATGGGGACTTTGTTAAAGCCAGTAGAGAGTGACTGATTGCCTTGATGCTATTGTTTTTCCTTTTTTATTATTTCACATCAATATATGCTATTCTAATTTACTGCCTCTCTCCCATGTGTCATCCCTGCTGGATTAGGTTTATAGTTAAAATATTCCTCTCTTTACAGAAAAATTTCTTGAGAATATTTATCTCTATGTTTCCTTACTATGTGTATTCTATCTTCCATATGCTCTATACCCAGAAACAGAGTTTTAGAAAGCTAACCTTTTTAATAATAAATACAATATGTCAAGCAAATGGCATAAGATTCAAGATGAAGATAATGAATAATTATGAATGATACTAATGGTCCCTTAATGTTAATGTCATTCTGATAATTTAATATGGCAATTATTTTTGCACGTGAAACACGTGCAGGTGCTTTGAATAATTATTTTAAAATCCTCATTTTCTAATTCTCTTGATAGTTTTGCAAATTTAGGATTGAGTAACTTTCATAGTAATTTTTAGTGTAATATGTTGTCATCATAACAACCACTTAACTCTTGAAGAACAACTTCACAGTAATAGTATTTATGGTTAAATCAATTAATTATATTTAGGATGATTTCTGTCAGTAATATTGCTCCACTGATAGTCTTAAATTAACAAATCATAACTCAGTTCATTTACTACATAAATTATACACCATGATTTGCTCTGTTTGTGAGATCATTGAATTTGAGGACTTGGCAAACATCTTCAGTATCAGTCATCAGTGTTATTTTCAAACCGAATGGGAACTCATAGATAGAGCTGCTTCAATATGAGAATGTGTTTCATATTGCAATTTTAAGATCAGTATTATATAGTTGTTTAAATTGAGGTCAAATTGGATGTTTTCTGTAGTTAAGATTCATAGATGTTTCTTAGAATAGTATCACCTTTTACAGAATCACAGAACAGAACAACCAGGTTGGAAGGCACCCATCGGATCTTCTAGTCCAACCATTCCTATCTAACACTAAACCAAGTCCCTCAAGACCTCATCTACCCATGCCTTAAACACCTCCAGGGAAGGTGACTCAACCACCTCCCTGGGCAGCCTATTCCAATGCCCAATCACCCTCTGTGTGAAAAACCTCCTCCTAATCTCCAGCCTAAATCTACCCTGGAGGAGCTTGAGGCCATTCCCTCTTGTCCTGTCCCCTGGCACTTGGGAGAAGAGGGCAGCTCCCTCCTCTCTACAACCTCCTTTCAGGTAGTTGTACAGAGCAATGAGGTCTCCTCTCAGCCTCCTCTTCTCCAGGCTAAACAACCCCAGTTTTCTCAGCCACTCCTCATAGGGTCTGTTCTCCAGCCCCTTCACCAGCCTCGTCACTCTTCTCTGGACTCAACATCCTTCTTGTGGTAAGGGGCCCAGAACTGGACACAGGATTCAAGGATTGGCCTCACCAGTGCTGAATACAGAGGGAGAATCACCTCCCTGGACCTACTGGTCACACCGTTTCTGATACAAGCCAGGATGCCATTGGCCTTCTTGGCCACCTGGGCACACTGCTGGCTCATGTTCAGTCGAGTGTCGACCAACACCCCCAGGTCCCTCTCCTCCTGGCAGTTTTCCAGCCAGGCTTCTCCCAGTCTGTAGTTCTGCATAGGGTTGTTGTGCCCCAAGTGCAGGACCCGGCATTTGGCCGTGTTAAACCTCATGCCATTGGACACTGCCCAGCGGTCCAGCCTGTCCAGGTCCCCCTGCAAAGCCTCCCTACCCTCCAGCAGATCGACACTTGCACACAGCTTTGTGTCACCTGCAAACTTGCTAAGGATACCCTCAATGCCCTCATCCAGGTCATTGATGAAGACATTGAACAGGACTGGACCTAGCACTGAGCCCTGGGGAACACCACTTGTCACTGGCCTCCAGCTGGATTTAACACCATTTACCACCACTCTCTGGGCCCGGCCATCCAGCCAGTTTCCTACCCAGGAGAGTGTGTGCTTATCCAGGCCAGAGGCTGACAGTTTCCGTAGCAGAATGCTGTGAGAAACTGTGTCAAAGTCTTTACTGAAGTCCAGAAAGACCACATCCACAGTCTTTCCCTCATCCAGCAGCCGAGTGACTTTGTCATAGAAGGCGATCAGGTTGGTTTGGCAGGACCTGCCTTTTGTGAACCCATGTTGACTGGGCCTGATCACCCGGTTCTCTTGTAAGTGCTTCATGATAGCACTCAAGATCACCTGTTCCATGAACAGACCACTGTCAGACCACTTAAAGAAGTATACAAGCGCAATTTTAATTGAGCTTAGAAAAAGTATTTGTTGCATGCACTACACAGCTGTCTTCTGTTCTTTTAATCAAAGATTAAGCTTTATATGCACTTACTGTCATTTGTTTGCTGCAGTTACTATATGCATAGTGTTTAGCCAAATAAAGTAAGCTTTGTGCTGCTCTGCATAATGGAAGCTATATATACCCTGTCTATATGCACTTAGTCTTTTGGGGTAATATTATTGTACACATGTTAACAAGGATCAAAACTGTCTTCAGATAGGATTGTTTTTTCAAGACGACTTGGCTCATTCTTTCTACAGTCTACCTTACGAATCTACTCTATCCATAGCAACATTAGGTAGTTTAAACTACAGAGTTATCTAGTTTAAGATAGATAAAAACCTTTACCCACTCACGCTAGACAAAGTTTCTGTTTCCTATTCATTTTGTACATTCAGTAGTTGTTGAAGAGTCATCAAGCTGCTCACTTGGCTTTGTGCTACACTTTGTCCAAAACTTTTTGTGATTTATTCCATTTGTGCCAGTTTTTCCAAATCCTTTCTATATTGACCCCAAACCTCTTTGAGTATAATTGAAATGAGACTAATAGGATTTATATAGCACAATTTTAAGTGTTTGTTACTGTCAGTAAACTTTATCAAGATATGCTTTATCCCATCATCAGGGTCAGTTATTAAAATGTTAAACAGCATTGGGCCCAATATTAATCCCTGGAAGACCTCACTTATGAAAGGTTGACAGTTTGTAAAGGAGCTGTTTACCACCGTCCTCTAGGTGCTCTCTATCTGCCAGTTTGTTACCCATTACACTCATCCAGACTTTAACACATCAGTTCCTTTAGGAAAAGGCTGTAGGAAACCTTACCAAAAGCCTTGAAGAAAACCAAGTAGACAATTTCCACAACCTGCCCCACATCAACTGAGCAGATTACTTTTTCATAGAAAGTGATCAAGTTTGTCAAGCACGATTTGCCTTTGATGAATCTGTGCTGGCTTTTCCAGCACAGAATTGTGTTTCATTTGACTTGTGATAATCCCCAAGAGGAGTCATTCCATAACTTTCCCTGTGACTTATGTAAGACTGATGGACCCCTGATTTCCTGGATCTTCTTTAGAGCTCTTCTTGTAGATGGGAGTGATATCAGTCTTCTTCTAGTCTTTGGAGACATCCTTTGATATCCACAACTTCTCAAAGATTATTATGCATTTTTTGCAATGAAAACTTATCTGCTGAAGTCATAGCCTACAAAGAACTTTGCTTTCTATCCAAGGAAAGCTAATGACACACTGAAAGACAGTAAACTTACTTAATGAGATATTGAACTATTGTTAGATTTTCTAGAACCTTACATATAATATTTGCTCAGGTCTGTTTAATTTGTATTCTAATTGTATTGTTTTTAAGAAAGGACTTCTGTACATCACAGAAATATTATCAAGACTCATTCTTTTCTAAAAAAATCTAGTAATCATATAAAACAAAAATTATAAAAGGTTTTAATAAAAAAATTTTATTTGTTTAACACTCTAATTGAAATAAAATAAAGCCATAGTTTTCAAGCAAGCTGAAAAACAGCTGTAGAACTTTCTTCCAGCAATCAGAAACAATGTATTGTTTTTAAGGGGTTTGTGTTTGTTGTTTGGTTTTGTTTCTTTTTCCTTTTTTTTCCTGGTTGAAAAATGTTTTGTTTAGTTTAGTTGAAATGTTTAAATGTTTAAATATTGTTCTCATAGTTATTCAGGTCTATCTTAACAAATTACTGTCCTCTTTGTACTAACAGCTCTTCCTTGAACAGCTGGGCACCCCTGGACTGCTCAGTGAAGCATCTAACCTACATACTATTGACCAGATCAGATATAACCACATAATATAGCAACATTATAGCTATATACTGTAGAGTTTATTAGCTTAAAAATAGCCCTCAATATTACTCGTGCACCATAACCTAGACAGTCCTGAAGTCAGTGGGTGCCAGCACATCTTTACGAATTGTAACCATCAAAAACATCGCTGTAGAATTTAAGGTGGCTATCTAGGACTTCTGCAGTTAACAGTCAAAAATAATATGCAGAAACAAATGATTAATTGTCCCCCACTCTCTGGAGTGGCCCATAACACATACTATTAATTGTTATCTCAAGTGCATATCTTTTATCTCCAATTACTGTAGGGGATATACATGTTCTGCCTATACTAATTTGAGTACCAAAGTTAGATAAGAAAATTACACTTATGTTATTGATCTATCCACGATTTCTATGTTGCTTCTATCTTAGAATTCATAGGATATTACCCACTAATATATTTATCGATTTTAATATATTAATGCTATTTATTATGACATTTATTAAATGTCAGGACATTGATTAGAACTTTGTACTGTAAACCACCTGATTATATTTCAGAATATTTAATAAATAAACAGATCCTAAAAAAGAAGAATATTTCTTAGTTATCCTTTTACTTTGGATATCGTTAAAAAGACAGAAGGGAACAGAAGAATGTAATTCTGCTGTACCTCATTTATCCTCAACAACTTGATTATAGTTTTAATATCCAAGGGAGACTTAAATGTGATTTTTCATATTTACACTTATGCTTGATTTTGGGATTTGTAATAGAAGTCACTCTGAAAAAAGAAAAAGAGATCATAGCAGGAAAGGTTAAAATCACTCTCCTGACTCTAAAATGTTTAAATTATTTGAGACTATACACCCTTTATTTTCTAGCCCAAAAGAATAAACATATAATACTGTAATGACATAAACTTTCATAAACACGCACGCAAAATTAAATTTCTGAATGGTTTTCCCTGTGTGGTAAAGGCTGCTTTACAGATTTGGGACTATGGTAGGTGATTTCTTCATTATTTAAATCACTAGACAGCATGTTTGTAAAATTTCTTCATTGTTGAGCTTTCATTTTAATGATAAATAATCAGTTAGTATAGACACAAAAAAATCTCATACACATGGAAGCATGACATAGTTTCCCATAGCAGGAAGACTATTATCTACCATACAGAACTTCAGGTAACTGGCTTAAGGAAAACAAACAAAGTTGGCATAGTATTGTCTATGAAGCACATGCAAGAGAAACATGTGATCAGGCCCAGTTAACATGGGTTAATGAAAGTGGAGTCCTGCCAAACTAACCTTATTGCCTTCTATGACAAGGTGACCTGTTTACTGGTTGAAGGAAAAGCTGTGGATGTGGTCTTCTTGGACTTCTGTAAAGCCTTTGACACAGTTCCTCATAGCATTCTGCTATGGAAACTGGCTGCCTCTGGCCTGGACTGGTGCACACTCTCCTGGGTAGAAAACAGGTTGGTTGACCAGGCCCAATCAGTTGTAGTGAATGGAGTTAACTCTGGCTAAAAACTGGTCACAAGTGGGGTTCCCCAGGGCTCAATGCTGGGTCCAGCCCTGTTCAATGTCTTTATCAATGACATCAACGAAGGCATTGAGTGTTGCATCCCAGTCTCACTCTTTGGTCTCCACCAGTGCCCCAAGTTTGTTTTTCACCTGGTGAAGATGAATACTATTCCACTGAAGCATCTTTTTTCATAGAATCATAGAATAATCAGGTTGGAAGAGGCCGACGAGTTCACCAAGTCCAACCATTCATATCAAACACTAAACCATGCTCCTTAGCACCTCATCCACCCATGCCTTAAACACCTCCAGGGAAGATGAATCAACCACCTCCCTGGGTAGCCTGTTCCAGTGCCCAATGACCCTTTCTGCAAAAAAATTTTTCCTAATATCCAGGATAAATCTCCCCTGGTGGAGCTTGAGTCCATTTCCTCTTGTCCTGTCACTTGGGAGAAGAGTCCATTACCCTCCTCTCTACAAACTCCCCTCAGGTAGTTAAAGAGAGCAATGAGGTTTCAGGTGAGATATTGTCTGTATTTGAGAAAACTTCTATTTCACCTACTCAGAGATATGTTTATTGCTTATCTCCTTCTCAAAACTCAGAGGACAGTAATAAATCATATGCACATTTTGCAAGTGTAACGTGAGGAAGAAACTAAGACTGTTGGTGGGCAAAGACCACCCTACAAACAGAGGTTTCAGTTTCAGAGGTCTGTTTGCATAAGGGGGAGGGCTTGGTTTCTTTTGGAAACTCCACCTACATTGTATAAGATTAAGATTCTCAGGAAATCATGGTGGTTTTCTCTTATTAGGTGTTAGATATTCTTGTAATATGGTGAACGTTTTAATTATGTTTTAACTCTAGAGCTACTGGATGATTTGCATATTTAAAAATTTATTTTTATTTAAATTTTATTTTATATTTTATTTTATTTCACTATTTGAGTAGCTAGAATTTACAGATGAACTTGAAATACAATTTTATTAAAGATTTTTATTGCTTTTTCCCTTGCTTAATGTCTGTGGCTGAATGAAATACATGTATCGTGTATCAAATGAAATGTGCTCTTCGTTGATGTTAAACTATAAACTACCTCATGATCTTGAGAGCGAATCCCAAATATCACTGTTGTACTGAAGGAAAACTGAATATCTTTGGATATTTCATAATTATATATTAAAAAAAGACCTCTCACATCTATCCAGTCAATCATTCTGGTTGTTACAGTGAAAGTGAAAAGGACGGCGTTTAAATATAGTTAAACAGTTAATGTAAAACACCTAGCTTGTCTTGCATAAATGTTTTGGGAGAGAATACAATACTGTAATAATAGCATATCTTGAAAAGTGGCTTCTGATAATTTCTTTCAAGCAGATGCATTTTAAGTAGTTATACTCTGTTAGACTTTGTACAGAGCTGTTTACATTAGCTTAAATTAAGTCATTAATTAATAATGACAAGATCCTTCTGTGCACTATTGAAAGAGATATGCAACTAACCTGCACTCTGACATGTAAATACTACCCAATGAAGAGTCAGTAAACTTTATGATTTCTGTAAGATACACAGATAGAAAACAATTACATAAGGTCATTTGGAAGGGAAATTGCAGTAATACATAGGCATACACTGAGGTAGCTTTTGTCACTATTTATGTCTTTGATGACTCCTATAATGAAGAGTAAATATGCACAATTCCACTGGGCCAAATCCAGCTGTGCAGCTGCAATGTATGTTGTGGTTATTCTGCACCACAGACACAACTAAAAGAACACAGAAATGCGGTTTAAATGGCTCCGTAAACTCATGGCTACTCTTCTTCACCAGAGAAGTTGGAATGCTTTGACAATCTGATCCATGAATTCTGAGTTTAATCTTTCATATCATCTCCTCAAATATTCTCCCCCCTTCCCTGGTTATGTTAGAAATTAGTTCTCTTTTCTTTTCTCTGCATTTTTTTTCCTTTGTATCTTAATGCATGGTAAATGTGAAATTGTGCTGAATGCAAATTATCTGCTATAGTTACCGCTGTAGACATTTAAACCCTTTGTCTTTTCTGAATTAACATTTTTATGCCCAGTTGTATTATGTGTATAATAACAGGAGTTGTTATTGATGCTATGCTTCCCATGATTTAGCAATATAATATTATAACCTCCTAAATTGGACTTTCAAGAATAATTTACTGGTTGAATGAGAATATTCTTCTAGGAAAAAAATAAAAAAGGAGTAGGTCAGTTCACTCAGTAATTTTCTTCTTTGATGAAATCAGAACACTATGGGTCTATTAATATGTGGTGTCACTTTGGTTCATCATATATGTAGATCAATTATCCAACATGTCAGAATGGTTTTTTTGCATAAAGGAATAAACAGAACTTTGTGAGACAGTCACACTACTACCAAGTCATGTGAAATTCTACTCCTCCTCTGTTTCCCTTCAATTATCAGTGCCAGATATCATCAAGCCAAGTCTATGAATTGGCTAGTTTTTAATCTATTTCACATGTCACATGGTGATAACATCATAGTAATCATATTTGCTTAGCAATGAGTGAGATTCCTTATAGAATATAAAATGTATAATAGTTTCAATAAGACATTCGTAGTTTTATCAAGGACACTTAACAAATTAATTGCCAGTATTCAGTGGCATATATTATATGACTCTAATTCCTTACAAATTAAATAATATATAACATAATTTTTTTGTTTTGCCAGGGGCTGACATCTTATTGGCAGACACACTGCATCCTGTTTCTTTTTTAAAGTGTCAGTCCAACATCAGCTCTCTTCTCATTCTGTGATTTCCCTACTATTATAACATGAACTGAGAATCAGTATCAATGAGTCAGTCTGCTCCTCAGCCAGCACTTTCAGAATCCTTTTAGATAAGCTTTAGAAATGTTTGGTTTGGTTTGGTTTAGAAGTACAGTTAGTATTTACTCTTAAAATATCATCTACACACTGCTAGGATATAAATAATTTCATTACCTTTGGTATGCGCTAATTTTATTTCACTGTTTTTCCTATTAACAGAACAGTGAGTTTTATGGAAAAAAAATCCTTAGCTTTTCTCCTTTAATACTGACATTTCATTAATGCTATTAATGCAACAGTTTATTTTGATTTCTTTTGTTTTCAAAGTAAGAAAACAGAAATAGAAAACCAGCATGCAATATAAATGTATGTACACATATGTATCTATATTTGTATGTCTCTAAGCATATGTTGATTAAGATATGTAATAAATGTATAGATAATCAACATATATACACGTAAATTTATGTAAAGCATGTGTTAAATGCAGACATATCGTTGCCTTCCTACTATCTTTAATTTTTGCTTAAGGTCTCTTTCATATGTTATTACTCTTCAATAAACTTCTGATCTTGACATTCATTCATTATTGCATACCTTAATTTTCTGTCATTTATTGAACATTTTGTGCATCGAATGTTGTATCATGAAATTCCTATAAAACAAAATTTACAAAAATTTTTGCGTATAAGATACCTTAAAAAACACGAAAAGGTTAATTTTGTGAATAAAAGCAGAATTTTATCTAATTCTTCTTTACATGAGAAGTATTATTATTCTTCCTGATGACTAAATTCAGTTCTACATCCCTTATTATGAAGAATGGATTAATACTAATTAACACTAATCCATTCTTCAGGAAGGTATCTTATTTTGGAATATCCATTCCTCTTTTAAGATATTCTCACTTTTTCATCTTTAGAAAATCCTAGGTATACATTTAGAACAGGAAAACCTTTTCTTCTTTACTCTTAATGTCCCGGTAGGAACTAATATACTTCCTTTCCAGAAGAGAGCTGTCTGCTGGAGTCTGATGCTCTATACATGGGAAGCAACTAGGCAAAGTTCTTACATCCAGGAGGTGATTGAAGAAGCCATAAGCTATGTCGTCTCCTTCACACCAGGAAAGATCAGTGATGCTGTACAATGCTAACCAAGAATATTTGCTGAGTGACAGCTGACAACATATGAATAATAATGAATTTCTTGGCAAACACACGGTGATGAAATACGTGGCAAAACTCTGAATTATTACCTTGTATGCAATGTGATTAACTAGGTATGTATTGTGAATACTTTGTGTCTGGCTGGTGTGCCTTAAATGGTAATTAAAAGATTAAACTGTGGCTCAAGTGGTTTTGCTGAGTGATAAGCAATTAAGCTGGTTATCAGTAAACATCCTGGACCTATTTGGCATATGATACAATAACTAACACAGATGAGCTGGGAGCAACATGTCAGATGTTATAGATGGTACATATGGCACCCTCTGGCATAATGAAATAGAAAGTGTTAATTCCCAAGCATTACTAATCCATCCCTTTTCAAATAAAGGAAGGAAGGAAGGAAGGAAGGAAGGAAGGAAGGAAGGAAGGAAGGAAGGAAGGAAGGAAAGAAGGAAGGAAGGAAGGAAGGAAGGAAGGAAGGAAGGAAGGAAGGAAGGAAGGAAGGAAGGAAGGAAGGAAGGAAGGAAGAAAGGAAGGAAGGAAGGAAGGAAGGAAGGAAGGAAGGAAGGAAGGAAGGAAGGAAGGAAGGAAGGAAGGAAGAAAGGAAGGAAGGAAGGAAGGAAGGAAGGAAGGAAGGAAGGAAGGAAGGAAGGAAGGAAGGAAGGAAGGAAGGAAGGAAGGAAGGAAGGAAGGAAGGAAGGAGAAAAAGGCTATATCCTCAAGTAGATATCTCAATATCCCTTCCAAACCTGGTATAGCATTGTCTGTAATAATATTAGGAGTTACAGATGTGACAAGAGGACAGGTAGTACAGTGTAAACATAATCACTGAGAAAGTTTAAGTATCTCAGTATTTCACAGAACAGCATCAGAAGAACTAATCCTAAAATTAATTCTGGTGCAGATATTTAATTAGGATAGGAAAAGTTAGTTATCTGTGCTTGTATTTTAAAACATAATTTGTTTGATGAAAAGTTCCTGAATTATAAATTATTTTGGGTATAGATATATTCACTGACAAATCTATTCCAAATTTGACTAATTGATTCATCTTAACAAAAAGGAAAATGTCCCACATTAATTAGTCAAGCAAGTGCTTCATAAAATAGTTTCCAGGAAACAGGAGACAGATTCAGGCCTCTACTGCCATCTGCTTCAGAAAGTGAGTTTGATTTAGGGTTCTCCATATCTTAATTGAAGAGAGTTTTGGTTTTTTTTCAAGAACACCCCCACTCCAAATAGATTCTGTACATTTTTATTAATTTTTCTGTAATGCAATCATAGAATCATTTTTCTATAACAGAATCATAGAATGATTTCAGTTGAAGGGACCCTAAAGATTATCTGGATCCAAGTCCCCTGCTATGGACAGAGACACCTTCTACTAAACCAGGTTGCTCAAGACTTCATCTGATTTGACTTTGAACACACCCAGGGATGGGGCATAAGTTCCTCTGGGTAATTGTTCCAGAGCCTCACCATCCTTATTGTAGAAAATTTGCTCTTAATGTCTAAGTATTCCTCTCTCCACTTTATAGCCACTCTCCCTAGTCTTATCACAAAAGGCTTTTGTGAAAAGGCCTTCCCCAACTTTGGATGGGCTTTGAGGAGCCTAACCTAGTGGGAGGTATCCTTACCCGTGGCTGTGGGGATGGATTTAGATGATCTTTAAGGCTTCTTCCAGCTCAAATCATTCTATGATTCTTATCCACCAGCACCTCCAAGGCCTTCTCTTCAGGGCTATTCTCAATATATAATGATGAGATTTGATTTAGATTACTTAGTAGAGCATGTAATAGTATGTTGAAATCTTTGTATAGATGTCTACAAACATATTCAGTCATAAAATCCATGGAGTTAAGGCTCAGTCTGAGAAACTAGAAAGTATTGATGACATCTACATGAGTTTATCAGGTAACGACTCAGGATTACCTATGCCCCTTTTCAGTGGATGATGAAATTGAGCAACACATACCATATAAGTGTCTACAACACCTAAAAATTTTGTAGGAAACATATAATCATCAGATGCAGAAGACTGTATTCAACTATCACTAAAACCATCCAATGATGACAAAGACATGTACATACCCAGAATGCACCACTGGGGCTTGTAAAAAAAGCTCTGTATCATTTTGGGCCAGTACTAGAAGGCAGGGGAGGGGTGATCCAGGAAAAAAGGTAGAAACCAAGGAGTTTGTGCATTACAATTTTAATTCTAGTATTATTTGTATTAATATTTTTTCTGCATTTGCATGTGCATTCTCTCTAACATTATCTGTTGACTAAAAATTATTTTTGATCAAGACAAGTTCAGACGGTGCAAGCCAGAGAAATCATAGTTTTGTGCTGCTCTAATAGTATAGAATAAGAAAGAATTTATCACCTCCCTTTCCATGAGGGGCCAGTATTGCCAGCTGAAGAGGTTGAAGACAGCAATCTGTTGGTAGTTCGGGCTCGTATACAGAAGACAGAAAATGAATAAAGACATAGGAATGTCATAAGAAAGCCCTTGTTCTAAACACATTCCACGTGTTGACTCAACATCAGGTTTACCACTGAAAGTTCAGCCTTCTTCAAGAACTAAAAGAATACGTTATTTCACCTCTCTTTGTCAAACCACAGAAATGAGGGATTTTTTTAGTCTATATTTTCCTAGATATGGACAATGAGTAGTTTTTGGAAGGTTGTTTTCCTTGGTAGTCCCAGCACACTTTATTGAGGCAGACAAGCACAATCACATTTGTGCAGTGTTATATGACTGAATGTTCCAGACATATTGCAAAAGAGACTCTCACTATAAAATACAGTGAAAAATTCCCTCATGTTTTTTTTTGTTTGAAGAAATGAGAACACCTATAAACATCTCGAAACAACAAATGAAGAAAAATAGATTGCTTTATAAAATATTTATGCAGTCCTTTCACGGGGAGACAAGTCAGTGATTTACAGAAATTAAAATGAATTCATACTTATGAATAAAAAAAGATAAACCTATACATTAATTCTGAAAATACCTTGGAATAGAAAACTGCATCACTTTTCTTTCAAAAGAATTTGAGAAGTATGTAAAATAACTGTATGTTGTAAGAAAGAGAAGCAGTCAGATCTAAAAATTTTCTCCAAGTTACATGGTAATGAATTGAACTCTCACGGCACAAGTAATACTTCTTAACTCGGGGCATCATAGGAAAGCAAGAGAATGTAGATTGTACTTGTATGGTTGTGTCTTTCATGTTGGAAAGCACTATTTTACTAAACTTATTCAAATCAGACAATGGAAAAACTTATATATATATATACACACTCATAAGAGAAAGGCTTATGAAATTGAATTATGCCTAGCTTATAACCAAAAAGTTAATTACTTATAAAGAGAATAGCAAAAATACAAATACTCTCACTCTTTGGGAATGACAATATCATGTTCTTGTAGTGGGTTCTCGGGGAATTTCCACTTGTACTTTCTGAACCCACTACAAGAACATGATAAATCTTTTCTTAGAGATTATAGTGGCTTGTGCTCCACAGACTTCCTGACTCAGAGTAGGTGCCATTTGATGTATCTTTCAGCAGCAATTTCTTGAATGAAGTTATTTAAATTTAAATCACCACCTATCTCACCACTTAATAAATAAAGGGTGAAAGAAGATAACGTGATGTATCTGTACAATGTGATTAGTTTGTCTATCTGTGTAACTAACTGAAGGAGAGAGAATTCTTGCATTTTGATGCACTATAGAAGGAGAAAAGAATAAAAAGATAAAATCACCATCAATTTGATTGTCAAATCAGAGAATCACAGAATGGTTTAGGTTGGAAAAGACCATGAAGACCTTCAAGTCTAACCTTCAACTTAGCACTGCCAAACCATGTCCATAAGCACTACACCTACATATCTTTTTGAACACTTTTGGTGATGCTGAGTTATCTACTCTCCTGGGCAGCCTCTTCCAATAGCTGAGAACTATTTTGGGGAAGATGTTTTTCCTAGCATTATTCTAAGCTTCCCCTGGTGCAACTTGAAGTCATTGCTTCTTATCCTATCACTTCTTCCTTGGAAAAAAGAAACCAACACCACCACACTACAACTTTCTTTCAGGTAACTATAGAAAGCAGTAAGATCTCCCCTCAGCCTCCTTTTCTCTAGGCTACACAAGCCCAGTTCCCTCAACTGCTCCTCATAAGGTTTGTTCTCTAGACCCTTCACCAGCTTTTTTTGTCCTTCTTTGCACACGATACAGCAGTTCATTTTTTCTTGTAGTTAGGGGCCTAAAACTAAACACAGTATTCAATGTGTGATCTCACCATTACTGCATATTGAGGGAGAATCACTTCTCTAGTCCTGTTGACATTTTTTTCTGATACAAGGCAGTAGTTATTGGTCTTTTTGGCCACCTGGACACAATGCTGGTTCATATTCAGTTGGCTATTGACCAACATATGTAGCTTCTTTTTCACAGGGCAGTTTTCTAGCCCTTTATGCCAAGCCTGTAGCATTTACAGGTGTTGTGGCCCAAGTGCATGACCCAACAATTAGCCTTGTTGAATCTCATACACCTGGCCTCAGCTTACTGATTTTGCTTGTCCAGATCCCTCTGTAAAGCCTACCTACCCTCAAACAGACCAGCACTTCTGCCTAACTTGATGTCATCTGTAGACATTCTGAGGGTGTACTTGGTCTGCTACTAAGATAATGGATAAAGATATTAAATAGAACTAAGCCCATGGAAGTACCACTTGTGATTGGACATGAACTGGATTTATCTCCATTCACCATCACTGTTAGGACTCAACCATTCAGTCAGTTTCTTACCCAGTGAAGAGTATGCCCATCCGAGCCATGAGCAATCAGTTTCTCCAGGAGAATGCTGTGGGAGGCAGGCCAATAACTTGACTAAAGTTTAGGTAGACGACATCCACAGGCTTTCCTTAATCCAATTTTGGATCACCTTGTCATAGAAGGAGATCAGGTAAGTCAGGCAGGACCTGCCTTTCCTAAACCTATGCTGAATGATCCTGTAGATGTCAAATGATGGAACTCAAGATGATGTGCTCTGTACCTTCCCTAGTTCCTTCAGCACCCTCCAGTGGATATCATCTGCCCCATAGACTTGTGTGTGTCAAGGTGAAGTAGAAGGTCACTAAAAATATCCTTTTGGATTATGGAAGCTCCATTCTGCTCCCTATCCCTTTCCTCCAACTCATGGAGCTGAGAACAGAGAACAATTGGTCTTAATATTAAAGAGTGAGGTGAAGAAGACATGAAATGTCTCATCAAACATTTTTTTCAGCAACACAATAAAATGAATAATCAGTCAGGTTCGGTAATCAGCCATTCACAAATAAGATTAAGTTTAAAGAATAATGTTTTAGAGAAGTATAGAAAAAAAATTCTCTAAGTATATAGAAATCAATAAACCAAAAATATGAGAGAAGTCCACAACTCTTCTCCATATAGCTCAGAGGAACAGCGTTAAAGGCCTTTACAAAAAACTTCCCAAAAACTGATAATTCTGAATTCACATCATTCTTCGATGTTAGAGAAGATATTGTGATAAAAGGTTTTTATCTTGTATAGCATGCATGATTTACCTGATATTCTAAATTTCTGTGGGTTTTATGGCATTTTTATTCATTTTTCTAAACAATTACTTTAACAGAAATATTTACAATTCAAATTTATCTTTTATTTTTTCTCTTTAGGGTGAATTTCATCAACATACTAATCGATAATTCAGAACTTACTAGAGACTGAAAAAAAGATTTGATAAACAAGAAAAAAGAAGGCGGCTTTGGGAAACAGCTTTTCTTCTCAGTTTAAAGGATTTGTTGCATTTACTACTGCTTTTAAACATTACACCTTTTTTCCTGTGAACTTAAATTTACTTTTGAGATCTTCTTTTGGTTTAGGACAGTATATTCATCCTGACTAAGACTACTAAAAATCTAGTCAGACAGCTAATTGCTAGAAATTTCAAAGTGAATTGATAAATGCAGAAATAGGAGAATGTGTCATGAGCTTTACATAAATGCCTGTCCACTCAGCCATCAATGGGATAAATGAAAGGTGCTCAGAAATCAGGCTGTAGCTGGACTACTCACATCTAACTCTTACCTCCTAAAAGCATGATGTCTATAGTCACTGATGAAACACAAGTGCCTAGCACTTGTGGGATGACTTACCATTATGAAAAAGCTCCTATTTTAGAAGGATTCATTCCAAAATTTCTTTTGCCTGTACTATATATTGTCTTCACTGTCTAAATATGGTGGACTTCATTTGCCTGAATGTAAACATCAAGTGCAATGTCAAATCTGTTGTACTATCCAAAACTTTCACAGAGGGCCAGAAGGACAACTTTGAGAGAAACCTTTCTAGAAAGACAACTGGACACCATGATGTGTTACATGAAGTCACATTACTCCAGGCATCCAGATTACAGGTAAATTTGAGTATTTTTTCTGAGCTCCTACTGTGAACATTGTATCTAGAATCAATGTGCAGGACTTGATTTCACAATGACAGCTATTGTCACTTGAAATGTTTGGTGGTATCCTTACAGTTCTTTATAGGCATGAATGTTTCCTGTGTCACTCCCAGAACTCTCTGGATATCTTGGATATACTAGCACTGTTGAAATGGCACCAGAAGTCTGAGTTCCGTCAGTTGAGTAGAGTCTTTCATAACAAAAAAACTGGTTTGGAATATCCTTAAATACATCCTTAGACATGAAATATATATTTATGTCTATTAATATATGTATATATGTAAAATGACTTTGACCATTAAAAGACTGCCAAAAGTTTAACCGAAGCAACTTAGTGTTCAGTATTGTTGAAAATTGGAAAAAAAAACTAATGCAAAGCACAATTATGAGAATAAATTCTGTTAATAATTTTCTTGTAAAATAGTCATATTTTGGCAGTTTATAAAGAGTAGATTTTTTAATTTCCTAAGGGCAAAGCAGTCACAATGACTTTGTAACTCACTCTGGAAAATTATTCCTTTTCTCAGTTTTCTCCTAATCCTTTCAGAATGCTTGTATTTCTTTAGGAAATTCTGGATGTAATGTTGTAAGCAGGAATAGACTTTTCTCTTAAAACTTCAGTGCAGACAGATTCTAGCCAGTCCCCAAACTGGGCAACAACAGTCAGTAAGCCTACAGAATGATGTAGAAAGGCAGGTGTACAAGGCTTCTAATGTTTTTTTAATAGGTGATAGAGACCTCAATGGTTGTGATGTCTTGGTCCAGTAATAAAGTCTCTTTGATGTTGTTATTACTATGTATTTAGTCTGACCCAAATTTCCACCCTCATAAAACCTACTTCTCTTTGTACATACATGCAATCAAAATTTTGTGATATCTGCTCCCAGCCATAAGACTGAAGGAGATACTACATTTCTTTTTTATCTTCTGAAAAATAGTTTTTCAATAGATTACTAATTACAATGAGTGGAAGCTTTAAATATGTGGGGTTTTTTTGTAAAATATATATTTTTTAACACAGACCTATCAACATTTTAAGAAACTTTACACAGTGATGGTGTTACCGTGCAAAATGAATTATTTGAAAACTAGCACAACACTTACAGTTGATTTATAGTTCTACAAAACAATGTGGAAATAACTGCAGACAGTTATGTTATTCTATATCATCACCATGCAATACTTCAGGTCAAAAAGAGTTTTTTTCTATATTAATGTCATGTGGCTGAGTGGTAGGCCTCAGGACTTTTCGCTGTGACATTAGCAGAATAGCTGAGAGAAACAAATTTGTTCAAGAGAAAAAGGGAAAATAACATTCTGACCTATTTTTTTCTTTCACAATGTTCTGACCAAAGATGAAAGTTAAGAACAGAGACATTGATCAACTGAAGGAGGAGCAGTACCGAAAAAAAAAAAAAAAAAAAATTACAAAGGATTTTTTTAAGTCATATTTCATTTCAATCAAGTACAGAGTTTAGCCACTGGACCTCCTTCTCTCCAACAAGGAGGTATTGTTGGGGACTGTGAAGCTGAAGGGAAGCCCTAGCTCCAGTGACCATGAAATAGTGGAGTTCAAGATCCTTAGGATACTGAGAAGGGTGCACAGCAAGCTCATTACTTTGGACTTCAGGAAAGCATACTTTAGCCTCTTCACAGATCCTGTTGGTAGAATACCATAAGACAAAATCCTGGAAGGGAGAAAGACTCAAGAAAGCTGGTTAATATTCAAGGATCACATCCTACAAGCTCAAGAGCAATACATCCCAACAAGAGGAAACCAGGCAAAAAGGCCAGAAAGCCTATAAGGTGGAGAAGGAGTTCCTGAACCAACTCAAACACAAAAGGAAGACTATAGAATGTGGAAGCAAAGACATATAACTGGAGAGGAATACAGAGAAATTGTCCAAGCAGACAGGTATCAGGTTAGGAAAGATAAAGCCCATAAAGAATTAAATCTGGTCAAGGACATCAAGGCAACAAGAAAGGATTCTATGGATATGCCAGTGATAGAAGGAAAACTAAGGAAAATGTGGTCCCTTTCTGGAAGGAAATGGGAGATAAAATTTACTTTAAGATGATGAGATTTATGAAATAGATACACTAACATCAAATCTAATAATCTTATGCATAAAAGTGGAAGTAAAAAGGTGAATCCTTGATGCATCAAACAGAACTGCCACAGAACAGTTCATAGACATTTTTTAAAAATGCTTAGAACTTAAGATGTCTGTAAATGACAAAGGTCTGATTCTCACTTTCGGAATTTAGTTTACACTGACGTATAATTTACTTCTCTATTGCTTATGTCCATAAATGAAAGAAATCAGTACTGATTTGATAAGAATTTTTTAAAGTCTGAGAGTGTGATTCCCACTGAAATGAAAGAACTGCTGATATTTGGCTGATGTGATTGCTATACTGGTGTTTGAACTTTATTGTATGTATTTACTATGCACAATATGTTAATGCAGCTATAGTAATCCTAATTGTAATTTTATTATTTGAAATAGAAGTAAAAAAAAAGGTATCCTTCTAAATTAGAAATCAATTGTTTTCTAAAAGTAAGGGTTTAAAAATGCCATGGAAGATGAGAGGTGGTTAAAGGAGGTTAGATATAGCCCCTTCTTAGAGGAAGTTCTGTTGCCAAGCAACAAAATCCATGAAGTATTAGGTTCATAAAATGCTGATTAATTAATATACTAAGTTGATAGTGAACAAAGCTATAAATTGTATTTGCAAGGTTATATCAAAGAGGCAGATGAAACCTTCCAGATAGCAGCTTCAACATTTGCTCAAAATTTGATCCTATGATCAAACTTACATTTGTTCCGGAGGAGAGCTAAGAGCCGGACACTATTGCAAATTTCACAGAATCACAAAATCACAGAACAACCAGGTTGGAAGGGACCCATCGGATCTTCTAGTCCAACCATTCCTATCTAACACTAAACCAAGTCCCTCAAGACCTCATCCACCCGTGCCTTAAACACCTCCAGGGAAGGGGAATCAACCACCTCCCTGGGCAGCCTATTCCAATGCCCAATGACCCTCTGTGTGAAAAACCTCCTCCTAATCTCCAGCCTAAATCTCCCCTGGTGGAGCTTGAGGCCATTCCCTCTCATCCTGTCCCCTGTCACTTGGGAGAAGAGGCCAGTTCCCTCCTCTCTGCAACCTCCTTTCAGGTAGTTGTAGAGAGTAATGAGGTCTCCTCTCAGCCTCCTCTTCTCCAGGCTAAACAACCCCAGCTCTCTCAGCCACTCCTCATAGGTTCTGTTCTCCAGCCCCTTCACCAGCTTTGTTGCTCTTCTCTGGACTTTCTCCAGAGCCTCAACATCCTTCTTGTGGTGAGGGGCCCAGAACTGGACACAGTATTCAAGGAGTGGCCTGTGTTGAATATCCAATACTACAGAGGCTTAGTACCTTACTATAAAAAGTGAATCTGGTTGATACATTGTGAGAAATGAACAGTCACAAGAACTGCTAAAAAATTTATTAGAGATATACTCCCCCATTTCTGCTTCTAAATCAAATAAGAAAACTAAAGAAAGGTTGTATTTTTACATATCTGTTCCATATTCTGGTCCTGAACAAAGTTGAGTCTACTGGAGAATAGTAGATGAATGACTGATATTGTAATTCAATTACAGAAACTTTGTAAAAGCTTCAACCATGTGGGAGAATCTTAAATTGAGATATCTCAAAAGATAGAAATATGTGTGTGAAATATGATTTTGGTTAATTAGCCACTTAATAAACCAGTGTTTCTATCATTCAGTTATTTTTCTTGATTTTGAGATATTCTTGATATTGCAATTTGAGTAATTCTGGACATCAGAGTGTGGGTTTATGATTCCGTAACTGTATGAAACTGACAGAGTATAGTGCTCTGTGGAGCTTGTGATGAGAGAGGAAGCCATATAATTGGGCTAAGGAAGTACTCTTTCTACACTGAAACTATACTCTTGTGTTGTACCTGGTGTTTTAATAAGGGTCTGTATCACTCTACTTTCTTACTTTACTTTTTTATTTTCTTACTTGCTTTTATTATAGATAATATATCCTAGTAGTGGTATTTATTGGAGGAACTATTCTCAACAGTTTTCTTATTTGCATAATGCCCTTTAACACTCATGGGATTAATTTTATCTTTGTGTCAAATGCATACAAATAGATTCCTCTTGGTACTTGATGCTACTAGAATTAGGGACTACTAAACTTTGAAGGGAAGCTAGGAGACTGACTTAAATACCCCTGAAAGTCAAATACTATATATGAAAACCTAAGATAATGTCATTTGTATTCTTTATAAATTATTTTCTTTTTTTTTTTTTGGCTAAATTAGTAGTTTTAGTGGAGAATGCCTCAACAATATTAAGAAAACAAACCAAAACCTCTGAGAACACTTGAAGTTTTGCTTTTTCCACTTTATAAAAATATCTTTCATAACATGCATTGGCTTAAAAATTAACTATAACAACAGCATCATCTGAATTGGCTGTTTACAACTCATTAGAGCTATGTTTATTATGTGTTTGATAGCCTTGGGAGCAGAAGGGTTAAGGGGGCTGGTAAGGTGGAATAGTTGTGCACAGAAGGCAAAAGGGACACGAGTGAAGCTACTATTCCCTTTGACTGGAATCTATGCCTAGTAGTTTTGCCCTTTCAAAATAACCTCACACTACTCAGTTCTATAATCCTTACTTCTGCTGAGCAGCACTTAATTGTGAGAGAATTCTCTTGAGTATTAATGAGAATAATCAGAAGAATATCACTACTCAGGCTGCGTAAGAATCAAATACACAAGAACAATTTCCAAAAAGTGTGTTGTTAAAGCAATTAGAGGTGCAAGGAGAGTAGCTCTCCTTCCGGGATTTCAGTATGAAAATGAAAGTCTAATAACATTCATTTTCATCATGTTGACTTGATGAGCTGGTCACAAGTAACATAACCAAGATGTGATTGAGAAAAAGGAAAACTAATGATAAGGGTAGAACATCACAATTGCATATATTGCTTCGAAGCTTCTTGCAGAAAGGACATTTGACTGAACAAAGCAGTGTGCTTTCATTACAGTTTTAATAAATAATACTGTTTTGTAAACATCTTTAATGAAATGAAAAGTAAACTGCAGGTAGGGTGATGCTTCTTTCCTGGGGTATATCTCCTTACTGTTTCCATTAGTTTTATTAACTTATCTGATATTCCACAGTGAATATTAATGAAAATAATACAGCAATTAAAAACTTATGGAATAATTACTTATTCTTTCTGTATTTTCAAAACAGCATTGGTGTCACATTTTATTAGTAACTTTAGTATACCGTGTTGCATATTTATTAATATTGTATAAATTGAAAAAAAAAAATAAAGCAAGGTCCATAGGGTTGAATCTAGCAATATCACTAGCTCTGGCAGTGAAATTTTACAAGACATTGCCTACTTTTTTATAGTGACATAGGTGGTTTTATATTTTTTTTAATATATAAAATGTATGTAATATACATATATTTGCAGAACTTAAAATGTATTCAGAGACTGATCCTCGTTAGACTATGCTATGTAGAAGCAGGTGCCAAGAAGAACCCATTTCAAAGTTTGAATA
Organism: Coccyzus lansbergi; assembly: GCA_033558105.1. Classification (NCBI taxonomy): domain Eukaryota; kingdom Metazoa; phylum Chordata; class Aves; order Cuculiformes; family Coccyzidae; genus Coccyzus; species Coccyzus lansbergi. The sequence continues at coordinate 1,175,376 of JAUMJK010000168.1, forward strand.
CAGGTTTAAAGTTCTAATTCTTCTTTGGAAGCAACACATATAGATGACAAATCACTTCATGGTAGCAAAATGCAGAAATCTAATAATAATGATTTTGGATCATATGTTATCAATATATCAGTTCTTGCTTTCTGAGTAAATGTGTGAGAATCTATATGTCAACAGCATTTTTTGCAAGTGTAACTTCTTTCAATAAATCATTGAGAGCTTGGTGGACATTTCTTTATGTGAACCAAGAAGAATCTTAGAGAGGCAGAAAAATATGTTAAAAAAAATTTGTTCTGAAAAAGGAATGACAAGCAGCACAGCAGGAGCTTAAACAAACAAAAACAACCTTGGTGTTTGCTATTCTTGTCTAGTGACAGCTTTGTGTAGGGCATCTAGCTGTTAGAGTGCCATTTATGAGAAGGATCTGGCAGCATGTAGCATCGTGGTATCACAACAAAGGAAGAAAATGAGATCCTGTTCTTTTTTTTTTTTTTCCCCTCCATGAAATCCATACTGATAGTCTCTGTTTTCTATGTTGAATTTATTTATTTGGTACATGTGTGTGGTGGTGTTGTGAGATAGTTTTGCAGTAGTATGCATTAAACTTGCACTCAAGAGATGCTCCTGTCCTTCTGGAATTCTTTTTATTGGTTTGGTTTTTCCAGAGTCACTAAATAAAGAATTTGTGGTTGGAAAGATTGAAAAGGAGAGGCACATTCCCCAGTGAGAAAAAGTAGCTTCAGAGGCAGACACAAAGTTTCTTTTTTTTTCTCCTCAGGCAAGAAAGAACAGATGACTCAGGGGAAATGATGAAAACATGGACATACTTCTTACTGCAACACTAATAATATTCTCCCATTTTGCATAATTCATTTGCTTGATGACAATTGTTTCCCCTCACATGCTGCCAATCCTCCCTCTGCACAGGGGACTTAATGTAATTCACTGCAAGAAATAGTTCTATTTAAGAAGTAGCAAGGATGAAATTTCTTCTCACCTCACATTTTTTCATATGGTACCTTTCCAAGGTGTTTATCACCAGAGACTTCTAACATAACGTAACGTAACATAATGCAGAAGTACCTTTCTTCCCTCTGTTTCTGTCTGAATTAATGTTACAGGTATACTGCTTTGCTACCAGAATTTTCACGTCTCTCTCTTTTCTTTGCTTCCTCTGTTTCCTTCCTAGATTGTTAGTAGTTGGGGTCATGCTGCCTGAAGAATCATTGATCCTGAGCAAATACATCTTTCTTTTAATAACAGATATCCCTTTCCCACTTCTACATTATGATTAGAAATAGAAATGCCATTTGCAACAAGCAAGATGCTACTTTTCTAAATAGAAAATCTTTTAAGAATCCAAGACATACAAACAAATATTATCAGTGATGCTGGTGTTATCAGTCTAAGTGATGCTGCTTCTGTATCAGTTTCTTAACTATAATTTCGTTAACTTTTAACAATTACTATCAGACAAATTCAGAATAAAAATATGGGCCAGTTCCAGAATTAATGGAAGGCATTAAAACTTCCCTTCATTACAGTGAGGCTGAGATGAGACTTACACAGTTATTTGTTAAAATTAAGAGATTTTTTAAATGCTGGAAGCAACAAGACACACTCAAATTTCACACACTTTCCTCAAACTAAGAATGTTTTTCTTTTCCATCAGAGTTCACAGGTCACAAAAACAAGGAAGGAAGAGAGGAAGGAAGAAAAAAAGAAATTAAAAGAAAAGAGAAAGAGAAAGGAAGATAGATCAGTTTGCTGTGCTGTGTTTTTTATTGTGGTTTTTTTGTGACTTTGTGGTCAGAAGCATAAATGGAGAAGTAGAGTGTTCTAATTTTATCTCTGGGGAGAAGAGAAGGGAAGAGAATCGTAGAATCATAGAATCATAGAATCACCAGGTTGGAAGAGACCCATTGAATCATCGAGTCCAACCATTCCTATCAAACACTAAACCATGTCCCTCAGCACCTCATCCACCTGTGCCTTAAACACCTCCAGGGAAGGGGAATCAACCACCTCCCTGGGCAGCCTATTCCAATACCCAAAGACCTTGTCTGTGAAGAATTTTTTCCTTATGTTGAGTCTGAGCCTCCCCTGGCAGAACATAAGGCTATTCCCTCTCGTCCTGTCCCCTGTCACTTGGGAGAAGAGGCCAGCTCCCTCCTCCCTACAACCTCCTTTCAGGTAGTTGTAGAGAGTAATGATGTCTCCTCTCAGCCTCCTCTTCTCTAGGCTAAACAACCCCAGCTCTCTCAGCCATTCCTCATAGGGTCTGTTCTCCAGCCCCTTCACCAGCTTTGTTGCTCTTCTCTGGACTCGCAGAGACCTTCAAAGAGAAGGTCTTAGCAAAAACTGGGATGTCACTATAAATGTCATCAAAACGTATATTGTATCTTAGACATTACCATAGTCTTATTCTCTGTCCTTCAAGCATTTTTACATTAGTAGACTTCATATCCTGGAAGAAAGCGTGATACAGTTTTAGGTGCACCATGATTTTTCTGAGATCTCCCCAGATGACTAACAGAAACAGAAGTAAGAATGAACTAAGTTATTTTTTTTCTTTTAATATTCATGCAGTACTTTAAAACACATACTATGAACCATTTTATTTTTAACTATATTTTCTTACAAAAGCATCAACATTGCATGTTAAAAACGATGAAAAAGTCTGTATTTTACTTTGGAAGACAGGAAAACATACTCATCTGCATTCACTCTATTTTTGATCCGATCCAGTGTTTTCAATCAGTAAAACAAGAATAGGATAAAGATTCTCATAGGAAACCATCTGACTCTTAAGACCAACAAAACTAGAAAATTTTAAGATTGCTACCTGTCTATTTCTATACTTTACACTCCAGATAAATAAATTTAAAAAATCCCCACAAGTCTGAAGCATAAAACCACAAATCTATGCCAGTTCATGTCTTGCAAAAACAATAGTTGTGTAACTTTAAATCCAATAATTTCATTCTCTCTAATTGAGATATTAAAAAGCACTATCAGATTGCAGAGCAGAACAACTATCTCAAGTCATATATGTATGTATTTAAGTAATTCCTCAAAAAAAATTCAGAAATAAAATTCAAGTGGCACATTATAAAATGTCATTAGAAAGTGAATAACATGATGCCCTCGTTCATCTGTGGAAAAGAGTATGGCTCTTGGAAATCTGTTCTTTTATCTATTTGTCCATGTCTTGCTGCTATTTTTGCTAGTCAGGAAAAGATTTCCAGCCCATATCATCTTCCATTTAGGAGCCTTTCTGTTGTGGGTTATATTCAAAGATTTAGCTTGTTTGTTGTAATGGTTGGCAGAGCATCCTCAGGCTTATTTTCACAGCTAAGCAAGATTTTGCTAGATGGTCTCTGAATTCAGAGTCTTTTTCAGACATCTCAAGAGTGAAAATTGCTGATTCTTCGCAAAATGCTGCTTTGTATTTATTGAGTTAAAAAAAAAGCAATCTTCACTGGATGATGATGGACAATTTACGTAAACCCAACATAGCTAAAAGTTTTTAAAGAAAAATATAGCTGCTTTTTTTAACCCTTACAGTACAACTGCAAAAAGCAACAAGTTTGAAATGGACTTAGCAATCGTAAGACAAGGTAAATCACTTACTAATGTAATTATTTACAATGAAATCACTTACAATGTAGTCACTTACCAATACAGTTTTGAAAGTAAATTCAGTAAGCCTCAGACTGAAACATTTTTTAATAGTTCTGTTCCTCCTGAAATACATTCCTTCTTTAGATAAAGACAATCTCATTTTGTTCAAATTTATGACACAGAAACCAGTTTTGAGCTAAATAAAAAAATAATCTCTGGCAAGCTTCTTTCAAATAAACTCACATTTTTAAGGCACAAACATATATTTTGTTCTCTCCCACATTCCAAGTGATCTCACCATTGTGATATTGCACAAAAGCAAGGCATTATCCTGTGGAACAGTAACTGCAGAAAGAGGAAAAAAAGAGAGACTGAACTAAAAAAGGGGAAGCAAATGGAGGTAAATTCCATTATGAAACCCCAGGAAAGTTGTTGCATGAAACCCTTGTGTACCAATCCAGTCTCACTCCTTCATATGAGTTAGATTATCATTGCTTTCTATGTAAAAGATCATTCATGAGAGAGAAATATAATTCACATATCTTTGAAACGCAGTTTTAAGAAAATTAAGGGGAAAAACTATAAAGTTTTGCCTTGATTTTCTTTTTTTTTCCCCTAACCCTCCCATGTGGGCATAAAGATTCCAGTCTTGCATGTATGCTGGGGCAAGTGGCCGATTCCTTGGTGTACCTGCAATATTAGTGGCAAGCGCAGAACAAACAACTGATGTTCATATGGTTTCTAGCTTATTGAGAACCTGGAGTCTTTATTAAGACCTATGGGTTAATAAGAAAGGAATGCACTAGGCAGAAAACATGAAAATAAGAGGCAAATCTGTGGAAAACAGCAGGTTGCATTCTGCCGCTGTACTGAAGGATTCTCATGGGTGAAAATTCACTGGGATAGCTAGTACTGGGTACAGAGGCACTATATAAGGTTTGCATCCTCTCAATAAAGTGGATCTCATTTGTAGCCTCATCAACAGGGTCCGTACCTTAATCACTATGCTCCCAGTAGACAATTTTTGCAAACAACGGTGGCTTATTCCAATATTTCTTGATAGTAATGAAGAAAAGGATGTTTTTTTCAGGATTAAACCCCCCCAAAATTAATTAGTGTTAACTTTAATGATTTTTTGTAAAGAGTCGTCTTGGTTCCCTGGAGGTGTTTAAGGCACGGGTGGATGAGGTCTTGCGGGACTTGGTTTAGTGTTTGGTGGGAATGGTTGGACTAGAAGATCCAATGGGTCCCTTCCAACCTGGTTGTTCTATGATTCTATGATTCTGCCTAATGCAGTATTGGACTCAGTTTTAGTGAAGGAACCTTAATATAGGACAGTGTCCAACCTTTTTATTCACCAGACGTATGTGAGAAAACAAACTTATCTTCATGATTATCAGTGCTGTAGATACATCAGAGCTTGTGTAGCCTGCCCTCGATGTAGTCTCATTTCAAACACCTCATAGTCTGCAGATCTGACTCTGGTGAAAACCAAAGACCTTTCAGGACAAAGACCACAGCAGCCTTAGAATGGAATGTATTACTATTCTGAGAAGGTAGCTGAATGCAAATAAAAAAACAACAAGGAAATGGTTTTGCATGCTGAACTGTTGAAAACAGAAAATATGGAATAAGAGTGTATAGAATCATAGAATAACCAGGTTGGAAGAGACCCACCGGATCATCAAGTCCAACCATTCCTATCAAACATTAAACAATGCCCCTCAGGACCCCGTCCACCTGTGCCTTAAACATCTCCAGAGAAGGTGAATCAACCACCTCCCTGGGCAGCCTATTCCAATGCCCAATGACCCTTTCTGTGAAAAACTTCCTCCTAATCTCTAGCCTAAATCTCCCCTGGTGGAGCTTGAGGCCATTCCCTCTTGTCCTGTCCCCTGGCACTTGGGAGAAGAGGCCAGATCCCTCCTCTCCACAACCTCATTTCTGGTAGTTGTAGAGAGCAATTAGGTCTCCTCTCAGCCTCCTCTTCTCCAGGCTAAACAATCCCAGCTCTCTCAGCCGCTCCTCATAGGGCCTGTTCTCCAGCCCCTTCCCCAGCTTTGTTGCTCTTCTCTGGACTCGCTCCAGAGCCTCAACATCCTTCTTGTAGTGAGGGGCCCAGAACTGAACACAGTATTCAAGAAGAAGTCTCACCAGTGCTGAGTACAGAGGGAGTATAACCTCCCTGGACCTGCTGGTCACACCGTTTCTGATACAAGCCAGGATGCCATTGGCCTTCTTGGCCACCTGGGCACACTGCTGGCCCATTTTCAGTCGTCTGTCAACCAACACCCCCAGGTCCCTCTCCTCCTGGCAGCTTTCTAGACAGACCTTTCCTAGTCTGTAGCTCTGCATAGGACTGTTGTGCCCCAAGTGCAGGACCCGGCATTTGGCCGTGTTAAACCTCGTGCTGTTGGACTCTACCCAGTGGTCCAGCCTGTCCAGGTCCCTTTGCAGAGCCTCCCTATCCTCCAGCAGATTGACACTTCCACCCAGCTTTGTGTCATCTGCAAACTTGCTAAGGGAGCACTCAATGCCTTCATCCAGGTCACTGACGAAGACATTGAACAGAGCTGGACCCAGCACTGAGCCCTGAAGAACCCCACTTGTCACTGGCCTCCAGCTGGATTTAACACCATTTCCCACCACTTTCTGGGCCTGGCCATCCAACCAGTTTTCTACCCAGGAGTGCGTGCGCCTTTCCAGGCCAGAGGCTGACAGTTTCCGTAGCAGAATGCTGTGAGAAACTGTGTCAAAGTCTTTGCTGAAGTCCAGGAAGAACACATCCACAGTCTCTCCCTCATCCAGCAGCCTATAGTCTATTTCTAAATTAGAGTTTATATACCTCTCCCAGGACTGTTTGTAAGCTCCTCCTAGAAGGATCTGCAGCCCAGAATCTGTCAAAAGAAAGTAATCTTAGGATGCTTTTACAGTCAGTACAAAGAAATTGGCACTGTTGAAACAGAAATTATCTCATTCTAATACAATTATGTGGTTTATGCCTCTAAAAAATCTGTGGATTATATACTCCAGGATGTCTAATTAGACTTATACAGAATGTCTAATTAGACTTATACAGAATGTCTAAACAGGCCACAAGGGGTTTTTGTTTCTCTAATAAAGTGAGATTAAAGCAATATCTTCCTCAAAAGTTTGGGTACTTTATGAATTCATTTAAGGTGACTAATCTAAAGCTAATGATTGTTTATGTATCCCTTATAAACTATGAGCTTACATTTAAGATTTAAGAATTTTACTGCTTCTGATTTGCTTAGACTGTTTTCTTGTTTAGCTACAGTGGTCTAAATTCCTCTTCGAGCCTTCAAAGTCAGTTAAGTCATGACAGGTCTAATCCTTGACCAGTTTCTCAGATATCTAAGGTATGTGTTTAATTCACAGTCGAAGTGTCTTGAGAATGTGACAGTCTCTTCATTTCTGCTGGTGTTGGCAGAAGAATGAGATCAAGTTTAAAGTAATTACTTAAATGTAAGCTTCCTCATATTCCTGTTCCTTTCTCTTTTGTACTGTAGTTTTTGTGTTATAAAGAATGAATGTCCTTAAATGAATTTAGGAGTTTGCTTTGTTTTATTGTCATTGATCATGCTTAGCATTATACAGCAGGGATTAAATAACATTATTGCAAGTCTGTCACCAAAACTGCTTTCCAAATCAGAAATAATTCTAAACATCTTTTTCAATGTAAAGGGGAAAGTAACTTTTGCTAGGATTTTGAAGATGCACACAGACACACAGACACACAGAATTATTTTTCATAACTCAGAAATAATAAAAAAAACTTTGAAATTCAGTGTGCTTTGCCTGCTCCCCTTCCTTCCTTTTGGAGTCTGACTTCCTAAAGCCCTAGAATTTCTCCCAAAATTCTTCATTCAAGAGATTTTATTATTACCATTAAACAGTCTACTTAATTTTTTGCTTAGTTTATTTTTTTAAATGATGTGTTATTCATTTTATTTCAAAAGGTACATCTTCATACATCACCACCTCCATTTAATCAGATTTTAGAGGAAAATTAAGTCTTCAGCAAAGATCAACATAAGAGGTAGAAAATGGAAAATCATGTCAATCTTTCATATTAATGTTATACAGTGGGAAACATCTGATGACAAATATAGCTAAAATATATTGTATCTCTACTAAATTATAGGCAGTAAGTCTTTTGGGTACCTGTTTCCTATTGACTTATGAGAAAGAATTTTCTAAATGCATTTTAAACTCTAGACTTCAATTTTTAATTGTGTTATTATTTTATTAGGTAAAACTGAAATTAGCACTGAATATGTTGTGGTGTCTATGCTGCCTGCCCTGCTATGGTACAGAAGGTTGCATGTAGTTGTAAATATTTTAAAGGAAATATTTATTGCTGTATTATTTTTTAATAAGCTGTATTTTTTTAATTCCTAGACTATAACAGCATGGTTAGATATTTATTACAATGGGATAAATATTTTATTTTTAACACATGCCTCTTAACTCTGTAGATTTAACGACGATGAATGGAACGCACTAGTTAGTTAGACAGGAAAAGTAAATTATCACAGATAGCTCATGGAGATACAGAGCAGGTATAATGTTATAAGGCATATGATTAGAGTAAGGAATAAGATTATAATGATATACAGTTAAGAGGGGGAAATCTCAAGATCAGAGAATCTTTCATAAATATTTAACATTTCAGCACTGTGATTATCTGAATTCAGTATCTGAATTCTTTGAGAATTACAGATTTTCTCCAAGGATTGGAACAGTTTTCCTATGAAAATTTTCAATTAAAATCCTGGGGACTTTTGTGAATGTAAGACTATTCTAATGCTCAGTTAGTCTTAAAAACAAAGTATTTCTGAACTCTATACTGTAGACATTTTACTAAATAATATGAGTAGTAATTTTTGTTGGCTAATGCAAAATTGAAGCCCATTAGTTTGTTTTGTGGGTGCAACTCTAAAAGAAATGTTTCATAACCTTGTTGCCCTATTTGACTCATGAATCTTGTTCTCTACAGTCTACTAAAAATGACATAAACCCAGAGTTGCTTACTATGGGAAAGATTTCCTACCTACTGCTTTAAGCTCTCAAAGTTTCTTCATATATAGTTTCTTCAAATTTCACTTTAATTAATATATCAATGTTGCTATTTTTCAATAAACAGACTTAAAACTTTCTACATTTGAATTATTTTGGCACTCTACTGAGGATGACCACAGCTGATGGCAGTATGATGAGATGTACAGGTTTAAGAGACTGAGATTGTTCTTTACATGTGGATAACTATCTGTACTTGCACAACAGAGGTTAATTACAGAGTAATGTCATGAAGGTAGCTTTTCCTTTCTTCCAGATCACGGGTTTAGGTGAAAAAAAAAATAGTATATTTGAACTATTAAAAATGGACAAAGTGAGCTGACTCAAGACGTAACTGTAAGTGGGAATTACCATGTGATCTGTAAATCACGAATGTATTTGTCGGCCCACATTCTTTTAAAACAGAGAAGAAACCAAATTTCATTGAAGTCCAGAAGATGATAGTTTTGATTTAAAGTATTTTTTTTAATTATTGATAACCTTGAAAATGTGAAAGGTAAATAACAGAAGTTATTCATGCCCAAGTCAAAAAGACATATCATTGCAGTGCAGAAAACATTTTAAGAATTGGAACATCAAGGTGCAAGAATCACTATCGCTATCTCTCATCTTTATCATTCTTATTAACAGCAAAAATGAATTAGCTCCTTAAACATATTTATCATACATATCAAGAACTACATCCATAATAATAGTGAAGATCAAGCTAAAATAGCCGTGAGAACAGTAGGTAACTTGAGATTGAAGAGTCATTGTGGACAGTTTGAGGATTAAGGCCACATGTCAAAGAACAACAGATGTAAGAGATACTTGAGTAAAACATGATTAAAAACAGGATTCAGGCAGGGGTGTCAGGTGGGTAGAGGGTTTTTTCTGTTGTTTAGAAATCCAAGTTTTTGTGTGCTTGTGAACAGGGAGGGTATGATATCTGTGCTGGAATAGTGACCTAACTCTGCCAGGCCAGGAGGAGGAGGGTATGTGGCAATCTAGACCTGTATCTGGTGTGAGTGATGAATGTGTGCACAGCAGTTCTTTTTCTAACCTGCTTGCATGCCTATATCTCTGAGGTATCTGTTCAGTTTCACTCCAGTTGAACCTGAAAACAGGGAAGTGGTGGTTGCATCCCTCAGGCTCTGCCCTAGTGCAACCCCATCTAGAGTATTGTATCCACTTCTGAGCTTCCCAGCTCAAGAAATACAGCTTATACACTCACAGACTTAAACATTTATTATGATGGAAATTGACTAATAAAACCTAGAGAATGCAGAATTTAAATATTAGGAAAAAACACACTTGTTTTTCCTCCTGTTATGTATTATATTACATCAGATTATGGGAAGTTTGCTGTCATGCAGAGAAAATTATGTGTCACATAAGAGGACATTATCTTCTAAGCAAGAGCAAAAGATAACTTGAGTTCTAAATAAATTTTACCTAACTCCAAATACTTACCTGCCCTAGTCTCCTTTCATCTACTGTGAGACTCTTACAGGCCTCAGATAGGTTCATTTGGGTCTGTGATTTTCTTCTCATTACAAATTCCTTTATATTACAAATACATTATTCCATCAAAATAGACGATTAGGCAGCAGGAAAGTGGTCAGATAGCACAGAAAGAGCACAGAACACTAGATGAGATATATGGGGGAGGGGAGTTCATGCCATGCTGGAACATGTAACTGCTAACGTTTCCTAGAAAAACAAATAATGCGCTAGAACACTGTTATATTTCACTCTTGAAAGATTAGTGGACCAACCAACCAAAGTACAAGGGAAATTTCCCCTGAAAATTTACGGTGTTTCAATCTCTACGTTTCTGTGATATTCACTCACTCCTCTTCCCTATTCCCTCACAGCTGAAAATTATTACAAAGAAAAAAGCCAGTCTGCTCTACCAACTCATTGATAATGAACACAGTCATTCTGTCAATAAAAGACAACTATGAAAGACTGTAAGGGCTGATGCACTTGTCCAAAGGAAGGCCTCTAGCACTGTAGGAGACACCCTAGGATATCAGAAGAATTGACATAGAGCTGGTAGGTGTGATATGAGACTTTTAGCATGGCAATGTCCTTTTCAGGTTGCAGCACAAATCACGAGACATACCCTAGGGCATATAAGACAGTACTACATATTCATGTTCAGGAATTGAGGGTAAAAGCATCCAATTAGAATTTTGCTACGCTGGGGAAAACTTTTTTCTATAATAGTTGTTTCCAAGATCTAGTATAAGAGTACAGATTCAATTTTCAAGATCAGAAATCAATATCAAACCTGATTTTTGTGTCTTGGCATATTGTATGCAGAAAAATAATTTTTGTCAATTAATTTTCTATTTTCATGACTTTTTTTCTCCTTCTATATCCCTGGTTTTGGCCACAGTGAGGGTTATTGTCTCCCAGAACCAGCATAAACTTGCTCATTGATCCCTAGTAGGAAAGTTTTAGGGTATCAGACTTTTCTCATGAAATTGTATCTTGAAACAAGCAAGGAATCATGCATTATTACAGTATGTTTTGAAAAGCTAAAATGTATCATTCAAACTCTATTGTCCTTGATAAAACTATAATATTAAACAGAAATAAAACTTATGGTCTATATATTCTGATTAAGACTACGTCTTTCTTTTGCTAATTTCATTACTTTTATTCTGAAACTGGAATTATTCAGCATTTGCCTCCTACTTCATTAGCATTTATACTGTGCTTTTGAAAGGAATGCTTCACAAAACATTTTGGATAGGCAATGAATTATATAGACATCGTATGTAAAATGCTGATTTTATTGGACAGTCAGCAACATCTTGAGCACATTTATGAATATTTGCTTTAGTGGTTTGTCTCTATTAATAGTTGGTTGCTGATGATAACAGAAAGGCTCTTCCAAAAATCTTCAGATCAGGTCCTGTATGAAAATGTTGGAATACACAAACTAGTGTGAATTTTAAAATTATTCTTCTTGCTTTCACATAGAAAAAAAATTTAAAGAACACTAATCTTTGCCTTGAAAAAGCAATGCTAGTGAAAACTATGCTTCACATCTAATTTAATCTTGTAAATAAATATAATAATTTGTCTGAAAGTCAATTGTGATAGCTATTATAGTTAGGCATCTTCAAAATACTGTTTTTTTCACAATCTGATAGGACTAAAAGAGTAAGCATATCTAGTAGACATCATATAGGTTATCAAGACATCTTAAAGGTGATTGGTACACATTACCTTGGAAAAAAACTAAGTTGCCTTAGTTTCCAATCAGCAAACTGAAGAAAAATATGTATTTTATGTTTGTTTTGAGAGCTACTGGTTACTACTGCTAATGTAACCTTTCTTAAGCCAAAGAAACTATGGGCTTGAAAATATTTTCTAAATAATTTAAAGGACAGTTTTGGGATAAGTGTAACTCATAATTTTCACAAGTGAACAAGTTCCATGAACCAAAGGTGCTATAACCACTGGCAATTAGAGAAAAATGTTTCATTATATGAATAGATATTAATTTTACCTTTTGCTTTAGGGTAATATTTTTGGTTATGAATCAATAACAAGGTAAAGTAGAACTACAATGGGAAGAAGCTGTTTGGAGAAAATTAAGCAATCCTGGTTAACTCACTACTGCATGCTTCTTTAATGTTTCATAGTGTTATTCTGGGCCCCTCACCACAAGAAGGATGCTGAGGCTCTGGAGTGAGTCCAGAGAAGAACAATGAAGCTGGTGAAGGGCCTGGAGAACAGACCCTATGAGGAGCGGCTGAGAGAGCTGGGGTTGTTTAGCATGGAGAAGAGGAGGCTGAGAGGAGACCTCATTACTCTCTACAAGTACCTGAAAGGAGGTTGTGGAGAGGAGGGAGCTGGCCTCTTCTCCCAAGTGACAGGGGACAGGACAAGAGGGAATGGCCTCAAGCTCCACCAGGGGAGATTTAGGCTAGAGATTAGGAGGAGGTTTTTCACACAGAGGGTCATTGGGCATTGGAATAGGCTGCCCAGGGAGGTGGTTGATTCACCTTCCCTGGAGGCGTTTAAGGCATGGGTGGATGAGGTTCTGCGGGACGTGGTTTAGTGTTTGATAGGAACGGTTGGACTGGATGATCCAATGGGTCTATTCCAACCTGGTTGTTCTATGATTCTGTGATTCTATGATTTAAATAAGTCATATACAATGAGTATATCATTACAGATTTTAGAAGTCACAGAGAAAATGCTCTCTAAGTAGGGATATGTATGAGAATGATTTTCAGGTTTTGGTCAAGAGAATGAAGGATTCAGGAGTACAGACTTGCATGTAAACAGATCAAAGGGGACGCTGTCACAGGGGGTTGAAAATAAATGATCTTTAAGGTCCCTTCCAACCCAAACTATTCTATGATTCTATGTTTATAAAAAAGAAAATTCAGAGAGAGTAATGAAAGTTTTGGTGGGTTGACCCTGGCTGGATGCCAGGTGCCCACCAAGCTGGTCTGTTACTTCTCCTCCTGAACTGGACAAGGGGAGCTAAAAAAAAAAATACCTGAAAGGCTTGTGGATAGAGATAGGGATGGTGTCACATGTCGAGGGGGACAAAGTGATTACTGTGACAAGTGGGAGAATTTAAAAATATATACAATAGACTACTGGAATAGATTTTATCAATCTATTTGACTCATTTTTGGCCTCAGAGTATTTCAATAGTGAAAAATACCATCACTCAGCCTGCTAGCCAGAGTCTTCCAAACTGGCAGTGATGTAAAGGTATGATGGCCAGTCTGTCAGATCTGCAGCAATGCCGCAAGGTTTATTGATAATCATGCCATTTGCAACATATGCAATAGGTAATGTAACAATCATGCAAGGGTAATTGATAATCACCCAGCCTGTCATGTTCCAAAGTCACTTTAAATTCAACCATGTTGCCGAGGCAATAAATTTAACCTGGATGGTTGAAGTAGGAACTCCCCTTTTAATCCCTCTAAACAGTTACAACAAACTGCAGACTTGTATAAATAGGTCAATTTTATTAAGAATAACAGCTCAGGACTTAATAAGGTTTGTTAATAACTGTGGAGAAGGTAACATTTGATAAAATATAGTGAACTACCCATTTTATGATACAGCAGTTGTGTAAAAACATGCAATACGCAGTGATATACATGGAGCAATAACAATCTGATACAGGTAAAGATAACATGTAGATAGGGTTAGATTACAGAGAAAGACGCTAACAATTAGCTTGATATAAATTAGCTTGATGTTAAGATTTATATTTAGCACACATACACAAAGTGCTTACCACAACTGAATCTGGGGAGGGTGGGAGGGAAAGTGATGGAATCTACCCTGTTGGCTGATGCCAAAAGTTTTGATCACATTTTTCCCTCCACTCACTTACCCTGATGAAGTCCCCTGGGGAGTGGAGGAGAAGGAATTCAGCCTCTTGGCTGATCCCTAGAGTTTCGGTGATAATTTTCTTCACATCTACCCATCCACCAAATCTTTTCCTTTGTTCAAACTACTTACAGTAAGCTCACACCTAGGGGTGGAGAAAATTGAGTAAATGTGGTCACTATATTAATTGTTGATTGGTGGAGAAGAGCCAAAACTTAATTTCTCAAGCCCAGTAGGTGTGGCCATGGGAATGGTTAGCCTCAGAGGAAGAGGGGAGGTGAGCTTTAATATTATAATAATATTACAATGATGAGCACAGGCAATCTGTAGCCAAGTTGTCAGGACAGCAGTTGCAATCCACCTTCTCAGAAAATGATTAGGCTCTTGCACTTGGTGGGGCCTTCCTCTGGTAGCAGGAATTGACTGTATCTTTTCCCAGACACCTCATCCCCCACTTTAGATGCTGATATGCTCTTGACACATTCCTTTTTTTGAATGCCTTGTGGCAAGGAGGGGAGCATGGACTAAGGTAGGGAGGAGAGAGGTGGAAGTGCCGGGTCCCATTTTTCCCCACATTCAGCTCCATTCTCATACTCTGTTTTTATTCAAAAATTCATCCTTATTTCCCACAGATGGGCACAGTTCGTTCACCAATTACAGTCACAGACAAACCAGACTCAACTTGGTGTTATTAATTTAATTTATTACCAGTCAAATGAGCCCAAGTTAATGAGAAATAAATCCAAATCTTAAAATATCTTCCCTCTTCTCTTTCCTTCTTCCCAGGCTCCACTTCATTCCTGATTTCTCTACCACCTTCTCCATCATCAGCATAGGAGTATGGGGAATGGGTGTTGTGGTCATTTCATTACATGTTGCCACTGCTGTTTCTTCCTTTTCACTGCTCCCCTGCTCATGGGGTCCCTCCCATGGGAGACAGTCCTTTACAAACTTTTCTAACTTATCTCATTTCCATGCGGTACAGTCCTTCAAGAGGAGACATCTCCAGCATGGTCTTCCACAGGATCATAAGTCCTACCAGCTAACCTTTTCCAAGTCCTGCCAGTAGTCTGCTCCAATGTGTGCTAACCACAAGGTCACAGTTTCCTTTTGGCATCCACCTGCTCCATGTTGGGGTCTTCCATGGTGGATATTTCTTCTATAGTTAACTTCCATGGGCTTCAGGAGGACAACCAGCTGCACCATGATCTTCACGACAGGCAGCAAGGGAATCTCGGTTCAGTGCCTGGAGCAACTCTTCCCTCTCCTTCTCCAGTGACCTTGGTTCTTGCAGTGTTATTTCTCTCACATATTCTTACTTCTCTCCTCAGGATGTTGTGCAGCAGTTTTTATTCACCTTCTTAAATATGTTATCTCAGAGGTGCTGCTGTTGGTGCTGATCGGCTTGGCTTTGGCCAGCAGTGGATCTGTCTTGGTGCTGGCTGGAATTGGGTTTGTCAGACACAGGGGAAGCTTCTAGCAACTTCTCACATAAAACCATTCCCGAAGCCCATTTTGCTACTGAAACCTGCTCACACAAACACAGAACAAAAATGCTTAAACAACTAGAATTAGAAAAACAATCCTAAATATGAGGATCTTTAGCTTGCTATTTAATTGACTGTCCTACCCCTAAATTAATCTTCAGCATATTTACTTGTAAATGGTTTGCAGCTGCTTCTCTTTTATAAACTGTACACACATAAACCTTATACATCAAAGGACCTCCAAACACTAGAATTTTTATGAGTGAAGATATGAAGTTAAATGGTCTAGGGTGAAAAAAAGGAGAATGTCTAAGGTAGGGCTCATGAATCCCATCCTGATATTTTAACCTGTTATAATTCTTGTATTTTGTCCAAAACTCCCTATTACATGAATGCTGCTTGAGAAAAATGTTTGAGGAGTTCTGTGAGACTCCTTTTTCCTGAAATTTTCTTTTGTATTAAAACTTACTGCAACTACTTTCTTACTTAAATGTTTGACAGTACAAAAAGATTTGATGATATTCTGGTTTTCAAACTTGATGTAAACTGCATTCATTATGCAAAGTTGATTTTTCTTCCCATTTCAGCTCATAGTTTTGATTCAAATCAAAGTACAAAGCCACAAAAATTTCTAAATGTTTATTATGATTTTTGTTTAAGTAAATAAAAAATTACTCTCAAAGATAGATCCTATGACTCCCAGCAACCAGTTGGGGGGGAAGAGGGGAAAGAAGAAAGAAAAACGAAACTGATAAAAGAGATGACATTTGATTTTCACACTACTTCATTCCAAAGCAGACCTATGGAGAAAATATGTGACTCAGCAATAACCAAACAGCCCTGGGAACAAATATCTTTCTTAACAAAGCATCAGTAATTTTGGTATGTATTGTTTTTAACAAAGTATTAAGTTATAGAGAAGCAAAAATTTTGCCAGCCGTTTTCTAAGTACAACTAGTTACCAATTGAAAATTGTCCCAAAGCGATTGTACATGACAAACATGCCCACAAGACAATATCTCCATCTAAATATTGTATTCTTTTTAAAAGGTGAGACGAGGATAACAAAATAAAACCAAGTGCCCTTTTCCTGTGTTTGAAATGAATGGGACACAATATAACATTTGCCTTTTTTTTTTTTTTTAACTTCAGGAAAACAGAAGACATGAAAAGATAGGCAAGTCACTAGGCATCAAGGAGAATGAGTTAAATCACTCAAATACCAAGAATAAACAATCAGGTTCCCTCAGGGCATGCTGACCCCTTGAATTTATATATTTTTGCTTTCTTTACTGATCTGACACTGCCATACCTTGTTTGGAATCCATAAATGACAGTATATATCCTGTCACATCCTCACATGGCAGCATGTACAAATCACAGTGTCACTTAACATTGTTGTTAGATCAACTTAGGAGATGCTATTTATGGAATCTGTAATATTGCTTCCTGTAGCACCTGATGTCACCTTGGAGGTCCACCACCTGAGCATTGACCAGATCCAAACCTGTTTTCCTAATGAAATTTGACAAGGTCACAGCTATAAGTAGTGTGTCTTCACTCGACTATCTCTTTCCTCAGCTAAAATTACATGCACAGAAAACCCATGCAAGGTTTTTGACTAAACTATGGAAGTTTTTATGTTGTTCTTCTTTTGTATCGTATTTATACTACAGTCCCTATACATATTTGAAAAATTAAAAAAAAAGTTATGAAATATTGAAAAAGGTACAGTGCTGGTTTTAGTTTTCAAAGGCAAGTTTTTATGTAGCTTACTTTAATTATATGATTGAAATTTAATTATGTTATAATTATGGCTGTATGTATTATGTTATAATTATGGCTGTATGTTTCATTAAAGGCGCATACATTAATTGCACCAAACTTCTGTTGATGAGCTTAACTAATATAAGCAGATGTTTACAGCAGAAGAGTCTGGTTAGCCTTCTAGTATAACATTGATCTTGCAAGGTGACTGTCTCTAGAAAGCAGGTAACAATTGACTATGATACTGGCAATTATCTTGTCCTCATTTTTCCTGTTTGCAGTTTTATATTAAATACAGATACGTACCTACATGTACACGCACACAGATACACATATTTTAAACTTAATTCTTGGGCTGTGGAATTACAATAAGACTGAAATTGTCTCAGTATTGCACATCTATATTTTATATGGGGCAAAAATTGTAAACAAATTCAATATTTGTTTGAATTCATAGAATCATAGAATCACCAGGTTGGAAGGGACCCATCAGATCATCAAGTCCATCCATTCCTATCAAACACTAAACCATGTCCAAATTAGGACATGGAAAATTAGGAATTAGGAAAGATAAGCAATTAGGAATTAGGGAAGATAAACAAAATACTTTTTAGTGCTAAGTAATCCAATGGGGAAAATTCCAAGGGGACCTAACTTTGTTTGGGTGCTTCTATTTCCAATACAGTAAATTAATAGAAACTGTATTTTCTAAGCCATGGCTATAATTCAGCACAGTATTTTGATGATCAGTAAGGTACCATTTACATTAATCTATTAAAAATAATTTTATATACGTTTAACAAGACTAAGGATTTTAATCCCCAGCTAGGAGATATGCATATTTTAATAGGTAGGCATCATTAGTAGTAACAATACCACTGTTTCATAATCTCTAAGACAAATTCTTGACTCTATGGAGTACTTCTCTCATAATAGCATTAAATTTAGCATAGTTTTGGAACTTTTTAAAAAGTAAACAGTTAAAACTGTTCACTTTTATAATTTTGGCATATATCCCTATTCATGCTTTAGTTTGGTGACACAGTATATTTTAAATATAAAAGGGTCATTGGGCATTGGAATAGGCTGCCCAGGGAGGTGGTTGAGTCACCTTCCCTGGAGGTGTTTAAGGCACGGGTGGATGAGGTCTTGAGGGACTTGGTTTAGTGTTAGATAGGAATGGTTGGACTAGAAGATCCGATGGGTCCCTTCCAACCTGGTTGTTCTGTGATTCTGTGATTCTGTGAAATAAATGTATTTTCTTTGGACTTCAGAAATTGTTGTTGATCTAAATTAATCACAGTTCAGAGTATGCACCCCCTACTTATCATGCTATACTTTTGCTTATTCTATTGAATATGACTGAGAGTATTTAACAAGCAACAAAGAACATGGCAGGGATTTTTATTACAAAATTTCAGACTGTCACATTTTTTTTCTGTGTATTGAGGGAACCATAAAAGGAAGGCGTCTTACAGTACGTCCTCTGTTTGCTCATGAGTTGTCATTCAGGATGATCAGGTATTCCTGATCACAGTATCTACTCATTTCCGGTTTTTGACTCTGAACGACAATACCCCACTTTGAACTGCATTTGGAAATGCTCTTTTTATGTGTGGCATCTGGTGAGTTCTGGCAATATCTGTGAGGAGAAAACCATTTTATGCTATTCTGTATGCAGGAACTCTATTACCCCTGACAAAAATTCACAGCCAATAACCAAAACTATTCCTCTGACTCCTTAAAGCTGTGAAACAGAGAGCTCTCTTTACCTCTTCTCCTTCTTCCCAGAGGTCTCCCTGAGTGCCCGCTCCTCCTTCCCTAGGCACTGCTGTCTCTGATCCTTTCTGTAGATGAAAAGTAGGTTGAAGTGGTACTAGATTAACCCACAAAACTTGGTGTGAAAGCAAGAGGATTTCTGCGGCAGAAGAAATTTTAAAAATCTCAGTCAACTGAAAAATCTGTTAGATGCATGAGTATTTCTCTGTACAGTTGGTGAGAGGGGAGACAAAGCATGGGAAGGAATCTGAAAGACTGTTTGCATGTTTATTAGATGGAGAAATCATAAGCAATTAAAGAGAAATTAGGCTAGGGATTTCAAGTTTCACTAATGCAGGTTGATGCTAGTAGAATTTGCTGTACTGAGGAGACATTCAAGACCATTACATAGAACAACCTGAATGCAGGAGGAGAAGGGGACTGCCAAATACACTAGTGTGAATTCATCATGCTAAAATCCTCCATATGTTTGATTAAATATGTTTACACATATACTGTATATTTATATATACTAAAAAAGCAACATTAAATCAACAGAGGTGATTTTACAATTAGAAAAAATTACAGAACAAAAAAACCCCAAACCTACTGAGAAAATAAAACACTGGAATACCCAGGAGTGAACTATGTGATCTATTTTTTTTTCATTTCTTAAAATTATTTTCCAATTTTCATTTGTTCTGTCATAAACTTGTAGTACATTCCAACAGATATCAAATGGTCCAGAAGACTTTTTCTCAAATTCAGTATTGTGTGACCTTCCTTTAAATAATTAAACAAAACCAAAACAAGACCAAGAAACAAAACAAACAAAACCACCACACATGGTTTTGAAAGAATTGCTCTGGTTCCTGTTAAATTTCAACTCCAATTAAGGACTAAGACGAGAATTTATTTCATTTACCTTTAATTCACCTAAAACTTAAACAAATATAATAAATTCATCTAGATTTATTTAATTGGCAATGAAGATCATATAATCATAAAGACTGAAAAATAATTTAGGCAGGTTTCTTACCCTGAGTCAAAGTGTAGTGTATTTATAGTCATAATATTATTTGTGTTTTCTCCTCTTGTCCCAGATATCTGTTGTTGTAATGAGCTTAAATATCTTAATATTTTACCTGAAGTCTGCTTAGAGTATTTTCAGAACTTTAATGAAAATATGGATAAATGTAGCCTTTTGATATCTCTCAAAAAAATGTTTTACTCAGCGCTGAGACATATCTTAATGTTATCTCCATAATGTGTGTTGTAGTCATCAAATGAAAGTCAGAAAAGAAATTTTTATCTTTATTACCTTGAAGAAGTAGATATTTTAAGAAATTATTTTTGCCAAAGCATATGCCTATTCTCACGATAAATGTTTCTGTACTCTAAGAAATCATACTGAAATGGTTTCACTTAAATACAGCTTTGTGTGAGACATTTGTTCCTATTTTGCACTTCAAAGTCCTGTGAAAGTTCATCAAAAGGAGATACAGGGTGAAAATGCAATGAATATTTGTCAACAGCGAGGGGCTTGTGGGGGATGTGATAGTAGGGGGTCGCCTAGGTCTTAGTGATCATGAGATGATAGGGTTTTCTGTCATAGGAGAAGCGAAGAGGGTGCTAAGCAGGACGGTTGCACTAAATTTTCAGAGGGCAGACTTTGAACTGTTTAGAAGGCTGGTTGGCAAAGTCTCCTGGGAGACAGCACTTGAGGGCAAGGGAGTCCATGAGGGTTGGGAGCTCTTCAAAAAGGAGATCCTGGCAGCTCAGGAGAAAGCCATCCCCGTGTTCTGGAAAAAAGGCCTGCAGGGGAAAAAAAACAGCTTGGTTAAGTAGGGAAATCTTGAGTGAAATTAGAAAAAAAAAGGAATATTTATAAGCTCTGGAAGGGGGGACAGGCCTCTTGGAGGGACTACAGGAGAGAAGCGAGGCTATGTAGGGAAAAAATCAGAGGGGCTAAGGCTGAGCTAGAGATCAGATTAGCTAAGTCTGCAAAAGACAATAAAAAAATTTTTTATAAGTATATTAACAGTAAAAGGAGGACAAGGGAGACCATACAGTCCCTTTTGGACTCAGAGGGAACAGCAGTGACAGGGGACGAGGAGAAGGCTGAGGTACTTAATGCCTTCTTTGCCTCAGTCTTTAATTGTAAAGAAAGCTGTTCCCTCTGTGCAGATACCCCGGAAACAGAGGAGCAATACGAGGCTCCCATAGTCCAAGAGGAAGTGGTCAGAGCACCTGTTTGGCCAACTGGACACCCACAAGTCCATGGGGCCAGATGGGATACATCCTAGGGTTTTGAGGGAGCTGGCGGATGTATTGGCCAAACCCCTTTCCATCATCTTCCAGCAGTCCTGGAAGACTGGGGAGGTACCTCTGGACTGGAGACTGGCTGATGTAGTTCCCATTTACAAGAAGGGTAGCAGGGAGGATCCAGGGAACTACAGGCCAGTCAGTCTAATCTCGGTGCCAGGGAAAGTCATGGAACAGGTGATCTTGAGTGCTATCATGAAGCACTTACAAGAGAACCGGGTGATCAGGCCCAGTCAACATGGGTTTACCAGAGGCAGGTCCTGCCAAACCAACCTGATCACCTTCTATGACAAAGTCACTCGGCTGCTGGATGAGGGAAAGGCTGTGGATGTGGTCTTTCTGGACTTCAGTAAAACCTTTGACACAGTTTCTCACAGCATTCTGCTACGGAAACTGTCAGCCTCTGGTCTGGATAAGCACACACCCTCCTGGGTAGAAAACCGGCTGGATGGCCGGACCCAGAGAGTGGTGGTAAATGGTGTTAAATCCAGCTGGAGGTCAGTGACAAGTGGTGTTCCCCAGGGCTCAGTGCTAGGTCCAGTCCTGTTCAATGTCTTCATCAATGACCTGGATGAGGGCATTGAGGGTACCCTTAGCAAGTTTGCAGATGACACAAAGCTGTGTGCAAGTGTCGATCTACTGGAGGGTAGGGAGGCTTTGCAAAGGGACCTGGACAGGCTGGACCACTGGGCAGTGTCCAATGGCATGAGGTTTAACATGGCCAAACGCCGGGTCCTGCACTTGGGGCACAACAACCCTATGCAGAACTACAGACTGAGAGAAGCCTGGCTGGAAAACTGCCAGGAGGAGAGGGACCTGGGGGTGTTGGTCGACAGCTGACTGAACATGAGCCAGTAGTGTGCCCAGGTGGCCAAGAAGGCCAATGGCATCCTGGCTTGGATCAGAAACGGTGTGACCAGCAGGTCCAGGGAGGTGATTCTCCTTCTGTGTTCAGCACTGGTGAGACTGCTCCTTGAATATTGTGTCCAGTTCTGGGCCCCTCACCACAAGAAGGATGTTGAGGCTCTGGAGCGAGTCCAGGGGAGAGCAACAAAGCTGGTGAAGGGGCTGGGGAACAGGCCCTATGAGGAGCAGGTGAGAGAGCTGTGGTTGTTTAGCCTGGAGAAGAGGAGGCTGAGAGGAGACCTTATTGCTCTCTACAACTACCAGAAAGGAGGTTGTAGAGATGACGGTGCTGTCCTCTTCTCCCAAGTGCCAGGGGATAGGACAAGAGGGAATGGCCTCAAGCTCCACCAGGGTAGATTTAGGCTGGAGATTAGGAGGAGGTTTTTCACGCAGATGGTCATTGGGCATTGGAATAGGCTGCCCAGGGAGGTGGTTGATTCCCCTTCCCTGGAGGTGTTTAAGGCACGGGTGGATGAGGTATTGAGGGACTTGGTTTAGTGTTAGTGGATAGGAATGGTTGGACTAGAAGATCCGATGGGTCCCTTCCAACCTGGTTGTTCTGTGGTTCTGTTCTGTGATTCTGTGAAAATACCCTAGATAACAATGGTTTTCATTGCACACTGATTTCTCCTTAATGGCTTCTGCTAAGAATGAACAATATCAAGAAAATAAACTTGCTTGCCCTTATTATCTAGCATGACTAAGATGAATAAGCTTACTTTGCAGAAGCTTTAATCAAGCTTCTGGTATAAAATAGCTGTGAAGACACTGAAGCATGAATGTAGCAGGTCAGCAACCAGAGTCTGTTCTTCTAGTTGTTAATCTGTGTTCAAAATCAGGCTGTTCTTCACAACTACTATTGTCTTGCTTTCTTTTCTCACTTTCTTAAAGATGGCTCTGTAGACATCTCTATGTGCTGCAAAACCAAATTAATTTATTTGGAGATCTATTTGAAAATATAAGATAATAATTGAAATAGGAAATGGAAAGTGTTAATTTGAGACCCCAAACATCCCCAAGGCTTTGAGCCTATGTCTGTCGTCATGTTAGCAATAATAAAACCTACTATAGGTATTCCTCTTCGTTTCATGTCTCCCTACCTGCCCTGACAAAAGAATACAACCTTTTCTTTAGGAAAAAAAAAAACCCTTTGTTTCAAATGGAGATCAAGAATCACATGTTTCTCTCTGATGTACCATCTTTATTCTCCAGTAACTGCTGAATCTTTTGGGTAGTTGCAAAATGCGAAAAAAAATTCATGTTAGGAAAGTATGATGAAAAGGTCTACTGGAAACGTGCACAAGGTGGAAACAGGCTAGTACCCTTGTTGAAGTAAAGATCCGATCTGAATTAAACCATGTTATTAAATGCCTAAGAACCAAAGATACTTAAAAAATAGTAGGAAAATATCTTACGGCAATAAAGCTATTTATTTGTAGTTTTCCACTCATATATCTGATAGTTGTGCTTGGCTTTAGGGAGACACTTTCTATTTGCATGTACTAGTCCTTGAATGTATATGCTGCATTTGGTCACTCTTCCTCCATTGGAAATCTCCTGCCGTTTCAAGCTAACAGATACACTCTCATCTGCACTGTTTATTTTAAGTTCCATTTCACTGCTCTTACAACAATGACTCTTTAGGATCGTTACTATGATTCATATTGTGTTATGAGCATCATGTCTGATTAATTCTCTGCAGCAGTGTCCTATCTGAATTAAGCCATATGGTTATCTGATAATGAGTACATTTTCTCGGTCAAGGGTATGCTGCATTTTGGGGTGGATGTTTTTGAATTAAGCAAGACCTTCAACTGTTATTTCATTTTAATGAAGTTGCAATTCAGAATTTTTTTATTTCCTCTCATTCTCTGTGACATGGCCAAGAGAGACACAGTATGAATCCAACTGTAGCAGAAGGACAGATAGCAGCTATGCACAACATGGAGTTTTCACATGTCATCTGAAAATTAACATATTCTTCCGTTCCTTAGTTTCCATTTATTTTCTAGTTATCTTTGGGGAGAGAGAATAAAAGCGACTCACAAAAGAGAAAAATTAATGTTCTCTTTTTAGTGCAAATGATTGGCTAACAAGTGATAAAGAACTCAAAGGTGCAAGAGCTTTGCACACAAGTATTCCAAACTGAGATACAAATACTAATTTTTATGCAAAAAATATTTAACAACAGCATGCATTAATTTAACGTTAAGGAAATGGAGACTAATGGCTGTTGGCCTTTAATTCAGTGACCCTGGATAATTATGGCTAAGTACATGGTAGGTAGGCTGTTCAAAACATTTGCTTCACATATTGCTGCATATTCCCAAATCTCAAGATTATCTTCAGTTCCTGAGGAAAAATATAGGACCAATAACAATGATAATAGCAAATTAAAATGTGCCACAGCAAGAGAGTAAGAGAGATTCAGGTTATGTCTTTCAATAGCAGGGGATTTGTTAGATGTAAACGTCTGGATGATTGTGGGAACTAAGTCACAACCCACAGAACAGGAAAAACGAAAATGCCTTTATTGATTTCCCTTGAGGAAAACTCCCGATCATCAGTTTCTAAATTAAATAAACCTTGAACATGTAGATTTATTAAAACAACAGTGAAGAATTTTGAGCACTTATATTCTGTAAGAAACAAGTCTAAGGAAAAAGAAATTTCATAGTTTAATCAAGAACCTATATTAGCAGAATTAGATTACGCAAATACTAGGAGGACAGAAAGTGTAGAAAAAGAACAAGCTTTGGTATCCTATTAATTGTTCAGTGACTTCAGTTTAATGAAGATCATGTACAGAACACAGAAACAGAGGTCAAATCATTAAAGACATACATGTGGAAAAAAAAATTAAAAGACCAAGACCTAAAAGAAGACACAACTGACAAGAGTCACAAAAAGCAACAAGTAGGCATTCAGTAAGCATGTTAGTAAAGACATGAAGATAAAGGAAAAGCTAATCAGGGGAAGGATACCAAGAATAGCACCTAGAATGCTAAAGTGTTTAACGCTTGTTTTAGCTTCAGATTTTTTGAAAAGTTGAACTAAGATCAGGCAGCTTTGGAAACATTCATGGTTGGGTTAGACAAAGCTTGAATAAACTGATCTAGTGGAAAGTGAACATGCATGTAGCAGGGGAGTTGGAATTAGATGATCTTTAAAAGTCCCTTCCATCCCAAACCATTCTATGGTTCTATATAATCCAGAATGAGCAAACTTTCTGTAATGTCAGTAGAACTGGTCAAATGGTCACTATGTTCTCCCTGTTAGATACTATCTGAAGACATCTATTTATGTCTGACTCATTTAATTCGATTTAAAATCTCTCTTCACCAAGCTGAAAAAATAAATTTTAAAACTGCCGTTCAGTGTCAGAAACTTGGAGAGACACATTCTTGTTCCTGTCTTCTCCAATTCAGCTCTTTGATTGTGTTATCCATGTATGCAGACATTAATTTCACTTTATACACCTTGAGAGACAAACATGCCAGTGGATAAATTACATCCAAAACATCTTTAAAATCAGCTTTTTGTGCTTGTTTTTGGTTTCAAAGTATCTAAGTTTATGATTTGGAGTTCTACCCAGATCTGTTTGAAGCTGGTAGTGTTCCAACCGAATTTCCTGGCAGCACAAGGAGTAAGTTTTAAATGAGTGGATACTAGGATAAGGTTAAATACCTCTGCATTGCTCAGATCAATTTTTTATTTCTGTAAATAATTACTTGTCATGAAAATCTGCAGTGCATTCTAGACATATCTTTTTAAACAAGTGTAATCAGATGTTCATTAAAAAATGGTGCTTGTAAGATTTATTTTAGGGGGTTTGTTTGGGATATTTGCATGAATTAAGTCTGTAAAAATTGAATATTGGACATTGAGAGTGGGGTGTTTTTAAGGAAAATGCCATTTGTTCAGTTTTGTTAATGCAGAAAAATAATTGTCACTTTTACCCTCTGAACTCATTTCTTGCTTGTAGTTCATAACCTTTTCCTGTGGACCTGTCTGAACTGTATTTCATGTAGAAAAATAATTGAAGGAGAGCAAGATCCTTTAGTCTATGCTTCATCTCACTGAGTCAGGTGTGAAGTGGAGTCAGAAGCTTTTGCTGTGAAAATAAGCTCTTGGGACACTCAGAGAGACATTCACCATACCAATCAAGATCAGAGAAAGAAAATTGTGCTAAAACAGAAGGGATGGCTTATATGACACTGCTAGTTTGAAAACAGATGATAGTCTGCAAGGAAGACAGAGCTTAAAGTGCAGATAGCTTTCAAGAATGTTTCTGCTTCCTTTATTCCTAAACATCTTCCTCCAGTTCATGCTCAGTTGTAATTTGTGCTTTATTTAACCAGCAGGTGTTATAATTTTATGTGTTTGTGAGTGTTTGTGCATGTTTATGCATGTCTGTGCTTGTGTAGCAGCCTTGCAGAGAAACAGAAATGACCAACCCCCCTTCCTATTTAAAATGAAATGAGAATTATTGATAGAGACCAAGTAATATGTCACACTGATGTCACACAGCAGGTTGATAATAGTGTCGTTCTATATGACCCTGGTGTGATCACACCTACAAGAACAAATTCAGTTCTTGGAAGTTCAATATCATGCCTATATTAACAAATCAAAGGGAGTTCGGGAGAGTGCAACAGAAATGATTAAGTGTTTAAAAGGAATGAAATGTAAAAAAAAAAAAAAAATAATCACAACATGGCCAAGCAGTGACTAATAAGATAACAGAGGACAACATCTGAAGGAAAGAAATCTCAATAGGAGTTTTTTTCATATTATGTCAGCTAAGGAAACTGGAAGAAATGACAGGATATTTTTAAAATAGAAGCTGAAGTTAAATCAACAAATACAATATTACAAGTAGAGTTCTTATAATTTTGAAAAAAAAAAAACTGTAAGAAAAATACAACCCAAATATTGTTAATATGGAAAGCACCCTGTAGGTCTTCTTACCTTAGCTACTGATTATAGCAGATCTGACTTTGAATTTAGACTGGTGGATATTTATCATAGGATCATAGAACAGTTTTGGTTGTAAAGGACCCTAAAGATCACCTAGTTCCATCCCCTACACCAGACTGTTCCTACCCAACCTTGCCTTGAAAACTTCTGGGTATGGGGCACCCACAACTTCCCTGGGCAACTAGTTCCAGTGCCTTATCACTAATAGTAAAGAAATTCTTCCTTATATCTAGTATAAATCTATTTTTCTCCAGTTTATATCCATTTTCCCTAGTCCTATCACTACAAGCCTCTGTAAACAGTCTTCTGTCTTCTCCCCAGCAACCATGCTCTGCTTTCTCATATTCAATTTTCTGCTCATTGAGACTCCTTTTCACGGAAGATTTGTAGCCTATGTTATTGCATGTGTTGACTCCATCCCAGCTTCACTCCTGCCCTCCAATATATCTTAGTATTCTCTCAGATTCATGTCATAAATCTATTTTGATGAGGGTGCATTTCATTGCCCATGTTGTGCATCAAGTCTAGTATCAATTTCTGCAGAATGTCACTAGAACCTGGACATCAACAGGACTCTGAAGTGCTATCAGTGTTCTTTGGCAGTCTGGCAATCTGGACACATTTCTATTCACCTCAAAGTCTATTTATTTATAACACTGCAAATTTAACTACATGAAGACTGAGCTAGTGCATCAGAACTATTTCTAAAATCAAGATAAAGGACAACTACTGATTCTCTCCTGTCCATTGAGTTTATTGTGTTATCACAGAAGCTAACTGGCATGTTTAGACATGAACTATGTTCGCACACAACATGCAAGCTGTTAGTGTCCAATCTAGGACATGAGGAGTGGGCCCTGGGTCCTCCCTGTAAATAATAATACTAATGATTTATCTAAAAGATATTTGTTCATACAGGCAAAAATCTTGGGAATAGGAAAAGCATAAGCTTGTCAAAACTTTGATAGGAACAATAAGGGGGGGGGGGGGTTGGGGAGAGGGAGAGGAAGAAAGAAACGATTAAGATAGAGAAGGAATAAAAGAAAAATAAAAGAAATTCACTAACACAAGTCTCCAGTGCTGACAGAATCCTTCCAACATAGCTGGGGCAAAAATGGTCCCTCTTGCAGAATATTATTTGTTGGTTTTGATGGGCCTGCGCAGTGTTTCTCCTAGGAAAGTTCTGGAACTGAATTTGGGGGAGGCGCTGCTTTCAGGGGGCTCTCTGGGCAGCAAGTGCAACTGGGCTGCTTGTGAGAGTGAAATAAGTTATTGAAGGACAAAGCCTCTTCTCCAGTCTCAGTGGTGGTTTAAGGCAGCAAAATGAAGTTTAAGGCAGCAAAACAAGAGATATAAGATAGCAAAAAGAATCAGACTCATACACAGACAATTCAAAATTACTTTTTCGTGCTTCATATACCTGGAAATAATTTCAGGAAGTTTTGTTTTACTGTCTCAGAGGCAAAGGTGAGACAAACTGGCCTGAAAGTTTTCCTCCTTCTTGAAAACAGGCATCACACTTGTCTTTTTTTTGTCATCAGGGACATTTCTAGTCTCTGTGATTTTTCAAAGATGATAGAAAGCAGCTTTAAGAATGGCATCAGCTCTTCCTTGGTACATACTGACTGGTCCCTTGGCTGTGTATATGTAAGATTTGCTCTAGAGATCCTGAAGACATCCTTCATCTAAATAGGCTTCTGGCACCTTTGGTAGCACTTCTTTACCCTATACTTTCAGACTAGGGTGAGAAACTGGGTTGTCTGATAGTAAACCTTACTGAATAGAGAAGTTGGTGAGTATTTCAGGCTTTTCAATATCCTGTATAGTTAGGTGACTATGTATGTCATTCAGCAGCAGGTCCATATTTTTCTTTACCTTCTTTTTATTTCTTTACTTACGTATAGAATTCTTGTTGTTCCTCTTCACATCTCCTCTCGTTTTCAATGCCACATGAACTTTGATTTATCTAACAGTAGCCGTTTCTGTATTACTCCTGATTGTCTACAGCTTCACTCTATGTACTTTCATTTTGTGCTTGAGTACATCCAGGATTTCTCCATTGACTCAGAGCGCCTTCTGTCACACCTTCTCGATTTTATAGAATCATGTAATAGTTTGAGTTGGAATAGACCTTTGAAGATCAGTTAGTCCAATCCCCCTTGCAATGAGCAGAGACATCTTCAGCTAGGCAGAGCTGCTCAGAGCCTTGTCTAATCTGACCTTGAATATTTCCAAGGATGGAACATCTACTATCTCTCTGGGCAACCTTTTCCAGTGTTTCCCAATTTCCTTCATATTGAGATTGGTTTTCTTGTATTTGAGGAGTTTTTCTGTGAAGAAAAATGAATCCTATCAGTCCTTTTGCTGTTCAAGTCAACATCCTATAAGATCTTGCCTGCCAGTTGCCTGAAATAGCTGAATTTCATTGTTACCTCCACTACCAAAGCCAAAGTTTGCTGTTCTGCCACACAGAAACCGTAAAAATGGAAAGAAGTCATCTCATTGACAGCAGATGCATCTTCAATACTTGCGATTGTTCCACAAGGTCTTTTTTTTATATATAAAAAATTTTTACCTATCAATCTGAATGGTCCTATCAAGAAATAAAACTTAGTGTTATTAAACTATAATAGATAGTAGTGACCTTGAATCTTTTCTTGGGATATTGATTCACAAATTAAACTTTAGGTAATAGCCCTTTTAATCAGTAATATTAATTCAAATACCAATAATAATTTTAACTATAAGCCAAAAAAAAGTACAAGGGTCATTACCAAATTCATTGGATAGTATTAACTATTTTAGCATTATTATAAAACATTAACTATGACATTACAACATTTTGAATAATATATTCACTTTTGATATGTACATAATAGAATCTTAGAAAGACAGAACTAAGAAGGCAATAGGAGGTCATGTAGTCCTTTTCCTGCCCTAGGGCAGAATCAGTGCTCCCTCTGATTCTGCACAGAAATTTTTCCACTTCTCTTAAAAAATTCTATGACAGAGACTCCCCCAGTAATCTATGCCTGTAATTCACAACCGTACCTTTACTTTTCCCCAGTGTCTATTCTGAATTTTCTGTATTATTCCTGAAACTCATTATTTCTTGCCTGATATATCATGATTATGGAGTTTATTTCCTTCTCTGTGGTTATTCAGTAAGGTTTACATCCACCATTTAACTATAATTATCCGATTTTCTTAAAATTATGTCATATGAAGGAACAACAGATATGTTACAAAGTGAAACTATATGACACTTTCTATTTGTCATTTTTTAGAAAGATTACATTGTTTAGGTTGGTTTGACCCCACTGGTTCTTCACAAAACTCTGTTCCGTATACTGTGTACACAGAATGTATCTCCTATGTACTTGTAAATAGCTTGTTTCATTATTTACTATTGATTTTTTTAGAAAGTTTAAGTTAGGCTAACTTATCTATAGCTCTCTTCTATAAATACCTGACATCCCTCCCAGGTAATTTATTTGGAATTTTTTAGATAGGCTGTAAGGTTTATGTTAATCATAATTTCTTAGAATGATTATTGTAAGCAGTTTGCTTATAGTAAGCAAACAGAAGCTATTCACTTACTTTATGATTAACTGTACATATATCATGAATTTTTATTACTCCTGCATGTCAAACTAATTATTTACTGATCATGTTTTTAGTCATATTACTAAATTGTCCATCAAAAAAATAAGAGACTTTTTCAGATGATCATTTTAGCTACAAATGAGAGAGAGCTACTCTGTCAAACAAATTATCATTACAAATAAATTCTGATTGTGCTCCTATGAACCATATAAAAAACAAGTTGTAGTAGAAAATACCTTCAGTTGTATTAAACAAAATAAAAACAAGCCCAACCCCAAACCCCCAAATCCAAACTGTCATAATATTAGAAGAAATAATCTAACCAATAGAAAACCACTGTGGTATATTATAATTTTACTTAACATTATTATTATGTGGACTCAGACCTAATGTTCACTGTGTGTCAAAGTTATACTGAAAAACCAGTTAATCATAAAAAGGTGTTTATATTGCAATGCGTGGGCCCAGGTCAGGTGTTGGATTCGTTCTATTCAGTTTTAGGAACTTAACAGAGTCCTCTATGTTAGAATTACAGGATTTCTAGGAACTGTTTCATAAAAACCCATTCTCGTCTCAGTGGCTACTTAGTGACTGCTATTTGCTGGTGCAGTATACATCTGAAATTAGATAGGATGAATATAATCCTTAGAAGTATACTTGAATGTAATGTTTTAAGAGAATGGATAGATTTTATCTAGTGCATATATTCACTGTAAGAAACAAATGTGGAAACATGAAATTGTGAAAGAAAGCTAGAGCTAGAAGGAAAGAATCATAGAATTGTAGAATTATAGAATCACCAGGTTGGAAGCAACCCACCGGATTATCGAGTCCAACCATTCCCACCAATCTCTAAACTATGCCCCTCAGTACCTCAGCCACCCACACTTTAAACACCTCCAGGGAAGGCGAGTCAACCACCTCCCTGGGCAGCCCATTCCAGTGCCTAATAACCCTTTCTGTGAAGAATTTTTTCGTTATGTTGAGCTTGAACCTCCCTTGGTGGAGCTTGAGGCCGTTCCCTCTTGTCCTGTTCAAAGAGAAAAGTTAGATTTGAGTATACAGGTAGTATAGACAAAATATGGTGGGACTAGTTTGACTGTAACTACAGTACTGCAAACGAGTTTGTCTGTGGGAGCTATTACAAAACTAAAAGAAAAGGAATTTCTTTTTTTTTTTAATAAAATAATTAGATATGAAAGGAATAACAAAACATTCAATAAAGATATAACTATATTGCCTGGCAAATATAAATACTATGTCATCTTTTAAGCTGTGCTACCCACTGAAAAGACACATTATAATAAGTATATTAAAAATCAAAAGTTTCTGAGATACAAGACAATTCAATGTTTAATTTGAGATTAATTTTTGGCAATCTTTCAAACCTGTTTTTAATAAAATTTGAAGACATGACCATAATCTCTAAAAGAATTAATCTTCTGTTTACACTGAAAGACTCATTTTAGTTCTCCAATGAGAACCTGTCACCTGAGAGGAAACTTTTTTGACATATACAAGCTCCAATTATGTTGTGCATGAAGGAAAAGCATTGATTTACTTCTTATATAATCCAGTTATGCACAGATATGTATAAAATTAATAAATAAAGAAATAAATATTTTATTTTTTCATATGCATCACAAGTCTAATGCTATGTATAAAAACAGGCCTGTGTGCAAACCTGTCCAAATTTTAAAAAGAATTGTGATTTATATACAGGGGTAAATAAACTAAGCAATGAAATGAATGTTTTCTGAATATGTACATTTCAGAAAATCCTTTGACAAAATAAACAGAAAATAAAAACTGTGGTTTAATAATTTAACTGGGTTAAAAAATATCTGGGTGGTTGGGCCTAAAGAGTAGTGGTAAATGGTGTTAAATCCAGTTGGAGTCTGGTCACAAGTGGTGTCCCCCCAGGCTCAGTGTTTGGTCCAATTTTGTTCAATACTTTTATTGATTATCTTGATGAGGGGATTGAAAGTGCTCTTACTGAGTTCATGGATAACACTAAGCTGGGATGAAGTGTTGATCTGTTGGGAAGGCCTACAGAAGTATCTGAACAGGCTGAATCAATGGGCTGAGACCAAGAGTATGACGTTCAACAAGACCAAGTGAAGAGTTCTGCACACAACAACCCTGTCCAGCACTAAAGGCTTGGGGAAGAGTGACTGGAAACCCACCTGAGAGAGAAGAACCTGAGGGTATTTGTCGATGGTTGGCTGAATAAGAGTCAACAGTGTGCCCACCTGGCCGAGAAGATCAATGGCATCTTGGTTTGCATCAGAAACGGCATGGTCAGGGAAGATATTGTACCCCTGTACTCAGAATTGAGTTCAAATACTATGTTTAGTTTTGGGTTCCTCATTACAAGGAAGGCTGGAGGTGCTGGAATGCATCCAGAGAAAGGCAATAGAGCTGGTGAAGGATCTGGAGAACAAATATTAAGAGAAGCAGCTGAGGGAACTGGGATTATTTAGCCCAGAGAAAAGGAGAATGAGGGGAGACCTTACCACTGTCCACAACTACCTAAAAGGAGGTTGGGGTATGGTGGATGTTGTTCTCTTTTCTCAAGTGATAGGTGATAGGACAAGAAGGAATGACCCCAAGTTGTGCCAGGGAAGGTTCACATTTGACATGAGAAAAAATTTCTTCACCAAAATGCATTGGAAGAGTCCACCCAGAGAAGTGGTTGAGTCACTGATTTTGGAGGTATTTAAAAGATAGTTAGATGAAGTGCTTAGGGATATGATTTAGTAGTGGACAGGTACAGTTGGACTTGATGATACCAAAGATCTTTTCCAACCTAGTGATTCAAAGATTCTATATTGAAGTGGATAATACTCGACTTGCATCTTCCTTGCCTTCCCCTGCTATATACAAGAATCTGACTTCTCTGGAGGTCAGTTTGGTAACTTTTGGATACACTAACTACATTTAAACTCTAATAACAAGTGAAGAAATGAAATAGTACTGAACAACAGCAGCACTCTCTGGTGTTTACAGATACATTTACAGGAGGTCATTTCTCCTGTGAACTCATTGTACATATCAATTTATTGCAGTCTTCATTATACTAGAAAAGTATGGGCAACAATGAACCTCAGACCTTGGAAAACACATAACTTACAAACATCAAAAGACAACTGGGGTCATCTCTAAAGCAGATTTTACAGTTGTCAATGAGTATTTTACTGTTTTCATTAGTTGAAACTGACTTTAAAAAGAAAATTACTTTGAAATAGGACTTTACAAAGATTTTAATTGCCTGATTCTGGTTCTAATACAGCTGATCAGCTCTAAATAGCATTATTTAGACACAGGAAAAAATGCCTACCAACAGTATTGAGGTCTAGACAAAGTAATTTTTCTGAAACTGTTAACAGACTTATTTCAAACACTTGTCTGCTAACTACTGATTACACTTTTCTTGTTTCCTTCATGATATTATGTGTGTATGACTCCTATCCCTCCTGAGTTTGCAAATCATACGCTGCAGAAAAGGCACAATATGGGAAAAAGCCTAAAACAGGTAGAAAATGAACATTGTTGTGTATGAAAGTTCGGCTTTTTATGAACACAGTTCTCCTAGTACAGAACGATTTACCCATTCTCCAAACCTAGAAAATGGTAATTCTCCGTTCTGAGATCCAGCACTAACTATATATATAAGAAATGTTTGATTTCATAGTCACTAATGTATGCATGCAAACTCTCAGAGATTGCTTCAGTTTTAGGTAAATGTCTAAGTTGCATTTCTCTGAAGATAGGTGTAGTAAATATTGGGAATTCAATTCTGTATAGGTAGCAGTTTTCTATGTTCATTTCCTTTGCTAATGAAATCTAGACAAAAATCTTTGTAGAATACTATCAGTCAATGGTATCACTAATTCATTTAGAAGTTCCCAGAAATGTCTTTTAAGTTGATTTAATGAAAGAGAGGAGGAAGAACTGTTTGCTGTGTAAGTATACAAAAAGATAAGAATAGCTATTTTCTCTGCTTAGTTTTCATCTGGCTTCATTGTGCTGAATTTTTTACTTCATACTATCATACATACAATACATGAAGCAGGAGTCAAACCAAAGTCAGTGGTAACATCATGTTGACGAGGAATATGATATAGAAAATCTTTTTCAATTCTTATCTACAATGAGGTGCCATGTGAAGATAGTCTGATTTTTTTTTCTTTTTTCTCTGAGTTTTCTTTTGGTCAGTGTGATTGTACAGGAGGAGTAAACAGGTGAAAGAAATCATATAAATCTTTTTTGAGACTAGAACAAAATGTGGAGAATCTATAGAAAATAAAAGAAACTTCTTAAAATGTTTTGTATTGTTCTGGTGGTTTTTTTAGTATTTTTCTTATGTTCCTCAATGATACTTGATAAAATCTTCTTAAAATGTTTTAAGGACTCCTTCTAAATACACAAGTGTATTTTTTGAGCAAAAAGAATCTGAGTAAAAATTATATTTTTGCTTGCAAGTTTCTAAAAAAAATAAATCTATATTTTAAAAAGCAAGGCCTAAGAACCTATTTTAATTATTGTCAAATGACACATAGTTCTTGATGTACTGCTACTGATTTAGAAATTTTGGTGTAGTGTTTGATAGGTAAACATTTATTCACCAAAGCTGGGGTTTGACCCATTACGATCATTGAGGTAATTAATTCAGAAACTTATAAAAATTAGAGTTAATATTTAATGGCACATAAGAATTTATTCTTTTTCATAAGAGTTGAATTAGTGTCTTAATTAGTTCTTGAAAAAAGTGACGTAAGTATCTGTCATTTAAAACAAATTTTACCCTGAATTTCTGTTTATTTTTCTTTCTTTGTGGATTTGACTTAGAGTTGCCATAAGAAACTTGTAAACCATAATGAGGAATATATGTCCTGTTTAAATAGTCTTAAATTGAGTTTATGATAAATCAGATTATGAGGCACATTGAAGTGCACTGGTGAAGATGAACTTAGAGCAGAAGCTTGCCCAAGGTATGAGTACTGTTTTTCTAACAGGATCTAGAAAATATTATTTGGCATAATTTTTCCACTGATCTCTTTTCCTGAGTTCTTCTGCATATATAATGTGGGCTGACTTGGAGAAGTAGCTCCATGTCATCTACATGCTGCTGGTTTTCTCTCTCTGGCTTTTCTGACAATATTTAAAGGCATCCTTTATCCATAGGAAGAGTCTTGCTCTGTATGTATAGCAGTTAATTTCCTCTTGCTGGAATGCATGCTCAGTTCTTTTCTGACAGAAAATCAATAAGAAGTCAAAGACTCCTATATAAGCCATCACAGCATATACTTGAAGCAATTTTGTATTTCAAAAGTTATATAATAATAAACATTTTTTAAAAAAGAATCGATAGAAAAGTTAAAATGTGTTTCAAGATCAGAGTTTAATATTTTAGAGCAATTTACGCAGAACATGGCTCATCATACATAGGTTGAAAATTAAACAATAGCAAAAAAGTCATCAAACTATACAAGAGATATTTTGGCAGCTGTGACTTGAGAAAATGCATAGCATAAAGTGCTGCATTTGGCTTTTCATATTAACACTGGGACAATTTACTTTGGACTGTATTCCACTCAAGTCAGAAGAAAGTTTTGATCAGTTTTAACTGACGACATGCCTACAAATTCATCCACAAATATGAATGTCGACTTCTAAAGTACAAGCAGATGTCTAAGATAATGGATTACACTACAGTGGCATAAATAGATAAGACTTTTTAATGTGTTTATTTAGGTGTTAGTTGTTTTCTGAAAGATTAATAAACTAATTTCTTCGTATCTCATTTTATTGCAAGCTTAAATGTTTAGATAGCATTATTGAAGTATTGTCCCCAACTTATCTAGGGAACTTTGGGACATAAAGTTTGCACCAAGCTTGGTATATGATTTTTCTTGGAACTCTGTATGTGTATATCTCATAAAATTCACATTGCTCTGCTTCTAGAACTCTGAGACAGCCTGGGTCTGCACTATTGTTTTGCTTCTCCATACACACAGAAATATTGTATTCTGAGAATAATGCTAAGCAGAAAAAGCAAACCAACAGCATGTGGATATCTTCCTCTAGATAGTATTTTCCCAAAATTTGGGTTTGGATTTTCTCACCTATAGTTTAGCTTCAAAATCATGGTCCCTAATCAAAGTTTAAATCAATTACAATGGCATTTTTACCTCTCCTGCTTATTGTGGTTTGTCAAGAAGGTTAAAGAACTGTCATTACAGGAAAATTAAGGTCTGTATTTGTTAATATTGTATGTTGGAAATAGCAATGCTAATCCCCAGCCCAGCATATTTCCAACAAAGTTTCAGTGGCTCACAGGTCTTATTTGTACTCCTATAAGGATTATCGTAAAACTATAAAATAAATGGTTTTTTGAGACTCCTGATAAGCAGATAAAGAGAAAACAAAAGTAGCAAACTCACTATCTTTACCAAGGGCCTCCATAGGAATACATCAGAAAAGTAATTTGGTCTGACTGACTTAGCAATGAATTCACACAAAATCTCCATGCTCGACAACATCTATGATGGTCCCTTTGGACTCATGTTCATTCTTCTGGAAGAATATAGTATGTCGCATAGGCCAATCACACAGCTACTGTTTCTTGTCCGTGTCAGTGATGATCTGACTGACAGCTGGTGACATATTGTGCATCCATGGGGACAGAAGAATGCTCACACAGGGGTTGCTGATAACCTTTCCTATGAGTGGCTTTAAAAATAAGAAGCAAATACAATGGGATTGTATTCATTAGACTAAAGACAGAGCTGATGATGAGCTGTAATCTTCTTTAAGAGGTCATTCAGTGGGATAGTCTGCTGCTTAGTTAAAATGATTCAGCAGTCTAGAATTAGCAGGAGCCTTTTCTCTTTCCCTCTGTCAGTTTTTTTTTTTTGTCTTTTTTTTTTTTTTTTCCATTACAGCGTATGCACAAACCTGTGTATGGAGCTGATGACTGATGATGATGACAGTAATGATAATAGTTGCTTGATTTTTTTCTTATGCTGCTATTCACTAGTCCTGCGTGCTGAAAGCATATAGTAGGCACTAAGACTTCATTAGGAATTTCTGAGATGAATGATTGCTTTATTCTACCTGATACTGCCTTTCATCTGCATTTCTGATCACAGTTCCATTCTATACAGAAATTTAGATGAAAAAAAGAGGAAATGTAATGACTGATGTTATTTTTAAAATGAAACTTTAAAACTGACATTTAATAAACAAATAAAAGCTCTTCTATATATTGCACATTCCTCTTTTAATCTACATACCCGTATTGATGAATCAAAAGGATTCTAACAAAAAAGCAATTATTATGCACATTACAGCAGGATCTACAAGATGACTTTCATTATGTTACAGTATAAAATGAAGCAGTATCCCAGAAAATAAACAAAAATATTTACACATTAATTTTAGTTTTTTAAATCACTTACAGTATTTGCTGCTCAACACTGAATATTCTGAATTCAGAACTCTCACAATTAGGATCAGAGAAGTAGCTCATATATATCATAAACCTTATTTACGAACAGAAGAGGTATTGATTTTTAAAACATTCATCAAATCTAATGAGAACTAGTTAATTGGTCTTTGGTCATTGGTACACAGATTCTCTACTCATACGTATGATGGCATGGTAATAATTTTCTATTTAAATGATTAACCATAGACAATAATGGTTAGAAAATAGAAGAATTCTGAGTATCTACTGATTAATCATGTACCCCAGTTAAAGCATACTGTGTTGAACTGACCTTGAAATGAGGAACAGCAGAGGAGAGATAGGGTTATTCTCTTTTCACACAAAAAAGGGAAATGAACTTCAGGTCATTCCTACTTTATTTGCCACTGGCTGTTATCCTGGAGGTGTTGTGCTTGAGAGATTTTATCAACAATACTTCGTGATTACTATTGGGCAATCCAGAGAACCACATTAAAATTGGCCTCAAAGGAATTTTTCCACGTGTCATTGCAGCCAGAGGCTAAAGTGCTATAAGAGATGTTATGGAGGAAAGCTAATTACAAAAGGGAAAAGATGATTGAATTGAGTACAAAGACAGAAAAAAAACCCAGGCTATTATTTTCAAAGTTGTAATGGTATATGTCCTTGTGTGTATTTCTAGCTCCCTTCCTCTGATGCCTTATGACATTCTCATATTTTGAGTTACATTACATATTCAGGACAGCAAGCTTGGAGGAATGTCATGCCAACAATGTTTTTTCAGGAATGGAATCCCACAGCATATCTTTTTAATTACATTCATTACTACATGTTAAAAAGTAATGACACTTAGAGTATATGCATTTATTAAGAATACCCAGGAATCAAAACCATTGGATTAAAAATATTTGTAATTAGAAACTGTCACTATGTTATCTGAAAGTTTATGTCTTCATGGAAGATCTTTCACTTATCTTATTTCCCTGACAAAAGAGCATTCTTGTGGGTTTCTTTTGTTGTTTGGTTGGTTGGTTGGGGTTTTATTTTACTATAGATTTCAGCAGTTTTCCAGTACCTTCTGATAGGTTCATTTACCAGAGAAGACTAGTTAGAACACTACAATAATTTCGACATAGCTCCTTTCTGATATGCAACATTGATTTTCTTGAAAACAATTTGTAGTTCAAGAAGCCACAGATGAACCCTTCATCCAAAACTGTCTTTATAGTAAAGGACAAAAATTGCATTATTAGGACACAATTCTTTTGACTTGTTCTACATGTTTATGTTGAGATGAGATGATTTCTTCTGTAAAAATAAACACTTATCTCCATTCATTTTTTAACCTCGTTAAGATTCTTTAGAGGAAGATATTGATGACATCAGTACTGAAGATATCTATATTCAATTAGGAGTATTCAGTCCTTGAACACTAGATAATTTCAACATATGAAGTGAGCTGAAAACTGTATGATCTTTCCTGTCCTTTTAGGTAGGTGAAACTTCACAAGCTCACAATGTTCACCCTTTTTCATGCTTTTAAAATATTGCCTTTCCCTCGTGCGCTGCTCAGACTAGAAGTCATTTCTTAAACTCGACATAGTTTGGAGCCTGTGACTTGTGAAAAGGGCTATGTACAGCTACTAAGAGAGTGCTGTGTTGCACTGAACACCATCTTTGTAGGCTACCTACCTGTCTTCAGAGTGAGACAAATACTTTATTTATTTTCTGATTAATAGCATTTCTTGGTTTGCTAGGCTTTGTTCAGATAACTACTGCTGTGTTGTATAACGATGCCTCTAAATGACATTTCTAGCAGGAACAATTGTCCTATTTATTCCTGCTAGTGAAAACAGCACATGCAGTTTACAAGTTTTTATTTTTTTAAAACAAAGTGTTTAGCTTCAAAGTGTGAAGATCTGTACTAAAAAAGTTAATAAAATAAAATTATGTTTTCATAAAACCTAAAATTCTCTTATTCATGTGCTGTCCACTATGATGAAACTCACTCTTGTAGGTGCTTAATAAAATGACTGACAGGCAATATAATGCAAGTTGCTAGGAGCAGTGCTAGTTCTGAAGCACATACTTTCATAGAATCATAGAACAACCAGGTTGGAAGAGACCTATCGGATCATCGAGTCCAACCATTCCTATCAAACAATAAACCATGTCCCTCAGGACCTCATCCACCTGTGCCTTAAACACCTCCAGGGAAGGTGAATCAACCACCTCTCTGGGCAGCCTATTCCAATGCCCAATGACCCTCTGTGTGAAAAACTTCCTCCTTTGGTTCAGCCTAAGCCCCATGCCTGTGAAGAATGATAATTAAGAAGAATAAATACAATATATCTAAAATATCAGTTCACTGTGACTGAACAGACATACTGATGTACATTTTTTATTTTTTAATTATTTTCTTTTCCCAGACGTACTTTTCAGGTGCTGCATATTATGTATTCTGTTACCCACAAGTTTGATTATGCAGTGCTGAGACATTATTAATTTCATAAAGTTTAAATCGTGTGAAAATTTACTTTCTTTTCTCAGCTAACTGTAGAGCACATTTAAACGAGATATTTATGATCTATACATTAAACATTACAAATACATTTTTCTGCTGCTGTAACTACATATATAAGTAACATTTTAAGACAGAAAACCTGCTCAGAACAGGAGAATACCTCTTTTGTTTGTTGACTTTTTTCCCAACAAATTATAAAGTTATAAACTTTACAGCATAATTCTGTTTATTCAAACTTATGTAAAACTCAAGGATTTTGTAGAAGTTATACTAGTGGACGGCGAAGTGGAATGTTACAGACCACTTGAATATAGACTATTAAGCACTGAAAATATATAGGAGAGGAACTTCCTTCTTCCTGTTTTTAATTTCAGTTATCATTTAAAAAAACTGGTTTATTTTATACAGTAATGATTGTTCTCCCACAAAAATGCTACTATAGCCTTCACAGGTTTGTGAAAAGTTTGTGTTGGCATTCAAATGCTGTTTCTGCAAATAAGACTTAACTACATTATTCTGCTAGAAGATCACATCTGAACTAAAAGAAGTGGTCTCATACAAATACCAGGTGACTCTTGTTTCTTAGGTAAAGCTGGAGATGTAAGACAGGGCCTCTTATATTTTCCAAACACTGGCATCTAAGTTCTGAGAGGAGAATATG
The DNA here is from genome assembly GCA_033558105.1 of Coccyzus lansbergi. NCBI lineage: Eukaryota > Metazoa > Chordata > Aves > Cuculiformes > Coccyzidae > Coccyzus > Coccyzus lansbergi. Next base: position 1,216,934 of record JAUMJK010000168.1, read on the forward strand.
TCTAATAATTTTTTAGGTTTTTTTCTCCACTGTTGCGCCACTGGTCTGTTTTCCCGTAGTTGACCTTCCTATGAACTAATCACAAGATCTAAGTAGAAAACGAAGTTTGTGTCCTTCCAAAAAAAAAAAAAAAAAAAAAAATTAAAAAAGGAATGATAGCTTCTTCTATATGCCTTTGGACAATTTCTTTTGAACAGTTCTCATTTGCTTTCCTTTTCAAAAAAAAGTGCAGTATGGTAAATTTTCTCTGTGTCATCTCATAAGAAGTATACTGAGATCACACTGGATAGGGAAATTATGGAACTGCATTGTACTCTTTTGTTGATGGATCTGCACAGAATTTTCAAAAGCAATTTAACAGTGCATCTGTAACCTGTATGTATATATTTAGGGATAGAAATTGAGACTTGTTTTTTATCTTAAGAAAAAAACTGTTTCTAAAACTGACTTCTTCAGTGATTTGGAATTTTGATATCTATTAGAATAATCAATTTATGAAAGAATCCATTCTATTTAGTTTCTATATATTATTTTTCAGAATGCATATGATGAATATCTCAGAATGTGGCTAACACTCATATATATACATATATATATATATATTTGTAAAGCCCAGAGCAAGTTATATCATCAAGTAGCTCATACCAATCAGATACTATTTAAAATATAATAAATCAGAGCAAAATTACATGTCAGGTATTCAAAGGTTACAAGGAATAGAATTGCAGTAAAAAGTCATTGGCATTAGGAGTAAATCACTACTGAAATCCTGCTGCAATTATCCAGTTCTAGACTTTTAAATGCGAAAAGTGGACTTGTATCTGTTTAATGAAATTGTGATAATAATTCTAAGCTAGCATCTTTTTTCTCTAGATTTGACTTTGCTAGAACGTTGTTGAGAGGCCAGAAGAACAAAATTAACAAATGACTAAAAGCCATGTTATGTTACTGTATCGGAAAACATCTGTCACAATGTCTGAATCCATATTATTTAGTCAGAATAAAATCATCAGTGAGTGAAGTATAGTAAAAGTTATTCTATTATTTTCTTTCTTCATGGCATTTTGAGGGTTGCTAATAATACTTAAGCACAGGAAAGCGACATTGGAATTTCCAGTCAGAATCAGAATACTTCAATAAATCACCCTCTGGAAGACTTTCTTCCTCCTTTCTCCTTTCTCCATTCTCTTTTCCTGCCTCTCTTTCTTTATCCTCTTTTACTTTTCTTTCTTTCTTTATTTACTTTTCTTTCTTTCTTTTTTTCCCCCTCTCTCTTACTCCTTCCTTGGGTAATATAGAGCACCAAGGAAACTTTCAACTGACATTTACAGTAGGATGCTCTTAATATTCCCCTTTTCATGCAAATTTAGAAAATATATGTTTAGTTAATTAGCATTAACTAAAATACAGTAAGATACTGCATGAGGCACAAATGTATTCTTCATGCAAATAAAGGAGGTAAGTACTTCTGATTACCATGACATTATCAGGGAAAATTTGGCTCTCTTTCCAGTACAAAGTACCTTCTTGATGAATCATGAGTCTGTTTGGTTATATGGAGAGTTGGAGCAAAACCAAACTAAATTCTGATGGTTCATTTTTATCCTAATTCCCTAAAGTTTAAGAGAGGCCAAAATTCATTACTCTAAGATATTTTAATTTGTACTTTGCTCTCAAGTGTGTAAACTAATATCCATGAAGAATAATTTATAAATGAGTGCATCAGAAATCTAGAGACCTATTATGTGGGAAATCACAAAATTATATTGGAAGTCATAAAAACCCTAAATGTACTGTAAATTGTAAATACTGTCTGGTTGATCTTGCAGTCTTTTGGCAGGTAAAATTCTCCTTGATGCCAATGGGAGTTTTGCCATTATCAGAATTTCAAAGACAAGATCTTCTATGAACAGCCTAGTACTCTAAAACATTAAATTTTATTATCTCCATGAGAACTATATTCCTTATAAACTTAACAATAGTGGGTAAATTTGTTCCTGACTTGAGGCTCTGAGAAAAGTGATGCAGATAAAAGACCGTATCTAAGCCTTATTTAGGCTTATAAGTAAGCAACTGGGTGCAGTCTTTGTCCCTTGTTGATTCACTGTCTGCCACGTGCCTGCTTAGCTGTCTGTTAGTATATGAGTAAACACAGTTATGTGGGAACTGCAGCCCTATATGTAATAAACTAGGAATGTGAAAAATCATGAAGTTACCTTAATTCACTTGCTAATACTGTAACTGTTTTTCATTGTGTTAAGATAACTCAGTTTGAGTGAAGTTTCTAGCCAGCCCTGTGTGATGCAAGAGAGACTGTCACAGGGATTTTTGCTTCATGTAGAAACTTGTCACGTGCCAAACAATATCTTCAAAACCCATGAGGCACTGGAAAACAACCATGCTTTCAAATGTATCTTAATATGTCACTCCCTGTCCCCTGTGGTTCGGTGAAAATGATTTATTTCCATGCTTACTATAAAATTTTGTGTATAAAAGGAATCGTTCTCTCTTACTTAGCTGTTAACAGCAAGTGTATTCATGGAGTTAAAATGAAAAACTGTAGTGGAAGCTAAATATTAAGGACTAAACCCAAAGAAGGATGTCAAATACACAAGAAACTACAGAGCCAACGGTCATGGTTGGAATTTTCTTATTTGGTCAGCCTAGGTATATTAAAAATTATACCATTAGTCAGTGTTATGACAGATATGTTTGTTAAGCATGCAGAATTAGCAGACATCAAATTGCTTGTCAATGTACTGTACAACAGTAAACACTATAAATGCTTCCAGTGACCAATCCTATTGCACAGCAATCTCCTCCTGCCTCATTTCCTAGTCACTTAAATACTATCACGCAGAATATTTCTCCACAAAACCTCATTTCCCAGTGCTGTGTAACTGGTGTGAAATGAGCCACTTACCTTCAAAAATAACTGTTTAAGGTGGTCAGAAGGTAGTTTGAGCAGCTAAAATTGCTCTATATACTGCAATAAAGTGGCAATACTACCGTTGCAAACCAGCCTTTACAAGATGCAGAGATGTCACTTTTTGAACTGTGTTCTGGTCCACTGAGGATGAGTGGAATAGATCAGTCCTTGTGAATTAAATTCCAAAAGAAAACCAAGTGCACTAGAAAACATTCAGGTGTTTTCAAAGGTCTTCCCTCCTACACTAGCTCCAAACAAATATTTCATTTTGGTTCTGAGGTAGCAAGTTTTATTTTTTTACCTCTGGGTAATATGTGAGGAGGGAAAAAAAAAATCTGAACACTAAAAGCTATTAACTACTTGTTGTGGAATATTAAGGATATATATCATGACATGTGTCTGGATGCCTCAGCACCTTGGCCAAATTCTATTTTTTTATTATTATATATTATCAGTAATAGTATAATTATGCCATCTGGAATAAATTTCTACTTGTATTTACAAATGGAAAATTTATGCTTTTTTTCCCCTATTAGGTGAGTGGAATTAGTTTATTCTAGTAATTTAAAATCTGGTGCATTTTATCCTGTTTTGGTAGCAGAAAAAAATGTATGCATTACTCATACATATAACAAATTATATTACTTACATAAATTAGCAAGCATATAGATAAAGTATTCTGATACTCTCTGTGGAAAATTTACATCGACTTTTCCAATGATTTTGAATATATGGTAGCAGTCAATGAACACTGAAAGAATAACACAAGTTATTTGAATCTCCAGACTCTCTTTAGTTGGTTGCTTCTTCTGGGTGACATCTTTGGCTATTCAACTTGGGAGATGCTGAATACAAAAAACTGATCAAAATCTTTTCAAGTTAATTTCAAAGTGCAACTTGAAATGAGATTGTCTATTTCTTGGAAGAAGGAAAATTTTAAAAAGATGATTGTTCAGTAGAGGAGACAATACCTGTAGATTACTGTAGTATAATCAAAACAAGGTATTCAATATATTATGGAATTTACTGTTTGTGTGTCAAATTCGAAAAAAGCACATTTGTTCAGCTCTATGCAGAACACTGAAATACTTATTTTTACTGTTTTAGTGTTTCAGATCTGTTGTTCCTTTCTTACACCCGTATCTAAAAAGCTGTCTCAGACTGCTATTAAGCTGTGAAATCTTCTCATTTTCCAATTTATGGCAATTCTTTTGGAACTGTTTACTGTGCAGTCCTGAACTCTGATCCCAGAAAATTGCAATGAATTCCATTATTTTTAAACTGTATTTATGTATTTATCTCTATTCTAGCAAGCATTATGTGCTATAGCATTTGCAAATATTTCTGAAATTCTACAAGGAATCTCTTTATTGGCTTTACTTTCTTCTACTGATTATTCACAAGAGACCTGAGTCGGAAACATACAGAACTTAAACTACCATACCTCAGCAGAAATTCAATTCCCAGCCATAAAAAAAAGTTTTTATCCATACAAAAGATACAAAAGGATTGAACTTAAAACAGTTACTTTACTTTAGTGAAAACTATACCAAACTGAACTTTGTATTTACATCATACTTGTCTAAATTACATTAGCGCCTGATCTTTTAACTTCCAATAAGCCTCTATATATACACACATAAACATCTTTCTATGAAATCTGATTTTTTAAGTCTGTTTAAACTTATACATGGTTATATAAATGGTTAAATTAATTTGTATGCCTATGCTTGTACATCCACATGTGCGCAAATATTTAAGTATTTTTACAGTTTATTGAAAGCGGATAACCTACCTTTGGTAACAGAATACTTAGATGCTGACTTACTGCAGAGGTAATTTCTTGACATCTGGGCTTAAAACTAGATGATCTGTCAAATTACCTTTAAAAATATGCAATTTCACCAAAAGAAATATTTTACCACCTAAGATAAGACTTGCCATTCCCCTTGTTGGACTTCATAACCATTGCCAGGAGACACTTTCCCTGAGGAGTCCCAGTATCAAACATCTGTTCTGTCTGGACTGATACAAAGATGTGAATCTACATCTGCATTCTGGAAGAGTATGCTAAAATTAAGTTACTGAATATGACCTTGATCTTTGATTATTTTTGAAGTTATTTATACTATTATAATATTTTAATACTTATAGTACTCATTTCAAATAAATATTGAATGCATATGAAGCTGAACCTGATCATCACCTTATATCAGATGAGTATCCTATGGACCTAACTGCAAAGTAGACCTTTGAATGTGAGCTATTTAGTTTGGTGACAGTTAATAGCATCCATAGACTGAGAAAGTTTTAGCAGAGGCACAGATGAAATATACTTTGCTTCAGAATATCTAAGTCTTTCATTTAGCAGACCTGAGTTTGAACTCTGGTTATAATTAATTGAAATAACAGCAAAAAACAACTTCTTTGCAGTCTACAGTTTCTTCAGGGTGGGCGGAAGAGGAGAAAATACTGATGTTCTCTCTGGTGACGCACAATAGAAAGAAGGAAATTAAATGAAGCTGAGATATTCTGTGAATCTAAGATAACCCAGACAGACATGAAATTCTCACAGTAATTACCTTAAAATTAAAACCTTAAAAACAAGAGAGCAAGTAATACCTAAAAAATCCCTATCTGTCAGTTGCTATTTGGCAGAGACTAGTAAGCATTTTGGAGGAGGGTTTTCTTCATTAACCTTGAATTGGAGAGTCAGGGAGAACTACTAGCATGATGACTGTAGCTATAGGAGTTGATCAGCACTGTGACATCTGGGTTTTGGTTTGCATATATTAACAATCAGCAAAAGTTTCAGCACTTGACAATCAAATAGCACTGGTGAAGATTAGAAGGATACAGTTATAGTGGATTCAAAAACAGATCCATTCAGCAGTTTGCTTGTTTACATTCTGTTGAGCAGAGTGACTTGGGGACTCACTTCCTTTCTCACCCAGACTAATATTTTTCACAATGCACTTAGATTTGAGACATCTATCGATTAGTCTATGTCTATGTGCCACCTCAATACAGAAAGTGCACACACATAGAATCATAGAATCATAGAATCACCAGGTTGGAAGAGACCCATTGGATCATCGAGTTCAACCACAAATCACATCATAACTCACATCTTGAGTAGTTGTGGCTGTTAGTGTATAGGGATGGTCTTTACTTGTCAAGTTGTTAATCTTGAAAATTTTATACAGTACATGTGAGCATTTTTTACATCATTATGTAATATACTTTGTGAAATTGACATGACTCAACCAACAAACATCTTTAGTATCCACAATATGGATACTTTGTTCGTTTTACTTGTTTACTTTTAGAAATAAAACCAGTATTTTTTATATAAAATTAGTTAATTTCAAAATTCAGTGGATGATTATTTATAACTCATATGTTTTCCTGATCATCATCACATCTATATACAGTGAAAAATACCAATAATTATCTCTCTCTTTCTTCTGCTTCTCTATTTCACCTACAGCTTGTTTTCATTGTTTTTGTTGTTTGGTTGGGGCTTTTGTGGGTTATTTTTTAAAAGGTTTTTTTACCTGTGTGGATTAAGAAGGCTGGAGATTACTTATCTGTTTTGTTGTTATATTAAAGTTACACAAATTTAAGAAACATACATAAAAGCAAAAAAGAAGCAACTACTTTCACATTACTTTCACATTACAATATATACATGCATGACAACAATCCTTTTTCACAGTTAGGTGTCTAAATTCTGTCAGTTATTTCACATGAACTTCATTCTATTGGTCAAGAGTTTAAGAGCCTCACTCAAATATAATGCCTTGGGAGGTCAGGGTCATGCAAAGAAAAACAATTTTCCTGACAATGCTGTAGAGAGTCTTAATACTAGAGAAGAATCCTTGATATGGTCTCTGAAATTCATGAGGAGATAATGGACCACTGGGGTGGTGTGCTCATCATGACCTCTGCTGCTAAGCAGATGAGCAAACATAAGCTGTAATACCTCAAGGTTTTTCATGTTGCACTGCACCTGATTCAGGGCAGCAGCCTGAAGCTGGTTTTCCACATCTCAGTAAAAGCAACCTAGTACAGTATTTTTTTTTTAATTTGAAAATAATCTTCAGTTTTCATTGATAAGTAAGTATTCAAAAATTTCCTACATGTCAAATGTGAAGGGTAAGATATATAATAAAGCTCCTGTCTCAGATTAGTGAGAAAATAAAATAAAAAAGATTGTAGTACATCCCAAATTTTTGTCCTGATCTTGAAGCTAAATTGTCAACCAGTGGTTGGACCCAATAAGGAGATAAGGATCACATTGCCTGGTTTTTTTTTGTTGTCTGTACAATAAATCACAATGCAAGACATCCTTAATACAGTGAATGAAAAGTCAGGTGTGTTGGAACATGATGATCCAAATAACCTATGCACAGAAATCATTAAAAGGAAACACTATAAGGAAGGATGTTTATGTGCCTTTTCCCGTGTCCGAAAGAGATTTTCCAGTAAGCACTGCATTCCATTCAGTGAAAATAATTTTTAGCAGAAGGAGTGTAATTCACCTGACCAGATATGATTTAATCCATAAGAATTCCTTTATAATCATTTTAAAAAAAAGCATTTTAAGATACTGTTCATGTCATCCCTAAATAGATTTCTTAAACACGGCAAATGAATTGTAGCCTTTTACTCTGTTGACTATGGAAATAACTGGGTAAAAATGCTAATGTTGAAAATATCTAAATCTAGAGTTTACATATACTTGTTGAACAAATGGGACAAGATACGCTGGACATATAGGAAAGGATATCAAACTGATGATGTATGCTTTGGACCTCGATATGTCTCTGTCTTTGTCTGCTATTTGAAGAATGGATGCAATCCTTGTCATTTCGCTCATGAACCCAATGAGAGGAGTTAACAAATCCAGGACAGAATATGGCATTTTGGGCTATGAACGTTTCTTTCTGACTGTCAAAAAAAAAACAAAAACCCACAAACAAAAACAAAACCCAACCCAAACCAAAAAACTCCAATTTCCCCCCCCCCCCACACTTAGTTTGAATAGTTTAAATAAAATGAGGAGCAAACTAGTTTATAATTTTATTAATATCATATAATTAACTAGCAATCAGTAAGCTATGCCTTCAGGATCAATATCAGTAATGAAACAGACAAAACAAAACTCTCGATGTTTCCAAAATGTTAATATACACCTACACATTTCTGAACACTCTTCTTTAACCAAAACTCTTTACATTCTATTCCTTCTACCACAATTCCTCTGTTTCCCATCTGGAGGTCAACAATATCCCTCCCTAGCAATGAAGGTTCCACACTTGCTCAGACCCTGTTAGAGACAGGAGCCCTCCAGCTGTGCATGAGGAAGTCCCCCCTTAAACAGAGTCTCCCTGTCCTTAAGCAGAGTTTCAATAACTAAATCATGGAATCATAGAATCATAGAATGGTTTGGGTTGGAAGTGACTATGAACGTCATCAAGACTACAGTGAGCAGAGACATCTTCAACTAGTGTAAGTTGCTCAAAGCCCCATTCAACCTGATATTGAATGGCACCTATCGCCTCTCTAAGCAACCTGTTCCAGTGTTTCACCACACCTAGAGAAAAAAATTTCTTCCTAATACCCAGTTTAAACCTCTCCTCTTCTAGTTCAAAACCATTGATTCTTGTCTTATTACTACAGGCCCTGCTGAAAAGTTTTCCCCCATCTTTTTTATAAAACCCCTGAAAGGCTGCAGTGAGGTCTCCTAGAAGTCTTTTCTTCTCCTAGCTGAACAACCCCAACTCTCTCAGCCTCTCTTCATAAGGAAGGTGTCCCATGCCTTTGATAATTTTTGTGACATACTTTTCAACCTGCTCCATAATGTCTATGTTTTTCCTGTGCTGAGGGCTCTAGAGCTGGACACAGTACTCTAGATGTAGTCTTACCAGAGCAGACTAGAAGAGCAGAATAACCTCCCTGGACCTGCTGCTGGCCATGGTTCTTTTGATGCAGTCCAGGACATGATTTCCCTTCTGGGCTGCAGGTGAACATTGCTGGTCCATGTTGAGCTTCTCATCCACCAAGACCCCCAAGTGTTTCTCCACAAGGCTGCTCACAATCACTTAATCTTCTAGCCTGTATTGATACTGAGGGTTGCTCTGACCCAGTTGTATGACCTTGTATTTTGCCTTGTTGAACCTCACAGGGTTTTCACAGGCTCCCTTCTCTAGCTTGTCCAGTTCTCTCTGGATGACATCCCATCCCTCACTTGTGCCAACATCAGTACTCAGCTTCATGTCATCCACAAACTTTCTGAGGGTGATGAAGATGTTAAAGTATACCACCCCCAGAACATACCCCTGAGGGTCGCTGCTTATCATAGAATCATAGAATCACAAGAAAAAAATCACAAAAAATTGTGTATTATGACAAAGTAAAAACCTAGGCAATAACCATGCTCAGAACCTTGGCCAAAAATCAAGAAAACAGAAATTGGATTGACATTAAGGATAGATAGGTTGAAAGCCAGATGACAGTCAGGTAGGTAGTTGCATATGAGAAATAGAGTTAAAAACCCAACAAAACTAAGGCAAAAGAAATGTGAAAGGGATCAGAGTTAAGGCAGCAAGAAGTCTGGGCAGAACTTCAGCTAAGGTGTCACACTGAACATCAAGGAAAAAACCACACACATTCAAAAAAAAGTAGTTGAGCACATGAAGATATACCTTTGAAAACTTAACTGTGTGTATTAAATTTTCATTAGAAGTCAAACAGGATTTTTAGATATTGTTTTTTCAATTAAGTAAAACCAATATAATTTTAAAATATATTTATACTCACCACATTTTCTTGGAAAAGTAATAGTTTTTCATCGTCACAGAACACTAAAAATATATAGTATGATATCATAATCAAGTATGACAGTGACAGTCAACCGATGATCTGGTAACTAACTATTGAAAGCCAAACTATTGCTGTTAAGTTATAACTATATGTGATTTCTTTTTCTTTAGATAAAGCATTGAGAAACAAAAATGGGTACTGAAGTTACAACAATTTTATTGTCACAAAGAACATTTGCTAATTGTTCTTAAGAATCTTTGGCAAAATGCATGCAGAGAATTCCATTTTGAAACAATAATAAACATATGTACTAAGCAAAAGGGATTTTACCATTGTTACATATCCATTTTATTACTGATATGGTTATTACCTACTTAGTAGTTCACTAATGAATCTTGAAGAAGAGATCAATAAAATAATATGAGAAAGAAAATATATTTCATTCAAGTTGTACAAATACAGAATCTATAAAATCAGAAAGCTCACAGCTGATGAACTTAGTCATTATTTGCATTGAAGAAGACAGAATCAAGTAGCTTCACAGATTGATACTGGGCTTAATACGTTTGCAATGGAACCAGAATCCTCCCTTTTCTTATGTCTTTCTTCACTATAATCTCTCTCTGAGTCCGTAGAGAAAAAAACTTTTATCTTCTCTTGCCAACTAAGCAGATTCAATTGATGCAATCAGGCCCTGATCCCCATAAATAGTACTTCAGAAAATGTTCTTCCACTATGCAATGCAATTTCAGTGATTTGCTGTGTATTGTCCCATGTTACACTTGTCTTGAGAGTGCTCAGATCAAAATGGTTTATGAATTTGATTAATTTTATAAAATATAAGGTCAACATTTTATCACAATAGATTGAAAAAATACAAGTTTGAATAGAAAGTGAAATGTACTTCTGGGATGACAAAGTCTCATTACTCTACAGCTTCAGGGACAGGTAAATTTTTTTTTTTAGTAGTATTTATATGATTATACGCAAGTGCCTGTTAGGCTGTACATAACCTCCCAAATAGGTTTGTTTTTTTTTCTTCCGAGATATGAGACACAAGAGACAGTAAACCTGAAGGGGGAAGACAGTTCTCAAGGAAATAACTTAATTACATATCAAAACTAATTAAGACACACCTGTCAACATTTGCTTTCTATGCAAAGAATTTGTTACAATGGACTTATTCCACTGTGGCAGCTGTCTGTAATGGTATTGTGTTTCCCAACGGAAAAGTAAGGAACAAGTAGCTCAGGGCGTGACAAAATCATCATACACACAAGAGATTAGTTTAACTGATCAGTCTGTAGATTCATTTGCTTATACTCTGGAAATGATCTGCTGGGGCAGAGGGAGTATTTTCGTTTTGTTTTGTTTAAAATTTGCCAGTGTAAAAATAAAATAAAATATTTACTACTGGGGAAGGTTCTTCTTGGATTTTGTAGTAGTTCAAGACCGTGAATTGAAATTGCTCTTTCTAGCTGCTTCCTTCCAAATAGTTATCTCTCACCAGAAAGAAATCTATACAGTGTCTAGGTATAGGTAAGTCTGAAATGAAGAGCTTTTCAAAGAGAGTTAAGTATTCAGCTGAAATCTCCTTTTCTACTACTTACAGGTGGTGTTAGCCCAGGTGCCAAGAATGAAGTGTGTTTTCCTGTTCATGAGCCATTAGTTCTTAGTAATTTTGTTGTTGTTTTTTTTTTTTTTTTTTTTTTTTGTCTTGGGTTGTTGTTTTTTGGGGTTTTTTTATTACAGATATTTTCTGTGGGTCCTTGTAAAACTGTACCATCAGTTCACTCAGTACCTGCATCCAACTAAGTGTTGTATCAAACCGATACTCCTGTCATGATACAGCATCCTTCCAAACTGTACAAGGAAATGGGAAAAGTCTCAAAGTTGTTCACCTTTGAAGGATAGCAGCTTTCAAACACTGTTATTTGCTCCATTCAAGAGGATTCATAAAATGCTGCTGACTGATAGAGATCTGTTTGATGAATTCAGTGGTCTTTGCTCCAGCTTCCTTAACCATGCTGCTGATTGATAGGCCCATGAAGGAAGATCCCTTAAACTCTGCTCAAGAATTTCCATTATATAACAAAAACACTGGCTGGAACGTGCTTTTATGTCTTCAAAGGTATCCAACCTCAAGAAAGAGTGATCACAGGAATCTGATAACGACTGAAACACTAAAACTTAGTTCAGTTGCATAAAGGAAAAGGAAGAGCCATGTCCTAGTAAAAACTTCCCATTTTGCTGCTCTAGAATACAACTCTACAATGTGGTTCCATATACCCTGCTAATTTTCATTTTACAAGGTACCGTAGTAGATGTCAAGTCTTAATCGATTCAGTTCAGCCTCTAGTCGATGTAATGAATAGAGTTTGGAGAGCTAAGTACAGGTATTCAGTTTATTGGTTTGGGGAGATATTTCACATTATGCAAGTCTAAAACCTTTATTCAGAGCAATAACTGAAAGTAAGATTACAAATTGTTGAAGTAACAAAAACTGAAAAAAAACCCCAATCAAGTTCGTTATCTTATTTTCCAGCACTGTATACATCTTCTCAGAAAGGTAAAAAGATACTCCGATGTGATGATGAATATGTAGAACTCCATGTAGTATGAAATATGTAATCAGTCGTTTTCTTTTGTATTTTCTTCACATATATATTCAATAGAAAATAAGCTAATTGTCATCCTAAAACATGCCCTTGTGCGTTATAATGCATGGGTCCAAATCTCTGGTTCTTAATTGAGCAGAACTACCATTGAAAACAACAGGATTTCATTTGATTAAGGACTGTAAAATATGTCCCCATGTGTGCACTGCTTTGTTCATGGTTAGTCAGACAGTAAGTCATGCAAAATCTCTTTTTAATTACATTTTCAGATGGTGACATAATTGGTTGGAACAATCAATATCTTGCCTGATTTCTGAAGGTGAGACTCTCCAAGGGAGACCACTGTCCTACTTATTCTGAACTATAAAACCGTAAGGATATTTTTTAGTAAATATTAATATTTATTAATACTTGCATTTAAATAACTAGAAAATACGATATGAATTTATACATTATGGCTTTTTTGAGCTTGTCAGAATTCTCAAAATATTTTAAATAAAATCAATATGATATGATTCTTAAGAAAACTAGATACTACCATTGCAAAAAAAAAAAAGTTGTGCCTATTATCACCTAAAATACATGCAGGCAGAGAATTTTCATGAATGGTGTTTTTTTTTTAGTGGTAGTCAGTTCACCAGTGAAAGAGACAGGGACAATCTGAAGAAAGTGTATAAGAAGGAAATCCATATACACACTGATATCCACACTGAGGAATATGATACGTGAATATAGAAAAGATACGTGAGAAAAGCTTTTAGCTTTGTTTTTAACACTGTGGTAAAACTCCCACTTACATACATCATCAGTTTCTCCTCCTCAGCATCCTGAATTTAGGTAAATATTTGGGTCAAAAAGGCCAATAGTGCACATTAAACTTTAATAGATAGTTTGACAGGCAGTAAGTTAACGAAAAGAAGTGAAGGCATTAATGTTATGCATCTTTTTCTTCCCAGGATACTATATAACCTGAAAAATGATATACAAAGTTCACTCACCTCATACTGAGGTATAATATCTTCTATTGTAAGCTGTTTACTATGTCCAGACTGAAGTTTGGCTTCAAGTAAGTTAACTGTTTTAAAACACTATGATTTTAAGCTAGAAAAGGAAATTGGAGGTGTGAAATTTGTACTTGTTTTAACTATTACTCCTCTCACATCTCCTACAAGCAAAACTCCTGCTGAGATGAAAATGAAAACAGCTACTTCACATTCCTGAAAAGCTCACGTCTCTACTATAAGTCTATTCAGTCTGTTGTATGAACACAGTGTACAAAGTGTGGTATTAACACTTTTATGTATCTCATGCTTCTTTCCAGATACATTCAAGACTTTTCAAAGTGAGTGTATTTGACTATTGTGAGGGGAAAGCTGTTGAAAATCTAATAAACAGGAGTTGCAATCATTTCTGAGTAACAGTCATCTTTTTTATGAGTAATTTATTTACTGTACTTAATGACTTGTGGATTGTGTTAACAACAACCACGTGCTCCAGTAGAATGTCTTTTGTAATGTACGCTTGAAGACAAAGAGTAATAAAATATGCTTCCAAACCTATATTTTAGGTCATCTCTCATGTGGCTACTTAAGAAAAATCTTGTAAAAGTAGGATAGTACAGAAAAATATAAAATTGCTTTTGAAAATGTGGTATTTGCTATCGATGCCACTTATTTCTCAGAATACTGCAAGACTATTGGAACATTGTGACTTAATAGAGTAAATATATGGTTGAAGAATAAAATATTCCCTACTTCCCAGACTCCTGCATCCTTATTGATAGTAGGTAAGTCCTGGCAATGCATATGTATGTTGAAATCTTATTGTTGTTGTATTCCATGAAGTAGCTATCTCTGACTTCAGCAGATATGATTTTTCCCCTTTAAATGAAAAGATCATTAATATTTGTTCTTCTATTATATTTAGCAGTGATTGCTGCTGCTGTAGGATAAGAGTTTCACAAACGTTTTTCCTCAAGATTGTTTCACTGGTTATAATTCTGACGTTAATACCCAAGATAATGAAGGGCATCACTAAACTTCATTGAATGCTGGAGATCACTAAGAGGCAGGATCAGATTCATATGAATGATACTTTTTCTTTTTTTGCTGACTTCTCTTCTACATACAGACACCTAAAACTGTAAGCTATAGTTTATTTAACTTTTGAAAGGAGAACTGGCTGTAAGCTATAAGTTACTTGATTCCACATCCAAAAAGTTGCATATGCATGGGAAAGTAAACAGTATAGGTATAAGTTTAACTAAGCCCTATACAGAAAATAATTGGAATCACCTTCCATTACAGTAATTAGTAGGTTTAAAGAAGAAACACAGATCCATTAAATGCTATGCAGTTCATCCACCATCATCTTCACAATGAACGTGCCTATTAAAGTGGGGCTTAGGAAATGTTTGAACTGTACTGTTTCACAGTGAATGAACAGTTAATTTGTAGGAACTATGTAGTGAAGATATAAATGTGTTCATGTGATTATACAAGACACAGATGAATACTATTCTCTGAAATGAAAGTTAATGTTAACCAATAAAAAGGTAGCAGTGAACAGAATATAGAATAGAGATATTTCACCAGTAAATTGAGCTTGCTCAGCCAGAGCTCAGGCAAAGAATGGGACTGAAAATCTAGCAGATAAGCAGCTCTCAATACTAAATTAGGCCATATGAGCTTGGGCTCAGCACAACACTGACTGAAATTTCAGCAGGAGTTTCCCTGAAGCTAATATAATGAACACGAGTCCACTCATAACACATCATTCAGTACTATCTCAACCACATATAAGAAGGGTAGAATAGGTCTTCAACCTAGAGTAGATTGCCTTGAACCAATGCAGAATTTTTTCCAGTTTACAGCACATTGTCCTCATTCTATAAATGCAGAGGGTAGTTGTCAGAGCAAAGGTGAGATGAAACTTTCTAGACTGAGGGAGGGCAGTATTGCATTAGCATTGCATACTGATCTTAGGGAACATTAAGTAGCCACTAAAGGTCAGCTTTATCTTACCTAACTTTAAACTCCCAAAGACCTAGCCTTGAGTTATCTCTCACTTTAGCCATTGAAGAAAAACAACCTACAGAGGGCAACTCATTCTAAGTGCCTTAACATGTCTTATGGGATGAGATGAATAGCTGGAATAATGTCTCTGAATACATTGCTTATAGATGTACATTAAATTAATGTCATACCCTGGATAGGTTTAGCCTAGGTCTGAGGCAAAACCTCTAGACTGTTCAAGAGACTAGTTCAACTTTCAGCTGTCGTCAAGAAGAGGGAAAAGGTAGAAGTGGCACCATACTTGTCATCTTTGCATACAGACATGCATCTGTGCATCTGGAGATTATGCCCTGGGTGTTTAAATTTAAATATGCTGGGTTCTACATACACTATGAAACCTCTCTGTCTGTCATGTTAGTACTTGTCAGCTCAACCTCTGAGCAAAGTTCTTTGCTTTGTAGTCTTTATTAACTTCAGAATCTGGAAAGATTCTGAAAGATTCTTGGTGAGAAGACACTTATTCTCTGCATTCACTTTTTAAAATTAGTTTTCTGTAGGAAAGTTTTAAATCTCTTTCATGACCTTTCAGTCTTGCCCTGTATCCCGCTAACCATCATATAGGATTTTTAGAAATGTAGAAACAGCAGGAAAAAGTTTATGAAAGAGTTATTTTGTGCCAACTCCAATAATGGATATTTTTATTTCATTTTAAGGACTTGTCTGCATGGCAAAGGTTTTGAGAAACCAATGTTATGTCTATAGAAACATTATAGCCACTAGTAATTGCTACATTTCCAGCATAGATTTTGTGTGCAGAGATGTGTTTCTGCATCCCTGTATCTTTGCTGATTGAGAAATCCTAGAACACTTCCCCAAATAATCTCAATAGCGTTCTTATTTCTCTAACTGCCGAATGTTTGAATCTTCCAGTAGATTTGATGTCTACTGAACTGGATGCATATCTGGCAAGAAGTTATCCATTATCTATCACAAACCATAAATCTTTATTTTAATGTCTGCTGAACTAACACTGCTTATTAGTGAACACATTTTATTATTCTTTCATCTCAAAAAGGATTAGCAAGCATAAGGTAGTCGTTAATTGAGCTAGTGCTAGTCTCTTGACTCTTGACTGATACTTAGGCAGCAGAACGAACAAGAAAGACGGCTGCTTGGGCAGGAGACTGATATACTCTTGATTTTTGGTAGGGTTAAGGAGACAAACACGACTGATGTGAACCTTTATGAAGAACAAGGGCCAAAGTAGTCCTTTATTAAAGTTATTCTCCTGAATATTCTCCTTTTTTTCAGGCTTCAACAGAAGTGAAGTTGCTGTTATCTCTACTTAAAGATTTTAGCTTTTTCTATGGACCATATTTCTGCTGACCAAGAAGGAAGCAGACAGAGCAGCAGGGAATTTGACATTTTTTTCCTTCATCTGCTTCTTGGTATAGTGCTGTCTGAAAACATTTTCCCACAACATATTAGCTTTTTTGAGGGAAAGGTATAAGAAGCATTTGATGCTTTTTTTCTTTTTTTTCCCCTCATGCCTAATGAATCATAAATAATTTCAATTAAAATCATGGGAAATCAGTGCTCCTATACAGTAAGTACAAGAACATAGTAAAACAAACAAAAAATAACTTAAGGAAGAAAGACCATAAATACTTTTCTAGATTTATTTTTTGATGTGGGGTTTATGCTCAATTGTCTAATGTGCCTACATCTATTTGTTAATTATGTGTTGTGTGGCATTACACAGCACAGCATCTCTGGAGCTCAGTCCTTTCATGAGTCAAAGATGATGAAAAAAATTGATCTGATTTTTCAACTACTTGTTAAACAATACGACTGGCCAATCCAAATTTTTATAGGTACTTTTTGGTAGTTCACTTGGAGGGAAAAAAAAAATTAACAGCTATCTCATATTTATGAACTATGCCTGGAGTACACAGCTGCAGTGGAACACTGGAATATACAATTCAATTGCCTAGCAGATGATCTGTCAGTATAAGTATTAATAGGCTGATTGAAGCTTTTTAAAGATACTTCTTTGTCATGTCTCCTATTAGGGCACTCCAGGGTTTTACTGTATTGTATGAACTTCCTATTTCCAGATTCAGTTATTCAGATCTAATCTACAACCATTTGTTTCCACATTGAAGGTATCTTTAGCTTAACTGTTTATTGTGGTTACCTGAAACTTTTTTTCCATTTCCATTTTTCAATCAGTTATATCAGTGATATTTGTCTTGGTATTTCTGGATAAATTTTCTTTTGTATGATTTAGCATCTACTCCTCTATGACTTTAATATTTGTTCTCCACACTTTACTTCAGGCATCTTAAATACAGATGAACAAACTGGTGTCCAGAACTTCAGATCAAGTCATGCTATTGCTAAACAGTAATATTCACATTTCTTATCCTTTGCTGAAAGCACTTTGTGTGATTGTAGTTACCTTTTCATAATGATATTATATTACAGAAACACAATAATCTTGCAGTCAGTTAATAGACACTAGACTCCTCCACTGTTCTTAACAACAAAGTTTCAGCTTTTGCAGAAATGCTTGTTAGTTGTCATTATCCATTATTACATTTAATCTGCCTTTGTCTTCACATGTAGTATTCACATAATTTTAAGGTCAAACCAAGAATATATTTAATCTCAAAAGAAAAAAATGTTACAGTATCATAGAGGTATTTCTTCATTCTTTTCCCACTTCTTATTTCATGGCTAGAGAACCTTTAATATTTTTTCTTTGCAGTATCTAATACTTTAAAGTGCTTGTGACAGAAAAGTCTATTTGCTATCTAAAATATAGTGAAATATCTGGATAATGCACAAGTAATTTTGGTGACATAGTACAGTATCTGAGAAACTATGTTGAGAACAGCCTGGGCAAAGAGTGTGTTTAACTGTGTATTTTTAAATTGTCCTTTATACTGGAATCAAAATGAAAAAAAACCAAAAACTGAGAAGTCTTGAATGGACTAAACATCAATGAAATAAATGCATATCATTTAGTTAAGCAAATGCTGAAAATTCTGGTTGTGGAGGCATCAAAAGTGCATATTTAAATAGCATATTACTAAGAACACAAACCCACTGTATTAATCCTTTTAAGTCCTCTGTCCAAATTCAACTCTGACAAGATGTCAGAGATCTCAGAGGTGTAAAGTTCCTACCATAGTCCTACATAATACACTGTACAGGCTACTGAGAGGATTTGTAATTTGTTTGCACTGCAAATAGTATAGTAGAAACTTGCTCTGTTAGCATTCCAGCAAACAGTAAGCAGAGGTTCACATGTACTGTTTATTCAATGCAACTGTAATTGAGATCTAGTCACAGTATCCTATGCTTGCTAAAAAGGTGATGCAAGAGAAGAGGGAGCACATTTTGACTTGCCATAAGGTAAAATATAAATTCATGGGAAATTAGGCTTCCTTAGTTCTGGTTTTCATATAACAAATTTGGGTTTTCAAAGTGGATGTTTTTATTTCCTGAAGTGCTATGATTTGACTTTATGTTAGGAGAATTTCAGCCTACTTAATTTAAATATATTTGGATTGAAATAGGAGGGAAAGAAGAGAGACCTACAGCTACCATGATAAAACATCCTTCTATTGTCTTATGTAAGTATGCACATAACTTTATTACAGAATCAATAATACAGGTAACATCCTCTTGGCAGCAGAATACAGTTGGTAGATTATGTTAAACTGATTGGATTTTTAGGTGCATACTATATTATTCTCTAGTAAAATAGAAAGTAACTCAGTAGTTTTGAATGTTACATTTATATTTTTTACTATCTTTATTATATAAAGAAAATAAATTACAGAGGAATCTGTTGGCAAAGAGGATCATCTACAAGACATACTACATTTAACATTTCTGTCTCCTTACTTATGGAACAAGAAAATATAACATACAAGATGAAATAAAATATAACAATCTCCACGACACTTTCATTACAAAAATGTAGGATCCCATTGAAATGAGTGACTTGTAAGGATTCCCAACAGGTACAGTATCAAATATTTGATCTAAAAGTTCAAATTAACTAACTGCTGCAGTCAGAAATCTGATGAAGTGATGAGGAAAATCAACCATAGAAGAAGAATATTATAAAGATAAAACCTTTCAATGATTCAAGGAAAATTTAAATTTCCTGGCTAATATTTATGAGTTCATATCCTTATATAAGCATTTGCTCACATATATGTCTATGATATATTTAACATCAGCAAATATTTGTTATCAGTCTTGATTTTGCTGAGGAAATGGTGTGAGTTGATGTGCTGTTAAAATTCATAGCTTTCCAGGATTAAAGTTCATAGGACATATTAAATAGTCTTCTGATTGTCAGCAAGTAAACATGGACTTATACCCCATTTGCTTCATTGCTCCAATTTTCTACTCAACGAGAAGGATGCTGATATGACTATTGAAATGAGTGAGAAAGTAGCCCTTGTACTCTTACATCTGAAGTGTGTCCAGGCATGGTCACGTAACTACAGTGGGAGCAAGATGAACCTCATGACAAATCAATTTTCACTCACACAGTACCACTGTTCTTATGCTGGCTCTGTTCACTGACCACTGTCATCTTTTTTTCACAGGCATTTGTGATTACACATCATCAACACAATGTATTCAGGATCAGGGAGCAAGTATATGCGTGAAAGTAGAATACCTACCTATTGTTGCTGAGATTGAATCATAGAGTCATAGTATCACCAGGCTGGAAGAGACCCACCAGATCATGAAGGTCAACCATTCCCAACAATCTCTCAACCATGCCCCTCAGTACCTCATCCACCCACACCTGAAACACTTCCACATAAGGCGAGTCAACCATCTCCCTGGGCAGCGTGTTTCAGTGCCTAATGATCCTTTCTGTGAAGAATTTTTAACTTATGTCAAACCCGAACCTCCCCTGGTGGAGCTTGAGGCCATTCCCTCTTGTCCTGTCCCCTTTCTTTCTTTCTTTGCTTCCTTTCTCTGCTCTTTGTAGCCACAGCACTTTATGCCACTCCATTAAGAGATAAAAAGAGTGGAGAACAGTAACAAGTGTACAAATATGAAAAGTAGGAGAGGAAAGAGCAATTTAGGAACATGATTATGAGTCCAATGAACAGATACAGTAACCAGGTAGAAGATCATTTAGATAAATTGGTCTTATCTATTCCTGCCCAAACAGTGGTACCACAACGAGAGACAAAGAACAGCAAATCAGAAACTGTGACTGCAGATGGATATGGTACTGCAGAAAAGCAAATATTATTTGTCATAACACTGGGAGAGAAATTCACTCTCAGGAAAAGGATCGTGTTATGAGAACTTGTTTCTCTGCAAGGGACATTGTAATCTATTCAGTAGCATCTAGGACAAACCAAAATTCAGCAAGGAAATGATTAATTGAACAGCTTGTTTAGAGGAAGGAAGAACATTTGTAGGTTTCACTGTCTTGGTACTTAATTTTTCATGTTTGAACACTGAACAGATTGGAAAATCCCACACTGCATTTTTGACACACTTACTGATAGTATTAAGGAGTGAAAAGCACTTGACTGGGGGTTTCAGGTAGATTCTTTTGCTACGGTGAATGGACCTTCACCAAGGTAATCCAACACAAAGGGTAAGATTCACCTTGGTTTTCTGCCATTTAGATGGTGAACATTTTTCTTAAAACTAGCCTTGAATATTTCCTCTGCAAGAAAGAGAGATGCAGACAACCTCTGGAGAGTAATTCCTGTATCCTATGACAGTTGTCTGAGATAGGTGAGACATATAGCTCTCTGCGCCTATCTCTCTTCGGTGAAAATGAAAGGAGTTACACAGTTGGTTTGGATTGCATACTTGGTTATAGAACAGATGAATCCTTCTTTTAGACTTTTGTTAGACTTTTTCATATGAAGAATAACTCTTATACATATTTTCTGCAAATAAACCCTAGGATTACATTCTTTAAGGCAAAGAACTAAACTAAGCACTGAAAAATATATAAAATTTTATTATCTGAATACATATGATGACAGAACATGAATCTTCAGATACCTTAAAGTGACAGAACTCCTACTTTAGACTTACTCAGAAATCTGCTTGAAAACCTAAGGTTTGTTTATTCCATACTTGTCAGATGCTTCTAGCCCTTATTGTGCACCTGAGGAAACATAAGGTTTAAAACAAGGGTAGTACTTTAATTGGAAGCTTAAGGTGTGCTTTTCTTCTATCCTTACAATCATACCTGTGTTTCCAAAATTTTGCAAGCCTGGAGACAAAAAGAAGGCAGACACACACACAGACAGTGATATTGAATCACGGAATCACAGAATCACAGAATAACCAGGTTGGAAGGGACCCATCGGATCTTCCAGTCCAATCATTCCTATCTAACACTAAACCAAGTCCCTCAATACCTCATCCACCCGTGTCTTAAACACCTCCAGGGAAGGTGAATCAACCACCTCCCTGGGCAGCCTATTCCAATGCCCAATGACCCTCTGTGTGAAAAACCTCCTCCTAATCTCCAGCCTAAATCTCCCCTGGCGGAGCTTGAGACCATTCCCTCTTGTGCTGTCCCCTGTCACCTGGGAGAAGAGGCCAGCTCCCTCCTCTCCACAACCACCTTTCAGGTACTTGTAGAGAGTAATGAGGTCTCCTCTCAGCCTCCTCTTCTCCAGGCTAAACAACCCCAGCTCTCTCAGCCGCTCCTCATAGGGTCTGTTCTCCAGCCCCTTCACCAGCCTAGTTGCTCTTCTCTGGACTTGCTCCAGAGCCTCAACATCCTTCTTGTGGTAAGGGGCCCAGAACTGGACACAATATTCAAGGAGAGGCCTCACCAGTGCTGAATACACTGGTGGACCTGCTGGTCACACCGTTTCTGATACAAGCCAGGATACCATTGGCCTTCTTGGCCACCTGGGCACACTGCTGGCTCATGTTCAGTCGGCTGTCGACCAACACCCCCAGGTCCCTCTCCTCCTGGCAGTTTTCCAGCCAGGCTTCTCCCAGTCTGTAGCTCTGCATAGGGTTGTTGTGCCCCAAGTGCAGGATGCAGCATTTGGCCGTGTTAAACCTCATACCGTTGGACATTGCCCAGCGGCCCAGCCTGTTTAGGTCCCTTTGCAGAGCCTCCCTACCCTCCAGCAGATCGACACTTGCACACAGCTTTGTGTCATCTGCAAACTTGCTAAGGGTACCCTCAATGCCCTCATCCAGGTCATTGATGAAGACATTGAACAGGACTGGACCTAGCACTGAGCCCTGGGGAACACCACTTGTCACTGGCCTCCAACTGGACTTAACACCATTTACCACCACTCTCTGGGCCCGGCCATCCAGCCAGTTTCCTACCCAGGAGAGTGTGTGCCTGTCCAGGCCAGAGGTTGACAGCTTCCGCAGCAGAATGCTGTGAGAAACTGTGTCAAAGGCTTTACTGAAGTCCAGAAAGACCACATCCACAGCCTTTCCCTCATCCAGCAGCCGAGTGACTTTGTCATAGGAGGCGATCAGGTTGGTTTGGCAGGACCTGCCTCTGGTAAACCCATGTTGACTGGGCCTGATCACCCGGTTCTCTTGTAAGTGCTTCATGATAGCACTCAAGATCACCTGTTCCATGACTTTCCCTGGCACTGAGGTCAGACTGACTGGTCTGTAGTTCCCGGGATCCCCCCTGCTACCCTTCTTGTAAATGGGAACTACATCAGCCAGTCTCCAGTCCAGAGGTACCTCCCCAGTCTTCCAGGACTGTTGGAAGATGATGGAAAGGGGTTTGGCCAATACATCCACCAGCTCCCTCAAAACCCTAGGATGTATCCCATCTGGCCCCATGGACTTGTGGGTGTCCAGTTGGCCAAGCAGGGCTCTGACCTCCTCCTCATGGACTATGGGAGCCTCGTATTGCTCCTCTGTTTCCGGGGTATCTGCACAGAGGGAACAGCTTTCTTTACAATTAAAGACTGAGGCAAAGAAGGCATTAAGTACCTCAGCCTTCTCCTCATCCCCTGTCACTGCTGTTCCCTCTGAGTCCAAAAGGGACTGTATGGTCTCCCTTGACCTCCTTTTACTGTTAATATACTTATAAAAAGATTTTTTATTGTCTTTTGCAGACTTAGCTAATCTGATCTCTAGCTCAGTTTTAGCCCCTCTGATTTTTTCCCTACACAACCTCGCTTCCCTCCTGTAGTCCCTCCAAGAGGTCTGTGAAGGAACATAAGGCAACAGCACAGACACATCCTTTATCATATGCTTGTTCAGACATGTTAGTGGTCCATAACATGCCATTTAAGAGTGTGAGAATGAGTCATGATCATGTAGTTCACTGTAGTGTTGAGGGTCAGTGGCAGAGAAGATGAGATAGCTCCATTAATCAGTGTCACAGTGAGGTAAGGGTCAAAAGGAACCACGCTCTAAACTTTGATTTGAAAGAAGTCTCTAAGGCCATTAACCAGAACTGTGATTTCAAGGCATTGTCATCAGTTCAGACATTCTCATATTACCAGATCAAATGCTGTGTTGCAGGTTTTCCTATATTCTTCCTAAAAGTCAGCAAAATGACTCCTCACAGATGGTCAACATGTCATGCACAGATAAAGGAAATCTAATAAAATAACCATAACCTCTCATTTTATTCACTAGTAACGTAGGAATATACTGTGTGTGCTCAGTTTGTCTGGTCAGGTTTGGAAAGACTGGCCATCTGGGCTACTAGGTATTGCAAGACCCTTCATACCATGTATATATGTAGAATCATAAAATCATAGAAACATAAAATAGTTTGAGTTGGAAAGGACCTTAAAGATAATCTAGTTCCAACACCACTGCCATGGGAACACTAGATCAGTCTGCCCAAGGCCCCATCCAACCTGACCTTAAACACCTCCAGGGATGGGGCAGCCACAGCTTCCCTGGGCAAC
Organism: Coccyzus lansbergi; assembly: GCA_033558105.1. NCBI lineage: Eukaryota > Metazoa > Chordata > Aves > Cuculiformes > Coccyzidae > Coccyzus > Coccyzus lansbergi. The sequence continues at coordinate 1,241,253 of JAUMJK010000168.1, forward strand.
CTGTTCCAGTTTCTCACAACTCTCATGATGAAGAAATTCTTCGTAATGTCCATTCTAGATCTGATGTTCTCCAGTTTATACCCATTCATCCTTACCCTATCACCACAAGCGTTTATGAATAGTCCTTCTCAGCTTTCTTGAAGACTCTTTTCAGGTATGCAAGATCCCTATAACATCTCCTCAGAGCCTTCTCCAGTCTGAACAAGCCAAACTCTCTCAGCCTGTCCTCATATGGGAGGTGCTCCAGCCCTCAGATCATCCTTGTAGCCCTCCTCTGGATCCATTCCAGCAGTTCCATATCCTTCCTATGTTGAGGATTCCAGAAATGGACACAGTACTCCAGATGAGGTCTCGCAAGAGAGAAATAGAGAGGTAGAATCACTTTCCTTGACCTGATGGCCATGCTTCTTTTGAGGCAGCCCAGGATATGGCTGGCTGCTGGGACTATGAGAGCACACTGCTGGTTCATGTCAAACTTCTCATTAACCAGCACCCACAAGTCCTTCTCTTCAGGGCTGCTCTCAATTACGTCATCCCCCATTGTGTACTGAAAATGGGGATTTCCCCGACCCAGGTGTAGGACTTTGCACTTGGTCTTGTTGAACTTCATGAGGCTTGCACAGGCTTGCTTCTCCAGCCTGTCCAGGTCCCTCTGGTTGACATCCCATCCTTCTGGTGTGGCAACGGCACCACTCAGCTTGGTGTCATCTGCAAACTTGTTGAGGGTGCACTCAATCTTGCAGTCAATATCATTGATGAAGATATTAAACACTGGTCCCACTACGGACCCCTGAGGAACACCACTTGTCATGGATCTTCATCTGGACTTTGAGCCATTGACCACTACTCTCTGAATACGACCATCCTATCAGTTTCCTATCCTCTGTACCATCCACTCATCAAATCTATATCTCTCCAAGGGAATGTGGAGAGAGAGGATGTTGTGAGGGACCATGTCAAAGGCTTTACAGAACTGTAGATGGATCACATCCATAGGATTACCCATGTCCACTGCTGCAGTCACCCCATCATAAAAAGTGATTAAGTTGACCATACAGGATTTGCCCCTGGTGAAGCTCTGCTAGCTGCCATTATTCACCTCCTTTGACTTCATGTGCTTTAGCATAGCTTCTAGAAGGATCTGTTCCATGATCTTCCCAGGCACAGAGATGTGGCTGACAGGTTGATGGTTCTCAGCATTGCCTTTTCTGTCCTTTTTAAAAATGGGCACAATGTTGCCCTTCTTCCAGTCACCAGGGACTTCTCCTGACTACCATGACTTTTCAAATATGGAGAGTGCCTTGGCAACCATATCTTCCAATTCCCTCAGGACTCTGGGATGCATCTCATCAGGTCCCATAGACTTATAAATGTTAAGGTTCCTCAAGTGATCATGAACATAATCCTCCTCTATAGTGGGAGGGGGTTTATCCCCCTGGTCACCATCTTGCCATCCCATGATCCAGGAGGGATGAGGAGAGCAGTTATTGGTGAAGAATGAGGTAAAAATGCTGTTGAGTACCTCAGCCTTCTCCTCATCTGTTGATACGAGGTCACCATTCCAAGTCATCAGTGGGGGCATGTTCTCTTTGACCTTCATGTTTTAATTGACATATCTGTAGAATCCATATATGTGTGTGTGTGTGTATATATGTATATAGGTACATTTTCAATACCCGTATGAGTTTATGAAGAAAAACTGAACTACAGTTCTGGAGTCACTTGACAGGGGAAGATCCCGATCCACAATGTTGAGGCTCTAGAGTGAGTCCAGAGAAGAGTGACGAGGCTGGTGAGGGGTCTGGAGAACAGGCCTTATGAGGAACGGCTGAGAGAGCTGGGGGTGTTTATCCTGGAGAAGAGGAGGCTGAGGGGAGACCTCATTGCTCTCTACAACTACCTGAAAGGAGGTTGTAGAGATGACGGTGCTGTCCTCTTCTCCCAAGGGACAGGGGACAGGACAAGAGGGAATGGCCTCAAGCTCCACCAGGGGAGATTTAGACTAGAGATTAGGAGGAAGTTTTTCACAGAAAGGGTCATTGGTCATTGGAATAGGCTGCCCAGGGAGGTGGTTGATTCACCTTCCCTGGAGGTGTTTAAGGGACAGGTGGACAAGGTGCTGAGGGATGTGGTTTAGAGTTTGATAGGAATGGTTGGACTTGATGATCCGATAGGTCTCTTCCAACCTGGTTGTTCTATGATTCTATGATTCTATGATTCTATCTAGTATTACTTGTTTATCTCCACTGTGGAGAGTGTTGTTCAAACATGGCTGAAGCAAAAAGGGCATAGTGAGCTTGACTTGTTAGAGATAGAAGAAAAGTAAAGCAAGGGTAAACTCAAGGTCACAGTGTCCTTGGATAAGCAGAAGCTGCAACAAGAGTAGCAAGACAATGGTAAAGAACCAATAGTGAGCTTATGAAGCTGCAACTTAATCTGCAACAAGAGTAGCAAGTCAACTGCTTTGGCACCAATGGTAAAGAACCAATAGTGAGCTTATGATTTGCAATATGTATGAGCTGATTAACGGTATTATAAAAGAGTGTAACCAAAGATTAATAAACGAGTTATGCTGATGACCAACTGGTGTCAGCTTCTCCCTTCTCCGGCAAAATGGTGACCCCGACGTCTGCCCTCTGCTGAAAGGAAACCGGGAAAATGGGGCAGAACGCGCCATCGGCCGGATGAAGTAGAGTTGGGCTCCGAAGCGGCCGGAGCGGTGTCAAACGACGAAGGGAAGACACCTCCAAGATCACAACGGTGATTTGGACCATACGTACCACTGAAGCCGGAGTGCCGCAACAGCGCTGACGTTTAGAAATGGACAGGCAAGTGGCATATGATTTATTTATTATGCAGTTAGAGAAGAAGGGACTTACAGGACTTGATAAAAAGCATATCCTAGGATTCCTAGCATGGGGGTATGTGAAAGGAATTTTTGTAAACCCACACACGGTACATGAGTTAACGGAATGGAGGAAATTAGGAGACATATTATGGGAAGCTACACTAGACGATGATAAAACAGCGAGAAAGTTGGGAAAGATTTGGCGAGTTATTCATAATACAATGTTACAGCATATCGCAGAAAAGTGAGCAGCAGAAAAGGCAATAGAGGCTCATAAGAAAAACGCCAGCTATGGTCAGGAGGGATTGCCGCTGGCTCCAGGAGTCACTAAAGTTGTCATACCAGTTGCAGCAGGGGATGCAACAGGGGGTTGTGAACCAACTGCTCCTCCAGGGGCGGATTGTAGTGAAAGTTGCGCCGTCAGTAATAAGGTGACGGCTGCTGAGTTCCCACTGCTGCCACCTCCTCAGGTGATAAGAGCTGACAATGCCCAGAAACCCCTCCAACGGCCAGATCCTGTCCCTGGGGCGCCTTGCGACCCGTGGGAGGAGATGGCTAAACAGCGGCGTGAGGCATGGGTTGCTTTGGCGAGAGAGGGAGCGGAAAGTGGGGACACGGATTTAATTGATGCGGCAGGATCTATGGCTTTCCCGGTTATATACACCCCTGTTGTAGACCAGCAAGGCGTTATTCAGCATCACATAGGCACGTATTCACCCTTAGATTGGAAATTGTTAGCATAGTTAAGGCAGACAGTCAGCCAGTTTGGAGTCAAAAGTGAGCCAGCTAAGCAAATTATTGAGTATATGTTTAACACTATGTTATTGTTACCTAATGATCTCAGGGGGATTATAAAGTTAGTGTATACACAACATCAGCAGTTGTTGTTTAACGCACACTGGCAGACGGTAGTCAATGAGTCAGTAGTGACACAGAGAGGTCAAGGAGATCCGCTACACGGGGTTACTATAGATGAATTGATGGGTTTAGGAGCATATATGAGGACGGAAGCACAAATGTTGATAGGATCAGATAAGGTGAGAGAAGCCATGCGGCTTGTGAGGGCAGCCATGGAGCGCGTTAGAGATAGTGGAGGCACACCTATGTATATGAGCATAGAACAGGGGCGAGAAGAGACATTCGGTGCGTTTATTGACAGGATGGTAGCCACAATAGATCGAGCTGGAGTTCCGGATTATATGAAGGGTGCACTATTAAAGCAATGTGCTTTGCAAAATTGTAATGAGGCTACGAGGAGAGTATTGTCTACATTAGGGGCTGATTGGACTATAGCGGATGCCTTAGAGAGGATGGCAATGCAACCCATGGGGCCACAGGCATTTTTGGTTGAGGCTATTAGGGAACTAGGCGCAGGGCTCAAGAAGCAGGCAGAGGCAACTCAAAGTCAGGTGTTGGCTGCTCTTGCGCCACTCCGTGCTCCCGGCAATTCAACTGGCAGTATGGGTGACGGATTACGACCTCCATCATTTCTCGAGAAGTCACCAGAATGCGTGAGTACTAGTTGGTGATTTGCAGTGGTTGAAACCCGTTGTGGGAATACCCAACGAACTCATGGACCAACTTCGGCCACTATTGAAGGGCACAGACCCCGCCACGGCAGTTTCAATGTCAACAGAGCAAAAAACAGTGTTACAACAAATTGTTGACTGTGTACAACAAGGATTTGTTTCACGGCAGAATGTGGACCAGGACATTGTATTGATTCTGTGGAACTCACCGAACCATCTATTACCGATGTGGGCAAGGCGGACATATAAGAAGGACTTGCTGAGCCCCTGGAGTCTGGTGTCAGGCTTGTCAAACATAATACTGCTGCCTGTCTCCGGCACCAGGGAAACTCCCAGTGGAGCGCGAATCGCAGCCGCGCCCTGACACAAGTAGCTGCTGCGACGTCAGCGCCACCCCCTATCTGCAACCCGCCACCACAGGACAAGAGAGAGATGACTGGGGGTTGGAAAGCTGGTTGAAAAGTTTGGGCCTTGGCGGGTGGATTAGGTCGTTGATAATGTATGGTATTGAAATTTTTGGAGTTTTGATGTGTTTGATGTTGTTTGTGCCATGTATAATTTTTTGTTTACAGAAAATGATGCAGAACATGATTGAGAAAGTATGGCAAACTAACCTTGTAGTGCAAAAAGAAAACGGGGGAAGTGTGGAGAGTGTTATTCAAACATGGCTGAAGCAAAAAGGGCATAGTGAGCTTGACTTGTTAGAGATAGAAGAAAAGTAAAGCAAGGGTAAACTCAAGGTCACAGTGTCCTTGGATAAGCAGAAGCTGCAACAAGAGTAGCAAGACAATGGTAAAGAACCAATAGTGAGCTTATGAAGCTGCAACTTAATCTGCAACAAGAGTAGCAAGTCAACTGCTTTGGCGCCAATGGTAAAGAACCAATAGTGAGCTTATGATTTGCAATATGTATGAGCTGATTAACGGTATTATAAAAGGGTGTAAGCAAAGATTAATAAATGAGGTATGCTGATGACCAACTGGTGTCAGCTTCTCCCTTCTCCGGCACTCCACTGCTTGAACCTTCCCATTCTAGTGATGTAAGGATAAGGAGCGGAGAGATGCGAAGGTAGTGGTATCATCCTGTCTTTTTTTCTGGCTGGAAACAATCCAGTTCTTGAAAAGTAGCTACTGAAATTTAAGTTTGCTACCATTCTCTAATTTGGAGTTTTGTGAAGGGGTAGATTTTATTTTCTTTTTGAAATTTATTTTCCCTGTCAATAAAATTTACTTTCTTATCCCTATGTTAATGCAGATGGCTGAAATCAGGTTAACTTTCACCTTCTTTAGTTTTTGAGAGAATTATTTCCTCTTGCATTTGCTATGGATATTAACCCCATTTCACTTTATAGTCCTTCTGGGGCACATACCAGCTTTGTTTTGCTCTCTTACCCAGCAGATGTTTTATATTGTCTTTTGCCTTTCAGTAATGTCACTATCATCATCAACTTCTAAATGCATAACTCCACCAGGGACACAGTTCAGGCTGTCAACAGCATGTATTAGTCTTGGACCTGATACTGATGCTTTTACTCAGTCAAATCCTGATTTTGCAAACAGGACTGCTTGAATTTTCTAAGGCTCAGTAGGTAAGATTCTGCCTGCCTAGCAGATTCCGATGCTTCTCCATGCAAGTGAGGGAAAAGAGAGACTTCATATTAAAAGCACAGCAATTGCACGTCATTTGGGTATATGAATTTGTTTGACTAATTTTTTTTCTACATCTTTGTTACTCTTTTTGCCTTTGTGTGCACACTGCCAGAATGACATAACTTGTAATAGAGCGATCTAGATGAGATCAAGATCTTATGTGATTCAGATGTTGAGGTTTCCTCAACTCCTTTTCATGTTTAAAATCTGAAGTGGAGATAAAGATTTGTGTTCGTATTCAAATTAAAGCATTTCTAATAGGAACTAAATTTAGATCCCACTAGGCAATTTTTGCATACGTCTTAAACAGTAAATTGTTGCTACAAACATATTAATTGAGTTTTAATTATAAGATAGATGCTTAAATGATACGACTACTAAGCTTCCTTGGAACTGTTTCTAGTAATGAACAAACATTCGGAGACATATTTATGAATTCTTTAACTGAGTAACTGATTCATAAGATGAAGCAAGATACAATAATAAGAACAACTTAAGCCCTACAATTTAACACAACATAAGCAGTTAGGCATTTCATATAACCTTTATTGTTATAATTAATTTTTCACTTGAGCCCATCTGCTGACATATAATCTAATCAACATATATTAACTGCAGCAGCTATAGTATTTACGTCATCCAGAGCGTAGTGTTAACATTGGATAGTTTAATAATACTCACTTATAAAAAGGGTTATAAATTCACCAGCTATATGATAAAACACGGATAGTCATACAGTAAACCACTGCACAGTCATTAGCCCTCTCCAGATAGCTGTTTAACTGTCACATTATATACTCTTTTCATGAAATCGTCTTATCCTAGTGATTTTTTTACCCGATCATGCTGTTTTGTGAGTCTAACTGGTCCTAATTCTCTTCTGTTCACATGGATCTCTGCTTCAGTTCACAACTTGGGAAGTTGAGGCAAATGTTTTCAAAGACTTGGTTGAATTGCAAAGGTGCTAGTCTCTATTTTTCAAGTGAGGGTAGCAATACACAATGCTAGAGTAGTGATTCACTTACAAGTAGTACAAGAAAATATTAGAAGACGTATCAGCAAAGGATACAATGTGTATGAAAGATTACTAGTTCCTCTAGTACTGACCCAATCCCTTGGCTGCTCATCACAATATAGAGAAAATTACCGTTAAAACTGCAAATACCACATGAGACTTCTTAATTAGATTGCACTTCAATGTACTTGAAACTATGACTTGCTTTTGTTTTTAAAGGATCTTTTGTTGTTTGTGAATACTAATGGATTACTATCGCACAGCACTTTTATGACATTTGATTAATGTTTGTGAAGTGTTTTGAGACTCTTATTTGAAAGGCACTAAAACCTACAATCAATTGTTATTATCCTTTCTCTGAATTCCAGGTGGCTTGTAACGTTTTAAGGAAAGACTGTCAGAGTGAACCCACAGACTCCATTAAAGCAAAGTATTTCATCTATTTACTGATAATTTCTGTTTTTAGATTCTCCTAAGTTTTGATCTCTTTCCTTCAACTGAGTAATGTGTGAAACACTGTGATATGTCTGATGAAAACAGGGATGTTTCTGAGGCTGGGACTTTTGCTCTTGCCAACCTGTTGATTGCTTTCACAACAGGTTCTCTAAAATGAAGAAAAACAAAACAGGTAAAAGATACAGGCTATGCCAAGTGTCTCTCAGTATGCACCAAATGATTTTACTGAAAAACTCCCAATACCCATCTGTACAAGTAGACCTTAATTTCTTCCATTTTGTGCACTTCGCTTTTTTTATATTGGTCAGACAACCGAGTTAGTTTTTCGTTTCTAATACAGAACTCAGATCAGATATTTTGAATTGAGTCCAAGGGCTTAGTAGTAGTACAGAATGATTATGTGCTATGTGCATTTGTATCCAGATAGACAACATTTTGATATGTAATATTTAATATAATTTGAATGTTACCTTTCTCTCCATATTTTGGTAACTGAATGGTTGCTGGCAATTATCCTTCAAATAGTGCAGACCCCCTTTTTGGGGAAAGATTTCTTATGTAATTGTACTGTTTTTCCAGCTTCTCAGTGCTTTTGGATGAAAATACATCACTACTCTGGTAGATACCTTAAAACAGAAATACAAATCAAGTTTTCTTGATGTTCCTGTCACAGGGCTGGATAGGGTACAACAGTAGGAAAGAAACACTGAGAAATAGTCCTGCCACTGTCTGCTGACCTGAATTCAAACAAATAAGGAACTATGCCAATATTCCTCCTTCTGTGCCCTTTTATTTCTCTCCCAGCCCTCAGGAAATCAAAATATATTGGAAAAAAAAGAGAAGCAAACCCCAGAAATGTATATACTTATAATATATTCCCTCCTCCTGTGTTGTGTTTCTTTGAGCTTTAGACTAGCAGACAGCAGTGCAGCAGCAGAGTTTTAGCAAACAAAATGTCTCTATCAGTTAAAGCAAACCATGCGATAGAGGCAACACAGTGTGCCACAAATCCTTATAGTCAAACAGGAAAAAAAACTGAGAGAGAGAAAAATCCACAAGCACTGACGAGTAGACGCTTCACTGTCTTGCTTAGATTATCAAGGATGTGGGGTACAGGAAAGAAATTGGGAAGAAAAACGGCTTTAAAAATACCTGAGATTATTCAAAAACAGGGAATATTCAACTCCCCACACCCTACCCACTATTTCTCTACTGATCCTATTGTTTTCCATTTATGTAATGGAAATATCAGCAGGTACGGTTTTTCTTTTTAGTTACACTATTACCCATTTTTGTTTTAATATCCTTTGCAATTTGTGCTCCAGAATTCTAAATTTTCATTAGGAAGGAATATTTCTAGCACAGATGGTAGTGAATGTAACCATGAAGAGATCAACTGAGTATAAACCAGGACAGTGATGACTTTTGTATGTCACTGACAGCTTGAAAGAAAAACTCTGAAAATACTAGTCCAATGGGTGATCCAGCCCATTTGTCTCAAAGCCTGGTTAACTCCTGCTACATCTAAATTGAAGGATCTAAGGACACCTACAAGTAAATGGATCTGCATGGACTTGTTGAACAAGCTTTCACCCTGTTATAAGGTGTACATTAGTGTCTCTCCTCTTCCTTTCCACATACCCTGCTCTCTACAAGAACTGACCTAAGTGTACAAGACAGATAAGGTCTGTAGCGTGTTTCGTGAAGGACAGCGAACTTGACAATCCTGTGATAAGGCTGCAGGGAGTGCACCTATAGGACTTCTTAGAGACATACTCTCAACCACCAAAACTGATACCTTTATTCTCAAATGTAAGGGAATTTTAATTTTTTCTCTGTCAATAACTTTATCCTACACAGGACAAATTTTTTTTTTGTGTAATTTTTGTGATTTTAAAAGGGCACATCCAGCTCATTTAGACATAGGAAAATATTTAGCGTACAGTAGGTAGTAACAGAAAGACAATATTGTGGCCATAATGATACAGAAATTTCCCCCCCCCCCCCCCCCAGATGATTTTGTAGAAAACTCTTTGGGTTGGGGGGTGTTTTTTGGGTTTTTGGGTTTTTTTGGCTTTTTTTTTTTTTGTGTTTTATACATTATTTCCCTAAATAAAGATGGTCCAGGAGATATGAGTATCTCTTGGGCAACCTCTGACCCCTATGTCTTCTCTCTTTAAGCACTGAAATACTTGGGTAAAGAATTACAGGGATAAACCAGGAAAAAATTTAGACCAGGACAGCTGTTGCAAAAAAAATTTGAAGGGGCAAAGAACAGAGTTCGTCTCTCAACAGATTTTTTGTGGGGGGTGTTGATCTCAGTTCTATTTTTGTCTTGCAGATTATATAGAGAATATCCTGTCCCTGAAGTAACTGGCCCTGTGGTTCATTCCCTGCAGCCTGCAAATGTTCGGACATGACCCCAAATCCCTAACCTCTCTGTCTTTTATTATTTTTCATCCCATTATTTGCCTCCAAATGTTATCCTCACTAAGAAATCTAAAATAACAAATCAGGAAAAACAATTAGAGAACAAAACAAAGCAAAACAAAAAGCCTCAAACTCTCTCAATAAAACACAGTGCAGTTGTTCTGTTAGCTTCTTATGCTTGTCTATTTCTCATATTTTTTACCTGCCTTGACTGAATTGTACGTCCACCAGATCTTTAATATTTCTTACATAGAACCCAGAACAATTCCAGGTCCATATTTACCAATAAAGAAGAATACCTGCCAAATCTTTCTCTCCAAAGGCCAAACCTTTCCTTCTTCTAGAGAAGAGCAACGAAGCTGGTGAAGGGACTGGAGAAGAGGCCTTATGAGAACAGGCTTTATGGGGAGGGAACAGCTGAGAGAGCTGGGGTTGTTTAGCCTGGAGAAGAGGAGGCTGAGGGGAGACCTCATTGCTCTCTCCAACTCCCTGAGAGGAGGTTGTGGAGGGGAGGGAGCTGGGCTCTTCTCCCAAGGGACAGGGGACAGGACAAGAGGGAATGGCCTCAAGCTCCGCCAGGGGAGTTTGAGGCTTAACATAAGGAAAAAATTCTTCACAGAAAGGGTTGTTAGGCACTGGAACTGTCTGCCCAGGGAGGTGGTTGATTCACCTTCCCTGGAGGTGTTTAAGGGATGGGTGGATGAGGTCCTGAGGGACATGGTTTAGTGTTTGATAGGAATGGTTGGACTCGATGATCCGGTGGGTCTCTTCCAACCTGGTTACTCTATGATTCTATGATTCTGAAACCTGAATGTAACTCAGAAGTCAAAGGTTCTTGCTTCTTCTTAACAGCTTTACAATACAACAATGTGCTGTCAGTACAAATACCTAACATCAGACAGTCTGGGAATCACACAAAATAGACTCAGTTTCACAAAAAGATGATAGAACATGGAAAACTGCACTGATTTTATTTATTGCATATTAACCCCCATATACATGTGTATGGATACATGTGTGTATATATATATGTATGTACATCTGTAAACAAAGACACAGAGACTCATATGTGGGAGAAAGTGCCAGAGCTCAGACATGTCTAGATATATAACTGAATGTATGTATGTGTATGTCATATGCAAATATATTACAGTGCTATTGTTGACTTCGTAAACATACTGTTTAGATTTGCCATAAAATTGGACTTGATTTTGCAAAGGATGGCCCAACTCTTGTTGAAAAAGATAATTACGCATTTTGAGACTCTCATACAAAAAATAAGCTTCAGTGTTCAGGTTGCAAATATGTCCAATATCTGTAACAAAAGTCTATTTCAACCGCTGGTTAGGTAGGATTGAACCATTAACATCTCATCATTAGTTTAAGTTTAGAAAAGAAGAAGCAACTAAAAACAGAGTAGTCATTGAGAAATCAAATTAATTGTTAAAAAAAAAAATGATACCCACCTTTTTTATTGTTTTACCTATGGCATTTTGTAGCAGTGACCTTCTTGGTGTAGCTACTTAGTGCAACTTCCCACAAAGAGAAAGTTTGTCCTTAAGAAAGATAATGAAAATATTTCCTCCAGTAGCAACTTATTTTTAAATAGCTTACATGATAAGCCAAATCTGACCTGACAGTGTCCTTATAAAGCTTCTTTGAAGTACTGAAATACAGATTAGAGTTATAGTCCGTGGGGTTTTTTTTATGAAGGAGGTATTAAGATTTTCACTTTTCATATTTGTTTTAGAATTATTCTCTTGACAAAGTCTGTGTGAACTCTCTTCAGATGCTTCAGAGTATTTGTCAGACCTCTGCACAGCAATGCAAAGCATATTAATTCTTGACTCAAGAATTTTGTCTCCAAGGAACGTCAGGACACCTTCTGTCCTCTAATTAAACTGAATACGCTCTTGGATCAGTTTATCCAAACTGGTGCTGTCTTCTGACTGACAGTCTTGTGATGATGTATTGGTGCAATATATCATCAAAATGAGATGCTGTGATGATGTATTACTAGAAGGTCTGTGGATCCTGGCACTAAAGACAGAATACAGGTCTTGCCCTGGGCTGTGTGTTCATGTTGATCCCATGAGCGTTTTAGCACTCCTGTCAATAGGACACAGAACAAAGTGAACAATTTTATGATATTTTACAATTTATTTACTCACTTTACAAAGATATGCACCATCATATGGGTAAGACAGTTTTTTTTTTTCATGAGACATACAAACATGGTGGGCAGTTAAAATTTCTCTAGAAGACCTTTACTTGTATGAGATATTGGGCAAGCATTAATGCATGTAAGAGGAGAGAAATCACAGACTTTTATTAGATATTAATCAATTTTTGAAAGGATAATCGCCACCCTTTAAAAAAGAGATTTTTTTTCCATGTTTGAGAAAGGGGAGAAGCTATATATTTTCTCCTAGTTTTGACATTTTGCTTCATATCTTCCCCTCTTTGTTTGAATCACCACAGGGATCTCTTTCTGTTTCAAGAACACAGTATCTTCATCTTTTCATTTTTCTGATACACTGTGATTGTATTAATTGCCAAGGTTTACCTCACCTCATAGAATTAAATTCAGAATTTGGAAAATGAAATCTATTTGAGGAGAAGATTTTAATGATGTGATTGACTTTAAACATGTGCTTAAGTCAATAAACTTTAATGAGGCAATGTTTAACATCTTTCTTCAATCAGGGCAGAGGTAGTCTGTGTTGACAGCTTACAGATTTTAGCTTAGGCACGAACATTATTTTAAGATTTAAATATCCACTTTGAATACAGCAGTATTCAAATATGTTTTCAGATGCAATACATCCTATAATACAGGAATTTTATTTTTTTAATATATGTAATAAAAAATGTTTAAAAATGCTAAAGTAATTTTCACATTAATAGACTTTGTGCCTAGTCTTTAAAGTGGAAAAACACAAACTTTTGGTTTGGTGAACTACACTTCATGAGAACTGATTTTAAACCCATTTTGGTACATGCTTTTTACCTTCTCTCTCCTTCTCCTTCACAGTATACATTTTTTGCAAGAGTTGAAGGGTTTTTTTAGATTGGGCAATAATGAAAAGAGGACACTTCTATATGCAGAATAAGAAAAATATACTTTTATCAATCTCATGGGCTACATTCTAATGAGAAATTCACAAATTTTCAATTTTATATTTCTTATAAGTAAGAACTGAGTGCATTATTAATTATCTATATTTTAATCTATATTTTTAAGGTTTGTTTTCTTAAATCTAATTTCTCTGCACATTTTAATTAACCATTAAAACTATCAACCAATACAGGAAAAGGAATTGTTGTTGGTTTGTGCATAATCTAAGTTACAAAAATATAGAAAACCTTTGGAAATGTAAGCATCCCTTCCCCTAATGTACCTCCTCAAACAGAACAAGTGTGACATTGTGCTTGACTCCTGTTTCCTTCTCCTCAAATATCACACTGGTATTTTGGTGCAGCTTGGGACTCCTGGAAAGGGTTACTCTGGGCATTGTGTTCAGAGATACCACAGTAATTCCTTTTTCTACCTCTTCTCTCTGATGTCTGGTGCTGTGTTGTGGGACCATTCAACAACTCCCTGATGCAACAGACCACTGACTTCTCCTGTTTCCTTCCTTTGTTAGATGATGCAGGGCATGGCATGTGGGGAGGTATAAAGCTTTGCTGTCGGTTTTTTTCTAAAATCACTAAAGATTCTTAAAAACATTGACATATTTGGTTTAAACTTGAAAGGCAGACATTATTTTTCTGAAATGTACTGAAATAAAACCTCCAGCTGAGCTGCAATTTTACTAAGCTATCTGGCCTACTCCTTATATCCCTTATGCAACTAAGCCTAAGAATCTTAATGAACTTTAATGTTTACTTAAATGCTTAAGGAAAACAATGCAGACAAAGAAGCCAAAACCAGAATAAAATCTTTTGGAATGAGATACATTTATTTATCTTTTTCCTACAAATACCATCTGTATATTTCACAGGCAAATTACAGGTATATATAGGCTACAAGCAAATAGGGCTTTTCAACATACGATATGTCTGCAAAAGCAATTGCTCACCTAGGGAAAAGTCATTACTGGTAAACAATCCCATTTTAAGATCTCCAAGGAGGTAAACTATCCAGAAACAACACTTAGGTAATAGCTACCTATTTATCTACTATACTGGAAACATGCTTTTTTTTTTCCCCTCAAGCCCCAATACACATTCTAGCTGAGCTTCATAGCTGGGTTAATTAGGAATTAGACATGCTGCAAATTAAAATCTGACATCTGAAGCTGTTTTGAACTCTCAGATTCCCATGGACAGGCAAGTTTGTTTATATAGGCTTTCTTTTCATTCCTCAAATGCCCTTTAGAAAAGGTTAGGATTTTCCAGTTGGAAATACAGTATGTGTTGAACAATTTTACTGTTCCATGTTTTGGGATAGAATATTTTGTGTATGAGGAGTCTAGTGGTTTCCTGTATTTTAATTTTGGTGGTTTCACTTTGCTAAAATTAGTTTTTTTCTGATCTGTGACATTTATCTAACTTACTGATTTGATGAAGTAATAAAATGCAAGCAAGTAAAAGTTTAGATAGCTTAACTATCTTGTTTTCTTAATAATTATCTGAAACAAATAAAGTCAGTTTAGAAGACACATGGTACATTATTGCTGTTTTAATGGTCCAGTGTTTTAATAATTTAATCAGTAATAATGGTGTATGGATCAGTATGAAAAGGACTTTTATTCCTTTGAGAGTCCTCTGGAAAGTTAGCTATTGCCATACGTGTCACTATGGAAAGTGCGCAATTCAATGATTCAAGAACAGTTTTCAGGGGTAAATGTGTCTGTGTTATCATCTTGTAATACAGAAGTAGGGGGAAAAAATAGCAATTAAAAATCCAAGAACCCAAGAGAAATAAATAAACCTTTTTGCAAAGCATGGAATCTGCAAACAACTTGTGAAGAACAGGTATTACAGGATATGAATATAGTTTCCTTAGTCACTTTGAAGTATGATAATATTTGTAGAAGAGATTATTTCTAAGTGTACAATTTAAGTTTATTACCATCATAGACAATGCCATATGCATATGTGTGTGTGTGTGTGTATATATATACACACACACACAAAGAAAATGTAAAATCTTAATCTTGATACAAGACATCGATATGTAACTCCCTATGCCTGGAGAAGAGGAGGCTGAGAGGAGACCTCATTACTCTCTACAACTACCTGAAAGGTTGTAGAGAGGAGGGAGCTGCCCTCTTCTCCCAAGTGACAGGGGACAGGACTCAAGCTCCACCAGAGGAGATTTAGGCTGGAGATTAGGAGGAAGTTTTTCACACAGAGGGTCATTGGGCATTGGAATAGGCTGCCCAGGGAGGTGGTTGATTCACCTTCCCTGGAGGTGTTTAAGGCACGGGTGGATGAGATCTTGAGGGACTTGGTTTAGTGTTTGATAGGAATGGTTGGACTTGAAGATCTAATGGGTCCCTTCCAAAGTGATTGTTCTATGATTCTATGATTCTAAAAAGGAAGAAAAATCAAGAAAAATTACTACTCATAATACACTTTTTTGTCTTTGTTTTTTTCTTTTTTTTTTTTTTTTTTTAACACTTAAACCTTTTGTATTCATTCAGGCTTCATTCCTGAGTTAAAGGTGCTTTGTAAATGACTAACACTCATCAGTATTTTATTCAAAACCACACTATAACTGTAATTTAAAAGGAATTTTTCCCCTTAAATTTCCATATATACTTCAAAAAAAAGAGAGCTATTTCACATACTGCAGACAACCTTGACATATGTATAAATTGCAGCACAGCTGATAACTAGCCTTGGCAAAGTGTGTATTCATACAATTCAGTGTAAATATCACTTCCAACCCAGGGCTTCTAAAAAACATAAATTCACTTATTTCTTTTAAGGCTCTACCCTTTCCCATTTCAACTCTAAATGCCTGGGGTGGAGGTGGGGGAGGAAGATGAACTTATCAAGCTTATGAAAGTCTGCCAAATAAACTAAAAAGAATGAAGCAGTTGATATACATATTGATTCACACTCAGAAATAACACAAAGAGGAGCAGAAACATATTAGGAAAGATAGTGAATATATATATATATAATTAGAAAGACATTGCAGTCTTTGTCTTAAGAAGTATGCTGAGATCAATGTGTCAGTCATCAGAAGATTCATTTAGTTTTGCTTTGGTCTTTGAGACAGGGTAGGTGGTTACCAAGAATAAGAGCCTGTTTGATTTCTAAAATGTATTTTCCATGTATCTCAGTGATCAGAATGGAGCAAGTTTCCTTCAGAATTGCAGAGACAACAGGAAAGCTTATCATTCTGTCTCCTTCTACAAGGGGTGCCTCTTGCAAGTAAGATAAAGCTAATCAAAGCCTCAGGCTTTTGTGTCAGGAGAGAGTGAATTAAACATACAGAAGCCACTAGGTGGTCTTGTCTTTGTAAGCAGGAATGATTTGATGTGTGCCTTTATAGTTTAATTGAAATGAAATGCACAGATACTGTGTGCAGCAAAGAGAAGATTTACTGTAATGAATGAGTCGAGTCTTATGCAGTCTTAGATATCTGTTTGAAATTGATGAATATCATAGAAAGGGGTTTTAACTTTTGTTTCTCTTTGTTCTTGCCATTTAAAATGAAACTATTCCAGTATCAATAAACAGATGTCTTTCCCAACGTGTAAATTATTCTTGTTCACCTCCAAAATACTGCCTGCTTTCACAATGGATTGGCTGACCATGCAATTCAGAGTTTCAAGAAATGATATTGAGCTGCTTTGAGTTGTCATAGCAATTGCATTTCTAAAAGAAATAAGTAGGTTTCAGTTTCCTAAATAGTACTGCATCAGAAGCAGTTTAGAAACTATAATGGAGGTATAGGAATCAGTATTCAGAGTTGTTGTATAGAAATGATCACGTCATTTATGAAAACACATCCCTAAATGTCCTTGACCATTTATGACAGCAGTAATGAGAGCAAACACAGCCAACCTCAATTTAAACATGAATAAATATGAACCTTTCTGACATCAACTGTCCTTCCTTTGACAGTTTCACTATAAACTGAGTAAAGAAAACATACCAGTGTTCCAGACCAGATTTCATCTTAGGAAAACAATCTGGCTCTTTACTGTCATTACTGAAGAGCTAAAGATGCTATAAAATAATAATTAAAAAACCCCTTATTTTATCCTGCTTTCTAGCAATTGGCTGGAGTAGCAGGCTTTATGACTACTTTGTGGATGAATATTGCAAAAATGGCAATTGTGTTACATTCTCTATTTACAATAGCCACATATTTAACACAAATAAGATGCCGGTACAAATTATGTCTGAATTATATGTGCAAAAGCAGTCAAGTTTGTATAGACATCACATAAAGAGAAGAGCCACTGGAGTCCAGATTATCACATATATAGTCTGAATCATTCTCTGGAAGGGTCTGCCTTTCTCTGTTGACTCTATAGGGTTGGTTAGGTGGGTAACCTATTTACACAGTCACCTGTATCTAGATGGTTTGAATTATCCTTACTATAAACCCATAATTTTAAGAACAGTTTTTACATTTTATGTTTTTATGTACCTATTTTGTACACCTATATCTTTATATATTTTTATATATTTTTATATATTTTATATACCTATTTTACCTGTGTTTTCTGGGTCATTTGGAGAGCTTGTCTAATTTCACATGGCATATTGCATTGATCCATGTTAATTAGAGGTCAGCCCCCAGGTCTGTTTAAATATTCATTGAAAAGAAATTTTAAGGAGAGATATGCCACTTCAAGTTACCTTCTATTACTTCTTAAGTTCTCCATTGTAGCGATGACTTCAGCATTATCTTAACAGTGTGATATCTGTGTCAGCATCAAACACTAAAACTGCTGATGAGGAAATGTCTCACTATAACTCTGTTCCCCCTATTTTGTCATTGGATGCTATGTTCACAGCCTATGTGCACAGGTCCCTCAAACCTTTAGCCTGCTAAAATTAGATTGATCTCTGGAAGCACAGTCTCTTCAAAGACAGCTTTTGAACCCTGCATTATCATTTAATTTCCTATTTCCTCTCTCCTGACATGTATTTGGTACGCCTTTGGCACAAAGCAAATCTTTATTAGCAAATTCTTTATTAGGTCCTGATTTGAGACGGATGAGTTGCAGCCCCAACTCCATCTTTCCTCCTTCACCTTTCCTCCCACTGCATATTTAGGTCCTTCTTAAGCAGTAGGCTCAAGACACCATTTGCAGAAGCTTCCTGTCCTGCTCTATAGCCATGGTCATGGGCATTTTTCTTGCCTTCTCATTACAGGTAGTCTCTAATTTTTCAGTTTCTTTAAAATGTAGTTTTCAAGTGGAAGTTGCACTGTGTAATTATTTGAATATTAATAATAGATATTATCTTTCCTTCTCAGCGCTGTACTCTCCAATGCGTAACTTGCACCTCCAACAGGTCAGATAGCTGCCACTCTTCCCCACTTCTCTTGTAAGCTCAAGTAATTTTGAATTATAGTTCTTACAGTGGAAACAGAAACAGTTGTGTGACATGGCATCTTAGTTCTGCTCTGTTACATGTTTTATATTATTAGGTGGCTGTGTGTATAACACATGCCCAATTCTCTTGTTTACTAATTCTGTTTTACCCTCCAATATAAGAAATTTAGGTTTTCTGGGTTCTGAATTCATGCATTTTCCAAGATGAAACTGAACTAATTCCTATGCTTTTTCAATGGATATTTTTCCTTGTAGACTCCTGATAATTTCTTAAATAGTCATAACTTTGAAGCTGTTTTTCTCCCCCCTGTCCTCCTGACTTTTTTGGGGGTTTTGTTTTTTGTCTTTTTTTCCTTCTGGCAAGTAAAAAATATGTGGCAATCAGCTTAGCATATAGTACATTTGCTGATGAAATAATGATGTATATCAACTTTATACATAAAACATGACAAAAACCCACCAGCTATGCTTTGCAGTCAAGAGATTAAGAATGAAAAATATCGTTAAAAATTTGATTGGCAAAAATGTCCTAGTTATTTAACTAGTTTGCATCAGTGTCCTTTCAATGACAACTAAGCTCTTTAAAAAGTCTAATTGTGTTTAATAAAAAATCTCTTTAAAGAGGAGTTTGAATGTTACATTTCCAAATTCTGGTTTTGAAGACTTCAAAAACATGTTTACACATTTGAAACATTGACTCGTCTCCAATAAAACACATAAGCTAAGCAAAAAACTTATAAAATCATACATGTGGAACAGCAAATCAAAATATCATCTTAACAGATCTGACATAAAAAAATGTTGTTATCCACTAACTTCATAAAATTAAGCATGTAGAGTACAGATGACTATGTGTGAGTGTGTCTATTGTGTTTTATAAAAACTGAGCAGTACCATAATTATTGGGTAAACATATGGAGTAGTATCCTAACTAGTATGAACAGTCATAAGACAATCTATTTCTTTGTTATAGAATTAACATCAATATGGTAACATCTATAGAAATTAAAAGCATTCTGTTCTAGACACCTCTGCTTACTTACACACATCTTGGTAAACTCCATCCTTTCCCTTGGACTTGAACTAATAGCACAATAAACAACAGACATATTTCAGAAAGTTATCACATTTATGCTATGCAAGTAATACTCAAAATACCGCCTTCTCTGAATGCTGAAGAACTCAGAGTTCCTATATGTATCTAGAGGTCAACTAAGTGACAGTAAAAGTTGACATCATACAGGAGTTCTTACAAAAGTGCACACACTCCAGGAGTGATACACTAGAGATGAGATAGTTGAATAAGCACTAGAACTAATGAGAATATAGACAAAATAATTCTGTTTGTAAAACTAAACTACAAACAGAACTAATTTGTCTCTAACAACTTATTTATTAAACATAAGTTTTAATTAAGATTCCTGAATATTAAAAAAAAAATCCAGACAATGAAAAAAAATCATAGAATAATAGAATGTTAGGGATTCATAAGGCTCATCACATCCATGTCCTTGCTTCTTGCAGGGCTACCTAAAACTAAATCATACTGTTAAGAGAGACATCCAGACATTCACTGATATCTGAGAGGCTTGGTGCCATGACTGTGTCCATGGGAAGCCTGTTACAGTGACCAACAACCTTTTCAGTAAGGAATTTTTTTCTAATGTCCAACCTAAAGTTTCCTGGGGCAGCTTCAATCTTTTTTCTTGTGTCATATTGCTGACACCAGACAGACATCAGCACCTATCGTTTTGCTGCCCATCTTGCGGAAGTTGTAAACTCTAAACTTTAGCCTTTTCTTCTCCAAGTGGAACAAACCAGGTGACCTCAGTCACTTCTCTTGCTCTTGAGACTTGTCACTGTCTTGATCATCAACCCTAGTAGTTTGATATCGTTCTTACATTGAGATGCCCAGAACCGCACACAGTACCCATGGAAGAGCCACACCAGTGCAATGTAGACTGAGATAGTCACCTCCCTTGATCAGCTGTCTAAGCTGTGCTTAATGCACCCCAGGACACTGTTTACTTTCTGTCAGGGCACACAGTTTACTCATATTTAAATTGCCATCAACCCAAACCACCAGACCTCTTTCCACAGAATTGCTCTTCAGCCTTTCATGCATAAACAGGATTATCTAATGCCAGATGCAGAACCTGGCACTTGTTAGAGTTAAAAGAATAAAATTCTTGGAAAGATCACCTCTCAGTAATAATAAGCTCAGAAGCGATACTGTGTTTATCTTGATCATGCTCAGAAGCAAGAAATTCCTAAGCAAAAGGAGGGAAAAGAAAGTAATATCAGAGAAAACATTCCCACCTACATAGTGAATAATCTAGCAACTCTATAAACTCAACAGCATGATGAGCTAATCAAATACACTAGCAGTAAGATTGGTTTACTCTTATGTGAGGGACAGTAAGAAGATTTCACTTGAACTATGACTTGAACCATGATTTGCCTGGTCATTGTTCATGCTCAGGTTTGCTCAGTCTTTTATTACGGGATAGTTGACTCATTAAGTAATAATAAATTATAGAGTCTAATTCAGCAGATTCTTTTTGTGCAATCATTGTAGTCTGAATTAAAAGGCAACTTCAGAGTTTATGTTTCTTGAAAAATATTCTAAAAACAATTTAAACATGGGATTCCTATATAAGTCTTAGCATTCCACAAGTCTAGAATTGATTGTGATGTAACCTTGGTATTTTTTACTTTTGTTCAGATGCTTAGGGAAAATCAGAAATTACTTTATGTGTGTGTCAAATGACACTGCAGACAATTTGGGATGGCAGTAGAAAAATGAGTATCAGGAATAAAAGGGATTTTTTACAATTGAAATTTACTTCTCATTTTACTAGTACTTGCATTTCAGTCTACTCTTTATAATAATGATCAGAAAGCAAGAGGAAATGTTATTATGAGATCCTTGATCCTATAGATTTTCGTAACTTGCAGTCATCACACATTCACTGCAGATACCAAATCCACTTATTCAGTACAATACATGTATATGCTTATTTCTCTTAATCTGTGATTTGTATGAGGGTTTTATTATCGTCATTAGTATTACTATTATTGCAACCACTGAGTCATGCAATCTAATTATATATAATTCCTGCAGTAAAAGAAAACACAAAGGGAAGGATGGAGGAAAGAGTATCCAAGTGCAAAATTTAGCCTTCTCTTGTCTCATTTTCAGTCTTTTGCATTCATTGATATTAACCCCTGAGGAGGGGGTTGTTAAGATCTGTCAGCCCAACATTCTGCTAGTTAACTAATTAATACTAATACTCGAGCTGTGAACTCATCATACTAAGCTATTAAAAATAAAATATCACAAGCTATCACCACTTAAAAAAAGGAATAAAATACATTTATTACCAATAGAAAAGCCAGAGCTGATCCTACCTTTCTAATTCCTGAGGAAGAGGGCAGTGTTGGATTTAATTTGCCATAAGCAAAAGGGTTACTCCTCTGCACTCTACAGCTGAATCTCCTGTTTCAGAAGCCTGGGGTCTAATGAAAATGGTAGAAGAATATCTTTTATTTAACTATAGCTATCATCGGAGCACTAATAATTCTGAGATCTCAAAAACTAGAAGAATATATTTGTACTCTTTAGAGTGGCACTGACATAAGGGGCATCTGAGACACCAGTGAGAACAGCCTAAGGGAGGGTGGGTTTTGATGGTGTTTTTAAAGAGACCTTCTGGGTTTTTTTTCATGTAGTAAAAAACCATCAAAAGTATCAATTGGTGAGGAACTATTTCTAGAAGTCATCACTTAATTACTGTTTTCTATTTGAGAAAATCAAACTGGTCAGCTGGACCTCTTAACTAATATAATACATAGAGTGTAAAAAGTGTAACATGGATGAAGTATTACTGTCCAAAACTTGTTCCTCTGTACAACTTACCTTGAACTCAAAATTCAAAGCCCATTGTCAGCCTTCTTGTTTTACTCCTCGCATATACAAAGCTACCACTGCATTCAAAAACAGACATTGCAGGAGTTGTGTATGCTGTGAAACCCTTGAAAATGTTATAGTGGCCAATAAACAGCCAGGAAGAGAGATCTGAGTGTGAAAACCTAAGGGCTACAACATGCTTATCACAGAAAATTTCTACCCTATGAATTTTTTCAGGTAATTAATTCAGATCATGGAGCATGGTGTCACCTGAAAGCTTGGTATATTCACATTGCTGTATGCTGAGAATTGCTGTTTATTTGATAAATGTCCACAAGGTCTACAGAAATCAAATGACATTCATAAATCCAAACAGGAGATGATGAAAACGTAAAGCTCGGCTTTTAAAACAAGGATTTCCATCTGGTTCTTCTGGTGATATTACAGGTGTCTGTAACAAAGGCATTTAGGGATGTACTGTTTTAGTATCTCTAGGATTTCCTCACAGCACATAGTTCTGTTTATTTTGAACAGAGAAAACTAGCAAAGATTTGCACCAACCAGTTCATGAAAAGAGGAAAACTTTGACAGAACTGGAAATGCAGTAGCAAAGTGAGGAGAAAACAAAATGCACAGGTAGACCAGGATATTATATGCTGTAAGAGCTGTGGCTTTGCTTAGGTTGTTGCAAATAGTTTCTCATATGGTCCTATTACACTGAAATGTAAAATGTTCAAATTACAAGGCCAGAAGAATCTACAGAGTGCTGGAGTACTACTTTACAGAAGATTCAGCCTAAAACTATAACCATATTTTGAAGTAGCAGTAAGTGTGTTTAAGACAGATAAAAAAAAGAGTTTGTCAGAAGAGGATACAAGGGGACAAGGTATTCCTTTTGTTGTGTCTCCACAAAAACTCCAGTTGGTATGGATCATGATATCTAAAGCTTCAATATGAGAAAAAAAAATATAATTTTTAAAAGAAAATTAGAAAAAAATAGATTCTGTTTCATGTCAGGTTTCTTTTATGGTACAAAATTTAACTGATTGTGACTTCTTTTAGATATGATTCTGGTGTCAAAATATGACCAAACCTAAACACCACATTTCAAATGAAATCTGATGAATATCATAAGAGAAACAGAGAACATTTTCAAATCAGTCTTTTTGAGGCTTGTCATCAGAAAGGACTGCTTTGAATAAGAAAAAAATACTTAGCATAATATTGAAACTATTCATAGAAATGGAAATAGAGAAACTTGAATATTGATATTTTCTAAACTTCTTGACAATCTTTCAAAGGACAACTGGTAAATTAGATTACTTATACTTACAGACATCAAAGAACACCATGTCTCAGAAAAATCTCTGAAAAATGGCATCACATGCACTAGCTATTCTGCACAGTGCCAACAGAAGACCAAGATACAAAATGATATCCCTCTACCGTGAAAGATCTAAGCAACCATAAAATAGCTTCAGAACATTGTTGCTGAAATTCTCCATCAGAAGTACGTAATTAATTGTCTCAGTCCCTGATAAGAGACCTTTCCCATTAATGCAGACTAACCTTGTCTCTGAAAAAAGACAGGTTCATTTACAATTTTCACCAGACAATCTCAAAGTTGTGACCAGAACTAAGCTTACTAGATGCAAACGCTTCACTGTTTAAGTCTGACTGACAGTCCCCTCAAGATAGTTAGCACATGGCTGCATTACTTAGAGTTGGTAAAAATAGGACACAGTCTGGTTCTGAAAAAGGATATCTGTATAAAAAGTTTTTTGGTTTTTGGGGTTTTTTTTTAATTTTATTTTGCCTAGCTGTTCTGAGAGCTTTATTCAGAAATTATTGCACTTTAAAATGTTACTACTGTGATGAAATCTTATAGCATCAGTCCAATATCCTAAACTGCATAACTTCCAATACATCTTTGTGTAACAACAATAACAAGCCCAAATTCTACATTTGCAAGTAATGTCATATGTACTTAAATAACAATGTGCCCTTCAAATGAGAAGTAAAATATTTATGTGATTTCTACACCATGGGATCTTCTCCTAAATTATTTAGATTTATAACAAAAGTGAGAAAAAAAATCAACAAACTCCAGCAAACCTACACCATTTATGATGTAGCAATGTCCATATTTGACATTCTTGGCTAAAGCATATGGTTGACACATAGCTGGATTTTGTCCAGGATGCACAGGAGATTTCCATACTATTCTTTGATGAGCCCTAGTCTTTGGTCTTAATTCATTGGGATGATTTGCAGTTTTTCTCTGGCAGGTCATATTCAAATATTTTGAATTTAATGGATTGATGTCAACTGAGTTTAGACAAACCCCTACATACAGCTAATGCCTACATGTGCCCTTTCATGTGGCATGCAGGTTAAAGACTTAAAAACAAAATTACATGGTATAATTACAATTGTTACAATTAGTAAAAATACTGTAAACATTACTGACAGTTTGAAAAAGGTCTGCAGTTCTCCCATGGTTCAAGCAACTGTACAAATCAAGTATTTTTTTATTCAATATCTTGAATTAGATTGAGACATATCTTACGGTATCCATGTATTCTATTCAAGCAAAGCTGCAACTTCACACAGTTCTATAAACTCAATTTCACTGACTAGAAAATTGCTTATGTGAACTTTCTAAGGAACTGAACAGAGACTTGTTTATTTCGTATTTCACTGAGAGGTAAGCAGTAAACTGCTTGGTCATTGGTTGACAAACCTACCCTAATGTCCCTATGAGATAATTAGCTCTATCTATCTTTTCACTTCTGTCTTCCAAAAAAAGTGATGTCCCTGAAATATTTTACAAAATAGAAGCATATGTTCTGTGAGACATTTTTCGATGACTCCTGCCTTTCCTATTGCTAGTGTTAAAATTAATTGATCCCAAATTAAACAAAAAAACAGTAATATAAGATGTTTCATTTCTTCAGAAGTGATTGCAGTAGTAATTCAGAGTGTCATGTCTGCCATTCCTATCAGACTATTGTAGAGTACATAAAAGCCCTTCAAAAAGTCTAATGATAAATAACTCTATTATGTAGATAAGTTACAGTGGTTTTATATGATAACAAATGCAGGTAGCTAGTTGGGAAACTACCATATTTTAAAAATGTAATTCAGATTTCTCTGAATTTACTTGGCTGCCACTATTTGATCCAGAAAGCTGTATGAAATATACAGTTTATTTCTAAATTTATTTAAATTAACTTTAAACCTCTGAATTGTTTGTAGAATGAACAAGAAAGAAAATTTAATCAAGGAGATATATCTGAACTTCAGTCCCATTCTGGAGTTCAGCAGTGACTAATATGCAGCCTGGTGTTGGCAATCTGGTCATAAGCCTTCCTGTTGTAGTTTTGTCGTGCTTACATGTGAAGTAGGCAAGATATTTCCTGCTGAAAATCGCTTCCTATAGGCTATATAAAAATCAATCATGAGTCTTGGAAAGGCAATTCAGAATGTCTGTCACCATAAAGGGAATAATCTTTCTGAAGTTTACTATGAGCTCTACACATTGATTAATCTTGTCAACCATGCTTCCTTTTTAGGCAGGGAGGAGATAAATTTCATTTACCAAGAGGAAGATCACAATTAAGAGTTTCTTTCTACTCGATGGGAAAAAAAATATTCTGAAGCCAAAGGAGAAATCTGAAATAGGTGAGATATCTCTGGGTGTTCTGAACACCTTGCTTAGACTCCAGAGAGACCACAAAGTACTGAGGTATGGTACTAAAATTTAGTGTGTTAAGATGTAGGAGATATATCCCATTTTGATACAAGAATTGTCCTGACGAAAAATCTCCATAATAAATTCTTAGTTCTGAAGCTTTTGCTTTCTTCAAATATGTTCTGTGTAGAATCATAGAATCTAGGTTGGAAGAAACCCACCGGATCATCAAGTCCAACCATTCCTATAAACACTAAACCATGCAACCCAGAACCCCATCCACCCATGCCTTAAACACCTCCAGGGAAGGTGAATCAACCACCTCCCTGGGCAGCCTGTTCCAATGCCCAATGACCCTTTCTGGGAAAAACTTCCTCCTAATGTCTAGACTAAATCTCCCCTGGCAAAGCTTGAGGCCATTCCCTCTTGTCCTGCCCCTGTCACTTGGGAGAAGAGGACAGCTCCCTCCTCTCTACAACCTCCCTTCAGGTAGTTGTAGAGAGCAATGAGGTCTCCTCTCAACCTTCTCTTCTCTAGGCTAAACAACCCTAGGTCTCTCAGCCTTTCCTCACAAGGTCTGTTCTCTAGCCCCTTCACCAGATTTGTTGCTCTTCTCTGGGCTCGCTCCAGAGAACTCAACATCCTTCTTGTGGTGAGGGGTCCACAACTGAACACAGGATTCAAGGAGCGGTCTCACCAGTGCGGAGTACAGAGGGAGAATAACTTCCCTGACCTGCTGGTCACACCGTTTCTGATACAAGCCAGGATGCCATTGGCCTTCTTAGCCACCTGGGCACACTGCTGGCTCATACTCAGTCAGTTGTCAACCAACACCCCCAGGTCCCTCTCCTCCAGGAAGCTTTCTAGCCACTCCTTTCCTAATCTGTAGCTCTGCATAGTGTTGTTGTGCCCCAAGTGCAGGACCCAGCATTTGGCCTTATTAAACCTCATGCCATTGGTCTCAGCCCAGAGGTCCAGCCTGTTTAGGTCCCTTTGCAGAGCCTCCCTACCCTCCAGCATATCAACACTTGCACACAGCTTACTGTCGTTTGCAAACTTGCTAAGGGTGCACTCGATGCCTTCATCCAGGCCATTGATGAAGACATTGAACAGGGCTGGACCCAACACTGAGCTCTGGGGAACACAACTTATCACTGCCATCCAGCTGGATTTAACACCATTTACTAAGACTCTCTGGGCCCAACCATCCAACCAGTTTTCCACCCAGGAGAGTGTGCACCTGTCCAGACCAGAGGCTGACAGTTTCCGTAGCAGAATGCTGTGAGAAACTGTGTCAAAGGCTTTACTGAAGTCCAGGAAGACCACATCCACAGCCTTTCCCTCATCCAGCAGCAGAGTCACTTTGTCATAGAAGGCGATCAGGTTAGTTTGGCAAGACCTGCCTTTTGTGGACCTGTGTTGATTGGGCCTTATCACTCGGTTCTCTTGCAAATGCTTCATGATAGCACTCAAGATCACCTGTTCCATGGCTTTCCCTGGCACTGAGGTCAGACTGACTGGCCTGTAGTTCCCTGGATCCTCCCTGTGCCCCTTCTTGTAGATGGGCACTACATCAGCCAGCCTCCAGTCCAGTGGTACCTCCCCAGTCTTCCAGGACTGTTGGAAGATGACGGAAAGGGGTTTGGCCATCACATCCGCCAGTTCCTTCAATACCCTAGGGTGAATCGCATCAGGCCTCATAGACTTGTGGGTGTCCAACTGGGCAAGCAAGGCTCTGACCACCTCCTCTAGGATCATGGGAACCTCATTTTGCTCCTCTAGGTGTGGGGTTTGTACACAGAGGGAACAGCTTTCTTTAATTGTAAAGACTGAGGCAAAGAAGGCATTAAGTACCTCATCTTTTTCCTCATCCCCTGTCACTGTTGTTCCTTCTGCCTCCAATAGGGACTGTATGGTCTCCCTAGTCCTCCTTTTATTATTTTTATATATTTATAGAGAGGTTTTTTTTGTTATCTTTCAGAGACTTAGCCAATCTGATTTCTAGTTGAGCCTTAGCCCCTCTGATTTTTTCTCTACACAATCTCACTTCACTCCTGTAGACCACCCCAGAAGCCTGTCCCCTCTTCCAGAGCCCATAAACATTTCTCTTCTTCTTGATATTACAGAAGATCCCTCTGTTCAACCAAACTGTTTTTTTTTTTTTTTCCCTGCTGGCTTTTTTATACGGAACATGGGGATGGCTTTCTCCTGAGCTGCTAGGATTTCCTTTTTGAAGAACTCCCAGCCCTCATGGGCTCCCTTGCCCTTAAGTACTGTCTCCCAGAAGACTTTGCCAACCAGCCTTCTGAAGA
Source organism: Coccyzus lansbergi (assembly GCA_033558105.1). Taxonomy (NCBI): domain Eukaryota; kingdom Metazoa; phylum Chordata; class Aves; order Cuculiformes; family Coccyzidae; genus Coccyzus; species Coccyzus lansbergi. The sequence goes on from JAUMJK010000168.1 coordinate 1,269,627, forward strand.
GTTCAAAGTCTGCCCTCTGAAAATTTAATGCTACTGTCCTGCTAACCACCCTCTTCACTTCTCCTAGAACAGAAAACCCTATCATCTCGTGATCACTTAGTCCTAGTCGTCCTCCCACTGCCATATCCCCCACAAGCCCTTCTCTATTCACAAACAGCAAGTCCAGGAGGGCACCTTTCCTCGTTGGTTCATTCACCAGCACTGCAAGGAAGTTGTCTTCCACACACTCCAGGAACCTCCTGGACTGCTTCCTTTCTGCTGTATTCTACTTCCAGCAGATATCAGGGAGATTGAAGTCTCCCACAAGAACAAGAGGCATTGATTTGGAGATTAACCCCAGCTGTTTATAGAAGAGCTCATCAGCTGCTTCTCCTTGGCTGGGTGACCTATAGCAGACTCCCATCTCAAAATTTACCTTCTTATGGGCTCCTCTGATCTTAACCCACAGGCACTCAATCTCCTCATTGCCACAATCCATCTCAGTGGTGTCCAAGTCCTCCCTTACAAAGAGGGTTACTCCACCTCCTCTCCTGCCCTTCCTATCCCTCCTGAAGAGTTTTTACCCCACCATAGCTGCATTCCAGTTTTATCAGTCATCCCACCACGTTTCCATGATGGTAACAACGTCATAGCCTCCTTACCCTGTGACAGCTTCCAGATCTTCCTTCTTATTCCCCATGCTGAGTGCATTCGTGTAAATGCACTTCAGCTGAGATGCCGAACCTTCAGTCCTCTTAGAGGGAACAGTTTGTTCTCAATTGCCTGGTAACTGGAGTAGTGTATTTAGTGTAAGTTGCAAGTAACCAAGCCTGAATCAGCTACCTCCATTGCAAGAAGGGGTACAACTGTTCCATAGCATTGTTTCACTGAAGATATTGTACCTCGGTTGTTAGCTCAAGGTCCATGAAGTGGAGTCCATGGATCCTGGATTGTGATGGAACGTCATTACAGACCTCATGGTTCAAGTGACATGTGAGAAAACAGGAGATGCTGCTGATAAGCAAAGGTATCACAATCAAGCTTTTTCCTTTACGCTCCTTAACTCAGCCATATTTACCTACTATGTCATTTCCAAACACTCAAAATAGTGATGTGGAAACCTCAAAAAATGAGACAAAAATATTTAAACAAATGAGATTCAGTATGTAATCAAATATTCAAGATCTGGGGGTTTTGTTTATTTTTAGTTTGTTTTTTTCTTCAGAGTTTTGAAGTATTAAGATGCCAAAAAAGCTACCATCACAAGGATATTTTTCTCCAAAAGGTAAGGCATTGGCATAAAAAAGAAAGAAATGACAAATATTTGTGACACTTGCCTACTCACTACAGCCACCTCCCAGACTAGTAAATCTACAACTCTTTTTTTTGCCTTTTAGCAAGGTAATAACATACAGATAGATACCACTATAGTAATGTTGGGGGTGTATTTTCTTTTTGCAGTAGGACAACAAATATTGTCTCTAATTTCTCCCATTCTAATAATTTTTGACAATTCCCCAAAACAACTCTTAATAACATTAGAAAATTACCCGTTCTGAGTATTATTTAATTCTAGTTTTCATTTCTCTTTCCATCACTCTGGGAAACCAAATTTTAACACTAGTTTGGTCAGCTCTCCAAAGTGCTATTATGAAGCTTCAGGGCTCTGCATTGTCTTTGCCTGTGGTTGCCGTGCATAAGACTTTTTTACTTGCAGATTCTACAACAGCATACCTCATTCACCTAGAATCATAGAATCATAGAACAACCAGGTTGGAAGAGACCCATCGGATCATCGAGTCCAACCATTCCTATCAAACACTAAACCATGTCCCTCAGGACCTCATCTACCCGTGCCTTAAACACCTCCGGGGAAGGTGAATCAACCATCTCCCTGGGCAGCCTATTCCAATGCCCAATGACCCTTTCCGTGAAAACATTACTCCTAACCTAGCCAAGTTAGACAAGTAAGATTACAAAGCACTCTATCATTCTAATTACAGAGTAATTCTGAGAGGGCTTCCTGTTAAATCTTTGCTTGCCATTTCTTTTAAGTTACTTATTTAGTGTGTATATGTGTGTAGCAGTTTGATATTTAAATGAAAAATAATACAATATATAAATGAATGATATTTTTGCCTAGATTTTGCATTTTTAATTAAAATATAGTGAAATTTTATAAGTGTGAATTTATATGATATCAATAAAAATGTTTTCCTCAATCTCTGAGTAAGCTCCAATGGATATGTCATGGTCTATTATGCTCCAAAATAGCCGTTAGGGTCTATTATGTCAATTATCATACACATCCATGACAGATTGTTCTTTTGGGGGTTTGGGTTTTTTTGTATTAACATTAAAAATAAAAACAAGAAGGGGCTGGATTGCTCAGGGTATTGAGATGCAGCAGACAGCCTTTCATTCAGAGGTTACTCACAGAAATCTAACTCAGGTCAGTGGTAACTGAAAATTGCTGTTCAGTGATGCACATAAAAGGGGCTTAGTGTCTCAAAAAAAAAAAAAAAGAGACTGAAGCATTGAAGTTAATAGAAGTAATGAAAATTACTTCAGTGATTACAAAATGAGGACTTCACTTCTTCACTTCAGGTTCCAGTAGTTCATATTGAAGGTGGGCACACTCTTAACGTTGGTGCTAATTTGCTGTCTTCACCAGACAAGCACAAATACAATCACAGGTCTAGTGATCTTCTCAAGTATCCTAGAGAAATTTCACAAAGGCTTTGTTATTTAGGGTTTTTTTTTTTTCAGTTATTACACTAGTGCATATCATGGTTTTCTTCCCTTTAAAAATGGCAGTATGAGAGGAAGTGTATTGGAAGGTGATAAAGGTAATAAGTATGAGACTTCTGTATGAGAAGGGATTAAAAATTATATTTCACCATAGGAAAGCACAACCACACTGTACTATGTATGACTGAGGTCTATAAATCATAAAATAAACTATTACATTCTTTTTCTTGTAATTAGTAGTGTAAACTGTGGAACTGAAAGATAAATCAGGTTGAAAGTATAAAAGTTACTCCATGAAACATACAAAATCACTGACCAAGGGATTAAACCTGCAGTAATCCTAATGCAGGTACAGTCTCACCACACACCAAACAGGTGAGCGTTAGGAGCTGGAGAAGTGTTCTCCGCGTTAGCTACCACTAGTCTTTTGATAAATAGGATGATGGGCTAAAATAACATTCAGTTTTGTGACTCATATGTTCTTATAATTGTGTTGGCCTAAGTGAGGTCAAATTATCCAAATTATCCATGGTTGGACTCGATGATCCGATGGGTCTCTTCCAACCAGGTTGTTCTATGATTCTATCCCCTGTAATCTTCCTTTCATGCAAATTGTTAACCTGGTTTGCACATTACTAAGGAATTACTGAATTATCTAGCTCTCAGTTATATGAACAAGTAAGTCAAAGAAATGTGAGGAAATAAAAAAAAAAAGGCACGGAGACAAGTCAATCTTCATAGCTGAGAATGTTGTATTTTCTGAATTTGACTCTAGACAAAGAAAAAAACCAAAAGGAACTAAAAGTACAGTTAGAAGGTAGTATTCATCTCATCTGAAGGTAAATATTTAAAACTGATGGGAAGAATCATGACCTGGAATTAAGTATTTTTCTCATTGATTATAATACTAGATTTCTCATTGAATATAATACTAGCTAAATATAACCACCAAAGAAATAGTTGAATTGAATGAGTTGAAGAATGATACTAAGTCCTCTACATTTAGGAATATAGTGACTTTTTCTGCTATTTTTTAATATCAGACCTGATGCTCAGCTTCAATACTGGAGTGTACGGATTTCCATAAGTTCTGTGCCCTACTCATGTGGCCTGTGTATGTCTTCAATATCCTAGAAAATCTCAAGTGACACTAAACCCCTGTGTTTAGGAACTGAATCCTGCTCTAGATGTCAACATTCATAGTGGAAATGTCCAAAGTTAGATTAAGTGAATCTAAGCACTAATGATTAAGGACAGGTGAAATAACCTCTGATGATCGTGCATCTCCTATGTCAGTCTCCAAGGTCTTACAAAGCGAATCCATGTAACACTTCTGTCTAGTAAGACAAAATCTTTTCTATGAAATCCTATCCCATTAACATCAACAGCAAACCTTACTTAGATTTCTATAGGTTGCTCTTTCTCTAACTGTCAGACCAAGCACAGGAGAATAAGCAAAACACCTCAAATATAGTTTTTTTCCTCTCTACACACCTTGAATTGGGAAAACAACCTAATATTGTTAGATGAAACAAGACAAGCACTCAAGTTCAATTTTTGCTTCTACAGTACTGCATTAAGGATAGAAATACCATGAAAATTTCATGAGAAGTACATGGAAACCATGCATCAGGAATGTCCCCAAATCAGTCAGATTAAAGGGAAAGGGCAATACAAACACCCTATAAGAGCACACATTTTTCCATATACATATACATATATACATTTTTCTATATACATATACAGGTACCACGGGGAACTCACAGTGGGAGGATGGGGGTCCTGAGGGGTCTGGGGGGCAGGAGGGACAGAGCGGGCAGCAGGGAAGGACGGAGACCCTAGAAGCGGGGAAGGAGTGGGATCCCTCGGGGTCCTGGGGACGTGGGAGAGAAGGGACAGAGGGACCATGGGGTCAGGGGAGAGGGGAAGGAGGAGATGCTAATGGCCTCAAGCTCCGCCAGGGGAGATTTAGGCTAGAGATTAGGAGGAAGTTTTTCACACAGAGGGTCATTGGGCATTGGAATAGGCTGCCCAAGGAGGTGGTTGATTCCCCTTCCCTGGAGGTGTTTAAGGCACGGGTGGATGAGGTCCTGAGGGACTTGGTTTAGTGTTTGATAGGAATGGTTGCACTAGAAGTTCCAATGGGTCCCTTCCAACCTGGTTGTTCTATGATTCTATGATTCTATGATATTATTTTAATCAAATCCTCTTTATTGACAACCAGTCTTGCAGAAAGAAGGTAGATGATGGTAAAATTATTCAGTCTTTTATGCAGGTGATCACAAAGATTGCAGCTGTACTCACTACTTGTCTAAAGAGAAAAGGGTTCTTGTCTTTCCCCCACATATCACTGAGAACAAAGCAGAGTATTGCCCTTTGTGTTTCATTTAATATTAAAATTTCCCTTTCTTCTGCTTGCACATAGTGTAATGTGACAATTATGTGACACCTTAAAAGCAAGAAATATGACAATGCTTGCACTGTATCCAAATGTGAAGGGATCTGCAGTCATTTCAAATGGGAAACCTGCTATTAGCTCACACAATGGATTCCCCAGCTGAAAAGAAGACATAAATTGGAGTGAATCAAGCATTCACTGTCAGCAGATCTGCTGCTTGTGTTCACTGATGAGATGTAAATGTGCTTAGCAAGAGTACAGCATCAGAAGACGACCATGAAATTATAATATAGCTACTGTTAAGAGAATGGGTTAATTTGTAACATTTCTTATTCTAATTATGGCATTTGACACATGGGAACAAAACCATTTTCAGCCATTTTCTTTTCTTGTTACTATCCCTTTTTACAAGAATGAGAAACAAGAGTAATCTGCATGCTTTTCTATTCTGTGAAATACAGTAGTATGCAGCACTGTTTTGACCCTTTCAATATTCTGCATAGGTAATTTGAGAGAAGACAGTCCAGTTATGGTCTCAGCAAAGAGCATTTAATGAATCCAGGAAAAGTGTAATTTGCATGGAAATAGCCTGAATTATTTTTTACAAGTGGAGAAGAACATAACAGGAAAAGAAAAAAAAAAAACAAAACAACCCAAAACAGGCCAGTCAAACAAGAAAACAACAACAAACCTCAAAAACTAGAAAACAAAAACAGCACAACATTTCTTCATCTCTAGCACAATGATTATAATGAGAATTAAAATCTGTATGAATCTCAGAGTGATGAGATGTTATTTTTCATCTTACAGTGTGTAAATTACACATGTAGACATATTCTCTTAGTAAGAAAGTTGTCCAGCTGATGAAAGTTACCCTGTTCCACACAATTCAGATATTAATCCATTATTTTGACAGAAAATATGTATACAGAGGTCATGATATTTACCATTCAGACTAAATTAATTCATTTTCAGGCCTATGAGTTCTCTATTTTCTAACAAGGGTTACAAAATTATATCCACAAAGAACATGGAATTTACATTTCAGTGAACAAATCTGAACACACTTGTGGACAATATACTTCCTTTCACAAAGAAACCCGACATATGCATATGTTAGTATTGACAATTTGGTTAAAAAAATCCTTCTGATCTATTTGCATCTGCTTGGTAACTGTTATTTGATGGCTACTGCAATGGCAAATCACTCTCCTTTTATGAGTTGCTTCTGGTACTCACTATCCTGTTTTCCTTTAAAGATATAAATATAGAACGGATTGCTGTCCTTTAAAATCACAACCCTAAAGTGTGAGATGATTGAGGATAATGGAGGGAAGTGAAAAAAAAAAAAACACAAAAAAATACAAAAAGCTCATGCGTTTTCCTGCCAAATCATCTTCAAATAGAATGAAGAGGGCACACACACTGTGAAGATTCTATCAGTTATGAGGAGAAATTAGATTTGACTTTTAAAGGAGATTCGGAGGATCTATTAACATTCCATTTGATTATTTAAAACAAATGCTAAGATTTGGGCTATTTTTAGGTACATATTTGGCATGTAGAAACACCTGAAATGAAGGAATGTGTTCACAAGAACCCAAGGAAATGGCAGGAAGATGTGCCAGGGAAGGTTTAGCCTGAATATTATGAAAAGGTTCTTCACACTGGGGGTAGTGGAGCTCTGGAATAGGTTCCCCAGGGAAGAAGTCATGGCACCAACCCTGACTATATTCAAGAAGCAGTGGGACAATGCCTTCAGACAGCGGGTGTGAATTTTGAGATTGTCCAAAGCAGGGACCAGAATCCAGAAAAAAGACGACTTAATCTTTGTCCAAGAGAAGAATCCCAAATTGCCACAATTCTGAAACTGGAATTTAGAGATCTTGATTCTCTTTTACAAATATTCATGTCCTATTAATATCTCCCAAGTAATTACAAAACCCTGAATTTCTTGGATTAAAATGTTCATATAATTTTGAAATTGAAAAAATTTAGTTTACCTAGTAGAACATTCGAAAACCTAGTACAAAATAAATAAACCTAGTAGAAATTCATAAACCTACTAGAAAAAAAAGAGGAAAGATAGCATTTAAACAGTTACAGACCTACCAAGAAAAGGACACTGAGGTAACTTCTCTTCGGAGTGCTACAGGAAAGTGCATTCAGATTGACAAAACGGCTTATAACCACATTGTTAACAGAGAAACTAATTTCCCTTTGAGTGCGCAGTAAAGGAAATAACCCTGAAATAACTAAGAATACAAGTTGCAGGAAAAGAATTATCTGTTGAGAAAAACCATTATGTACCATTAATGTATATACTATGTGCACATCCATATCCCATGTACATATGCATATACCCACCCTTGTACAAATGCCTTCATCCTTAGATCCATTTAATTTACTTGTCACTGGATTTGTCTTACATATCACACTAAAATAATAATAAGATATTGTGACATTACTGTTTCCCTAAATATATTCAGCTATTTGAGATGCTTGCCTGGCCTCTAACTGTCATTTGCCAAGGGAATAGGCCTCCTGTAAATCCTGTGTCTTGGATATTAACCCAGATGTATTTAATATTGTAGAGAACCTGAAATCATAACAGACAGCTTTTTTTTTTTTTTTTTTTTTTTTTTTTTTTTGGCAACTAGCATGCCAGGTTCTGGGATCAGGATTCACTGAATACTTCAGCTGTAACTACAGCAGTCAGTTCAGCAGGCTTCAGGTACCAAAATATAAGACAGACAAGTCATCATGCCCAAACACTAGCTGCTGGTCTCCAAAAGGCTGTGGATCTTCCATAAGTTCTGTCTCTAACCTGCCACCTCCATTTAAATGTACTGGCATCTGAGATGGCAGCATATACCCATGTTTATGTAGCTGAATCCTACCCTAAGTCTCTATTAATTATAATAGGAGCATAGACACCTTGTTCCTATGTAGATAATGAGGGGAAAACTTCACTCATTGCTTCTACTACTCCTTTATTAACAGTAAAAGTTTGAAGGCAGCAGGTTGATAAGACCAGGATTTTTTTTTTTACACTTCCTTATTTTGTCTTTCTTTCAACTCACTTTATTTAATTGTATTTAAATTAATGTTGAATTGAACTTAATGCTATTTCTGGTGGCTGAAGCTCAAATAAGGTTCTATTTCCATTTTTTTCTCTTCTTCCCGCCACTCCACTCCACCATTTCTGTTATGCAACCGTTTTCACAAACTGTAATAAAATAATACATTTATTTATAAGGAATATAAATAAATGTACAATTATTTTTAATCTATTTTTAAAGTCTTGATTAACATGACTATGTCTCTAGCAATAATATATATATGTCACAATAAATGTAAAATTGTCTATCACTCATGTTTGTCAAGATTTTTTTCAAGTCAAGAGCATGTATGACTTTTTAGAGTTTACATAAAGTAAAAGATAAAGCTATTAAACTACTAATTGTTCTAAGAGTTTCTAAAAAAAACCCTTCCATTATTAAAACAGAGTTCAGGATTTGTGATTTTTTTTTTTTGAGCTTCATTTGAAAATAAAAATGTTTATCTTTTAGTAAAGGTTGCTACAGTTATCTATTTTCTGAGACTACACTCAAAGTGTATTTCCTTTTCCCTGCTTCCATGAATAACAAAGATGACAAAACTCTAAAATCACACTCAAACTTCAGAACATCCGATCAGCTCAGGTCCTCATGTCCTCTTTGCATCTGACAATTTTATAGTGGCTTAATATTTAATTTATGATCCTTCTAAAACTTTCCAATATTTTCTCTCTCCTTAACATTTACATAGATACCCATATTTTTGCTACCTACATCCCCAGTTTGATCCTCGACCAGCAATTCAATCTTATATTCTCTATTTGAAACCAAGTATGACATTTTTGGTGTATTTTCCTTATTGATCATTTTCTTAAAAACAAAACAAAGAAAAAAACTAGAATAACTTTTGCAACAGCCAATTTTTATTGGGATATAAATCACAATAATCATAATTCAAATACAGAATCGCAATAGAGAAATAAGAAATGTTTATGACAAATCTTCTCTATTTCCATGCATTCTTAGAATCTGTGTCCTTTTTTTTCACACTTGGTTTCATAACATTATGAATACTGGAGTTAGAGCAAACTTGATACAAGCCTTTCTAGTCATACGAGGACTTTGTGTTGCAGCGGAGAATTATCTATCAGCTTCCAGGCCCTGTCAGTGTTACCTGAATATCATTACTGTGCTCTAACCTTGCTTCTCATCCTTGCCTCACACAACCCTCCTAATATCTTAAACCTTTTCCCTTCCAAGCGCACTCAGCAGCTTTAAAGGGACAGAGTGATCTAGTCATTTCTTTTTTAAAACAGCACAACATATATATAAGGAATAAACTAATAAAACAGATACTCCCTATCATAATGTGATTGTGTGCCTCTTATTCATTAACCATATCATATCCTGATAAATAAAAAGGAAACCAGGCACTACACCCTAGTATCAAGGTCACTGGCACCATCTGGAGCTTGACTCCTAAAACAGAGATGTTCGGGGTTGATCTAAAGAGAAGATCCAAAAATGAGCCAGGATCTGGACAGTTATTCTGTGAAACGGAGGTGCAGGAGTCTCATGCTCAGGCTTGATGCCCAATCCTCTTGTTTTTAACACTTGAAATAGAATTTGTGTCAATAATATAGGACATACGACTTATAAGACAGGAACTAAAAAGAAAATAGAGAGGATAGTTTGGAGACAGTAAAGGGAAGTGCGGAGGCTAGTGTTAGTCTTAGAAATTAATACTCCTTGGAGAATAATTCCAAGTGAGAGTCTCAGTTATGTAATCTTCATTACACGTGGGAGTCAATCAGTCTCCACTTAACACAAGAGAAACTGAGAAAGATGAAAAAAAAAAAAAAAGTTCAACTAAAACAATGTGGATCTCCTCCAGAATAGTCTTGTGGATTTGAAAACTGAAGAATCCTACTTTTAAATAAAATTCTATCCTGTTTTTCTATCTTTCAGAAGAAGAGTATATTGGTTATTTATATTAGTTTATTGGACTAAAGTTAATTGTAAATAGAAAGGAGAACAAAAAAAAAGAGCGTTAGTAGAATTCCAATAAGCTGATCAGAGAAACGGGCCCTGACCCCAAATCCTCCCAGGGCTGCCATGGAACAGCATCAACCCCATGTGTGTAGTGTGAAACACATCAAGAAGAATCAATGGGAGATACATTTTGCCTGACCTCTGAGGGACAGGGATCGATGCCGAGGGGTATTGAACTTATTATGGAATGCCAGGGAAGACTGCTTTAGGATTATATAAAAATTATTATGGGGTTCTTAGTGTAAGAACAAAAAGCGTGGAAAGAGAGGGATTGTCATGTTTTCTGGGCCTTCTCTGTGAGTGATCAGTGCAGTCTGTTGTGTCTTCTTAACAAATTGAACTTCTGTTTTCCTGGATGAGGATCTCATTATTCTGTGTGTGTGTGTGTGTGTATGCATGGATGTTTAACTACCAGTAAGTGAAGGATCACAAGTAACAGAGGTTCGTGTATCTAAGTGCCAGTACCTGGAGTGCATGCATATTGTGTGGCTATATATATCTGCACTATTGCTTGAAATTCGAAGACAGACTAGTCCATGAGTAGGATGAGAGGCTTGGGAAACAGGTATGAAAATGATCAGAAGCTGGGGCTGAACACTGAGGAAACCAAAAAGCTTAGGAATTTGCAAATGAATTGACCACAGGGGTTCAAATCAGCTACTAGAGAGACCATGAGGTCTGAGCATTTATCTGGTGGCCCGTTTACATGTATATAGTTGTACTAGAGACAAGAGGACCCCAGGGATAAGGTATTAGGTAGACTGAATTTTTAAGGCCATTTACTGGAGAGACTGACTATGTGTTTACATTCATGCATGTGTGCACACACGTACATCTGAGGGATTCTGAGCTACCAGGAGCTAGAGAGGTACTACAGGCTTTGGGGGTGCCAGCAGCTGTAGAAAGCAAGGATCTAGGGTCAGTTCTTGCCCTTGGTGAATTAGTTCATGCTACTGGAAAGATCCTCTTTGTACATGTGCACAGTATTTCCCACTAACAGAATCTTATCCAGACTTGCAAGAGAGTGGAACAAGATTAGGCAATCGTTTGTCCCATCTCTGTTTGTATGTTTCTATCTATATTGTTCTGTGTGGTTAGCTGTGTGAATTGTTCTGCTCTTATACATTTCTTTGGGCAACGCATGTTCAGCCTCACTGCTGGCTGGGTCTGGGAATCAGGTTCAACAAAACTTTAACAGTATTCACAAGCATTTCCCCCCTTTAAAAGTTTAACTTTGCAAAGTAACATTCTTTTTTAAAAAAACTCTATTTTTGGTTTTTGCATTATTTTGATGGGTATTTTAAATTAACTCGGTTTGTATTTCTAGCTTTTATTTTGCATTAATTCCCAGTTCTTATATGCCAGCAGTAAAATCTACTCACAGCTTCAACAGAAAGGCAGAGAGTCATAGGACAGAAACCACGTGGCTAATGAGAGAAAGCTAAAAACCTTTGGTAGTTATCTCACTAGCATCCACAGTTTTGTAGAGAAACTGCTATATCTGAATTTATATTTTTATATATAGATGTATATTTACCTATATGTAGGTATACTGGGACAGTGATAACTGAAGTAAAGTGAATTTAGAATTTATCATCCACTGGATGAATTGCATATCTGTGTATAAAAAGGACCCTTCCAGATGATGATTACAAAAATGTGCTCCTGGAACATTATTCATCAAGAAGTTATTTTTTATACACTCAGTACATAAAATCTGCAGGCCTTAGATAAAATTGTCAGAATAATTAGGTTCTTTTTACCTCATCAGTGAATGAAATGTAGTGATTCCAAAGCAATATTTCTGGAGAAGGCACCAAAGAGGCTGATTCACACTACCTAATAACACTGCACTCACCCCACCTAAGTAAGCAAAAGCCAATAATAAAAATAACTTTAATGGGTAATTTCTGTGCTTTAGAATGCAGTTTCCTTGAGTTGAATACTAGACAGAGAGAGAAGACATACCTTTTGAGTTGAGAAAGAATTAAACTCTTGCTACTGGTATGTCTGAATAGTAGGTGAAAAGGAGGATTTAGATTTGATAGACAGAATTTATGGCATCCATCTTGATTCCTGCTCTTGCTTTGCCAAATCTCTTTGTTTACAAACTGCTTCAGTTGTAAGAGTTTTAAGTATTAGTTATTCAGGGAATAATTGTAAAAAGAGCCATGAGATCTAACAGCAATATTTTTATGTCTAACTATCAACAAGGGAAAAGAGAGAAGCTCATCAAGTTGATAAATATGCATCCACTCTGAATTAAATGTTGGAAAAAAGCTTTGGCATAAACGTTATGTAGTCTGTTTGTGACAGAAATAAACAATGAAATACAGCAAAATTAAACTACTTGTGCATATGGGCAATCTCACATGTAGGAATGTTTCTACGTGTATGTAAACAACTGCTTATAGGCAGTAATTATATTGAGAGGTAGCAATAGCATTGTAAACCCCCTCTTTTAACAAAAGCAACACACTTAGGATTAATATACCTATATTGCCATTATTATGTGTGCAAAATACATGTCTTTTCACTCAAATGTAACCTCAGTCAATTCTTATACATGCATTGAATATGATTTCCAAGGGCAGAACTCACTGCTGTCTTCAAATTCAGTTATACAAGTACAGAGTAGTCAGCCTTTTTGAATTTTTGTCTCAAATCTAGCACCAAAAAAGCCCATCCAAAGCTCCTTTTGAAAGGTTAATCTATAACACCATGTAGAGTGAGTGGATACTACTTCTGCAGCACTTGGCTTGAGAAATGGAAGGTCCTTTCACATGACCTCCCCATGTTCACAGCAGCAATACAGCTGACAAGTTTTGTTGTGCTGTGTTTTGGCTTTGTGCAGCTGTGTGACCTTTTCCTTGGACAGGCAGACTTGCTGTGCAGTCAGAACATGAAATCCTCTGCCCGTCCTAGGCTGGCAACATTTGATAGATCTCATTAAGCCCTGGTCTGTGTCTTAAAGCAATTAGAACAGTTTAGGTTGGAAAAAATCTATTTTAATATCATTAAAAAACTAAGGAAACTAGAAGCACAAAGGACATAATAATAATAATAAAAAAAACCATAAAGAGAATCTCGGATTCTGTTAACTTTGCTGAAAATCTGAAGAAAGCCAAATGCTTCATCCAGTCTAAATAATGAGGTTTATACTGCCTCTGATAGCAGTCTTTGTACCACCTATTGCAAAAGTCCTATTTATGTTCTATGTAAAATGTCCAATGAAGCATAGAAAGCAAGTAATTTGTATAGAGAATAGGAGTTATGCAGTTTTTGCTGGCATAAACAATGCAATAACTGCTCAGAAATAGCCTTTTGCATTCATGAATGGGATCCATTATCTGCTCCACCTCTCGTCTTTGCTCATTCTGAGTTGGGACATGGTAATAAAAGAAAGGCGTCCTCTTTGCCTCAGATTTTTGGTTTTCAAACAGCAAGTGGATAACCACAAATACAGCTCATTCTTTTCTTCTGATTAAGAGCTGTTATGTTTTGCAGACACTAAGTTACCAACCAATTAAACATTTGAATAGATTTATATGTATTTAATTGGTCTACCTCTACAAATAGAACTTTTCTGGAGTTATCTATCAAACAGATTAATCACTCTAAGGCAGTAGATAAGAAGCATTGAATTATTATTGTTGTTATTACTATTACTGTCATCACTACTATTAGTAGGAATAGTTAGGGTAAATTCATAGTGGAGTGTTTGCAAGGTAACTTTGTGGCATAGTGTGTGTCCTATATAATCAATTGTCTGTAAATAAAGAGCTACTAATCGTGTCTTTAATAATTTTCTCTGTGTTTCTGTTTGTTGCTTTTCTGGGAAGAAGAGGTTGCACAAAGGGGTACTGATAGGATTACTGAGGGCATAGCGGATGGCTTCCCACCCTCATCCTTCTTCATATTAGTGTGCAGTCATCCCTGGGACAGGACCAGGCTCTCCAGTACCTCACTGGGCCGGGATGGGGGGCAGTGACTTTTCACTATCCATGATTTTTTTTTTCTGATGTGCAGCCTGAACCACCTCTGTCAGAGCTTGAGGCTATTCACTCTAGTCCTGTCTCCTGTCACTTGAGAGAAGAGGCCAGCTCCCTCCTCTCTACAACCTCCTTTTGAGTAGTTGTAGACAGCAATAAGGTCTCCCCTCAGCCTCCTCTTCTCTAGGCTAAACAACCCCAGTTCCCTCAGTCGCTCCTCATAAGACTTGTTCTCCAGCCCCTTCACCAGCTTCAGAAGTTATGTCAAACCAGATAAAATGTTATTTCAGATCTACAGGGCCTAGTGCTTTTATGTCTGATGTGTATATATGTGCTTTAATTCCGGAAGATGATCTACAAACACAAAGAACAACTTCAGTCTAGTTGCATTTTCTGAGGACTAAAAATGGAAGATGATGAATGAAAGCCATACAAACAGTGTAACTTAAAAGTGATTTAGATGCGATTTGTAAATAGGTTGTCACAGAGCGAATTAAAAGAAATATGGACAAATGCAATGTAATAAACTTTAGTGCTGTAAACCCCACTACATTTTAACATAGAAATAATGAGAGGAACTCTGAGGGAACTTAAAAAAAGAAAACCAAATCAAATGACCAAACACCCCACCCCCAACAAAGAAAAACACAGCAAAAAGTCCTCCAAAACTTTTTCAGGCTGAATAAACAGAGTAGTATTTCATGTTCTCTTTCTAAGAACGTACATTTAGTTTCCTCTTACAGTAAAAACTATACTAATATTTTGCTTTTCTAAGTAGCTTTCATCAAATGAAGCAAACTGCATAAATCCTCCAAGATATTGGTAATTACAGGAATTCGTAATTCAATAGGCCATTTCCCTGACAGAAAGAACTGAAATATTAGGAGATGGTGTGAGGCGCAACATGTATTTGTACAGATGATTATTTTGACGTTGCATGTATAAGTTCATAACACTTTTTTTAACTGATTCTCCTTTCTCCGTTTCTGACAGTCAAGACGAGGAAAACAACACATCTTCACTATCACTAATGGGATCAATAGTAGAGAGTTTCATTGTATTCTTTCCTTTCTTCTTTTTCTCACTAAACAATCTATTTTCCTTTCAGTTAGAGAGGAAAAAGATGAGCAAAGTATGAAAGAAGTTTTCTAAAGGAATTTGCTATTGGTTCACGTTGACCTTTGACCTTCAAAATCCCTTTCATTATGCTTCAGACCATACTAAGTAAAAAGTAACTAGATGAATATTTTCCCAATGAATTATTTTATTGAGGTGGTTTGGGAGTTTTTTTAAGAAGAAAGCTCATGACAACATGTGGCACAAATTTACTCCTTTGGAAACTAAATAAGCTTTCACATTTGTTTTTCAAATAAGTGCTATTGACAGGGGGAGGGGAAGAATTCACAATGTCTAACATTAAGCCTTGAGATTCAACATCTTAATTCTAAATTTAGTTTACTGGGAGATGCTGTCTCTTTTGGTGATGTGAATTGCACTGTGATACAACCTGGATTCCTGGTTTAGGGATCTGTACTAGATGTCTCAGGTTAAACACTAAATACACAGCACAGGACATCCGACAGATGAAGTTTCAATATTTTTATACCATCTGTGTTTTCTGTAGGATGTCTAACAATTGCCAAGTACTATAGTTTTCCCGAAGATTCAAGAACAAGAATCACAAGCTTATTCACAATACTATTTGTATAAATTCTGAGCTCTTTTTAGATTTTTACTTCCTGAAGAGAAGAGGTTTGCTTGTTTATGAAACCTGACAGGAAAATGTGTTGGAAACAGGAATATAGAGATATACTGTCATAATCGGGATTGCAGTCGCATACTCACTTTAAGATTCTACTAGTCTCTGGAGTTAGGTGGCTATTAACTAGTACTCACGTGTTTCTGCTGTTTAGTTTTTGTAACATATTTCCTTCTGTCATACTTAAGTTTTAAATAAAGAAATTTGTGTTCAGTAATGACTGACTGCTCCTTGAGAAAAGTTTCCTGCAGAGCCACAGACACTAAACTAAACTCAGAATTGCAAAGAAGCTTAGAGTAAATGCAAGGACTATAGTCTTCAAGGACTACAGACTAAAAATCTGATTTGCAGCAAAAGTAACACCATGACCTAGAGGAGGCGTGAGACTTAAATAGAAAGATACTGAGGAATCCAAAGAAGTGTCAGTGTGTGATCTGTGGCAACATAATTGTCATTGATGGTTCATTCCCAAGGGAGAGAAGTGGTCCACAGACAGATACATGAGGCAAGCTTGGCCTTAGGTGTTTTAGCCTCTGTAGACTTGAACTAGTACTCCAACCTAACATAAAATCAAGCAAAGACATCAACAACAACTCAGAAGCTGAAATATTTGATGGAGTTTACGAACTAGTCTTTCTCCCCACTCCCCCAACACTGTTCCCCAAAGAGAAGATTTAGCAAAAGTAATAGCAGAAATCTCTGAAGTTTGAATCTCTTGAAATTTTGAGAAATCTCTTCATAAGTATCTTGATATTTTGCTCTTCATTCAACCCAAAGAGGAACGCACCTAGGCAAAAAAGGACACAGGAGAAATAGAAGAAATGCAATCCACATTGCCTGTAGTTACATCTACATAATCAATTAATTTGGGTCAGTTGAAGCTATCTTAACAGCGAAAGCATTGGTGTTGAGGTCCAAACATCTGTACTATGTGAAGATCTTCTGACTGGCTCTAGTTTGACACCATGAAATAAAAACAACATCAAGTGAGCATATTGCCCATTTAATTACATCATTCATGTTCTGCAAGATCGCTCGAATATATGAATCAAACTTCATCCTGAACACAATATCAGAGTTTCAGTTCAGAAATTAATTCATAGTTCAAATGAAAATGTTAATGTTAATCTATAATTCTAAAAGAATGCCACTCACTACAAACCTTTGCAGCAGTGAAGATTTTTTTTTTACACTTTATATTTTTCATAGAAGAAAGGTAAAAGATAAAATAATGTTTTAAATCACTCAAAACCAGAATGTTTCAAGATTCACATACTGGGTTTTGTGTGTATGTCTGGAGATTTTTACTTTTTCTTTTTCCTTACTTTTCATTTCATTTTAGGTTTTAGGGAAAGCTGTTATTTTTGTTGTCAAAACTTTTTGGCTTCTTTTTTCAGTTCCTCTCAGTGGGGAGAGAACTATTTCCTATGCTGCTGTGATTAGGAGTTCACTTGTCATTATATTGCAGCACATTAGTATTACAATACTGTGCTGGTTAAGCTCCTTTCCCCAGGCTAGTGTATCATTTACATACAGAGGAGACATCATGCTAAGATTCAGCTACCTGAACACAGGTGTCTATTTAGCTGCCTGGATGCAAGCTTCTGCCTTAGAACGTTGTTGGCCTCTCACATTTGGAAGTTGCCTTAACATCTGCAGCCATTCTGAAACGTGGGATAGTTTAAGGCACCTACATTGGCGTTAGATCATGAATACAGATGTCCAGCTAAAAGATGCTCCAGAGCTAACAAAGGTTTTGTATAAATAGCAAAGTCTTTAATGTGTATCCACAGATTTTTCAGTTTTGCACAAGCTTCTTGGCATGCTGGTGTCCTATAAATTCAACAACTTAATCTAAAAACATAGGTGGTAGGAGTGGTATGGGTAGTAAGAGAATTTGAGGAGATAGACTGCTTGTCGTGTACTGAATGCTAAGACACACATTACTATCTTCCCTCTTCGGAAATTATCCAGAGAGACTTTGTTGTTATCTTTTATGGACACCCATTCTGGAAAAAGAAATAAATAAATCTTGTTTTTCTCTACATGCAATACTTTTCCTGCAGCTACAGTTTTAATTGCAGATTTCTCAATAGGCAGTCAAGAGAGAGAAAGAAGGAAATTAAATTAGTATGAAAGGTAGAGACAGTGGATTGAATCTTGAAATATTTACCAGGTAGGTTTTATTGCTTCAAATGCAATAATTAAATTAATTTATGACTTTTTATTTTTTCCCAGAAAACTGTTGAACATTTCAGTATTTAGTCCATTGAGGAAGAAGAATCTGGAACAAACAAAACATCACCACAGGGTATATCTATTGAGATCTCTGTCACTAATGGCTTTTTTTAGGGACTCCTCTACTAATAAAAATACCTACTTTATTACAGGTGATAACACCACTGATGACAGTAACTGCCATATTAGGACAGAACATTCATTTTCTTTTCCTGATAACCTAATGTGGGGTCCTAAATATATCTGGAGTATTTTGATGCTTGTAGGAAGAAACAAGAACAAGTTGCAGACCACTTGTCACACAGATCATGATTTGGATAAGTCACAAGTAAAACAGACTCAACCTGGGGAAATTAATTTATTCCTAATTAATTTAAGAAAAAAACCCCCAAACATCAAAGGACAAATATTTCCATCACCCTGACTCCAATATTGAAAAAAAACCCAAAAAAAGTAAAATACTTAAATGAAGGGATGAAATGCTTCTCCTTCCCCATTCCAAGACTCAACTTCACTCCTGGCACTACTCCTCTCTTGTTCCTACTATACATCTACTTTGGTAAGGTGATCGTGCAGAAGGCTGGGGTCAAGGCATAACGGTTTATTTCTGCTGCATCTTCTCATCATTTCTTCATCATTTATTCTGTCACTTGACATTCCCAAAGGATGTTCTTAATAGTAAAGACCAAGGCAAAAAAGGCACTGAGCACTTTGAACTTTTTTTCGCATTTTGTCGCTGGGATCCCTGCCCTATTCACCAGCAAGCATACATTTTCCTCTGTCAGCCTTTTGTAGCTGATGTATCTGTGTAAGCCCTTTCTGTTGCCTTTCATTTCCCTTCCCACTTTCCAGGTGGGCTTTGGCTTTCCTGATCTTTTCCTTACATTGCTGAGATGATGTCTCTATATTCTTTCCAGGCTGACTGTTTTGCTTCCAAATTTTTCTAGGTTTTCTTTTTATATCTGAGTTTATTCAGGTTCTCCTTGTTCATCCAGGCATATCTCCAGTTGCCTTTGTCTGATTTTGTGCTCTTCAGGGTTGACCATTCTTGAACTTTGAGGATGTGAACTTTGAAAATCAGCCAGCTCTTTTGAACAACTCTTCTCTCCAGAGTGGTATTTCATGGATTTATTCTGAGAAGGTCCCTGAAAAGCTCAAAGTGTGCTTTCCTGAACTCCAGGGTTGTGATCCTGCTTTGTGCCTGGTTTCTTCCTTCTAGCATCCAAATATCACGGTCTCATGATCACTGCACCTAAAGCTGCCACTGACCTTTACATTCCAGACCCGATCTTTCCTCTTTGTAACTGTGTGGTCCAGCATAGCACCTTCCTGTATTGTCTTCTCCCTTCTTGCCTGTGACAGGAATTTGTCAAGAATGCATTCCAGAACTTTACAGGATTGCCTGTACTCTGTCATGCTGATACTCTGACCGATGCTTGTGTGATTGAAGATCCCATAAGAGTGAGAGCCTGTGAACATAAGACTTCCACCCTTTCTCTGAAGGGTATGCAGTCTGCCTTGTCCTTCTTTTTGATCGGGTAGTTTGTAGCAGGCACCCACCACATTCCACACAAAACCAATCCTTCCTACAGAGCCTGTATCCACGTTTTGCAGCACTCCAGTTGCATAACCTAACTTACTACACCTCCATGAACCCAATAAGATGGTCAGGGAGAGACCTCAAATTTCTCCTGTTTGTTCCATATGCCGAATGCATTAGTGTACAGGCACTTCAAAGAATCTTTCTGATGTTCTTATTTTCCACAGCAGAGCTGCCTCCAGAATGCCCTTCCAATACAGGAATCCTCTAAGAGGGTTGACTTCCAGTAATTCCCTATAAGGTACTTCTTTATATATATACTTGCAGTGGACGTCCTGCTCTGTAGTTCTTGAGATCTTTCTTTTCCACATGATCCTGCTCATTCTGCTCCTCTCTGGACCTTTTTATATACTTGTTATTGAAAATATAACCTAAGGTATAGAAAGAGAGCCTCAAACTGAATGTATATAATTGGATTCTTTTGGCCTCCTTTCAGTAAATGGGAAAAAAGAATCACTTGTAACTTAAATACCATTATGATTGGTTTTAATTAATTAAAAAGAAGCCACTATTTTATGGAAAAAAAAAAGCCAAACATGGAAATGGACCACAAGAACGGGAAAAGCCCATAACTGTAGTTTACCTAGGTATATGACTATTTGTAATGCAATTTTCAGAAGGACATAAATTTAATCATACCAGAAAAGCTTTATAATATATGGCTACTAATTTATTTTTTTAAAAAAAATTCTATAGTCAGAGTAGAATTTTCTTCTACTGAATTTTTAAGCTTTTATGCAGAAATATAAGGATCTTAGTTGCACTGGAAGTTATATTATGGTACAAGATAGTTGGATATAACTCAGAAATTTATAACAAATATTATCTTGCACAGAAAATTCAGAACAAATATGTTTGTGTTTCAAATCTATACATAAGTTAAAATAAAGTTTTCTTTTACAATCAGTTTATATTAAAGGATTTTAGATGGCCATTTGTTATAAATCATCATATAAATATTTAACTAGAAGAAGCCATGCAGATATTTCAGGCATTTTTCTTATACCAGGTCATGAAAATTACATAATCTGAAAGTTATGCTTGCAAGACTATTGCAGAATTATAAAAACATGAACATAGACATGTATTATGACTTGATAATAGTCGATCAATGTTTTTAGACGTACAATGAATAATGAAAATGTGCAAAACTGGCAATGAAAAATTATGGCATTATAAAACTGACAATAATGTAGACTGAACGTGTTAGAAGCTTACTAAAATAAATAAATTTGAAACGGAAATATTTTTCTTAGGTTAATATCTGTATTGTTCCCTGTATTGTTATAGTGATTGGCAAAATGTGTCAAGTCAAAAGTTAAATTCTATCTAATATGAACAGATTTGTACATTTTTATGCTTTATATGCAATTTTTTTTACTGTCTTTTATGTTATTTGCTGTATGCCATTAAAATTAAACTATTATGTCTCAAGTCTCAGTTATGCTTCTGGAGGTACGTATTCTCAGGGTTTTGGTGTTTTGTTTTTTTTGCAGTTCTAGCACTTATTGTGCCTACTAAGCCAATTCAGCCAATATATTTTTAATGTATCACAGTCACTAAACCAGCCAATGTCACTTAAATGGAAGTCATCTTGTTAATCCCAAGTTTATGATAGTATTATATATTAACCACAGATATTAAGCGTCACATGAGCAACACCCAAATCACTAGTCTTTTCATGTATTTTCCCTGGGCAGATCTCCTGCCATTAAAGTTTTATGAGGGTATGATGCTTGTCTATATAACTGACTTTTCTTAGAATTATTTATGTCTTCCCTGATCCTTATTGTGCAATGGTTTTTTTGTGGATGGTTTTAATGACTGAGTGTACAAAAAAATAAGAATCTGCCATTAATATATTTGTTAGAAATATAAAAATAGTCAGGAACAAAATCAAAGGAATATAATTTCAAAGACAGTTTACATTTCTAAAAGTTTGCATTAAAAAAAAGGAGTCAGGCAAATCTTATTAGAAATTAAAAAGTAAACAAAACCAACAGACTTGAAAGGAGGCAATGAAGGTATCTGAGTGACATCTGTGTAGAAAAATCTTGGTTGTAGTACAGAAAAAGAGATTTATACTTCGAGTTTCACCTCCAATATTTCCTTATTTTTCATACAAATGAAAGGTAGTTTTTAGAGTTGGAAACTTGCCAATTCATATCAAAAACAAAATAAAAGAAAGCAAGGAAAAAAACCAGAAAAACAATGCAAAAAACTACAAGAAGCTACTTTGCTGTGAAATAGAAAAATTTCACAATAAATCAAATTTACAAGTACTAGCTAAGCAAAAACTGGTAGTTCTTGACAGAAAAATAGCTAAATTGATTTTGTGGTATCAAAACAAGCTATCTACACTTCCATACTTCAGCAAAGAAATAAACTAAAATTACATTTCTACTACTACAAGCTTGTACTTTATGATTTTCATGTACATTCCCTGGGTGAAGTTATAAGCGGGTAGTCACTGAAGGAGAACTTGGGTACATAATAAGTGGTCATAGAGGCAAGAATGACAAATAGGTAATTTACTCTTCCTATATTTACTCATAGTGGTTTCAGCCTGATTAGGTTTATCAAGCAAAATTGACTTTGATGGATGAAACAACCTTTATAATCCACATTATCACATATTTTACTAATGTTAGTATTTTCCATGAATCACCTGCACACCAGCAATCTGACTGTATGACTGAATTCAGTGGGAAATGTGCTGTTTACTTCCGTGAAAACAATACGTAACAGGACACTGAAGCTTCTTTCTTGTTGTTGAAACATTTTCTCCTATAGTTTCTTTTCTAGGTATCTTCTCTGGCTTAAATGTAAAGATACATTTATACGACATAACACACTGTCACGTAGAGAGAACTATATTCATGCAGAATAATTGAGGAACAGGTAAGTAACCTGGAAGTGTGCCATACCTCATATTAGTCGCAATTCAGGCATTTCTGCTACATTGCTGTGCTACAATGCATGAGGTAGGCATGTTCTCTGAGATTTAATCCTCTCTGCCTAACAAAACCTTTCCATGTGTCTCAATCTTACTGAATAGGCATGCTTTGTTTTATTAGTCCCAAAGCATATTATCATGCTGTTCTGTTAATTCTCAGCAGCCATTGCTGTTATTCCAATACTTTCGTTTTAACAAGTTATGCGATTTTCTTGTGTGGTTTACACACTTTTCCAGATAATGGATTGAACTGATGAACAAGACTACAGTTTCTAATTTGTTCCTAGCAACAATTATTTCAATATCCAGTTTGGAAACTGTACTCCCCTTTAGGGAAAATTAAAAAAAAAGAAATATATAGTTGGTTTCTCAATTTTTTATTTGCTCAGCTTTCTGTACTCAGGACAGTCATACTATGCAAACCAGTGTGAAGTTTGTGAGCTGGTAAGTCTAAGTATCACCAAATCTGCCAGATATAACAAAACTTCCCCCTTCTCCCTCTTTTTTTTTCTTCTAACACAAGGACTCAGGTTTAAAACAAGCAAGTTGAGGGTCCAAACTGACCCTTACCTGAAATAGTAGGTACACACAACCACAGCACGTGAAACAGAAGAAAGAAGTGACTGCAACATTAGCTTCTCTGAATGGTTTTACCTTGCCTTCTGAAGGCTACTGTGCTCTGGAACAATGAATATCCAAGCTGCACATGAAAGACCTCCTAAACTGTATCTGGTTTAGAAATCTATAAATTATGTTTCTATGAAAACATGTTCAGATCATAGTAAATTTTCTTTATATATGCTGGATACAAGTAAATGTTGCCATTGATTATGTGGGGAACTGTGGTTATTTCTCTTTAATCTTAAATTTTATCCAAGTTGTCTGTAGATAGCTTCACAAATTTAGGTATGATGAAGCAAAATAGAACTGCTTTCATTTAATATGGAAAGTCAATCAAAACATCATGCTGTTCACCAAAATGAACTGGCAAGTCCTGCACTTAGGGAGGATTAATTCAAAGTACAGGCACATGATGATGGTAGAAGATGAAGTCAGGCTTTTTTCATCGGTGCCCAGTAATAGCACCAGGATCAATGGGCATAAACCGAAAAGCAAAAGGTTCCTCCTGAACGTCAGGAAACACTTTTTTTACAATGAGGGTGACCAACCTCTGGCACAGATTGCCAGAGATGTTGTGGTTTCTCCACCTCCAGAGATATTTAGAAACTCTCTGGACATGGTCTTGGGCAGTCTGCTGTAGGTGGTCCTTCTTGTGGAGGAGGACTGGACCAGATGGTCTCCAGAGGTCCAAACCTTAACAATTCTGTGACTCTATGAATATTGAAATATCCATTAGCTCCTCAAAATTCCTAATAAGATGGCTATCTAGCCCTGCAACTAAAGTTTCTGCCTACTCGCATTTGTACAACGCATTGGCTGTCAGTAGCGTCCTGTGTAGAGTCTTAACACCAGTAGTGTTGAAAATACAAATTCTTCTCTGAATTGGAATGCACTAGATCTAATCAAAGTGAGATAGCTTGTATGTCCACATAGTTCAATGGTTACGCCATTCACCTAGGACACAGCAGCAGTACTTTCCTATCTACTCTTTCTTCTGATGTTTAAACACCCTCTTAATTCCCCAGCTTTCCAGAAATGGTGTCTGGCTGCACTCTCCTTGCTTCTGTGAAATCCACTGGAAAACCACAGTCAGAAAGTTGCTCCAGCATTCAATATCTTTGGTAGGTTTAGACACTCTTTTTTTTGTTGTTGCTTTTTAAGCTATGATGTCACAAAGGAGTTTCTGACTTCATGGTAACTTCATATTAGTTCAAGACTTTTGCATTTATGCTATTGAAGGCACACCATCATTACCCATACCCTAAAGATAATACTGTCATAGTGTACATTTATTCACCAATCCTTGCATCATCATTTATTGAAGTTCTGAACCACAGAACTGTTTTATCCATATAAAAATTATTTGAATTATAGCCAATGAGGGACAGAGGTGAATTCATTTAAAAAAAAAGCATGCTTTGCTACACAAGGTTTTCCTCATACCTCTTAGGCCAGATTCCTTCTTATAATATTTAGTTGATGTCTGTGAAACATATTAATTGGCACAGTAAAATTAAATGCAGGATTAGGCAATCAGTTTCATGTAATAAGCACAGGTACCAAACACATGGCATTTTTTTGTTCTTTAAGGTCTGCAGAGAGGCTGGGTAATTCAATGCCAATCTGGCTTTAATTATAATAATCCAAGTAGTATGCTTAAATAATGTTAAAGGCACAGTACAAACAGACAAAAGCGAGGCAATTCAAAGTTCTGATGGATATTGCTTTTCACTTTGCCTATTGTGCACAGTTACAGGTATTGCAGAACAAATCATCCAGTGACCTGAGAGCCTCCATGTAATGGCTAAGTGTAATGAAATAAGTCAAGCCTAGAGTATTATCCACTGATTTTCCTTTCACATTTGTCAGTTTCTGTCATAATTTGGCTTTTAGCCCATTAATTCCCTCCATTTACGAAACTCTCCCCATGGAAGTAGCTGCCTGCCATGGGGATAGGCAATCTGAGACTTCTTAAAATATATATTGTGTAATTATGTATTAAGGTACGGTTGGAGCAGTAATTATTGGTTTATATTTCAATTGCTATTATACAGTAGAACATTTTCTACTCTGACTTGGTCTCCTGCATAATCATATTTTAAAGAAATTAGAAATGAGATTTTCCGTATGCTTGAAGTTACCCAGTTAGTAATCACAAAACATCACTTGTCATAATCAATAATGTTTACCAGAATGTAAGTCAATTTTCTGAATGAATGTCCAGTTACATTGATGAGATTGGCTGTTGACACTGATTGGCAGACAGAAGTGAATCTTTCTGGCAGAAGTGAAATGTAATAGTTATTGAAAAATGTGAGTAATAAAAAGCTACAATAAAAAAGTTCTTAAAAATTAATAATTACAAATAAAACTGTTTCAAATTGTGCTGTCTTCTCTATGCATCAAGGGGATCTGAATGGAAACAAAATGGAAAAAAAGTATATTGCTTGTTCGGAAGAGCAAAGCAAAAGGACAAAATACTCATTACTTTTTTCTCCTGAAATATATATGCTCTTTGTTCTACCCATCTGCTGCATATTGCATGTGCACATGAATGTTAGGAAGGAACAGGTAAAAAAAAAATGTATTGTCAGTTAGTTATGGTAGGGGACAATCAGCTAACAGATTTACAGAGACAGGCAGATCTTCTCAGGAGGATCAACGAGTTTAAGAGGAGCTGGGATGACACATGGTTGTTGTTAGTCTCAGCGGGAGTGACAGCGGAGGGGGAGGAGGGCTGGCTGTGCACACAGCAGGTAGAGCTTGGGGCAACATGCCTGATGTTTTTCTCCATGAGATGTTGATAGCCAGACTAAAGGGAAAACTAGAGACCACTGCACAAAATAGTTTTGTAGCCTAATTTCATCCAAAGAGTTGGGTAGTACCAAGAAACTATGAAATAAAAATCATTAGGGGAAACACTAGAAGCTAATTGCTTATGTGATGATCTAAAAGTAAAGATCCTTTGTTAGACTTCATAATTTACAGACCTTTTTCTCTGTGTAGGTCCCTTGCACCTCTTCTCTCCCTGGCTATGTACCCTGAGACCAGACCTACTTAATTTGTATGCAATAGTTGAAATTATTTGATTACTGAGTCCCTATATAGCCTTCCCTACCTAATACTTCTGTTCTTTTCTTGATCTGTGGAAAACAGAAGCATGTACAAGATGTGTTAACACTTGCCTGTAGTCCTTGCTTAGCAATAAAAAACCCATCGGTTAGAATACCTCCTTCATGGTCATGCAGCCCTTCTTCACCCCTGGGGGAAAAACCAGAAACAAATAAAAACCAAATAACCCGAAGCACTTAAACAGCATTAGCAGAACACTTGCTTTTTTTCTGATCATTGCTTAACAACTCCAATAAAGCTTGTGAGTTTTTTTGCATTGTAAACTCTGCAGAACGAGATTTAAAACCACAGTTTCTCTCACTTAGATATTCTTGGTCCAGGGACTGCCGTTCCAGTTGAAGTAATTTCTTTACTATGTGGATGAAGACTTGCAATTTCATTCTCTGCAGAACTGTTATCTATTCAGATTCTATGTTACTGGTTGTGATAACTCAGGTAGAGTTCAATCTTTTTTCCAAAGCTCCTAAGCTAGAGCAGTCAAATGCTATTGCTAATGGAGAGAATCAGCAACTCCAGGAGATGATTCAAGGTTTAGATGTATTGAATTGTGTTGCAAGGAAAAACTGCTCTATTCAAACAGTTTAAACTAAATTAGGATTAAAGCAGTTTAGTGATTTATTAATGGCATGTAATTAACCAGCAATCAGTAAGCTATATGTTCAAGATCAATATCAGTAATACCCTAGTTAAACCACAATGTGAGACACTTACAAAATGTTAATAAGCACCTACAAATTTCTTAAAAAGGCTGTCATAACTAAGCCTTAAAAAGAATTAGGATCCTCCTACAATTGTCTTGCTCCCAGACAGAGGTCACTGGCATCCCTCCCCAACAATGCAGGTTCCCCACTTGCTCAGCCCCTGTGAGAGATGTGAGCCCTCCGACTCTGCATGAGGAAAACCCTCACAAGATCTTCTGTATCCAGCAGTGGAGAAGTCTGGGTGCTAATCCCATGCTGACAACCCACTGCCATGTGCAAGATACTCCCAGTCCCTCATCATGAGGTTGCATTGCCTTGTCTTGTCCTGGGGTGAGATCCTTAACATGTCCATCTTTAGTACACTCTCCAGACATTTGTGTGTATGTTCAACCTCCATACACACAGGTGCACTCAAATCCTTCTTTATAAATTATCCAGGCCATCTGCCAAAGGTAAGTGCACAAGCCTTACAAAATACCAGCTGAAGACTCTCATCTCTCTAACTATTAGCATTTAGGAAGTGCATAGCAACTACACGTCACCTGTTTTAGGTATCTCAGTTATATTTGCTACAATGATTTTTGACCAATGTACCTAATTGTAGACCAGGGCTGTCACTCTCAGTAAGTTCCTATGGAAAGGTGCCTACATATTTCAGGATCAAAAATTGATTCATGAAGAGTAAACTGATGTTCCAACTATAGAAAGTCTGATTTACACAGCTGATGGTCCACTATACTTCTGTTGTCACCATTTAATAGTAAAGCAAATTTGAAACTGTTATGCACTATTTTCTTTGTAACTAAAGAACCAAGATTTTAATCCTGACTGTATCCGTGAATCAACCTACTAACATTTGACTTTATTGGCAAAGTCTGCTGGAAAAGGAGAGTTTCCTTACCAGGCAAACACACTGCTGCTGAACTGACATCACCATCAGTCAAAGCAGTGCAAAGACAGTGACATGAAGTACTGTGCATCCTTTTCTCTTAAGCCTGTTAATATGAATATTACACAAGATTTTTTTTGTTTGCCAAGGACATTTCAGAAATTTTACTCTTTATCTACAGAATACCACAAAAGCTTTCACAGTAACTGTAAAACTGCTTAATGTATCACTTGGCAATATCTTCACAATTTCCCAGTCCAAACCTCACTTTCCAAATCCTCCTTAATTTAGCAGATAAGCATCAAATCCCTGTGCAGGACATATCAAAAGATATTGAACACAACAAGAGTAATTTAATAATGTTTAGAACAGGCTAAGGCCCTGGTTAGAGTATACAAAGTTGATTTGACGTCTATTCTCAGTGTTGCAAAAAAAAAAAAACAAAACAAAACCAAAACAAACAAACAAACAAACAAAAACTAATGCCTTTAAAATTCTTTCTAAAATACATTTCTTAATTGTTATGCTACCTGATGTCTATGTCAATACAACATTTGGATAAGAATCAAGAATAAAATGAATTTTTAAAAAATTGTTAAGAAAGTAATATCTACCTTCATACCAATGAGACAGATAAATAGATAGATAGATAGTCAGTCAGTCTTTTCAATAAAATATTTGTTTAGAGATTTTATTCAGCAGAGGACCTTTTTTAAACTATTTGCTAAATTGAAATGTAGCCTATTATGTTAAGCTTTCAGTATATAAAAATATGAATAGGTTTAGGTAGAAGCATCAGTGTTGTTAAGTCAGGATCATATACTAGCTCTTCAAATATATTCCACTAAGCTGTTTTCATGATTGGGTCAGTGGGACAAAATGGTTACTTAACAGTGGTTGTTATTGTCGTTACTGGAAATGATAGCTCTTAAAAACTTTGAAAAGCCAATTTCAAACCTATTGTTATGCAAAAGCACACAATGTGAAGTATAAAATCAAGATTGCACAGGACTAATGGTACTTTCCCATAAATGTTTTCTGTTTATAATAGATCAGAGACAATTTTGGGTTCTTCAGAATTAAAATACCCCTATCAAAAATTAATAACATTAAGTTATTAATTTCTGTAATTTTTTCTCCTCTTAGCATCAGGTTTTTCAATAATACTCTTCAATGTCGTTCAGTCTGGACCACGGCTTTAATAATCTTTCTTTCTCTTGCCTAAAAGCAGTTTGCAATGCAAATAGATTCCAGTATAAAATTAACCTCTGTACATACTTCACATTCTCAAAGACATTTTGTCATTTCTCATATTGTCATTTACAGACAAGTTCAACCATCTGAATATATCACATCATATCTTTTCTACTGCCAGTGATTCTTAAAGAGAAATAAGCAAGAGGTTACCTACAGTAAGAAAGTCCTTTCTGCTATAATTGATTGTCAGGAACAACAGAACCTCTGGCCCTTATTTCACAATTAATATTTCACTTCCACAGAAAATCCAACAGAGACTCTCGTAGATGAAAAACTGAACTGATAAGATTCCCCAAAGAATGTTAAGAAAGTTTTCAGTTCATTAAAAAAAGAAATCTGGGGGAAAAACAGGAATAGAGCATTGCACCATCTATCAAAACATACATTAAAAAAATCATGGACATTTTATACATAGCTATTTTTGTAATAACTGTTTCAAAAGCTCCCATTGTTGAACTTGGAGAAAAAAAGTCTATTGATTAATGATTTCATAACTAAGTAAATGGATTAGGATAGAGTATCGAAGTGACAGATCTTGAAAGAGTAAGGTCTACTTGTTCATTCTCCTCCTTGTACAATAATATTTCAAAATATGTTATTCAGTCTTGTTTTAAATGATTTAAGCAAAAAGAGCTGCCTTATTACATATCTGACACAAGCTTATAGTGGAACACTTCTAGCGTGGTTTTCAGTTAGTGCAGTTCTGTTCTTTTTCTTTTGTAATCCCTATACCACTCTCAAAATACCTTTTTTTCTTATAGTCATCAAAGCAGTATTTTGTTCACTATTATCCTATCTTTAATGAGCAGTTTAATGTCACTGTTTCTTCTGGTCATCCTGGTCATTCTCAGTATTTACCTTTCCATGACTACACTCCAGTTTTGTCTCTAAATACCTCAGTTTATATAACAAATATATAAATACTGGTGATATTTTTTTTTTTATATCCTCATATATTATACCACATTTTCAGTTAAATTAGTCCTCTTCTTTGTCATTATTGTCAGTTTCAGGACTTCCTAGCTGGCTTTCATATTTGTGTTTCAAGTCATTGTACTTTTAATTTGAAAGGTTCTTCAAATTAACGCACAAGCTCTTCCTAGTGTCTTCTTACAATTTTTGCTGCTAATTTGGAAGAAGAGAGCTTTTGGATATGTCTTTTGAAATGGGGAAAAAAAAAGACTCATAAATGTGTGTACACACATTACAGAGCTTAGCTGGATTAAGAAAGTACTGGGAGAATGGACAGATCTATAGGCAAAGTTGCATGCCCTTGGATAATTAAACCCCCCAGTTTTTATTAAGCTACTAAATAAAAAGAGCATAAAACAAAACACAACCCCAAGATCTGAATTTTGAAACAAAGAACACAAGTTTTTAGAGGACATATAATAAAAAATACAACCAAACGAAAACCAAAAACCCTGCAAAACAGTGATTGAAGGGTCTCTTTTTTACTCTTTAGCTTATTAATTCACTCATTCTCCTGGGGGGACAGAACTACAAACCTCCTTTGTACCTAACCTGAAACACAGACTGAACTGAAGCTTAACTTCTCTTAAATAGGGTCTTTTGATTTGCATTACTGCATGTTCAGAAAAGTAGAACGTGGATGTTATATGCTTCTTCTTAGTCCATGAAGGTGCTTAATGACCCAGTTATTAAATTTGTCATTGTTTTTCATTGATTCACTTCAAAAATATGTATAACCGGTAAAATGACTTTTAGAAAGAGTGAAGTAAACAGTCCCAGAGGAAAGTAATTGCAGAATGACCTGTTTATTTGTGACTCTCATCTGAAAAAAATGGAATGCCTTATTTTTGAACTATTAACATATTTTAATATTTTAGACTAGAAAAGAAAGGAAAGGAAAGGAAAGGAAAGGAAAAGAAAAACAATTAATAATAAAAAAAAGAAAACTATAATGTCTTTCAGTTGCAAGAGACCTACAATGATCATCTAGTCCAACTGACTGACCAGTTCAGGGCTGACCAAAAGTTAGAGTGTATTGTCAAGCGCATTTCCCAAATACCTGTTAAATGCTGACAGGCTAAGGACATCGACAACCTCTGTAGGAAGCCGATTCCAATGTTTGGCCACTGTCTCAGTTAAAAACTGTTTTAAAATGTCTAATCCAACCCTGGTCCAGCTTTGAACCATTCCCATGCATCCTTTAACTGAATGCCAGGAAGAAGTGGTCAGCATCTCCTCCTTCACTTTCCATCCTCAGGAAGATGTATTGAGCAACATTGTTGCCCCTCACTTTCCTTTTCTATAAACTAGACAAGCCCGAAGTCTTTAGCTGTTTCTTACAGTAAATACTTTCCAGTCCCTTCACTATCTTTGTTCCCTCCTCTGGAAGCATTCAAGGACTTTCACATCCTTCCTAAATTGTAGGACCCAGAACTACACATAGTTTTCCAAGTGAGACCACACCAAAGTTGAATAATGGATCATCTTTTTTTGACTCCTTGGTT
Organism: Coccyzus lansbergi; assembly: GCA_033558105.1. NCBI lineage: Eukaryota > Metazoa > Chordata > Aves > Cuculiformes > Coccyzidae > Coccyzus > Coccyzus lansbergi. Next base: position 1,301,488 of record JAUMJK010000168.1, read on the forward strand.
ATACTGTGATTGATACACCCCAGGATGTGGTTTGCCTTCTTGACTGCCAGGGCACACTGATGACTTCTATTGAGCTTGCTGTTTACAAGCACCAACAGATCCTTTTCCATAGGGTCACTCTCTAGCCACTCCTCTCCCCATTGATATTGTATCCACTGTTACTTCATCCTAAAAGCAGAATCAGACTTGTTAATTTCATGCTATTAATCATTATCTAATGGTCTAATGATCTACAAGTCTCTGCAAGGCCTGTCGTCCTTCTAGAGAGGCAATAGTACTACTATAACACCAGCTTGGTGTTGTCAGCAAACTTAGTAATGATCATTGATAAATATATTGAACAGAACTGACCCTAGAATTCAACCCTGAGGAACACCATTAGTGACTGATCACCAGCCAGGTGTAACCCCTTTCACTATACACCTTTGAGCAAGATTTTTTTAAAAAATCCCTTTAAAACATGTGATAAAAAATGAGCAATAAAGATCCCTGAACATTAGAAACATGGCCTAATTTTTTTTAGCTCAGATTTCCCACATGTTTATGTGTAACACATCTTGTATCACTTATTTAACAGTGTTTTTCAGTAGAATTGTAGATGTAGTTCTTTTCTTGAATAGTAGACACATCTTCAAATTCTTGTGATATGCATACATTATTTTTGTAGTAAGGTATCTCCATGAAAAACTGAAAAATATAGGTAAAACAAAGCCTGTTTATGGTTAATCTTAGACTGAAAAATGCTTATAAGTTTATTATCTGATGAGTATTTTGAGCAGAAGCAAAATGAATAAGTGCAATGGCCTTTCACACCTTGAAACAAGTAAACCTGGCAAACAGAGGGCATAGTGCATGAACTCTAGCAGATCTCTTAGTACAAAATAAACCCTTCTCAAAATATATTTCAAGTGTGCATATGGTAGTGTATTGATAATAATAAAAAAGATTTGCAGTTGTTGAAATGGAGGGAAGTAGCTTGAAGTTCTCTAGAAATTCAGGTCTTATATACTTCTCAACATACTTTCTGAAACCTTGAAATCAGGTCTATATGTAATACCAGTTATAACTTTTTTCTCGCTTCAAAGATGACATGCAGCTCTACTACATAGATGAAATAACTTAACTAAAAGCATATATTAAATTAAAGAATAAATGAGGCCAACAGATTTGTCAATTCCAAATGAAGCTGAAAGCACTGCTATGGAACCCATGGATAAAACACAGAAATAGTAGTTTATTATTCCTCTCCTATGTGATAAGTAAGACTCCATGCACTCTGAAGAAGAGTTTTCCAATATTCCAATATTCCTGCATTATTTTTTTTCTCTGTGTGACTGTTGCACGCCACATAAATTAAGCTATTTGGAATCACTGGTACAGCATCAGAGGGACACAAATAATTCTGGAGGAGAGTGTAAGCAGTATTTTACTAAAAAAAGTGCATGTCCTGTAACACTGGATACAACTGACAACCCATATGCAAGAAACCTTAAAGGCCATGGTTACCACAAAAATACGCAACTTTGAAAATGCTGGTAACAGTGTATAACAATCCACTTAAACATAAAAAGACCCTGATGTTGCCAGAGTCAAAACTTAACATAAAAAATGCCTGTTATAGCCAGCTGCAGCCACATTTGTCACAAGGGAAAAATAGAAAAGAAAACGAGGAGAGAGAGAATGAAAGAAAAGAAAGATAGTTTATAAGAGAGATAGAAGAGATGAAAGATATTCACCACCTTCTTATTTCTTTGACCTGTGGGTCTCAGATGGCAGGTGTCCACAAAGTTGGTGAGTGTCCATCAGATCACAGATGTGCATGTGATTTTTTTAAACTGTATTCCCACTTCTCACCTGGGTCAGATGGCAGATCAGGTAACAGTTTGAGATGTGCCCTTCAGCACGTCTGCTCCTGTAACACAGCAACTCAGTGAGGGAGGCACAGGATCACATCTCAGAATCACCTGCTTCAAGATACTTTAAGCCATGTCACGTCAGGTCCATACAATGATTAAATAATACAAACCACTTTTGTAAATGTAGTGGAGTTTCGCTTCTTGTTTCTAGCCAGAAGTTAAGGAATAAATTCTGTGGGAACTGGTTCTGGGGTGAAATGCTGCATTACAGATCATAACGACTGCATCAATAACCCAACATAGTATAATCCAGAGCCAAGAAAGCTCATAGAATTATCTTAAATTTTCACAGGTAATTAAATATTCCAGAGTAGCCACCTGTATGGATATACTGTGGGTGTTAGAGCTATGGTGCATATGTAGCAGTCACTTGTCAAAGAAGTCTGGTTTATGTATGTCCTGACCATATAAAGGATACAAGAGTGTAAACATTAAGCTCAGCCAAGGACACTGTGTTACACCTAGGAAGACTTCTTCAGCCTAAGTAGGCACCCACATTAGTTCAGCAGCATATTTCTGGAAAATTTCAACTGAGTTACCAAAGTCCATGGAAAATGCGTTGTAGGTGTTTAGCTACTTTGTCAAGTGCCTGTCTCAATGCTCTTAAACCATTAGCTAAAATGTTCCAGGTTTACAAAAGAGCTCAGAAGTTCTCTATAAAAAAAATCTGCTGAATTTTTAACAACATAGAGAGTGATTTATTTCATGTAATGCAGATGAGAGAAACACACTTAGTGTTTTTCTAACCTCTGTTTGAAGTGGGGTTTGGGGTTTTTTTTATAGTTTAATTTTGAAACTTAAAGCAACAGATAACACACTGTTTTCCTAGGGAACATATTCTGTTAAGATCTCTCAGAAATTACCTTTATCTCTAGTCTAATTTTTCACTTTTTCACTGCTTATTTGTATTTTCTTCTAAACTATCAATATTGACAGTGAATATCTTGAGCCTGGGATAAATTCATGTATGAAATCATGAACATCCATCCATAATGACTAATAGTTTCTCATCCAGAGTTTCTTATTTTGACATAGTACTAGAGAAAATTATATGTTCATTATATATGAATATCTTGCTTTTAATATAGATCTTTTGAAAAAAACAGAAAGTAAGATGATCTGAAGCCAAGAACCCTACAGAAGTCTGAATATTTTATACAGTAAACTGACCTTTATCAACAAAGCTTGTAATGTCATAAAAAATGAACAATTTATATAACATAGTTTATTTTCCATTAAAACTCATTGGCTGGCATAAGTTTTCAATGTGACTAATATTTAATAATTTACTGATTGCATCCAAGTCAGCTTTTTGATAACTGATTGGAATTGATATCAACTTAGTTGTTCTTTAATTTCCTCTTGTATAGCCAGTACTACATTTCAGCTGTTTTCAAATCTTCTGTAAATTTCCATTGTTTCTGCTTAAAACCATATATTTTAATCAGCTTGTAGACATTTCTGGAAAATTCCTTGGATGTTTTTAGATTTGAGTGTTCTTGTTCTATGTTTTAAAAAAAAATGCTTAACTTCATGACATTTTTAATACTCTTCACAATAAATCTAATTTTCAATATAAAATCTGATAGGTATAATTTTTTTGTGTTCTGAGTGGTTTATTATTGTTGTTGTTGTTGTTTTCCTGCTGATGCAGAACAGAAATATTTATTAAATACTTCTGACTCTTCTGCATCATCATAGATATTTTTGACATCTCTGTTTAGTATCAGTCATAACATCATCAGTAAAAGTCACTAGTTGTGGTTCTGATTTAAACACATCAGAAAAGAAGCACATATATTGTATACTTTTTGGTTTTAGTTATACTTCTTCACTAATATATGTTTAGTTATCTTTATCAACTGCCTGAATTCCTTAGCTGTCATATTGCCCCAGGGCTCAGTGCTGGGTCCAGCCCTATTCAGTATCTTTATCAATGACCTAGATGAAAGCATTGAGTACACCCTTAGCAAGTTTGTGGATGACACTAAACTAGGAAGAAGTGTCTATGTGCTGGAGGGTAAGGAGGCTCCAGAGGGATCTGAACAGTCTGGACCGCTGGACTGAGACCAACGGCGTGAGGTTTAACAAGGCCAAGTGCTGGGTCCTCCACTTGGGGCACAACAACCCTATGCAGAGCTACAGACTGGGAGAAGTCTGTCTAGAAAGCTGCCAGGAGGAGAAGGACCTGGGGTGTTGGTTGACAGTCGACTGAACATGAGCCAGCAGTGTGCCCAGGTGGCCAAGAAGGTCAATGGCATCCTGGCTTGTATCAGAAATGGCATGACCAGCAGGTTCAGAGAGGTGATTCTCCCTCTATACTCAGCACTGGTGAGACTGCTCCTTGAATCTTGTGTCCAGTTCTGGGCCTCTCACCACAAGAGGGATGTTGAGGCTCTGGAGCAAGCTCAGAGGAGAGCAACAAAGCTGGTGAAGAGGCTGGAGACCAAGTCTTACAAGGAGCAGCTGAAGGAAGTGGAGTTGTTTAGCCTGGAGAAGAGGAGGCTGAGGGGAGACCTTATTGCTCTCTACAACTACCTGAAAGGAGGTTGTGGAGAAGAGGGAGCCTGCCTTTTCTTCTAAGTGCCAGGGGACAGGACAACAAGGAATGGCCTCAAGCTATGCCAGGGGAAGTTCAGACTGGATATCAAGAAAAAAAAATCACAGAAAGTGTCACTGTGCACTGGAAAAGGCTGCCTAGGTATGTGGTTGAATCATCTTCCCTGGAAGCTTTTAAAAGATGGGTAGGTGAGGTGCTCAGGCAGATAGGAATGATTTGACTTGATGATCCAAGAGGTCTTTTCCAAACTAGTGATTCTATGATTCTATGATTTTACACATTACTTCCTCATTTTCGTAAATATATGTCTTTGATCATTTATAAATACAGCAATGAAAAGATGCAGAGAGTTCTCCTTTTCATGTAAATACTTCGTGTAAAACAAATATTTTGTGAAGAACAAATATATATTTGGAATTCTTGACAAAGCATTTCAAATGTGTTTCAATCACATATGTTGTTGTGTACATATGCATGCCTGTTGCCAGTGTAAGTGTGCATATATGACTATACAAAGAAAGGAATTTTCACTCATTTTCCTTTGTGTATAAGCTCTCTTTAAGTTTTTGGATACTGCATTTAAAAAATGCATCAAGGTTATATAGGACTCCTTATGTGTATTCTTTTTGCATAAATATAGGAATTAGATACTATTCATTTAACTTCCTAAAATTCCAAGCACTGTAGAAAACATTTTTTCTGATCCAAAACCTAGAAGAAATAAATTACACAGAAATTGTAAAAAATAGGTTTTGACAATTGATGGAGACTGTTTATATAAAGAAAAAAATATGTACAGATATGGAAGAATATAGGTCAAAATGAGTAAAATTCATTTGGGTAAAGCTGTATATTGTTGGAAGGTTTGTTGATGTTTCTACATGTTCTTATTAAGTATCAGCATTCTCACTTACTAAAGAAGTTAGGAACAAGTAGAAGAAAGAGTAGTGACATGAGAATATAGGATCCCTGGACTCAATCTTATTTGCAGGTAAATTGTCTCAGTCAACCTGAATTGCCTAAATCACTGTGAAATAATTTTAGAAATAAAACAAGAGCTTAGTCTTTGCTGAGGTGATGGTAAAGCAGACTTGTAAATGTGCAGTTTGGCTACTGTGTATGTTATTCTTCAATATTGTTTTCCTGAATGAATGCGAGAGAGTTTGTCATATAGGTGAGAGGGAAAACATGGAACAGGGATAAAAAACATGCTGTTTTTGCATTGTGTGTACAGTTCCCTGTTCAAAAGCTGCACTGATGTATTCACAGAATAAAGAATTTTGTCTTACATTGTAATATGATACTAAATTAACAACTTTACATTAAAAAAATTCACCTAATTTTTCTCTAATTTAGCATTAAGATTCAAATTTAGATTTCCATGTTTAATTTCTACAGTTCCTGTGGTGCTTGCAATTCATCCTATATCCTCTGTTTTAAAGGAAAACCAGAGAGGGGGAAATGATGCAGCACATTTAAAGTATCTATTTTTAGTTTAAAAAATAACTCTAGGATATTAAAAACAGTAAATAAGTGTGTTTTCACAAACAGTCAAGTAGCTTAATGAAGGCAAAATTAAGGCATGTTTGTACTACAAAAATAGCCTGCTACAACACAGTGCATCAGCAACAGTTCGCTCCAAATGTTGTAGATAATTAATCTAATTTTCCCTCTGCTTCATTTTGTGTTCTATTAGTTTTCTTATTCAAACTTTCAAGTCACAAATCTAATTTAAAGCCTCTTAACTGGTCTAATGTGGTAACGTGCTCCATCTGTGTGCAGTGTATAGCAGTGAGTGATAGGAACAGAATACTAATTTGCCTCCCAGTGTGCACAATGTTCAATAAATAAATAATATATTACCTGTGCTTACCACTACTTGACTACAGAAAGTGTCAAAACCAACAGCAAAGATGGATGCAAGTTTAAGGCACGTAACAGAGTGAACTGGAGTAGGTTTGTGTAGGGGAGACAGAAGGAAAGAGGAGGTAGAGAGAGAGATAAACAATACAGCCTGTCAAAGAATGGCAATTATTCTGTAAACATCGCTAACTATTTATAGCTGCACATATAATGTGCATTACACTATATACTGCTTAATGGTTAAATATTAAACATTTCTTTGTAAAAGTTTTGCCTTCTGTATGTTCTTTTATTTCTCCTTAGAGCCATACAGAAATTTTTAATATTGTTTAGGTTCTGTTTGTTTAATTATTCACTTTCAGAAATATTTTTTTTTTTACCCACTGATTTTTTCTGTTGTCTGGCTTTGTTTCCTTGCTGTGTATAGAGAGGGTTGCCTTATTTTAGGAGCTTTAGCTTTCATACAGCAGAAAACTCTCATTAAATAATGCATAATTTCTGGGTTTCACTCTGGTCTTCTGTATAGTCATCTAAGCTTGTGGAAACTCCACTGTGATCAATGAAGTCACACTGATTCAAAACTGGCATATTAAATTCAGAGTGCTGGTATTATAAAGGAATATGCAGGTAAGTGTGTATGTATAACAGAAAAAGAGAGGGTGTATTGACTATATATGGTAAAATGAAAGTCTGACAATATAGGAAAGAGCAGAAAGATAAAGAGGATACTTGGGGAGGGAGGGCAAGGAAATTCCATGAAACTGGCAGAATCATGGATCATTAAAAAATTATTTGGTAGAAAATGTCATTACATTTTTTTTTTAATTTAGTGCATTTACCAGACCATAAAGAATTCCTTAGAATAAATGGCTGGTTTCCAGGCACAGCTACTGTGCTGCTGATTACAATACAGTCTGACATCTATGACAGTTTTATAATTCTTGTATTCTGTACCTAGCTGTGCTGTGAAGTGCCTTTGCTTTGCTGAAGGCTTTCTCCTCAGAAATGGCACTAAAGCTTTGTGGTCTGAAAGGATAATAAAACAGTTTGACAGAGAAACACAATTAATATAGAACGCAAGCCTGTTGCTAATTGCCTATAACTAAAAAATGAATATTCATTTTAGAAATACAAATACCTCTGTAGTATTATTGTCACAAAAAAAGATGACATTGACCTCAGTAGATATTCTCATATGAGTAGACCTACCCATATGAGTAAGGATTTTTCAGATCAATGTCTAGGCCTTTAAGTGAAACAGTACTATTGCAGGAGTAACCCCACTGATGGTTTAGGAAGTATAAGATTCATAAGGAAGAGTAGGCAAAAGGGCAGGTCTAGATATAAGCAAAGAAACAGGTAAGAAGGAGCAGGAAGGCAAGAAGGAAATCTTACTGTACAGTCCATGACCTTTATGTCAGACAGTACTCAAAACAGCCTTCAATCATGTCTTCAAATGTTGCACAATTTTTTTTTATAACAAAGCCATTATTGACACAGTTCAGAGGATAATTACTGTTTTCTCTTTAGAGAAAGAACAAGCTGGAACCTTTCTATAACTACTGGGGTAATACTTGCTTAATGTTTTCAGGTAAAACACTACAAACAAATTTCAATTTAATTTGTTATAATAATGAACATACTACTACTAAAAAAGGATTTTAATTTTTTTTTTTTTTTTAAATGGGAACGTGCTGTTTAAATAAGATTTCAACTGAAAGTTGCTGACTAGCTCCAAGAAAAGTATTTCTTATATTTGGGGTTGCCTGTATACTTTTAGAGAGAGCTGGAAGAAGACAGCTGAAGTTGTGGCTTAACTGTAAAACTTAAATCAAACATACTGCCCATTGAGCACTAGATAGTGAGAGGGAGGCAGACTCAAAAAGATTTGAATGGGCTCAATGGTACTGCAAAGTATATTGCTTTCCAGGCAACATGTTTACTCTTGCCAATATTTACAATGTAGAGGCAAAAATCCATCAATTTCCTGTAACGTTATAGCCTTGTCACCTTCTACCTTCAGACTGAGTGAGGAAAGCCTTAACACCAATGACAATCTACAACTTCTTGTACTCTGCTATCTGTGTTTACTGCAGAGACAGTTATTAAAGAGATGTTCCTGCACCCCCTGGCCCTGAATTGACGTGCTAATCAAACTGTAGATTGTCCTGAAAAGGGTTTGTTTCTAGAGTGCTGCTCCATTTCAGAGTGCTGGCTGAGAGAGATAATGTAATCATCCATATTGTTTCAGAAAAACAGCTTTAAATTGTAAGCACATGAGAACCTCAAAATTAAATGAGGTCATTCTTGTCTGCACACAGATGGAAGAAAGACCTCCATGGACCTCTGAAGTATTTAAGGAGATAATATTAGTGTTACAGCAGGTGACATTTTTCCCCTGTATTAGTACTGCCCAGGTATCATCCTAGATGGAACTCTATTGCTGTCATCTTTCAAATTAAACAAAAAAACCAAGGTCCTTAACATAACTGGCTATTAAAAATTGTATGGCATTTCTCATAATGTTCTCTTGGTCAAATTTGAAGAAGGTAATTACATTCTACTTGCCTTAATTAACCCTGAAGCTTGTGAAATGCATGGTCTTCCCTTTCATCTTAACAGCTCTGTAGTGCAGCTTTTCTCCACACTCAATGTTCACAAACTGTGGGAAAGGAGGAGAGGGGAGGGGAGGCTACTATATAAATTTTTAAAGAGTATATAAAATAGCTATTTACTAATTTTACCTTATGGAGAAAGAAACCCATCTTTTACATTATACTGGAATATTTAGCATCAAAAGATGCCTTGGTCAGTTTACAGTAAAAAAATATTAAAACTTGCTTATAATAACATGAAGGAAAAGAGTGGAATGGTACATAAGACTTTGATCTTACCAGGATTTTTGTCCATTCTTAATCAAGTGTGTGCATCCATTTGCATTCAGTAGGAATACTGTGAGTGTATCAGTATCTCAGTACTTAAATGTATCAGTGTCATGCTTAATTATAGCCAATAGACACAGGCATCATAAGAAAAAATATAGACTTTTATTCAGTTTTTGTACCCACCTTTATTTAACTTTTCTGGACAGTATCTATTTTGACTATATTAATGCAAGTGGAAGAATCTGATTACAGGCATTAGGTGTATTTAGGAATTTTAAAGAACTCATTCAAAGATTCCTAATTAAATTATTTATCAACATTTCTTGAGTCATTCAATCAACTTTCTTCTCCAGTCCCTGATCAGTTTAATAAGTCTCAACTAAAAATCAAGCAGAACTGGCCCAAGTCATTCCTTTGGTTCTGAAATTCCAGTCCCTGATCAGTTTAATAAGTCTCAACTAAAAATCAAGCAGAACTGGCCCAAGTCATTCCTTTGGTTCTGAAATTAGAAAAGAAAAAAAACCCCATTCATGGGCTTCTGTTACAACAGTTTTGGTAGTTCATTTGGGGTACTGCAAGACAGATTATCCACTTGAGGAGAACAAGAGGAAAGAATAACAGAAAAAAAAAGAACCAAAAACGAACAAAAAGAAAACCAAACCACAACTGAATAAAGAAGCAGAAGAAAATGGAGAAAAGCTGAGTCAGTGTTGAGGCACTTCTCCAGGTGCCTCACTGCAAAGGAAAATGCGCTATGTAATTCCACCTCTCAAATACAACTTATGAAGAATTTCCAATTCAGCATCTGTGCTTGTCAGACTTCTTTTTGGAAATGCTACTCATTTCTTCTGTGTACCCAGCAAATAATGCATCTGTAAAATTCAGTGGCTGAATCATGTATCATTTTCTGTCTCCACTGTAGAATGCTACTACAACTTACCTCTTGCAACATGGCACTCAAGATCCCACATGGCATAATGGACACTAGTGAGCAACCTGTGTAAACCAGTTGAACAGCTGAAATGTCATCTACTGTATTTATTGTTTATCTATGCAACCTCTCTGCTGCCTTAACAATGCATGATCATCAGATTCCACTAATATTAAATAAACATCCAATTTTAAGTCCAGTGCTATGCAAAATTAGTCTGCTATCAAAGCCAGTCTCCCTTTGCTTTCAGAGAATACATAAAAACCAACTTGTGACACCTTCTGGTTGTTAAAAGCCCCATGATACTCTCTGAAGAGGCAAGGTGTTAATTTTCAATTGCCTATCCAAATCCAATGTGGGTACTTATATGCGTTCTATTAATAATATCACAATTGTCCTTTCAATTGAGTGCAATATAATATTCTTCCCCTAAAAAGAGAGATAGGGTATGTTGTTCAACAGCTACCAGATTCTTATGCATGTGATTGCATTTCACGTGCTGCCAGTTCATATTTAAAGTTCAAACAACCCCACAAACCTAAGGCTTAGGATGCAACTTCAATGTGAATACCTGAAGATGGGTTGTCTCCTCCGTGCATTCCTTAGGCTGACATCTAAGGAAAACATCTAAGGAAAACATTAAATGGCATCCATAAACCAGTATTGAACTTTGTGAGGCAAATGGTGTCATCAGGAATCTTTACATTGATTTCTCCTTACTTTGAAATAGCCCCTTTTGAAATAATAAGATAAAAATAAGGACAAGAAGCAAAAATAAAATTCTGACTCTACTGAAATTAACAACAGTTTTGTTAGCAATTTCAATGCAACCTGATTTTAATCCAAAGAGAGCTTTTGTTTTACTTAGGTTCACTTTGGGGGAAAAGGAGGAAAGGTGATGAATGAGAAGAAATGATGATTTCTTCTCTTGAATAGTGCCAATCTAGTTCATTTTGACATTGCAGAGCATGTGAAATCCAAGCAGGTACAATGTAAATATAGGTTTTAAACCATGAAAAATTAAGTGACTATACATTTAAATTCTCTTCTCTGGACAGTAGGTGAAAAAGGTATTTTTTGATCTACATCTCAAAGGATTAACATCAAATTGAAGGGCAAGAAAAAGGAGAAATTGAAAATATCTATGATTCATCTCCACTGGAGAAAAATCAAAATTCCCAGAAAAGTTTGTTCATGGCAATAGATTTAATAAAAGGGCATTTTATTAACAGAAAATGAAACAGATATCAATATACTATTAAAAAAATTGTAAATATCTCAAATGTTAATAGGGAAGAAAACAACTTCATGTTTAAGATTCCCCCCTAAGCACTTTATGCATGCTTGCAACAGAAGTATTTAATATAACAAAAAACTGTAATGAAAATCTCATCTGACAACTGACTCCAGTGGAATGAATGATAACAAATGTAAGAGGACTAAAGTATTAATTCATAGTTCATATGGCATTATGAATCACAACAAAAGGTCAGAGGAAACTGTATGGATAAATGAAATTATAACATCAGATTCTGCCTCCAAGTGCCTCAGAGATGTTAAGAACATATATGCTCTTCATTAGCTTGTTTGTCTACTTGCGTATATGGTGTAGAATGAAACATGCTGAACCCCTATATATCTTAATTAAAAATATATGAAAATGCTCATTAAAAAATGGGACTTACTAACAATGTAACACAGACCTGAAAGAGAATAAAATAAAAAGATCTCAAGGGAATTCTTGTAGAACAATAGAAAATTTTGTTTGACAAATGCCCTTCCAGACAATCTGTAAGGTGTGAGGCATGTCAGGGACATGCCAGGATCAAACGAGAGAAGAAGGATGGACAAAAATACACAGAGCTCCGTCCAGTCATAAGCAGCCAGAGGAGTCCCCGCGGGAAACAGATAAGGCAGCACAGCCCTCATGCTGTTTTGAGTTGTGCTTGGGGTTGGTTCAGACCCAGCTGTACTGAGGACTCAGGGAGGATGGATGATTACTTAGAGCTTGCCAGCAGCAGCTGGCACTTTAGAACACAGAAATAAGCTCAAATCTGGAGTTAAAATACTGTCTCTCTGATTCACTGCCTTCCTCTTTAGTGATATTATGTACATAATTTTTATAATAGATAAGATAAAGAAACTTTTTCCTATTAATCCCTTGCCCAGCACACATTCTTTCAAAAAGTTACTGAAAAAAATTAACATTTTCTCTGTAATATCACAGGTTAGTTTAATACTTAGATGACATAGTGTTACAAGCAGTCACATCAAAATTGTTGATTTCACAGTAAACATGAACAAATGTCTACACTTTCTGTCTGATATAGTGTATTTAAAATTAAAACTCTTTTACATTTAAATATTACATTGCTCCACATAGCTAGAATGATTTACATTTAGTTATTTATGTGTTTATTGTACTGATTGGATATTGACTGTTTTACTCTTTCTAGTAAAGCACTCTAGTGCCTATAAAGCTCACAAATAACAAAAAAGTATTAACAAAGCTCTACACACAGGATTTAAATAGTGTCAGAATTTGACTTGCAGATTTCAAGATGAATTTGCAAGGTTGACTGTCAGAATAATTTTTTAAAACAACCAAACTTGTCAACAGAGTACACTTAAGACAGAGTTAATAAGAGACAACACATAGAGAATACAATTACACATTTTTTACAGATTGCTTATTGAAGTATAATTATGCTTTAATAGCACGCATAAAGTCAAAAAGCCCACATAAGAGTAGTCAAGGTGATTGAGGATGAATTTATTTACAGAATAGAGAAATTAAGGCATAGATTGTAATTTAGAAGCTGACACCTTGGAGTTTCTTTTAGACTAGCTAGAACACTGGGATTACAGATGGGTAAGAGAAGCAGGTGACATCAGAACTTGAGAAAGGCCCGGGAAAGCCATGTAAAATAAATCCAGGCTCTTAAAGTCATTGAATCACAGAATAGTTTAGTTTAGAAGAGACTATTTCAAGTCATTGGAGCCAACCCACCAGCAATAAGCAGGCACATCTTCAACTAGGTTGCTTAGAGCCCCATCCAAACTCATCTTCAATTTTTCCAAGGATGGAGCATCTACCACCTCCCTGGGCCACTTGTTCCAGTTTTTCATCACCCTCATTGTAAAAGAAATCTTCCTTATAGCTAGTCTACTATCTACCCTCTACTATCTACTCTAAAACCATTACTTCTGTTCTATCTCTACAATCCCTGCTAAAATGTTCATCCCCATCTTTCTTACAAGACCACTTTAACTACTGAAAGGCTACAATAAGTTTCCCTGTATCCTTCTCTTCTCCACTATGAACAATCCAAACTTCCTCAGCCTTTCTTCACAGCAGAGGTGTTCTATCCATCTAAGCATTTTTGTAGCACACCTCTGGACCTGCTCCAACAGGTCCATATTCTTGCTGTGTTGAGGGCTCCAGAATCATGCACTGTACTTCAGGTGAATTCTCATGATAGCAGAGTCAAAGAGCAGAATCACCTCCCTTGACTTTCTGGTCATGCTTCCTTTGATGCATCCCAAGATATGGTTGGTCTTCTGGGCTACTAGCGCACATTTCTGGTGCACGTCCAAATTTTCATCCACCTTTTTTTCCTTAAAAAAATAATTAGGTTACTTACAATTCTGGATTAGAAAACTCAAGTCTATCCCATTCATGGATGTCTTCCTATGGTTGCTAAGACATGGTGTTCTTGCTTCAGTTTTAGTATGGGTCATGTAAGACTGCAGAAACTGTGAAACGAGTATTCAAGAGGTAAGTTGTCCTTTTGGGAACTGATATTTTTAACAACTAAAATTCCTCTTATTAACAGTTTTGATGGGTACTATTCCTTTCAATCTAGTTACGTAATAGTTTACTACTTCTCTACCAGGCTTTCCTTTACTATAGAGAGTGTGGCAAACCTGTGCTCAACTACCTTTTTCTCTTGAGATTCTCCAAATCCTGCTCTATTTTCCAGGAAAGTTCACAGTTGCTAGGGAGTTATAAAATGACTGTGCTGAACTTCTCCTGTACAAGGAATTGGTTTCCATAGAACAGTTCAATATTTATTTGCTCAAACATGGTCAGGCAGAGTTTACTGGCTGACAACACTCATCACTCATACAGAACACAGGGTGCTTTAGTGGCACTCTATAGCAAGCTCTTTTTTTTCCCTACAGGACACATATGCATAATGAATAAATTAAGTTCTATGAAAGGATTCTTTTTCATTGCTGTTTTTGATCATATTACTAAATGCTAAATAATAAATACTAAATTTTGATCATGTTACTAAATCTGGAGGCAAGTTACAAGTGGGGTTCCCCAGGGCTCAGTGCTGGGTCCAAATTAAAGCAATGAAGAATTCTTAGAAGTACATCTAGAATGTGTGTTGAAATTTCTGAAATGTCATGTGTGTTAGAAACATAACTCTGTCCTGGCTAAAGTGAGGAGGGATGTTCAGGGTTCTTAGGTCCAGACAGTTTTCAAGATTATCACAAAGTCTGATAAGTGGGTGTGTGTTACCTCAAATTACTTTCAACATATTATTCACTGCAGGAACCAGAAGCTCAACCTCTTCCCAGTTAGAGGAGTTTTAACTGAGCTTACTGTTAAACAAAAAAAAGTACCACAGGCTGATCAGGAGCCACAAGATCGAGTGTCATTGATAGGTTCAACCTATGTTGCTAAGGACTCTTTCCCTCTAGCAAGTGCCTTGGACACAACTAACTGAGGAAAAGTAAAGCAAAGGCAAGGTGTAGGAGAACAGTTAAACTGTAAAGTTATTTTGGGCTCCAGGACTCCAGCTTATTTGAGTCAAAATGGATCTGAGATGGTTTGTAACTACTGTACAATCAATATTTCCATACTATCAGGCAAATGTGTTTTAAATTGTGGCTTGGATAAAAATTTGAAATTTGTAACAATTATTTGTAAAATACGTATGTACTAGAAATCATATACTTCAAGGAAGAGTCAACTACAAAAATTTCAAATGACATGTAATTCTGATGTTTTCATTTCATGATGTCATGGAAACAATTTATTTCCCCAGAAATTGAAGGTACATTGCAAATGTGGATTTTTAATTGAGAATTGACTTTAAAAAAAAAAAAAAAAAAAAAGTTGTAAGTAGTGAAGTATTTAATTATTGTCATTTCTTGTAGAATATAGAGTTTATTTCAAAGATCTATACTATCAGTAAGTCTTGAAAAGTTTTAGTGAAGCCATATGTTTTGCTTCAATGTTTTGACATAAATACAGTAGCAAGTTAATTATTTACAACTTGCATATTTGTTGTGATAGAGTCACTCTGCTACACTAAAAACCTAGGACCTCTATCATGTCAATCAACACAATCTGCACAACTTAAAATATCAGGATCACTGACTATTAAAGTTTGTTTCTGGTACATTGCCTTTAAATACCACTACTATTTGTGATATATATTATATAGAATAAAGGGCAGATTTGTCAGCTGTGTTAGATCATGTAATTAAATTGAATCTAGAGTAGCCTCTAAGAATTCCTTGCTCCAGACTTTCCCCCTTTTTCCTGGGGCCTGGGATTTTTAAAGAACAGTCTTAGTGGTGAACATTGGGGTAAAGAAGGATGCAAGTACCTCAGCCTTTTCTATATATTGCATCACCAGGACACCTGTCCCACTCAGCCATGGTCCCAATTTTTCCCTAGTCATCCTTTTGCTGTTAATATACTTACAGACATACTTTATATACTACAGAAGCCTTTTTGGTCTCAGCATCCCTTGCCAGATTCAGCTCCAGCATTAATGTTTAACTTGGCTTTAATGGACTTACTTTAATCAAATAAGTAATATTTTTAAGTTATGGGTGCAGAAATTCTTGAAAGCTTTATGAAAAATACATAGAGAAAAATCACGTGATACTGGGCAATAAAATTTCCTACCACCTTCTAGTCAGTCCCCAGCTGGTTGAAGCAACAATTACTGTAATCATTCTATGTTTTAGTGAGGAAAATATCAACAACTTCAGGATCTAGTCCTCACTGAATAACTTCAGTATTTGCAATACATGCAATTGCTCACTGATCTTAAGTGGAATTACAGAAAAGGAGCACCTGGTAGTCACGAGGTGTATTTCAAAAGGTTAAGTATAAGCTAAATCCCGCCATAAATTTGTATAAGGTAAAAGAAAAATGCATAGCCATAAGCAATGTTCTGTAGAAAATAACAGTGTTCAGTACCCCATCCAGGTCAACTTGTGTTATGCTTAGCCTGAGGAAATAAGAATGGCATAGGAAATTAATGGTTGATGTTGAAGGTGATCCTGTTATCAAAACTCTTTTGGTTGTAAAGACACAGCACTTCTTAGTCTGTAAAATGTTGGCCATAAGTGTATTCTTTTGGATACTGTCACTGATATAATTTCATATGTAAAATCTTAATAGCAATCAGTTCATTTTTTATGTTACAAAGGGCAGGGAGCAGTAGAGTCTGTTGATATTTTTTGCTGTATTTATTGATCATCTTTATATTTAAACTAATTATCATTTTAAACCTCACTTCTGAAACAACCATGAAGTTCAATTTTAAACAGGCTAAATTTTAAGAATGCGCTCAAGTTTCTCTGATTTCAGTGACATTTGAATCAGTCTAAATACACTTAATGCAATAAGAAGTATTTCCTTTTCTTTTCTATGCTGATGGCATAAAATCTGCATTTTTTTCAGTGTTCATAATCTGTTTTTTCACATGTTCTAGTTAGTGTGTTTATTAGTGTTCTTATTAGTGGATTAGCTGATCTAATTCTATAATTCTTTTTACAGGAACTGCAAGGAACTGTTAAAGTTTTACAGGAGATTGAGTATTCAATTCCACTAAATCCTGGACAACTAGAAGAGATAAAACTTAGAAGAGTAGTAGATGGGTATATTTTAACTAATACTTCATAACGTAACATGCACCCAATAGAAAATAATCTTCATCACCCTCTAACATCTAGAAAATTTGTGTGTTTTCTCAATTTCCCTTTAAAACAAAACTATAGAAGTTTATGTCTACAATTTATTTGCCTTTAAGACAATTTTATTTTGGGTCTGCTCTTAGTAAGCAAACAACAGTCTCTATACTTACTGAAACTGCTTTGCAAAATCTTACTTGCAAATTACTCTAGTGAAGTATTTTATATACATATATATTTAATAATTTATTTACAATTTTGTGGATAGGAGATAAAATTATAATTAATTAATTTATACAGATCTGTGCTAGTTGTAGTCAGATAAAACTGGAAAACTTTCTGATTGCCAAGTTGATAATACTTGCCTTTCTAATAATCTAAAAAAAATTGTCTATCTATGCTGAAAGTAAATAAATAAAATCTTATTTGGAAGATAAATAAAATCTCACCTTTGTTATAGGTCCATGTTATTTCATGTACAGAAAAGCCACGTGAATTTTGGCAGTAGATCTAGTCTACTATCAATACAAAGCAAAAAAACTTCTCCAAAAGTCAGCGACATTTATACAGTTCTAAGATGTTTGTATTTTCTTGTCATTTTGCTTCTTTCGGTTCGAGGTCTTCTGTTGCAGCCATAAGGTTGAAGTGGCTGTAGAGTGGAACAGCTTCCCAATGTTTTCAGACTGTAGCTGGATCCAGCCTGAGAATCTGTCATGATATATTTGTGGAAATTTGTGTGTATGAGACAAAAAGATAAAATACATGAGTAAAGTGCTAAAATGTACTGAAGTTTCAGAGAGATGTAGCTATGAGTCAGGCCATTTCAATCTGCTCTCCAAACCTGAAATATATCCCTTATTTGTGATGATAGTTAATTTGTCCATCAAGATTATCATGAGACCTGTCTATAACACTGTCATTTCTTCTTCCTTGTATAGTACTCATGCCACACTTGCCTACATAATCTTAGCAAAACTGCATGGGAATCTCATTTAGAGCATTTTATTTGAGATAGCTACCCCACTCACTCTTTTAGAGAATAAGTGATTTAAGGACAGAATTCACTTCCTCAAATAGATATCTAAAGTAGGTCAGATGAATCATATACTCTGTGTGCTTATTTCCCTTTCTTATCTATAAGTTCTTAGATGATTTGTGTAGTTAAAAAGGAAATATATCCCATTCATCATATCCATGCTGGCATAACAAATGCTTCTCTAGGAAATGCCAGAACTACATCATAAGACGACAGGAGATCTCTTCCTAAACCAATGCAGTAATGACCCTACATCAGAAGGGAAACAGGTTAAACATGTATCCCATGTTCACACTGTTATAATACCTTTCTGTTCTGAACTGATATTGTAAAAGCGAAAAGGATCTGCCTACATGATGTTCAATCCAGAAGAAACTGATATATCTGTCATAGAATCATAAAAAGAGTGGTGAAAGAACTCGCGAGATGCCATCTTAGTCTACTACTGCTAGTCTAATGAAGGGTTAATATGTTTAAAATATTCCTGATGTTGTTTATATTTTTTGCACTTAAAAAATTATCCTGTTTTCTATTATTTCTTGTTCAATGAGAAAACATTGTTCACAGTTTTCCCAATAGCTGTATTGTCCTTCTGCTCTACTTTCTTTACCAATAGAAATGTTTGTCTTACTACACTTTAAACCTATGGGGTTTGACTCATCTTAAAGGACAGGACTTGGGAAATAGTTTATCCTCTTCCTCCCTGTAACTTTTTTTTGTATTTTAAGACTCTTCTCAGTATTCTTCCACAAGATTAGTCCCAGCATTTTTAATCTTTTCTTTTAGGTTATGTGTCTTAAACCCCTAATCAACAAGATATTTCAAGAAGGCTTGTCCCATGTGAGGACAGAAGTTTCTCCTAAAGTCATACTGAGGAATTCAGCTCTGAACTCTCTTTCACCTGTGATATCAAATGCACAAAGGATCTGTAACTCAGGAAAATTATCAGGTTCAATTTCTCTTCTCATCCTGAAGTAATTTCATGCCTAAGATAAAAGAGGAAAAAGAAGTTATGTAAAAGTTTCAGGTACATCTTCTTCCAAACATAGGTAAATTTAAATAGAGTTTATAGAAAAAAATATACTTCTCCTACAAAATAATAAAAAACTGTCTTCAAGAAACCTTCAACCTATTGCCATTTTTAACCACTACTGAGAATCACTATTTATAGAGACAATTGAAAAAAGTATTACAAACTCTTTGATTTTATTTAAGCACTGTTAGTGTTTAAAATAATAACTTTACTAGATGGACTGCAAACTTTTTTTACTGTTTGTTTTTTTATTTCTTTTCTTCATCACTATATAGTCCCCAATATACCAGGACATCACCTCATGCCAGTGCTAAAATAACAACTGCTGTCATCATTAAAATGAATGGCCCTGCCTATGGTAAGAGAATGCACTATATGATCTTTAAAAGTCTCTTCCTTTCCAAGCCATTCTATGATTTCATGAAAAATATCCTTTCCATGTATGGAATAGTGGCAGAATTAACCAATATTCATAAGTTTAACCAATTTGCTCTGGCAAGTCCAAGAAGTCTATTGACAGATAGTCCTCAGGATCTTTCCTAATGCTTCTCTAGATTTACCATTAAAAAGGTTGTGACAACATTTTTCTTGCTGTACCAATGTCTGATCCTTTTATTTTATTTTATTTGTTTGTTTGTTTGTCTACCCAGTACCTGTAAACCAGATAATTCAATTTCTCTTTGTAACAGTCTTTTATGGACCTGAAGTCTGTCATCATATTCCCTCTTAAAAATAATGAGAGTTATGATGATGATGGCACATAAACTTTTTGGCAGTTTTGAATATAACTCCTGTGCTTGAGATTTGGCATTTTGTAATATTGGGTATTTCAAAATGCAACTGAGCTGTGAACTCCTATAATGAAAGAAGGCGCAGAGGCAACGGGATAAGTTGATATGTTTATAATCCTCAGGCAATAATATTAGGAGTGATCACAGCTGTTATAAGGAAGGCTGAACTCATCTCAACATAAAGAGGACCAAAGGGTAGCCTGTGATCTAGTTAACAGATGTATCAGCTGTGTAGGACAACTGGTTGTGTAAATAGCCTTCTAGAATCAGTCAAAAAAAGTGTAAATGTCTTCCAAAGCTAGTCTGACTGGCCAGCTCAGGGGAGATATATGTGTGGCTCTACCCAGTAAAACATAAAAAAGGAGTAATCAAAAAAATGCTGCTTGAAGAGGGCATCAGGACTGAGCTGCCTTTAATGCATCTATTCCTTCTAGGCAATTGAGGACACCCAGTATGGTGGTGGATAAAGCATACAGAGACTGGAAATGGGAATCAAATTTATGCTATGATCCAATTATATCCTGCAATTGCTATATCATGCTCGTATTATGATTTTAGTACATTGCTGTGTCACTCAGCTGGATTAAAATCCTGTGTAGCATCAAATATCCTCAAATGTGTAAATGTGATATTCAGTTATTAAAGTCTTCTCATGTAGAATATCTATGTGGTGTGTTGGTGCTTGCTGGTTTCCAGATGCCATCAAGCTGCTCTTGCATTCCCTCTCTTCAGCAAGACAGGA
Organism: Coccyzus lansbergi; assembly: GCA_033558105.1. Classification (NCBI taxonomy): domain Eukaryota; kingdom Metazoa; phylum Chordata; class Aves; order Cuculiformes; family Coccyzidae; genus Coccyzus; species Coccyzus lansbergi. The sequence continues at coordinate 1,322,190 of JAUMJK010000168.1, forward strand.
GGAGAAAATAAGGTGAAGAGCTTGTGGGTCAAGATAAAGGCATTTTAATGAAAAGAAGTAAAAGTCACATGTAGAAGCAAAGAAAAAAAAATTCTTCCTATCAGCAGGCGATTCCCAGGCACTTCCTGAGAAACAGGCCTCAAGTTGCATAACAGTTGCTTTGGAAAATAAATACCTTAATTATTCTTGCCTTCTTCATTCACACCCTTTTCTCTTAGGTTTTATTACTCAGCACATCTGTTTGGTCTGTCATGATCAGCTGTCCTGGCTGTGTCCCTTCGCAATCTCTTCTCTTGCCCGTCCTCAGCCTCCTGACCTTTGAGGAGGGTGGTGGTGTGGGTTGGAGAGGCAGATGTGATTCTATGTAAGCACTGCTCAGCTGTAACCAGAACTCTGATATGTTATGAACACTGTTTGAGCTATGAATTAGGAAAAAAAATTCACACGAAGGGCACTGAAACAGGCTGCCCAAGGAGGGGGTTGACTCGCCTTCCCTGGAGGTGTTTAAGGGACGAGTGGATGAGGTGCTGAGGGGTATGGTTTAGTGTTTGATAGGAACGGTTGGACTTGATGATTCAATGGGTCTCTTCCAACCCGGTGATTCTGTGATTCTATGAATACAAAGCACAGTGCTAAATGGGCTGCTACAAGGAAAGTAACTCCATCTCAATCAGACATAGTGCAAAGCAAAATAACCTGGTCAGAGTATTGGACACATACAAACCAGAGACTTAGAAGATATTGTGTACTGTCACATTACTAATGAGATTATTTTTGTTTAATGGACAAGATATAAGTATGATGTTATTTAGCATTAAATGTCTCTAAATCACATTTAGAGACATCACAGTAGTAGTTTCTCACTAAGCCAGCTATTGATTTGATTTAAGGATTAGTTCCAAGTCATTGTCTTCTAATTTATCTTTCTTTGTTCTAATTGTCAGATCATGATAGAACACAAGTTTGAAGTTATATGTAAAGGAGGCTTCTGAGTATATGTTAGGAATGATATAGGCATTCAAAATAAAATAATACCACTATGTTTCAGACGGTGCCAGGCAGAATTTATTGGAAATGAGTCCTGGATCAGATAAGATAGCTAGCCAAAATGAGAAATACAAGATCTGCAGCAGAAAAGAGTAGAAAAAGATCTGTGAGCATTAGAAACACATAAATGATAATATGTTGTTCATTACAAGTTTTGCAAGAAGTATTCTATTTACATTGGAATTCCTTGCCAGCTTTTTGCAGGAGGTAACCTCATTGATAAACAAGAAGGAGAAGTGATGAAGTAAAGGACCGAGAAGCAAAGAGAGGAGATGAATACAAATGAGTACTAACTGAAAATGTTAAAAATACGCTAAGAAAACAAACAGAAATACAAAAGACTGATGGTGACTAAATGCAATGAGAGAAAAAAAAATAGCAGAGGAAAAAAAAACTACTGAATGGGAAAATGAGGAGATAAAAATATAATTCAAAGAACCGAAAACCTAAGATAAAAAGAAAAATCCACACTGAAAAGGGTAAATGGAGAAAGGAAACAAGAAGGTGATAATACTGAATAAGTAAAAAAATGAGAGATCTTTAGATATGTTTATATTTTATGACGCAATTGACTCAGAAGTAATTTAAAAGATTTTTTTGTTTGTTTTGTCAAAATATTTGTTTTGTCTCTCCCAAGCTAATGAAGAGTAACTTGGATACTGGAATGCTGAATTAAAGACCACATTTAACTCAGAAGATGTCAAGAAGGAAATACTGCACTTCATTACTCTCTTAGGTCCAGAGTGCTGCTGGGTAGAAGAAAAGTATAGAAGACAAATAAAGTCTGTGGTTCTATTGGTAACATAGTTTCCTTCATCTTCTTTTATACTGTAGACCTAATACAAAAAGTTTACTTTTCATTAAAAAATATTATCATAAATGTTATCCTGTATTATTCAAGTTATCACTTGATAGTCCAGGTTCTTATTGCAACTGCTGAAAATTTATAGAAATATTCTCAATTCCAAGTTTCATAGATATTAGCAGGAGTGAATATTTATTTTAAAATCTTAGCAGGTTGCGTAAATTATTTACTAGTCATTATTCACAATTCAATATTTGCTACTCATAATACATTCATATACTATAGTGAAGAATATAAATGGACAGATGCTATGGTTTAAGTAGTTTCAGTTCTCCAGTTAGATAGAGAAGTAATGTCATGATGATGTAGATGACTGATCATGCATCCTAAATATTGAACCATGGGTAGCCTAAGTTAACATTTTGTAAACAGTCTGTAGACAAGAAGTTGTTTGTCCAAACTGTTTGTCCAATACTTACAAATAACTTGACATCAAGATTGGCTTCTAAATGATTCATGATTATAAAACAAGGAAAAAGGCATATTTCAAAGCCATTCAGAATCAATGGAAAGATACCCACTGGCTTTAAATAACTTTTTAATAACTTCTCTAAATGCTCAATTGATGTTATTTACAGTAAGCATTCCAGCCACACAGTGCCTCATCATACATGGTTAATAAGAGTTTTGTGCGTTAGAGGAAAATATGAAAGATATGGTCATATTTCCTCCCAAAGATACTATTTAGGAATAGCCTGGCAGAGCATCCTATTCCTTATAACTTTCCTTCCCATGTATGCTAAAAAAAGAAAAAAAAAAAAAAAAGAAAAAAAAAAAGAAAAAAATCAAGCTGTGTTACCATGAAGGGGGGGAAAAAAACCCAAACACTTTTTTAAAATCAAAGAGTGTGAACCATTTTTAGCTATGTAACACTGAAAGTATGAATGTGAGATTTTAAAAGAGCATCTAACACCTGTGCATTCATCTTGATCTGTGGGACTAGCTATGGCTACTTTAGTCTGAATGCAATTTGCATAGTCGAACTGTGCAAGTAGTTCTCTCGTTTTGATCTTTCCATACTGTGAAGCAAACATGTCAATTACAGTTTGTTTTCTTAAAGCCAAAACTGTGGTGCTTTGCATTGTTTAGTACAGTAAACACTGAGAGAATTTGATGTTTGTTCTGAAGAGCTTACTATCTAATTGATCTTCACACGAGAAAAATGAAAAGGTCTTACACTTAAGCTTATGGAACTCCTACGCTGATTAGAGTCCAACTCAAGATCTATGATGAAAGCTTTCCTTTTGATCTGTACACCAAAAAGATTATTCAGAAACAGAGTGATATATAAGAGACTAAATGTTTTTGCTAAACTGTGTCAACAACTTTTCTTTAAAGCTTAGAGAAAAAGCAATAGTCAATAGGATTCATCCTCAAGTAGCAGTAACAACACTGGATGTTTTGTACATTGTCTATTTAAAGCTCAGAGCAACAGAAAAGTGCAAGTTAATAGTAACTGCCAAAAAATTTAAAGAAAACTCGAGCATTAAAGTATCGGATGATCTTTTTAGTAACCTCTCAGTTTTTTAATAAATATCCAAGTAGTTAATACAGTTATCATAAACAGTAATATTAATAAGAAACATTTTTTTGCTGCTCTTGTTTTGATCATTTCCAAAACATCATGATTCATGAAGCAGTTCTTGAATTTCACTAAATTGATCAGGTATTGCTTAGGATTTGCCATCCTTAATTAAAAATTACCTGATTTCATAGAAACTAATTTAATTTACCAAGCTCATATTTCCTTCTGTAAATAAAAAGAAGTTACTACTGGAAAACAAACTCCTGCAGTGAATTTCAAAGCTTTTTTTTTTTTTCTGATTTCCTTTTAGAAGCTGATCACACAATTAGAACTCACCAGAATTGCTTTCCAAGTTACTCCTCATATTCAATTTTCCATCCAGTGGAACAATCATCAATGGAAATACAATGTAAAATTTTTTTCCTAATGCTTGCAGAATATTCAGGCTACAGTTTTGCAAATATTTTAGACTGATCTGAAATTAAGAAAACAATTGGGGCCATTCAAGAAAAAAGACAGTCAAGTAGCAGGTCAGTGAAAGAAAAATACTGTGTTGATGAGTTCGCAAGACTATGTTGACACTTTCTTGTGGTTTTTAATATCTACTGATTTTTATACAGCAGTTCATGGAAAAATTGGGACCAACAGTATGAAAACAAATTAATATGCAGCCATGTCCCTTTCTATCCTTTAACAGTATGCTTATTTTAGATTGATGTTTAATGCATAAGACTAGAGCAGACACTGTATTCTGGTGTAAAACTCTTTGTGTTAGAGTGAAAAGATGAGAAAATGTATTAGGAATAACAGTGGGAGTAGACTACAGGCTATACTCTTTTGAATAGTGAAGGTCTAGGGCTAGAATACGGTAGACTTGCATTGTAGTTAGTTTAAAATTTGAAAGGAAGAAAAAGCTGTTGGTGTGGGAATAGAAGAAGAATGGTTTTAATTTCAAAACAAACCTTCACAAAAGAATGAAATACTCCAGTTGCTCACTTGTCCACTTTTCATCATTTTAAAAAAAGCTGTTTGAAGTGAAGCATGAAACTAGAGATACCAGAACATTTCAATATATCCACCTGTGCTTTTTCATACGTAAACAAATTTAAACTCTCCCTTAAGTTATAAAGAATGTCAAAACTGCCATCAAAGTTGTATTTTGCCAGTCAATGGGAAAATAATGCTTATTTGAAACTTCAGGCTGAAAAAGCTATTGTTTCTGAGACTGGAATGTCCGTTGAGTTATTTACTCTCGTGTGACTGATAGATATTTAAAAGCATCAGATCACAGTTTTATTAATTTTATTGATTTACTTGTTGACTAAAGAATATAAGAGTTTAATTTATGACCTTGCTACATGGGAGACGGGAACTGAGACAGTAGGAAGAACCTTACAAAACAGCAAGATACCTGGAATTCATCCTGAAATATTAATTATACATCTGGCAATACAAAAAGCCTGATTCATAGCCCATTGAAATAAATTAATAATGTATCTGGCAGACTCCAAAATCCACTGAAGCCAAAGGAAGTCTTACGAGTCTCTGACTCTGTTGGGCTCTGGATCAAACTGCAGGAGGACAAGCAGAATTAGGCAGATAGGAGCAGATCACCATTCCTGCTGGGAGCAGAGCAAATTCAGATCAAAGAGATAAAAGCAGCAGCTGGCAGTGTGTAAACACCCTTAGGCATCAGAAATGGGTCTCTAACACCAAATGGAAGGGGGGTGGGGGTGTTGACTTATGATTTTCATTCTCTGCAAATCTCAGTGAGGGGTATTTAAGGATTTTGAAAAAAAAATTCTTCTCTGTGAAAGCATAAAGGAGCAAAACCTCACCTTAGTTGCTGGGGTACAATCAAATCTAGATTTTAGCAAGTTTCCCTGGTGATGTACCTCGAAAACTCTGCTCAGGCTCTCCCTAGTGCTCCTAGGCAGTAAGCAAAAAGTCTAGCCTAATACGCATGATGATGGCTAAAAGACAATTGACTTTCTGATTTAGTCTTAAGAATAATAAAAACCTGAATCTACTTTATTATCGATTCTGGTTTATGGGGATGGTAGTGTTGGGCTGGAGTTTTGGGGTGAATGGTGGTACAAATTAATCATCTGATTATTATATGCCAAATCTCATTTTTTGAAAGTATAATATGCGCAAATAAAAGATTTCTTTGTTGAATAAGAGTTGCATAAGAAAGTTATAAAACCAAGAGTTCATATTGGGAGAAAAAATGTTGTGGTTTTTTTCTTTTAAATAAACAAATATAATTATTAGACTTTTTCCCTGTAATGTTATAAGTGCATGCTCTTCAACTATTATAACCAGTTTAGTTGTATATTTTTACTTGTTTCAAAATAAATACATATGTATTATCGTGCATAATATAATTTGAGACTAATACTGTAAAAAGATTCAGATGTCTGAAAAATTAAAAAATACGTTTTTAGCAGTTTTGCCTACTGCTTATGCAACAGGGTTGGTGATATATCCTTTTCTTCATAAATATTATTTATCATTCATATACTTACATATAAATATATGACACTGAACTTACATTAGAATTGAACTAATACAATGATAATAATATTATCTTGCACCTTAGGGCTACAACTCTTCAATTTCTCTGAGGCCAAATTATGCAGAAATTGAGGGAATTTTTCAGAAGGTTCTTAGCTGGATCAACAATACCATAAGCAGAAAGGTCCTTAAGTCCTGTTTCAGGTCTTCCCCCAAAAGGAATTCTTGAAATTTTCCATATGAGAACAATATGTAATGCATGGATAAAGGGCAGTGGACAGTGTATTTATTAAATGTATTTTTTATACATCTATCTAATTAATTTCCACATTTTCTGAAACAAATTTTAACTTTGCTCTGCTCAGTTCTACTTATCCTACAGTAGGATGACCTAAGTATTCTATATAAAAAGATAAACAAATCTGAGTGCAAAATCATGGGTTCTAACTCCTTTTAGAAACATAGCAAGTTTAAAAAAACAAGAATTTTCTGCTACAATTTGTTGTTACCTTCTACTTATTCATGAATTACATCACCTCATTATTCATTATATTTTATGACTGTTGCTTCATTTTTTATTTTTCATTATGTTATGAACTCAGAAAAACTGAAGCAGTTGAATACCAAGAGAAATAAAAAAGTCTATTAAAGAACATAGACACATGAATCTGTTGAATATAGGAAAGTTATGGCATCTAATTTAACAAATGCCAAGACTAATATTAAAAAAAATATTGGTTTCCATCTCTTCCATGTATCAGTTCACTGTGAGGATTTTAAATATAAATGTAAATTCTGTGCTAATGATTTTAAATAAAGCTAAAATCAAAGAAGAAATCACAGGAATAACTTATACTAACCAAACAAGAAATTATAACAAATAACACCATGTCAATGCTCCAGTGCTGTAATGATTTTAAATTAGAAAAGCAACATTTACAGAACAGGTTGCTCATTTAACATTTTTAGGATCTGTCAATAAGATCACTTATGGCGTGAAACAGACTATTTATTTTGATTAAAGGAAAATTTCTCAATGAAAATACTCTTGAGGAAATACCAGGAGGGGTTTTCACTTGTTCAGTGCCTAGAGCATTCCTGCATATCACACGGGTTTGAGAAAGAAAGAAATAGTGCTTGAGGGTCCGAAAAAATGTGAATGCTGTTTGTAGATAGCTTGTTGTAGTTACTAAAGAGTACTTTTCCAATAAAGGGTGGGAAGCTAGAGATCTGATTAACTTCTTGTCTTGCTGTTTGTATGTAATTATTTACAATGTGTCACTTGACGGACAGTAAGAGTGCTCCCTCAAACTGAAATAAACTTTCTAATAGGTCATTCACTGAGTAAAGTAGATATCAAGCTTAAAAAAGGTTTAGCTAGTTGCTAGGATTTTGTTTTAGGTTTTTATACTGTTCAGTTTGTTGTTTGTTTTTTTTTAACTAGCATAGACAGTCCTTTCTATGGGAGACCTTGTGTCAGTTTCTTCCACAATGATGTGCATATTGTCTCTTTGAAGATATTTGCAGAACAAGAGAAACAAAATTCAAAAAAGTCATATAATGACTACAGCAACACAGTCCAACAGGTATTAGGCACTAAGTATAAATATGCTATGCTTGCTATTCTTACCTATTTTGGATGCTATAAAGTCTCTAAGCTGATCTTGCGAGGAGGTAAGGTGTCATCTGGATTATTAGCCTAACTCTTTAAGGACAATGAGGGCACAAAGTCCTTTGTTCAGTTACTTTTATTCTAAAAGTTTAGATATCATAAAATCTTACATGAAAATAAGTTACATAAAAAAATACAAAGAACCATAGCATCATATATCACACTAAAAAAAGTATATTGCCGTAAAGGTTATGTGCTTTTTTTTCCAGAAAATCATGAATATGTCAATACTGAGTTCCTCTTTATGAATAAAAGTGGTTTTATTTATCTTGGGACATTATTTGGTTCTGTTAGTTCTTGCCAGTAGGCATAACACAATAAAAAATAAGAATTTAAGATAATTGGATTATAGACTCAAATCCTGTTAATACCTGAGACAGACCTAGTTTTATGCAAGTCCAGAAGGGAAGGAGGAGGTCCTTATCATTATGCAAGTGCATGACATAAAGCCTTTTAGGGAACTTGAAAGAGTTGACCTGAAAGTTACTATTTCTCTTCATAGTGTTTAAATGATAAATTGATTAATAACTCTAAAGTATAGCATAACTTCTGCTTTAAACAACCTGAACTCTTAGTTATTTCAGCCATCTGCCCAGTAAAAAGGAATCAGCTAGTTTACAGATCAAGTCAAATATTGTCTTTAGTTATACTGAAGTCTGGGTATTTTTTTTTTTTTTTTGTTCCAGTTAGCAAGATCTTTTCAACAATTTGACTTAAAATGCTCAAAAAATAATCCAGAAAAGCAAAATAAAAGTTAATGCGCCTGCTGGAAATACATTAAATCAGTTCTGTGTTTCTAGAATGAGGACAGAAAGAACTAGACATATGAGAGGCCATTTATAGTCTAGCTGGAGTCTCAAGAGATAGGTCAACTTCTAAGTTTTCTACACCACACTGTAAATTACTAAAAGGTCTTGAGAGATGATGCTAGCTATGATTTGACATTATGGATATGTTAATTATGTTTACATTTCCCAGTCATACCAATGTACTTATGGATAAAAAGGTGGTCCCTAAGGTGGTCAGGGACATGCTTCAGGGCAAATAGGAATGGTTGGACTCAATGATTCAAGAGGTCTTTTCCAACCTACTGATTCTATGATTCTATGACAATGCAGCTATATTATATCTCCTCTGGAGAATTCTATTTTATTAATAGAATTGGGTTTTTTTCAGAACCTTTTTGTTTGTCTTTGTGAAAGAATCTCTTCTGTGTGTATATGATAGTCAAATTCTGGAAATAAAATCATCTGATTTATCTGACCAGTCACACATGAGAGAATTCAAATTACAACATTTGCCAGTAATTCAAAGTGTAAACAACAGCAGTATCAACCAACTGTTTAATAAATCTAAGGAAAATCTAAATTGTATCTAAATGTAAGGTCAACATGCATTTCAGTGTTATAAGCACTATACATACATAATGTGAATACATTGACAACATACAACACTGACTACTATATTCTGCTTAAGAATATTACCAGAATCATTTTTTTAAATGTTTAAACACTGATTTGCTGTGCATGGATTACTCATATCTATGCAACATTACACAATACAAAGTAGCTTTGATTGTGCACTGGCTACAGGTCTCACGTGTCTGTATTCCTAATACTCACATGGTAGGTGTTCCCATATCATAAATGCATTCCTTGATTTCCTCATTAGAAATCTTACACTGTCTTACAGTTATCTTTATACTCCCAAATACTTAATCTTTTGATTTTCTTCTACTTCTTTAATTTTCTAGCACTCTTGCTTTTCTGAAAAATATCTACAAGAGTAGAAACATACTTAGTTTCACAAGTGCATTTGTATAGAATGTTCTTCTCCACTAGCTAAGAAGATATCATACTTGTCTAGACCATCTGCTCTTTCTTATTTCTGCTTCAGTGTTTGTGTTTTTATTCTAACTCCATCTTCTCACCTCACAGATCACAATTTTAGAGTCCAAAATAGACTTTATTGTAGTTATGCCACTTATTGTCAAAGAGATTATGCAAATGCGTCTCTAACCCTATATGAAGCTTCACTTTCTTCAAAGCAATATGACAGATGTGTTTATGGCTGGCAGCCATACCCTTAAGCCAAAGCAGTGATTGTTCCTGCCTGAACCAATTGGCCTTTCACTTTTATTGTGTTTTCACAGGTTTTTAGGAGAGAGTTGGAGCCAGGTTTTAAGCAGGAGGGCAAATGAGCACCAGCAGCAGATGAAGATGAATATCATCTATGGATTTACATCTATAAGAAGGTAAGAACTGGAGTCAGGGAATATGTAGCTAGAGAAACTGATGATAAGATGAAAAAATAGCGTAAAATAAAAATATGTTAATTTACCTCCAACTGAAAACAGCTTTGACTATTACTTCCAATTATTTACTGCTAATGCTATATAGTTATTATTTCCCCCTTCTAGATTCTTATTTTTATATATCAATCATAGAATCACCAGGTTGGAAGAGACCCACTGGATCATAGAGTTCAAACATTCCTATCAAACACTAAACCATGTCACTCAGGACCTCGTCCACCTGTGCCTTAAACACCTCCAGGGAAGGGGAATCAACCACCTCCCTGGGCAGCCTATTCCAATGCCCAATGACCCTTTCTGTGAAATTCAACCTGTTCAGATCCCTTTGCATAGCCTCCCTACCCTCCAGCAGATCGACACTTCCACCCAGCTTAGTGTCATCTGCAAACTTGCTAAGGGAGAACTCAATGCCTTCATCCAGGTCATTGATGAAGACATTGAACAGGACCGGATCCAGCACTGAGCCCTTGTCACTGACCCACTTGTCACTGGCCCACAGCTGGAGTAAACTCCATTTCCCACCACTCCCTGGACCCAGCCATACCAACCAGTTTTCCACCCACGGGAGTGTGTGCCTGTCCAGGTCAGATGCTGACAGTTTCCGTAGCAGAATGCTGTGAGAATCTGTGTCAAAGGCTTTACTAAAGTCCAAGAAGACCACATCCACAGCCTTTCCCTCATCCTGCAGCAGAGTCACTTGGTCATAGAAGGCAATCAGGTTGGTTTGGCAAGACTCGCCTTTCGTGAACCCATGTTGACTGGGCCTGATCACCCGGTTCTCTTGTAAGTGCTTCATGATCGCACTCAAGATCACCTGTTCCATGACTTTCCCTAGCACTAAGGTCAGACTGACTGGCCTGTAGTTCCCTGGATCCTCCCTGCAACACTTCTTGTAGATGGGCACAACATCAGCCAGCCTCCAGTCCAGTGGTACCTCCCCAGCCATCCAAGGCTGTTGGAATATGATGGAAAGGGGTTTGGCCAGCACATCTGCCAGCTCCCTCAAAACTCTTGGGTGGACTCTATCTGTCCCCATAGACCTGTGAATGACTAGCTGGGTAAGTAAGTCTCTAACCACCTCCTCCCGGAAAATGTATCACGTTGCACGTGAAAATGCTCAAAAACCAATACCAAGTCCCTTCAGGAAATTTAATTCAGCAATATGGTAAAATTACTAAATATATAAAGAGTCAAAAAAATGTTGGTAGTAACACAACATAACTGCTGTCTTTAACTTGAGTTACCTCAGTGTTCTTCACCTATTTTTGACTTTTGCGAAGGTTCAGCAAGCTAGTAGCTACCACTCTGCGTCTGTGTGTGTTTACGTAATTTGGACTTTCACATTACTAATTTAAAACATATTTTGATTAGGAACCACTATCAAGTTCTGTACAGAGCTTTATATAGGACACTATAATATCTTATACCTAAGTTACAGCCAGCTAAAATCTGTCTTTCTCATTTTTGTTTCCAACCCACTTGAATGAAACATAAGTATTCCTACTTTCTGTTTGTGCATACTCTGTTTTGCATAGCTTCTCTGGCCTTCTCAGGTCCTAGTGCTGTACCACATGTCTGCTCTACACATCTACTAAAGCTGTAGTTGAAAGGGTTCTATAGTGAGTGAATCTCTTATTGAAGCATAGGATTCATATAACTTATGTAGAAAGAAATTCTGCTTATATGCTTGTTGTAGTTCAGTTCGTGATCTCCTAATTTACAATTAGGTTTGTTTGTAATTTTTATGCATGAAGTAATCAGACTATCCAGAATGAAATATGTCAGACCCCCTGGAAGTGTTAATTCTACTGGATTTCGTTTTATTTCAATGGTGTTGATGAATCCACAGCAGATTCATTTGTGTAGTTAACAGAAGAGAGATTTAATCTTCATCATTGCATCTGCCTGTTCAAGCAAGACCCAAAGTCAGTAGAAAGATAAGAAAGAATGTTCTGTTCCTTAAAATAGAGTGCCAGGGACAAGGCAGTTTAAAATAGACAAGAAGAGTTAGAGAAATAAGTATTACATTTTTTTAAGCAACAGAAATGGAAATGAGCTTGTAACTGAGACTCAAACTTTTCTGAATATTTTGACCTAAACTATTTGCCCTGGATCAAATACAACATTTCTGGAATAGTTAAATCCAGATTTCCTGAGAACTATCAATAGGAGAATTCCTCTGATTTAAAAACATCCTGATTTATCTTTTGAAAATCCAGCTGCTAAGAAACCACTTCTTAATGTCTTTCTGAATATCCAGCTGAAAATCTTACTTGCTCTGTTTTGCATCTATAAATTTCACAGAAGAGTGCAAAATCCTTTTCCTTATCCCACATAATACACTGCATTTCTTTCTAGGTAGTAGCCTCTGCCAGTGAATATTAGTAGTCCTGAGTTCATTACTATGTTTCACTCCTCTGGACTGAAGTCTGAGTCACTTTTCAGCTCATAAATTTTTTCTCCCAGGATCCTTTTCAGTGTATTAGCTGTATTATTCCACATTCAACACAGCTAAGGAAATTTAAGGTGTCTTTAGTTGTGGACATGTTTAGAATGTTATCCTATCAAAAATAATCTGTAAAGTAAACAGAATAAAGTGATTTTAACATAGAAACAAGGAAATATTTTATAACTGACACCAGATCATTGATATCCTCATATTGATTGGTTAATGAAAGAGTAAGACATGATTTGTCTCTATTCACTGGCTGTTAATAACTGTAACTTTAATATCAGTTGTTTATACTTAAAAAAAAAGATACATGATATAATCTCTGCTTTATCTCATCTGTTCTTTAGTTAGGAGAAAAAATGGATAGGAGGCAGATGCAGGTGTTCTGTTTTTCAAACACTACCTCCAAAGAATATATATTGATTGGCTGCTATTCTGTTGTGTTTGTCCTGGTTTTGGTTTTGTTTTCTTTTTCCTAAAGAAATAGAAAAAAAACCCCAAACAAGTTAAAGCACTCCATGACAACTTTACCTGCCATGTAGGGGAGTATTCCTATCACAAAACCCTCAGGTGAATAATTTCAACTAGTTTTCCATTCTTACTTCATTTTTATCAGCAGAAGTTAATAGAAACCTAGCTTTCCACTGAAAGTTATCATCCTGTACTTTTTTTCATCCAGTCATTTTTTCCCTCTCTCTGGGGCTTAAGATATAACAATCACTGACTCATGGAGTGAGTTGGGGCATCGATGGATGAAAAGCTGGACGTGAGCCAACAATGTGTGCTTGCAGCCCAGAAGGCCAACTGTATCCTGGGATGCATAAAAAGAAGCATGAACCAGGTTGAGGTGATTCCGCTACTTTACTTGGCTCTACTGAGGCCACACTTGGAGTACTGCACCCAGGTCTGGAGTCCTCAGCATAAGAAGGACATGGAACTGTTGGAGTGAGTCCAGAGGAAAGCAATGCAAATGATCTGAGGGTTGGAGCACCTTCCCTATGAGGACAGGCTGAGAGAGTTAAAGTTGTTCAGCTTGGAGAAGAGAAGGCTCTCCTCTAGTGGTCTTCCAATATTTAAAGGAGGCCTATGGGAAAGGTGGGGACAGACTTTCCAGTAAAGCCTGCTGCAAAAAGACAAGGGGTAACAGTTTGCAGCTAAAAGAGGGTAGGTTCAGACTTAGATATAAGGATGACATTTTTTACACTGATGGTGATGAAACACTAGAACAGGTTGCCCAGAAAGCTGGTCAATGCTCCATCTCTGGAAATGCTCAAGGTGAGGTTGGATGGGGCTCTGACCAACCTGATCTTGTTAAATACATCCCTGTTCCCATGGAGAGGTTGGATTAGATGACCTGTAAATGTCTCTTCCAACCTAAAGCGTTCTGCGCTACTTTAATTCTACTATTCTAGTCTGACTGATCTGAGTGTACACATGCATCTCTCCCCTCCACCTTCCTGCTTCCTCAAGGCCACAGCCCTGTACTAAGGAAGCAGCAGAAAATATGTCAAAAACCAGAAGGAGAGTTAAAAAAAAATTACTATCAGAAACAGCCTGATCTTAAATCAACTCAGTTAATAAAATCAATTAATTGAGCAACTATGAGATAAAATTTTAAACCAGCCTGAGGGCAGTCTTACCCTTACCTCTGGCTTCAGAATCAATTATCTCTTTTCCAAGTGAGGAGGTTCAGCTTAAAGCTAACCTAGAAGAATGGTGATTGGTCTTCAAGCTGTTTAGTCAAACTGGCTGACTAAATCCTTTTGCTGGCACAAAACCAAGGAACCCACCGGGAAGGGTGGAAAGAGGTGGAAGAACCCCTTTGAGTAGCATTTTGTTCTTAGATTCAACTCAAGTAATAGTGAAACTTAGCATAAAGTGCCTCTGCTATAGTCAAGTGAAGCATGCTCCAAGGAGGACAATCCCATTAACTCCCTCCAGAAGACAGAAATTATGCAACTTCTTTAGATTAGAACTGTAACAATTATACATACAAAGTATGGTGAAATGAATTTTAGTCTTTAGTCATTCCCATTGAACACAGTGACTCAGGAGCCACTATCCAAAGTTGTGAAGTTAGTCTAGTCCTTCATGTCAGCAATCTGAGATCCAAATGGGAATACTCATATCCTTAGTTAATATGAGCAGAAATTCTGACAGGAGTGCCTCCTATGACATTGATTTGTATGTTTTTTGGATATTGTTAAACATAATATAAACTATGAGCTTCATAGAAAGGGTGCTATTGATGCTGCAATATTCCCAGTGGAATTCACTGGTTCCTTTGCATAAACAAAGTGACCCAACTACTATGAGAAACATGAAATATTGGAGCTTAATCAATTATTAGGACATAATCAGATGATCTTGTACCTCCTACTCTGTCTCTCAGGAATGTTTTAAACCTGCTTTCACATGGACAATTTAATAAAAAATATAGTATTATATTTTTTGATCCTTGTTTTATTCTGTCTCCTATAGAGTAGCGCAGATATTGTATTTTCTCAAACCAATATAGAAGTCCTTATGGATGATGTGAAATAAATCAGTGATATTATAAAATTATTTAGATTTATAAATTATGAAAATTATAGTGTTGAGGTGTAGTGTATATTTATGACTTGTGCTCTCCAAGGTCACTATGCAATGAAAACAATTTTTTACTTAAGATAAAAAACCAAAACAGAATACAAGATGCTATGAAGAAATTAAACTTCGTGTCAGCCAGACCTAATATCGAGAGAGAGAGATATTAAAAGATAGCACTGAGATGAATATTCACATATCTCTCAAAATCTACTTACATAATTAAAAGGGATCTCAAATGAAATATATAATGTTAAAATGACAGAAAATACCTAGACCTTTTACCTTTGTAAGAATTTAAGGCAAATATTAAGAGCTCCTTTATGCTTAGTGTAGATAAAATTTTAGATAAAACATTTAGTGTAGATAAAAGTATGTTAGAAGAAAGTGTGTTCTCTTAGAACAGATCTATGGTCAGCATCTCCAAAATGTTTAATCTAATCAGTCTTAGACATCTGTCTTATGAAATGCATTACTATCTGAAGATGCCTATTTCTCGCCAACGTGTATAAACGGAACCTGTGGCAGAGTAAGGTATCTGGAATTCAGCTTTAACAATAGCTGAATCCCGTGTTATGTATGCACAAAGCTTCAAAAATAACAAAAGCAGAAGTCACAGGGGACTGCTTCTTGCAGCTAGGCCTTGAATAGGAAAAGTTCATTTCTGTGTATTTCAGCCCCTGGATTAACCAGAAGATGATCATTTCTTGTTGTCACCAAAAATAACAGTTTCACAAGCATGAGGGATGATGTCCTCTCCTACACATTTTGCTACTCTGAAATGCTTTCAATATTCCTGGTTACAGATGAAACAATTAAAAAAACCTGTCCACCTTCTGGAAGCGTTATATATCAAACTAAGACCTTAACTGGATATATCACTAGAAATTAAATGTCCAGAGCCTTTAATACCTGTGAATGATTGACAGCAATCTGCTCCCACTGTTAATCTCAGAAAAACACACAGATTCTGATGACTGATTCTGATAGTAATTTATTCATCTCATATGAAATATGAACACTCAGCAGTAAATAAATGGCAGTACTTATTAGCAATTGTGATTAACTATGATTTTGGCTGAGAAAGTGTCTGTAAAAAGAGGAACGTAGTTTGGTCTGTGTTTCCTTAAATGAACAGCCATTTGCTATAAGTTTCTGCATAGTCTTCAGCAGCTTTTCTGTTGAGATAATTACTCCTTTTACCAAAGAGTTGTATTTACATAGCTATATCTTATAGTTGGATGGGAAACATCAGGATAATCTGCACTGGTGAAGAAAATGAGCAGATTACACAGATGTAGGACAAGTATAATTGATTCATAAAAGTAGACTAAAAATTTAAACTAATTACATTACATTTTATATGTCATCTCCAGCACTCTGGGTCTTCTTATCACCAGATTTATGTACATGGCAATACTAGTGTGCGAGGCTCATTAGTTTGCCAGTGTTGTGACAATAAAAAGTCTCAACAATTTGGGATTCAGAAGTGAGGTCTCAGGACAGTAAGAGACTAGCCATCTTTCTGTCTGCTCTTTTGTTTTGAACTTACCTTGTGCCAAACATAAGCCTGATCAGAAAAACCTCTCTGTGCTCAGAACTGGATTAAAGATTTATCTCTTTACATATTTTTTTTTTACTGCTAGGAAAAGTTCAGTGAGAGCAGGCAGGGACTGAAGAAGAAAAGAATAAGAAGAAGCCGGTAGTGACAGGAGGAGAGAGAAAGAGATGAAAAGATTATTTTAACAAACAATTCAGTTTCATTTAGAACAAATAGTGAGAAATATATTATTCTTTGTGTAGTGGCACAGGTAATTTTACTTGTGTGGGGCATCATAATGGTGAGTATGTCATTTGCTGTTGCACTGGGTACATGTGTACACTTTTTTTTTTTTTTTTTAGAACTTTCTCTCACATCAAAGTGATGAGATTCCCTTTGTATTCTCCTTTTATTTTTATTCCAGTAACAGATTGTGTAAAACTATCTGGTACCTTTGATTTTCTGAAGTGTACTTTGAATTTCTGCTTCGAATGACATTCTGATTTCACAAAATGATTGTTAGTTTAATTTGAATTTTCTGTCTTCATTGTTTATATTAAACTTACTTATTGGAGATTGGACCCAGGGAAAAAGATGCACTTCCACTATGTAATAGTGATAATTTCAGAGCCATATCTCAGTAAAAACAATAGCTCAAGTGAGACCAGACTTTGATACACACTCATTTTCAGTTACACTTTATTTTATGAGATGTCCAGCAGAAGTGAATGGACACATTTTTGATACAGTTTTCTTTGTGTGCTGAATAATAAATTGATTCATCAGTTTTATATCTGGCTCCAAGAACAAGATAATTTAGTGTTCCATGGAAAGCTTCTTGAGTGGAAATTAAATACATCATTTTTCTGCCTTGCTCTTCACTGATCTGGAAAACAGCTAGTTGCTGTCCTTTCAGTAGCAATTGTTTATGCATTTGAAAACTGGAATGGTCTAAACTATCTTTAAATTTCCTAGATCTAACAATTCCAGATTCTTTATTTTTTTAAAAAATTAATTTAATTTTATAAGAAATATGATTTGTCTTCTTTACCACAGCATTTGCATATCCTGCAAGTTTGTGTAGTTGTTTAGTTTCTCCAATTACTTTGTTGGTGTTTTTTGGGTTTTGGGTTATTTTGAGGGCTAAAACAATATAAAATAAGACTATTAGAAGGTTTACCGTCTACATTTCCTAGAGATGCAACATAATGAACCTACTTATTTTTTTTCATTTATCATATCAGAAAGGAATATAAGTTCTGAAGGCAATGGAAACTCCTTAAGAAAGATATATTATGGACAATACAAATAATTTCCACATTTTGTTAAGGATTTTTTAATCATTAAGAGGAAATACTTGACTTCCTTATTTTCAGCCGTATTCTTAATATACTTCAAAATGAGATTCTCTTTTTTGATTAATCTCATATTTTTATTCAGGCTAAACTTGATTCATCTGTATTTCCATTTTAGATTTCTACATCTGATTTCGTTATAAAGCAGTAATTCTTCTGGTTTTATATTGAGTTTACTCTTATCAGCTTCAGCCCATTTCTCCAATTGATCATGATCATTCTAAGTTCTAATCCTATTCTTCACATATTTTATACTTCTGTCAAGGTTTATGACGGCCTATACATTTAAGAGTTTTTTTCTGTTTCACCACACAAGACATTAATATAAATATAGTATATTTTTCCAAGACAGGTTCAGTGCATGTGCAGTGCAATGCAGTGCTAGGTTGACATACTGCTATTAGCTTTCAGAAAATTATGTTCAGATTAGAACAAATGTATCTCTAAAACAAATCATCGACACTAGAGAGGCTGCATTCCTGTGAATGTCTTTGAGTACTATTGTTTTAGCTTAGCTATCCGTAGAAAAGTACTGCATTGTGGAGTTGGAGTTATGCCCTGGGAGACCTTTTTCAAAATATTTTTCTGATTTTAAATGATAGCTATTACTGAAGGAGTTTAAAAATATTTATCTATTTATGTATTTTTCTGTTTTAAACAGGCTATAACACATTTATGGTTTACTTATATGATTATGTCAACAACTTTTAGTAAATAAAGTTTCCTATGGATTGCTATCAATTCTATCCGATCCTCTTCATCTTTCAGAAAAATAGAATTTACACATTTCCCAATAGTTTACTATTGACAAATCTGTAATTTCTGATTTTTATTTCACCATTGTATTCTCTGTACTTACTGTTTGCTTAATAATTAGCTAGCAGCATCTTTCTGCAAGTTTTTTTTTTATGTTCCTTCATATAAATTTTCACTGATTCCTCTTTTCCCTTTTATAAAAAGCTAGTTTAATTGAGGAACATCATTCACTAGTTCTCTAGTACCTAAACCAAATCTGCTCACTTCTTGAAGTTTGTAAGTAACAGTTGAAAGATAATGAGAAGTCCTGTCATTGCTCTAGTATAAATTTCTCCAAGCCCACAGTTTTAGATATTTCTAGTTTTAACTCAATAGTCTTTCAACTGTTCTCTCTCTCTATTCTTGCCTACATCTGTAATACATGTTGTCAGTTTTACTTGTGTTGGCCTTCTAGTCACAACCAATCTTTATCATGAAGTCTCAGGGGGGGAAAAAAAAAGTGTGTGAGAAACATTTCTGCCTTGTTTATTGTTATATATGTTATGATTCATCAGCATTAGGTTTAGGACACTGTAGAAAGATGCATTATGCCTCATATCATCCTGTGAGGCACTAGCTCAATACAGACCAAGTAAGGAAATTGCTATACTACTAGTCTTTTAAAAATCTATATGAAATACAAAATCTATATGAAAAATAAAATCTATATAAAAATCCTAGCTTCAAACCCACTTCCAAACTTGGAAGCATAAATTATTGCCAATTTCTGAATTTTCTGTGGCTAAATTTACGGAATCTCCCAATGAATCTTTCTTTACCACTTTTTCTCCTTTTCACACACATCTTCTCCAAGCCTGAATCAAGAAGCCACAGGAAGTAGGAACAGGAATTACAGTCAAACGTGCAGTCTCAAGACTGCACCAGAGTCAGGCTGGAAAAGGAAAGGAAAACAATCAGAATATGAGGTAACACCTATTACATGTAATCTTTTATTTTATATTGTAATAGTAGATTATCTTTAGAGATGGAGCAAAATAATGATCATTATATCATTGATAGGGAATATCAATATTTCCTACACAGAGTGAGAGATACCATTTCCGGAGTTTTTACTACCCTGTGGCCTTATAAACAGCAAAATAGGCATAGAAATTAATGGAAGAGAGACAGTAGTGTTGGAAATGTATTATGTATGAAGATAAAAAGAGTCTTTGTGTGAAAAAGAAGCTATTTTTAGGTGCCTAGGGAAAACATGGTAGAAGAAATCCAAACTATCATTGGGACCTGTTTTATATGACTGCATCTTGTCAAAGAGGCCCATACTAAGAAATATTTTTTTTTTCTCTAGCTTTGGTGATGAAGAGTACAATCTAAGAAGCTACATTTTTCTATCTCACCATGCAATAGAATGATGAATAAGAGGAAAATAACACAAGCTTAGTCAGCATAGTCCAGTTATGTCATGAAAAGGAACAATTGGGAGGTAAGTACTGGTTGAGATATGCTTCTGAAATGTTGAGTTCTTCTGGTCTGTGAGGCAAGCTGACAGGGAGAATAGTATGTCTCAGGGATCACTGACAGAATTCTTCCAAGGTGGGCAACAACTGGAGCAGCAAACTGGTCTTAAAGTGCATCAATATTCGAATTTGAAAGGAAAAAGCTGGAGGAGATAAAGTAGTGGTAAGAAAACCTAACTGTAGTAACTGAATAAGCTAACACACATGGAATAAAATACATTGTCCAATAAATGTCAGACTGTGCAGACCAGATGTCAGAAATAAAATATAACTCAATAACTAGAATACATATTTTTAGAAAGATGCTTTCATGCTGTAAGAATCAATTTGGGGTGTGCAGGTATGGAGTTTTGGCTTACCTCACCAAATATAAATACCACTTTCAGAAAAGATGACTTTATTTTGAGAATAAACAGAAATAACCAATATAATTAAAGAGTGACTCCTTTGAAAACAACCAATTTACAACGGTATAGTATAGCTACCTGTGAGAATAAAACTGTGGTTCTACATCCACATTGGGATTTTGGATTCTGAATCCCACAGAACAACAGCACACAAGGTCTGAATACCAGCTTTCAGTTGAGTATTTTGTGTAATAGTTAACCTTTCTAATGTGGTTTCATAGAGAAAACAAGTAATTTCAAAACCAGAAACAGTATTTAAGAGTTTAGTCTTTTAAAAGTATCTTTCAAGATATATTTCTGTGTGCACATGTATCCTTAATGACTACTGGATGATTCTTATGAGCTTTTCTCTTAAATATATATGTATATTTCATTTCAAAACAGAGATTTGTATGCAAAATTATGCAGTGTTTTACAATCATTTCTCCTTTCTTCTTTAGAGGTAAAAGAAGAAAATAAAGATAACAAAAAAGCTTGATAACACTGATTTAGAAAACATGGTAGACTGCACGATGCAACCAGTAGAAGTTATTCATATGTATACCCAGTAGGCAACTGACTGAATATGGAGACTTAATTTTTCTCTTATCCTCTCATCTGGGAATGTAATACATCAGAGCTATAATGTAAGATAGTTGTCGGTCCTTGAGATTTCCCACTTGTAGTTAAATAGAAAGCTTTATTCACCACTTTGTCCCATGAACACTATGTGCAGCACAAATTAATAAAAAAAGAATTTAGACAACATACTGGCCTAGAATGTGCATCAAGACAATTACTTCATGAAAATAAACAGACATATCAGGATTACATTAACTCCTTCTTCTAACTCCTTTCCCCAGTATGTAGACATTGTGTGTGCTGTTTTGCAAAACCAAAAATCTTATTTTTGGGACTGCCATATTATTTTCCTTTTAAACACATGGAAATACATACAGCAACAGTTTGAGCTGAAGAGTTCGTTTGGTCAAAACTACTGCAGCCCAACAAGTTTGATTTCACAGCCCCTAAAACATTGTTTATGAATGAGCATTAAACCTTAACCTCACTTATCCCTACTGAGACTAATTCCACTTCACCCCCTGCAACTCAATCTTTTCCCTGACTATTAGCATAGACCTTTTGTGATTTCTTTGTTTCTCCTCTGAACTCTCTCCAACTTTGTTTTTTTAATCTTTTTTTTTCTTTTTAAATCTGCTGTCCAAATCTTCATGTGGAATTCAATCCAAACTGGCATGGAGTTGGGCATAAGCATTCCTTTTCTTTTATTTTCACATGACACTTCTTTTAAGAGAACTTGAAAAAGGTGAGGGAAAATAATGCTAGTTCTCTAACCTTTTCTTTTTAGGGATATTAGGAAAATATTCATGTATGTTGTGTTGATTCGCCTGCTTGTTAGTGGGGAGCTGCAGGGATGGCTTCTGTGAGAAGTCAGGTCTGCCCTGTGCCAAACGCAGCTGTTTCCATGAGTAAGAAGTACCCCAGATACCGGAGCAGATATTCCCTGTAGCCCATTGAAGAGACCATAGTGGAGGGATGGAAAAGTATATGATGGCAGAGAAACTGCATAAAAATCCTCTGTGTAATAACTGTAACCCTCAACAACTCGTCCAGTCCCACCAGTTATGTTGAATAAAGTTGAACTTGAGCAAGAAGAGAAGGAAAGGTTATCTTTTATTGTTTGACGTTTTGTTTCCTACCGCCCCAGTTATTAATTGAATATTTATTTTACTTGACATTTTCTCTCAAGTCAAGTTTCTTTTGCCCACAATGATAACTCAAAAATTTCTTCCCACTCTTGATCTTGACCCATGAGCTTTCTTTTTCTTCTTCATATTTTTCCTTCCCATCCACCTAGGGTAGTACGGGAAGAAATTAACAACTGAATGGGCATTTAACTGTCTGCTAAACCTATTCTAGGCTATCGTAGTATATATTTTTAGGTTAAATTATGTGTATTTTTCTATGATTCTGTTGTTTGGATTCATTCAAATGAGAAATAATCATATCTAAAACCTGAAAATGTTCGTAGCACATACAAATAAAAGATGTCTTGAGAGATAGCTCATAAAAATATCTTATTTCTAGAAAAATGAAAGAAAAATAAAGAAAAAAATTGAATAGTCTTAACTTTATACAGCGAGAAAGTAAAACAAAGTAACTATTGTGAATATAATTCATATTTTGACAACTGTCTGAATCTGTCACTATACCAAAGAAGAAATTGCTTGCCCACATATCTACTTCATTATTTTATTTTCGATCAGAGGAATACTTATGCAGTAAACCTCCAGATCACATCCAGTTCCTGTACTAAGGTTCTCATTCTGAACAATGTACATTTAATCAACTCAGATTAAAATAAAGTCAATACTGTGTTCCAGGCGCTCAACATGTTTGCTCTTCAGGGTGGTATTCAGACAAGAGCTAATTTGAAGCAAAGCATCCAGATTATATATAGTGCAGGTACGGGATCCTCAGTATCATTTGTTTTGCCTAAAACATCTTGTCCTGATATATTTTGCTATTTGTTGATATAGCTATAATTACCTCTAAACAAACATTTTGGTTCTCCTTTTCCCTTAAATATTCAGTCTAAAGAAAGACAAAGGGCTTTATTTATAAGACATACTGATGATGTTTCAAAGTAAATCATAGAATCACCAGGTTGGAAGAGACCCACCAAATCATCGAGTCCAACCATTCCTGTAAAACACTAAAATATGCACCTTAGCACCTCGTCCACACATGCTTTAAATACCTCCAGGGAAGGCGAATCAACCACCTTCCTGGGTAGCCTGTTCCAGAGCCCAATGACCCTTTCTGTGGAAATTTGTTTCCTAATGTCTAGCCTAAATCTCCCCTGGCAGAGCTTGAGGCCATTCCCTCTCGTCCTGTCCCCTGTCACTTGGGAGAAGAGGCCAGCTCCCTCCTCTCTACAACCTCCTTTCAGGTAGTTTTAGAGAGCAATGAGGTCTCCCCTTAGCCTCCTCTTCTCAAGGCTAAACAACACCGCTTCCTTCAGCTGCTCCTTGTAAGACTTCGTCTCCATCTTCTTCACCAGTTTCATTGCTCTTCTCTGGACTCGCTCCAGAGCCTCAACATCCTTCTTGTGGTGAGGGGCCCAGAAGTGAACACAGGATTCAAGGAGCGGTCTCACCAGTGTGAGGGAGAATAACCTCCCTGGACCTGCTGGTCATGCCATTTCTGATACAAGCCAGGATGTCATTGGCCTTCTTGGCCACCTGGGCACACTGCTGCCTCATGTTCAGTTCTCCTTCAGGCAGTTTTCCAGCCAGACTTCTCCCAGTCTGTAGCACTGCATGGGGTTGTTGTGCCCCAAGTGCAGGACCTGGCACTTGGCCTTGTTAAACCTTATGCTATTGAAATGTATGGTGTTTTTGATAAAACAATGATAAAACATTGGGGGGTGTGGGGGGGGGATTGTTTTGTTTTGTTTCGTTGCATCAGGAAACATTACCTACTAGGCTGCCTGGAGTTGATCTTCCAACATCTGTATTGCTGAAGAAGATTCTCTTATAGACTGCCTTCTAAGGTTCTCAGATTCTGCACATTAAATGTGCATGGTGTGTGGGCTACCTGAAAGTCAGGGATCAGGATTACAATACAGATGCATAAAAGAGTAAACAAAGTATTTAGCAAAGACAAAATTTTAGAGACTTGAATTATGTCATTCCCTCTGCCAGTTTCTAATCATTATTTGGGTGAAAAATACTGTTGAACAAAAAAACCCCAAAAAAACAAAAAAAACCCCAACAAAAATACCTGTATGTCTGAGGTCTATGGAGACTTCCTTTTTATCATCTACTTATATGCCTTCCCAAATTTGAATGACTACTAATTAATGACTAATTTTTGCTGATTCCTTCAGATACATTATGGAGAAACAAATTACAATTCTTGTTTCTATCATTACCCAGAATTTCCTTTTCTGTTACACATATATATAAAACTGATCCCATTATAGCCTGCAGAATTTACTTATAATGTTCAACAGGAAGCTTCATTTGCACATTTTTAGCATTGTCATGCATCTTATACTGTTGCTTGAATTCCACTTGAATTTTCTTGAGTATCACATATACCAACTAAAAACCAAAAAATTTCCTGAATTTCTGCTTATTATCACAAATGAGAAAATAAAAAGGTGATTAGCTCATACGACAGCTTTAGTTTTCATGAGGTAACAAATCCTGCTTCTATTTCATTCTGATCAGGATTTCTGAGAGATTCAGAAAGGGTTGAGAGGGCTGCCCCAGGAGTAGGATATGTCATAGCTTTCCTTTTGGCCTATATAATATCTCCACTTAGGGGAATATTAACATGTTAGATCCTTTGTACAACATTTCTCTTTGTCAGCATCTTACTTTGAGACTTCTGTCCTTATCCTCAAAAAGTGACACTTGGCATATGACTGCAGTGGCTTGGGGATTGGATGGATTCATCTTGTGTTTGTCATTCAGTAACAGATTCACAACGAATCCTCCACATGACTAAAGATAACACTGAAGTGGAAAAAATCTTTTTGACATTGTGAGTCTTTTGTTTGTAAAATTTGATACCTGATACTCGCTGGTCCATGCTTTTCTGATTTGGATATTAGACATATAACTGTTACTTTAAGTTCATGTGACCACTGTTCCTAAACACAGATGGTTCAGAACAGCTACTGACTTTATTTTCCCACAGATTTCTGCAACTTAGAAAAAAAAAAAAAAAAAAAAAAAGAAGGAAAACCCATAGTAATAACATTGCCATAATTAAATATATTTTAATGGCAAACTATCACAAGAATATTAATAACAACACACATTTGTAAATCAATAGATACAGATACCTATGATCTTTTAATAAACCATTTCTATACTGTGTATCATGTGTGATAAAAATTTATTGAGAATGCCAGTAACACACATATGAGAAAACATCACTGGGGACCATCTGCTGAAGGATTTCCAACATATTGTCAAAAGATGTTATCTGTGGCCTTGAAAATGAAAGGAAAAATGGGCTATCAACACAGGTGTCCACTTTTTAATGATCTGGAATGCAACCTTGAGAAGTGACGGCCTTTGAAAATTGCCCATAATTGACCAAATAGTTGCCATTAGGTTACATGCAGGAGTCCAAAATCAAAGATACTAACTCCAGTGACTCTGCACCTCAGAATGGAGAATGAAGACATGTACATGCTGGTACCTTCTCCCTTACGTGTTTCTATGTAAATCCTATTATGAGTAATACTAAATATACTTAGTGTACTAAAACTATGAAAAAAACACCAAATACAAAACCAAAAAATACCTACTATTATAGAGGAACAGATTTGCACAAAACCTAAGGACTATAACCTCTGTAATGAAAGTAATACAGATATCAATCCCTTTACAAAAAACAATGCAAGGGTTAGGGAAATGTTAGAAGATGAGTATTGATAGTTAGAAGATATGTCGTGCTTAGAAGATAAGTATTGTTATATGTCATAGAGAGTTTGAGAAAAAGTAGAAAACAAGAGAATGTGAAGCATCTTTTTTCTCCATAATAGTTTACAATGCATGTGTGCCATGGGGAATAATGATTGATACACAACTTTTTTAAATCTAACTTCATAAAAAGGTGTTTGTTCAAGAAGAATTCTTACTGGAAAAAGAACTTATATGTTACAATATATCTCCAGTGGAATTGAAGACTATAAAAATTGAACTAATATTTTCTTTCAAATTGTGGTCATATTATTAGCCTTAGGTAATTTTTAATGTACCTATAATATTGGAAGTTCATCTGATCCCTATTTCCACCCTCAAGCTCTGCCAGGGGAGTTTCAGACTGAACATTAGGAAAAAGAATCTTATGGAAACGGTTATTTGGCACTGGAACAGGCCACATGGAGGTGATTGAGTCATCTTCCTGTGAAGTGTTTAAGGGATGGGTGGACGAGGTACAGAAGGGCATGGTTTAGTGATTGATAGGAATTATTAGACTGGATGATATGGTGGGTCTTTTGCATCCTGTTTATTCTATGATTCTATCATTCTATGTTTCCAGGATATAACTTCAGGTGTTGATAACAGCCTCTGTCCTCTCCTCCAGGGAGAGCTTTTGACATGTTGTAATCAACCGGCTGAACATTTCCAAATCCATCTATATTTACTTGAAGAGCAGTTGTTATGAATTCATCAAATTGCTGAAACCCCACATTAAAACTGCAGTATATATCGCCAGTGTTTAGAGTTCTCTCACTTAATGGATGTCATGAACATCATCAGAAGAGACATAATATCATTGAGGTTTTTATATGATAAATAGGAGTGAAAAGAGATGTGATGAGGTTAAGAAGAGGATTCCTAGCCATCTTCAAAATTGTTAGAAGATTTTAAAAATTCTACCTGCTTATTGTCTTCTGAACTATCATTATAGATAATAAAAACACATTCACAGCAGATATTTTATGGAATTATCATATCTGTACTATGTCTGAAACAAAACCAAGTCTTAGAGCAGAGCCTGTCAATCAACAAACACTGTGCTTCTCCTAGATAGGAATCATAATTATAAATCAATTCTAATGCTGATATAAGACACAGAGTTAGAATAATCAGGCTTTGCGAGTCATATGTCTGATGAATATCTAATCAATGGATTTCCCATAAGTCACTTGATATATCACAGGGAACACAAAATACGACAGTTTCTAAAAGAAATTTCACTTGTTCATAGTAAAAATTACTTTTAGTAAAAGTCTTTGATGCTCTCTATGCATGACAAGATTTTGCTTTATGGGTTGGTTAAACAGACAACAAGGTGGATTGAAAACTGGTGAAATGGCCAGGTTTAGATGGTGGTATCCAGTGACATGAAGTCCAATTGGTAGCCTAAGCGTTGATACTGGGGCAAATACTGTGTAACATCTTCATTAACAGAAGATGTTAATGAAGAACAGGCTTGTTGATCAGAGAGTACTCCCATTGGGTTCTCAGGTAATATGAAAGTCAAACAAGGAGCTGATATACCACATGGTTATGCTGCCATTCCAGGGAACCGTGAAAGGTTGCTAAAATAGTCTAACAGGGATCTTATGTAGCTCACAAAAAGGAAAATATCAAGACCTTCATCTGATGAAGAACAGCACCATGCAACTGGGCAGGCTTGGATCTAATCAACTGGAAAGGAAATTTTCAGAAAAGGACCTAGGACTAGACAACAAGTTCAGCATACGTCAGCAATGCATCCTTCCAACAAAGAACAACCTCAACCTAGACTGCATCAGGAAGTCTCTTGCCTGTATGTCAAGTGCAGTGAACCTTCCCTTCTTCTGCATCAAGAGGCGAACATTTAGGGGTGGGGATGGGTGGGTAGGTAAAACAACAAGGATACATACCTGAGGAGAAAATTTAAAGAAGGTATTCTTCTCATTCACACCCACTGATAGCATGAGAAGCAATGGACACAAATTGAAATGCAGAAAAAGTCACTCTTTAAAGAAAGTACAGTAAAGGCTTACTGCTGGAATAGTCAGAAAGCCTATGGAGTCTCAGTTCCTGGAAATGTACAAAATCTCACTGGTCCAGGGGAACCTGCTCAGATTGGATACTGAGAGTATCACACAGCTGGTACAAACAGGTCCAGAAGATTCTTAAGCTCTCTGGACAATAACCTCATGATACAAGTGCTGAGGGAACTGATCAGGAAAATTACCTTCCTTGATTTGTTGTTAGTTAACAGAGAGGGTCTTGCGGGTGAAGTGGTGATTGGAGGCTGCCTTGGTCATAGCAACCACAAAGCAATCAACATTTATAGAAAACTTGACATCAAGACCTCAACTCTGGATATGAGGAAAGCAGACTTCAGGTTGCTCAGGGAACTGCTTAGTAGTATTCCCTGGGGAAAAGCTTTAGAATGTGCTGGGGTCCATTTGTGCTGGTCATATTTTAATTACCACCTCCTAAGAGCACAGGACCAGGCAAATCTGTAATGTCAGAAGTCAAGCAGATGAGGCTGAAGGCCAGCCTGGCTGAGCAGGGACCTTCTACTAGAATTAAGGCATGAAAGAATGGTGTATGGCTAGTGGAAATAAGGACAGATGACATGGGAAGACTACGTTGGATCCTGTTTGCTACTGTAGGGCAGAAATTAATACGGTCAAAGCTCAGAGTTGAAGCTGGTAGGCACTGTGAAGGATAATAAAAAGGGTTTTTTTAAAAAAGAAATATGTTAATAACAAAAGGCAGGACAGAAATAACATTGACCCTTTACTTGATAATCACAGTCTCATAAACAAAGCTAGAGAATTTTCTATCTGGTGACCAATGATAAGACCTGATGGACTGATAGGAATATGTAACAGTGGATGTTTAGATTTGATATTAGGAAAAGGTTCATCACTTAGAAGGGGGTGGAACACTGGAATATGCTCCCCAGGGAAGCAGTCATGGTGTCAATATTCAAGAAGCATTTGGACAAGATAATCAGACAGTTGGTGTGAATTTTGGGGTTGCCCTATGCAGGATTAGGAGTTCGACTCAATGATTCTTGGTTCCTTCCATCTCAAGTCATTCTGTCATTCTGTGAAGATTTCTTCTGTCTTAGGGGCAATGTAAAGCATGAAGCTTAAGTTATTAAACAATTTACTCAAGATCTCAGAAGAAAGTAGAATGATTTTGAACTATCTTGACTCAATATGGCTACTAAATAGTCCCTTGTCTTGAGTTTTATTAAGCTCTTCTTAGAAATATTAGACTTCCATATTGACAATGTCACGCATTTTCTAATCTCAAACTCTGGGGGTTTTTTACTTTTCTTCTGTTTTGTTTACTTTTGGGGGATGTTGTTGCTTCGATTTGTGAGTTATTTTTGTTGTTGGTTTGCTTTATTTTTTATTTTTTATAGCAATATGGTCCCTGTAGATAACTAAGCAATTTTACTAGCCTTTAGCTACTTACATTAATTTACCTGAAGAAATGTTCTTCCTCAGTGTCCTCCCTGGCCTGATCCCTACCTTCCTTCTTTTCTGCCTTCTTATCCTCATGCTCTCCTTCCTATTATAGTCATCTATTATGTAGGTTTGAAAATACAACAGTAATTATGATGGTGTGTTGTCTAGTTCACCAGCAAGAAGAGGTTAACTTTCAAATATAACACACTTTTGTTATGAGGTTAAACGAACTTATACAAGCAAGTACATTGTTCTCAGTAGACATCCACTTTCAAAGAAAAGCAAATAAAATGCAAGCTCACTACACTCTGAAAGAAGAAATACATCTTCGCCTACTACTTATAAGATTGCACTGCTCTTTTTGTTTGTTTGTTCTTGTTTTTCCTTATTTTTTCTTAATGTTGAGTTCCTTCATTTCCAGTAATGACAAATATGAAAGCATTCTGGACTTCTAGAGAAAAAAATAATAATATTAATTTGGTGCAAAAATAAATTTATTAATTGAAAGAAGAACCATTGCAATCTACAACAAAAAACAAGTCTATTTATTCCAGAGGTATGGAATTCTGAAGTCCTGGAACTAATGAATTCTTCAATGGCATTTTGAGCTTTTACTTGGTTGTAGAAAATATTTCATTGCAGATTCTTGAAAATGTGGTAACTGGTGGGAGAGAGATCTGGTGAGTAAGCTGGATGAGGTGGAGGTTAATACCCCAGTTTCTGTAGCTTCTACAGAGTCATATGTGAGACACACATATGGACATTGTCATGGAGAAGAATTGATCCCTTTTGAAGACCAGTGGTGGATGTAAATGTTGCAGTTCTTGGTGGATTTTGTTAACTTCCTGGCAATGCTTCTCTGTTGTGATAGTTTTGCAAGGGTTCAAGAAGCTGTAGCAAATGATTCCATGAGCCGACCACTAAACAGCAACCACAACCTTCTTTCATAGAATCACAGAATCATAGAACAACCAGGTTGGAAGGGACCCATCGGATCTTCTAGTCCAACCATTCCTATCTAACACTAAACCAAGCCCATCAAGACCTCATCCATCCATGCCTTAAACACCTCCAGGGAAGGTGAATCAACCACCTCCCTGGGCAGCCTATTCCAATGCCTAATGACCCTTTCCGAGAAAAACCTCCTCCTAATCTCCAGCCTAAATCTACCCTGGCAGAGCTTGAGGCCATTCCCTCTCATCGTGTCCCCTGTCACTTGGGAGAAGAGGCCAGATCCCTCCTCTCTACAACCTCCTTTCAGGTACTTGTCGAGAGCAATGAGGTCTCCTCTCAGCCTCCTCTTCTCCAGGCTAAACAACCCCAGCTCTCTCAGCCGCTCCTCATAGGGTCTGTTCTCCAGCCCCTTCACCAGCCTCGTTGCTCTTCTCTGGACTTGCTCCAGAGCCTCAACATCCTTCTTGTGCTGAGGGGCCCAGAACTGGACACAATATTCAAGGAGCGGCCTCACCAGTGCTGAATAGAGAGGGAGAATCACCTCCCTGGACCTGCTGGTCACACCATTTCTGATACAAGCCAGGATGCCATTGGCCTTCTTTCAATGCAGTTGTGGTTGGGGGATGTGTTTTGGTGCTTCAGTCCAGCCACAGAGCAGAATGCCATTGATTGTTGCATAACATTCATTTTCTATCAAATGTTACAATGGGATCGGGAATAACTTTTGTCACACAAAAGTGCAGAGCAGAGTTTGTAATGGTGATTTTCTTATTTTTATTCAGCTCATGCAGCACCTTCTCATCAAACTTTTTTCAGTTTTCAAGTTTGCTGCAAATATTGAACAACTGTTTAAGGGTCAATGTTTAGTTCTTCACCAATCTCTGAAGCTGTGTTTTGTGGGTCTGCTTCAATACTGTCACCTGTTGGTCATCAATTCCAGAAGGATGTCTGTGACCCTGATCTTCAAGGCTCTCATTTCCATTACGAAATTTTTGGAATCAATATCAAACTGCATGTTTGTTGGTGGTCCCCTGATCCATTGCTTGGCTTATATTGCTAGCAGTTTCAGCTACTCTATGTATCTTTTTGAACTCATAAAATAAAATAATTCAAATTTGCTATTTCATCATTTTTAATTTGACAGCATAATATAGAAAAGAATAAACAGCGAAAACAAAATCATTACCATAAATAAGTACAACAAATTTAATGGTTTAAAATGGTATACTAGATGAACACAGTCAAACAAAGTTTAACCCAAAATAAGCCTCAGAGTTTATCATGACAAAACAGCAGTTCTTTTCGCACCAATCTGATAATAAATGGATTCTTACTTAGGTAAGCAGACAAACAAAAAGGAAAATCTCCAGCTAACTTTTATTACATTTCCCTTTTTAAAAAAGGTTTTCTATTTTTCCCCAGCTTTTTTAACTTTTTTTTAATTCTTTGTATTTTATGAACTCCAGCATGTTGATAGTGTTTATCAATAAGGCACAACTGTCAGCCCTAAGAAACAC